>BSBN01000639.1:6104680-7426860 GCA_027924645.1 Cunninghamia lanceolata
TGAATGATGGATATCTTTGAGCATTAGGCTGTCTTACTAGAGGTTTTCTAGTTTTGTTTATCCCATTCCTTGGTTGAAGATTTCTTTGTCCGGATCTGAAGCTTTCACCTTTTTCATATCCAAGATAATGCTTGTCATCACCCTTTTTCTGTTCTTTAATTAGTGCTTCAATTTTAGCTGAGATTATCTTGGACTTCTCCTTATACTTATTTACAATTTCTAGATCATGTATGAGAGTGATAATTTGTCTCTCAAGTTCTCTCTCATTGTTTCTGCTTTCTTGTAGATTAGATTCTAGAAGACTAGCTATTCCATCCTATCTGCAGCACTCTTCAATTCTCTCTTTCAGATTTTGATTCATTTGTTCTTCAGTTTTCTTCCTATTTTCAATTTCCTTGGTTAGTCTCATCACTTCAGATTCTATCTCATGTTTTAGGACAACTTCCTTGGCTAACTTTTCACATTCCTTTGTCTTCTCTTTCAGGGCCTTGTCTTCATAATGATTTCTCAGTTGAAGAGGCTGTCCCTTTCCTTTGACATTGGATTCAAGCTCAATTTTTCTTTTAAAATCTCAATGAAGTCTTTAGCCTTTTTGAGGTTATCTTGCAGCTCTTGGGCTTCTGCTCTGGACTTCTCAAGATCTTCTAGGGCGAGATTAAGTTGCCCTTGAAGGTTATATTCATCCATTTTTCTACCTTCCCAGATCTTCCTTAAGATGTTAAACTTTTACAAAGGAACCTTTCTCTAATACCAATTGTTGAAATTAGTCGAGAGAACTAAGAGGGGGGGTGAATCAGTTGTCACACAATTTAATATTTTCTGCCTTTAATCTTCTTTTACAACTTACAATCAAATATACATTAATGCATGAATCAATAGCATATGAGCAGAATCATAAATAACACACTTGACACCATGATTTTTAGCGTGGAAACCTGGTTAAGGGAAAAACAACAGTGGGGGTTAACCAACAAAAATTAATACCTTGTTAAAAAAAATTTTACAAATGAGAATGCACATGCATTCAGGCTCACTACCTACAAATGGGTACAAGAGAATAATAGAGATTTCGAACTGATGAGAAGCATCTACTAATGCATGAATTTTTTTTCTGTTAAGCACAAAATACTGATCTTACACATTTCATCTTCACTCTACCTTGTTTACTGCTCTGCCTTCATCCGAATCTTAGATCTCTACTTTTTCACCTTTACTCCATGTTCACAACACACACACCTAAATCATCCAAATCCATCGGCTATATATATCTGTATCCTGATCTTTAATTATTTTTCAGTCAGCTTCAAGAACACTTGGAACTTTATTGAATACTCTTCTCTATCAGCTAGATACATGCATAACTTGAGACGTGGACCAAAACTTTCACTCAAAAATCATTAGTCAGGTCAGATACTATCACTGATCAACACAACTTGTTCAACCAACAACTTCCATACATCTGGAACCAAGATCAATTACAAGGTTGACCTGTTCTTCTTTTGCCTATTCTATCAAACTATTAACCCGATACTTAGATGCTAATAACTATTGAGTCCTTCATCACTAGAGGCCAAAACTATAGATTTAGATTATTTTGACAATGCTTATGACTCCCTTAGATCCACAGAAAAATTTTATCTACTCCTGGGGAGATCCAAACCAAGATACTGGACCCTTTCACACACTCTGTTCTTGACTTCCCAGACTTAGATAGATCTTCAATCTGATTTCCTTTCTAGGAAAATTAGGTAATGTGGATGTGTAGAGAGACTTAGTTTCCATCAATGACAACACTTGTCATGCCTAGTAGTGTCTCTTGCCAACAATTGATCCTATTGGACCTTGCACTGCAAGACCTCTATGTTACACAAGCAATGTTTGCAAACCTCAAGCATTTAAGAAGCTCGATCATAACCATTCCTAGGTTCTGTACTTGTAAAACATTCTTAGAATATAATATTCATATATTACATAAATATTTTTTCATATATGAATTACAAAAAGCATTATGCCTCCTGGCAATAACTGGTGATAGATTGATTCTTGTAATCAATAAAATTAATAATCTTGAAAACTTAGAAGAGTCCTTTATACTTAGGAACTAGTTTGGAATCCATTCCATACTTTATGAAACTTTTTCTGGGGTTTGACCCTCACAAGAACTTTTCTTCTCTAACTGAGAATTGTCTTAGTGTACACTTAACATCAATGTAACTTTTCTATTTATTAATGGTTTCCACCGATCTTTTCTGATCAGCTTAATCTATTTATCCATTTCAGACAACATTTATGGACTAATGTTAATCCTATCTTCTAGCTTACCCAGCTTATAGGAGTTCAACATCTTTTATGTCCCATGTTTCAATTCAGTCCATCTTAATAGAAAAAATTAGGTATTGTTAAAAATTTCATAAGTGATAAGTAGTCTCCCTATTTATATTGCTGATCAATGCAATACATTTGTAACAAATCTTCTAAAACATGGTTAACTCTCTTAGTTTAACCATCTATCCTTAGGATGATAAGTTGCACTCTTATTAAATTTAGTCCTTAGCATAGAGAATAAGTTTGCCAAAACCTTGATGTTACACGCACATCTCTATCCGAGATAATCCTTTCAGGGAAGCCATGCAATCTAAACACCTCTTACACAAATTTGTGAGCTAATATTGGTGCTCCATCAATCAAATTCCCTGGTATAAAATGTGCTACCTTTGTGAGTTTGTCAACCTCAACTAAAATGACATCATGTCTATTCCTTGACATAGGAAGACCTTGAACAAAATCCATACTGATAACTTGCCATTTCCAGTCTAGTACATCATGTGGTTACAACAATCCTGTAGGGTGTTGGTGCTCTGCTTTTACCCTATGAGATTCTAAATAGCTTACTACAAATCTTGTAGCATCATTCTTCATTCCTTTCCAGAAATAAAGAGGTTTAACATCTGCCAGAAGTTTAGTTACCTTTGGATATACTAAGTATGCTGCAGTGTGTACTTCTCTCCACACAAAAATTCTTAATTGGCTTATTAGTAACATGCATTCTTCCTCTATATCTCAACAGTCCATTAGACTCAAAGTGAAACCCATCATCCCTTGAATCTTAGGCTATCACTTGCTCATCATGTATAGGTACACCCCTTAATCCTTCTCTTGAGGCATCAATTTTTCCCTCAAACTCTCCTTCAGGGTCAGGAATTCATAGAATTGGTGTTGTTGTAATTTCTCTTAACCATTGTAGAATTACTTGGACATAATGATAATGCTCTCCTTCATTCTTAAAATAAATAAGTATATCAACAGAAAGATTAGAAAAAACTTATCTATACAATCTCTAAGCACACTATTCGTGAGATTCATAAATATGATAGAGGCAATTTGTAAGTCCAAAAGGCAACACTGCAAACTCATAGTGCCCATTTCTTGTCCAAAAAGTTGTTTTATGGGTATCCTCATCCTTCACTCTTGATTGATGATATATTGATCACTAATCAATCTTTGAAAACACTACAGGCCCATGCATCTAATCAAAGAGGTCATCAATATGTGGTGAAAGATATTTATTCTTTATCATTACTTTATTGAGCATACGATACTAAATACACAATTGTAGAGTTATGTCCTTGACAATGATAACCAGTGCACCCCATGGTGAAATACTGGATCTAATCAAACCTTTAGCCAATAATTCTTGTAATGGGGCTTTGATTCCATTAATTCTATAATTGTCATATGGTATGGTACTTTTCTAGCTAACTTATCCAAAACTCTAGGAGGAATAAAATTTTTAGTTGTTTCAATCACCTGTTCCATCAACTTTGATGGAATGACTTTCTTCATATCTAGGGCAGTCCTAAGACAAGCCTAACCTTTGCTTCCTTTTAGGATATATGCTTTCAAGATTTTCATTACTCACACTATATTCTTGGTTATTTTCCTTTCTCATCCCATGAGAAATCTCATTTTCCCCCTTCAGGGTTTCCTTGATCTCTTACTTTCTTTTCCAAAATACTAGGTCTCTCTTTGGTTTTTACAAACATGTTTAGGATTGCTCCAATTTGTTCAAGAGATTAACTAGTGGTTTATTCTCTTCTAGACTCACTCTTGTTTGGTTCTTGTATGCTATATGTTATCATTTTTCTCATGCCAAATAAATAAGTTATCTAATAGTTTTCTAAATCTAAAGTGACTCAAAACATCAAACATATTTATCTCATAACAATCAATAGATTGATACAAAACATTCTCATCTTTATTATAATTTATTTAGGAGTAACCACATCCTTATTTATATAGTTGATACGACAAGACTACATGCCACTATCGATTTAAAGATCTTCCAATAAAACAAACATAGAGGGTGGATGTACACACAAGTACTCCTCTAACACCTTTTTCCTAAAACAAAAGTATCACAGCAACCCCCAAGTGACATGTCATAATTGGCTATAGTTTACTAGGTTTTAATACACAAGTAGAAATAGTAGGATTCTTGGCCAGTTCAAAATGTTGTTTTATTTCTAGCTGAATACGCTTAAGTGCATCAGCAAAAGTCTCTGAATCCTCCAGCCATACACCTTCAGAGTAAATAATATCCTCTTTAAGTTCAACCTCCTCGATAGGTTCCTTCTTAACCACTAATTCAGGCAAATACCATGGAACAAACTTTCTAGTAGTTTTCTTGGTTCTTCTCCATGCCATTCTAGCACAAGAAAATTCAAACATTAGCTAACCGCATAATGTTGACTATAGGTTAGCATAGTGGACTCATAAGCCCTAGTGCCGAATCTGGTAGCTCTGATACCATATGTAATATCCATGTTCCAAAAACATAGTAAAATCAAGAATTTACCATAGAATAATTCAACAAGGTAAAAATAAGAGAGAAATTTTTTCTTTTATTTAACATATAATCGAGTAAAAACAAAATGCAAGATTTCTATCCTGAAATAAGCAACATAATATGATATACAAAGATGACATTTTGTCTTTACAATTACAAATATCTACAATAGATAATGTTTTACATAGTCTCAATAAACACAAGTGTCAAAGATATACTGCATCTAGAAATTTGACATCTTTATCACAACCCTCGACATGTCTTCTGCTAGAGAGAGAGTATCTTTCCAGTGATTTACCTCCATCCACAGATCGACGGTCTCCCACACATCTTCCACATAGGAAGTGGCCCTACCCTTCATGAGGAATATAGAACAAAGGTGACCAGTGGTAATTTTCCTTTCCGAGTACATAGTGTTGTATCCTACACAACCCTATCAATCATACAACCCTAGATACCCTCTAGCTAAGTATGATTTTTGATAGGTTATGCAATCCAAATACAGTGAACCGACAATGCATGCAAAGACATATACATTACTATGGCCATAGCTTCAATATAAATTGACGTTCTCAATGAACATTGTCATAATGTTCACCCATTCCAACTTGACATGGATACTATCATATTCCTATAGTTTGACTTGGTCAATTATATATAACTATAAAGTCTTGAAAACTTTAGTATTTAATCTTCCCGACCTAAACAAGTTTCCATTCACTGTCTATATTCCATAGACCTTATCGACTACCTTTCTTCACGAGGATTCTTATTGCATCATTGCAATACCCGAGGTCCATGGCTTATTGACTCATAAGAATTTTGAATCAATTTATAATGACTAAGATGATTACCTTACCCATTTTAAGCATCATAGTCTAGGAAATTATTTCCTTTCTTACAAGTAAGAATAAATATACATAGTTAGGGTACTTGTCCCTTCAATCATGATCTATATAATGATCACAATGATTTAATAAAAATAATTACCATATCTGGGTCAAGTTAAGGTTTAACTAAAGATTTTTGTCTAACTCAAACCTAGTCTTTCTGACTTAGGTGGATTCACAAGACACTGTCATCGCTCTATAAACCTTTTGGAATGACTATCTATTCTTGGGTATCTCTTTGCATCTTTACAACATTTGATATTCATCACTTATCAACAAGTAATAGTTAAGAGAAGTTGTGACTAAAAAGGTATAATAAACTTTATGTTTGACCAACCATTTAATGGTACCTCCTGCATGCTTGCAAAACCCAAGGTTTATGACTTATGTCTCAACAACTTGTATCCAGGAAAACAGGTTCCTCTACCTAAGGTTAAACATTATAGACTAATAACAAATCTCTTTTTAATAATATAAATATGAACATTTATTATTTGGGGTTCTCGGCCCTTTAATGTCTACCCCTGTAAAATAACGAAAAAGGGTTATAACCATAAAGGTGTCATCAAATAATCTTTAACCCTTCTAGGTTAAACTAGGGTTTTACTTACCCTTGAATAATCCATTATATCACAATAACCCTATCTCATAACTCCAAGACTGAGGTTTATAAATGACCTTTAGTTTAACTCAACCAAGTTTAAGAATACTATTGTTTTGATCTATCGTATTCCATCATAATGAAATAACTAAAATAAATTCCTATAAGATAATAATATAATACACAAAAAGGATTCACCCTAAGTATTGTAAAACTCCAAGGTCATTTCTAAGTTTCACAATTATGGACTTGAAAGATTATTAATTCTCGTTGATCTGTTCACTAAGGACTTGGTCAACCTTAATCAATTCAATTAATCTTCCTTAAGAAAACTTAATTATAATAACCGTAAGGTTGTTGACAAAAGTTCGAAATGACTCCAAGGTTGTAAAAAGTCTTATACCAATTGCAATTAACATAAGTATTGAAATAACCAAAAAGATAGGTTCTTATTACCCTTATGCCATAGCATCATGATATTGAGTATTCTAATGCTAGAAAGAATCCGAGTTTAAAGTAAACGTTGAACCTCTAGCCTGACAACATTAATCACATAATGCTACTCAAAACAACGTGAAATCTATGATACATATCAAGTATAAAAAATTCTTGAGGTTCTTGTCACTTGGGTGAGGGTTTGACAATATAAAACATAGAAGAATATTCCTCTTTGAATGGATAAGCAATACAGAGATAACTAGTTATCTACATAACACAATCATTCAGTAATAAAGACTTTAATTTAACACAGTCTTAAACCAACTGTCGGCATCCAACATGCCCTCTGATATAGAAATAATACTTGAGAAGTTTTAGCTTATTCTAAGCCATCAGTTTGCACCATTTCTCAGAGATACGAATAGTTTAACAACCATTAAATAAAATAGTTTACATTTTCTCCATGTCGAGTTATGCCACTCAAGACATCAATAGACTGTTTAAGAAAACAAAAAACTCACATATCATTCTCTATTGATTAAGCTATAACAAGAATGCAAATATACATATATCGCAAGGTAATGACATGCTCAAGTCTATATGACACAGATAGATATATACTTCTCACATATAGCTTTGGCCTCTAAAGGATACAACATAAAAAGCATTGATATAACAAGTATTCATTTTAGAATAGATGCAATGTGTTGTTTACCATACTGGCAGATCTACGGTAATGATAAAGGTTATATAAAGAAATATATGACTACAAACACATCATAAAGAACCTGATAGATACTTGTACAAATGCCTGAGCTTTACTATCTCTGCTTCTATTCTCCAAAACTTCTACAGCTATCCATTGTCCATCCTCACACACTTCTTTCCTAATCTCTCTTATTATTTTTCCCATCGACTGAGCTATTCTAAGGTATCTTCAATGTTCTCTATCCTCCCTACTCACCGTGAACTCTCCCTTAAAGCATATTCCCCCATTATAATATTTTTGCAAATAATCTATCACTCCATGATACCGTCAGTGACTTAACTCAATCATGGCTAAAAGGACTCGGTAAGGTTCGTAATGAGTTTCCCCACTTCTGTTTTTCACTCTAACTGTTGCAAACTTAATTGAATGCAAAATAGTATATAGTCGATTCAATTCTAACTGACACCAAGTTTTAAGCAAAGTTCCCACATGTTGATGGGAGATAGTCGTTCCATGGCTCGTTGGTTGTGGTGGTTAATACCATAGTCCTCTTTTGGATGAGGCTGACACATCACTTTAAACACTTCTGATCATTAAATGGTCACTAATAAGTGGTTCGATCCACCACTAATATTATTGAAGACTCTCCTAAATGTAAGCCTTCAACTACTCAAGCATAACATTATTGACTCATTATGAGGTATTATCCTCACGTGAAGCATATACATTTACATATTTGATTACATCAAATATGATTCACATAACATCGCCTTTATATTAGATAGTTATGGTTTAATCAATAAAAAGATAATATTTAAACAAAGGATTACAGATAATGTGATTGGGTTGAGCTTGTCTCTCCACCATAATCCATTGACAATATTCATGTCTTCTTAACTTGATGAAAACATCTTAATGTTAAGAATTGTTTATAACACCTCAAGTGACTTAATAATAATAAGAGAACTATTTTACGACAATAACGTCGTAATATTTACGTTAAATGTAAATAGTCATAGTTCACACTCAAATGTCATCACTAACGTTACTAATGACTAAGGCAACTTACTACGACTTACAAAGATTGTAAAATATCAACTACCTATCGATTAGGTTCAATAGTAAACTTACAAGACAAGACTTACCTCTCAGGACAAATTGGTTCATGTTTTTGTTAAACACTTATACTCAATTTGGCAAATAAACCACTCGTAACCTGAGGTCTATATCTCTCTCCTCGAAAGATACTCTCTCTCTCTCTCTCTCTCTCTCTCTCTCTTCTCTGAGAGTCATCTGAAAATCTGTAATCCTGTATCAAACTTGTTACCAAATAAATTATGATCAGTGCATCATTATTCAAATAAATCAAACCTCATATTGTAAATATTAAATCAATAATAACATGATCATTTCCATAATTTCATAAATGACATTCAATATAATCCATATATTTCCTTTTCATTAATCTAAACATCAAAATTGATTTACCTATGACCAAGTAAAATTAAAAAGTAAAGAAAGACAAAAATTAGGGATGTAACACATTTGGACATTATATAATATTTGCGTTGTTCTCAATGCAATCAACACAAAAAAAAGAATTTTCTCTCACTTGAATATCAAAAAGCTTTCTATGTCCTATAGTCATGACTTGATGAAAACTTCTAACACCATTAATTGCTTGATAATTATATGGATTCGATCGATCAATATCTGCACATATGAACAAATTTTTGAGCATCTCAATTAAAACTAAAACTCACTTAAATAACATGTCTACTTAAATTTAAATATTAAAGTTTTTAAATAACATAAATTCAATTAACATACCTTTAGCTTCCCAAAAATATCATTTGTTGTGTATTGAGTCACGGGCACCAAAATGGCTTTTGGACCATTCAACAATTTGATTTGCATTTCATATTGTGTTACCTACAATTTCATGTTGGTGAAGTGCCTAGGTAAGAGGTAAGAATTTAAAAAAGTTCACATGTACATCCAACTATTATAATACATGAAGATCAATTACATAAATCATTGTAGAAGTATTCAACAATTTTAAATTTTGTAAATTCAGTATCTAGTACATTACCTACAAGTTCATATTGGTGAAGTGCATGATTTACACATACTCCTACTCTATCATGCTCTCCTTTTCCATGTCCACTCTCAAAAAAATTCCACAAAAATGTTATGTCAGATCTAGCATGTTGTTGCGTTAACCAATTAAATTCTTTTGTAGACTTAAATTGTCCTGTATAAATAGTTATATATAAACAATGATTTGAAAACCAAAAATTAGTTAAAAATTCAAGTCTTAAAATTTTATAGATTTTTAAATTAAAAATAAAAAATTAATAATAAAATCAACACTTACCAGCACATCTAGCAGACCAAATCCAATGTTGTAATGCATTAATTCCACATTGTCTTAAATCTTCAAAAAACATTCGAAAGCAATGTGCTACATAGCTTCTATCATGACCCGTATCATTACTGATATAAAAGTGAACCTCCTTGATGTAATCCATTCATCTTCGGTACTCTCTACCTCATCTACAAATAACTCAACATGTCTATAGAAAAATTGTACAAAGATTGTGACTTTCTCTGAATGATAATATTGACTTTGAATCTCAATTTGAAGATAATATATAATTTTCAGAAAAATCTACAATAGAGAGAATACAACCCGATGGAAAACAATTCTTTTAGTCACGAAATTGCTTAGCCTGCCATCTTCCACCATGACAATGTTGGATATGTGGGTATACTTGGTGTTATTAAATTTGTTCATAAACTCATTGCAGGGCAATTCTGATGTAGAGGCACTTTGGATAGGAGGAAGATGGACAAGTTGACTAGGTTTGCACTACACCAAAATGCTCAAATTTGAGGTTCTTCATACAAAAGTGGGAACAACAGTTAGGGGCTCAAATTTCTTCATGGAAAGGGTGTTTAGGCATGCATTGGAACCCATCCCATCCATTGGAAAAGGCAGTTCAAACTCAGAAATTGTACTTCCTTCACAAACCCAAGAAATGGCTTATAGCCCTACAAAAGGAGAACAGTCCTAATAAATTTTGACATAAGTCTTCAAATGTAGATATTGGACAACTAGAAGATACCCATTTGGATTCCCTATCACATATCCAAGAACGGGTATTGGTTGTTTTGGATGATATGGCTCAACCTATAACTCCTCCTCATGCCTTAGAGCCCCAATTAGGCCAAAAATACAAAGAGACTACTATACAATGCAAGAAAAAAACTCAACCAATGATTTTAGAACTTAGGATACATTCCAAAACAATGTATTTTGTGGGTTTTATCCTCCTACAGTCTGTTGTTCCCAAAAATGCTTCTATGGTTCCTTGTATATGTCTCTAAACATCACCTAACACATGGTTTTGTTAGGTCTTTCACATAAAAAGAAACAAATCATCTTCTCTACCCAAAACCTTTGCAAAATACATTGAAACTACCTTGAAATAGTCCATTCCACTAACCTATGCAGTTCTACATCAGTGGAATGGAAGGAAATACATGAATTTCAATCAAAATTCTAGAGGAGGGTTTTACAAACCAAGTTTAGAGGAAACCTTATAACTCCCTACTATGCAACTTTAAAGACACCAAATCCACTTAAAATTATATACAACTCAATATTCTAACCAATCAAAACATGAAAAAATGAAGACTATTATGTACCTTCACATAGTACAGCCTGTAGGAGCGAATTCTTTAGGAAAACAGAATTCTGTCAATGAACAATCCTAGAGATATGCTTGTAGAAACCTCCTTAGTGAGTGTAAAGACACCAAATAGGGTTTTTTTGAAAGTTAATCCATCCCTCTATTCATACCACACAATTGGGACTCTTGACAGTTTCGTACAGATGAATGGTGCAGACTGTTACTTCAGAAAATACAAAAAAAAGACAGAAACAATAGAGAATTGATTTGTTATTGCCTTGAAACTTCTTCACTTCATACATTGATCTTGTTCAAGGGTATATATACTTTTGTACCCCTTGAAAAATTCATGGAAGCCATAACTACTTCAAACTTCCTTGAACTATCTTGTGCAGTTTGAAACTTCAACTAATTACTAGTTTGTTTGTATAGACATCAGTGTTTATGAATCTTCAAACACCTCTACAATGTGATTAGGCCTTGAACAAGGCATTAGGCTCCTTGACATCACCCTAGACTCCTTGACATGCCTTAACAAGGCTTACAATCATGAATATTGTCTCTACGTGCCTTAGGACATCAATATGTAGATATTTGGACATAGTCCTTATTACATGAATGGTCTTCTAGGACCTTATTGGAGCAAGACAACATGAACCACAAAACATGAAAAAAGTATGAAAATAAAACATAGATGATCTCCTTGGTGCTCCTGCACCAAATTCACTCTCTCAGAACAATGTTTTTAGATTCAACTCCTGACTTCGTTGAGTATTTCTCATATTTAAATCTCTTCCAAACAACTAAAATTGAATGATCAATATTCTCAAATGGTAAAAATTTCATCAAATTTCTACAATCTACACATATATTTCTTATACACTATACATTGAATTCATCTGAATCTTCTAATTTTTCACAGAAGATAGACTTCACAAATTGTGTTGTACTTCTAGAGATGGCTACATTTGGATTAATTATTGCCATATGTTTTTTTATATGACTATAGGTGTAGATGAAATTCAACATGATTTTGACAGAAACAAGTTTCACATACTTTATTTATACATACAAAACTTGGTCATAAATTCCCAAACACCCTTTGAGAAATCTTCACCTATGAAAATTCTTGGTTGAATGCTTAAAAAAATTCACTTTGTGTTGTATCTATAAAATGCTTTGGATGAGCAATTTTTTTACCATCTTTGTCTTTTATTTGTATAGTGACCCTTCTATTGGAAGAAACATGGGAGTGATTGGTCCAATATCTAATTATTTTTTGTTTTACATCTTCTGAAATTCTATCTCTCCGAGGGACTTGACAAATATTTACCCAATTATTTTCAATGTTGTCATCTAATTTGTTTCTCTTCTTGATATATCTTTGAACAGTTCTCCTAGTTACATTTACTAATTGGGCAATTGCTTTATCTTGTCTTCTATGTGATAATTTCTAATTAGAAATTATAGTCATCAATGCTCTATGTGCAACACTTAAATCAAAACTTTGACTCTTGGTTTGAATAGAATCTAATGCTATTTGCAAGTTTTCAATTACTGTCTAATTTACTAAATTTGAATTTTTTCTTGTTATCAACTCCTAACAACTCCAAAATAGGGGTCATTTCTTTTCACTTAAATAACTTTGCACATAATTGTACTCTTCCAATTAGAGATTTATCTTCAAAAAATTCATCCCAAATTATTTTAGAGTGCAATTTTATTGTTCTTTCAGGTAACATATGTTTAGGTGAAATGTTTTTGAAAAGAGCATCCTCATCCATTTCCATAAGATTTTTCATTCCATGCAAAAAATTTGTATCACTACCACCAATTTCATCTTGTACTTGTTCATTAACACACCCTTCAACTTGTTCATCAATAATTTCAATGGGTTGTTCTTGACTAGATGTTCCTAGGGAATTTTCATCTCTTTTTTGGTCATACAACCTTGATCTAGCTCTTTTATTCACCATCACAAACTGCTTGTTTTAATTCACCTATACACACATATACATCCTAATAAATAACTCATGAAGTTCAATTTCTACATGGTAAAATGAGTAAATAAGTTGGAAATCATGTTATATACCTTGAAAACTTGTAGCCTCTCTTGCCAAAAAAATCCTTTTGTGTGGTTTCTCCAAATGCTTGAATTGAAAAAAAATTTAAAAATAATTTTAGCCTCTATTGCAAAAAATTCTGCTTCTTCTATTTTCTCCTTGATGCTTGAATTGAAAAAAACATAAAAAATGAAGCTATATATATAAAAACAAAAAAACTAACCGCCGACTGGTGGTGGTCACCGAAATTATTTAATTTCGGGTGAGTTGATCTCACTTGAGTTTAATCCAGGTGAGTTGAACTCGGGTGAGTTTGATTCACCCGAAACTGTCTATGTGGCATTCCACTTGGCAGCCACCTCATTTTCTAAGGTTTTCTAAAATTTTCAACTTAAATTGAATATTTCTTCAATCATAATGGATTATTAAAAAAATAAAAAAATACCCTTTTGTAGAGCTCTGAGTCTAGAATACAAATATGATTTTTAAAAGTATTTTGATTAGATTTAATATTTTTTTTTTAATTATTGCAAGTAGGTTATTAAAATCAGAGATGACATTGATTAGAAATTAAAAAAATATATCAAAACACATCTAAATTTTTTCAAAATTATATTGTGTACTAGAGAAAAGAGTCCTCTCCGAAAGAGTATAATTAGTTTTGTGAAAATGATAAAAAAATTATACAAAAATTGATGTGGAATGAAAACTATCAGATTCTATAAAGTTTGACTTTAAAAAGATATTACGAAAAAAATATGCATTAAAAACTAATTTTTTTTCTCCATGCACTAGATATTGAACTCATCTATTTGGGAAAAAAAAATTGGGGAAAAAGAAGATTGTTTGCTCTTTTTTTTGTTACGTGGACTCAAAGTCACTTTTTCCTGAAATTTTCAGAAATTCAAAATTTGCTCTTAAATTTATAAAAAATTGTCAAAATAAGTTTTTAATTTTTTTGAAAAATTACAAGCATAAAATTCATCAAGAGATCTACATTTCGTTAGTTTACATCATTTTGAAATTCAAAACATAAATGCCACTTTTATGAGGTCGAAGTTGAAACTTTTTGCTTGTGTTGGCCAGTTCCTTTATAAAAGTGTGACACAGGTTTATGAATTTAGCCAGACGTATAGTATGTCTTTAGCATGCTATAAGATGTTTGTGTTTTTTGTGTCTTCAACGTGTTTGGTCCCAAGTATAGTCCAAAGAGCATGGTGAAATACCCCTCATATTCTTTGGGATTTATATGGTGTGTTTGTTCCTAGGTGTAGTCCAAAGAGTGTGGCAAAATGCCCATCCTATGATTTGGGATTTGTATGACATGTTTGTTGTCAAGTGTAGTCGAAAGAGCATGGCGAAATGCCCCTCCTACACATTGAGATTTTTATTGCATGTTTGTTGCCCCATAGTAGTCCAAAGAGCATGGTAAAAGTCCCTCCTATATTTTAGGTGGTATGTTGCATTTTTCCTTTCCATGTATCTGCATTTGCATTCATATATATATGAAATGAAAAAGAAATAATCACTGCATTCACTATATACACTGTATTTTGTGTGTCTTCAATGCTATCTTCTCCATGTTTTGCATGACTGTAACTATCTTCTACGTGTTTCGCATGCCTATTACTATCTTCAATGTGTTTGGTGTGTTTGTAATGTGTTTTCTCTAATGTCTACCTAAGACTGGGGGCTAGAAATAGTGTCTCAATCTTTGTGTATGCATTAGCTTCAAGTGCCTAGCATGTTTGTTGTGTTTTGACCATACTTTAATGCATGTATGGTTCTTGTGTTCATACATACATTAAAGTGGGGGCTAAATGCTATGTTGAAAAATGTCTCCCTAGACTTTTTCCCTCCTAAGTTTAGATCCTGGGTCCCATGTTTTGCATCTTGCATGTTCATTTTGACTCCCAAAAGAAAATGGCATGAAACCCATGTCACATGGAGCCTGAGGGACATTGTGGCACTTAGTCCTGACAGGAGACCTAGGACATGGGCGCTTGCACCCTTGTCCTTCCCTATTTTAAGCAAGTCCCAAATTTAAATGTTAGTTTTGTGACCATTAATTAGGTCCCATGCCGAAATCGTAAGTTTGAATTACGAAATTCTTAGCAGGATTGTGTGTTGTTGCATATATAAGCATGTTTAGTGATTCATTTGTAAGATAGAAGATGATTATGAACTTTTGGTGCACTTATGATTTTAGAGCATTTAAGATATTCATTGTTGTAGAGAAGAGCATTGTTATTATGTTTGTGATTGCAGATTTAGCTTCATCTTCTCATGTGTTGAAGATTCTTCATCTATGTGAGAGCCACACCTGCAAGGTGATATCTATTTGTGTTTGAATCATTTATCAATTTGTTTTTGCCTCTATCTTGCAGGGATACACACTCTTTATCTGACAATGTTTGAAAGACTTGAATGTTCTTCTAGGGCTTGACTAAGGTAAGCTCCTAAATCCCACAACCCCCAACCACACTCCTTGTGATTACAGGTTACTAGTATCAGATTTCACAGAGTGGAGTTGCAAAGGAAGGATGAAGAAGATAAGGATTCTGGATCTGGTAGAAAGAAGCAGTTTAGAGGACCTTTGGGACATGGACACCTAGGGAAATGTTCTATGAGGTTGTAGACATAAGAATCTCCGTGACAATGATGATCTACATCTGAAGAAGCTTTGACATCCTAAAAATTAGCTTGCCTTGGACTAGGATGCCTAGGGCGCTGTCCTCCACATCTCCCACTATAGAAATAGATGGAATATTGATTATCAATGCCGGAAGGAGCCTCGTATTCCCTGAAGAAAATTCTACCTTGGACTAGGGCACCTAGGGCATTGTCCTCAAACATTCCACATCATGAACTTCAAAAAATGGTCAGTAATTAATCTTTGTCTACTATCTTAGTCTACAAGCATTTGTCATGATTTATCAGTTTACTTCTGATTTTGCATAATTAGGGTTTTGAGCATATTTGAGCATTAAATTAATACATTAATTGATAATTTCTGAATTTCCACATCATTCCAAGTGACACACCAACTTGTAGGTGAATCCACTTGCAACAATTGTGATTCAACTCGGTTGGATGTCCTTGAATGTTTGTAGTAAAAGGAAGATTTAACCCTTTTATCATTCCCCCCCTTTTCGTATAAAACATTTTGGTGAACTTGATTTTATTTGAATTTTGTACCTTTTTGAGTGTTGTACTTTAGATTTACATTTATTCATCTTATTGCATTTAAAAATTTAAATTTTTTAAAAAAATTAGCATCTTAGGGTTACATTTTGGCATAATTTGCATCAATTTAATTTAATTTAATTAAGTTCATGATATTTTCATTATATCTGATATAAATTGTAGGAATCCATCTTATTTTAATCATTTGCATTACATTTTCATACTCAAATTGTTAGAAATTGCTTGAAATGTTACATTTTTCTTAAAACCTAGTTTTTGCATTAGCTAGGGTTTGTAGTTAAAATCCTATTTCAGATTTTACTACTCTTTTAAACACACTTTTAGGACTGATTTCTAATTGTAGTGTTTCATCATAGTGTCCTTTTTATAAAAAAAACTCATGTCTAGGGTTTGAAAACCTTGCATTTTTCACTAGATTTTACCTTGTCATCTACCTACATTTGCATTATAGGTGTATTGTGAATCTGCATTATTGGATTGATATTGATCTTATCATTCTCACCCCTCATTAATTTCTTCACAACATCTCTTCTTTTAGGCATTTGCATTGAAAAAAGTGAAAAATCAAGCATTTTAGATCATAAGCATACATAGTTTTGCAATTGTTCCTTGAATAAGTATTGAAAATATTTTAAAATTAGATCTTGCATACATTTGAAAACATAAATTTGACATCATTTTACACACTTGATTGAAAAATTGCATTATCTCAATTACATAGTTTATATTTCAACATCTAAGGTGTACTAGTAAATCTTGTTGGACATTGATGTTTCAAGAAATTTCATTATGGCAACTTCATGTAATTTCTCTTTGGTATCTTTGCATGCATATATCAAAGATCTTGATTTTTATAGATTTCTAAACCTCATGGGTGAACATCCTACAATATTAGACGATCTAGTCAAATTCATCTCTAAGAACTCTCATGAGAAGGATAAGTGATAAAATTCTTGTTCCATTAATGCCTTGGAATTCATAGCTAAAGAATATGATGATGTTGATGACCCATAAGTTATCCTACTTCTCCTATAATTAAATGTCCAAGAACCTTAGATGAGAAGACTATGGATACCTCTAATGTGGTTGTAATTTCAATTCCCTTAGACATCACTAATGATACAACACCTAAAAACACCTTACCTCTCTTTCATTCCAATGCTCTACCTGGCAAAGATGAAGCATTAGTAGATGAGAAAAGGTCTCTCACATTAAATCACTTAGAGATAGATGTTGCGTATAATAAAAAGGACAACAATGTTAATTCAATCTTCATTAATAGACTCATTCCACCCACCAAGGGGTTACTAGATAAGTGTAGCAATAATCATAAGATGGTTATGTGGGGGGTACCTAATGCACCTTCTTGCTTAAAACTAGTGATTACGGTTCAAGGTGATCAAAAACCACCTTGACCGCAGGATTACATCCTAAACTATGCAAGACAAATCAATCAAAGAAATCAAGATGTTCAAAATGTGCCGTAGCATCCCATGATTTCTCACACATACAACACCCATAATAACAAACAAAGTAAGAAAGCACCTCATGTGCCTGTCTCTCTTCCATGCTCCCAACCTATGCTCCCTCCACCATCTTTTTTTACTCATAAAAGTGGTTAAGAATATGGTCTTGTCGAGTAGCTTCACGCTACCTTAGCTAAGATCTCTCTTTGGGATTTAATACAAACATCACCTACATACCATGGAATGCTCCAAGAAGCTTTACAAAAGGTGATTGTAGCACCTGCTATTAAGACAAATGATTTAGTAGCTCTATTAGATTGTATGCATGCGACAAAAATGGATAATCTGTTTCAACCACATGAAATATCGACAAGTAAAGATGAAAATGATGCACTTATAATATTTTCCATGATAAATACAAAATTGATTAAGTGAGTTATGATTGACAATGGATTGACTCTTAATGTTTGTGGCATTGACCTAGTACACAAAATCCAGATTGACACATCTTTAATCAAACCAGATAAGATTGGCATTCGATGCTTTGATAATCAAGGTAGACAATCTATGGGTACTATAACCTTACCTATAAAGGTTGGTCCTGTGACTTTATCTACCCTTTTTCCTGTTATACCTAGTTCACTTTCATATAATATGATTCTCAGTAGACCGTAGATTCATACCATGGGGGTAGTTTCGTCAACCCTTCATCGATGAATAAATTTTATTTATCAAAATAAGCTCTACACAGTGGAAGTCGATCCCATACCAAATAATTGTTTACATATTGAAATGTAGAAATAGGTTAACAATCATTCAAGTTTAAACAACATACAAGTTGATTCATCAGTAACTCTTTCCATTGATAATGTTGTGCGAGACTCTAAACCATTGAATGCACTTTTTGGTGATGATTGGGGTTCATTAGATTTTAATCCTTGTAGTGTAGGGGAATATAAACTTAATAACCCTGACACATCAAAAGCCCCATCGATCTCATCCAAACAATCTTTTGAAACACCTAAGAAAACCAAAGCCTCCTTGGTAGAAAATGAAGACAATACTCTTACTTATACTACAAATTATGAGACTTATGAGGCTTCAACATATTCTAAAGAAATGACATCCCTCTATGATTGAGGATTTGAAATCCTTTATAACAACTACGACTATGTAGGTAATAGATGTGGTGTAATTCAACAAGGGGCCAGAGTACATTTACAAGTTGCTAGAATTAATTATATAGACGGTATTGGATACCTCTCTTTGAAACCAACCAAAGCATCTTGTCACCCTAAACTTAATGTTAATGCAATATCAACAAGAGCTAAACAACATGAGAGATATCTTAGGCTAATAAACAAGAATTTTCCACCAAGAAATATCCCATTCAATAAGGTAAGTATATTTCCCTCTTTAAGCCACACTCATTGTAGCAAATATTATTGTTTCTCTCAAGGATGGCCTCTTCCTAGATATGTATGTTCTTAACATTGGTTTGTAATAGGTAAGTATTTCTAACCCATTACCTCTGTGTTGTGTTCCCCCTATGATGTGTTATGTGTTGTTTAGGCCTCCTTGGATGACCCTTGACACTCTTGTAAGGTCGAGGATACTGGGAGACTACCTCTATTGTGACCTTACTTCTATTTGTATCATAATTCTTCTATATTTCTCATCTCCTCTATTTTCATTGTTGTGTGTTGTGTCCTAGGGGCATAGCATTATGGTTGGTGACCTAGGGGCACCTTCCTATGTGATGACCCTAAGGTACTTATTCTCCTCTCTTTATTTATTGTTTACCTTCCTCTAGTGGTTCTATCTAGCTGGCAGATGACAAAAAACAAATAAGACTAATATGAACCATGTGTCCCTTCAGGGAGTAAGTAAAAATGGACCTAGTCCATACATGATGATGGGGTTGATATCTATTATCTAACGCTTGGCTAGTAGAATTACTCCATGTGATATTTCGATGATGTCTAATATTTTCTAACAAACCATAACAATATAGCCACTCCATGCACTTTGTTTATCTTGGGTCTTGCCTTGGTTATACTTAGTTTTGAGATCTCTATATTATAGCCCCATGGTTATACTCAGTTTTTGAATCTATAGTATATCCTTGGAGTTTGATGTGATTATGTTTCTATATTACTCATGATAATGGGATGTGGTTATTATCTTAGAGAAATATTTCTAATGTCTCTTCTTGCAAGAAATTGTGTGTTTGTGGGAACATAATTTAGCTTTCGTAAAGTACGTTTCACCTTTGGGGGCATGGGCTTTATGAAGGATCTTGTTTCCTTATGTGTTTTCTTCCTACCTTAACTCACTTGATATTGATACATGATATCAACTACCTTAAGGTGGGGGAATTTATAAGGCTTGTCTGATGATTTTGCTATCGATAAACTATGTTTGCATACATTGATCTATTGTGTATACCTCCTTTTCACTGTAAGTTGTCTTCGTGATGCGGGTGGTTTTGTATACTTTTAATCACATGCTTCCTTTTCACTATAAGGCATCTCTATGATGCAGGTGGGGTTACATTTTGAAATCCCTCTACAGAGGCGGGGATGGTGTATCTCTTGAGCTAGTGCACATCCTTTTTATTCTAAAATGTCCTCTGAGTAGGTGGGGTTGGTGTATCCTCCCTTAAGCATTTCTTTGGCGGTTGTGGTGGCATAAGCCCAACTATCAGGTGTGCCTATAATGTACCTGAGATGGTGGAAAACCTAGCAATAGGCTCCTTCCATCACTTATTTTTATGTGTTTTAAACGTATAGTATGTCTTTGGCATGATATACGATGCTCATGTTTTCTGTGTGTCTTCTATGTGTTTGTTCCCAAGTAGAGTCCAAAGAGCATGGTAAAATGGCCCTCCTATGCTTTGGGATTTGTATGGTGTGTTTTTTCCCAAGTGTAGTCCAAAGAGCGTGGCAAAATTCCCCTCCTGCACTTTGAGATTTGTATTGCATGTCTGTTTCCGCATATGTAGTCCAAAGAGTGTGGCAAAAGTCCCTCCTACATTTTAGGTGTCATGTTGCATTTTTACTTTCCATGTAACCTGCATTTGCATTCATATATATATAAATTAAAAATAAATAATCATTGCATTCACCATGTTTTGCATGTCTTCAATGTTATCTTCTCTGTGTGTTGCATGATTGTAACTATCTTCTCTATGTTTGGCGTGTCTATAATGTGTTTTCTCTAATGTTTACTTGAGACTAGGGGTTAGAAATAGTCTCTCAATCTTTGTGTATGCATTAGCTTCAAGTGTCTAGTGTGTTTGTTGTATTTTGACTGTACTTTAATGCATGTATGGATCTTGTGTTCATACATATGTTAAAGTGGGGGCTAAATGTTATGTTGAAAAATGTCTCCCTAGACTTTTTCCTTCCTAAGTTTAGCTCCTAGGTCCCTTGTTTTGCATCTTGTATGTTCATTTTGACTCCCATAAGAAAATGGCCTAAAACCCATGTCACATGGGGTCTGAGGGACATTGTCGCACTTAGTTCGGACCTAAAAAGGGTACCTAGGACATGGGCACTCATTCCCTTGTCCTTCCCTATTTTAGGTAGGTCCCAAATTTGAATGTTAGTTATGTGATTGTTAATTAGGTCCCATGCCTCAATCTTAAGTTTGAATTATGAAATTCTTAGTGGGAATGTGCGTTGTTGCATATATAAGCATGTTTACTAATTCATTTGTAAACTAGAAGATAATTATGAAATTTTGGTACACTTATGATTTTAGAGCATTCAAGATATTGATTATTGCAGAGCAAAGCATCGTTATTGTGTTTATGATTGCATATTTAGCTTCATTTTCTTATGTGTTGAAGAATCTTCATCTATGTGAGAGCCACACCTCTAAGGTGATATCTATTTGTGTTTGAATCATTTATCAATTTACTTTTGCCTCTATCCCACAAGGATACACACTCTTTATCTGACAATGGTGTTCAGAAGTCTTGAATGTACTTTTGGGGCTTTACTGAGGCAAGCTCCTAAACACCGCAACCACACTCCTTGTAATTACAGGTTACAAGTATCAAATTTCATGGAGTGGAGTTGCAAAGGAAGGTTGTAGAATATAATGATCCCAGATCTGGTTGAAAGAAGCAGTTTGGAGCGCCTTCGAGACATGGGCACCTAGTGTAATGTCCTCTGAGGTTGCAAACACTATAATCTCCATGATAGTGATGATCTACATCTGAAGAAGCTCTGACATCCTAAAAATTAGTCTACCTTGGTCTAGGGTGCCTAAGGTAGTGTCTTCTGCATCTCCCATGATAGAAATAGACAGAACAGTGATTAGCAATGCCAAAAGGAGCCCTATATTCCTTGAAGAAAACTATACCTTGGACTAGGGCAACTAGGGCATTATCCCTGAACATTCAACATCACAAACTTTGAAAAATTGTCAGTAATTAATCTCTATCTACTATCTTAGTCTGCAAGCAATTGTCGTGATTTATTAGTTTGCTTTCAATTTTACATAATTAGGGTTTTGAGCATATTTGAGCATTCAATTAATACATTAATTAATAATTTCTTAATTTCCACATCATTCAAAGTGGCACACCAACCTATAAGTGAATTCTCTTCCAAGAGTTATGATTCAACTTGGTTGAATCTCCTTGAATGCTTGTCATGAAAGGAGGATTTAACCCTTTTATCATTTCCCCTCATTTTCCTATAAAATAGATTGATTCTATCCGTTGGCCAATTCACTTGTAGAACCTAATTATAAAGATTGGCATCCTTTTAGGGTTTTACAAAGCTATTGATTTGGGAACCAATAGAGCCCATACTCCAACTGTTATGTCTTGGCATAGAGGTCGTCATTTGTATCCGGCTTGGTTCTGTAAGTAGACTAAGTCATCCTAGAGTTAGATAAACAAGAAAAGCCCTATAGTTTACCTACCTATGGTCTTGACCTATGACTTATGGTGTCTAGATTAATATTAGCAGTAGATAACCATTTTATTTTCATAAATGACATCATTCTACTAGTACATAAGCTTGGAAAAGGATTCATTCTTACGTGGCTAACAAGCTAGAAATAGGGTACTACATGTACTAAGATAACCCAATAAAAGAATCATACCATCTATAATCTTGACAACATAATTAAAGAATCTCTTTTGTTATGTTCATAACATACTACATAACACCCAATCAAAGTAGAAATAGCTAAGTATATAAATTTTATTATTGATGTCCTATTTGTAAAGAAGTCCAAAGGAAACATGGAGCCAAAATCTAAGATATGTGGTTGAATATTGACCTTTATTATTGTTGTCCACTTGTAAAATAGGACCAAGAACAAAGTGCTAACCTTTATTTATAAAAGTCAGTCCCTTGGTAGGGTACCAACCACTTCATAGAATGCTACCCATAATTTTTAAGAGGGCTATGAAATAAATAATAGGAATTACAGCTGCAAATCTGAAATAAGAGGTGCCATTGCCCTCTTTCCACACAAAAATTTAAACCATGGTAGACAAGAGATTAATTTATATACTTTAAGAAGTTTCATATAACCTATGGCATCGTATTAAGGCCTAGAATGTCATTTTATAATATCTTTTCCTTGAGACATTTTGTCAAATAGTTCTTAGGCATTGTTTAAGCTTCTATATATTTGATTTTGTCATACTAATAGTAAATATTGGTATGATTTTCTCTACTCACCCTTACAACTAAGTTTGAAATGAAATGATAAGCTTGATAGAGGCTATTAGATGGAATAAATAGTAGCATATACATATATAAATATCGTCATCCCCTCTTATCCTTGTTGCAACTATGTGAAATGGAAGAAAACACAACTATAAGAAGGAGTAGTAGGAGTGAATGGGAAAAAAAACTACTAGAAAGGTATTTATAAAAGTTGCAATAGTTGCCATGTACTAAAATGAAGTTTCTGTGCACTCATTTACCTTCCCCCAACTCATTTTTGGTTGAGACTACTATGCTGGTTAGGGTTTTTAAGGAAGAATATAAACCTCAAATAATTAAATACATTATTAAAAAAATTTGTACAAGCTAGACAAGCTAAAACCTATGATTTTATGGAAGGAACAACCATCAAATACTACATTTAATATTCTATTCCATAAAACCAGCATTTGTAATCCCCTATGATAGTCATACCAGTAAAACATATTAATTTATTTTTTAAGACAATCAGTGAAAGGGATAAACCTATCCTTAAGAAAGAGAACTCACTCCATGTGGCTATAAAATGATGTTGGGTAGCTCACCCTCAGCCTATTACGATTAAGGTGCCATCAACCTTGTAAATCCTATGTAATTAATTACTCCTAATATTGTTTGTAAATCACCCATAAGGGATGAAAGGTTTCACCAGTAGCGGTCTTGTTTTAGCTACATGTTTATATCTGGTCCTCGACACTCATTCATCCACAATGGGGGGTCATAGGGGTTTCTCCCATGCGAGGGGTCCAGGGGCCGCGCGCCCTAGCGGGGGTTCGAGGGCAACGCCCCCAAAACCACATTTTATTTGATATTTTATTATTATGAATCTGGACCACTCATCATTAGGTCACAAATCTAACGGTCAATATTTTGTCAGTTATCTTACCGTAGAAGGCAACCCACTTTTATAAGGATATTTGTACTACATTTTTATTAGAGTTTAGAGTAACAAGTGCCGCTGGATTGAAAATTGAAGGAGAGATAAAGTGCATGTATTGTAATCTCATATATTTGAAGATAATAGAACTTGGAGCCTCTTTTCTTGGTGGAGTTTTTTACTTGAAAGGATTTTCTCTACGTTACATACTATGTTATGTCTTTTGTTCTTAATGCTTGTTATTTCTATGTAGTGGGTTTTAATTTTTGCTGCAATCTCCATTGATTCTACATTGTTTAGAGGATAATAAGGTTTGAATCAGATGTTTGTTGTGTGGTTTGCACCTTCATTTCTAACATTTAGTATCAGAGCCTAGCCAGTTGTGATTCTTGGGTGGTAGTGTGAAGGTTTTTTAGGTGCAGTGGGAGATTTGGTTGTTTTTTGTTTGCAGATCTTGTGTAGATATCATGACTTCATCCACTATTGCTTCTACCTCTTGGTTGGACATTGAAAAGTTTAATGGCATGGGGTACGAATTGTGGAAGCTGAAAATGGAGGATTTGCTGGAAGAAAGAAACCAGTGGTTGGCTATTATGAAAGAAAATAAACCTGATGATGTTGCTCTTGATGAGTAGGAAAGATTGGATAAAAAGGCATAAGGTATAATCTCGCTGTGGCTTGTAGATTCTGTTCTCCTAAATATTATGAGTGAGAAGTCCACACATAGCTTGTGGAAGCATTTGAGTGAGATCTACCAAGCCAAGAGTATGGTAAATAAAATTTATTTAAAGTGTAACTTATTTTCCATGAACATGAAAGAGGGTGAATTAGTTGCAGAGCATTTGAATTCATTTAGTTTTTTATTGTGTCAACTAGCATCTATAGATGTGAAGGTGAATGAAGAAGATAAATGTATATTGCTTCTTTTTTTTTCTAAGTCATGGGAGAATGTTGTTTTAACTATCACTGCTAACCTCACAGATCTGAATTTGGATGCTCTTGTTTCAGTTTCGTTGTCACATGAATTAAGGAAGAAAAATTTAGATAGTTCAGGGGATGCTCTCAGTGTCAAGCAAAGGTCTATGGAAAGAGGAAAAAAAGGAGATTAGAAAGGGGCTAAGGACAAGTCCAAGGGCAATTTAAGACTCATGGGAAGAAGAACATAATTAAGTGTTGGAACTGCAGTAAAAGGGGATATGTGAAGGAGTGTAGGAACCCAAAGAAATAGTGGGAGAGTGCTTCTAATAAGTTCTTGAATGTAGGTGAAGATGTTTTACTTTCTACATGTAATGTTGTTTCTAATGAAAACTAGTTGGTTGACTCATGATGCTCGTTTCATATGACCCTGCATACAGAATGGTTCTCCACATATGAAGAATATGATGGAGGTATTATCTACCTTGGAGACAACTCTACATATCTGATAGTTGATAAAGGCAAGGTACTATTGTGTTTCAGTAATGGGAGGATTAAAACCCTCCCTAACGTTTATCATGTTCCTAGATTAGCTAGAAATTTGATTTCTATTTCAAAGCTGAATGATTTGGGAATGCATGTGACTTTTGACAAGCATGGCTGCAGATTAGTGAGAGGGAACTTAGTGGTATTGAAGGAAAAGAGATTGGGAAACATGTTCAAGATTGAAGCCACTACAGTTTGTAATGCCTCCTATGTATCTAAGGCTAGTACTAAAAATACATGTATGTTGTGGCTTCATAGATTGGTTCACACTAGCAATAATGTTTTGAAAACTATTAAGAATAAAGATTTGTTGGACAATTTCTCTTATTTTGATGAGCAGTTTGATTTTTGTGAGAATTGTGTGTTTGGTAAACAAAATAGAAAATCATTTTCTTTAGGAAGCAATAGAGCAAAAGAGAAGATAGAAATTATTCATACGGATGTGTTTAGACGTGTGGAGAGTGATTCTATCAAAAAATCTCATTATTTTGTTACCTTCATTGATGATGTGTCCATATTTACATGGGTTTATTTTATGAAACACAAATCTAAAGTCTTCACTAGGTTTAAGGAATTTAAAGTCTTAGTAGAGAACCAATCAGGGTTGAAGATAAATATATTAAGATCTGACAATGGAGGGGAATATTTCTTTAAGGAATTTGATGAGTTTTGTAACCATGTAATTATTATCAGACAAAAGACAACTCTATATACACCACAACAAAATGGTGTTGCAGAAAGGATGAACCGAACAATCATGGAAAGGGCCAGAAGTATGATGAGTGATGCATAGTTGGATAAATTCTTTTGGGAAGAGGCTGTGTGTACTACTTGCTACTTGTTAAATAGATCTCCTTTTAAGGCTCTTGATTCAACACCTTATGAAGTGTCGACAGGTAAGAAACCTTCTATTTCACATTTAAGGGTTTTTGGCTATGAGGCTTTTGTTCATGTGCCTAAGGAAAAGCGATCTAAGTTGGATTCAAAAGTTGAAAAGTGTACATTCATTGGATATGGTGATAATGTCAAAGGTTATAAGATTTAGAATCCACTAAGCTGTAAGATTATCTATTCTAGAGATGTTATTTTTAGGGAACTTAGAGCTATTTCTAAACCTGAGCAGCCAAAAGAAAAAGATGAAAAGGTAAAGAGAGTGCATTTTAAGTTAGAGCAGCAAGATGCACCTCAGGAAAAATAGAATGATGGATTAGGGGGTGAAGAAGAAGAATATTCAAGTAGTTCTTATGAAGATGAGTTTGTTGTTATAGAAGAAGTTGCTATAGATGATCATGCAGAAGAACAAGTTGAGACCCCTCCTCCACCCTTGAGGATATCCACAAGACAATGAAATCTAGTTGACAGGTACAGCCCACCAGATTTCTGTTATCTATTTGCTTTATTGAGTACTAACAATGAGCCTAGATCTTACAGGGAAGCTATTCTTTCAGATGATAGTGAGTCTTGGCAGTTAGCCATGCAGGAGGAGATGATGGCTTTAGACTCCTGTAATACCCAGGATGTTGTTTATTTGACCAAAGGAAGAAAGGCAACAGGTTGTAAGTGGGTATTCAAGAAGAAGTTGGAGTAGATGAGTAAGTGGAGAAGTACAAGGCCAGACTGGTAGCCAAGGGCTACTCCTAGAGAGAGGGAGTTGATTTTGGTGAAATATTCTCCCCTGTTGCTAAATTGACTTCTATTAGATTTTTTTTATCCATTGTTGTAGATTATGATTGGGAAATTGAGCAAATGGATGTTAAGACTGCGCTCTTGCATGGAGATCTTGAGGAAGAAATTTATATGCAACGACCTACAAGCTTTGAGGTAAAAGGGAAAGAAAAATGGGTTTGCAAGTTAAAGAGGTCTCTCTATGGTTTAAAATAGTCCCCCAAAATGTGGTATCAAAGTTTGATCCATTTGTGTTCAAATTGGGTTTTTTAAGAAGTGAGGAGGATCGTTGTGTTTACATTTATTGTGTTGATGATTCTATACTAGTTATTGCATTGTATGTTGATGACATGCTATTTTTCAGCAATACTAAGGGTATGATCAGTAAGCTTAAAGCTCAACTTTCAAATGCATTTGACATGAAGGATCTTGGAGCTACCAGGGATATTCTAGGAATCAAGATCAGAAGGGATGGGGTTAATAGAAAGCTTTGGTTGTCACAAAGTAAGTATGTGAGTACCATTTTACATAGATTTAGTATGCAGGACTATAACCTAGTTAGAGTTCCTTTACCCATTGGTACTAAGATTTCATTAGATATGTGTCCAAAGATTGAAGATGATCTTGAGGATATGTCTAATGTGCCATATGCTAGTGTTGTAGGTAGTTTGATGTATACAATGGTTTGCACTAGGCCAGATATTGCCCAAGTAGTGGGACTTTTGAGTAGATTTATGTCTAATTATGGTAGACCACATTGGAATTATGTGAAGAGGGTGCTTAAATATCTTCTAGGTACCCCTAATTATTGTTTGGTTTACTTTGGCACTGTAAGCACAAAAATCATGCACAGCCTTGACAAGGACCCCTATGATGATTCAAATCCTTTTCACGTACATGTAAGTGTGAAATAATTTCCTTTAAGCAGCGAGCCTCTTGATGATGTGTCCTCTTTTCTTGTCTTGTGTTGTTCCTCTTTGTCAATTTCTCTCTCCCGTTTGCAACGCTTTTCGACACTTGTTGCAACACTTGCCAACTTGCATTTTCTAAGCTTTTGACCTTGCTCCTAAGCCTTGTGAGTGTCTTGTACGTGAGTTTTCACCTTTCCCCTTTGTTCTTCATCTTATGCACCTCCTAGAAGCTTTCTAGAGGTCTCTCAATCCCTCTCCCACTTTCAGTTTTCAGTTCCACTCAGCCAATCCAAATCTCCCCCTATTATTTCTAGATCTTCCTTGAGAGATCCTATAGATGAAAGTGGATATTTGGATTCTTCCACATGATTGACTTGTTTCTTGATGCAAAACCCCTCCTTTTCTTCTCTTCTTGCATCTCCCAGTCTATTTTTCTACATCTGACCCTGTCCAGCCCAAATCTCCCCTAGGTGACCATGGTCACCTAGGGGAGACCCTACTGGCAAAAGGGGTGAACCTGTCATTTTTGTATTTGCAGAAAAACTTGAGTTTCTCACTCATTTTTGCTCTATTTTCACTCATTTTTCTTTTTTTTTGCATGATTTTTAATCCCTAATATAGAGTTAACTATTTCATGCACCCACACATGCATAATTATCTCTATTTGATCTCAAGTTAACTCTTCAACCAATCTCATGCGTTCCCTCATCTCGATTTCCTCTCCAGTGATAAGTTATCATTGCTTCATCACTCTCTAATTAGCTAAGTTTACTAGGTAAATAACCTTGTTAACTCATCAATCAAATAAGTTAACTCTTCAATCAATCCCTTCTTCTAAACCTATAAATATCCCCCTCTCTCAAGCACAAAGAGAGGCAAATTCATTGTGCACACAACTCTTGCTAGTTTTTTCCCTCCAACTTAGCATTCAAATGCTCTCACAGGATGAAGGTGTTTTTTTCTTTATTTGTTCAATCAAGCAATGCTATGCTACTTCATTCTATGGCATTGTGCTCAATCCAAGCTCTCATTAAGCTCATACAAGCTTCATCAAAGCTTCTTTCTACTTCTTTGGGTCATTTTTTTGTCAAGAGGATCACCCACTGCCACAAAAAGGATTTGAGGTTGCCAATTACAATGATTACTGAGGGTAGTGGAGTCAACAAATCTTCATTTCTTCTAGGGTCCTTTATTGTTTTTTCTTAATTCATAGTAGTTAGAGAATCAAATTTGCTCTTGGGAACAGTAAAACATTGCTTTTTCCTTGATAGTTAGATCTTGCATGTTAGATTAATCACTTTCATATTTCTAGATCTAGATTGTTAGAAGAAGCATTTCACCTTTTCTTTAGATTAGATTACATTAAAAACATCAAAAAACCAAAAAAAACATAGGTTAACTTTGCATTAGAAAAGTCATATAGGATTGCAAACATATTTCCCTTTCATAGATTAGAAGCACTTTTATTTCCAAAATACTCTAAAAAATACCAAAAAAATGTTTTGCATATCATTTAGCTTGCATGCATATAGAAATCCTACAATAGACAAAATTGTAAACCCTCGATTCCATCACGAGGTAACCATAGTTAAACAATCCAACCAAACCCTTGATCACATCACAAGGTAAACATAAAGTCAAAACACAAGTCAAACCCTAGATCTAGTTAAGGTTAGTAATCACATGTATACCTCTATCCTGATTCATGAATGTGCTTAGGAGTGAGAGAGAGTGGGTGAGGACTATCCATGACAAGATCGAGAAGTTACATCCATGACCATAACAAGAAACATTTGTTCTACCACAAGGAGACCCATTTGTCCTCTTGTTGTTAGAAGAAACTAGACAATTACAACTACAACAAGAATTCCTTCGAGACATTGAAATAGCAGAAGCCATCAACAAAAACAATCATTTTCCCACACAGATGCGGAATCTAAGGAATCCAAACAGAAGAAGATAAACTAGTGACCCTTTGAATCATAGGATTATCTCAACTACAACAACAATTAAATGAAACATACAACTAAACACACAACAACAAAGGCCACAAAACTTGCCAACCCCTCTCTATGAAGTCTACCTCTCCAACAAGCTAGACCCTTGCCGTGTCTAGCCTCCTCTCAACTGGCTACTTCCACATGAGTGAGAGTGACATAGCAGATCACCTCGTGGCAAGGAGGGAAGGGTTTGTGTGAATGTCGAAATCCAAATTGACAGCCCCAGGCATCTGAAGTCATGATTTTGAGTGTACAGGTACTGATAGTGCTGATAAATCATTGGACATATAGTGTTTTGTTGATGCAGATTAGGCAGGTGACTTGGATAGTCGAAGGTCCACTAGTGGCTATGTGTTTACTCTGTTTGGAGGAACAATGAGTTGGATGAGTAAGAGGTAGCCCACAGTTTCTTTTTCAACCATAGAAGCAGAGTATATGGCTGCTACTCATGTCTCTAAGGAAGTGGTTTGGTTGAGGAGACTATGTATAGGTATTGGATTTGATTATAGGATCGTTCAGAATTGTTGTGATAGCCAGAGTGCTATGTGTTTGGATAAGAATCCTATGTATTGATCATGCTCGGACTAAGAATGTTGATGTATAGTATCACTTTGTTTAAGAAATAGTTGCAAATAGACAGATTGAGTTGAAGAAGGTAGACACTCAGGAGAATGTTGCAGATGCTTTGACCAAGCCTGTAAGCATAGAGAAATTTGTTTGGTGCAGAGAGGCCATGGGCCTTGCTTCTAGTGCTTGATTATTGTATGGTTTTCCTATGGGTATTTAAAATGTATGATGTTAAGTGGAAGAATGTTAGGATTAAGCTACCATCAACCTTGTAAATCCTATGTAATTAATTACTCCTAATATTGTTTGTAAATCACCCATAAGAGATGAAAGTTTTCACTAGTAGCGGTCTTGTTTTAGCTACACATTTATATCTGATCCTCGATGCTCATTCATCCACGACAGGGGTTGTAGGGGGGTTTCCCCCCTATGAGGGGTCCAGGGGGATCATCCCCCCGATAGGGTGTCTAGGGGCCACACACCCTGGTGGGGGTTTATAGGTACCACCCCCGAAACCAAATTTTATTTGATATTTTATTATTGTGAATCTGGTCCATTCATCATTAGGTCATAGATCTGATGGTTGATATTTTGTTGGTTATCTTGCCCTAGAAGGCAACCCCCTTTTATAAGGATATTTGTACTACATTTTTATTAGAGTTGAGAGTAACAGACACTGTTGGATTGAAGACTGAAGGAGAGAGGAAGTGCATGTATTGTAATCTCATATTTTTGAAGATAATACAACTTGGAGCCTCTTTTCTTGGTGGAGTTTTTTAATCGAAAGGGTTTTCTCCAAGTTACATATTATGTTATGTGTTATGTTCTTAATGCTTGTTATTTCTATGTAGTGGGTTTTAATTTCTCCTACAATCTCTATTGATTCTACATTGTTTAGAGGATAATAAGGTTTGAATCAAATTTTCATTATGTGGTTTGCACCTTCAATTCTAATATAGCCAAACGACCTCCAAATTCTAGGTTCCTTTTTCTGAACACCCCTCTGCTCTAAAAAAATTGATCAAAAATGTCCTCTCCATGCCTCTTTGTTTCCATTTCCCATCCTTCTTCCTAATCTGTCATTCAATTCACTTCCACTTTGCAAGGCATGCATGGGTACAAGATTTATTGCTGAGGTATGGGTTCTAATTCCTCCTTCAAGAGGCTGACCAAATAATAAATATTTGTTGCCCTCCTCACCTTCTTGGCCATAGCATTCCTTCACAAACCCTATGCCTCTTCTCCTTTCTTGTTCTCATTTTTTATTTATTCTACTTCTGTAATTTCATTTCTCCATTGAGCTTCCCTTTTTTGTTTTCCTTCTTATTTTATATTCCTCCAATAGTTCTATAGCTTCCATTTGTTCGTTAAAATCTACACATTTGATTTTAAAATATATATCCAACCTTTTATCAAAAAAACTCATGATAATATAATAATAATAGGAATATTACCAATAAATAATAATAATAATAATAATAATAATAACAACAACAACAATAATAGTATTAATAAATCCTTCATTATTATTTAATACTAGTAATAATAACAACAACAACAATAATAATAATATCTAGTGCCTCGGTAAACAGGAAATAGACAATTCAGTCTTTTTTTGACATTGCGACAAAGACATGTTTCAATGACATACATTTAGAAACTAATATGCCATGAGGTAGAGGTTACCTAGCAAGTAGACTCAACTAAGACTTATAGACTCGTCAAGTAGAGACTAACTAGGGATTGGTATGAACATACCAAATTTCTATTTCAAACGAGTCTTAAGATTAACAAGGGTTTCGGCAAGGTTTGCATAAAAATCATTTCTTGTTATGGATCCATAGAGTCCACTCCACCATGCACCTTGTCACTTGCACACAAAACATTGTTCCTCACAACATTCACAATTTAGTTAGTCCAGGTTAGTTAAAATATGATCAAATATATCTATATATAAATCAAATGAGAAACATAACTAGATTTTTATTATGCATACATCACTATTAACCATTAAAAGTTCATTCACTTAAGTATACACACTCACACAAGCACTAACACACACACACACACATATAGTTACTATTAAGTTTTAAGTCCCCACCCCTTATCCAAATTAAATTGGGACTATGGGGCCTTAGAATGGGTTCATATGGGGATGTGACATCCTCCCCCCTTAGGATTAAGCCGGCTCAGCTTTACTAAAATAAGTTTGGATATTCTAGTCTAATTTTTCATCTTCCCAGCTAGGTCCTTGCTCCCCGTACTGATCCCAAAGGACCTTAACCTATGGTATTGTTCTATTGCATAGTTGTATGTTGTGCCTATCTATGATTGTGAGTGGTTCGAGATGTATATCTCTAACCGTTTCTACTTGTAGTGCCTACCAATCAATTACATGTGTGGGGTTAACAATATATTTCTTAAGCAATGATACATGAAAGACATTATGAATGCAAGAGAGAGATGGTGGAAGAGATAGTCTGTAAACCACAAGGCTAATCCTTTCAAGTATCTCAAATGGTCCAATATATCGCGGGGATAATTTGGCAGCCTTGCCAAACTTTATTGAATTGTTTTGAGGTTTGATGCGAAGAAACACTCTGTCTCCAACTGCAAATTCTCTCGGTGTTTACTTAGCATTTGCATATCTCTTTTGTCAATCTATCACTTCCTTCAATCTCTCCCTAATGATCTTTATCTGCCTATCATATTCCTAAAGTAGTTCAGGTCCAATGGTTACACGGTTGTCCAAATGGTCCCATCCTAATGGGGTTCTATACTTCTGGTCATAAATGTTGCAAGTATGGGCCTAACCAGTGTTGTCATTAATGTCAACATTCTCTTGTTGCATTAATGTTAAGGATTGGATGAGCTGTGTGTTGAGGATATTGAGAAAATTAGTCTCAATCAGGAACAATGAAGAACAGTTATAACAATAAGGTAATAGTCCAAGATAGGACGAGGATCAGGAGATATAGATTAAAGGGTTTGTAGATATGTATCTTGAGATTGTCTAGTAGAGATTTCAGAGGTCCGCATGAAGATCTAAAGAAGTTGTGGCCACTCAAGTAAAATTGGTTCCGGTAGGTGTTCAGAGGTGACAGAGTGATACAGATAGGTCCGGTGAGATCCAGAAATGAAAGATCCTCTTCTACGGATTTGGTGGAGTGTTCATGAAGTCTTTTAGAAGTTTTAACTCAATTGGTTTGTGGTCTAGAGGTTCGGAAGCATCTATTCCTTTGTGATAGTGATGACAGACTGTGTTCTTGAGGTTCTGGATGAAGGAGAGAAGGATTTCAGTAAGCAGATGAAGTGTGGATGTTTTTGGTGATTCAGGAAAGCTTGTGGAGGTCTTTTGGATCATGTCTAGTTCATGTTGGTGGTCTACATTAGAGTTAGAGTTTGTAATTGAAGAATAAATTCTGGATGAAGGTGTTCTTTCTAAGAATAGCCAACCGGATGAGTTACACATCCTGTGGATGTTCTTATTGATGATTGCCAACTTAGATGATCATTCCTAAGTTGATGTCTTGTATAAATAAGGGATTGTGAAGTCAATTCAAAGGTGTCCTTGCGGAGATGAGAGTGTGGTAGTGAGGAGAAGAGTGAAAGGCAGAGCAGAAGTATTGGGCTTAAACGAAACTGACTCAAGCATGGTGAAGATGCTATTTACTAGTTCATGTATGTGATACTTATTGCTTTGTAGATAGTGTGTCTCTTGTAGGTAGTGAGCCCTAATTGGCATGTGCCATTTTGTTCTTTCTATTCTTCTAATAGAGAATACAATCTTGGGTTAGTCACCTTGTGGTTTTTCCCTTAACCGGGTTTTCCACGTTAAAATCTTGGTATCTTATGTGTTGATGTGTTATTGCTCTTGGTTTAATTGCATTGTGTTTCCATAATTGAATTATTGTTATACTACTGAATTACAAAGTGGACTTAAGCATCTAAATTGGAAGAAAGTTTTAGACAACTGATTCACCCCCCCTCTCAGTTGTCTGCCCTGAATCTAATAATTGGTATAAGAGCCAAGTTCCTCTAAAAAGAGCTTAACTGCTTGAGGAGATCCAGGATGTCATCCTACAAGAAGGATAGTCTGAAGTTTGATAGAACAAATTTCAATCTTTGGAAAAGTCGCATGACATGTCACTTGAAATGTATGGGAATGCAGTACTAGAACATGGTTTCAACAAAGTATACCCCTCCACAAGGTGGCCCGAAAGCTTGAAACAAAATCATAGATGCTGAAAACAATCTGCGGACTATAGAGGCTCTTCTAAGCGCATTATCTGATTCAGAGCTTTCAAATGTTGTTGATCTACCAACTACTTTTGAGATTTGGGAAAAACTAGAACTTTTGCATGAAGGAGACAAGTATGTTAAATGTGCAAGGTTACAGAGTCTGAAAGGGAAATTTGAAAATCTAAAGATGAGAGATGATGAAAATATTACTACTTTTATGCCAAGAGTAAATGAGATTGTTTGTGGAATTAGAAATGCTGGTGGAGTCTTGAATGAAGATGAGATTGTTGGCAAACTTCTCAGATCCCTTCCTGCTTCTTATAAAATCAAGGCTGTTGCAATTGAAGAATTCAGAGTCGACACAACCGTCACAAGAGATCAATTGGTTGGTAAATTGGCTGCATTTGAAATGGCCGAGTTTGGAGATGAACCCCAAAGACTGAATCTGCATTCAAAGTCAATGCATCTGTAAAAGGTAAACAAAGGTTTGATCCAGGAGAGAACTCTTCAAGGAAACTTTCATGGCATGAAAAAGCAAGAAAAGACCTAGAAGAAGAAGAAGCTGAAACTGCTCACCTTGAAGCTCTTATTGCAGAAAGACTGCCAAGAGGATCTAGTAAGTATGAAGGGAAATTGCCTTTTAAGTGTTTTAAATGCAATAAGATTGGTCATTTTGCCTCAAGGTGTCTGGAAAGATTTTCAAGGCCAAATTCTAACAGATCAAGATTCCAAAAGAATTGTTACTATGCTCATGAAGGAGATGATGAAGGAGTAACAGATGATGAATAAGAGATAGGATACAAATCCAAAAGTGACTGGGTGTTCATTGCCATCAAGGAAGAAGATCCAATGCCCTCTGAATCTGTCAACCATAAAGTTGTAGAAAGAGATCTGGCTACCGAAGTTGAAGAAAAGGATGATTGGGTCATTGATAATGGATGCTCTCACCATATGATAGGTGACAAAAATAAGTTCATAGATTTGGAAAGGTATGAAGGAGGAGTGGTAAAGTTTGGTGATAATTCTGCTGGTAGAATCAGAGGTAGAGGAACTATTTCTTTTGATGGAAGGAACAAAACTGGTAATGTACTATATGTTGAAGGCTTGAAACACAATCTTCTCAGTGTTGGACAGTTGGTGGACAAAGGCTATGATCTCAGATTCAATAATGGAAAATGCAAGATCTTTGAGAGTTCCGGAATAGAGATTACATCCGGTACCCAAACAAAAGGTAATATCTTCCATTTAGTTGGTACTGGTAAAAATTGTCTATTTGTGCAAGTTGATCAAAGTTGGTAATGGCATAGGAGAATGTGTCATGTGAATTTTGATAATATCATCAAGATAAGTAATACTCAGGCTATAAGAGATCTTCCAAAACTAGTGAAACCTACAAATAGTTTATGCAAAGAATGTCAATTGGGAAAACAAAGAAGAGTCTCATTTAAAAGAAAGGAAAAATCTTCTACCAGATTATTAGACTTAGTTCATATCGATTTATGTGGTCCGACAAGAATCAGGAGTGTGCAAGGTGATAGATACTTCATGTTGCTAATTGATGACTATTCCCGGATGATGTGGGTAACTTTTCTGAAAGAGAAATCAGAAGCTCTTGAGAAATTCAAAATATTCAAGGCTATGGTAGAAAATGAAACCAGATTAAAATTGAAATGTTTGAGGTCTGACAGAGGTGGAGAATTCACATCCAGAGAGTTCATAGAATTCTGTGAGAAACATAGAATAAAGAGATACTTGTCTACTCCTAGGACTCCACAGCAGAATGGAGTAGTTGAGAGGAAGAACCAGACCATCTAGGAGGCATCTAGGACAATGATGATGGAAGCAAATGCTCCTCAGATCTATTGGAGAGAAGCTGTCAGCACTTCAGTCTATACTCTCAATCGAGTACAAATCAGAAGCAATACTGGTAAGACTCCTTATGAACTTTGGTTTGGAATCACTCCTACTGTAAGATATTTCAGAGTCTTTGGTAGCAAGTGTTACATTAAAAGAGATAAAGCTCTAGGCAAGTTTGATGCTAGAAGTGATGAAGGAATATTCTTGGGTTACTCTACACAAAGCAAAGCTTACCGGTGTTATAACAAGAGACTGAGAAAGATTATAGAAAGTACTAATGTGAAGGTGGATGAAGGAATTGAAAAACCCTCAAGGTTTTATGAATATGATGAAGATGATCAGAATGGTGTTATGATTCAAGGAGCCCAAGCCTCTTCTAAAATTTAGATTCAAACTGATCCAGCAAATCAGGAAGAAGAGTTGAGCTTTAATGAGCCTAATAAAGAATGAGAAGTGCATGAAACTCCCAAAGTTCCAAGGTATGTAAGACTGAATCACTCTGAAGATCAGATCATAGGCGACAAAAGCAAAGGTGTACAAACTAGAAGAAGAATTGCTCAAGATTCAGATGAGTATTGTCTGATTTCAAAGATTGAACCTAAGACAGTTAATGAAGCTTGCAATGATGAAAACTGGATTAAAGCAATGGAGGAAGAGCTGATGCAATTTGAGAAAAATCACACTTGGGATCTTGTTCCCAGACCTAGAAACAAGAATGTGATTGGAACGAAATGGGTCTTCCGGAACAAACTGAATGAAGTTGGTGAAGTAATTAGAAATAAAGCCAGATTGGTCTGCAAGGGTTATTCTCAAATAGAAGGAGTTGATTTTGAAGAAACTTTTTCTCTGGTGGCAAGAATTGAAGCAATCAGATTATTTCTTGCTTTTGCTGCCTTCAAGCACTTCAAAGTGTATCAGATGGATGTCAAGTCTGATTTCCTGAATGGTGACTTGGAAGAAGAAGTTTACATTGAGAAACCAGATGGATTTCAATTGTCTAATCATGGTGATATGGTGTACAAATTGAAGAAAGCACTATATGGACTCAAGCAAGCCCCAAGAGCCTGGTATGAAAGATTAGATAAGAATCTTTTGAAGATTGGTTTCAACAAAGGTACTGATGACAGTAATCTGTACTTCAAAATTGATCATGAAAATGTCTTGATTGTTGAAGTGTTTGTTGATGATATCATGTTTGGAGGAAGAGATAGTATGTGCAAAACCTTTGCAAATCAAATGAAAAGTGAATTTGAGATGTCCATGCTTGGAGAAATGAATTTCTTCTTGGGTCTACAAATCACTCAAACAAAGAAAGGAATCTTCATTTCTCAGTCAAAATATGTGAAAGAATTGTTGAAGAAGTTTGGGATGGAAGATCAAAACCAATGAACACTCCCATGGCAACCGGATGTAAGTTGAGAAAAGATGATGACTCTCCCAAGGCTGATCAAACAAAGTACAGGTCTATGATTGGAGGATTGTTGTATATCACTAAAACCAGACCAGACATTATGCAGGCTATTGGTCTTGTTGCTAGATTCCAAGCTGATCCTAGAGAATCTCATGTCATAGCAGTCAAGAGGATTTTTAGATATCTAAAAGGGACAGTTGAGTATGGTTTGTGGTATCCTAGAGATCATGATTTCTCTCTTCATGCATATACAGATACTGATTGGGTAGGAGATGTGGATGACCAGAAGAGTACCAATGGTGGAGCATTCTTTTTGGGGAAGAGATTGGTTTCTTGGCTAAGTAAGAAACAAGAGGCAATATCTCTGTCCACTGTTAAAGCAGAATATATTGCAGCAACAGGTAGTTACACTCAAGTTTTGTGGATGAAGCAGATGCTAAGAGACATCAGAGTAGAGTATGAGGAGCCCATCACAATTTTCTGTGATAATTCAAGTGCAATAAACATATCTAAGAATCTGGTGTTGCATTCATAGACCAAACATATATCCATCAAGTTTCACTTTTTGAGAGAGCAAGTGAACAAGAATGAAGTCAAATTGGAGTTTGTGCCTTCCAAGGATCAGATTGCAGACATCTTTACTAAACCTCTACCTAAGGACTCTTTTGAGTATCTCAGGGAGAAGTTAGGGGTTATTGCCCCTCCGGTGATAAACTAAGGTGTACTAATGTGCATCAGTCTGGTGGATATCACAGTCATATCTAATGATCCAGATTGATGGATGGGGAGCTGCTACTCAGGGGGAGCAGCAGGTATGCTTCTAAAGTGGTGGAATTTCAAGTATGCTCCCTTTGCCATTGATATCAAAGGGGGAGAGAAGACATGTGAAAAACTAGTGGTTGTTGATCAAAGGGGGAGCAAGAAAGAAAGAGAAGACATGTGAATGGTTGTTGCTAATAGGGGGAGTTGTGACAGTTACGAGAAGTTCTTGTCTTGATGATCAAAATAGTTTTTCACATCATATGTTGCCATCAATGACAAAGGGGGAGATTGTTGCAAGTATGGGCCTAATTGGTGTTGTCATTGATGTCAACATTCTCCTGTTGCATTAATGATAAGGATTGGATGAGATGTGTGCTGAGGATATTGAGAAAATTAGTCTCAATCAGGAATAGTGATAACAGTAAGGTAATAGTCCAAGATAGGAAAAGGATCAGGAGATGCAGATTAAAGGGTTTGTAGATATGTATCTTGAGATTGTCCAATAGAGATTTCAAAGGTCTGCATGGACATCTGAAGAAGTTGTGGCCGCTCAAGTAAAACCAATTATGGTAGGTGTTCGAGGTGATAGAGTGATATAGATAGGTCCAGTGAGATCTAGAAATGAAAGATCCTATTCTGTGGATTTGGTGGAGTGTTCAGAAAGTCTTTTAGAAGTGTTAACTCGATTGGTTTGTGGTCTGGAGGTTTGTAAGCATCTATTCCTTTGTGACAGTGATGACAGACTGTGTTCTTGAGGTTTCAGATGAAGGAGAGAAGGATTTCAGTAAGCAGATGAAGTGTGGATATTTTTGATGATTCAAGAAAGCTTGTGGAGGTCTTTTGGATCATGTCTAGTTTGTGTCGGTGGTCCGCATTAGAGTTGGAGATTGCAATTGAACTTCCGAATGAAGGTGTTCTTTTTGAGACTGGCCGACTGGATGAGTTACACATCCTGCGGATGTTCTTATTGATGATTGCCGACATAGATGATCATTCCTAAGTTGATGTCTTGTATAAATAAGGGATTATGAAGTTGTTTCAAAGGTGTCCTTGTGGAGATGAGAGTGTGGTAGTGAGGAGAAGAGCGAAAGGCAGAGCAGAAGTATTGGGCTTAAATGGAATTGACTCAAGCATGGTGAAGATGCTTATTACCAATTCATGTATGTGATACTTATTCCTTTGTAGACAGTGTGTCTCTTGTAGGTAGTGAGCCTCTTGTGAACAATGTGCTCGGGTAGTGAGCCCTAATTGGCATGTGCCATTTTGTTCTTTCTATTCTTCTAACAAAGAATACAATCTTGGGTTAGTCACCCCGTGGCTTTTCCCTTAACCAGGTTTTCCACGTTAAAATCTTGGTGTCTTATGTGTTGATGTGTTATTGCTCTTGGTTTAATTGCATTGTGTTTCCATAATTGAATTATTGTTATACTACTGAATTACAAAGTGGATTTAAGAATCTAAATTGGAAGAAACTTTTAGACAACTGATTCACCCCCCCCTCTCAGTTGTCTGCCCTGAATCTAACAGTAAAGTGCCTCGAATGGGATAATTTGAATGGAGGAATGGTAGGAGTTATTGTATGCAAACTCAATTAGGGGTAAATACTCTTCCCATTTCTTAGATTGATCCATTACATACATTCAAAGAATATCCTCCATAACTTGATTGACTCTTTCTGTCTAACCATCTATTTCAGGGTGGTAGGGAGTACTAAAATTGAGTTTAGTACCAATAGCGGTCATGAGGACTATCCAAAATCTAGAAGTAAATAGTTTATAACTATTAGATATAATTACTTCTGACATCCCATGCAACTTGACTATCTCTTTTATGAATCGTTTTGCTAAAGTTGGAGCATCATCCTTGACATTACTAGGTATGAAGTATGCTACCTTGGTTAATTTATCAACTATCACCAAGATGCTATCATGTTGGTGCTAAGTTTTAGGCAATTATATCACAAAATCCATTGAAATCACCAACCATTTGTGCCAATGCAACTCATGGCCTAGGTACAATGTCCCTGCTAGATGGCAATGTTTAGCCTTGACCTACTGACATTCTAGGCACTTTGCAACAAAATTTACTACTTCTTTTTTCATTCCTAGCCAAAAATAATGAGTTTTCACATTTGCATACATCTTAGTTACCTCTGGATATGCTTGGTAGGGTACATTATGACTTTCCTCAAGGATTTTTGTTCTAAATTATCCTTCTTTAGGTACATATATTCATTATTGATAACATAACATACCATCATCTCTTAGATGATACTCCTCTGTACCAATCCCTTGTTGTAGTTCTTGCCTTATTTGTTGACAAAAGGGATCTTTTTCTTGCATCTACTTATACCTTCAGGCTTTCTAAACTTTACTTGAAAGATCATGGCTAGTCTGGCCCCTACGACTTAAGGCATCGACAACCTAGTTCTCCTTACCCTTAACATATGAAATGTCTATCTCATAGTTACTTAAGAATTCTATCTACCTTCTTTGTCTAGCATTTAAGTCACGTTGTGTAAAAAAATACTGGATCCCCATATGATCAGTATTTAATTTAAATGTTCTCCCCACTAGATAATTCCTCTAGACCTCTAAAGCATGCACAATTGATGCAAGTTCCAAATCACGAGTAGGATAATTGAGTTCATGATCCTTTAATTTTTAGGATTCAAAAGTGATCACCTATCCATCTTACATAAAAACTCCCCTAGCCCATCTAATGAGGTGTCTATTCATACTATGAATTCCTTTTCTAGATTAGGTACTTGCAGAATTGGAGTGGTGGTAAGTGATTCCTACAACTATTGGAAGGCATTTTCACACTTTTAAGTCCACTCAAACCTGAAGAGATGTTATGGGGTTAGCTAACTTTAAAAAAATTCTCCACAAACCTTCTGTAGTATCCAGCCAATCCCAGTAAACTCCTTAAACCTCTAATACATTCTTAGGAGTGGGCCAGTCTACAATTGCCTAAATTTTGGTTGGATCCACTAAAATTCCTTCAGCTAAGATAATGTGTCTAAGGTAATTTATCTTAGACTAGAAAAAGGAACACTTGGTCAATTTCCCATACAATTTATGCTCCCTTAACCTCTATAGTACAATTCTTAGATGCTCCTCATGCTTCTACGGATTCTTGGAGTAGATGAGAATGTCATCTAAAAATACCATCACAAAGTTTTCCAAGTAGTCATGAAATACATGGTTTATGAGGCTCATAAAGGTATATGGAGCATTTGTTAAGCCAAAAGGTACCACTAAAAACTCATAGCAGCCATACCTAGTTCAAAAAGCTATCTTTAGAATATCCTTTTCCTTGATCTAGAGCTGATGTATCCAGACCTTAGGTCTATTTTTGAAAAGGTTGTGGCTCCCTCCATTTGATCAAACAAATGATCAATTCAAGGAAAGGGGTATCTATTTTTTATGGTCACCTTGTTCCACATTCGATAATTAATGCACAATCTTAGAGTCCCATCCTTCTTCTTGAGGAACAACATTGGGGCTCTCCAATGTGACACACTAGGTCATATTAGCCCTTTCTCCATCAGACCCTATATTTATATTTTAAGCTCTTTTAATTCAATAGTATTCATTCTATAAGGAGCCCTTGATATAGGCTCAGCCCCGAGAACTAGATTGATTGAGAAGTCAAATTATTGCTTAGGGGGTAAGCCTGACAATTCTTTAGGAAAGACGTCATGAAATTCTTAAAGAATAGGATGATCCTTGATATTAGGAATTGGGTCTTCACTACCTTCTTCAATTTTTACCATATATAGTTTGCTTCCCTTCCTTACAGCTCTCTTGGCTTGCATGACTATAACCATTCTCACAACTAATGGCCTTTGAATTCTTTGGAGTACTATCGGTCTTCCTTGGTCATCTAGACATTCAATTGTTTTGTTATAGCAATCCAGTTTAGCTTGGTGTGTCCAAAACCAATCCATTCCTAGGATCAAGTCATAAGACCCTAACTTTGTGACCAATATATTAACCTTAGTTTTTGTGTTACCTAAATCAATTTCTACTCCTCTTAGGCTGAAATTTACGTATTAAGTCTTACCAGACCCAAACTCTACCTCCATCTCCTCTTGACTAAGATTTTTAAAACCAATATTACATTTTCTTAACACCTCGGGTGAAATAAATCTATCAGTTTCCCCTAAGTATCCTAGAATAGAGATGGATTGTTCATGAAAAGTATATTGCAACTCTATGAGTGAAGCTTGGTTGTCAGCTTGGCGACTATCCATAGCTACATAAATTCTGGCTAGAGGCTTTGAGGATTTATCCTAATTCCTTGGACACTCATTTTTGTAGTGGTCACCCCCACAAGTCCAACCTCCTTTACTTCCCCATCCTTAGGAAAGCTAGTTTGTGCTACTGTTTTCCTTCACCACCCATGGTTTATGCTGATTCATAAATTCTTTTAAAGCCCTAGTTCCTTTTAAACTTATCCCCTACCTTCTTTTTTGGTATGGTTTTCTTAAATTCCTTCCTTCTATTGTCAGAGTGGTAAAAGGTATAAGATTTTTGTTTCTACTCTTGCTTACTCTTTTGCTTCTGTTCAGCAACTAGGGCTATCTCCACTGCTTGATTTAGGCTCTTAGGATGTGATAATTTAGTTGCATACATGAGGTTCTTTTTCAACCCCAAGATAAACTTATTTATGCGTACCTCCTCTTTCCTCATGTAATGAAAATGATGGAGTAAACCCATGAATTTAGCCTTATACTCAGAAACTATCATCCCTCCTTGGTGTAGTGAATGGAATTCAGTCAATTTTTGATCTTGATGGTGGGTGGAAAGGTATTCCTTGTGGAATCATTTTACAAACTTGTCCCAAGTCAACTGATGCAATTCATATTTTTAATTTCTAGCAGATGGTCCCACCATAGAGATGCTTCCCCTTCTAGCTAATAGATGGCAATTTGAGTCAGTGTTGAAAGTCAAATCTAATAACCCAAAATACTTATTCATTCCAATTAACCAAGCTTCTGTAGCATCCCTACCACCTATTCTGTCAAACTTGGGAACTTGCATTTTCTTTAGCTCTCTAATCAAAGGGTCCTTTCCCACCCTTCATTATGGCTCTCCCAATGAGAAACTATGGGTAGTAACTCAAGAACCATGTTCATGATTAGGGTCCTCATCGGTTCCTAGGCAAGTGTTATGATTCATTTCTTGCTCCTTCTATCTCATTAATTCTTTAATTTTTTGCTCTTGCAAAGCTATCTTTGCTCAAAGGGCATTCAACTCAGCCTGCAATTCAATAGGTACCATTGGTGGTGAGGAGGTTGTACCTCTGTTGGCTCTAAGTATTTGAGCCAAACTTGGACTAGATCTTCTCCTGGTTGTCCTCTTCATTTTCTATAGGTATATCTCAACTGCGAGACAATTATAACAAATTTAGCATTTATTTACAACCTTCATCAAATAGTTTTGAACTCACATAATGCAAAAATCTAGAAGAAACTCTTTCATTTTGAAATGCTTAAAAAATCCAAGATTCAAACTAAAGTTCCCATTTTAATAATGATAATGCATAATTACTTCGATAGTTCTTCATTAATAGAGACTAATTACATAGATGTCATTACATAGAGGCATCGATAGATGCTATTACATAGATGCCATTACATAAAGGCATTGAAAGACATTACTACAAAGAGGCGATGATATTTAATTAATACTATATCATCACTACATATAAGTTCTTAGATAATAGGAAATTCCTCTTCCTCAGGCTCTTCCTCCTCAAAAGTTTCCATGATTGCAGATGGTTTGAGGTGCACACACTTGAATTCAGCAATCACTTCTTTTGAAGGTGTCGGTGCATTGCACCCGCAACCAAAAGGGAAATCTCTTTTAGCAGATGGTTTGGACTTGCTTACTGAGGGTGGTTTTGGCTTCAGTAGTTTTACATTCTAAGAAGGTCTAGTAACTTCCTTTCCCTTCTAAAGTTTTAGGCTATTAATAGTTATCACCAAGGTCTTAGAATTAGATATCATTTTAGGTTCTACCTTTTCTAGTGGCATAACAAGTTCTATAGAACTCGTTGTGGTCTTGGCTTGGGGATGTGGTTTTTTGGAGGCTCCTTTCTTTCCTTTCTTCTTGTGACCCATGGCTGCATAATCAAAAGAAACAATTCAGTACATGTAGAAAAAGTGAGCTCCATGGTCCTAGAGTTGGAAACTGGGCTCTGATACCAATGTAATAACCCTAAAATATGCAACCAATTTTTTTTAAATCAGAACTTCTATAGATCACATACAATGACTGCACCAAAACCGGTTTGAAGATGATTGAAATACATTCATGGTTATTAGGCCTTCACAAGGAGGTTTGAATTTAAACCCTTACTGTTGCAAGGTGTGGCCCTTGGTCTCCTTGTTTAGTTCTGTGTTGCGGTGGTTTGCGACAAGGGCTTAACTGCCTCCCATGCTTGTCAAGTCAAGTGGTTGTATCGGGCATTAAAAGGTCGATCTTTTGGTGCAATGATAGCTAACAATTGGTATCAAAGCCGAGGTCACAGGTTCAAACCTCGCGCTTGCGCTAGTGGGGGGATTGTTACAAGGTGTGGCCCTTGGTCTCCTTGTTCAGCGCTGTGCTATGGTGGTTTACGACAAGGGCTTAACCGCCTCTCATGCTTGTTAAGTCAAGTGGTTGTATCAGGCATTAAAAGGTCAATCTTTTGGTGCAACAATAGCTAATACTTACAACCCAACTGAGAATTTACAGCATGAATACATGATATAAATTCGTAATAGCCATAAGAGAACATGGCCAAAATTTATAACAACAGTAGGGAATTTCTAAAAATTCATTTGTTCTTCATACAACTAGTAAGAGGAGGTAAGACTATTTCATTTATAGCCATTTATCGATCCTTCATAACCAACAAGTCTAGTCACATTCAGGCACCCTGGATACCAAGTATACATGTTTAATGCATTATCCATAAATCTCCCTTCCTACACTCCATAGAAAGCATAATCTAAAATATGTATGATTACCCATCAATTATGTAGTAGTATTAAGGAAATGTGAATAATGAAATGTAAAGAATGAACAATACTCACATGGGTGTTACCTTGATTAAGATAGTTGCAGGAAAGTGGTTGTTCACCTCGTAATATATGTCACCCTCCAACATCTAGAGTACATGGTAAATCCCACGTTAAGGATAAGAATTCCCTATTCGAAACCATATATATATAATCCATAAAATTCTATAATTAAATTTAAAGTAGTAAATAGTGTGTATTAAAAGAAAGAAGAAAACCAAACAATTGAGGATTAGAAAAAGGGAAAAAAGAGCAAAAAGTAAGAAGTGAAAAATAAACCCTAAAAGAAATAATATAGAATGACCAAAGGAAGAGGAATGGTTAAAAAACTAATGCGTTCATATAAACCTATAGTAAGTAGGTATAAAGAGAACAAACAAAGGGACTAAAGAATGAAAACAAAAACAAAGAAAGAATGAGCAAATACACAAACACACAGAAAAAATAGGAATGAAAGAATAATAAGCAAAAAGGCAGGGTCCTACACTAGAATGACAAGCAACACATAAGGCGAGGAACGACAAGCAACTCACAAGGCAAGGAAAGAAGAATACAAACAAACCCAAGAACACAATATATATATATATATATATATATATATATATATATATATATATATATATATATATATATATATATATATATATATATATATATATATATATATATATATATATATATATATATATATATATATATATATATATATATATATATATATATATATATAAACCTATTACCTATATATATAAAAGAGGCCCAAATTATAATAGATACTATGAATAAAAAACTACAAAGATGAAGGAAAAAAGAAAGAAAACAATCAAAGACTAGAGAAAGACAAGCGAAGGTGAGAATAAGAAAAAGCATGGGACATACCAAGGAAAGGAAAGTTGCACCCTCATATATCTAAGGAGATTGCAAAACCAAACATACAATAAAATGATACATCAAAATAAGCATCATGACAATAGAAGAAAATCAGAAGGAAAAGAATAAAAATGAAAATAAGTCAAAAAAGACTAACAAGAATTCCAATATATAGGACCACTACCAAAAACAATCAACACACCAAGTGAACCAAAAAGGAAGAAGAAAAGGAGTAAGGCACACCAACTAAGGAACAAGCATGATTGATTGAACAAGGTGCTGCTAGGGGGAATGATGAACATAGAAAAGGATAGGAGAGGAAGAAAGGGGAAGGATCACAAAAGGTCAGATAGGAAGATACAAAGAAAACTAGGGGGGACAAAAGAAAAGGAGAAAGGATCATAAAAGGGGAAAATTTTATCCTCTTATAATTTTAGAGGGTTATTCATAAATATATTTCTTTTCGATTTTGGAGAAAAAGTCACATAACACCTTCACTAGAGGTATGATATCCCAGTACAATCCCTTTTTCAACCACAATGAGAAATTTTTCATGACTAAGGGATAATTGGTGTTCTTTGCACTTTTTGAGGACTTTATCTAAATTTTGGAGTGCCTCTTCATAGGTGTTGCCATAAATTATAAATTTTTCCATGTAGACCTCTACACAATCATTCACAAGTTCAACAAAGATGGCTAACATTGCTCTCTAAAAAGTGGTTGGAACATTGTATAGCCCAAATGGAAGGACGTGATATACGAAGGTCTCCCATGGGAAGGTAAAGGTATTTTTATCTCGATATTTTGGATCCACTTGTATCTAATTGTAACCACTAAATCCATCAAAAAATAGAAGTATGTTTAATATTAGAGATAGTGCTTCTGGATTAAACTGTGTATGTTTTTGCTTTAACGTTTCGGATCATGCACAATGATCCATCATCAGGAAGAGGAGAATGTAAATGAATGGCAAAGGGTAATAGTCTATATAAGTTGTCTTATTGATCTCTCTATAATCCATGCATACTCTCCATTTCCCACCTCTCTTTGGTACAACCACCAGGGGTGAAACCCATTTTCTATCAGAGATTGGATATAAGAACCAAACTTATAGAAGTTTTTCAATTTCTATCTTAACTATCTCTCAAAATGTAGGGTTAAGCCTACATTGTGGTTGATGAACCGGTTTGAAATCCTCAATATAAATATGATGAGTGCAAATTTTTGGATGTATCCCCCTCATATGTCCTTATAATCTGAGGAAAAAGTGCAAAAGTGAGGCATTGTCAAACCTCATACTTTAATACATTGTTATGTTGTCAACTTGGGTGGTGTCCGATGGCATTATGTAGTGGGCAATAAAATATATCATCTTGATGATGGTTTTTAAGCTATAGAATAAAATAAATGCTTATGTGAAAATGAAAAGCTAAATTATGAAAGCATTCAAAATTTAATCTAAGAAAACATTTAAAACCTAACTATGGAAACATTAAAAAATGATTATAGCAATGAAACATAGTATTAACCACTTGACTATTTCTAACAAAATACATTTATACTACTAACTCTTCAAAACAACTGTGATAAATAAATTTTTAAAGTAAAATGCTTATTAATTTTTCACAAAAAATAACTTTTCAGCACATTATAAATTCATTGGACAATACATAGTATTGAACAATATAGATAACACTGGAAACACACAAATCAAATTAACCTACAGGTGAACACAAAAGTAATTTATTTCATTTGTTGGAACGATTATTTCAACATGAACAATGTAAATCACAGTAGAAAAATTTCAACAAAAACATGGTATTGACAATAACATCAAAAGATTATAAATACTTAGCTATGAAACAGTGTTCTTCCCCAAGTGAGTGGCTAGCTCTTTAGAGATTGGAACTCTTAGAACTTAAAGTATTATCACACACAAATTTACCAAATTTTCTAAAAGTAAACATAGAGCTGCCTATTTTTCATTCATTCAAAATTGTTTATATCTATAATGAACATTACAACACTATATATTCTATCTCATAAATATCAGGTTCTATAATTATGCCTATAATCCAACATCATGCAATTTATGCACTACTATTGTTTTAAAGTTTTTAATAGAAAAATATAAATACTAAAAGATTTTGTTTCATAATCAACAACAAAGAAATTAGGGAAACTAATGAAGTGGACTTTCATCAGGAATTTTTTTCTTGTAGAGTTCTTTCCTAGCCATTTATGAGTCACATTTTTCAAATATCTTCAATCACTGCCAAATAGGGGAACATGTGCGTTGAACACGAGATAGGTGTGATAAATAGGGGATGATTTCCTATTATAATAAATATTTTAGAGCTACTTTTGGAATGTGAAACTTATAGAGCCACAAACACTCTGGAGCATCCTTTTTTACTTCCTCTGGATTATGTCTTCTAGAGCTAAATGAGTCCTATTTTAACAAAAATGAATTTATTTTTCCACAAGTCATTAGCATTAGAATTCCTTTTAACAAAAAATAGAAATATAGAAATATATAAATCATTCCTAGTTAGGATAGCCAATAATGTATCACATAATCATATTAATACGAACATGATAGGGTTTTTAGGTCATACAGGAATGTATTGTATTCAAAATATGATGAGTGCAATCTTCACCTCATTAGGGGGCACTCTAGGTTTCTTGATTTGAGATGCTTCAACATTTTTAGTGATTGAGCTTGTTATTCTCCTCATGATTATGTTCCATGGTTTACATTTTTGATGAAATATCATATTATTCATCTCTTTCCAAATAGTTGAATAGAGATTCGATAGGGATTGGTTCTAGAGTTCCTTTAAATCTAGGTGATTGAAGGCCAATTTCTAGATATTAACCATGGAGTAGAGATCATTGATCAAGCCCACTAGATCTCAAACTTTTGCATGAAGCCTTGCTTTAGGTTCCAACCAGATGGGTAGTGAATCAAGAGGTGATTGATAGTCTCTTCAATTTTTTTGCATAGGATACATCTATTGACATGAGAGAATCCTCTACAATTTTGGTTGTTGACTATCAAAAATTTACCTTGGCAATAGGTCTGCTAGAAGAAATTAATTTTTGGAATTAAGTTATTATAAATAGAATTCCAATTGAAACTCATGTTTTGTTGTGAGGATATAATATTGAACATAAACTTGATAAAGTAGGTCCCACTAGGATCAACAATCCGAATGATGGTGTCCTTTCTAGAAAATAGATTAAATATAAATCCACTAATTTTGAAGGCTAAATCCTTTAGAGAAACATCATTAGTAAAACCAATGTCTTCATTTAGCATTTTCCATTTGTAGGTGCTATTTTCATTACCCCAATAGTTGGAAACAAATCTTTCATATCTCTCTATCATAGTTTATTTCAATCAATCACAAGGATGATAAGAAGCTAATGGGGAGTCCATAATCTAGGGGTCTTCCCAAAATCAGTTAGTTTCCCCATTTCCCACCATCTATTTTATTCCCTTATTGAGTAGTTGTCTAGATTTACAGATGTTATAAATGGTAAAGGCTAGGGGTCTGTGACTTCTATTGTTGAAGGATAGGCTATCAGGATTGTATAAGTACTTAGCCTACATGATTTTGCTCCATTTCAAGTTGTTTATTATAAGTTCCCAACCCTCTTTGGCTAGGAAGGCCTTGTTCATCTCTTTGATCTTTCTCAATCTAAACTCTCCATAGCTCTTAGGATTAAAAATTTAGTCCCAAGCCACTAGAGGTATCCTTTTCTTATTTTTAGTTTCAAAATAGAGAAATACTCTTTGGATTTGTTCAATCTTTTCAACCATAAATTTTCCAAATTTAAAAAGAGACAACAAATAAACAAGAATACTTTGTAAAAAACTCTTGATGAGATGCACCTTGACATCATGGCTAAGGTGATTACCTTTCTAGTCCATGAGTTTATTTTGTATTCTTTCAAGAAGATTATTCCATATCTAATAGCAGTTTTTTTCAAAGCTTAATGGCATTCCAAGGTATGTTGTAGGCAGTTGATTAATGTTGTGGCCAAGAGTAGTTGATATTCAGGTCTAAAATGAGTAACAAGTGTTGAAGAAATACATACCACTTTTGACAAGATTTATCATTTGTTTTGAAACACTTCTCTTTTGTTATTAGTATGGAATAATGGACTTTTAGATGCTTCTTGATAGATTAGCTTCAAATCTTTCATTCACTTCAAACTTTCATTCAAAAGGGCATTAAAGAGATGTCACCTTGTGAAATGCAATTATTATAGGATATACACAAAATGGAACTATTGAAAAGGTTTCAGAAACTCTCAAGAAAATAGAATTTGTCTAGGTATAAATCCAAATTCCACAATCTTTGTCAACATCCTCCCTACTTGTGCTATAATGGGAGCTAATTTGGAATAGGGTATGGCCATCTATCAAAGCATAAAGGAAGGATATTTTTTTGTCAAATGTTATAGTTACAACTTCTTTGGTAGACATGTTTCTCAAAGAATAAAGGAAAGGGGGATTTATGTTAGATGTTATAGTTACAAATGCTTCTAAAATGGGGAAGCATGGACAAGGCATGTGAATTGTTTCACAAAATACCTCAAGCATATTTCCCATTAAAGAGTGATGTGTATGACCTACCAAAAAAGTCAAAAGTTAGTGAAAATTAAGGTTCACAACATTGGGATGTGACAATATCAGTGCAAAGGTTATTTTAAAAATAGAAACTCACTTAGAGGAAATATGAACTTACCTAGAGAACTTTGTCAAATGTGAAAAACTTCTATCCAAGGTTTTAAAATTCAAAAAAATTGCACTACAACTCATGTGGACAAGGAGATAATGTTTGGTTGAGGGATGTTTGAAAATGATATTAATAGTCCTCACTTAAATATTTATATCAAAAAATATTTTTCTTGAATATTTATCTACACAAAAAATTTAGTGTCCCACATATAATCCCCCATGTAACATTGACTACCATGTGAACAAGTGGTGGATACAAAATTTTTGAGCTAAGGTTTTTTTGCATGAAATTTGCTTCAAGATTGGAGACCTTTGATTTGGGTATAGGGAGAAATAGTAGTTTCATTCAAACTGCATTTTCCATTTACTTGAAGTGGTTGTCAAATGTCTCACATCACCATCATTGTACCCATTATAAGCTATATTGTTCTCCCATGATTCAACTAATTATCTTCTAATATAGTCTCTTCGTGGCATGCCTAAATTAATAATGTTGTGTATAGTATAGCTTAACTATTGAACTTGTAACACACACACCTCAATCTCGTGAACTTATCTTTGAAACTAATAAATAAAAAAATTAACCTTCTCTCTTTACTCTTCCAATGACTTATTAATAAGCTAATAAATTAACCTAGATTAGTCAAAGCTAGAACTACTAATTGAATTTAAATAAATGTCATAATTAATAAGTAGTTAGAGGTGTGTATCTTTGAAAATAATGAAGGAGGAATAATGTTGATGATTTGTTAGATTATTTAGGCACCTATAGAAAATAAAGTGTCTTTGTATGATGACTATCTTAGAATCTAAACTAGCACAAAAAACCTATCGATCAATCATGAGCTTAGCAAGTTCGATCCTAACTATCTTGAACTTGATCCAATGTATGGAATTGATCTATTAAATGTGGTAATGAATTGATGGAATTCCACCCCAAAGAATTACTCACCAATATATTCATGTTATCTAAAACTATCAAGTTGGTGTCTAGAGACACCATTAAGAGTTTGTTGACTTGATAAGTAAATGAGTTTTCCTAGTTCAATCACTTTAGCAAGTTAGATTAATAAGAATTCAAAATATTGAAGGTGTCATATACATAAATGGTTTTGCAATTTTGAATCATGCAAAGGATGGTGTAATTCAGAGCACAAAGGTTGAAATACTATGACATAATCATTGATACATGTATTCAATCATTGGGCACACTTAAATAATTTAGAAATAATAACCAAACAACCCATATTAACTTTGAAATGCTTCAAGAATGCTTTATTCAAATAAAAAATGTATGGATAAATCCATAAGGAAATAAAAAGAACCATTCAATCACATAGTATTTTAAAGTCCCTTAAAATAGTTTAGCCAACAACTTATCCTCATACACAAAGTCTAAGCATGCTACAATGAAAGAACACAAATGTGTATTTGGGTCACATTTTCCATTCTACATTACAAAATGAGGTGCCACAAAACAATATGAAATGCTAATGGTGTATTCATAGCTTCCATAAATTCATTAGTGCCTTTCCCCTAGCCATATGTAATATTTTTTTTTTCAACTCTAGGTGGCTTTTGCATTAGTCCCTTAGGTGATTTTCTAGATTTTTAACAAAAATATGACATTGTACACTAGCCATTCTATAAAGCACAACCTGGTGAACATGAGCTCAAAACAAATTTGAAAACATAGGGTATGCAATTTTCAACATTACACTATTATATTTTAAAAAATAAAATAAAATTTCAAAATTTTATATATAAAAATATATGGAAAGAATAACAAATATTCTAAATATAATGATATAAAATTATCAAAGTAGGAGATTATGCTTTTCTTTATCCTAGTTCTATCTCAAATTATCTTTAAAGAAAATTATGCTTTTCTCTATTCTTGCTCTATCTCAAATCATATTTAAAGGGCCAATGTAAATATATATGAATGGACAATTAAGTATCTTGTGTAGGGATTTAATGATGATATACATTTTAATGCTTGTTAATATTTCCTATAGAAACATAATTGAAACTGAAAATATATGTCACTAGAATTAAATCTCTTAAGGTATCTCTAATATCCATAAGTTGTCATATGAACTTATTCAATTGTAGGGTTGACTTTGATACTTTTGTCTTGCCTCTACCTTTCATCATCATAAGACCTTGATGTTTGTGGGTTTAAAACGTATTAAGCTTCACAAACACTTTTTTATTTCAAATCTTGTAATTTACAATTATCCATTTATTTGGGAAAGATTAAGTTCTATCTTGATAAGATAAGTTATTTAAAGGGTAATAATATTCCATGGTGATAACTCTTTGTTAAATATTACAATTTATATACTACATTTTATGACATGAATAACCATTACGTCACCCCTTGTAGATGAAAAGAGTGCATATCTTGCCTTTTGCCCCTCTTGTTTTAGTCACTTTTGGTATTGTCATAAATACATTATCTTAATTATTAATAAATCCTATTTTGCACATAAACTAACCTCAACTCTGAACCCATCACCCATGTCTTCTATCCATCACCTTATAATGAAGACTAGGATTTCCCCTTATGATTTCAACTCTTATACTAGACCAATTCTATCATTTCATTCTTTTGTGCATCACATACATGAGTTCCATGCATTTGATCAAGTTTACAAAAATTAAGATCAAACCTGGAAGGCTCAAGATTAATCCACAAGATTTTTGTGCCAGTTCAGATTTTAAGATAGTCATCGTACCAAGACCATTGATTTTCTAGAGGTGGAAAATAATTCAACACGTCATCAACATCGTTCCTCCATCATTAATTTCAATGTACTTATTACATTTATTTAAATTCAATTATTTAATCTAGGCTAATTTGTTTTCTTATTAGTTTCAAAGCAAAGTCCACAAGCTTGAGGTGTGTTGTTGCAAGTTTAGGCTAAGTTATAATATTCAAAACATTATTGAACTAGGCATTTCACAAAGACATTGAATTACAAGACAATTAGTTGCATTGTGTGGGGGAAGAGCATAGCTTATAATTGGTATAAGGAAGGTGCTATGAAACAACTGACAACCACTTAGGCTATATGGAAAATGTAGTTTGAATGAAATTACTATTTTTTCCCTATACGCAACTCTAAGGTCTCCAATCAAAGCAAATTTCATGCTTGAAAATACCTTTGCTTAAAACTTTTGGATCCACCACTTATTCACATAGTAGCTGATGTTGTAAGGGGATCTAGACATGCAATATTAAAGATTTTCTGCAAATAAATATTTAAAAATATTTAAACAAAACTATTTTTTAACATAAACTTCTATTAAAGACTATGAAGATAATTTTCAAGCATCCCTCAACAAAACATTGTCTCTTTGTCCACATCAGTTGTAATGCAAATTTACTCATTTTTTATACCTTGGCAAGATTTTTTTCACCTTTGACAAAGTTCTCTAGAAGTAAGTTCATATTTCTTCTAAACGGGTTCCTATTTCAAAATAAGCTTTGCAATGTCACATCCCAATGGTTGTGATGCCCATACCATGTTCCAAAGTTTCCATTTTGGCACAGGAGGGGAGGATGTCTGGAAAAGGTTGCGGAAGTTAACTTAAACCTGGAATTTGGCTTTACACCTGCCAATTACATATGTTCGAAAGTTTCTAAAGGCTTGTCAACAAAGCCATGTGCTGCGTATCCTACAATCATGCCATTTCATGAGATGACATCTCTTCGAGGCATTCCGTCAAACAGTTCACATGACTTGTCCATGCTTTCACATTTATAAAGCAGTTGTAACATTCGGACAAAATCCCCCTCCCTTATGCATTCCTCGAATTTTCAGCTGCAATCAAAGTCAATGTAGAAATTATAAAGAAACTGTTAAAAAATATGATAATTCTCAAAGTCTTTTGTCAATGTTAGGAAAATATGGAAAAGTTGGGGAGTAATAATGTTTAAAGTCTATTGAAGTGTAGAAAATTTGCAGAAGTAATCGAATTGGTTGTAAATTGACGAGTTTTTCTAATTCTTCGAATTTTCAGCTGCAATCAAAGTCAAAAGTGTAGAAAATATAAAGAAACTGTTAAAAGATGATAATTTTCAAAGTGTGTGTTGATGTGCCGAAAATATGGAAATGTCGTGGAGTAAAGAAGTAATTTGCAGAAGTAATTGAATGATAATTCTCCGACATATAATGGTGTTGTATACACAGCTGTACCAATCGATTTGAATGGAATTGAGTAAAGAAATTGTTAAAAGATGATAATTTTCAAAGTCTTTGTCGTAATCATGCTCAGTCTACTGAAGTGTGGAAAATTTGCAGAATTAATTGAATGATAATTTTCCGACGTGGAAGGGTGTTGTTTCTCATGGACTACTGTCTTAATTGATTTGAATGGAATTGAGCAATGTTTCTCATGGAAAGAGTTGAGATAATATGTTAATATAGTTCATCAAATATATCTAAGAAAGTTCACAATAGTTAATTTTGAGTGATAAAAGTGGCCATTTTAATATAGTTGGAAAAGAAAATAAAAGATTTGAGATAACATGTTTTTGATTATATAAGTCAGCAAAAATCAGGGGCCAAACTTTTACAACATCAGTACAAAAAGAGACAATAAAGGCTCACGAACAAAAAGAGCCACCCAAACCAACTACAACATAAAGTAAATAGTAGTAGATAGACAGCATAAAACATAAAGAGAAACAAGACTAAGGAGATACATCCTCCCAGCCTTTAACTAGAAATTCTACAATTTCATCAAGTTTCTTGAATTTCTCTTCATCCTCGCCATTAGCCTGAATCCCATGTTTCTGCAACAGAGTCAAGTTGAGCATAGCCGAGTGACAGAGCATACTGCTAATAAAGACTCCCATAGATCGAGCCTTCTACTCCAGATCATCCACCCATCCTCTGAGGACAACAATATCATTTCCCTGACCATCTCCGTCCTCCTTAGTCTCCTCTTCAACCTCCTCCACAATCATCCTCTCCCCTTCACCAGCTTTATCCACAGGACCACCACCCTCACCACTAGAGTCCTTTGTCTACTTCTCTTCTCCCTCTCCTGCATCCTCTTCAGAAATCTCTTGGACCTCAATGTCTCTAGAGTTCAACTGATCATCCCCCTGAGTGGAAGCTTTTGAAGCACTTTTAGAATAATTAATTAATTTGGCCTATGGATCCGGTTTACCAGCAATTTCGGAAGAGTAACCCTCATTCTTACATTTAGCCTCCATTTTGGTTTTTTACTTTTTCATAGGGCCCACATAGTCACTGTTCAAATTCTCATGGGTCCCTACTATGTCCCCCGTAACCTCCCTAGTAGAAGCCATCTCCCTGAATTTTCTTTTCTTACTTTTCACACTCCCTTTAGAAATAGGAGTATGCATATCCTTCACCATAGTCTCCTCAAGGGTCTTAGAAAAGGAAACCCCTTTCATTTTTTGGGAATTAGGAGTAGGGCAGGGTTCCTCAGAAACAGTGGCAACAATGGGGGAAGTGTCAGTAGGGACCTCAACAATGGAGGGATGGATTAGCTTAGGTGGGTCCAAGGCAAGGTGAAAATTATACAAATGAAGAATGAGACCTTGATGCAGAGGAATAGGGCATTTAGAGGGTTTCTTATCAAATTTATCTTTAACCCAAAAAATAGAGTGTTCAAGGGAAGACATCAAATAAAAAGGAAAACTTATCAAATCATTACGCCTAAAATGATTGAGCAGCAGGAGGTGATAATTGTAAAACCTAGTGAAATGACCTTCCAGGGTGAAATATTTCATTAGTAGAAAGTACATCTCGTCCCACGGCTCCGGCAGCTTAGCATGTTCAAACCCTCCTTGGTACGAGACTAATTCCTCTCCCTAACCTAGGAAAAGCTTCTAGTTCTAATGGTTGGCCACTTTAGCCTTCCTTTGTAGCTTAGTACCCTTGGTGGAAAGGCCAGTCACCATGGCTATAACCTCTTTAGAGATTTCAAACCCAATTCTGCCAATGGTAACTCTGTGATTCTACTACGAAAGGGCACACTGCATAGACAAGTTTTCATCGTATCCATTGAGGCATTCCAAAAAAGGAATTATGCCACCTTCCTTGGAATAATTCCATACCACAGTATTGTTGTTAAATTCACAACAAGATATTGGCTCAGTGTGAATTATGTCTCCCCCATTGTCGTCTTACCCTCAAAAACACAAAGGACACATAGCCGAAGATACCTTTCCACAAAGTGTCTTTGCGAGATTATTCTAGATGCACTGAAGTGAATGATGAAATAATAAATGAAGCAATAAACCAACATGCATGAGTTGTCAATATCCTAAAACACCTTCATAATCTCCAATCGTTCCCAATTTTTCCCATGCTCGAATATGATAGTTTTAAATTCACTATCATCATCACATATCCAACTCATCTTAAAGAAAGTGATCAAAGATGTCAAATGACATTAGTCAGAAAGGTACAATATGTCATAATAATCCCATACTTAAACATCCACATCATCTCTGCACAAAAAAACCGTCCAACCAGGCTAGCACTCTCAATGTGATGAGTCATCCTTGACAAGTCATCTCTTTTTGAATTAGTTCCCTTATGTTAACGGGAATATTGTTATATTGGCACCACCATCACTAATTCATAAATTGCTAACCATAATCTGCGAGAGCATCAGCAACTCCATTCCCCTCTCTATAGATATGAGAGAATTCCACTCTAGCAATTCTCTGAATAAGGATTTGGATATCCACAATGATATCCTTAAGCCTCCACCCACAGACCAAATCATTGGTAATAGTATCAAGGACAAGTTTAGAGTCCCCCTGTATATGCAAATGAGGAATGCCAAAGAAATAGCCAATTTAACTCCCCATAAGAGAGTAGAGGCCTCAGCATAGTTATTACTTTGAATACCTAAACCACCCGCATAGGCAGCAATAAGCTCCCCTTTATCATCCCTGATAATCCAACCACCACTAGCCTTTCCATTGGACTTAGAAGCCCCATCAAAATTAAGTTTGAGCCAATGAGACCTCGGAGGAGTCCATCTTGCATTTAATCTCAAAGTCTGCTTTGAATTGTCATGAGTAGGAATTTGTTTAAGAATTCTCTAATTGGTAGCAATGCTATCTTCTTCTTGAGTGAGGGGTTTATCAGCAATTTTGATATGAGAACTAACAACACTTTCAATAAGGATTTTAGAGAAAGACTAATAAACTTGAGAGGAGTCCTTAATAGCTTCCTTAAAGATTCTATTATTCCATTCTTTCCACAAAGTCCAATCAATGAATGGAAGAGTTTGGTTCCAAAGCTCCACAAGCCAGGGATGAGAAAAGGTAGGAAACCAATTAGCAATAACTTCTCTAATATCTTTATTGGAAACCCACTATATGCCAAAGTTCTACAGAATTATACTCTAAACTTCCTTGGTGAAGTCACAATGAAGAATTAGATGAGGAACAATTTCCTCTTCCTTAAGGCACAGAACACACCTATTAACCAAAGAGAAACCCCTTCTTTGCAAATTATCTTGGGTTAAGATCTTATTATGAACCACAACCCACCAAAACATATTAACTTTAGGAATAAGTTTATGGTTCCAAACTTTCCTCCAAAGCTCATTTATGTGAACATTAGGAATCAACAAATGATAAGCAGAGTTAACAGAGAAGCAACCTCTTTTGTCAGGTGACCAATGCAACTCATCTTCTCTAGGAAAGAGAGTAATTCTGGTACCCACCAACAGCTATTGTATAGATCTCATTCTCAGAATAAGCTCAAGATGATTATTACAACACTCAAGAAGATTTTTCCAAAGTCTAATACCATTCAATTGATGAATATAAGAATAGACTTTTGACCCAAAAAATTGTTTGGCTATATCAGCAATAACCATATTTTCCTCCTGAGCAGCAAGGGCTTTGTCAGCAACCCGAGGGTTCTTCCAAAAATTTATAATATTACCATTCCCCAGTTTCCACTTAAGCCCCTGTTTATTTAAGCTTCTAGATTTGAGCAGTTTGTTCCAAATAACTGAACCCTAAGAGAGCCCCTCCTAATACAAGAAACTAAGGTTGTTAACACCCTATAAGTACTTAGCTTGCATAATGGTTCCCCATTCTTTATGACTATTAATTAAATTCCAGCTGATTTTGAAAAGAAGGGCTTTATTCATATTTCTTATAGATCTGATATTAAGACCACCATGTGTTTTAGGAAGGAAAACCTTCTCCCATTTGACCAGAGACATTCTCTTTTTTTCTTCCATGCCTCTCCACAAAAAAATTCATTGTATCTACTCCAGTTTGTTAGCTATATACTTGGGCATTTTAAATAGAGAGAGGAAGTAAGTAGGAATACCTTGAAGGGAGGCCCGTAAAAGCTGTAATTTTCCAACACTACTCAGGAGCTTACCCTTCTAGCCAATTAGCTTCTTTTGAGTTCTTTCCAAAATACCATTCCAAAATCTCAGAGCAACTTCTTTGATAGTTAAAGGAAGGCCAATGTAGACTACAGGAAGATCAGCCACAGCATAGCCAAGGATATTGATGATTTTTCTCTGGAGATCTCCCTGTGTGTTGATGAAATATACATTACTTTTTTTAAAATTGATGTGTTGGCCAGAAGCTTTGGCATAGTCATTGAGAATATTCCTCCAACTTTGGGCTTCTAAAACTGAAGAGATACCAAAGAGGATGGTATTGTCCACAAACTGCTGAATAGACATGGGTGGCAGATAAGAAGCAGGTTTGATCCCCACAATTTCCTTAGAAAGGACCTTAGAGTGAACATATCTCCCAAGGGCTTTAGCCATCATGATAAATAGATAGGGGGAAAGAGGATCACCCTGTCTAATCACTCTCGTGGGAGAAAAAAAACCCCTAGGAATCCCATTGACCAAGATTGAGAATTTAGTAGTGGTAACAGTTTCCCAGATAAGTAAAGAGACTTTATCATTAAAACCAAACTTTTAGATAACCTTGAAAAGAAACTGCCAGGAAACTCTATCATAGGCCTTAGAAATATTGAGCTTTAGAACCATACCAGGAATCTTGCTCTTCGCTATTGAGTGGATAGTTTCATGAGCGGCTATAATAGAGTCTAAAATCTACCTTCCAAGAACAAAACCTTTCTGAGAAGAGGAAATAATTTTATCAAGGAAGGGTTGAAATCTCAAAACAAGAAGTTTGGTGCATAACTTGTAAATAGTATTACACAAACTTATAGGTTTGAAATCAACAAGCAACTCAAGATTTGGCTTTTTGGGAACAAGAACAATAAAAGTATTGTTAATCTGCTTTAGAAGTTTCCCAGTTATAGAAAAATCTCTAACAACAGTAGTAACATCATAGCTCACAATATCCCAATATTCTTGGAAAAATATAGGAGGAAAGCCATTGAGGCCTGGGGCTTTAAAGGGTCCCATGGAGAATAAAATAGCACGAACCTCTTCTTTAGAGATAGGTTTCAATATTTCAATGTTATCCTCCTCAGTAATCAAGGAAGGAATTTTGTTAAGGAATTGATTCATTATTTGCCCATTGCCAGCACTGTCATCTTGTTCCGTCAACAAATTCTGGAAGAACAAAGCTGCTTGATTACCAATCTCATTGTCATCAATGATAGTATTGTCATCCTCCAAGCATAATTTAGAAATAGTATTAGCTTTCCTATGTTTCATAGCTGAGAGATGAAAAAAAATAGTATTACGATCCCCTTCTTTAAGCCATTGAACTCTGGATTTCTGTTTCCAGAAGAGTTCTTATTTATTCATAAGGTTCTTCCAATCAGTAATCAAATTATTTTTATCTTAAGAAATATCCTCAGTAGAATCTCCTTGAGCTATTCTGGTTTGAAGGTCAGCTAATTTTCCCAAATAATCTTCTTTTGAAGAAACACATTCCCAAAGTTGTACTTGTTCCAACCACAGACCTCTTGTTTAATGTGTAAAATCTTTTTAACCAATCTAAATATATGAGTACCTTAGACCGGGAGTTGCCACCATGTAGTCAGAAGACTCCTAAAATCCTTCTGTTTAATCCACATAGCTTCAAACCTAAATGGGAAGGGACCCTGATTATGTTGGACAACCCAATTAAGGAGAATAGGATTATGATAAAAAATAGTTCTAGGAATAGCCGCAAAACTAAGATTAGAATGGTTATCCCAGTTATTAGAGATGAAGAATCTATCCAATTTGACTTGGATCATTTGATCACCTCTTCTTTTGTTGGACCAAGTAAATTTCTGATTCTGCAGCTCCACATCCATCAACCCAAAACTATTGATAAAATCAGCAAAACCAAACATGCTATTAGAGTAATCAAGAATACCCCCAATTTTCTCAGAGGGATATAAAGGAGTATTAAAGTCTCTTGCCAACATCTAAAGATAATGAGGGGAAGTGGAAAGGAGAGTAGACAGATCCATTCACAAAGTTTTCCATAGAACCCTTGTGTTCAGGGCATAAATATTGATTAAAGACCAATGAAAAGAAGGCATAGAAAAATTGACAATCAGAAAATGCTTATTGGAAATGGTAAGAGTACCTCTAATTCTGGCACTATTCCACATAGTAACAAACCACCAAAAGCACCCATAGAAGGACTGATACAAAAAGTAGGATTAGGCCAGATTCTGTCAACTATCAATTTAAAAATTTCCTCTGACATTTTAACTTCCTAAAGTAAAAGAATATCAATTTTATGATCCAGGATACAGTTCTTGACTTCAAACTGTTTGGAGGCACTATTAAGACCCCTCATATTCCAAGATAGTATTCTCATTTGAAAAGTTTTTGGGATTGGGCCTCCAGTGTTTTTTGTTTACCACTAGTAATCTCCCTAGCTACCTCTCTTTGTCTTGTTTCCTATATGGTAGGTCTTCCTTGCCTAGAATCTATTCCAACATCAATAGATTTCTTGTTCCTGCGACCCTTCTTCTTAGGGGTAATCCATTCATCTTAGTCATTAAACTTGCCACTTGGTCTTGCTCCAGGGGTTGGAGTTGGGTCATCAGTCTAGTTCGTAGTTAACCCTTCCTTGAGAGACTCTCCATTGGTCCTAACTCCAGAGGTAGGAGCTAGCCTTTGTCTTGAAGAGGGTTGAACACTCATCTCTTCATTATTGCAAACTGATTCTGGGATTTGGATGTTCTCTAAAGGGGTTGAAGGGGCCCCAACATTACCACTAGCATTAAGTAAATGGACTTCCAAAAGGGTATCCTGTTGGAACTCTCCATCTTCTAGCACAGGAGGATCCAAAGAAACCTACTGATCTAGTTCCACATTTACCTCCAATCCTTGAAGATCAAGATTATCTTTTTCTAAAAAACTAGGATATTTATTCTCTCCTTCATGATTAGTGACATGCTCCTTATTACCCCCCATTCCCATATCTTTTTTCTGAAAAACTAGGATCTATGTTCTCTTCTTCAAGATTGGTGTCATTTTCCTTATTACTCCCCATTCCCTGATTATCAGGAATGTCTTCTTCTGAGGAAATAGGGTTCTTCTCTTTCTCCAGATCAAAAGTTTCCTCTACTTTCTTAAGCTTACAATGGATCATCAAATGACCCTTCTTCTTGCAAAGTTGACAAAATGTAGTAGAGTTTTGATAAAGAATCGGCTGCGTCTAGATCCCATATTTAGAGTTTAACTCAATGGACATAGGAAGAGTTTTTTGAACTTCCACATTAACACAAAATCTAGCATAAACACATCAGGATTTAGCCCGAGTTGTATTATCAAGAGTAACATACTAGCCAAAAGTATTAGCAATAGCAGAAAAAAAATTTCATCCCAATATTCGAAAGGAAACCCAGGAAGCCTCACCTAGACTGGGGCAGTCCCGTTCAAGTCAATACTAGGATCAAACCCAAGCTACCATGCACATAGTATGAGTAAGTGAGTACCATAAAGCCACGGCCCTCCCACCAAATGGGCAATTATGTCTTCTCTGCTAGTAAATTTAAAAAGAAACAACCCTCTCACCATATCTATGACTAAGACACTACCTTTGACCTTCCAATGATTGGACACCCACTTCCACACCATTTCAATATTAGGGCGAAGGGAAAAAAGCTTACCCACAAGAGCAAGATCCATGGAGGCCACTATTTCCTCAACTAGGTCATCTAGTATATCCAGCATCATTCCTTCAGTCGATTCCTTGAATTGGAACCGCAGAAGTACCTTAGGAGAAAGATTCTCCCGTCCTGTCAGAACACCTTTCCATCCCTTGGAACAGTCCACATCCGCCATGGACTGGGGTCTGAAGGTACTGCTCAAGGTAGTAACCTCCATCTCCATAAGACAAGATGTACGCAAAAACCCTAAAAACCCTAAAAATCCATAGAAAGTAGATCGTACGCTTCTCTTTTTTTTAGTTCAAATTCCTTAGTTGTAATGTTAAAATTTTGAGATAACATGTTAATATAGTTGGTCAAAAAGGTCTTTCTTAGATACAAAATATGACTATTATTGACTATAAGAAATTTGACAGCTTTTAATTTGAATTAAATAAAGGGTCACTTTCTTGATACAAGGTGGATACACTTTTCTCCATTTTACACTTTTAAATAATCATTCATTAAAATTTCTACTTTGAAAAGACCTCAAATTTATATTAATTATTGAAAGTGCTCAAGTTACCAATTGGAAGTGACATAAAATTTCGTTAATGAGAGCCACATTTGTCAGTAAATGAAAAAGCGACATTCACACTGATTTCTAGATGACTTCAAAAATCTCATTTTTCTAGATGCCCATTGTGCCACCAAATATTTCAATTTTCATAAAATGATGTGAAGGAATAGAAACAATTTTGTCCTATACTACTCTTGATTTAGGATTATTAAAAGCACTTTGAAAGTTTTACTAGATAGTCAAGAGGTATGGGCCAAACATTGTAAGAAATGATTTTGACAAAAAAAATATAAATAAATATATAAAAAGTCACAAATATTTATAGTCCTATCAATTAAATACTTTATATTTATTGTTTTTCAAAGTCATCTTATGAATCAATGCATTGTTTGAGATTTATATTTAGTTTCTTTAAGACAAAATATTAAATATACCAAAGAGTTATTTTTTATTTATTTTTATTTTTTGAAGAAATACACAAAGCTCAAACACTCTTTTTTGAAATTTCATTTGTTTAAGGTCTAAAATATTTAGGTACAACAAGTTTCCTAAATAACATGTTTATAATAGTTGATCAATTGGAAGTTGTAGTTACAAAGTTGGATTTGTTCTCATTGTGGTCATTTTTAAATGGTTACTTGAACAATGAAGATTTATTGCCAATAGAATAAAATAATTGGAAAAAGTTTTGGAAGTGCTTTTGTAAATGGCAAAGGATTTGTATTATGTGAAGAGATATAAGTATTTAAAAAAAAAAGAATCCATAACAAATGAGTAGAAAAGAATTGATCTTGTCCAAATGTGTAGAGTTCCCTTATTAATTTGACATGAGGAGGAAAATCTAAATCTAAAGACAATACAAGAAAACAATACATTAAGATTAAATAACAAGGAATTATAATGTGTAGATTCATTTTGGAGCTTGCTTGAAGTGCATTAGTCTACTTAAGCATCAAATGGTTCAATGGTCAAACATAAATGATAATTTTACAAATCATGTACACACAAAAATGCTAAATTTAATTGTCCTATTTTTACTGGCAAACATTTACCTTGAACTATTGAGTTTGATGTTTAGATATAGTGAGAGTACATATACATCATTAGGTATACCAATTATTTGAGCCAAGGAATTTGATTATTTATCAAACCCTTTTCTCTATAAATTAAGATTGAAATTATTATTAATGTCCACAATTGTGGGGATGGGAGTACCTAGGCCACAGGACTTCCCTTCCTTCTACAAGCATGGCGAAGTAGCATGAAATACTACCCATTCCCGCTTGATCTTAAGGGCATGGCTCTGGTGGAACACAAGGAGATCGCGGCAATTGGAGCGAATTACCTGCTGTAGACACTCAAGATGGAGCATTCCATTCGCAGCGGAGGAGTAACAGATTTCAAGGCTTTTGCCTTTGCCAACAGTTTCCTGGGATAAGTCTATGTTCAAGTTTTAGAATCTTTCTATGTTAGTATCTATGCTATGTCTATGTCTTGTCTTTGCTTATGATTGGTTAGTAAGTTCTTGGGCTTGGGTTAATAGTTTGATCACCCATTTTGGTATTCCCAGTGACCCTGCATGGTCTTCCAAGGGGAATTTTGATAACGGGCTGTTCAGTCTAGGTGGCTTGCTGCCACGACCATGAATATCGTAAATATTTTAATATATCAATATAGAATTTTATTACGAACCATATATATATATATATATATATATAAAACATAATATCTTATAATAATAAATATGTATAATAATAAATGAGACAAAAAACCTAGAACGAGGAGAAAAAATGGAGAGGAGCCTAATAGATTGCTACAGAGATCAAAAGAGGGGAGGATTCAGGTATAGATATCTTCACAGATTCACTCTAGGGATAGACATGATATCTTTCTTCAAAAGGAGAAGTGAATTTAGATCAATGACATCCACCAAAACTGAAGAAATATATGGCAAGAAGAAGCTCCTCTAATGCCTCAAGAATAGTTGTTCAAATTGAAGACAAACTTTGACCAAGACCGTGGGCGTACAAATAATTTTAGAGGAAGCAACCAATGGACAAGCTGATTAAGGGGAAGTAATAGAGGCTATAGGGGAGATTTTATAACAAGAGATAAGATGCCACTGACAAAAGGAGAAAAGCCCAAGGACTCAAGGCAAGACCAGAGATGGTATTATAGACTGAAACAGTAGTTTAGGGAGGTTATCCATAGGAAGGAATTTTAATAGTTGCACATTCAAGTTCCAGAGAAGATACTAAAGATAAGAAGAGAACACATCACAAAAACAACACTAATAGGTAAAGTTCTCTTATGCCACTTCTCCATAGTTGAATTTCAGGAATGGATACATTAGAACTAGCCACCCATGGAAGAATTATTGGAGTTAGGACATGGTTTCTTTGCAATAACTTGCACCAGCCAGAGTGAGAGGAATAAGGTGTTGTAAAACAAAAAATAGCTGTTTCAAGGAACAGGCATGTACTACTAGCCTTGGAAACCAAACTTTAATCTAGTAAAAGAAGAAATACCCATCCTTCCCTTATGGGTTCATCTATCAAACCTCCCAATTGAATATAGAGATATCAACATAGTGAAGATGATAGGAAATTCTATTGGGATATGTCACAAAGTAGAGTTTCCACAAAACCAGTACTGGCTTGGAACAATCAAGATATGTATATTAATGGAAAAAAGAAAAAGATCCCAGAAATAGTATATCTGGAATCATTGGAAGGTATATGGGAGCAAAAAGTAATTTATGAAGGAATAGAGAACATGACATACCACATTCAACTAGAAGAGGATAAGGTTAATCCGAGCGCATATTCCACAAGAAGAGAAAACTAGAGGGACACAAATATTAAGAAACTTGAGAATCATGAAGAAGGACTAGCGATAACAAATCTAGACATGAGTCAGCATGAGTAAAATATAGCCTGGCCCTACTAGGTTAGATGAATTGCTTTTGACCATAGCTATGAACTAGTGAGGCCACAACATGGGGGACCTCATCCCCTGGCATTAACACCTGAGATGAACACCTGCATTAATGTTGGAGGTTCAAACTCGCGAGCTCATTGGCCCACTGCCTACGAGTACAACAACCTAGTGAAGGCACAAATCATGTGAGCACGTTAGCCTAGTGAAGGCACAAGGCCTGTGAGCTCTTTGGCCCAGTGGGGGTTTGAACCCTAGTGGTCACCACTACAAGATCGACTGACTTAACCACTGAACCACGCCCTTAATGGCAAGAAATATTTATTTTTTTTCTTATTCCATTATGTATATCTCTCGATTGGGGTTTAAATTATTCCATTACATTCTTCTTTTGGAGTATGCTCTCAAAATGGGGCCTGTAGGGCCTAAATTTGATAGTCGACCTTGCTTGTCAAGCAATTTTTATGACAGTTATCCATTCAATGGTGCCTTTAAAATACTATGACATACCTTAGTATAAGTAAATTATATAAAAACCAAATATATATATCAACATAATCCTATATAAATTTTGAGAGTTTGTCCAAAATCTCTCTTTTCATATGATACTGTATTTTTAAAATTTCGATTGTATTTAATAGCAAAAATGCCTAAATACATCTATATAACTGTCAAATTTAAGCATTGAACGAGGACTCTCATAAAGTGAAGCACAAAGTGGATGTGGTCTAATCAAGTTATTTTAATACATTAAGAGTAAGTGTACACTATAGATTAGATTATTTTGCCTTCATATTGACGCATAGTATTTTATGCTAGAGGAGAGAACCCAATTGTTGAGCATGTTCCAATAGGTATGATAGTATTTGTGTATTCAAGGCTCGATATTTTTAAAAGTTTAACATTAGAAGTTGTGACTTTAAGGTTGTTAATGTTACTATAAGTACTTATAATTGAATGAAATGTGCTCATTAGATTTAAAAAGCAACCAATCATGTGATGCCTCAGTCACAAACAAAACATGACGTAATACACACTTATTGGTCCACCCTTTTTTGGGCGGAACTATATGACACCTCAACAAAAGTGTGTCGATGTGGCATCATATTTGATGATGTGGCCCTGAAACTTTAGTTATAAGCAGGGGCCTTGCCAAATAAATTGCTATAAAATTTTTGGAGTAATTCAAAATTGCCACGTATGATTTTGAGGCATGAAGTTACCTGGTGCTCAACTACTAGGTCCTCTACCCTAATAAAGTGTCTTTTAAGATGCCATTCTAGACAAATTAAACACTTTGAATGTGGGTAGTTGAAGAAAAATTTTAATTGTTTTCAATGAATAGTTGAAGAAAAAATTTAATTATATTCAATGAACAATTAATCTATGAAACACAGGAATTTGTGCATAACCCCAAAACAATTTGTTTTTATTTTTTAATCATGAATTTTTTAGTCTATGAAGATAAATATTTAATTGTGTATATTTTTTACACCAATAAATTTTGAATCATATATTTTAAAATAAAATTTATTAATTTTAATATTGAAAATGATAACAACAAAAATATGTCACCTGCAATAGTCCAGAGCTGATCTTCCCTTTGCCTATATATATTTGCTAAAGTTTTCCAATTTCCATTAAAAAGTTGTGACGTGGAACTTGGATTAAGGGGGTCAATAAATGTGTTATCTATTGAGGGAATTTAGCTCGAGTTCAAAGGATTTATAAGAAGGGATAAGCAGTTGTAATAGCAAGTGGATCATTTATGCTTTCAGATATGAATAATTGAAAAGGTCAGTTCATTCTTCTACTCATCTTCACTACTTTTATCTTTGTTACATTTTTCTCCAATGAGTTGCAATACTCTAGAATTAGATTGACGCACAAGCTTTGCTTCAATTAAAAAACTCTATAAAAATGGATCCAACTCTTTCTTTGTCCAACTGGGTAAATGGAAACAATATTTGTAACTGGATTGGAATAACCCATGATCTCAATCAACAAGTTGTGAGTGTGGTTCTCAAATACAATATCTCAACTAGGAGAGTGTCCTCTAGTCTAATATTATGAATGTTATATTTATTTGCTTATGATCTTCTAATGTATGCAAATTTGAATGCGTGTATCTAAAATCTGTCATCCATGATGATATTGGCTTGGGAAGTTCTACTCATAGGTATCTTTGCAAAAGTAAGTTGAGTTAGCTTGTACAATAAGCATAGCTCTTCACAATTGAGAGTTGGTTGAATGTTGAAGAGAGAGTTGATTGGTCACTCATCTATTGGAGTATCATCAACCTTTTACTTTGTTTCTCTATGCCTATCCCATTTCTAACCCTTATGCTCATTTTATATCCATTTCCCCTACCATGCTTAGATTAGCTACTATTCTGCATGTTTAGAGTATTTTTAAACTTAGTAGTAGAGTAGAAAATGAAGCCATCTTTCTTTGGAGATTCGCATATAGATTTGTGAAAAATATAGACATGTAGGTTTCCATACTATTGGGGCTTCTCAGAGCCAATAGATCCACATGTACATATATCTTTTTGTTAGATCTAGTAAGTGGTGTTATATACCTTAGTTTGCATGCCTAGGAGAATTGTTGTTGCCCACTTGTCTATGAGTTTAGGGTCTCTCTAGTCCATCTCCTCCATATGAGAACTCTCTCCTAAATGTCATGATATATCTCTAATTAACCACCAACAATTCCAAGTAGCTATTACTTGCCTATTTCAACACAAAATATGTTAATTTGTGTGCTAGGGTGTTGTATAAAAGGACACACTGTAATTTAATTTTACATCATAAGAGAGCTCTGTTACACATTGTATCATTACAAGAGCATAGCATCATTATAACATCTTCATTCCCTAGGCATATTGCATGATTGCTTGGCATATGTTCAACCATTATTTGAAAATTTAATTTAGATATAGAGGATTGACATTAGAAAGATCCCCACTTAGAAATCTCCCAAAGGGATTCATCAACACTGATTGTTTTTACCATATAAGTTGTAAACATCAAGGTAAGTAGATTCCAAGCAGTAAGACACACACAAATCATTTTTGTAGTCAAAGGTCATTTTTGTTGTCAAAAGTGCAAGTGGATAATTGACCCATATAAATTTTGTAATCCATACAATTCTAATTTGAATGTTTTATTTCCAAAGCCTCCAAGATTAATCAATTTTAAACTATAGTTCAAAAGTTACGATAAAAAATGAACAACTATATATCCAAATGAATTAAATTGTTTTACCTTTTCAATTTAATTTTAAATTTTCATATAATTAACTTAAATTGCTTTACTTAGACTCATTAAAAAACATTCATTTTATTTGTTCACGAATCTTAACTTTCTCAGCTTTTATTCAATTAAAAATATAATTGACTAGTCAGTGGGGGCTAGGAAGGACCTCTCCCAATAAGTTAACATGCCTGCCAAATGTATGTCTCTCCATTGGGATTTAAATTATATCTAAAGTACCCTGAGATATATCTAAAGTATAAAAATATGGTAAACAAAAATTCAAATATTAAAAAAAGTTGTGTTTTGTAATTTTATTATTTTTATTTATAGGAATTTGTTTACAGTCTTTCCTGTCAATGTAGACCCTTTCCAAAAATAGAAAAACTTGGGAAGTTATGGAGTGAAATCTTTATCATGTCAAACAAAAAATAAATAAATTTGTGGAAGCCAAATGGATAGAAAAATAGAAAATTATGGGTGAAATTTTTATTGCATTTGAAGAATATGAAAAGTCTCGCAGCATAGTTTCTTTAAATTAACTCATGTGAGCATATCAAATATTCTAATTGTAAGTAATTTATAAATGCAACAAATTGGAAAATATCTCTAGCTAATGTAGATATATTTTTTTAAATATAAATATACTAGTTATGCTCTCAACTAAAGTACCCCCAGATATATCTGAAGTACAAAAATATGGTAAACAAAAATTTTAAAAAATTCAAAAATCTAAAAAAAGGTTGTGTTTTTGAATTTTATGATTTTTATTTATAGGAATTTGTTTATGCCGATCTAACCTTTCCTGTCTACTTCATGTCAGTATAGACACCGATCTAAAATAGCTGCGATATATCTAAAGTACAAAAATATGGTAAACAAAAATTTAAAAAAATAAAAAATCTAAAAAAAATTATGTTTTTAAATTTTATGATTTTTATTTACAGGAATTTGATTATGCCTTTTTTATTATGCCTTTCCTGTCAATGTAGACGCCTCTTGGCCTAATTATGCTCTCATGAGTGAATGTGCTCTAGTCAAGTGATTTTGATATGTTCAATGAACAGTTAATTTATATGGTATCCAGCAAGAATGTTAACAACCCTCAAATGTTTCTTACTGTTTGGGTCCAATACTCTGGATTTACTCCTGCTTTAAAACAAGAAAAGCAGCATCATTATGGATTATCAAACATATTTGTCAAATTTAGTTCTTCACATATTTTTTAATTGAAAGATCTCAGTGTTAAGATTTTGTTACTGTGCTTGAAGTCCATATTTGGAATATGCACATAACCCCAAGTCAATTTTGTTTTTATTGTTTTAGTTATGGCTTTTGAATTTAATTGTGTATATTTTTTATACCAACATTTGAAATCACAGTCAATAATCTATTCATAAATTTTTTAAATCATATACATTCAAAATAAAATTTATTAATTTTTAGTATTAAAAACCATAATGACAGTAATATGTTGACTGCAATAGTCCAGAGCTCCTCTTCCCTTTGGCTGAAGTTTTCTGATTTCCATTAAAAAGTTGAGACTTGAAACTTAATAAGGGAGGATGTAATTCAAGATTCTGCTACTTTTCTGGCCTCGTCTGTGGGACTTTTGTATACATTAAAAGTAGCTGTTGACGGCTGAAGCGGTTTTTACACTTACATTCTGCAATCTTTGTTGGTATGTTTAAAGTGTGCGGCAAGCTAATATATTGACTGTTGAAGATCCCGTTAACATCGGGATTTCCCGTTAATGTCGGATTTCCCCTGACTGCACGTCATTTGAGAGTTTTCAACGACTAGTTGTTTCGCATCCAATGATCGTCAATGAGCTATGTTAAGTGTCCTTCCTCTGTAAGTTATTATTTGTGAATTATTTGTAATGCTGTCGTACTCAATGGGAAACATTTTAATGGAGCATTAAATGATTACTATGTATCTTCCAAACAAAATCTACTGTTATCCAGCGCTCATATGCAGCATTTATTTTAGTTTTACTTTGATTAAAATCAATGCGCATTGGATTATTATTTTAAGCCATTTTTGTTACACATTTACAATGAGAACTAGTTTAAACTTTATTTATAGACTACCAAAAAGATAAAAATCTATCCAAATTATGTTGACTACACAAAGTGTAGAGCCCTATCAATAATATGGGGACTCTATTTAGTTGCGAAGTTTTCCAATTTGCATTGATAAGTTCTGACATGAAACTTTGAATAAGGGAGGCAATAGATCTCTTATATTTATGAATAAGGGATAAGCAAAAGCAATAGCAGGTGGATTATTTGCACTTTCAGATATGAATAATTTCGAAGAGTCCATGAATTGTAAAGGTCAGTTCATTCTTTTACTCATCTTCACTACTTTTGTCTTTGTTACATTTGTTGGCAGAAAAAACAAGGGATGGGCAGAATGTTGTTCCTTAAATACAATGCTACAGCAAAAATGAACAGCAAAATCAAATGCAAACATAGAAGGAAACCAAACACACAGAAGAGACAGCAATATAATACATATATATTTTTCCTTCAACTAGAATACATTCAAAACTTCATCAACATTACAAATTCAGAGCTGCTGCTCTATTTTCACACTCTGCCCCAATCTCTGGAGCTGCACACTGTATATCCGGAGCTGCCTGTGCGAACTCCGTAGCTGTCTACTGTTGCTGCTGCAACATTCCTCTCTGCTGTTCTCCTTTTGCTGTTCTCTCCAGGAACATTCTCCTTCCTCTGCTGCTGCAGGTTCAAAACTTCCGTTTGTTAGCTGCTGACAATGGTTCTTTCCCTCCTTTTTGTCTCTTCTACATGCCCAGCAAAATGGGCGCTCAAAAAATTTCAAATTTCAAATGCACCTACCACATTAATTTCTGGCAAGCCAACAGTGCTGGAGGAGGATGCGGGAGATCCCCAGGTCTGATGCGGGGGGCAGTCAGCATTAAATTGCTCTGAAGAAGATTAAATTTCTAACACTCCCCCTTAATCTGAAGTCATACATCAATTTGCAATTTTCATTCCGGAACTGATCTCCGGAGATATACACTTACCTTTGCCTTTCCGGAGCAGATCTCCGGAGCTCTTTCTGTTGTTCTGCAACATTTCCAGAGCTGCTCTCTGTATCTCCGGAGCATCTCTGGAGCTGACTCTCTGCAACTTCGGAGTTCTTTTTCTGCATCTTCGGAGCATCTCCGGAGCTGCACATACATTCCAGAGTTGAATCTCTGGAGCTCTCCTGCTATCTTTCCAGATCTGAACCTCCAGAGCTGTCTTCTTTGTAGGACTGCACACCTCCGTAGCTGTCCTCTTTCCGGGGCTGCACACCTCCAGAGCTATCCACAATACCGAGCCTATCCCTTAGGCGTTCAAAGGAATCTTTTGGCAATGCCTTTGTGAAAATGTCAGCGAGCTGCTGCTCGGATCTGCAATACTGTAACTCAATCTCTCCTCGTTCTACCAACTCCCTAATGAAGTGATAACGGATCTCAATGTGCTTGCTTTGTCCATGGAAGACTGGATTCTTTGTCAGGGCTATTGATGAAACATTGTCACAATGAATGGTTGTACCATCTTCTTGCTGCTCATACAAGTCTGCAAGGATTCTTCTTAGCTAAATACCCTGACATGCGGCTGCATTTGCTGCAATATACTCAGCTTCTGCTATAGAGAGAGAAACAATGGGCTGCTTCTTGGATGCCCATGATATCACGCCTGAACCCATGTGAAATACATAGCCGGATGTACTCTTCCGGTCATCAACATTTCCTGCTCAATCACTGTCCGTGAAACCAGCCAGCTTAAACTCATCAGAAACATCATACAAAATGCCATAACCTGTTGTGCCATTGACATACCTCAGGATCCTCTTTCCTACTTGCCAATGTGTGTCCTTAGGCTTCTCTATGAACCTAGAAATCAGGCTTACAGCATACATCAAATCAGGTCTAGTTGCTGTTAAGTACATGAGGCTTCCAACCATGCTTTTATAAAGGGTTGGGTTTACTTCCTTGCTGCTGTCCTCTTTACTCAACTTCAGACCTGTGGCTGTTGGTGTGGGGGCAGGTTTACTATTGTCCATTTTAAACCTCTTCACAATCTGTTTGGCATAGTTAGTTTGCGAAATAAATATGCCATGCTCTGTTTGCTTGACCTCAATGCCAAGGAAAAACTTCAGCAGACCTAAGTCTATCATCTCAAACTCATTCTTCATTGCCTCTTTGAAATTAGCAATGAAAAGATCACTATTGCCAGTAAAAATCAGATCATCTACATACAAAACAGCAATCAAAATTTTACCTTCAGCTGCTTTGATATAGAGAGTGGGCTCACTGCTACTTTTGCTAAAGCCATTGCTCAACAAATATGAGTCAATCCTACTATACCATGCCCTAGGTGCTTGTTTCAGCCCATAGAGGGCTTTCCGGAGCCTATAAACCTTGTCCTCTTGCCTTGGGACTTCATAGCCAGGTGGCTGCTCCACATACACTTCCTCTTTCAGCACTCCGTTCAAGAAGGCTGACTTTACATCCATCTGAAACACCTTCCACTTGTGTTGGGCTGCAATTGCTATGACTGCCTGAACTGTTTCCAGCCTTGCAACTGGTGCATAGGTCTCATCATAATCTCTTCCAAGCTGTTGTATGTATCCTTTGACAACCAGCCTTGCCTTATGTCTTTCTATTTTTCCTTCAGCAGTTGACTTGGTCTTGTAGACCCACTTAACTCCAATCACTTGTTTACCCTTGGGTAAATCAGTTAGCTGCCATGTGTCATTCCTCACTATGGCCTCCAATTCTTCATCTATGGCCTCACACCATTTCTGTTCTTTCACAGCTTCTTCAAAGTAGATTGGATCACTAGAAGAAAACAATGCAAAATTCAAATCTTCATCATCATCAGCATACCTTGTGCTGTCATAAATCTCCTTCACACTCTTTGTCCTCCATGGGATCATTGATGCGAGTGTGGGATCTGAATTGCCTCCAGAGTTGCTGCTGTGACGTCCTCCAGAGCTGCTGCTGTGACCTCCGGAGCTGCAGTTCTGATGACCTCCGGAGCTGCAGTTCTGATGACCTCCGGAGCTGTAGTTCTGCAGATCTCCAGAGCTGCTGTTATAACACCCTCCGGAGCTGCTGTCCTCCAGAGTTGCAGACCTCCGGAGCTGCTGATCTCCGGAGCTGCAATGCTGCTGTCTACCTCCAGAGCTGCTATGCTGAGCATTTCCAGAGCTGCTGTTTTCTAGAGCTCTACGGTAGTTTCTCCCCGAGCTGCTGCTCTCTGTAGCTCCTTCGGAGTTGCTGTCCTCCGGAGCTTCTTCATCTTCAAGGGGTATTGTGACTGAAATACCTGTGGTGCTATCCACCATTCCATCCTATGCTTCATTCTCAATAAACTCAACATCCCTGCTGATCACAAGTTTTTTGGTGATGGGATTAAACAACCTGTAGGCTTGTGATTCTTCACTATAGCCCGTGAAGATACATTTCTCACCTTTATCATCAAATTTCTACCTCTTTTCTTTAGGCACAAATGCATATGCCACACACCTGAAAATTCTTAGGTGCTCAACTGTCCATTTGCAGTTTGTCCATGCCTCTTGTGGAATTCGATCACGAACGGCCTTTGTAGGACACCTATTCAATAGGTACACCGCTGTTGCTACAGCTTCACCCCAATAATCATTTGACAGTCCCTTTTCCTTCAGCATGCTTGCTGCCATCTCTGTGATGGTTCTATTTTTCCTTTCAGCTACTCCATTTTTTTATGGAGTATACCTGGTAGTGAACTGTTTATGAATGCCTTCATACTTGCAGAAATTCAGAAATTGTTTGGAGATATACTCTCCCCCTCTATCTATTCTTAGGGCCTTGATGTGTCGGCCGCTTTGCTTTTCAGCCGATGCCTTAAACTCCTTGAACTTCTCAAAGGCCTCTGATTTATTTTTCAAAAAATAAATCCATATTTTTCTGCTGTAATCATCAATGAAGGTCATGAAATATACATTCCCACCTAATGTGGGAGTTTTCATAGGGCCACATAAATTTGAATGCACCAACTCCAAATGTGCTCTTGCCCTTCTAGAATACCCTGACTGAAAGGGTTGTCTATGCTACTTTCCTAAAATGCAGGCTTCACATTTTCCACCGGGCTCTACAATATTCGGTAGCCCTCTAACCATGCCTTTCCTAGACAGTAAACTCAAACCAAAAAAGCTTAAGTGCCCATACCTCAAATGCCAAAGTTTGGATGGGTCTTTAATGACTGTCTTGAATGCTGTTTGATGTCCCACTGCTGTGAGCGCCGGAGATAGTGCAAGAAACTGCGCTAAAGATAGCACCGGAGTTAGCGCCGGAGATGGTGCCAGAGTCAGCGACAGGGGAAACATTCTGTTTCTCGTCATCTGCACTACTGTAATGACCTTCTTGTTGCCTCCTCTATCAAATATAGTGCACCCTCCATTTTCCATCAGGATTCTATAACCGTTTTGGACCATATGTCCAATGCTTAGTAGGTTATACTTTATGCCAGGGGCATAATAGACATCATGGATCTACATTTTCTCACCTTGCTTGCTAAGGACTATGATGATGCCTCTTCCTATGATAGGGACCTTTTGACTGTTCCCCATCATGATTTCAGACTTGACATTTCTGTCAATGGAGGCAAACAGATTTTCATTACCACTCATGTGGTTGCTACACCCGCTGTCCAAATACCAGACTTTAGGGCTGCTCTTCTCAGCAAGGTTGCACACTATAAATACCTTGGACTATTTCTCATTTTCAACTCTATTCTCATTTGCTACATTAGCATTTTGGCCTCCATGGTCTTGTTGTTTCTTTCTACACTCACTAGCATAATGGCCGAACTTATGACAGTAATAGCATTGAATATTACCTTTGTCATACCTTTGATTCGAACCGCTGTTCTTCTTCATTCCTTGATAGCTTGGCTATGAGCTGCTTGCCTCTTCTTGGCTGTTTGAAACTCCCCTTCCGGAGTTGCTTGTTCCTCTACCTCTTTGACCTTTACCTCTGCTGTTCCTTCCTCTTCCCCGACCTCTTGCATAGGTTTGAGCCTTGAAGGCTTGCTCAAGGGAAGGAGCGGATCTATTCAACCGCTGCTCATGGCTTTGTAGAGAGCCCATCAACTCATCCACTGTCATCTTGGACAAATCTTTTGTCTCTTCTATAGTTATGACTATAGGGTCAAATCTAGAAGGTAGACACCTTAGGATTTTTTCAACAATCCTTTGTTCATCCATGGTTTCTCCATTTATCCTAAGCTGATTTAGCATGGCAGAAACCCTGGTGTGAAAGTCTGAAATAGACTCACTCTCCTTCATCTGAAGCATCTAAAAATCTCTTCTAAACAACTGAAGCTTGACTGACCTCAATTTGTCAGTTCCCTTGTAGCTGTTTTGCAGTATATCCCAAGCCTGATTTGAATAGTTTGCTGCTGTAATGCAGGGGAAAATAGCCTCTGTCAAGGCTGCCTCAACTAGACTGAGGGCTTTTGCATCTTTCATCCTAATTTCCTTCAACTGGTTTCTTTGTGCATTCATTAGGGCTGCATAGGCTGCTGGGTCTGTGATGTCTGTGAACCCATTAGTGACTAAATCTCATAGGTCATTTGCAACCAGAATGGTCTTCATCTTCTTAGACCAAATATCATAGTTCTGCCCATCAAAACTCGGTGGCTGTTGCCATCCTTTGTTGTCCCCACCTGCCATGAATGCCTAGACAACCTAGGGCTTATAGAATACCCACACAAACTTGACTTCCTAGAAAAACAGGGCTCTGATACCAATTGTTGGTAGAAAAAATAGGGGATGGGCAGAATGCTGTTCCTTAAATACAATGCTACAGCAACAATCAAATGCAAACATAGAAGGAAACCAAACACATAGAAGAGACAGCAATATAATACATATATATTTTTCCTTCAACTAGAATACATTCAAAACTTTATCAACATTACAAATTCAGAGCTGCTGCTCTGTTTTCACACTCTGCCCCAATCTCTAAAGCTGCACACTGTATATCCAGAGCTGCCTGTGCGAACTCCGTAGCTGTCTACTGTTGCTGCTGCAACATTCCTCTCTGCTATTCTCCTTCTGCTGTTCTCTCTAGGAACATTCTCCTTCCTCTGTTGCTGCAGGTTCAAAACTTCCGTCTGCTAGCTGCTGACAATGGTTCTTTCCCTCCTTTTTGTCTCTTCTACATGCCCAGCAAAATGGGCGCTCAAAAAACTTCAAATTTCAAATGCACCTACCACATTAATTTCTGGCAAGCCAACGGTGCTGGAGGAGGATGCGGGATATCCCCAGGTCTGACGCGGGGGGCAGTCAGCATTAAATTGCTCTAACGAAGATTAAATTTCCAACAACATTTTCCTCCAATGAGTTGCAATACCAAAATCACATTGATGCAGAAGCTTTGCTTCAATTTAAAAAGTTTGTAAAAATGGATCCAACTCTTTCTTTGTCCAACTGGGTAAATGGAAATAATATTTGCAACTGGACTGGAATAGCTTGCGATCGCATGAAAGGGTTGTGAGTGTGGTTCTCAAATACAAGAGATTGGCTGGTACGATTCCCCCTCACATAGACAATCTCTCCTCCCTTATAATGCTCGACCTCTCCAATGATCATTTCTCTGCCAACATTCCCCAAGAGCGTGGTAAATTAGAAAACCTACAGTACATGAGCTATTTGGAAATAGCTTGCAAGGTTCAATTCTAGTTAGTCTGTCCGCATGCACAAATCTTTTAGAACTCCGATTAAACAATAATTTGTTGAGCGGAAGCATTCCACCAGAGCTCAGTTCCTTGCATAATTTAAAAAAACTCATCATCTCCTTCAATAGTTTGAAAGGTATTATCCCTCAAGACTAGACAAATTGCACTGCGCTTGAAACGTTAGATCTTGGGCATAATCTTTTAACTGGTACTATCCCTGAGTCCATTAGTGAAAGAATTAACACACAAAAGAATGCTACAGCATTCAACTAAAACACATAATTCTATTAATTGATCAATTGATCAAAGATCAGAGATAATGAATACATTACAATCACCTCATTATATAGCGGTCTTAGAAACATCTAAAAACTTCTACAAACTTATCATGCAACTCCATGCAAATTACAAACTCTAAGAATTAACATGCAAAGTCTATATTTAAAAATCCTATATTTAACCTCATGGAAGACTGCAGTTGTATCTTTACTTTCTCTTCATGCGATGTGGTTCTCCTCATGCAATGTGGGAGAAATTACCACATTCCAACAATTAGTAACTGCACACAATTGCGTGTCTTATCTCTGTCCAAGAACGGGCTTGAAGGACCAATGCCATCTGAGATATTAACAGCATTGACCAGATTACAATATCTATATCTGTATTCCAACAAGCTCAATGGTAGTATCTCAGTAGAGATTGGCAAATTATGGAGACTGAGGGAGATCCACTTTTATAACAATAGTCTTACAGGTAGCATTCCCAAGGCCCTGGCGAACTGTTCGTCTCTGGAGAGGCTGATGTTGTCTTCCAATTCCTTGTATGGCACCGTTCCAGCAGAATTGTGTTCACTTACCCGACTGCAGGAACTGTGGTTCACTAATAACAGCCTTGGAGGACCAATTTATTTTGTCTTGAACTATAATGAATTGAAGATATTGACGCTAGGGAACAACAAGTTTGAAGGTACAATTCCAGAGGTTATAGGCTATAACCTACCCAAATTGCAAGAGATGGAAGTGACGTCGAATCAGTTAAGCGGCAGCAGCTCGATTTTCTTTCAGTAGCAGGTAACAAATTGAGCGGAGCAATACCCCGAGAATTGGGAATGCTGAGTCTTCTGCAATTTCTTTATCTTGGTCAAAACAGCTTCAAGGGAAATAGTTTTCCTGGTCTGTTAAACTATACGCAATTGCAGATTCTTGGCCTGGAAGATAACAAGTTCGTGGGCTCCATTCTGCAGATTTTGGCCTGAAGCTCCCTAACTTACAATATTTGGCTGCGAGAGGTAATCTATTTGTTGGGGGTATCCCAAAGTCTCTGGGAAATTGTTCTCAGCTCTCAAAGCTTGATCTCGGAGGGAATCTGCTAACTGGTGTGGTCCCTCAAGAATTAGGAATGCTAACTGCTCTGCAGATACTAAGCCTTGACTCTAATAGCCTGTCAAATGGATACTATGCTGCAATGTGTGTTTTAGATGTACTTTTTAACTGCTCCTTGCTTAACGTGCTGTATCTATCGGTAAACAATTTCAGTGGCACTTTGTCAAGGGGCATAGGAAACCTCTCTCCCAGGCTATCAATTCTACTTTTGGGTAGCAACAGCATCACTGGCAATATACCAGAAGAGATTGGCAACCTTACTGAGTTGATCGAATTTTCTCTCAGTTATAACCTATGTTACCAGAAACGAGATATGGAAACAGCAACGTGACAAGAAACAGTATATTTCTAGGTTGCGTAAAAGAAATGGATTTTAGATACATATATTTTTTCAAAATTTTAGGTTTATTATAAAGTAAAACAGTGAGAATAAAACTAGGAAAAAAACAAAAACTACATCTTTATAAATATATATTTTTATGAAATTTATTTTATAAATAAAAATTCACACATTTATCTTTTTAAAAACCATAAAACTACTCAGTATAAAAGCCAGACATTGAATTTTTTTTATAAATTTATATTGAAAAAAACAAAAATTAAATCTATACAATTTGTTGTATAACAAAAAAAACTTAATTTTCAAACTGCACATTTATTTTTTTATTTAATAAAATTTGTTTTGAAAAAAAAAAAAAAACTACTTTCCCTAACAAAAAAACAATATCATAATAAAAAATAATATTATAAAAATCCCCAAACTTTTAATAAAAATTACTTTTATTTCATAATAAATAAACAATATCATTAAAAAAATCTTTAATGTTTCAATAAAAATCATTTTCTTTATAGAAAGTTTGATTGCAAATTGAAAAAAAATTGAAGGTTCAGGAAACAGCAAAGCAAAAACGTCGCGTTTCTGGTAACTAAGGTTATAACAGAGTAATTGGGCAGCTTCCAAGTGCATTAGGCCATCTGAAGAATCTACAGTATTTGGATTTGAGCTCCAACAAATTGCAAGACAACATTCCGTTAGAGCTTAACAAGCTGGTAAACTTGGAATATCTATGGCTTGGGCTAAATCATATTTCTGGAGACATTCCTTCATATTTGGGCAGTCTGCAACAGCTGAGGGAACTTGACTTCAGTCATAATGAGTTCACAGGAATGATACCAAATGCCATTGAGCAATGTTTCCTCCTGGAGATGATGTAGAATCTAAAAAAAGACAACAGAGATAAGAAAACCACCACAGCAATTTAACACAGCAAGGATCTGAACAATACACAATTCTGTATCATGGAGACGATACAACTATCTTTGTGTATATATATTATTAATTGACTTCTGTTGTCGAAATATATAACAGCAAATAGAATTACAAACTCCAGCGGTTACATGCCAAAAGCCTAAAATTAGACTTTAACTTACAAAGAACTAAAACAAAAAGTACATGCACATTACATGCTTTTATTTGCTGCGCTAGATGACTGCAGTTTGGTAAAAACAAAGTTTCTTAACTGTTTTCTAATTTAAACAAAGAAAACTATAATTAAATCTTGATCCTCTAAATTTTGCATGGCAGAGAAGACACATGCAAACTCGATGATCAGCATTAGTTATCAACATACTCCCCCTTGATGTTGAAAGGGCTCACAATCTGATCTCTAAGTATAAAAAATTGATCCTTTGCAACTGCCTTGGTGAATATATCCGCTAACTGCTCTTTTGTGTTGATGTATTTCAATTCTACTACCTTCTTCTGCACCAAATCTTTGATAAAATGATGTTTTAAATCAAAATGTTTTGTCCTGCTGTGATGGACTGGATTCTTGGCCAATTTAATGGCACTAATGTTATCACAAAAAATTACTGTGGGCTGAATTTGTATCTCTCCAATTTCTTCAAGAAGTTTTCTAAGCCATAATGCTTGTGTACATGCTGAAGTGACTGCAACATACTCTGCTTCTATAGAAGAAAGGGCAACTATACTTTGTTTCTTTGAGCTCCAAGTAATCAAACTAGAACCAAAAGAAAAACAATTACCAGATGTAGACTTTCGGTCATCCAAACTACCTCCCCAATCTGAATCACTAAATCCAACAAGATTGAAACTTTTAGAAGTATAGTAATGAACATCAAAGTTTAGAGTGCCTCCCACATACCTCAAAATTCTCTTGGCTTCATATGTATTTCAGATGGCTTTGTCACGTACCTTGAAACCAGTGAAAGTGAATAAGCAATATCAGGTCTTGTGTGAGTTAAAAACATCAAACTACCAATAATGCTCCTATAAGCTATCTCATCAACTATTTTAGAACCATCATCTCTACACAACACAACTCCATGAGCAACTGGAGTGAGACTGGTTTACAATCAACCATATCAAATTTCTTCAACATATATTTGGCATACTTTGTTTGACAAACAAAAATTTCATTCTCACTTTGATAAACCTCCATTCCTAGAAAATATTTCATGAGACCTAAATCTTTCATCATAGAAACTTTGAATTCATCCTTCATCTTAGAACTACTACCCATATACAACAAATCATCAACATACAAACTTACAATAAGAATATCATCACCTTCTTGTTTGTAGTAAAGGGTAGGTTCACTCTTACTTTTCTTGAAGCCATTATCCTAAAAGTATCCATCAATCCTGGCATACCATGCTCTTGGTGCTTGCTTGAGGCCATACAAAGCCTTCTTCAACTTGTAGACATGATTTTATTTTCCTTCCACTTCATAACCTTGTGGTTGTTCCACATATACTTCCTCTTCTAAGTACCCATTCAAGAAGGCACTTTTCACGTCCATATGATGTATGCTCCATTTCTTTTGAGCTGCTAATGAAATTAGCATTCTGATGGTTTCTTGTCTTGCAACTGGTGCAAATGGCTCTTCATAATCAAGCCCATATCTTTGTGTGAAGCCTTTGGCAACTAATCTTGCCTTATGCATTTCAACACTCCCATCACTGTTAAACTTGGTCTTGTAGACCCATTTGGTGCCAATCTTCTTCTTGTCATGTGGAAGCTCTATAAGCTCCCAAGTATCATTCCTGTGAATAGAATCTATCTCTTCTTGCATTGCTTGCATCCAAACCTCATTAGTACATGCTTCTTCAAAACATGATGGTTCAAAATCAGCCTTGGTAAATAAAGCAAAATTAATTGTCTCACCTATTGGATTTTCTTCATGTGCCTGATTTGCACTCCTTTGATAAATATCACTTAATCTTCTTACCTTCCTTGTAGAACTTGGGCTTGAAACTAGACTTGAGCTTGGAATTGATGAGGGACTACTTGGTGGACTTGTAGCTCTTGAAACTGAAATGTTAGTGGGCTGCTCATGATCAATATCATCAATAATAATATCATTTAAAACAGATTTTGACTTCACCATATGGCCTTTTTAATGACCATAAACTCCCCCTTCATCAAAAATCACATCTCTTGACATAATAAGCCTATTAGTGAGAGGATTATATAACCTATAAGCTTTACTTTCCTCACTATATCCCACAAAAATACATGACTCACTTTTGGGATCTAACTTTTGTCTCTTTTGATCAGGGACATGAACATAGGCTAAACAACCAAAAACTTTGAAATGATTAACATTTGGTTTTTTCTCATACTAGGCTTCATACAGAGTCATCTTCTCAAGTGCACTAGTGGGACTTCGATTGAGAATATATACTGTTGTAGCTACTGTATCTCCCCAAAAAGAATTGCTTAATCCCTTTGTTTGCAGCATACTTCGTGCCATCTCCACTACTGTACGATTCTTCCTTTCAGTTACACCATTTTGTTGAGGTGTGTAGGTAGTGGTGAGTTGCCTTCTGATGCCATGCATATCACAATAATCTTGAAAGGCTTTTGAAGAAAATTCTCCTCCATGATCTGTCCTCAAGCACTTGATACTACACCCCTTTTCCTTTTCCACAAGGGCTCTAAACCTCTTGAATGTCTCAAGGGCTTCATCCTTAGTCTTCAAAAAATAAACCCAACACATTCGTGAGCAATCATCAATAAAAGTAATGAAATATGATGACTTACCCAAACTCTTTGTTTGCATAGGACCACAAATATCTGAATGAATAAGCTGAAGTGGGTAATGGGCCCTCTATGTATTGCCCCTTGACAACTTTTCCCTTGCATGCTTGCCTTTAGCACATCCTTCACAAATCTCCTTGTGCTCTTAAACCTTAGGCAAACCAGAAACTAATGCTTGTGATGTTAGAATCTTCAAACTATGAAAATTTAAATGCCCATACCTGAGATGCCACAACCAACTTGTATCCTCAGATGCCATATTTGCAAGGCTACTATTATGTTCACCAAACTTCAGTGGGAACATCTTATTCGTTGTCATAGGCACAACTGTAACCACTCTATTGCCCTGATTCTTATCATAAATTATACATTGCTGATTTTCAAACACAACTTTATAATTCTTCTCACACAATTGTCCAACACTCAACAAATTATGCTTTAACTGTGGAGTGTAATAAATGTCTTTAACACTTTTCATACCTTCTTTTGTATGGACTTCCATAGCTCCTTTTGCATCAACCTTCAATGATTTGTCATCACCAAGCTGGATCTTGGATTTGAAACTTTCATCCATTGTTGAAAACAACTTCTCATTCCCTGACATATGGTTAGAACATCCAGAATTTAAATACCAAACATCTTTGCTATTATTTTCAGCTTTGGCATAGGATAAAAATAAATGATCTGGAGGATTCTCATTACCTTCTTGAGCATAATTAACACTTTTACCTTCTTTTAATCTACAATCCCTTTCAAAGTGGCCATACCTGTTACAATGGTAACATTGGACATTCCTTTTATCAAATCTACCTCTACCTCTTCCTCTGGAACTACCTCTTCCTCTTGAGCCACCTCTACCTCTATTTCAACTTGATTGATTCTGATATTGACCTCTACCTTGGCGTTGATTGTTGTTGTTGCTACTGCCAACATCTTCATTCTTTGTGATTTGCAATTTGGATGAAAAAGCTTTCACATCACCTTCAAATGAATCTCTTAATCTCTCTTCATGAGACATAAGAGAGCCAACTAGTTGATCAAACTGAAGAGTTGTCAAATTTTTGCTTTCTTCTATGATTATGGCAACATGATTCCATCTTGGTGTGAGAGTTCTCAACACTTTTTTTATCAAAGGCTCATTGGTCACAATTTCTCCAAGTGTAGCCATCTTATTGACCACATCTTTAACTCTGACACAATATTCACTCACACTTTCAGCTTCTTGCATCTTCAAATTCTTGAAGTCTCTAATCAACGTCTGCAACTTGACAACTTTGACTTGGTCACTGTCCTGGTAAGCTTCCTGTAGAGTCTTCCAGAAATCTTTAGCTGACTTTGCACCTGAAATTCTTGGAAATAAGCTCTTATCAAGAGCTATTTGAATGTGAAACAAGGCTTGAGCATTCTTCTTCTTGGCCTCCTTCTTGGCTATTTTTTCATTAGTTGTGAGGGCATTCCAATCAGCTGGCTCTGTATAACCTGATTCAACAATCTCCCACAATTCCTTTCCTATCAAAAATATGATCATTTTGATACACCAATATTCATACTCATTTCCATCAAATTCTGGAATGGGCAAGGAGTTAGAATTCGACATGATAAGGTTTTGGTGAAATTCCAACTACTAAATCTTTAACCCAAAAGAAAAAAATTGGCTCTATACCAAATGTAGAATCTAAAAAAAGACAACAGAGATAAGAAAACAACCACAACAATTTAACACAGCAAGGATCTGAACAATACACAATTCTGTATCATGGAGATGATACAACTATCTTTGTGTATATATTTTATTAATTGACTTCTGCTGTCGAAATATATAACAACGAACAGAATTACAAACTCCAGCGGTTACATGCCAAAAGCCTGAAATTAGACTTTAACTAACAAAGAACTGAAACAAAAAGCACATGCACATTACATGCTTTTATTTGCTGCACTAGATGACTGTAGTTCAGTAAAAACAAAGTTTCTTAACTATTTTCTAATTTAAACAAAGAAAACTATAATTAAATCTTGATTCTCTAAATTTTGCATAGTGGAGAAGGCACATGCAAACTCGATGATCAGCATCAGTTATCAATAGATGATTGACCTATTGCACAATAGCCTCACATGAAATATCCCTATGGAGATCTCAAGCCTCCATTCATTGGCGATTTATCTCAATTTTTCATACAATTTATTGACAGGAAGATTGCCTTCTCTAGGAGGAATGCAACAGATTCAAGCCATAGATATCTTAGCTAATAACCTCTTAGGACCTATCCCTAGCATATTGGCAGTTGCTCGGGATTGCAATACTAAACCTTGCCAAAAACAATTTGGAGGGAATGGTACCAATATCAATAGAGGAGCTTAAGACCCTTGAAAGCATTGACTTGTCTTTCAATGGCTTGTCTGGGCCGGTGCCACGCTCTATTTCAAATCTCACCATGGTCCGACATTTAAATTTCTCATACGACAAATTCAATGGATCAGTCCCAAATGAAGGAGCTTTCAGAAACCTAAGCGCAACATCATTTTTGAGAAATCCAAGATTATTTGCAATCTCAGGCTGGTTCAATTTACCAAATTACACAAGCTCTACCAAAAGTCATGATGCGGTGCACAGGAACATTGTTTTGGTTGTTTAAATTGGCACGTTCTTTGCATTGTGTTGCATTTTGGGGGCATCTTACATTTTCTACAGAAGAATTAAAAGGAAAACATTTAAAAATAGTTTGTTGAAGCAAGGTTTCATGCAAATTTCTAGCCAGGAACTTCACACAGCAACCCAAGGATTTAGTGCCGCTAATTTACTAGGCAAGGGTAGTTTCGGGTCAGTTTACGAAGGGCTCTTGTCTAATAACAAGTTGGTGGATGTTAAGTTATTCAATCAGGACCCTCAAAATTCATTCAAGAATTTTGTCAGAGAATGCAGAATACTGAGAAAAATTAGGCACCGCAATCTTGTGAAAGTGTTGTCCTCTTGCTCCAATACAGATTTCAGGGCTCTGGTACTAGAATTTATGTCAAAGGGGAGCCTAGAACAACACCTCCACATGGATGAAACACAATGTAGGTTGAGTTTGAAGATGATATTGAACATTGCACTTGATGTGGCACACGGGATGGCATATTTGCACCACGATTGTTCTCCCCCTGTTGTTCATTGCGACTTGAAGCCCTCAAATGTGTTAATGGACAAAACCATGACAACCCATGTGGCTGATTTTGGAATTTCCCATCTATTGACATCCCCTGCTTCTGCAAGTAGTAGAACATCCAGACTGAAGGGAACAATAGGCTACCTTGCTCTAGGTAAATACCCAAGCCTGACATTTTTTCCAATTTCTGTCTTTCTCTTGGCTTTTTTGGCCCCATGTATTAGTTTTCTTCTCAACAATGAAATCATTTTTTATTGTTTCAAGAATATGGATTGGGAGGAGAAGTGAGTACCAAGGGAGATGTTTACAGCTTCGAGATGCTGATCCTTGAAATGGTGACTAAAAAGAGGCCTACTGATGGTATGTTTTCTGAAGATGTTATTTTGCCTAGATGGGTGAGAAGAGCATTCCCTGAGGCAGTGGAGGGAGTGGTGGACAGAGCTGTTGGTTAATCATTTAACTCAGAGCAGATCCAATAGTGCTACACCTGACACCATTGGTCAAGAATTGGAATCCTCTGAGCTGGTTGATCAGTTAACAGAGAGTCCTACACAAGGCAGTTGGCTGCTTAGTTTTATTGGATTAGGAGTGCAATGCACAAGGCAGAATCCAGGGGATAGACCAACAATGAGAGAGGTGGAGGGTATGTTGGAAAAGATTGTGTATGGCAGGGCATATGGCAACTTAGAAAAGCATGCATCTTTCCAGAATTTGTTGAGCGCAGAGAATAGAGTACGCCATCCACATAGCAGCACAGATAAAAGTGAGAGTAGTTATTAGTGAATTTCTTTCACCAGCAATAGTTTTTTCATACTTTAAAATAGATTTTATCTTTTAGTCCGGCAATGATTATTTGGCAAGTGTGGAAGGAAAGAAACTTTAGAATCTTTTGTAAATCAGCCTCTTCTTTGAAGAAAGTGTGTGAAAATATTGACAGATCCATTTTAGAGGTGGCCATGGCCAAAGTAAGGAAATCCTCCAACCCCAATTCTACTTGGACGGCATGGGATAATGATATGGTCAAGAAATGGGATTTTTTGGAACCAATTTCAAATGGCAGTGTTTTGGCTTCTTCATCGAGCAAAGTGGATAGATCAAAGGTGAGATGGCTTCCTCCTCTTGAAAGTATGGTCAAACTAAATTTTGATGGGGCATGTAAAGGAAACCCAAGACCATCAGGAACAGGATGCATATTCAGATCTCCTAATGGCAAACTTCTATTAGCCAAAGCTACCAAAATTCCGCCAAATACAAACCATATGGCCGAGGCTTGGGTGCTTCTTCATGGTCTTCAAATGGCCACAGAAGCTGGTATTAGCAACATCTGGGTGGAAGGAGACTCCATGAATATAATTACTTGGTTGAAGAATGGCAGATCGGACTCTTGGAAAGCAAATTATATTTTATCTCAAGCCAAACTTCTTTTGCAAAGATATAATTCTTTTTAGATTTCCCACTGTTTTAGAGAAGCCAATCATGTGGCAGATTGGTTGGCAAACAAAGCCATTGATCAGACTTGTGAAGAATGGTTCATCAATCTCATAGACTTTGCCATCCCTACTCAGCTTCAATAACTGTTAGATGCTGATGCATTGTCCTCCCCCCTCAATTTTCATGGATGAGTAGCCCCTCTTGTCATGTAGCTTCCAGTTGGAAGAGGGGTGGCCAAGGTGGAGGTAGATTGTCTAGCTGGACTTAGCCAGAGCTCACATGCCAACATGGTATTAGGTTTAATGGATAAGCCCTAACCCACTCCTGCCAGGTCTACTTTTGATCTCCTAACGGCTAGTTTATTGTGGGTTCCTACTGTTGATGATTATTTTTAGACAAGTCAACAATAGAGTAAAACACTAGAGTATCCCACTCTCTCTTGAATAAAGCTCTTCAAAGGATGAATTATGTGATCCAGTGAACTAACTCCAAGGTTCCTTATTTATGATTTGTGATGGGTTAACTCATTGATTACATGTGATCTTGCTAATAATCACAAAGGGACTTACATTAGACTTCTTCATACTTCCTTAGCTTATTCCTCCTTCAGTGTGGATGACATGTGTACAAGACTTCAATGATAAAGAAAAGTAAAAAAGATAAAGGTTTAGAAAGGTTAATCTAAGGTCAATGAAGCAATGATGATGTACGAATAGACAAACTCCTTGATTAACCTAACTCCACTTCGCCAAGGATGCCTACAACTACATGAAGTTGATGAAATCTCCTAAGGTATGCGAATGGTTTTCAAATCATGAAGGCTTATACAAGCACCCATTAAACGGCGCAGCTCAAACAAGCATCCACAATAGAACTCAAGCAAATGAGGCTCAGACTAGCTTTATACAACACTTCACTAGCGATGAATGTTAAAAGCATGAGCTAGGAGTTGATCAAATATTCAATACATACATACATAACATCAAAGAACTTCTAATCTACTTCTAATCTAATTGAAAAATCTCTTCATTCAATTCAAGATACAAGAAACCATGTGATTCCACAAGACAACACTTAAACACCAAGTGAACTCCAATGTCCTTTTCATTAATCTTGAGAAATATATACAACTTCAAGTCCTCTCAGAAAACTTTGAGAGTCTCTTCTATTCTACTCTACTCCTACTAACTGAACTACTAGCTACTGAATTACAAATGAGGCAACAAGGCCTTTATATAGGGGTCCAAAATACAATGAAAGGCTAGGATCAATTCATGTAGCCAAGGGCTCAAATCATGCCACCTCAATAGGTAGTTACAACAACTTGCTATTTTTAGTACAAAAGAGAGGCAATGAAGGCACGCTTTCCAAGAAGATAAGGATAAGATGGAATCTTTTAGAGCATCTTCCACATAGGCATCCCTTTGCCTACTTTCTTATTAAATGATACATTGAATGTAGTAGAAGTGATGTGGTTGATTATGATTGGATGATGATAGGTACATGCCACATAAGTGCCACCTCAGCATATCTTGTGGATTTCAACTATTAATTCAATATGCTTTTGGGCATATTCCCAAATTGTATCATCTGTATGATATCTTTAATGTTGTTGCCTTTGATGATAAACACTTGAGATGTATCTTGTTGATCTTGCCTTGTTCATTGTAAGTAGGATATGTATGATGCTTGTAGCTAATTTGACTAACTCTGTGATGTTCCTTCTCCTTCTTCTTGTAGGTAGGATACATGATGATCTTGTTTGATGCTTCTTCATGAAGAGTGAAGTAGAGATATGATCCTGCTTCCTTCATGAATCGGAGTAGGAGATCTCTCTTGGACTTGAAGTTTCAGGAGGAACTTGAAATTGAATAGATGAATGTCTTCAATGTAGAAGTTGATGAAGTAGTCCTCGAACATAATGTAGATGTGGTAGTATACTTGAACTTGATGTCATCTAACATGATGTCATTAATGTTTCCTCTACAATTTGAAGGTGACTCAGATGCTTGTCCTTCAGATGATTCCTTGGCTTCACCAACACTCTTTCTCTCAATGATGCAACTTGATGATGATCATGAAGTGATCTCCAAAGGTGGCTAGCATGATGCTTCTTCTTGCAATGACAATTTCTTGACTTCACTCCTTGGATAAAGGTGACTCTAGGAACTTGTTCCTTAGGTTTGTTGATGTTCTTACAAGACAAGAGGAATAATATTAATCACTTTAAACATGTAATAATCCCACTTCAAACTTAGGCGCATATATAGGTGAAAAGAGGAGGAAAGAGCGCCAAACACAAGTTAGTCCCACATTCATGACTTTAAATCATTTCAAACAATTGTAAGGGCTTAAAGAAGTCAATCTCACTCAAGAGGTTCATTCAAAAGGTATCTTTCAATGCAATTTCTTCCTTAGGCACCAATGTGAGGTAGTATGAACTAAGAAATGCACTTACATACTTGCATTATTGAACTTGTTACTTTGGGCACCAAATGTGATCTTCTTGGATCCCTAACAGCTCAAACTCACCTCAATGATCAACCCTTCCCTTAGGTGCCTTCTGTAGGTCGTTTAAACAAGGAAGTGTGCCTAAAACTCATCATGCTTACATCCACACTTCAAAATATCAATTTCCTCCCTCTAAGCGCAAAAGTTGGGTAAAAGACTTGAAGGGGCATCTAAATTCCTTCAGTAACTAATATCCTATCAAGGCATCTAGAGTCCTCATACCTCCAACCCTTTGGATCTAGGGCACTTAAGATGATGAAAATAACAGGGAAGTGCGCCTTGAGTCCTTCAACACATTTTAGCCATTTTGGAGACTTTGTACACAAGGCACTCAAACTTTTAGGTGACCTGACAACCATTCTTCCTTAGGTGCTCAAGATGGTTTGAATTGAAATAGGCGCTTTCTTCTAGGATGACTTCACCCAAGGCACAATTTTGTTGATTGTTTGAACATGCAAAAGCACCCAATCTCATTAAGCACTTTCTTGTCATATTTTCAATGTCTAAGGCCTTCCATCTTCAATATCAATCAAGGAGCCATCTTTTGGAGTGTTTGAAAGTTGATTTTCCTCTAGGCGCACATTGAAGTCTCCACCTTAGGCACAAAAATGATGTTTCCAGAAGTGAAAAAATGTGCCTAACCTCCTAGAGTGAATTTGCACCTAGAAGTGGAAGTCCCAGAGCATAAGGTATATTGAAAAATATATTTAAGTATAACTTGAAATATTTTTCAATATACCTTTTAGGATGTTTGAGATAGGTCTCAGATCCACCAAATTTAACATGTAGATTATAAAATTTGGAAGATCCACCAGATTTCAGACTTAGTCAATGTTTTAGTGTTTCAGGATTTCAGGCTACCAGACTTAGTCATTTTTAGGATCTCAAACATACATCAGGGATTTCATACTCTTTCTCCCTAAGGCGCAACTTGGAGTTAGTTTAAACATCTCTTTCATGCTAAGGCACCAAAATGAGGTAGTCTAATGCATGAAGGGCGCCTAGACTTGAATTTGCTCATTCTTGACATCTTTAAGGCTCTTCAACACTTGATTATACCCCTGTGAGACCATCTCATCCTTAGGCGCTATCTATCATTGATTTAAACTTCATCCCACATCAAGGCACCCAAAAATGGTGGATACACATGTAGAATGCGCCTAGACTTGAGGGATGAATTGGCCCCTAACTTAAGTTGTCTTATTTTTGTCAAATTTTCAATGCCTAAAGTCTTTTGGCAATTTTTTTCATCAAGGTGCCTTGATCTTCACTTCTCCTTGTTCAAGGCACAATTTTGAGTTTGTTTGAATGATGAAAGGCGCCCTTTGCTTTAGGCACAATTTTGAGGTTATTTGAATAATGAAAGGCGCCCTTTGCTCTAGGCACAATTTTGAGGTTATGCAAGTTGGAGAAATGTGCCTATGATCCCAGAGCAAATTCACGCTCAGAATTGAAAGTCCCCGAGGTAAGGTATATTGAAAAATATATTTAAGCTTATACTTTAAATATTTTTCAATATACCTTTCAGGATGTTTGAGATAGGTCTCAGATCCACCGAATTTAACATGCAGATTCTAGATTTTTGAGGATCCACCAGATTTTAGACTTAGCCAATTTTTAGGATCTTCAGGATCAGGATACCAGACTTAGTCATTTTTAGGATCTCAAACATTAGGATCAGGTCATCAAGGGACTATAGGACTCAAACACCACTGACGTCATCATGAAATAGCTCTGAGACATCACCAAAACTTCATGCAAAGCATCAAAACTCAAAAAAAATGGGGGCCCCCATTTGCAATGGGGCGATGTGTGATTAGGTCACAACACCTACCCTCATTTATCATTATGCTCTTCAGAGCCCCACATGGCATAACCCTCTTGGCATTGAGCACTCTCACTTTCATTGGGAGAATTCATGATGGGACATCTTGTGTAAGGTCGGAAGGGCTTTTTCATTTCGCTACGCATTACAAGTGGATGGTGGGACGAGACAAGTTCAAGTGACAAGACCACCAATGGTTCTTTCTAATCTTCTCATAAATGAGGATTTTGGGAAGATTGTTATGTTGGGCTAGGATTTATTGCGTGAAGTGAAAGTTTTCAAATTCCTTATTGCTGCAGCAGATGTTTTCTCTATTTTTGGTCTTCTGAGCTTGCGTGCTCCTTTTGTTTTCAATGCCGTGAACTGTCCAGCATTTTGGATGATATCTCAGCTATTGGTTTTTTATTTTGGTCTTTGTTGGACCCTGATTGGCCTTTGTATTTACGATATGTACCTTTTAATTTAATGATCAATTTATGTCTAAGGGATCTTTCCTCCCTCTTTTTAAAAAAAAAAAAAAAACTCAAATTGAAATTATATATATGTTATTTTTTTTAAAGAACAGTCAAACTAAGTTGTTTTACCAACATTATTTTGAGTGTAAACTGTTAAAAATTATTTAAGTTATTAAATAAATAATGCACTAAAGTTTTTTTTAATTATGAATGGTTTTATTATGTTATCAATTTTATATATATATATATATATATATATATATATATGAAAAACCACTAAATTATGTTATCAAATTTTTATTATGAATTATGTTACTCATTATTATATTTATTATTAAAATTTAAAATTCATTTGTTCAAAAAATTATTGTCTTTAATAATTTGAAAAGAATTTTAAACATAATGTGTTATATCCTTGTTAAAAAGAAAAATTTATTGTTATTTATAGTAATTTGATCTATATGCTTACCATTCTATTTTAGGAAGTCTTTAAGAGTCTATTATTTATTTACATCCCATTTTCATGAGTTCATCATGTAAAGTGGAAAATGTTGTAGGTGATTGGTTTTTATAAAAGTTAGATTAATGTATTAAAGAGTTTAAATTAGTGAAAAATTTAGAAATTTAAAAAAAAAAGAGAAAAAAATAGAAAAAAATGCACCTTGTGTACACATTTGTCTAAAATGATCATTTTTCAAAAGATGAAGGTAAAAGGGAAAATGTGCCTAGAGTGTGCTTAGCATGACCACACACCCATTGAATATAAAATAGATGAAAAAAAGAGAAAAGGGCATACAAAGTACAAAGCATGCCTAGCATGCCCATGGGACCACATAACCATAATGTCACTTTGGCCAAAATGACAAAGACGTGTGCTAGGTATTTTATCACAACTTAAAATAAATGAATACAATGGGCACAAATGATATAGTATCAATAGCGCAACGATTGAATAATTGGATACTAGACATGTCTAGAGTAACAATAGAATGCAAAACAAAATGTTTGGAGAAATAGGAATACAAATTTTATTAGATGGAAAAAGGTTTTAAATTACACAAACTGCCCATACACAAATGGAGGTTACAATCACAAACACAAATATTCTTTGTTGTTTGAATCCAATAGGAAAATGATTATGGACAATCTTGTCAATAGATTATATTAAAAATTGATGGGAAGATTACCTTTGCTGGGCGAAATGCAATAGATTCAAGCCATAGATATCTTGGCCAATAAACTCTCAAGACCTATCCTTGGCGATATTGGCAGTTGCTTGGGATTGCAATACATGGACCTTAACAAAAACAAATTGGAAGGAAGGGTGCCAACATCAATAAGGTAAATTAAGAACCTTTAAGGCATTGGTATGTCTTTCAATGAGTTGTCTAGGTTATTAGATGTTATGATCCAAAATGTTGTATATGTTTAATATGTAGTAATGTTAAGTGTTGACTAATTGTTTAATGTTGATGGGTAGTGTTGTCACTGAATAATGCACCCTTGCAAAGTTGTGGAACTCAGCTTACTAGTGAAACATGGGAACTTTTCCAAGTTTTTGGGTCACCTATGACAGAAAAGAACCTCTAGAGAGGGTTGGTTCCCTTGGATTTATCACCTAAAACTAATGTTAACTACTATTGTTTTATGAGGGAAAAAGTGAGGAAAATACATAAACAAACTATCAACTACCTAAGGTGATGCACCAAACTGACATGAATTGAGTCCAATTTCTTTAATTCATGGATTTAGCAACAAAAATGATTGTTTAATACATAGGATCTAGTTTGAGTGTCTTGCATGTCAATGTTTTATAAGGAGGAAATGTTAACATGTATGTTGTTTTGAAGGAAAAAATGTATTTTCACAACTCCACAAGTCTATGTTGTTGTTCACACTCATAAAACTACATAAAAGATATTGTTCTATCTTAAAGGTACTTGTTGAATGCTTACTTAAGAGGTTCACTAGGTTGTAGACGCAGAAAGTGCATACATTCATCATTTTTACATAGATAGGTAGCCAAATGAAGGTAAAAGATCACTTTATTTCAAAATGAGGAATACTTACATTGATATCAAGTCCCAAAATTATATTTTCTTCTGCAAAAGTGTTACAAAATCAAGGTTTTTCAATGCTAGACTATAAAAACATGAGTTACAATGTCTAATTTTTTGCTTCTACAGCTCAAAAACATGAAAGAATTGGGCCTAAAAGACTACCTAATCCTTTCCTATACTCAACCCAACATGGAGAGACAAAAAGAGTGCAAAAGTGAAGGAAAATGATGACCAAATTGGGTCAAATGTCCTTTAGGCGCCCAAGAAGTCTCCTAGTCTGATTTGGCTTCTTGCATGTCATGGTTGACCTCTTCATCTCCTACAATCATGCTCCAGCTGCTCCCTAATGCTTGGGAAGTCTCCAAACTACCTTTAGATACTCGAAAAGTGGTCAAAACTGCCTTAGACTGCATTAAAAGCTTCATAACTGTCCCAACTGCCCATTATCTCTCCCAACCATCATTTCAAGTTGATTGACCATGTGTTTTTCAGGTGTTTAGTGTCTTCAAAACTCTTATGGGCGTATGGAAAGGATATTGTGGTATTTAGAGCCCTCAAACTATTTGAAACTGCCTCATAAAGGCTTAGAAACATCTGTCACTTCATTTATGACCCTTGTAGGGTCTTCTTCAATGTTAAAACAACTTGTAGGTGTCCTTAGTCTGAGTTTTTTAGCCTCTAGAAATGACTGGGACTTCATTCTTTACATTTTGCTCTTTGGTTGAAATACACAGTGTGTATTTCAACCTACTTCCATTTGGTTTGCTTGCTTCAAGTTTGCAACTTCTTGGTAAAACCAAAAGCATGATCATGGTATTGGTGCCTCTGTCAAACTCCTTCAATGTCTTATCAAGGTGCAGATAATGTTTCAACAATGTTTTGTCAATGCTTTCTTTCACAGTATATAGGACTGTTTCTTGTGAATCAGAGGTGACTATTTTTCCCCTTTGTTCTATAGTCAATGAGACTGCTCTTCTACTGTCTACAGTCATGTGACTACTTATCTCTATATAGAGTTAATGAGACTGCTCTTCTCTGTTTCCAGTTGTCTGCAGTCATGAGATTGTTCTATCCTTCACGCTGTCCACTACACTCTAAGAACTCCTGAAAGTTTGTAACTTAGGACTGCTACTTTCAATGACAATAGAAACCCTTTCTAAATCTCCACCATCTACTCTGACATACAACATAGAGGAGAAGAGGTTTTGATAACCTAGATATTTGTGTGATGAGAGGTTAGAGGTCTCACTAGGTATGACTACTTCTATTCCATTGTTTAACCTTGAGTCTCCACTAACTCCTTGAGTGGCATGTAGACCCTCTCAATGCCTTCACATAACATTCCCCTGAGCATGTTTTCTTTAACATTTCTTTATTTGATATCAAAATGACCCTATCTGAAGGGATGCTGCAACTAGACAATTGTTGTGACTGGTTTAGAGGCAATACAAAGGTCAACTCCCAAAGTGTAGGATACTATAGCATGGTGCTGAAAGGATGTGTCTCTTTTAGTTGTTTCACTAGCTTCATAGCTGTCACTACTTTTCCTTTGGTACAAATCTCCTGTATGCTGATGCAGGGCTGATTTTATTTGTTTTCCAATTTGAAACTTGTGTAGGATCATTGGAGGTCTTGGGCCTTAATAAAAAATACACACACTTGTTAGACTTTGGCAATGTTCTCATAGTGAAAGTACAAAACTAAATGAAGAATAAAGTCTCCAAGACTCAACAAACCTTGAGATGACTTGGCATATTTCTAGATCCCTAACACAATCCCATAATTGTTGATAGACTATTAGAACCCCTTTTAAAACATTATGAAGACCTTTTAAACTTCTTAGCAATCCCTTAAAATTCCTGACAGACCCTAACATATGATAAAGTATATCCTCATTGTCCCTTATCTGCTATAGCATCAGCAAAAGAACTACTAAAAGAACTTTTAACTGAGAAGACCTCTAATAGTTTTGTAATCTATCTCTTCTCTCTGCATGATTTACCTCTGTTTTCACTGTTATCTTGTTTGCTTAGCTTTCTTCACACCTTTAGGTGACTGCCCACAAAGTATAGGATTCTTCAACAGTAAGACTGTTCTCATCTTTTAACTGTTCTTTCAATCTTTTGACTGTTCCATCATTTAAGACTGCTCTGTTTGACTGTTCCATACATGTATCTCTATCAAGATACCTCTATGTTTATGGGCTTTTGATCTCATTCTTATCATGTCCTCCAACTTTCATACACTTTATTCACTGTCTCCATAACTTATATACACTCTCAAGATCTTTGTCAAGAATATAGGTCTAAACTCTGTCTCATGCATCATGTAGGCTCTTAAAGGATCTCCCAAGACAATGACTTAGCAGTGTTTGTGACTCTTTGATAATTGTTCTCTTGATCACTATGACAATCTCTTTACTGCCTTCTACAGGCTATTCTCCATATAAGAACTCTATCCACTGCTTTGAGTTATCACCTTCCTCATGAACTGCATGTTTCCTTAGAGATCTTTTCTCAAACCCTAAGAGATGAAGGAGTTCAACCTCTAAACCATGAAATGAGTGTTGATAATTGTTGTTTGCAGAATACAATGAAAGAAAAGAACACAGGTCTACAGAGACTAGACTGACCCTATTTGTATTGACATGTCCCCAAGCTAATAAATTCCTATTATTCATATGCAGACCTCTGCATGTCTTTACTGAACTATGAGCATGGAGAGGGTAGTGCTTGGGGAGATATAGGGAATAGGAACAAATGCTTTTCTCAAGGGTTATTGAGGATGAAGAACGACCTCTGTGATCACTATTTGTTCCATGACTTTGCATACTGTTGTAGGTATCTACATATAGATCTCACTATCATTTTTTCCTTCGTCACAAACTCATGTGAAGGATTGCATACCATTTCATGATATCTCTATGACTTCCTTCTAGCCTGTGTAGTCATCTCTACTTGCACTTCTTACTGCTTCTAGGGTATGGAGAACACTCTCTAGATCTAGATCAAAACTTCATGATATAACCTCTTCCTTTGCAAAAGAAAATGATCCAACATACCTTTTATCACTTCGGAGAGGTCTGAGCATGTGAAAGAGATGTGTGTAAGTTACTGAAAACCTTCCTTGTCTCCTCACTATGGAACCTTTGTAAGATGCATGATGTGGAGGCTAGGGTTTGGTTGCCATTAGGCAAACCCCCAAACCTTAGCCTGAATGATTACTTTGTTGAATGATATATTTTTTGACATTCTTTGGTCTCATGCTTTGAAACTAATGCCTCCCATGTTAGTTGTAGGATAGATGAATCTAGTGCTGATACAACCATGAGAGGCAGGTTCAAATTTTATAAGTCTCTGAGGACTGGCAAATATACCCTATAACATTGTCATGTTGAGAATATAGATCATAATCATAGCTTTGCACATGACTGCATTATCATTCCCATGGAGCAGTATAGGTGAAGGATACTCTCATAAACCCTTTCTGCATGATGCCATACCAATAAGTCTATCCTCAAGATCTCAAAGTCTCTATGATTTGAGGTGACTGTTATAGAGTAAAGGACGCAGTATATTTTCTTTCATAAACCATTTTATGTAACCTTAGATTCATGGTCTTGCCTAAGTCTAGCATCATGTTTTCAGATATCTAATGTCAGGGAGAAGTCTTTCATGGGCTCTAAGACTGTTACAGTTATCGGGCCAATCATGAGATCCATTGTACCCAAAGCATAGGGATGGAATATCATCTTAAGCTACCTAAGAAAGCTATCAGATTCGCATCCCTGTCATGCACCAATATAGGCACACGTAGATGGAATAGTCATGGGATGAAGAAGACAGTCTTGACTGCTACATGCAAGAGCTTTGAGTTTAGGGGGAGGGTAGTCATGGATGTTGGTGTTGGAAATAAGCCACACCCAGACCGGTGATGGATTGGTCCAAGAGGGGCCAGTAGTTCAGTGGTAGAGCACTCCAGTAGCGAATGGAAGGTCCCAGGTTCGAGTCCTAGCTGGTCCATGTCTCAACATGGTATCAAAGCTAGGCCCAGGCTAGGAGCTCCAAGCACACGAGAGGTGTGTCTTAAGGGGGGGTGTTGGTGTTGGAAATAAGCCACACCCAGACTGACAATGGATTGGTCCAAAAGGTGCCAGTAGCTCAGTGGTAGAGCACTCCAGCAGTGAATGAAAGGTCCTAGGATAGGAAGGTTACACTAAAATGACTGTTAAAACTACACTTAACAATCATGGAACAGTTAGCCTGGGCTGTTGTCCCACCATGGCATGCATATATATCATCCTTTGAAGGAGGTTGGAGGATTACCCAAGGGACTATAAGAAGGATACACACTGAGAATGTAGGGATCCTTACAAAATTGGGATAGTTACATTTTCTATAGTTGCCTACTGTTACATGCATGATTGTCCTAGTTCCCCTCACATTCTTTGAGGTCTTTGGCCTTAAGAAATAGCATGGTTAAGGAGGAGACAATGAGATCTTCATAAAGGTATGACCTTATCCTTGCTGGGGTGGCTAGTATGAAACTACGGGACAGTCATGTCTATCATGGATAGCGGGCTAGGTTATGATCTTAAAGGACATTAAAGATTGTCTCACCATCTCCCTGCCATCCAAGCATGACTACACTCACCATTCATGGTGACATTTCCATACCTTGTTTGGGTGGTCACAATGAAATATATTTGTAACAGTGGTAATCCATGTAGTTGGCTAATAAGGAAACAAGTCTCCCTGTGGTATAACACTGCCTATCTACTGACTAAACCACAAGACAGTGACAAGTTTTGCATGACAGTCATTGTAATTATAGACTATCAGGACCGCAATAGGTTGTCATGATAAACCTCAGGCTTACTGCCATGCCCAGTACATAAGGTTTGATATCATTTAAGCCCTTGGTCTGTGAAACTTTGTCCACGTGATAAGAATGTAACAATGCAGCAAGGCCTAATTGGTCTAGACTTTGAACAAGTGCACTTTTGTTGAGGGACTATAGAAGCTATGTTTATGCACTGAAATAAAGGACTACCATTCGGTGGCCAATTAGAATGACATTTATCTGTATTACAAAGTTAGTTTTAAGAAAGAATACTTTGAGAGCCTCTTCCCTGCAAAGTAATATTGTCTAGTGGCTGAGTTGGTAACAAAAGACCCATTGGTAATCATAATACATAGGGCTGTCTTAGCTCCTGAGCAATGAGCCAGTGTTTTATGTTTGAAGTTATACACCCTAGGGTTCAGTCTGAGAATATGAGTTGGATGATGGGTGATCATGCAAGAAACATGGAGTATCATTATGTGAAGAGGACTGTCAAAAGTCAACATGACTATCCTAGCCTTCAATGTCATCGGCCCTATACCTTGTATCAACTCTAGGTTACTGTCAGGAGCAGTCAATACTTGATGTTGCATGCTCATATGGAATTAACTCTTCTAGATTTTAGAGGATACCCCTACATCATAGTGGGACAATACTGATCAAGTTGAGTAAATAGTTACAACTATCCTAAATCCGCCATCTTCCTATTCATGATTCACAAAGCTAATGAATTATAGAGGCTTCCTCATCTTACACCCATATTTTGAAATACCTTAGAAGCCTAGATAAAGGATAAAACTCTTATTACCCTAGAAAACTTCATGCAGTTTCCTATAAAAGTATGTATGGACTATGTTAGCAGCATTAGGACGGCCATGGGGACTTTAAGTTCTAAATTTGGTTTGCTTTACGCAATGAACTTAAAGGTATTTTGCAAGATGACTGAAGGTTTGCGCTAACCAGATGCAGATCCAAGGATGAGAGATCCTCCAAAATCAGAATAGTATAGCATATTGATTATTGAGGTTCTTTGATTTATTTATGAGGATTTTGATGTTGTTTCTTGTTTGTTTGCAGGTACAGGAGGCTAAAGGTGCTATGAAGGCCTGCTAGGACATGATGAAGACACAATACCCTTAGAGAAGCCTATTTTTTGTATCTACTCAGGATCATTGGAAGGAAGGATACAACTGCAAGAAGAAGACAAGGAGGATTTTAATTTGAAGATGCAAATAATTTGATGTACCAAGAAGATTTAGACGACCTATAGCAAGGATGTAACATAGAATTAAAGTTTCTAAAATTGAAATACAAGCCGGCTTAGGCAAATTGCAAAATGTAATACATTGTAACTCCTATTAAAAGGAGATATATTTTTTTTCATTTAAAAAAAAAACACATGGAGACAAGGTTGATTGCACAAGTACAAAATGGCGGTGAGTGTGTGAGAATTCTGCTAAGTTGTCACATGCAAGTTAGTTCTCCAATAGGCACAGCTAGGGCAAAGTAATATACATATGGAGTGTGGAATCCCTGCTCATTTGTAACCTGCTAGTCTGCTGCCAATTATAATTCCAAGGGCGCAACTATTACAAATTGATATACATTTGGAGTGTGAAATCTCTACTCACTTGTAATCTGCCAATCTGATGTCCATTAATATGAAACCATAAGTTCATTTTCTACTGGTGGTAATGTATCTGCAATTTCCTTTTCTTGCATTTGATTATGTTGGTGAGATCGAGTACTTGAATGTTTATCTTTAAATCTAGTTGATGAATATAGATTAGATTCTGTGCATGTAATATGGTGTCTTCATGCTTATATTCAGATGATTGTCTTTCCTTAGAGCTTGCACCAATAGTGTTAATGATTGTGTGAAATACTAGTCATCCATTGCTTGGTTAATTTGATCTCATTGGATTTTCATGTGAAGTAGAAGGTTAGATACAAAGGTTGTTGATTACATTTCTTTTATTATTTTCATTTATCTAAAACCCTTATCTTTTTTTTTTTTTTTTCAAATCTAGTTAGCTTAGGAGTAGGTTAGGACTAGGGTAGGATATTATTATTCATTGCTTGCTGCTATAAATTAGATTTATCATTTCTACAAGCAGTCCTATTGCTGATACAACATTATGAACCTTTATTTCTGAGCAATAGGTGATTGGAGCAGCCTATTTGTACCTATTTTAGCTTACTTTCTGACCTCCTTGTGCAAATAACCCTATGATTACTAGATTACTAATAGCCCCTTGAATAGGTACAACTACAAATACCACTAATCTATCCATCGTAGCTGAGACCCAACATAATAGGAACCTTGGGGTTATCAACCTCTTGAGGTTAGTTGCCTTTCAAGAGAGGTGGTTTACTCGTTCTACCTACTTGTTGTTGACTGTGTCAAAACACCCCTCAACAAGATCTCTTCCTCATCTTGAAGAGACTTGAACACACAAGGATGAAGGATATGGCCCCTTGCAACCATTCATCAAACCCTGAATGTGCCATGTAAAGGAACCAACATGTTACCTCCATGTTTGAAGCCTATAACAAAGTGAAAACCCTAAAGGAGAAGACCAATTTACATGAGAAAGACTAACCCTAAACCTAAACCCAATGACTTAACTCGAGAGCCTTGAAGTTAGCTTGCAACATTATGACTAGATTTTGAATAAGACTCCATAGGTGATTACAGAACATTTTGGAGAATTTAAGGTTTCCCAACAACCTTTGACTAATCTTTAAATGTGGCTTTTGGAGGAAAACAAGCTTTTAAACACTTTTGACACCAAACAACACAAAATAAGGATACTAAACATATTGTTTAACATTTATAATGCATGTATATTAGTGCTTCAGGATATAATTGTGTGCGAGTTTTTTACTCAATGTTTCAGATCATACTCCATGATCCGTCATCAAGAGAATAAAGAGCAAGAGAAGAGAAAATTAAGGTAATTTGCAGAACAAGGATGCTAAATAGTGGAGGGGGTAGCATGGGCACCAAAAGATTACGAGGACAAAACAAAGAAGTAGACTCCTACCCAAAAAATAGACACCCAAACACATACTCAAGACATCCTAAAATAGGGAAAAAAAGCATGGCGTCAAGCACTAATGGTGCATGCCGACCAGGGCATGCCTATGTGTGACTTTGCATGGGCATTTGTTCCCTGGTGCCTCTGCTTGCAGGTGGTTGGGGTTAGATTCCTGTAGTGTTGTGTGGGGTTTTAATAAGGTAGGGACCGATCAGGGGAAATATATTGATTGGAGTCTTTACAATCTTCTTTTTTCTCTACCTTTTTCTTCAGTGAGTTATGGTTTTCATTTTTCAGTGAGGTCTTGGGGTTTGGCTTTGGCTTGGCTAGGGTTTTTCTTGGTGGGTGTGGATTGTTTCCATGTGGCCTTGAAGGGCAGGATGGTGTAAGAGGCCTCTCCAAGAGCGGGGATATCAGGGGTTGGAGACTTCTCAATCCCCTCTTCCTCCATGCATGTTTCTATCATGGAGCTTCCAGAAAAAACTCCTTCTGGGGATGGAGCCTCAGTTCCAAAGGCTTTGTCAAGAACAAAGAAAGTGAATGGGTGCCTATAGAGATGCCAAGATCGACCTGTATTGGTGATCCAACCAGAATTAGTATCGAAGCACATCTCATATTGGAGAAAGCATGCACTTATTTATAAATTTATGGGCCCTCGACTTCCTCTGTCAATCCTGGAGTCATGTACCTATTAGGTTTGGAATCTGGAAGGAGATATAGAGATTTCGATGGTAGCCAACAATTACTTCCTGGTGGTTTTCTCATGCATGGCAAACAAAAATAGGGCTTTTGAAGGTGGCCCTTATTTCTGCAACTAGGTTGGGCTCTTCATCAAACCCTGGCATGTGGGGTTCAACTCTGCTAAAGAACTTCTCTCAAGGGTCTTGTTTTGGGTTCATCTTCCATGGCTCCTGTTGGAATTCTGGAGGAGCGATATTCTTCACTCGATTACTCTTTTTCTTGGTAAACCAGTTGGTTTGGCTTCACAAACTCAGGACAAAAAGGTAATCACTTATGCCAATATATGTGTTGAGATTGATTTAAATAACCCTTTACCAGATTATGTGGATATATGCCTTGGGGCCTCTTCTTGGATTAAATAGCTAGACTACGAGACGCTGCCTTTCAAATGTCATCTTTGTCATGAGTATGGGCATTTGCAGAGGAGATGCCCCCATGCTTCTTCAGAAACTACTGTTTCTAATTACCCTTCTGAGCCTACCCCCAAGAAGGATAAAGGAAAGGATCCCTTGCCTAATGGGGCTACAAATAAGGAGGCTTTTGTTCCTGTCAAGACATGCAATAGGGGGCGGGGTCAGAAGAGAACTCTGAGGGATAGGTAAACTGATGAGAACCTTAATCATTTTGAGGTGTTGGATGACTTAGTCCAGGAAGAAAGAATTCCAGTTGAGTTACTCTTAGATGCTAGGCCTTTGGAAGGAGCCTTCTTAGAGCATAGGGTGATGGATATTCAGATCTTTTCTGGGGTAGATGGGCAGGAGGGGCAGATGGATACAAATTTACCCTCTCATATTTCAGAAGTCCCTAAACCAAGGGAGACTTTGGTCTCGAAGGACAGTGAAGCCTTGGTATCACCAGTCCTTCCTATTGGGGGAGTGACTTTGGAACCTAGGAAAAATAGGGGAGCTTCTCATGCTTTAGGCCTACAGCAAAAACCCCTAAAGAAGGGGCCTCCAGAGAAACCTTTGAATGTTGGATGCAAAAAAGACCAGGAGAAGGTGAAGCTAATTGGAGATACATTGGAGGAATCTAGGTCAGTGAAGACCATTGACTCCCATTTCTCCCAATCTCACAAATGATTGTTTTATCATGCAACGTAGGGGGTATGAATAGCATCCCTAGACAAAAGGTTATTTGTGACTTGGTTGTTTCTCATTGTCCTGATATTGTCTTCATTCAGGAAACTAAAATGACTATGGATGGTATGCTCAATATCACTCCTAGAATTTGTTCGCATGGTTTGTGTCAGTGCATTGGGGCTCATGGTAGTTTGGGTGGAGTGGCTTGTTTTTGGGATCTGAGGAAGGTGGTCCCTCTCTAATGGTTTTCCAACTACTCTTCTATCTCTTTGGTTGCCTCTAGTATGGAGTCAAGTGAAATTTGTCTTTTTTACAAATGTTTATGCTCCTATGGATCTCTTTGGTAAAATATAGCTTTGCGATCACATAAGATTTGGTCAATCTCTAGAACCCCTTCTCCCTTAGATTATTGTTGGGGATTTTAATGTGGTTTGCAGATTAGAGGAAAAAAGAGGGGGTCTTGCCAGGATTGATTTTGTTGCAGACCTCCTTCAAGATAATATTGGTCACTTGAATGTTATTAATGTAAAGTCCAATAATGGCATCTTCACTTGGAACAATAGAAGAAGTGGGGCTGAGGCAATCTTGGAGAGGCTAGATAGATTTCTTGTCTCTTGCTTTTGGATATGTGATAGATGGACTACAAACTCAAAGATATTAGATTGGCAAGGATCGGATCACTAGCTGATCAAACTTTCAGCAATGGCTTTCAGAGTGTCAAAGAACCCCTCCTTTAAGTTTCAACTTATGTGGCTATGGGATCAATCTCTCTAGGACTTAATGATTAACTGGTGGTTTGAAGGAAAAATAGCTTATGGCAGGGCTATGTATTCCTTTGTCAAAAGATTGCAATATGTGCAATATAAGCTCAAGAAGTGGAATCAGCAATGCTTCGGCAATCTTCACTTGAACAAATTATCAGCACAGGCCCAACTTGATTCCATCACTCGCAAGATTTGGGATCAGGGGCTTACTTTGGATTTGAACAAAGAGGAGAATTTGGATGTTAAAGAGTTGGAGGAATGGGAACTTCGTGAAGAGATTTTATGGAAGCAGAAATCTCATATTGATTGGCTTCAAGAAGGAGACAGGAATACAACTTTTTTTCATAACTCTATTAAAGCTTGCAGAAGTGGGAACCTCATTACTTATGTTGTCACTATAGTAGGTATTAAACTCTCTTCGATGGGAGATATTGCTCGAGAGGCTTCTCAGTATTTTTTGACTCTATTCATTGAGGCCTCTCCCCCAGCTGAGGCTAAAGAAATCTCTATCTTGGATTGCATCCCTTCTTTGGTTACTAATGAGATGAATGAATCCCTCATTCGCACCATCGAGCTTCAGGAGCTAAAAAAGATTGTGTTTCAGATGAAAAAAGGTAAAGCCCCAAGCCCTGATGGCTTTCTTATCTAATTCTTTCAAGAGTTTTGGGAGATTATCAAATGGGATCTTTTGGAGGTGGTTCAAGAGTCACAAAAAAATAAATAGATGTTACATGCCATGTGTTAGGGTTAGCCGATAGAAGATATCAATTAAATGCAAATAAAGATTAAACAGAGGAATGAAAATACACAGAAATAATAACAGCGAGAGACAAGATTTAATGTGGTTCACCCAAACTCAAGCTACATCCACCAACAGAGAGTCTAATATTATTATCCACTAAATCAAACCGATTACAACCAGTAATCCCTGCAACTCAATACCACTGTAAATGCTACAATACAATATGAACGGAAACCCTAACCCTTAGCCGCTTTTATCAAGCTTTTTTTCAGTTACAAAAAAAGGGTTTTTTATGTCAGCCAATGAAAAATAACTCCCTAGACCCCGCAAGGGGCACTGCCCCTTGACCCTGTCTTAGGGGTGCTGCCCCCAAACTCCCGCAAGGGCCGTTGCCCCTTGACCCCATAAGAATTTGGGGGGAAACCGTGCTGATAAAAGTGGGGTAAATTTAACCTCCAAGTCTGATTAGGCTCCATATAACAACACCATGAACTCAACCTTTTTGGCCCTTATTCCCAAAAAGGATGATGCAAATAGTCTGGATCAATTTAGACCCATTGCTCTTTGTAATGTGGTTTATAAAGTTATCACTAAGTTGATTGCAGAGATACTCAAGCTGTGATTCAAAGTCCTAATTTTAGATGAGCAGGGAGGGTTTATTGCTAGTTGAATGACTTTAGATGGGATTGTGATTACTGCAGAAGCTATTCATTCTATGGTGACTTCTAAGGAGAAGGCCATGTTTATCAAACTTGACATGGAAAAATCTTATGATAGAGTCAAATGGTTCTTTTGCAAAAAGTTTTGCTAGCTTTTGGTTTTGGGGGGCACTGGGTCAACTGGGTCATGAATTGTGTTACCTCTTCTTCCCTCTCTGTTCTTATTAATGGAGAACCTTCTAAGTTGTTTAGTGTTTCTAGAGGCCTTCGGCAAGGGGATCCTCTGTCTCCTTATCTATTCATTATTATGGTGGAAGGGCTTGGTTGATTTATCAAATCCTGTGTTAGACAAGGGTTAATTTAGGGGTAGAACTAGTGCAATAACCTACCTCCTCATTCTCACCTCCAGTTTGTGGATGATATTGCTTTGATGGGAATGGCCAAAATTAATGAAGCCATTAGTTTTAGGAGCACGTTGGATATTTATTTGGCCACCTTAGGGCAAGAAATTAATGAGGCTAAGTCTTCTATCTTCTTCTTCAATCCCCCTTAGCTTATTCAGAGAAGGATTGCTCAAATTCTTAGATTTCAAATTAGTTTTCTCCCTTTGGTTTACCTTGGGATTCCCCTGGCTATTGGTCCTCAGCGCTAAGAGATCTGGCAAGAGGTTATGGATAAGTTTTGCATGAAGGTTAGCCATTGGACATGAAGATAGCTCTCTTCTGCTGGAAGGGTGACTCTTTTGAAGTTGTTGGTGTAGGCTCTTCCTCTTATAGATGCTTTGTGCAGGTGGCTCCCTCTGGCTTTGTTAAAGAGTTTGATACTCTTTCCCACAAATTTATTTGGTTTGGTAACCTCCTTTCTTCAAGATGGACTTTGGTCAAGTGGGATTCAGTTTGTAGACTAAAGCAAGAGGGTGGTCTTGGGCTTCGGCCAACAGGCTTGACTGGATAGGTTCTTGCAGCCAAATTATAGTGGCAGTGGTGTACTTGCCAGGATTAGGAATGGGCTAAAATTCTTACTCACAAGTATCTTAGGGGAGCTAATAGCTCAGATGTGCCTCGATTTAGCTTGGAGGGGAAGAACTCCATGATTTGGGATACTCTCAAAAGGGGGACAAAGCTCATTAAGGCAGGGCTTTTCTGGATTTGTAATAAGGGTTCTGATGCTCTCTTTTGGCATGACTCATGGGATGACAATTCACCGATCCTTTCTAAGTTTCCTCATCTTCAACCCCTTTGCAACATTTTGTCTAAGGCCAGTTGGCATAAGGTTTAGAATTTTAAGACTTCTAGGGTTAGGGGCCACTTGGAGGTGGCTTGATGGATGGTACTGTGGAGGATCGTCAGGAGTTAGCTGGGATATTAGCTGGTAGACTTTGTAGCTCCCTTAAAGGGAATAATGTTTTGGCTTGGGGTCCTGATCCAAAAGGCATTTTTTCTGTGGCTTCAGGGTATTAGGAGTTGGATAGGCAAATGCATGGGCATATTGGGGTTCCTTGGTGGAAACAGGTGTGGACCAACTTTTCTTGGCCTAAATGCAACTTCTTTCTTTGGTTGGTTGCCCACAACAAGTGCCTCACCTGGGAGAATTTGTGAAAGAGAGGATTTCAGGGTCCTATTTGTGTTCTATGTAATCATAGTGAAGAATGTGCTTCGCATCTTTTCTTTCAGTGTCCTTACTCTGGGGAGATATGGCACCTTTGGTGGGGGGTGTGGAATCATGTGTGCACCCATGCTACCTCTTTAGTTGAGTTCTAGGAGAGTATGGGTCGAGCTCCAGCTAAGACCTCTTTTCTACATGTGGCTTGGAGTATTGGTCCCACTTTCATTATCTAGAATATTTGGTTAGAAAGGAATCATAAGATCTTTCAAGATTCTAAGATGGGGAGGGATTTCTTGTGGCAAAAGATTTTCAGTAAGCTTCAAGATACTATTGCGGTAAAGTGTGATCTTTCTAAGATAGTAGATCCTAGTGATCTGGCTATTGTGCGAAAGTTAAATTTGACTGGTAGCGGGTTGGGAGTTTCTACTAGTAGACGGTCGATACAAGGCAAATAGAAGGTTCATCATGAAGGGCGTTGGCTCCCACCCACTGGGGGAGTTATGAAGGTTAACACAGATGGTTCTTCTAAGGGAATCCTGGGCATGCAGGAATTGGTGGCATTGGTACATACAGTGATGCTGGTGTTGTGTTTCTATTCTCTATGTATAAAGGGAATCATTCCAATAACCTTATGGAGGCTCTAGCTATTCTTCATGCTATGGAGAGAGGGTGCTCGCTGGGTTGGAAGAGCATCATCTGTGAATCTAATTCATGGATTGTGGTGGACATGCTAAATGAGAAAAGATTAGATGGAGCTAATTGGCATTTAGCATTGGTGGCTAAGTAGATTCTGAACTTATACTATTCGTTGGAGAATATTTCTTTTTTTCATATTCCTCAGGAGTGGAATAGAGTGGCAGACTATCTGGCTAAATGGGCTTCAGAGAATGGTGATGGTTGGGATGTGGATGAGTGAGGGATTTTGCCCCCTGAACTTTCAGAGACTTTGGATAAGTTAATTATGGAGGACAAAGTTGTGTAGTTGTTCTTTCATAGGAGTCCCCTTTGGAACTTCTTTCTTTTGATTGTGTTTTGTCTTTGGTTGGGCCTTGGGCCTCTGCTTTGTCCTCTTTGCAGTTTTCAGAATAAAATAAAAAAATTTACTCCTTTTTAAAAAAAAAAGACATCCTAAGACATAAATTAAAAAGAGGATATACAAACAAAGAAAAACATGAGTATAAACGAATATATTATTATATTTAAATAAACAAATATATATAATTGTGTAAAAATACACTAAAGAAATGCATATACCAAAAAAATATAATTAAATATATCAAGGCAAGTAAAAATAAATAGGTAAGTTAAATTGGTATCTAAATAGAAAAAAAGATAAATAGATAGAAAAATAAATAAATAGAAAATAGTTAAATAAATAGAAAATATATATACAACAAAAATTATCTAACTATATAAGAAAAAGCATATTAATATTCAAATAACTAAAAAACATATTTAAATATATTAAAATGTATCTAATATAAATATATATATATATATATATATATATATATTGCCTAGATATATAAATAAGTATATCTCAAAAAATATAAATAAATATATATTATTTGAATATATATCAATAATTATATATCTAGACATATAAATAAACAAATATTTATATTTAGATGTCTAGATATAAATACAAGACTAAAATCACTAAGTATAAAAGAACGAGAATATATGAACGAAAGAATAAATAAATGTAAAAAGGAAAATAATTAAATATGAAAAGGACACACTTACAAGGACAAGAACGTCTATATATATGTGTGTGTGTGTGTGTGTGTCTATATATACACACACACATATATATACATACACACACATATATATGTAAGAGGACAAACCAACAATAGGACAAGACTACAAGAACATTGAAAACAAGTAAAAGAAAAGGAGTGAGATCAATAAAAGAGAGAAAAGCAAACCATTGCAAAGGAAGGAAACAAATAAAGGAAAGAAATAAGAGCTAATGCATACTAAGAAGGAGAAAGAAAATGACAGAGCTATATGTAAACAAACCCACCCCCTGAACACAAGAAAACCACAAACAATACCGAAAACAACGAATAAAGCCATACATAAAAGAACACAAAATAGGAATGCAAACTAACAACAGAAACCAAAATATGAACACTAAGAACACCACATACGAGAAAAAAATTGTTAAGATAAACAAAACCCAAACATAACAACACAAAAAGATAAACAAAGAAGAGTTTTCTAAAAAGATGTAGGGATGCTCAGATAACCCCTTCTTTTGTCAAAATTTCATACCACCTTTGGAGTCATCATACCAAACACATCTTTCACTAGGCTAATCTCTCTCTCCTTAGATCAGTCATCAAATCCACCTAATCTTCCATCAACTTCCTTTCCTCGAGGTTGTATGCTCTCCATCTCAAACTTGCTTCTTCCTTGCGGCCAAACCTGTGGATACTCTTGGACACTTCATTCCAAGTGAGAGCTTCAAGCCTCAAATCTGAATGGAAAAGAAGATAGAAGATGAAATTTCTTGCGCTTACTAACAAAGCTCATCTGGGTTGTTCCAGATTTCTTTCTAACATTCCTCCCCACACTGGTTTCTTGCATCTGACCCATAGCTTAGCTAGAACAACCCCTCTCTCTTCCATTTCCTTTCCCCCACCTTCCCTAATGTATTCCACCCCTCAAACGCTTGTTCCACCGTCCCCTGACTCCCAACAAGTTATGGATTGCATTCTTCTCTCTCACTCCTTGTCTAGTTGCTCTAATGTTCCTTTAACACCTACGAGTCTCTTGTCCATGTCCCAAACTACTAATACAATCTTTTCATCCAATGACATTGCATGTGCTCAATCTCTCACCGCAATGCATCTTCCCACTACGTGCAATCACGCTTCCCCTTCAAACAGTGACTCCTCCTTAATGCACCCCATCTCTCAAACTTGGCAGTGGTCTCCTAGCCATTCCTCATAACTCAACAACATTGATCTTCTATGCATAGAGTTCATGCATTCTCCCACCAACTTATCTCATCATTCTTCTGTTGATATTGCTCACCCTTCTAGCATGTCTCTCTCTAGTGACATGGTCTCAATTACAGGGCTCAGACACCTGACAACAACCAGATTTTAGCCTCTCCAACGCCATCCTCCAGCAATAGCCTTGCTCCAATGGTCTCTTCCTTGAAGTCATGGGTACGCCTTCCTCCTTGACCATTTCACAATGATCTTTTTCTCATTCGAATCTTTGCATTAATCACGATTTGATCATTCCTGCACCTCACGACCAACCCTAAGCCATCACCCACAGTTCTTTACCTCCTCTCATTTGTACCCTAAGGGGGAGAAGTAGTTTCCCTTTGTCCTTGATGTCAAAGGGGGGTAATGAGCAGGTGTGTGTTTCCATCAATGCCAAAGGGGGAGATTGTTGCACATATGTTACCTAAGGTTGTCACTGATGTGGTTGTCATTGATGCTTATGTTGATGATATACTATGATGGTGTGCTAACAGTGATGTTGCTAATGTTCATGGTTGGATTTCATGCCTTGTTTAATTTTGTTAACTATCATGTATCCTAAAATTATAAAACTGCCACCGTAACAAAATTTTGTTTCCCAATGACTTGGTCTCATGCAAGTTTTTGAGCTTAGTCCACAAGTTATGTGTTGTTTTCTCTTCTATAACAGTGAATAAAATTGAATCAACCAACAATAAATCAATTGTAGCTCTAGCCATGTTATCCTTTTCATCCCATTCCTCTTGCTTCATGGCTGCAGGTTTTAATACTATCCCCTTGAGAGCCAAGGCACATCCATCCTTCACCAATAACACTTGACCCTTTAGTTTCCACAAAGAAAAAATGGAAATATTAAATTTGTCAACCTCAAATCTGGTAGATGTGCCTCCTATCATTTCTTTTCACAAAGATGAAAAACCCACAAAATATTTTCTACACAAAATCTTTTTCTCTAATACCAACTATTAGAAAATAATGCTATGCAGAATTGAAATAATAGTGAAATAACAATAAAATGCAGAAAAATACAACACATATTTACGTGGAAAACCTGGTAATGTACCAAGAAAAAACCATCGGCAAAGATCCCTCAATTTTATTCTCAGAAGAAAATTCACTATTACAAAACCTTTTTCTCATACGTTTGCATTCAAGCTCAACTAACTTAAATAACCACAAAAAACACATGCAAAAAACAAATCCTTTTTGAAGAAATATTTCCATACATAAAAGCACGAGTGACACTTTTTCATGGTGGTACTCTTTTTCATGACCATTAGAAGGAGCTTTTCACTGTTCTAGAGAGGGTCTTCTTGCTGATCTAAAAGGGGTGTTTAGTTTTTGGTGTAGATTCAGAGGAGTTTTGAAGAGTAGAAAAGAGAAACAAGGAGGAGGCAAGTGATTTAAGGGCATGGAGACTATTGCAACATCCACGCCAATTATTGAAGCTTGAAAAAAAGTACAGGTCTCACTACAAGTAGTATTAGAGCCTTGTAGGCAATATTGTTTCTTGGAAGAAACACATTTGCTACCCACAAAACTTACTGAACTTTTGATAAACATAGTATATGTCATCCCAAATTGTTATGGGATGAGTAGGGGATAGTTTGCCTATAGATTTTGCAAGTAATGGAAATATGAAGTGACAACTCAATAATCAAATCACAATCCCTCTCTCCACACACATATGATAAATAGGTATGCAAAATGTGAATGCCAAAATAGGGTATGTGAATTTCTTAACAAAATACCTCAAAGAAAGGCAGCCTCAAGAAATGCCATGAGAGCAAGATATATCAAAAATGGGTTGTTGAAAAGGCCCTATAAACTTTTAATTAAATGAAAACTAGCCTCTTGCAAACCTATGCACAAATTGAAGCCTAAAAAGAGGGTATGGGCACACAACAAACCATGATTGAAAAGAGATTCCAGCAAATGTTGTAAATGGAAAAGACATTTCCTATCACCACCGCCATCACAAAAATTATGCATAAAATTCAATAAAGAGGAATGTATGCACAAACTCTCTCTTGAATAAGTTCAAATTGTGATAAATTCTCTTGTAGATTTTATAGCATGAAATTCTAAAATATAGGTTGTTGTTGTTGGAAACAAGGTGGATAACTGAGAGGGGGGGGGGGTGAATCAGTTATCTTAATTATTTAACATTCTTTTCTTCTTTAACAATTATTGTAGTATCAAAACATATGAGCATACATGAACATGAGAGCAGAAGAGAAATCAACACACATAACACAAGGATTTTTATGTGGAAAACCCTATTAAGGGAAAAAGCATGGGGTGACTAACCCAAGATTGTATTCTCTATTAAAAGAATAGAAGTACAAAATGGCACTTGTCAATTAGGGCTCACTACTCGAGCACACTGCTCACAAGAGGATCGAGACTCACTATCTACAAGGTATAAAGAAAGTAACCAGGTGTTTGAACTGATCAGAGGCATCCACATATGCTGAGGTTCAATTCTGGTTAGGCTTAATAAACTGATCTAATGTACTTCATTCTTCCTCTTCTTTAGTGTTGTTGTTCTGTCACATACCAGACTTGTATTATTGCTTCCACACCTATCTCTACCTTTCTTCACATATTATCACACACCACACACACCTTCATACCAAAATCTATCTCATATATATATCCGCATCAAGGATCTCAACATCTTTCTAGTCAGCATCCAGAATACTCAAGATTTTCCCAACATACTGATCTATCAGCTGAATCCATGCTTACTATGTGATGTGTATCAAGGACATAGACATAAAAGTCATCAATCATGTCAGCCAACCATGAATGATTCCTCAAGTAGCTTGATCACCACCAATTTCTCATCTGGATTAAAGTCTGATGCTCTGTCAGTTGGTTCTTCCTCAGTCTGCTCTGCCTATCAGGAACCCAACACTTAGATGCTCATATCTTTTCTCTTTCATTACCAGAGGCTCAATCTCTAGAATGTAGCAGTCATGGTACTCCTACTAACTTCCCCAAGTCTGTACTTTGTTGAGATGCTTCCTCTGAGAGATCCGGACCTGATTGTCAGACCTTGCTGCATGCTCTGTTCTTGTTCACTGGACCAAAACACTCTTCAATCTGACTTTCGATATAGACATACTATGTGTTGCGAATGAGTGGGATGGATTTTGTTGCCATCAGTGACAACACTCATGAAGCCACATGTAGTGTCTCTTGCCAAAAATCTCCCCCTTTGGCATTGATGGCAACACTTAGTGAAAAATGACTAAGTGTTATAACAAACTCCCCCTTGGATGATGCTCTATCTTATGTACACTTTTACTAGAGCTCCCCCTTAGCTGGATTCTACATTTTTCACTACTCCTCACTCCCCCTTTGACATCAATGGCAAAGGGTAGAATCCGCACATCAAAATTTCTAAAAATTAACCTATACATAGTGTCTCTTGCCAACAATCTCCCCCCTTTGGCATTGATGGCAGCACTTAGTGAAAAATGACTAAGTGTTATAACAAACTCCCCCTTGGCTGATGCTCTATATTATGTACACTTTTACTGGAATTCCCCTTAGCTGGATTCTACATTTTTCACTACTCCTCGCTCCCCCTTTGACATCAATGGCAAAGGGTAGAATCCGCACACCAAAATTTCCAAAAATTAGCCTATACATAGCTGCGTAAGTATATATACAAGTTATACTTACATATGCTTAAGTATATCCACAAAAGTGGTTTTCAACTAGACAAATTATGTTTCCCAACTCTGCTTCATACTGTCCAAGATTGAAATGTGGCCACTCAACAAAAATGCAAAAGCCTATGCCCTTTTTAAGTCTATCGGATCACCAGTCTGGGCTGTAGTCTGAGCATCAGTTAGAGCCTCATGCATTACCTCTAACTTAGGGGTGATTATTCCTCCTAGTTCACTCATTCTACTTATTCTATTCTTCTTCTCCTTCTCAAGCCTCTTTATCTCATTCATAGTTGCAATAGCCTGGCATCCTTGATTCATTATGGATGAGGTGAGAGGATCAAAATTTTGAGATAAACTTAACAGTTTACCCTCTTGTTCTTCCACCTTCTTGGCAATGTCTGTTGTCACTGTGGATCAAGATAGAAAAAATTTGTATATTTATCTACCATCTTTAAGAGCATTTTCTAGGCTCTTTATCCCAATATCTAGATTTCTCCTATCATTTGCTATGAGTCCCTATACTTTAGAGAATCTCTTACCCAAAAACTCTTTCCGGACTTTCTCTTCTGCTAATTTTTCCAAAGAATCAAAATGTGTGCTAACAGAATTGACAAGAGATTTTAGATTACCAAATGAAGAGGCCCTAAGATCCTTTTCAAAGGATGGTATGATCTTTCCTAGTACACTGAATGCAATCTTTATCAGCTCACAGTCTTCCATGTGAGACTTCAGAAGTTTTTCTTTTGCTTTAGCTTGAGCAAAAGATGCTATCTTCATTGTCTATATTGGAGAGAGAGAATCAAAATTGAGTGGTACTTGGAATAATTTTGGTTCATCTATCTCGAACATTTCTTTGTTCAAGAAGCTCTTTACTAACTCAGTAGTGTCTCTTGCCGGAGATTGAATCTTCTTTCCTTTTTCTACCTTAGAACTGTCATCTAGAATCTTCTCTGTTTGATCTTCTTTTCTTCCCTTTACCTCTTTTCTTCCTTCTCCTTCAATTTCGGAGTCTGCAGGGGGATCTGAAAGAGAGACGTTAACTTCTTCGTGGGCTTCCTCTTCTGGAACAGAGGAATCCAAGTCCTTAGTCTTTTCTTCATCCATCTCTTTTTACCTTTCTACATTTTTCTCAGAAGTTTCTTCTTTTGAAGTACTTAATCCCTCAACGTCCATGGTAGAGGGTTCTTCATTTATGTCCTCTATAACAGGGAGATTGAATCTCATGAAGGCATTCTAGAGGATGTCTTCAGTTTATTTTGCCACCCTATCAGTCTCTCCAAGCATAAGCTGGTTCATTATTGCTTTGCTCTGGAACTCATCCTTGTAGTCCTTGAAGATCATGTTCATTTGTTGAGAGGTAATGAAAGGATAGAGTTGAATAGCAATCTGTTCCCAGATCTCTAGGTCCTTTGCCTTAGCATTGTTCTTTCTTATTTCAAGTTCCTTCTCTAGGCTTTTGGGAATTAGATATATGATTTCAATCAATGCTTTATTATAGATGTTTAGATACTTGACTGTAGCATCTTGAAAGATTTTCTAGTCAGCTGCACTACATTCATCATAGAATTCTATCATTGGTTGCAGATTTCCATCCACAGTGACTACCTTGATGACATCATCAATGGAAAGTGTAGGTCTTTCAACAAATTCTTCTACTTCTTCTTCTTTGTTTTTGCTGGTAGATGATTCCACAAAAGTTTTCTTTTTCTTCTTCATTTTCTTAACCTCCTCATCTGTCTGTCTCTTCATCATCCTTGTGGCTTGTGTATGACCTTGTGGCCTTTGTCTTTGTTCTCTTTTCTCCTTTACCAGATGTCTTTGCTTCTAGTTTTGAGGCTTTTGAGCTCTTAGAAGTGGCAGATACAGAACTCTTGGAGGATCTAGTCTAGAAGGGAGCTTGCAACGGATGACTTTCGTTTTCTGCTTATTGTCTCTCTTTTTCTGCTCTTTCTACTTTCTCTCTATTTGCATTAACCGCCTCTTTGGAAATGCCATATCTCTTGGCAACTTCTTCTACTTCCCTTCTTACCTTTCTCTTGATCTTAGGCTGTCTCAGTTCAACATGAATTTTTACACTCAACTCTTGAAAGGTTCCAAACCTTTTTGCCTCAGTGTCCTTGGGTTGGTTTAGCAAGCGTTGGATATGCAGCTCCAAGATTTTCTCATCTACTTCATAGCCCATTGGAATAATCCAGACTATTCTGGGCTCTATTGCCTCAATTAGGCATTGATTAGTGTCTACCATAAAACACACTGTATCCTTATATTTTTCAACTAATGTCTGAGGAATTCTTTCTCTGGCCTGCATCATACCTTGGAAATTCTTGAAATATCCCCAGAGAACTGTGCTTTGAGCCTTGGCATCACCAAGCCCATACATATAGTCTATGATTTGTATGGCCACAGGTCTGTCATTTTGCCATACCCAACCACTGGATTTGGGTAGCTCATTCATATAGTAAAAGAAAAGACATAGTATCAAGCCACTGTACTTAAATGAATTCTTCTTATCCTTCTTTATTTTCTATAAATTCTCTAACAGTTGGTTCAAGAGAAGCTCACAAAGATCATAGTCAGCATTTTTCCTTAGCATTTCATATGCAGTATATATAGCAGTTTCAGATACTGAATTCTCCCTGCTGGAGTGATAGATTTTGTAACCAATTATCATAGAGGCAAATTTGATATCTGGATCTATGATGTCTTCTATTGTCATTGCCCTCTTGTCAAATTTTGATCCGGTAGCCTCACTTACAGTTTGGTTTTTGATTGATTTGAGAGCAGGAAACCCACTAGATGAGTGCAATCTGGTTACCGTCCTAATGGCATCTTTTGTGATCTTAAATGGCCTCATCAACCACATGAAGTTGTCATGCATTTTGTTCATAACATACCGAACCCATTCATCTTCTGCAAAACAGGGGAAATGGATGCAATGTCCAAAATGCTTATCCCAGATGGCCTTGTATTGGGGTTTTATTTCAAATGTTTCATCTATTAATTCCTTGTGATAGATATCCATCAGCTTGGATTCTCCAAATTCCTCAATGTTGGTGTGAATGTATACCCTAACATCTTCTACATGTAGAACCCCATGCAGAATGCTAGAGAATGCACCTAGGGGATCAACTTCTAAGGATTTGTAAGGATGTTTCTTGAACTTAGGGAGTGGCCTATCAATGATCTTAACAACATTTGGAGTAGCCATCTTTCAAAAGATTCAGAGAGAGATATTCAAGAGCATAAATACCTTTTTACGCTACTAGGGTTCATGATAAGAGCTGAAAAGATCGTTGGTTGAATCAAATTTTGCGGTTGATGCTTGAGAGGGTTGCAGCAATCTTGTTGAAGAGCTCTTTCTTTCTTCTTCTTGAATGCAAATGTGCAAATGATGAACAAAAGAACCCTTTTATTTCTGTGCAAACCCTAATTCCATATTGCAATAAATGCACAACTTAAGTCATTCTGGTTGCCTTGTTCTCCTTGTTCTGAGAGAGATCCTTTCGGATCACTGAGATGCACTTAGAATGATAACTTACAATGTATCTCCCTTCCTTGAATCATCCTATTTATCCACAGATCAAGGTATTTCAATTTTGAATCATACCGGATCTAACTATGAAAATCCTACTTTTACTAGATGACTGTCAAACTGGATTAATTTTGGATGATTAGCCTCTTCAAACTTCTTATAGATCTTTTATATTTTTACCAAAGGTTATTTAGATATCTCTTTGAGAACTCTTCAATCCGCTACACTCCATGTGCCAATTTAGGCACCAATTGACTGGCTAGGGGAAATTGTTTTGTTTTGTGACTCCCCCTGAGCCAAAGCTCATCTATTTAGTTTTCAGAAGGAATATCAGCACTAAATTCTGGTGCAGATCCATCCCCAACATTTTTTGTACTTCTATTCACCCAAATCTTGTTCATCTCCCTTTGAACTTCATCCGCATTCACTTTTCCTTTTCCTTTGTCTTGATTTTGATTATGATGCACCGGACCCCTTTTATCCTGATTCTTACTTCTGTAGAATTTGGCAATATGACCGGATCTATTGCAATTGTAGTAAGCTATATTTCTTTGCATATTTGACTGATATCCTCTTGATTTACATTGATTAGCCATATGTCCCATTCTATTGCATGCAAAGCATCTACCATTGAATGAATTGTTTATTTGCATATTTCTACATTCATGAGATTTGTGACCATACCTTTTACAGTTAAAACACTATCCGAAGAAGGATGAATTAGTCTGATTCATTCTTCTTCTGCACTGATTTGCTTTATGACCAAAGTTATTGCAATTGTGGCAGTATCCATTGAAGGATGTATATCTTTGAGCATTTGGTTGTCTTACCGGAGGTCTTCTAGGGCTGTACCTTAGATTTCCTGATCTAGAGTTCTTCTGACTTGATCCAGAGCTTTCACCTTTCTCATATCCCAAGCCATGCTTGTCATCTACCCTCTTTTGGCTTTCAAGAAGAACTTCAAGTTGAGTAGAGCTTATCTTGAATTTTTCTTTGTATTCATTTGCTGTTTGAAGATCCCTTTTAAGAGTGTGTATATGATTTTCAAGTTGTTCATTATTTTCAAGATCAGATTCCACATGTATGATTATTCTATCCATTTTGTGGCAGTCTTCTGACTTCTCCTTAAGAGATTGTCTTAGATTATCTTCCATTTTTTTTTTCTCTTCAATTTCTTGGGTGAATTTCATAACCCCTGATTCCATTTCATGTCTTACCATAATGACCTCTTTTGATAGCTTCTCACATAACTTGTTCTTCTCATTCAGATCTTCATTAGTATCATTGGCTTCACTTTGACTTGCTAATTGTTGAAGTAGTTCCTTTCTCTTTTTCACAGAGATACTCAATTTCTCTTTTGGTTCATTTATGAAATCATCAACTTGTTTGAGTCTTTCCCTCAAGTTATTGACTTCAGAGTGAGATTGCTCAAGATCATCTAGGGCAGACTGAAGTTGTTCCCTCATACCATACATATCCATTGAGATTCCCAGATCTTCCTCAAGCTGTTAGTCTCTATTTGGAGGAACTTAGCTCTGATACCAATTGTTGGAAACATGGTGGATAACTAAGAGGGGGTGTGAATCAGTTATCTTAATTATTTAACTTTCTTTTCTTCTTTAACAATTAGTGCAAAACATATGAGCATACATGAACATGAGAACAAAAGAGAAATCAGCACACATAACACAATGATTTTTACGTGGAAAACCCTGTTAAGGGAAAAACCACGGGGTGACTAACCCAAGATTGTATTCTAGCTATTAAAAGAATAGAAGTACAAAATGGCACTTGCCAATTAGGGCTCACTGCTTGAGCACACTACTCACAAGAGGCTCACTACCTACAAGAGACTCACTGTCTACAAGGTATAAAGAAAGTGACCAGGTGTTCAAACTGATTAGAGGCATCCACATATGCTGAGGTTCAGTTCCAGTTAGGCTTAATAAACTGATCTACTGCACTTCATTCTTCCTCTGCTTTAGTGCTATTGTTCTGTCACATACAGGACTTGCATTATTGCTTCCACACCTATATCTGCCTTTCTTTGCACATTATCACACACCACACACACCTTCATACCGAAATCTATTTGGTACATATATATCCGCATCAAGGATCTCAACATCTTTGTAGTCAGCATCTGGAATACTCAAGATTTTACCAATATACTGATCTGTTGGCTGAATCCATGCTTACTATGTGATGCGTATCAAGGACATAGACATAAAATTCATCAATCATGTCAGCCAACCATGAATGATCCCTCAAGTAGCTTGATCACCACCAATTTCTCATCCGGATTAAAGTCTGATGCTCTGCCGGTTGGTTCTTCCTCGGTCTGCTCTGCCTATCAGGAACCCAACACTTAGATGCTCATATCCTTTCTCTCTTTCATCACCGGAGGCTCAATCTCTAGAATGTAGCAGTCATGGTAATCCTACTAACTTCCCCAAGTCCGCACTTTGCTGAGATGCTTCCTCTGAGAGATCTGGACCTGATTGTCAGACCTTGTTGCATGCTCTGTTCTTGTTCACTGGACCAAAACACTCTTCAATCTGACTTCCGGTATAGACATACTATGTGCTGCGAATGAGTGGGATAGATTTTGTTTCCATCAATGACAACACTCATGAAGCCACACAATGTCTCTTGCCAACAGTTGTAGCTGAGGATTATTAATCTAGGATGATTTATGCTTATGTGTGAAATATTAGATAGACTGAAAAGTACCTTTTCTTGTTCTTGAATTGAAATGTAATTTTGTTAGTAAGTGCAAGAATGACATGTGAGTTTTGGTGAGGTTGTCTATTTAATATCTTGGCCATAATTTAGAATGACATTAAATGAAATGAAAACCATGGTTTATAAGCATTTTTAAGGAATCAAAATTTAGAGGTAATTAGTATCTAGTATTATTCTCAAGAACTTGAACCTTAAAGTATTTGGTAGGTGAAAGAAGTTGGGGTTATGAGAAATTTGTAAACCATGAACTTTTTATATTCGAGGGTTAATTATTTGAATGTCCAAGTGTTTGAACTTTTGAGTAGACAAAGGTGGAAGATAATATATGATATTTCCTTGAATTCTTTATATCCTTATGTTAGGAATTTAAGTGAAATAAGGGACACATACTTTTAGGTCGAATCTCTAGCTATAAGATCACCTTATAATATGAACCAAGAAAAAAGATATACTTAATACAAACCTTGCCTTGCAGTTGCATTTATTTTAGTGGCATGGGAACCACACTATACTAAACATATCTTTAATGTGGCAACTTGATACTTATGGTAGTTCGCTTCAAGGATTTGGCTACAAGATGTTTGTTGACCTCTTATATATAAAAACTTGATATTGGATCTATTATGTGAATTTGAAGGAAGGATATTATAGTGGAACAAGTCTATGGTATGATTGCATAGTAAATGGAAGGCACTTGCCACTTAATTTGATGATGTTATTGATATTGAGTTAAGGAATAAACTGACATTGATCATACTATATAGCATTTTCTAATGTCTTAGTACTAACCATTAAGGTCATATTTAATATAAATGGCAAGTGTGAATATTATCTAGTCCATGAATGAGACAATTATAATAATATTGGGTTGAACCATAAAGTAAATGAAACTAGAAGGATGAGGATATTATTATTACTTTTATTATTGAGTGTATATCTTTATATGATGATTTGAGGGATATAGTGTTGCCAATTGTCTTGAGTTAGACTCAAGTATTAATCATCCCTTAAGAAAGTTTATAATATTTGTTGTATGTATTTCAAAGAACTCAGATGATTATGTGACCTTGTTGAGGCATGTGTTCCATAAAGAAGGATGTTGTAACATAATATGATGATGATGTAGATATCATTGAATCATATTATAAGGGACATCATGAGGAGCCACAATAGGACTTTGCATAATTGTTGAGTCATGAAGATACTCTGATTATTGATGTCATGTGAATTGATTATTCTATTATGAGTAATTTCTATGTATGGATTTGATAATGGGAATTTTAGTAAGTGTTGGTATGAAATTGGGTGACAATGAAACCTTGAGAGTGGCGACCTATGTGCATAACCTTTGAGAGATTAAAGTGAGGTGAGCTACATGGGACTTTGATCCAATTTGGAAGAAAGTATGTAGGATGCTTCTGGTCACCAAGTTTGTAGAGGTAATCTTTAGGGAATTTGGTCCAAGGTATGGGGTGTTCCTTGTTGGAATACAATGGATCACTAAGAGGGTGGTGAATCAGTGATCTAATAAATTTAACTTTACAAATTATTTGAATTCTTGTAAACACTATTATGTTAGAACATCAAAGCACTTAGAAAATGAAAGAACCACACCAAACACACCATAATATAAGGATGTACATGGAAAACCCTAAAAAGGGAAAAACCACTATGTGAAGATTTGATTGGGTTTATTTGACCAATTCAACCTCACAAAAAGATCACCATTAGGTCTCACTAACCAAATCTCATTGATTACACTTTTACATCTAGATTTAGGAGTACAAACTCCAAACACTCAAGAGCACCATCTCCAATCAAATCAGGACCACCAACTCTAATCAAATTAGCACCAACTCCAAACAAACTAGGAGCACCAACTCCAATCACAAAATAGGTAAACATACAGAGTACTACTATATTTACATTGACATCATAGGTTATAGATGAATTCTATAACTCTCTTACTCAATCACCTCTATTCTCTTAGATCTGCATGCATACATTAATAGCACCTCTCTTTTACAAACTATTCAATGAATGATTCTTCATCCATCATCCACTGATGCAAGAGGGTACTCCCCTCTTGACAAAAATATAAAAAACTGGCAAACAAACTCACACAACCAAATATATATACACATTCATATGGGCATGCTCTGCCTCACTTCCAATACCCAATTTCAACAAGATTGCAAACAACTACATTGATATGCCAAATCATAAATAGCTAAATACAAATATAATGGTATCATTGATTTTACTAAAAGGAATCAACTATCTTACATTTAGATTTACAAACAAGCGGTCAATGGCAAATCTCAGCTTCAAAGAGATTCAAATAATCTATCCTTCCTTCTTGTATTCTGCCAAATACTTCCCTTTGTTGGTGCTCACAATTGTATTAACTTTCTTCTATTGAACTCCTGTCAATATGTTTTCCCTTGGACAACAAACTTGGATTCCTCTTCTATCATATTTTTGTGTTATGGGTAGCCAACTGATTCATTCCCTATTTACTATATTTTATTCCTCCCTAGGCAATGAATCCATTCTCTTTTCTTCTTATTATTCCTTCTCCCTCTCCCACAATCTATCATGGGAGTGCTGAAAACAAAAATCCCTTTTGGATCTACCAACAACGACCTTCCCTCTCTCCCCAAATTTGCATTTTTTGGTAGCACTCCATATGAAGCGCTTTGTCTTCTCTCTTCATGCATTTGTCTTTGTTTTTTAGTTTTTATTTCTTGTTTTCTTTGATACATTATGCTTTTAAATGCATATTAAATACCTAAATGAAAGGCATAAATCTGCATGATGATATTTTAACTCTACAATTTATCTTTTCAATCCATAGCCCACCAATACATGTGTCATTCAAACTCTATTGACTCATGAGGAATGAAGAATATATACCAATATTTTTACAACGGTGGTAACCTATCAACATCTCTATTATTTTAAATACCTCATGGAGCTGTATACTCAATTTTGATAAATTTCTACTTCTGACAATGTGTGGAATCGGGTGTCGCAAGCAAAAAATTCAAACTTCTTGGAATTGAACAAAAATTGGTGAGTAGGCTCAGAATGATGTGTCAAGGTCCCCTGCAAAAGGATTTTGATCCAAAATTCTAGAATTATGAGATATTAAAATTTCTGTAAATCGATGACATTTTATTGACATTAAAACACCAATTTTTGACATTAATTTATCTCAATCTGTGAGAGGTATGACTTCAATTCTTTTTTCACTTTCAAGATGGTACCTCCAAGAATGACCCTACAAAAGGAATCGTCTCTACCTCTTATGGATCTTTGGGAATAAATTTCACAAAACTACCTATTGTGCTCTGAAGCCAAAGTACGACAAAAACTAAAAACTTGGAAATTTTGACTTGCCACTTAATCCAATAGGAAAGAGATACCAAATGAAAACCAAATCACAACAAAAATGAAACCCAAACCTCACACTCTATTTTTGGCTGATGCTGATCGCCAATCCACCCAGATGCTCTTGCATCAGACACGCCGAGTAAGAAGTTTGTGAGCATACAGTCACAAATGTAGAGTTGAATGGTAGGACCATTCTTTGAGATTGCAAGCAATCTACAACAAACTCCATTGCTGAAATGAGTGCACCAAAAATAATTTATTTGTCCTCCAACAAACCTACATTCTCTTCCTCCTTCCTCTCGTGGATTTACATCCACAATGCACTGTCCTCCTCCTCCAAAAACTCTCTCTCCATTCCTATCCTCCTTTGTAAGATCTAACACACCATCATCAGTCGGCCACCTCCACCAAACAAACTCACTACTCTTTTTCTCTTATGTGTGTTTTAACCCACCAAAATCTGACCACCTCCACCAAATTCCCTCATCATACACATCACAATATATATCATATGCATACAAATCTGCCCCTACATTGTCATGGAAATCAACAACTCTCATATTCTCTTCTTCATACTCATCATCTCTCAACATAAAAAATGAATGCAAAATAATATCATCACAAAATGCAACCAAGTTTACTTCTTTCTTCACTACTGCAATGTTTCCTTCACCATGTTCAGTTGCAATCTTCATCCACTCATCATTCACTATGAGCTTTTCATTTACCCCATCTATTCCCATAGTCATTTCCATGTCATCAACTGTTGTATCATGTTTCCCAATTGTAGCATCTTTAACAACTTCTTCACAAAAACATGTTGCATACAAATCTGCATCTTCGTTTGTTTTCATCCCATGCTTTTGTAACTCCTTATCCACCTCAGTAACAAACAAATCTCCATCAAATTCCTCTTCATATAATTTAGAAAAATCATGAGTTACCTCTCCACTCTTAGCTACCCTATTCATCTCCTTCAAGTGTTCACTCAAGCTAACCAATTCTTCTATCCTCCCACTTTTTTCTTCAAATAAATTATGTTCCTCTTCAACAAACAAATCTGTAGCATCCTCATGAAAATGGAAAGCTTCCATGCATCTACTATTTTCTTCTTGTCCTTTATACTCTACTATATTCATCATTTGAAACAAATCAAACTCAAAATTATCAAATGGTACCTCCTTTCTTTTCTTTGTCCCAATTTCTTTGCCTTCATATTCTATTGCTTCATTCATCTCTTCATGGTCTCCAATCCAATCTTCTTCAAGCATCTGATTTATTTTCTTTATCTCCTCTTTCCATAAGAGATCATCCTCTTCTTCTTCCACTTGCTTATCAAACCTGGGGCCTTCCAACGTTTTGATTTCTACCTCTACATCTACTGCAACTTTCCACTCCTTAGCTGTAATTTTGTGCCCTTCCATGTCTATCTTTATATCCTCCAAAGGATCTATTGTTGATGTTGTTACATCAATTTCATTTTCTTCTTCTATGTCTTTCAAAATACATACCTTTGCTACAATCTCCAATGCTTCCACTCTTCTCATCTCTTCATGAATTATTTCTTCACCACATTACTATCCCACATGTTTTATGCCCTTCCATGGGTCCTCCTCTATTGCAATTTCACATTTCACATTGTTTCTTCCTTCAAATTGGCATGCTACAACTGAATGTTCTTTCCTTTTCTACTCTTTTCTCTCCTTCTTTCTTCTCTTTTCCAGTTTTCTTTCCTTTTGAAATGTATGGACTACTCTCATATGCTCTTCTTTCCATGCTTCTTCTACCAAAGGGTTGCAACTCTTTTCTTCACCCTTTGCAACCTCGATTGCATTCTTCTCTCTTTCCTCTAAATCCTTTTGCACAAGGATTTCTTCTTCTTTATTCTTCATATCCACTGCTACTTTTTTCTTCTTTTCATCTTTCTCTTTGATACCATCTTTATGACATGTCTTCATTGCAAACTCATCTCTCTTGGCTTTGTCATGCTACATAGCTTCCAATTTGTCACACTTCTCCAACAACTTGTCAATCATTTCAATATTTTCTATCATCTCCCTAAGGAATCCCTTCCTTTTGTATCTTCTCAAGCCATCCCATATGATTGGCTTCCACACATATATTTTCATGCTACTACAATCTTTTATATTTTCATTCACTTACCTTACAACCAAATTATCTCACCGCTATCCTCTACCCAACAAGATGCCAGAAGATGCACATCTCCAAGACCTCTTCTACCCACTTCCTCTTAGTGGAAGAAGTACCAACTCCAAACAAATCAAGAGTACCAACTCCAATCACAAAATAGGTAAACATACAAAGTACTACTCTATTTACATTGACATCATAGGTTATAGATGAATTCTGTAACTCTCTTACTCAATCACCTCTACTCTCTTAGATCTACATGCATACATTAATAGCACCTCTCTTTTAAAAACTATTCAAAGAATGATTCTTCAAACAATCCATCATCCACCCAACGCAAATGTACTATTCTATTTACAATGGCATCAGAGACTATACAAAATCACCTATAACACACAATTACTAAACCCAAGAAACATCCACATTAAAAACGCTATTCTTTGCATAATACATTATTTTCTCTATCACAAAACCTTTCTAATATTCATACAACCCTCCACTTTACTAATTAAAATAATTTTTTCACATGCTTTGTATTGTTACAATAATCAACTCTTCAATAACTCTTATCAATCACCCAAAAATAAATTCTTGATCATCATATGAGAAGTATTAACTTCAAAACAAATGAAGGCATAATTACCTCTATTTACACTTACAACAGGACTCACAAACAATGTCTACAAATAACAATACTCTGCACACTTTTGTCTTTAGGTATACATAACCACGCTCCCTTCTTTTTCAATGTGATTTCATGTATGGTTCTTTAAAAGATTCATCATCAATTTTGCACACTAAAATACCCTGTATTTATCATTGCATTTGACCTCTCAAAAAAATGAGACACCTAACTATATAATGGTATTTAGACTGCCAAACCTCTGCTACCATAAACAGTTACACAAACTAAAAAAAACTACTCCAAACAAAGAAAATATGCATTTGCCCATCAAATTTTATACTCAGAAAATGATCGTTAAATGTTTGAATAATGACCAATGATTTTAATCTTTGCACCCTTGATAAATTAAATTGGCATCGTTGATTATGGTTTTGGTGCTCGATTACAAAGGCTTCATTAGACCAACCGTCCACCACTAGGGTGAGGGGCCAGTTATCTCACATAGAAAGTGACTTAAGTTGTCACTTAAGTCATATGGTGATTGGTGACTATAAGTCACCATTGAAATAGATATAAAGTTCAAAGCCGTCTATGAAAGGTATTTTATAACTTGTTTTGAGGGTTTTAGGGTTAGTTCTTTAATAGTTTTAAAACCCTAATCTACCATAAAGGAGAATGGATTTGAATTGCAACCTTTCCTTAACCAATGCATATATTGTCTGATATAGAGAAGAAAACATTGAAGATGGTATAATTCCTTTGAATCTGAATTAAAAAATAGGACGTTTGCTCTTGGAAGTCATTGGGTTTAGGTCTTCAACAACAAACCCTAACAAACCATAACAATATGATTCTTCTCATCTGCAAACAACCTCTATCATAGAGAATGAACCAGTGAAGATGATACAACATAGAAACTCCTTTGTTCATCTGCAAGAAAGAATCTTGCTCTTGAAACAATCAATCATAATTATGCAAAGAATGACTTCAAAATAACCCTAATGTTTATAAAAACAACTTTAATGTACATAAGACATAAACTTAATATAGACAAACACCTGATGAGACTGAATGAACTCCTTTGACTGATGAGTACTGATGAGACTGAATGAACTCCTTTGGCCCTTTGACCACAACGCCTTTGATATCAATGACAAAACCAATGCCAACTGTAGACATCATAAATTGACCAGAGATCACATTTCCTAGCCATCCTTAATCGATCCCCTCATTATCAATCAAATTCCTAAAGTCAAAATATTTAATTAATTTTAATAAATTAATTAAATATTCCTTAATCTCTCCCATAAATAATAAATTAAAATTAATAAATTTAATTTATTATTTAATCTACCCTTAATCCTAAAGTTTAATTAATTTTAATTAATTAATTAAATCTTTTTCATTTTTCACCCTCCTATGAATAATAAATTAAAATTTAATTTATTATTTACAATCCAAACCTAAATCCATTTGCAAAACAAATGAAAACCCTAACTACTTTATTGAACAAAAATCTATTCAACCGTTCAATCCACTTTTACCCAAACATTATAAAACCAATTTCATTTTCAATTATCCTCCCTGGCAACTTTTATAACGGAGTTATGCAATTCTAGAGCAACCACATTTCAAATTTCAGTCGGTAACATTTATTTAAGTTTGTTTATCAAATAAAGCTTATCTTTAATCTTTTGTTGGTGCATTTTGATATAAATTTAGGGTTTTCACAATAGTTTAAATCTTTCAATGAAATTTATATTTTTATGCATACACGAACATTCCTAAATTTGATCAACCCCCCCTCTTTAGTACATTTCAGCTAGAGGCTGAAATCTCTATCAAATGGTTGTGAACTCACCTTCTAATCAATATTCCCTCTATATATAGGCTTGAGATGATAAAAGGCACTCCATTATCATCAATCTTAACTACTCTAAGGTTTGTGGAGTTTGGCTTCCGTAGTCTACTCTATCATCGTGGTTCATCTCTAAGATACATTTCTTGGATGCACTTTATAGTCACTATCATCATGCTTCATCTCTAGGGTGAATGTATAATAGTGCCTTTGGACTTGTCTAACTATAGTTACTAGAGTTTTGTGTGTTGAACACTATGAAATTGTATCTAGGCTTGGTGATAAGTATAGAATGGTATATGTTAGCCTCAAGATCCTAGAGAGGTCTATTCTTCTAAGAAATTAGGTCATGATAAACTTGGCCATGAGAGAGTTATGGATTAGTTTTGGAAACATACTAACTTTGCATTTGATGTTGATGTTGAACTAAACCATTATGATATAATGGTGTGAACAACTCTTACTATGCACGTTGATGATTTGCTTGCCCTAAATATGTGCCTAGATTTATGTTGAGTTAGGATGGAATTCCTTATGATTACCCATGTTGAATGTGAGCAAGTAACAATAAGTATTACCAGGCATGGTATGCTTTTTATCTTTATATTTGTTTGGTGGGTAATTGTATGTTAAGTTTTATGATTGGTAATATTTAAATGTTATGTACTCAAAAGTAGAACGTTGTATAATATTACTAGCATGGGCTTGAATTTATGTCTATTAAATATCATGTTTCATGTAGAAATATAATGATGTGAATGGTCTTTGTGATTTCTCTATGAGTTGTTTTGTTATGCATATGCAACCCAACTCATGTGGGTTCAATGTATTACTTGCATTTTAGTAATTTTGACCCCCAAGCCTATAAGACCATGTGTATAGGTTTATGGATTCCTATATTGTAATTGTAACTAGATTAACTAGTCTAAGGTGTAAACCCTTAGGATAGTATGGTTTAGATCAATACTCTTATGCCTTTTACATTTCAGAATGCTAAATCAACATCAATACAAGTGTCGACTTCTTGGCATCACATGATGGTTGGAGTATTGGCTCTATGAGGGCATAGGTAGGAGGAATTTAATACCTCCTAGAAAATAAATTGATCCTCTTTTAGAAAACCAAAGTATGCTTTTGGATGATTTGGCTAGATTGCTTGACTCGATTAATATGGATTAAGGCTTGGCTTGCATTTGAGTTTGTTGCTTAGATTTTTTGTATGTTTTTATGTTGTTATTATGGGATGGTTGTATGGCATTGGATGGATGAAAGAGTGGTGATAGTTAATGTGATGGATGGGAGAGTTTGAGGATGCAACAGTTAATGCTAATGGTACTAATGCCATAGGTGTAAGATAGAATATGTGATATCATCATATGTGTAAGGTCATGAAACACACAAGTGTGTGAAGCTCAAAAGGATGAATTTAGATGTTTTCACCATAAGATGAATTATTTCTCTTTAATTTTTTTTAATATATATGGAACAGTTAATTTTGCTGAGAGGGGAGCACTCATTTTTAAGTTGTAATTTTAAATGAAAAAAAATAAAAAGAAAAAGAAAATATGAATAAATAAATTGAATCTTTTCTATTTAACCATAGAAACACGTATTAAATTCAATAGGCATAATAAATTTCTGAAACCATCAATACTATTTTTAGTGGCCACAATTTATAATAAATCCACCACCAGCTATCATAATAATGAGGTGTTAAATTCAAAAGATAAAACTTAGTTTTGCAGATTATAAATATGACTTTCACTCCATATTTCTGAATGGCATGAGCGCATTCTGGTGGGTGCCTGGCCTCCTGGCCTCTTTGATTTGGCAACCTTCATAAGCCTTTCAACCCCACATTTGTAGTTTCATTGTGCAGGTTCTACACTTTTTTTGGGGTGCCTCATCCCTCTGAGGATATATCTCAGCTCTCTACAGATTCTCTCTCAACACAAGACAACACACAGTCACTATTTGTTGTTGATGAAAAGCCACTACCAAGGGCTTCAATACACATTCAAGAAAGGTGTTGAGTTTGACTCTGGGAGCCCATACAAGGCTTTTTTACTTGCATGTCACCATGGTAACTCTATCCTTTCTATTTTTGCCTTATTTTCTCTTATTGTCGCTCATCCTATTGATATCTGGTGCAAGTATGCCAGCATCTATATGGCCATTGACAAGAAGAAATTTCTTTGCCCTTGCACCTGCATCTATATGCCCTAAATTATATTTTGCAAATTATATCTAAGAAATTATATTTTGCAATGTTTGCACCTGCATCTATATGGCCATTGACAAGAAGAAATTTCTTGTCCCCTGCAAGTTTCTTGCCCTAATTTTGGGCGTTGGAAAACCTCAAAACCCCATTTTGCCCTAATCTACCCTTGATTTTGTTTTTCCTTTGCCCTAATTTGTTTTAATTTACAAGGTATTTTGCTTCTTAAAAATTGAGAAGGCAAAATATTCTCTCTCTAAAAATATTTAAATTTCTTTTAGTATTTTAAATAGGCACTTTTTTTTAATCTTAATATACAACCAAACAAATACCCATTTCTTACTTCAATTTTTTAAATTTTCTAAAATGAATTCATTCAATATAAAAGTTTCTAAAATGAATTCATTGAATATAAAAGTTTCTAAAATTTGTTTAAAGAGAAGTTAAAAGAGAAAAGCAATGGTTAAAAATAAAATAAAGCATGCCAAAACCACATCATAAATTCATAATCCTAAACAAAGGAAACTTAAGATAGACACAACCTATTTTATTAATATCAATAGTGTTAATTTATTAAAATCATAAAATAATAATTATTAAATGAATTTATGAATCAAATATTCTAACTTATTAATGGGAGAAAATGAAAAAGTATTTTTGATTTATTTCAATATATTAGAAAGTTTTTTAGTAATTGTTATTAGACATGAATAACAATCTTTCTTTTTCACAAATGAATATTGTAGAGTGACATCATTAATTGACCTATAATTAGTCTATCTTAAGTTTCCATATAGGGATATAATATTCATTTAATACAAGTGTTGTTAGAAGTTTACTTAATTGACTTAGTTAATAAAATTTAATAATATTAATATAATCTTATTGACTTAGTTAATAAAATTTAATTAACGTTTATTAGAAGTTTAATTAATAAATTATGATCATAACTAAATTTTAAATAAGAAATGAAATTAAATAAAAAGAAATTTATGGAATTTTATTAAATTTACTTATTATAAATTTTAATGCATGTAACATGTAGTAAGAACATTCACTCGCTTTACCCATTTATATATATACAACTTTGTATATATACATGCAAATATATATAATTATTATGCATATAATTGTCCTTGTAAAATCCCTCATGCATTTTTTCTGAATCCATAACTGTGCTTATTCTCTTAGACATGCATATGAAAAAAATAAAAAAACAATAAACATTGAATATGAGAATGATATTAGGGTAATTTTCTGTACCTATACAAAACCAGAAAAACAATAAACATGCATATGAGAATGATATTAGGGTAATTTTCTATACCTACACAAAACAAAAAAACAATAAACATGCATATGAAAGAAAACCAAAAAACAATAAGCATGGTTATGAAAAATCCAAAAAATAATAAACATGCATATGCGAATAATATTAGGGTAAAGAGGGGGCACCCAATCCAAGAACACTTGGATGGGTCGATGCCATGCGAAGTAATCATGGCTTTGGTTTATCAATATTTGGAGAGGCTTTCATGCCTCGGAGGTTCTTCCCCCCTCATTGATTTCACTGGCCTCCGATTTGAACTACCGCATGCTTCTCTCCGAGCAACCTTATGTTACATTGATTACTAGTCTGGGTTAAATGAATGCGACCTCCCGTAGACACAGATAGAACGACATATTTTCATTCCTTTTTTCATTCCCACTCCTCAGTCCCGCGCGGTCATCTGCTAGTTTCGTCGGTATCAGTTAGTATGGAGCAGGGCTCGGGGTACATTGCGAAGATCTCAGTGCATGGGTTGTTAAATTTGGGGACTTCTACACCGCTTCAGCTGGAAAGTTCAGTAAGGCAGATGGCTTTCAAAGGACCGGTCACAGATTTAAGGTTAAAACGGATACTGCGCAGGCATGAGGGCCTCCTCCTTCCGGCGGTCAAGATAATTTTGGGGATAGAATTCTTGGCAGCGGATGAATTCTATCAGGTCGATTCCCACATTTCTTCCTATTTCCTTGCCTCAATTCTGGATGCCGGGGTGTCTGTTGCAGCGGCGAAATCTATCATGGTGAAAAATTTCAAGCTGGAGTTCCTTCGGGGCCTTGACTCCATTTTGGAGGCGGCCATTCCAGGGGTGGGCATCCCCCGCCCAAAAGACATTGTCTCACACAAGGATCCTTTGGAGGTAACGAAGATTCTGCCCTTCATCCTAGACTTGAAAGGAATGGCGCTGATCGAGCATCAAGACCGTGTCATCTAGGTCTACGGATTTCTACAGAACTTGTTGCAAGAGAATGCGGATTCAGGGGAAGAGGTATGGATTGATAGGCTCCAAGCCATGGCTGTTGAGCTTGGCCTCTTTTAATTTCCTGCTTGCTCATCCTCAATTCAGTGGGCTCTGTCCCTTTTAGATTTGCTAATAGTATAGTTAATACTAAGACCAGTCAGCCTAGAGGCTAATTTTGTTTGCATGGTCATCAGATCAGTCAGCTTTGTGCTGTCTATGTAAAGCATTACAAACCCTATAGCTCTAAGAATGGGTTTTGGGATCTTTTTGTCATCTGGTTTTGGTAGGTAAACGGCTTATAGGCACCTGCATGTTCATACTTGTTTCAGATCAATATAAACTTATATTTACATAGCAAAAAAAAAAATATTAGGGTAAAGAGGTATAGTAGGTAGGAAAAATTGTTATAGTAAGTTTCATTTATAAGTCTGAGTTAAACTAGGAAGGTTTGAATTAACTAGAATTTGTTTGTTTTTATTTATTTATACTAAAATTTAAATATTCTATTGCTAATGATCATAATTTAAATAAAAATAATGATCACTAGTAATAGAATATTTTTATTAATATCAATAGTGTTAATTTATTAAAATCATAAAATAATAATTATTAAATGAATTTATAAATCAAATATTCTAACTTATTAATCTACTCTTGTGATATAGATATTTATATTTTTAATTTGTTTTTTGGCTTTTTGGTTTTGTTTTTTAATTTAATTGGTACCTTAAATAAATTGATTTTTGAAATAATTATTTTAATTTTAGGAAAACTTTTTTAGGCAAAATCAATTTACGAGAAAATGGAAAAGTATTTTTGATTTATTTCAATATACTAGAAAGTTTTAAATATAATATTTAGTAATGTGTAAGAGTCAAAAGTGTATTTTTAATATTTTAATTTATTTTATATTTAATTTGCTCGTTTATTTCTTTTTCTTTTAATATTTATTTCTTAAATTTTTAATCTTTTTAATTTGTTTTTTGGTTATTTGAATTAATTGAGTTAATTCTAATTAATTGCAATTAATTATAATTAATTAATTAACCCAATTAATTTTATTTTAATTGAGTTAATTCTAATTAATTAATCTAATCTTTTTAATTTATTTTTTAGTTATTTGAATTAATTGAGTTAATTAATTTATGCCTATTTTTAATTTTTAACTGTAATTAGGGTTAATGTTAGAATTAGAGACAGGGTTAGGGTTACAATTAGGATTATGGATAGTATTAAGGTTAGGGTTAGGGGTCGAATTATGGTCAGGGGTAAGGTTAGAGTTAGGGTTAGGGTTAAAATTAGAGCTATGTTTAGGGTTAGAATAAGCTTTAGGGTTAGGGTTAGAATTAGGGTTAGGGTTACAATTATGGTTATGGTTAGGGTTAGGGTTACAAATATAATTAGGGTTAATGCTAGAATTAGGGTTAGGCTTAATGCTAGAATTAGGGTTAGGGTTAGGGTCAAAATTAGAGTTAGGGTTGGAATTGTAGTTAGAATTAGGGTTAGGATAAGGGTTAGAATTACAATTAGAATTAGGGTGAGGGTTAGGATTAGAATTAGGATTAATGTTAGAATAAGGTTAGGGTTATAATTAGGGTTAGAATTAAGGTTGGTTACTATTGGAGTTAGGGATAGAGTTCAATTAGGGTTAAGGTTAGTATTAAGGTTACGGTTAGGTTTCAAATTATAATCAAGCTTAGGGTTAGAGTTAGGGTTAGGGTTAAAATTAAAGCTATGTTTAGGGTTAGAATAAGGGTTATGGTTATGGTTAGCTTTAAAATTATGATTAGGTTTAGGGTTTAAGGTAAGCATTAGAGTTACAATAAGGGTTAGGGCTAGAGTTAGTGTTAGAATTCGGGTTAGAGTTATGGTTAAAATCATAGTTAGAATTAGGATTAAGTTAAGGGTTACAATTAGGGTTATTGTTAGATTTAAAATTAGGGTTAGAGTAGGGTAGATCAACGTTATGATTAGAATTAGGGTTAGAATTAAGGTGGCTTACTATTACAATTAAGGTAATAATCAAAGTTACAATTAGGATTAGGGTTCAAATTAGAGTTAGGGTTAAAGTTCAAATAGGGTTAAGGTTAGTATTAAGGTTAGGGTTAGGTTTTGAATTATAGTCAAGCTTAGGGTTAGAGTTAGGATTAGGGTTAGGGTTAGGGTTAAAATTTGAGCTATGTTTAGGGTTAGAATAAGGATTATGGTTAGGGTTAGCTTTAAAATTAGGATTAGGTTTAGGGTTTAGGGTTGGGGTTAGGGTTAGGGTTAGAATTAGGGTTACAATTATAATTAGGGTTAATGTTAGAACTAAACTTAAGGTTAGGGTTACAATTAGGGTTAAGTTTAGTATTAAGCTTAGGGATAAGGTTGCAATTAGGATCAGCCTTAGGGTTAAAATTAAAGCTATCCTTAGGGTTTGAATAAAGGTTAGGGTGAGGGTTAGGGTTAGGGTTAGATTTAGGGTTAGAGTTGGATTTAAAATTAGGATTATAGTTAGGGTAGAATTAGGGTTATGATTAGAATTAGGGTTAGTGTTAGGGATAGGGATAGGGATAGGGATAGGGTTAGGGTTCTTATTAGAATTAGGGTTAGAATTAAGGTTTGTTACTATTAGAGTTAGGGTTAGCGTTCAATTAGGGTTAAGATTAGTATTAAGGTTAGGGTTAGGTTTTGAATTATAATCAAGCTTAGGGTTAGAGTTAAGGTTAGGGTTAGGGTTTAAATTAGAGCTATATTTAGGGTTAGAATAAGGGTTATGGTTATGGTTAGCTTTAAAATTAGGATTAGGTTTAGGGTTTAGGGTAAGCATTAGACTTACAATAAGGGTTAGGGCTAGAGTTAGGGTTAGAATTCAGGTTAGCGTTAGGGTTAAAATCATAGTTAGAATTAGGGTTATTGTTAGATTTAAAAGTAGGGTTATAGTTAGGGTAGAATCAGGGTTATGATTAGGGTTAGGGTTAGAGTTAGGGTTAGGGTTAGAGTTAGGATTAGGGTTAGAAATAAGGTGGGTTGTTATTAGAATTAGGGTAAGAAATAGAGTTACAGTTAGGGTTAGGGTCCAAATTAAAGTTAAGGTTATATTCAATTAGGGTTAAGTTTAGTATTAAGGTTAGGGTTTGAATTATAGTCATGGTTAGGGTTACAGTTAGGGTTAGGGTTAGGATTAAAATTAGAGTTATGCTAGGGTTAGAATAAGGGTTAGGGTTAGGTATAAAATTAGGATTAGGGTTATGATTAAATATAAGGTTATTATTAGGGTTAGGGTTATGGTTAGGGTTAGGGTTAAAATTAGGGTTAGGGTTGAAATTACAGTTAGAATTAGAGTAAGAATTACAATTAGAATTAGGGTTATAGTTTGAAAAAGGGTGACAATTACAATGAGAATTACGGTCAAAACTAGGTTTAGGGTTATAATAAGGATTAGGTTAGGGTGAGATTTAGGGTTACAATGAAAATTAGGGTTAGGCTTAGGGTTACAATGAGATTTAGGATTAGAATTAGGATTAGTGTTAGGATCAGCGTTAGGTTTAGAATTAGAGATACAATTATGGTTATAATTAGGGTTAGGGTTATTGTTATAATTAAGGTTAGGGTTAGTACTACGGTTAGGGTTAGAGTTAGGGTTAGTATGAGGGTTAAGGTTGCTGTTAGAATTAGGGTTAGGGTTCAACATTGATATTAAAATATTCTTTAAAAATAGGTACCCTTTTTCTAAATCTAACCTAGGTAATTCTAATATAACCTTGGTTCTAACCCTAACCCAAACCCTAATTCTAAATCTAACCCTAATTATATTTCTAACCCTAACCCTAACCTTAATCCTAACACTAATGCTAACCATAATTCTAACCCTAACCCTAACCCTAACCCTAACCCTAATTCTAACCTAAACACTAACCCTAACCCTAATTTTAACCCTTAACTCTAATCCTAAATATAATATATAATATAATATAATATTTTAATTATTATATATTATAATAATTATTATTATAAACATAATATATTATTATATTATATAATTATTATATAATTATTATATAATATATTATAATAATATAAAAGATATATATCTAATATAATATGTTTTAATATATTATAATTAGTGTTAGAATTAGACTTGCCGCTCCAGTTGTGACTAGCATATTTATATTAAATATAATATATTTAAAGTATGCCGAGAGATATCCTTCTCGAGGTGCCTATTTTTTTAACCACTAATCTTAACATTAGGCACCTCGAGAAGGATATCTCTCGGCATACTTTAGATATATTATATTTAATATAAATATACTAGTCTATATGGAATCCAGCAAGAATGTTCACAACCGTCAAATGTTTCTTATTGCTTCGGTCCAATACTCTAGATTTACTGTTGCTTTAAAAAAGAAAAGCAGCTCACCATTATGAAATCAAACATATTTGTCAAATTTCCCGCCTCCCCCACACCCCCCATGATTATTTTGAAGCTTATGACATCTTTAGTCTTCAGAAACATGGCTCGAAAGTCCTTTCGCTGGTTATTTTATTATAAGGTCCTTTTTTCTAAGAAAGATGCCGATTGTCTGGTCTATTCAGTTTCTTTTTTCATGTGGCGTGATATAAATTTATTGTTCAGTCTATTCCTTGGTTGATGGAAGAGAGGAATCTGCGCGTAACCTCAAAACAATATTTTTTATATTTTTTAGTCATGAGTTTTTCAGTCTATGAAGATAAATTTAGCCATGAGATTTTCAGTCTATGAAGATAAATATTTTAGCTTTTGAATTCAATTGTGTTGTTTTTTACATTAACATTTATAATCTGTCATTAAATTCATCAAATATGATTTATAATCTGTCATTAAATTCATCAAATATGATTTATAAATTTTTTAAGTCATATATTTTAAACTAAAATTTATAAAGTTTTAATATTAAAAACCATAATAACAACAATTTGTTAACTGCGATAATCCAGAGCCCTTTGGCTATATATATTTGCTGAAGTTTTCCAATTTCCATTATTAAGTTGTGACTTGAAGAGAATAAATCGGTTAGCTATTGAGGGAATTCAGCTCTGAGTTAAAAGGATTTACAAGGAGGGTTTAGCAGGTGGATTAATTCTGCTTTCAGATATGAATTGTAAAGGTCGGTTCATTCTCTTACTCATCTTCATTACTTTTATCTTTGTTACATTTTCGTCCAATGAGTTGCAATACCAGAATCACATTGATGCACAAGCTTTGCTTCAATTAAAAATCTCTGTAAAAACGGATCCAACTCTTTCTTTGTCCAATTGGGTAAATGCAAATGATATTTGCAACTGGACTGGAATAACTTGCTATCTCAATGAAAGGGTTGTGAGTGTGGTTCTCAAATACAAGAGATTGGCTGGTACGATTCCCCCTCACATAGCCAATCTCTCCTTCCTTACAATGCTCGACCTCTCTAATAATCGTTTCTCTGCTGGCATTCCCCACGAACTTGGTAAATTAGAAAACCTGCAGTACATGAAGCTGTATGGAAACAGCTTGCAAGGTTCAATTCCAGTTAGCCTGTCTGAGTGCACAAATCTTTTAGAACTCCGATTAAACAATAATTTGTTGAGCGGAAGCATTCCACCAGAGCTGAGTTCCTTGCATAACTTGAAAAAACTCATCATCTCCAACAATAGATTGAATGGTATCATCCCTGAAGAGTTGGCAAATTGCACTGCACTTAAAATCTTAGATCTTGGGCATAATCTTTTATCTGGCACTATCCATAAGTCCATCAGTAACTGCACAAAATTGCGTGTCTTATCGCAAGTCTCCATTCATTGGCGATTTATCTCAATTTTTCATACAATTTACTGGCAGGAAGATTGCCTTCACTGGGAGGAATGCAACAGATTCAAGCCATAGATATCTCAGCTAATAAACTCTCAGGACCTATCCCTGGCGATATTGGCAGTTGCTCGGGATTGCAATACCTGAATCTTGCCAAAAACAAATTGGAGGGAATGGTGCCAACGTCAATAGGGCAGCTTAAGAGCCTTGAAAGCATTGACATGTCTTTCAATCAGTTGTCTGGCCCAGTGCCACGCTCTATTGCAAATCTCACTATGCTCCGGCATTTAAATTTCTCATACAACAATTTGAATGGATCAGTGACAAATCAAGGAGCTTTCAGAAACCTAAGCACAACATCATTTTTGGCAAATCCGGGATTATGTGCAGCGTCAGGCTGGTTGAATTTACCAAATTGCACAAGCTCTGCCAAAAATCATGATGCATTGAACAGGAACATAGTCTTGGTTGCTTCATTTGGCACATTATTCGCATTGTGTTGCATTTTTGGGGCATTTTACATTCTCTACAGAAGAATTAAAAGAGTGCCATTTACAAATAGTTTGTTGGGGCAAGGTTTCATGCAAATTTCTAGCCAGGAACTTCACACAGCAACCCAAGGATTTAGTGCCGCTAATTTACTAGGCAAGGGTAGTTTCGGGTCAGTCTACAAAGGGCTCTTGCATGATAACAAGATGGTGGCTGTTAAGTTATTCAATCAGGACCCTCAAAATTCATTCAAGAATTTCGTCAGGGAATGCAGAATACTAAGAAAAATCAGGCACCGCAATCTTGTCAAAGTCTTGTCCTCTTGCTCTACTGCAGATTTCAGGGCTCTGGTACTGGAATTTATGTCAAAGGGAAGCCTAGAACAACACCTCCACACAGATGAAACAGAGTGTGGCCTGAGTTTGAAGATGAGGATGAACATTGCACTTGATGTGGCACATGGGATGCCATATTTGCACCACGATTGTACCCCCTGTTGTTCATTGTGACTTGAAGCCCTCAAATGTGTTAATGGACGAAACCATGACAGCCCATGTGGCTGATTTTGGAATTTCCCGTCTATTGACGTCCCCTGTTTCTACATGTAGCAGCACATCCAGACTGAAGGGAACAGTAGGCTACCTTGCTCCAGGTAAAAACCCAAGCCCGACATTTTTTATATTTTCGGTGTTTGTCTTAGCTAACTTAGTTTTCTTCTCAACAATGAAATCACTTTTTACTGTTGCAAGAATATGGAATGGGAGGAGAAGTGAGTACCAAGGGAGATGTTTACAGCTTGGGGATGGTCATCCTTGAAATGGTGACTAAAAAGAGGCCTACTGATGGTATGTTTTCTGGAGATGTTACTTTGCCCAGATGGGTGAGAGGAGCATTCCCTGAGGCAGTGAAGGGAGTGGTGGACAGAGAGCTGCTGGTTGATCAGTTAACTGTGGGTGGGTCTAGTAGTACTACACCTGAAACCACTGGTGAAGAATTGGAATCCTCTGAGCATGGCAGTTGCCTGCTTAGTTTTATTGGATTAGGAGTGCAATGCACAAGGAAAAATCCAGGGGATAGACCAACAATGAGAGAGGTGGAGGGTATGCTGGAAAAGATAGTGTATGGCAGGGCATATGGAAACCTAGAAGAGCATGCATCCGTCCAGAACCTGTTGAGTGCAGGCAATGTAGTAGGCCATCCAAATAGCAGCACAGATCAAACTGAGAGCAGTTAAGTACAGACTATTAAAATTTAGTGATTTTCTTTCACCAGCAATAGTATTTTAGTATTTTGCACGTACATATGAAAACTATATTCTTTCAGAGATAATATATATATATTAAAAAATATATATTAGTTAGGAATATAAAACTACGGTTGTCTTTCATATATATAATTTTTTTTAAGAACAATAAAAGTATATTTTTTTTATCAACATTGTCTATTTAAATAGCATTTTTAGTCAATAGGTTATATTATTGTTAATTTTCCATGAGAATGTTGTTTGAAGTGCAATCACCAAATTTTAATAATGTGAAAAATCATATCTCTCAACAAATCTTCCCACAAATTAAGTCTTTCCACATATAAAGTCTCATGATGTAAAAATAATTAAATCTTCGTGCCAACCAATTCTTTCATGGTGTAAAAATATCAAATCATAATTAATGCATCCAAGTTACTAATATCATTATTTTCCTATGGGGAAACCTTGCATCTCTTACAAACTATTTATTTTCTTAAACAAAGAATGTACCAAACTCTTTCATCACGATTGGTTTTTTAATTCTTTTAAAAAATTGTGTTATTAATGTTTTTTTTTTAAATATGAATTATAAGAATTATTAACGTCTTGGAAGTATTTGTCATTTTTAGTCAATAGGTTATATTATTGTTAACTTTCCATGAGACTGTTGTTTGAGGTGCAAAACAACTTTCTAACTCACCATTAAACCATTTTAAGTCACCAAATTTTAAGTCATATCTCCCAGCAAATCTTCCCACAAATTAAGTCTTCCCACATATCAAATCTTCATGATGTAAAAATAATCAAATCTTCCCGCCAACCAATTCTTTCACGGTGTAAAAATACCAAATCATAATTAATGCATCTAAGTTACTAATATCATTATTTTCCTATGGAAAACCTTTGCATCTCTTACAAACTATTTATTTTATTAAACAAAGAATGTACCAAACTCTTTCATCATCAGTGATTTTTTAATTCTTTTAAAAATTTATGTTATTAATGTTTTTTTTATGTTTAGGGTTAGTTCATGAAATTGGAGATTAGCATGGTTTCATATTTTTATTGTGATGATTTTAAATGATGAGGTTTTAATTTTATTCTTTATTTAAAAACCTCATTTTCCTTATTGTTTTAATATTAACCCTTGGGAATCCTTGATTTGTTTCAACTGTATTTTGAATGGGTCAATGTTACAATTTGTTGTTTTATTGTGATTTGTATTTAAAAATTTTATTTTCGGATTATTTTATTCAAATCGGGACAAATTTTCTCCTTTAATTTATTTTATCTTAGTAGGATTTTTCCTCGTCGAACTAGTTGATTTTTGATTTTAATAATATTGTCATTCGGGGAGAGTTATTTAAACCCTTCTCCTCCCTCATCCATTTAATTTTTGAGTGAATTATTAAACACTATGCCAAAATTAGGTTTAATAACGAACTCAGTCTGTCGGTTGATTTCAACTGTCGTCTTGTCATTTTAATTTAATTTTGTCATTTTACAAAAATTGTTGATATCGTTCTAAGTTAATTTAATGTTTAATTAATCGTTTATTTTATTATTTTTTCTTATTGGTGTTTTATGTAAATTTTGACCTTAAGTTTTAATTAATTTTACTTATAAAATTTATTTTCTTGTTGGTAAATTAATTTTAAAAATTTATATTTGTGTTTATCGACAACGCGTTATGCTGCCGAGATTTTGTTAGGCTTTTAGGGTTTATTTTATGCGTTGTGTTAATTAATTTTTATTCCATCATCCAAAACTTAATCAAGTGCCATCATGACATCATATAACTTCACCTTTTGATCTGAGTTAGTTAGGGATCGATGCCGGCGAATTATCTTCACCTAGGTAACTTAGGGGTAGAGATGGAATCAACCTAACCCTAGAAGTGACACACTCATGTCGCTTATCCCTAGATGGCCTTCACCACATGGTTACGTCGACATGTCTACGCCGCGTATAGCCACCGAGCACGTAGACGCATGCGAGGGGGATTTTTGGGATAGCAAGAAAAAATGTCATGCCCACATCTCCCGCGTGGACATGACGCACGAATGCCCATGTCACGACCACATCTGCCATGTGGTCACGACACGGGCTGCAAATTTTTTTCTTTCTAACCCTAAGAAGACCCTCGCACACACCTGCATGCTCGGTGGCAATACGCATAGGCATAGACATGGCATCGTAACCGTGAGATGATAACCATCTAGGGATTATGCAACATGTAGAATGCCACTTCTAGGGTTAAACGAAATCAATATGAACCCTAAGTTTCCTAGGTGAAGATGAGTTTGCCGTCAATGATTCCTAATTAAATTCAGATCGAAAAGTGGTTGATTAAGATGACATGATGGTGCACGATTAAGTGGAAGGCGGAAGGGGGGTTATTAAAACAAGGTAAATTCAACCCTAGAAACCTAGAAATTTTTGGCAGCATAATGCATTTTCGATATACGCAAAAAAAAATTAGATAACTATTTTAACTTCTTTTCTTTCATTTACATCAAAATCTAATCAGTAACTTTATATCACATACATAACTCTTTTTTTTTCTCTTCTTGAAGAACCATGGTAGAAAATATTTATGTTTATTTTCCATGCATTTATCTACACAAAGCTAACTTCATAATACAGGAATTAAACTATTTTAAACTCAATAACATAAGGGTACATTGGCTAATCATTTACAGCCAACTTCATGACATTAACTTGGCAATTTCTCACATAAATTACAATATAACAAGGCCACATGGCCATGGCTTCAACAGCCAAAAGAAAACTGCCACTAAATCCACACAAGGAGGCTTTCATCCACTTCCTTCTCCACATAAAACCTGTAACATACACAATAGCAAGGGCAGCAAAACCAACCACTTCAAAAGCTCTCCTCCCTACCGTAGACCTGCAAGTGGGTCACCCCCGAGCTAAGGAGGTAGGGATTTCACACAGAGTTTCATTCCACAACAAAAACACTCACAATAACACAAAAAATAGAACAACCCCATAGGTTTTACACATAACTTAACTCATATACATGAGCTTGGTGAGGATAGGGAAAAGACCCCTCAACTTAAAAGGGCTCCCAGATGATAAAAATCTCAACACATGGCCTCAAGCCAAAATCTCCAAAACACACCATCCTCCAAATCACAAGTACTCCATGGCACTCTTGCCATCCAATAAATCACAACCCATGGCCGCAAGACAAATATCTCCATAACACCACCATCCACAAATATCACATAAAATCTCTATGGCACTCTTGCCGTTCAATATTCTCCTCCACAATCAAAAGCCCTCGAGGCACAAATACAACTATGGGAGAGCCCCCAAGGATGTTCCTTTCCCCTACCCATACAAGTTGAGAATTACCTTCATTGGAGGTGCTCTCACCATAACACCCATCCCAACATCACAATGCAAACATCACAATGCAAACAACACACAACCAAAATCTAAAACATTGAACATCATATAAGCAAGGTAAGATGCAAGTTAAGAAGCCTACCTTCAAGGCCCTAACAATGGAAGTAGAATTGGTGAAGAGCTCCAAGCCTTCCCAAGCCTTCCTCTCTTCCAAAATTTTTCAACCTTCTCCTAACTCCTCCAAAAATAGAGAGAAAACTAAAAATTGCAAGAACCATAAAATTGCAAGGAAAAGAGCTAGAAAGAAGAACCCCCACTCCTCTACAAGAGGAGCTATTAAAGGCCATCAACTTGACCTTGAGGGAATGAGAAGGTGACATTTGTCACCATCTCCTCCCTCCTCCAAAGCCACTTGCAAGAGTGAGAAGGTAGTATGGGGATGATAAAAATTCAAAATCTATTTGCTTAAGAAGCTAGTATGGCTAATTATTTAAAAATGTTTAAAAATTATAATATGTTATATTTTTATTGAAAAGAAAAATTTGTTCTAATTTATAGAATTATTTGGTCTATATTGATGCTTACCATTCTATTTGAGATAATCTTTAAGAGTGTTATTTTTTAACAAAACTTTTTCATGGGTTAATTATAATTGGATGATGTTTTACGTGATTGATTTTATAAAGGTTAGATTAATGCACTAAAAAGCTTAAACTAGTGAAAAATTTAGAAAAATTAAAGAAAATGAGGGAAAAATAGAAGAAAAAGCCACTTGGTATACACTGTTGCCTTATTTAAGGCTTGTTCAAAAGTGCATGTGATGCATACTTTTGTCTAAAACATGATCATTTTTCAAAATATGAAGGAAAAGGGAAAAGCCACTTGGAATGTGCTTAACATCACTATACACCCATTGAATATAAAAAAAATGCAAAAAAGAAAAAAGGGCATATGAATCATGCTAAGCATGTCCTTGGAACCACATGACCATGATGTTGCATTAGCCAAAGTGATAAAGGCATGCATTAGGTATTTGATCACAACTGAAAAATAAATAAATATAACGGGAACAATTGATATATTAATCATAATGAGTTGACTAAATAATTGGTTACTAGACAAGCCCAAACTAACAATAAGACACAAAACAAGATGTTTGGAGAAATAGGAATAATTTTTTTATTAATGCAAAAATTCTTTGATTACATAAACTACCCAAACAAACATGAAGATTACAATTATAAATGCAAAGATTATTTGTTGTTTGAATCCAACATGAATATGACTATGGATAGTCTCGTCAATAAATTATATAAAAAATTGATGGGAAGTGTCACATCGACCATGGAAGGAGGCTTACTCATGGGACACTACATGGAAAAAACAAGAATAAGTAAAAATAATTAAAAGCTGATTGGGAGACAAAATTATTAGAGGCATAGGTCACAATCATGAAAAAAAAAGAATATGATTCATAGTGAATGAGGAAGTGGTACTTAGTTAGAATCATTATAGATTCAATTCAACACATCTTTGGAGGGATTTTCATGACCATTGGAGGGCGCATAGAGGTTTAGAGTTCCATAAAAAGCATAAAGGATAAAGGAATTTGAGGAGAAGTGTGGGACTATGAAAGTCACCTAGGGCATGGAGAAGGTAAGAAGGAAGGAGGATAAAAGGTGGGAGGAGGGAAAGAATTTTGTAGAAGTTGATAGGTTGTAGTTGGGAATAAATGTGAGAAAAAGAGTATCAATGAAGAGGTAGGAGATAAAAGAGCATGAGAAATGTTGTAACAAACTTGTCAATTAAGGAATCTCTATGAATCAGGTACTCGTCATTGTAGATAACTAATATTATAGTAGTTCAGTGTTTTAGGATTTAACTATGTGCAAGTTTTTTTCTCAACGTTTCGGATCACACTCCATGATCCATCATTAGGAGAAAGAGCAACAGATGAGAATAGAATAGGTAATTTGTAAAGTAAGAAAGCTAAATAGGAGGGAGTGGCACAGGAACCCAAAGACTACAAGGAGAAAAATATGATAAATGCATACTCCTACTCAAAGAACATAGTGCGTACATCAGACATGAACGTGTCCATAAATCCACCCTTACAGAGCACTCAACCATAACCAAACACCATATTTTCTTACAAGACAATCAAATCTTAGTCAGTGAAGACAACTACTTCAAGAGGAAACGTAAAGCTCCTAGGCCATAGAGATTAACAACCACCTGTCCAATCTCAATTGTGACAATGGATGGTGTTTAAGTTTCTCTTAGAATCCCCTGCTAATCTGCATTATAAACTACTCTCGCCCTCCATCTTGAATGTTTTTCCTTCATTTTGTTTCTCGTCTTCTTTGATTTCCCCCTTTTACCTTTCACCTTCCCCCCTCCCATTCTTTCCCTAACCCCCTTGTTCTGATTTGTCCCTCTTTCCTCTCCCCCTTTTTCATTGTCTTCTTTTTTCTAACCTTCTGTGCTCCCTTCCCCTTTTTTCCCCCATTTGTGGTCTTTTTCCTTTTCTATCCTTTTATGTTCCTTCCCATTTCCTCCTCACCTACCCATTTCTATTGTCTCAGCTCCCCCTTGCGAACCCTTCTTCATTCATCGCGTCTAGTTCTTAGTCTTCTTTGCTTGTTGTTCTGTTTTTGCTTGGTTTTTGTTCTTAATTTACTTTTCTTTTTGGTTGACTTTATTGGTTGTGGTTTATTTGGTGTTAGACTTAGACTTAGACTATGTTTTTGCATGGATATTTATGTTCTTTATTTTTGTTTTTGGTGTATTTGTAAGTATGCAGTCATTCTTTGTTTATGTTTTTGGTGTGTATGTGTGTTTGTATGTTTTTACCTTGTTAATTTCACCTTTGTCGTAGTCTTTATTACTGACATTAATATTAATCTTATATTTCTATCTCTTTATTTATATATCTAAGTGTATATTGCTTTGTTTTCATCTTTCTTGGCCCACTTTGTGTGTGGTCATGCGTTCTAGTGTAAGCTCATCCCCCATTCTTTCTTGTATAGTCTTTCCTTTACCTACATACATACATACATACATACATACATACATACATACATGTATGTATTACATGCATGCATGTATGTATGTATGTATGATTTTATTGCATGTAAAGATAGCTTACAATGAGGGAAAACCGTAATAACTGATAAGGTTTATCACACTAGGACTTTTCTACACAATTTCTGATTGTCCAGATTGCATTACGTGCAAAACAAGAGCATACTCTTGTGATCCTATGACTCTGCCTAAAACTCTATCAAGCTCTAGCTCTAGATTCAATTCTGAATGAATATAATGAGGCTAAAAGCATTTATTTATAGCTAGCAGATCTCAAAATTCTATGAACGAATCTAGAAATTTGACCATACAAAACTGACACGTAGGAACCACTATAGAAGTGGACAGCTATTAAGCAATCATGTCCGTAAACATTAACAACAGTGGAAAGATAAAGACAATTGCTTATGATACACCGTAAGCAAGGACAACCTGCTTTAAACCCAAAAGCAGATATGGGGATCTTGCTTTTTCGGACAGGGTTGCATCCTATTGTTGGATCATAACGTGGCCAACATCATGGCATTGACAAACCCAAGTGCTAATCAATTTCAAAGTTTGTTGGCGGAAGTAAATTAACTAGAAGTGGTTGAAAGACTATGTCCAAGTCCCCTTCTCATCTTTTGAAGGCATAAATTATTTTTTCTATTTCTTCAATATAGGCCAAATCCATCTCTGTGTGTGAAGCTACAATAGTTGGCAAGAGTGTAGGTTCCATGTCTTGAATTATTGCTCTAGCAAACCAATCATGGGTTAAAGGATAATATTCAACTCTAGGAAGATAATAATAGCTAGGATTTACATGGTACCTTGATGGTCCTGCCATGCCTTCTGATATTGCCCAAGAGAAATTACCTTGATATAATCAAAGAATTCTTCCATATCAGGTGGTAACACTCTATCTTTATATCCCATAAAGAATTCTGCAAAATCTTCAAATTCATTTTGAAGGATAGTGATGCTATTGATGAAACCAAATTTAGCACAATTTAGCAAATTCTTTTTAGTCTTGATATCCCAATTCATTGGCAATAGAGAAGTTATACATAAGTCAAAAGAAAAACCATTTTTGATTGAAAAAGCCAAGTTGGCTAACCCAAAGTTTTCCATGAATGCCACCTATTCTTCTGATTCAAGAATCCCTTTATCATATCCATCAGAAATCAAGTTCCTTAAGTCTTGTAACCATTTATTGAGTAAGTAGACATGAAGGATTGGTTCAATTATTTCTGGAGGTAACTGAGGAATCAGTATTAATTGGCCTTCTTCATTTATGCTTTCAAAAACTTCTATTCTCCAGGTTCAATCAACATAGAAGCATGTTTTACTAATTTTGACATTTCCTTGGTGAGGCTATCAACCAAGGGATTATTGTCTCCTTGAATCCATTCTATATCAAAATCATAACTGATAAAATCAAGATACCATCGTGCAATTCTGCCATGGGCTTGGTCTTTGTTCAGTTTTTTCTTTAATAGAGACCTCATAGGCTGGCTATCTGCTCTTATAATGAAGTGTGCTAGTTTGAGGAAGATCTTGAATCTTTGAATACCTTTTTTGACAGCTAAGATCTCTTTTTCATATATTGTATATCTACACTCTGTATCTTTGAAAGTTCCTAATCTGTAACCACAAATTTGTACTCCTTTTAGAGGAATCTCCTATAATAACACAACACCCCAAACATCATCAGAGTCATCAGTATACAAAATTAATGGATAGCCTTCTTTTGGCATATGCAGTGTAAGCAAATGCTGACATTTTTCTTTCATCTTTTTTACTATTTCTATCAATTCTTCTGTCCACTGTCCTACTCCTTTTAGCTGATTCTGGAACATTTTCCTATCTTTTGCCAAGCCATTATAAAATGGAGAAACATAATTTAAACATCCAAAAAATATTTGAATCTTCTTCTTCCCAATAAGAACATTAGGAAATTCATTAATATGCTTCAAAATATGAGATTGTAATTTTACTTTTCCTTTAGAAAGAATTAGACCAAGTAAATCAATCTCTTTCTAACCAACCACCATTTTCTTAGCAAATAGACAGATTCCATGATCTTTAATGGCATTATACAAGATCTCTAGATGTTTCAGATGTTCAAAATCATTCTCAAAGAAAACAATAATATCATCTATGTAAACAGCACAAAAATCCTTTAAAGCTCTTAAAGCTTTATCCATTCTTCTCTGGAAATATGCAGGAGCAGTTTTAAGACCAAATCGCATCACATTCCATTCATATAATCCTTGATGAACTAAGAAAGTAGTCTTATACCTATCTTCTTCTTTAACTTTGACTTGCCAAAATCCAGATTTGCAGTCAAATTTTGAGAAAGTTCTTTTTGATGTTGCTCTCATAATCAAATCAATGCTAAATGGAATGGGGTAATTAAATGGAAGAATAATATCATTAAGAGGTTCATAATTGATACAAAACCATTTTTTACCTCTTTCCTTTTCTACTCTTTTATTTACCAAAAAGGTTAGATAGTTGAATGGACTTTTACATTCTCTGATGAAGTGTCCTTGTAGTAGCTCTTCCAGATGCTCATCCATTTCTTTTACCTCTATTGGACTCATTAAATATGCTAGCTCAAAAGGGACTACTAATTGACATTATGGTTTAATCTTTATTTCACATTCTTCATGCTCTTTGGACCAGAACTGGAGATTATTTAAGCTGCAACAATCTTGTTCAAACTTAGCTTTGATTGGTTCTAGCAATAGTGACAAATTTGTCCCTAAAGATTGGTACTTTCCTTTCTTCTTGGCTTATAGGTTTTTTCATCAAACTTGTAATTGACTACCTTTAAGGTAGGAATTTTTATGTGGCCATCTTCATGTCTGAGAGATATCTCATGAGTTCTGAGAATAATAGGTTGATATTTGGTCAGGAATAAGAATCCTAATAAAACATCACCTCTTAAACCATCTAACTCAATAAAGTCAATGATAAATTTCTTTCCTTGAATTTCATTAGTCACATCCTGAACATATCTACCCATCTTGACTTGTTGGCCATTAATTACATAGCGTGAAGGAAGATTTGGCCTAGGTTTCTAGAATTCTGGTGGGATTTCATCAGTTTTGGTAAAACTTCTTGAAGAGCCAGAGTCTACAAAAGCATCCATAGGGATTGGTTTATATCCTGGAAAATAGAAATTCATTCTGATGTATGTGCAATTTTCAGCCAAATATAAAGCATTAGAAGGTTCAGAACTGTTGCTAGAAGATTCTCGTCCTTTGCTGTCGTCAACTTTGAACAAAACTTCTCTGATTTCCCCCACTGCAGAAGTAAGTTTAGTAAGTTTTTTTTGCTAAAGATAAATTTGGCGAGAGATATTTTGGATGTCTTCTGTAAGATGGTCAAGCTTAGAGCAGAGAGCATCAATTGGCTTGGTTGACTTTCTAGAGGATTTTCTCGATAGTGGAGAAGGAGAGAAAGAAGAAATAGGCTATTTCTTCCATTTAGGATGGACATATCCATGAGATTTAGAATTTCTAAATCATTTTTGGAGGGAATTTTGCTCTTCTTCCCAAGCCTTAATATCTTTTATTTGCTTTCTGGTTGTAGCTCTTCTTTCTTTTGTGGTACCTACAATCTTATAAGCATCTTTGGCTTTGGCCATATCAATCTTGTAATGAAGATTTTTAATTTCCTGTTTAACTATTTTGGTAACTATGGATGAGTCAGAAGAATCTGAGTTGTTTTCATCTTCAGAAGTGGATGAATACATCCTTTTGTGCTTATCTTTAGCAATTGAGAAATGTTCAGGTAAAACTTTTACTAATTCAAAGAACTAATCATCAGTAAATTGTACAAAAGAATCAAAAGCTTCTACAATCTCCCAATCACTATGTGCATCTTGTTCATGGAAAAGAGCATAAACTTTATTCTTAAGATTGTATTTCTCTGGGCAATTTGTAGCATAGTGAGGTCCTTTGCAAATAAAACATTTTACTGGGCCTTTTCCTTGGTTTCTGCTTTTCTTGAACAAGTATTTGGGAGGCTTTCTATTTTTGAAAGAACTTTTATTTATAGGTGCAATTCTATATCTTTTCTTATGACTTTTATGTTTGGGATGAAATGATCTTTCCATGTTATCATCATCATGTGCCCTCCTACTACATTTTTTGCATTTACAATATTTTCCACAAGATGTCTTATTAAACTTTCTTACTTGCCTGAAGTCTTTGAGCCAACTGATTAGTGGTAAATTGCAGTATTCCTTCATATTACATGATGAACTGAATTGATCCTTGTTATCATTTAGAGCTTTGAGGAGACAACTTTTATCCAACTTATGTGTGACTAAAGTCCTTAGTTCAAAGAATCTAAATTTCTCAATTTTAGACTTATATTTTGCCATCACATAATCTTCTACCCATTCTCCTAATTCACAAGAAAGTCAACTAAGATAATATTTTTTAGTGGTTGGATCATGAAGCTTATGGGCTGCAACCATATATTTTTCAAAAATAAAGTTATATTTGTCTAGTTTCCCCAAGTCCCCAAGTTGTAAGGAATACAATATTTTTTTAGCTTTGAGAATATCATTTTTCCTACCACCACAAAATAACCCTATAAGCATGAGTTTGAGCATTGAAAATCCTTTAGTAGTTACATCATTTCTACCCATGTCTATTTCTTTGACATATTCTTCTCCTGTTTCAGGATTTGTTGTAATAATTCCATTGTCAGGTAAACTATTCCACTAATCTCTTAAACTATTCCACCAATCTCTTAATTTACAAGACATTATTCTAACAACATACAAAACCTTATTGGATTTAGACCAAACAAAGCCTCTAGTATCAAAGAAGTTTTCTAGTGTATCATACCAGGTACAGATAGCATCATATGGATCAACAATTTTGTCAATATTTAGTATATATCTTGATGTTGTATAGGCTCTCAGCTGCTCTTGTCTGGAATTTTTTGAAATAGCATCCTTCATTTCCATACCAATGTTGCTTCCTATGGATTCATGGCTTGCCATGATGTTTTCCCAATCCTCTGTATCATTTATTTGTTCTAAAACAAATCCTTCAATATCTAGTTGGGACATATCTTCATCAGATGCATGAGAAGATTCTGCATCTAGAAAAATCTCTTCATCAGGTGAAGTGTCCATGCGAGTAGCAGCAGGCTCATCCATATATATGGGCTCATTATCTTCAATCTAAAGTGTTTGCAGCTAGTCTTTCATATCTTCAGCATGCTGCATTGCATGCTCTTTTTGTTTAGGGAACACTAACTTTTTAGGCATGGGTGTTGTTTTGCTTCTAATAGGTGCAACAGGTTGTTCTTCTTTAGATTCCTCTATTACTAGAATGCTTTTTCTTCTCTAAACCTTGGGTCTTGGTTTTTGCAGTGGTTCAGACCGATGAGACTTAACTTCTTGACCTTCTTCCTCAGAACTATCTTTTCTTTTCTAAGAGGCTCTGATTTTCTTTGTATACGTTCTAATTTTTTCTAAGTTCTTGACCACATGTTCTAATAATGCTTTGTTTTATTGGGCCTTATTGTCTCTCTTGACTTCTGAGGTGGCTAAGTGGTCAGACATTTGGGTAGTATATGTGTCTATCCTCTGAATAAATGTTTGGATATTGGTAATAGCAGCTTGTGTATTTTTCAATTGATAAGACATTCTTGTAGAATCATTTAACAAAGATGTAGACTATTTGTCTAACCTAAGAGTATTGGTTTCTATTTTATTTACAACATTTTGGACACAGAGTAAATTATCATATACTGATGTTGACCTATTGATTGCTTGCTTGACATCAAGGGCCATGTCATCTATATTTTCTTGTGTAGCCAACATCCACTCGAACTACCAATTTCTCTGAGATTCAGAACTTTTTTGCTTTGTTCCTACTATAGCATGTAGCCTTGCTTCATATTTACCCCAAATCTTTTCGTCTGGATTAACTATTGTAAAGCTTTCTTGGGTTGGCCATCTCCCAGGCACATATCCAGTAGCTTCAACAGTTGTTTTCGGGTCAACCTAGATTTGGTGTTTAATTCTCATTTCTGACCCATATATTGGCAATGATTCTCTCATCATACAGGCAGGTTCATCCAACTTTATGATCTTAATTCTTTTTTTTTCCTATCCCTCTTTTCTTCTTCTTCTTTAGGAGTCAAGTGTAGCCTAGAGCTTACTTGTCTCACTAATTTATCCATTAGGATAGGGTGTCGGCTTAGATCTGAGGTTGAGACAAAAGAGGCACAAGCATGATAAGGATTGACTGACTAAAAACCTTTAGAAGCTGGATGACTGGAGGATGAAGAACATTCTTTAGGATTATAATCGACATATGGCTTATTATCTGAGTAAGGATAAGCATGAGCCATTAAGAAGCTTCTTTTCAAAGGTTGCAATCTTGCCTTGGTTTCATCTATAATTGACTGTTCCAATATAGTTTGATCTGGAATAGATTGGAGTGTGACGTTGGCTACTTTCCTAGCCTGAAATAAAGGCCTATTTGAAAACCTATTTCTCTGTATTGGGAGGTCTCTAAATTGAGGCTTTTGCTGATTTAGAAGTTTTTCAATGATTGGGAATCCTATGTCAAAACTAGTGTGATCAATGATTTGGCCATAGTCAGGAAAATTAGAGGATCCTTGTGGGAAACTTGCCCCCGTTGGCAAAGAAACTAGTGGAGACATAGTATTCATGATTCTATAGACACAATGACCTCTTATAGTAGCATAAATAGATCCAGGCATAAGAGAAAAACCTTTGATTTGGAGTAGAAGGCAAAAGGCTAAAGATAGGAACTTATTAGATAGAGACAGAGTAAAGTTTGGTGAGACATAAAGAACACCATCCTATTTTTTAGCACTGAGAACACCATGGAATTGGGCAGTAACAGCTTGTTCCCAAATTCTACAATGGGTGTCAACAAGAGTAGCAAAAAATGGAGCACCGATATTGTAATTGAAATGTGGGTGAACAATAATATCAACAGGGCGAAAATGGACATGAAATATCCCTTTTCTCTCCAACGAGAAACATCTGATGGAAGAAGAAATGGGAGGTAAATTGGATAGATCCCTTGTCCAGAGACTAATAGATAAACTTCAGACTGATGAACAAAGTCACAGATTTTTGATTTAAGACATTTTTCAGGATATGGTGTAGAAATTTTTATATCAGGGAATTTAAAGTTTCCTTTTTCATCAACAACATGATCATCCCCATCTTGAAAATAATTATGCAATACATATATGTGTGTGTGTGTGTGTGTGTGTGTGTGTTTAATTGTTTACAAATTTGACCTTATAAATATAGTTTTGTTTTGTTTGTTTTTATTTCCCTATTCATTTTACCTTGATGCTTCTTTCTTCCTTGCATTTTTATCACATTTATTATTGTAATTCATATTATTTTATCTCGTTTTTCTTTTAATATGTTTCTTTGGTCTTTCACTTATATTTTTACAATTTCGTGTTTTTGTGTATGGGTGAATATGTGCATGTGTGTTTATAGGTTTGTGTAGGAGTATGCATTTATTATATTTGTCTCCTTGTAGTCTTTGGGTCCCCGTGCCACTCCCTTCTTCTATTTAGCTTTCTTAGTAAGCAAATTACCTATTCTATTCTCACATCTTGTTCTTTCTCCTGATGATGGATCATGGAGTGTGATCCGAAATGGTGAGGAAAAAACTTGTACATAGTTAAATCTTGAAACACTAAACTACAATCATTATGGACTATAGAAATTTGATGTCTAACTAGTATTATAGCTAAATGTATGATGTCATTCTTTGGATGAAACTTATTTCTTGTTTATAATCTTTATTAACATTTTTCTAGCGTAGTAATTGTCATCTTAAGATGGGTACGGGATGTGTAGGTGCAAGATTAACTAAAAATAACAAAGGGAGAATACTATGTGATAGTTTAGATAATAAATTTTAGTCTCTCTCCCAAAATTTATCTATTATCCATTGTAAGTAGAAGAGTATTAGGTGATTGTTTAAATAATGTAATAAAATTGTCTCTCTACACAAATATGGTAACATGTACGCAAAATGTGGCAACCCCGACAAGGCACACAAATTGTTCGATAAATATCCTCAAAGAAAAGTGGCCTCAAGTAATTCCACGAGGGTAGGATAAGTTCAAATGAGTGTTGAAATGGGATTAGAAGCTTTTAAGGAAATGCAAAGAAACATTTGGCCTATTTGTGCTCAAATTGGATCATGAGAAAAGGACAAGGATGACATCAAAGTCTAACTAAAATGAATTTCTATTAGATGTTGTAATTGTAAGGTCACTACATAGCCCATGGTCTTCATAAAACTCATACACATAATTTAATAAAGAAAAATTTATGCACAAGATCTCTTTTGGAACAACTTCAAATTTGATTAATTCTCTTTCTACCTTGTATTGGGTGTTCAAGCTATTTAAGGATATGGATAGTAGTTTAATAGAGAGATATGTAAGATTACTATACACTATCAAATTTCTATAAAGCAATTGGTTTTTGAAAATAGCATGATGTTATTAAAGGATAAAGATTATGATAATATGTATATATGATATCATTTTTGTGGCATGTCATAGGCAACATGTGCTTAGGTGAACTGGATGAAAAATATTAACACATATTTTAGATTTAAATTAAGCTAACAAAATCGGGGTTACATGGAACTACACTTAGAATCAGAGCAACCATCCTTTATCTCTTGACATGAGTTGTTAACCTTAGTAAATAAATTTTGAGGTAAAATATTTTTTAAACTAGTAATATGGTAAGTCAAAGAATGGTGTGTGTTTTTTATGGTTGTCAATAAGAGAATCATTGAAGTGGTTTAATATATAGATCAAGGCATGGTGAGCATAATGATTTTCATTGGCAAGTATGTTCTATCCACAAACCATGATAGGGGAGGATTGAGAACATACTAGGGGCTGGGTTTTTTTATATATAGGATGGTAAGAAAAAAAAGGAGAATATCTTGACCCAATCACATCCACAAAGGACAAAGGCCCATCATTTAGCACATTCACACCACTAGGATTTGAGGAAACATGACTAGGAGAAGTCATAGTTTTAGGCACCAAAGACTTAGGGATGTTCTCACTATCAATAAAAACAATGACCTAAAATGAAATCCTTGAAAAATCACAAGGAGATACATGAGAGCTAGAGAAAACACTACCACAAGAAGCAACACCACTATCATGTATCAAGGGCCATAGTGACTAATAAATGTAGAGGTAGGGTTTCAATAGTGAGTGAGAGTGGTATATTTGAATCTTTGAAATTACTCAAGAATCTATAATGGCCTATTTCCAAGGACTATAATGCTTTATGTGATTGGATTGTCCATTTCACCACTTCATGGGTCTATTGACACATTTTATGATTTGAATAAGATGCTTAATTGAAATAATTTAAAGTCAATATCTAACTAAGAGGTACACTATTTTTGACATATATGAAAGTGTCAAAGGGAAAATGATCATGTTAATGACTATTTCATAAGGTTTTAGTTCTTATGTTATAAATTTCTCACTCCCTTACATGATCTTGAATTATAAAATTGATGTCGTCATGAATGAAGGGTTTAATTAAGAACTATCCAACCATGCAACTAATATAAAAATGTAATAGATACACATATTAGAATTAAACAATAGAGTAATGGTACATAATAATGATTTATATTGACTCATAGTGTTCCATTCACTCTAGCATCTAGTACCCTAGAGGCCTCTTTTAATTTATGTCTAAACCAAAAGTTGTTCCATCCATATTACTATCTTTCTAATCTTCTCCTCTAGTTGTGTTGTTGGACCATAATATTGCATCTCTCCCAATCCTTCCACCAATACACTAGATTCAAGGGCATCCTTATGAGTAGGTATTGTGTATTGTACCAAATCCCTCTTAATATGTGTGGTTGGGCTACCAATAAACCATTCCTTCTAAATAACACAAGAAATGTTTCATGGGATCTTAAGGATGGGCTCCTTAAAATATTGATCATTTCCATGCAAAGACTCACTAAGTTGTTACTTGATGTCTTTAAGAGCAATGATGTTTTGATGAGACATCTCTAAGTATTCATATTTTGTAAATAATTTTCTCTTGAGGCCACCAATATCAATCTTCACTCAATCAATGTCATAACATGAGTAATAGACCTATATTTGTCCAATTAGTGTATTAGCAAAAAGCTATATCTTTTGAGCACCATTGGTAATTTTCTTGAAATGCTAAGGAATCTTTCATATCTTCTAATGTCACTCAACATGGACTCATCACTATTGAATAGATTGAACATGTTAAATGTGGGCTCATAGATGATGTTAAAATTTTGCATGTTGTTATACTATGTACCTTTGACTAATTGTGTTGTTAATTTATCCATGTGTGAACTAATGGCTTGAGAAAACTCCTTTAAATCAAATCTAATTCTACTTTTTAAACATTATTTCTTCAGGGTACCTTGGTGAGTGAAAGATCATGATGGGCCCAACAATACTCTTATGTGGCAATAAAAATACAAAAAAGTAGAGTTACACAAAGTTTCACATGAAAATTTGAATGACTTACATACACAATTTAAAAAATATACAGTAGTAAACTTTGTAGAAAATTGAATGTTGTTTATGGGCTGCTATTTTTTGACAAAATTTAAATTTATTTGGTGAAAATTGGATATTTCAATGAGCCACTACTAAATTTTTTGGAAAAAAATAAAAAGTATCTCTCATTCCAACCAACCTAACTACGAGAATTTTTTTTTCCAAAATCTAGATCCAAGTAAAGGACACATGAGCAAAGTTGATGCATATTTTTGTGAATTTTTTATAGATAAATAATTTGTTATGATTTTCTATCAAGAATTTAGTCATAGTATATGTAGAAAATTATAAATAGTAAACTTTTAAAATTAGGTGAAAGTTCAATGTTGTGACCCACATTAGGTACATTAGGTCAACATATCAACACAAATGAATTTAATAATTTTCAACTAAAAGGCAATTTTAATCAAACATATGTTCTAGTTGGATTCACTCTAGCTAAATTAGATCTAGACCACAACTTTTCTAGCTAGAATTGTGTATTAGATACATATGTAGCATCACTTTGGGGGTCAATTTACCAAAATTAATAAAATTAATTACAAACTTAATGTTCTCACAACTCCTTCTTGACATAACTAGACTTTTAAAAATCTAAAATACTCTTTTGTAAATTTATAAGTATAGTTTTCAAAAAAATATATTTTTTAATAATTTAATTAGTATTTATATTTTATTTTTAATTTTTATTAGAAGTAGGTCATCAACACAAAAATATAAAGTTGATTGTCTTCTAAAGAAAAATACTAAAGTTTATTAAAAATTTAAAACAATATGATGCATTTCAAGAGAAATTCCATGTCAATACAATATAATAATAATAATTTTCTATCTTAGATAAATGCTTAAGATAAAAAGTTGTGTCCTATCAAAACAGTTATGTTTTTAGTACACACAACTTTTATGATTTATTTAAAAATATATATTTGTAAAAATGAGAAAAAAATTATTCCATGCAATAAAGTTTTTAGTTATAAATGCAAAAAGAAAAATTGAAGGAAAAATGGAAATTTCTTTAATAAAAAGTGGTCTCATTTAACCTCCTTTTTTTAGCATTTATCAACTAAAATATAGTGTCAACTTTACAAAAAATACATTCAAATAAACCTAGTTGACTTCATTTTCCTAATATTAAGCATTACAAATTGATGGGAATCATCAAAAGGAACCATGTTAGGCTATGCAATAGTAGCCCTCATGTCCAAGCTATGGCCTTTTTTTAGAATGGGTATTGGTAAATGGTGGTTTGTTATATTGTTGGGTTTTAATTCTTTCTAGGGTTTTCCTCCTATGGTATGCAATCTATATCACTTCTAAGTGGAAAGTTATTGAGTGGTTATAAAACTTTGAGTATAAGAAGATGTGTATATATTCCCTAAGAGACTAAGGTGAGGAGAGCTACATGTGACATTGATCCCATTTGGAAGGAAGTATGTAGGTCAATAGGGGATGGGTTTAGTGAATGACTCCAAGGTATGGGGTGTTCCTAAACTTGATCAACCTTCCCTCTTTGGTAGGTTTCAGCTTGAGGTTGAAGCTACATTAGAAAGCTATGAACTCACCTTCTTGTTAATATGTCCTAACTATAAAGGCATGAGCTAGTAACAGACACCTTGCATATTACAGGACTTTGGTACTAGAATTTATGTCAAAGGGGAGCCTAGAACAAAACCATGACAACCCATGTGGTTGATTTTGGAATTTCCTGTCTATTGACGTCCCTTTTTTCTACAACTAGCAACTCATCTAGACTGAAGGTAATAGTAGGCTACCTTGCTCTAGGTAAAGACCCAAGCTCGGCATTTTTTCCAATTTATGTGTTTGTCTTGGCTTTCTTTACTGCATTTATTGATTATCTTCTCAACAATGAAATCACTTTTTAGTATTTCAAGAATATGGTTTGGGAGGACAAGTGAGTACCAAGGGAGATGTTTACAGCTTCGAGATGCTCATCCTTGAAATGGTGACTAAAAAGAGGACTACTGACTAGAGATAAAGCTTTGTCGAGATCAGTTAACTATGGGCGGTTCCAGTAGTGCTCCACCTGAAACCATTGGTAAAGAATTGGAATCCTCTGAGCATGCCTACTTAGTTTTATTGGATTAGGACTGCAATGCACTAGGAAAAAATCTAGGGGATAGACCAACAGTGAGAGAAGTGGAGGGCATGCTTGAAAAGATTATGTATGTTAGGACATATGGTAACTTAGAAGAGCATTCATTTGTCTATAATCTGTTGAGTGCAGGCAATGGAGTAGGGCATCCAAATAGCAGCACATATCAAAGTGAGAGTAGTTAAGTACAAACTATTAAAATTTAGTGGATTTCTATCACTAGCAATAGTTTTTTCCACTTACATATGAAAATTGAAGTTCTTCCAAAGATCACATATATTTAAATAGTTTTTTTAGAACATTAAAACTAACTTCTTTTACCAACATTGTCATTTAAATAGCATTTTAAGTATAAAATGTTAAAAACTATTTAAGTTATTAAACAAAGAATGCATCAAGCTCTTTATCATGAATGGTATTTTCTTAATAAATAAATTAAATGTTATTAATGTTTTTTTAATATGATTATGAAAAACTATTAAAGTCTTCGAAATATTTTTCATTATTATTATAGTTTATTATTAAAATTTAGACTTATTTGGTTAAAAAGTTATTGTGGTTAATTATTTAAAAATGTTAAAAAATAAAATGTGTTATATTTTTGTTGAAAAGAAAAATTTATTGTTCTTTATAGAATTATTTGATATGTATTTATTTACCATTCTACTTTAGATAGTCTTTAGGAGTCTATTAGTTTCTTACATACCCTTTTCATGAGTTGTTATAGTTGGATGATGATTTTTATAAAGGTTAAATTAATGTTCTAAATAGTTTAAACTAGTGTAAAATTTAAACAAAATGGATGGTGCAGTGCACCTAGTTTTGCCGAGAGGCAAACTACAGATGGAGCGGGGAGTACTCATTTTTTTAGTTGTAATTTTAAACGAAAAAAATAAAAAGAAAAGAAAATATGAATAAATAAATTAAATCTTTTCTATTTAACCATAGAATCACATATTAAATTCACCGGGCATAATAAATTTCTCAAACCATCAATACTATTTTCAGTGGCCACAATTTATAATAAATCCACTACCATCTATCATAATAATGAGGTGTTAAATTCAAAAGATAAAACTTAGTTTTGCAGATTATAAATACGGCTTTCACTTAATATTTCTGAATGGCATGAGTGCATTCTGGTGGGTGCCTGGCCTCCTGGCCTCTTTGATTTGGTAGCGTTTAGGAGCCTTTCAACCCCATATTTGTGGTTTCATTGTGCAGGTTCTACACCTTTTTGGGGGTGCCTCATCCCTCTAAGGATATATCTTAGCTCTCTACATATTCTCTTAGCACAAGACAACACACAGTCACTATTTGTTGTTGATGAAAAGCCACTACCAAGGGCTTCAATACACATTCAAGAAAGGTGTTGAGTTTGACTCTGGGAGCCCATACATGGGTTTTTGCCTTGCATGTCACCATGGTAATAAACACAGCATGCTCTATCCTTTCTATTTTTGCCTTATTTTCTCTTATTGTCGCTCATCCTATTGATATCTGGTTTTGTACATAGGTTATCGGTGATCCTCCTGCTTCAATGACGGTTCCAGTGAGTGGAAAGAAAATTAGTGGCATGTTGACGGTTCCATTGAGTGGAAAGAAAATTAGTGGCATGTTGTTAGACACAGAGGGTCATCCTCTATTTCAATGCAGCATGGCACCTACATCTATATGCCAAACTATATGCCAAAATAAAACTAGAGCCCCTGTGTACGCCTGCATCTATATGGCCATTGATAAGAAGAAATTTCTTTGCCCCTACACCTGCATAGGATCTAAATGGCCATTGACAAGAAGAAATTGCAAATTATATCTAAGAAATATGTAAGAGATTATATTTTGCAATGTCTGCACCTGCATCTATATGGCCATTGACAAGAAGAAAGGCAAAATATTCTCTCTCTAAAAGTATTTAAATTTCTTTTAGTATTTTAAATAGGCACTTTTTTTTAATCTTAATATACAACCAAACAAATACCCATTTCTTACTTCAATTTTCTAAATTTTCTAAAATGAATTCATTCAATATAAAAGTTTCTAAAATGAATTCATTGAATATAAAAAATTTTAAGTTAAAAGAGAAAAGCAATGGTTAAAAATAAAATAAAGCATGCCAAAACCACATCATAAATTCATAATTCTAAACAAAAGGAAACTTAAGATAGACACAACCTATTTTATTTCCTTATGAAATGCATCACAAAACCAGAAAAACAATAAACATGCATATGAAAAAAAACATAAAAACAATAAACATGCTTATGAAAAATCCAGAAAAACAATAAACATGCATATGAAAAAAAAATAGAAAAATAATAAACATGGTTATGAAAAATTCAAAAAATAATAAACATGCACATGAGAATGATATTAGAGTAAAGAGGTATAGTAGGTAGGAAAAATTGTTATAATAACTTTCATTTATAAGTCTGAGTTAAACTAGGAAGGTTTGAATTAACTAGAATTTGTTTGTTTTTATTTATTTATATTGAAATTTAAATATTCTATTCCTAATTATCATAATTTAAATAAAAATAATGATCACTAGGAATAGAATATTTTTATTACTATCAATAGTGTTAATTTATTAAAATCATAAAATAATAATTATTAAATGAATTGATGAATCAAATATTCTAACTTATTAATCTACCCTTGTGATATAAATATTTATCTTTTTAATTTGTTTTTTTATAGATATTTATCTTTTTAATTTGTTTTTTGATTTTTTGGTTTTGTTTTTTAATTTAATAGGTAGCTTAAATTAATTGGTTTTTGAATTAATTATTTTAATTTTAGAAAAACTTTTTAGGCAAAATCAATTTAGGAGAAAATGAAAAACTATTTTTGATTTATTTAAATATATTAGAAAGTTTTAAATATAATTTTTAATAATGTGTAAGAGTGAAAAGTGTATTTTTAATATTTTCATTCATTTTATATTTAATATTTATTTAGGTTATTTGAATATTTGTTAAATATTTATTTAGGCTATTTGAATATTTGTTATGTTTTAATTCTTAGGTTATAGGAATTTTATGGCAAAGGTTATCAGTCTAAGTTAGTTTGTAGTAATTATTATATAATCTTGAAATATTTTTATGGAAATAGATCTATTCCAATTAAATGTTATTAAGTTATTAATTAAGGTGTGGAAAAATTATTAGACATGAATAACAAAGTTTCTTTTTCACAAATGAATATTGTAGAGTGACATCATTAATTGACCTATAATTAGTCTATCTTAAGTTTCCATATAGGGATATAATATTCATTTAATACAAGTGTTGTTAGAAGTTTACTTAATTGACTTAGTTAATAAAATTTAATAATATTAATATAATCTTATTGACTTAGTTAATAAAATTTAATTAACGTTTGTTAGAAGTTTAGTTAATAAATTATGATCATAACTAAATTTTAAATAAGAAATGAAATTAAATACAAAATTTTTTTATGGAATTTTATTAAATTTACTTTTTATAAATTTTAATGCATGTAACATGCAATAAGAACATTCAAACATATAAAAATCTTTGTTGCTCTCTGAGCTTTATATATATATACACACACAACTTTGTATATATACATGCAAATATATATAATTATTATGCATATAATTGTCCCTGTGAAATCCCTCATGTATTTTTCTAAATCCATAATTGTGCTTATTCTCTTTTTCTGTACCTGCACAAAACCAAGAAAAATAATAAACATGCATATCAAAAAAATAGAAAAATAATAAACATGGAAAAATCCAGAAAAACAATAAACATTGAATATGAGAATGATATTAGGGTAATTTTCTTGCACAGAACCAAAAAAACAATAAACATGCATATGAAAAAAAAAGAAAAATAATAAACATGGTTATGAAAAATCCAAAAAACAATAAACATGCATATGTGAATGATATTAGGGTAAAGAGGTATAGTAGGTAGGAAAAATTGTTATAGTAAGTTTCATTTATAAGTCTGAGTTAAACTAGGAAGGTTTGAATTCACTAGAATTTGTTTGTTTTTATTTATTTATATTAAAATTTAAATATTGTATTCCTAATGATCATAATTTAAACAAGTGCCATGTAGTGGCCAGTACGTGCCTTATAGTGTTGTTATTATAGTATTTGTTTAGTTGTAATTTTTTTTGTTGATTAGCTATTGGTTGTATATAGTATTTGTTTAGTTGTAATTTTTTTGTAGATTAGGTATTAGTTATATAGACAAATTGCATTCCAATAATTGAAAATTTAATTTTTGAAGAGTGTTGAAATGTCTTAAGTAAATAAAATTGAAATCTCAAAAATAATCTAATTTGGTAAAAATAAAATAGGACTAAAATATTTCCTAACTATAAAACTAAATTTTTACAAAGTCTATTAAATAACACAAATATTTCCTAAAAATGTAATAATACTAATACTTTTATAATTTAAAATGCATTAAAATATTGTAAGTTTGAAGAATAAAATAAAAAATGTAATAACATGGCGAAATATTTTTTGTGATAATGTAGATTTTTAACTTTTGACTAAATAAAATTGAAATCCTAGATTTTTAACTCTTGACTAAATAAAATTGAAATCCCAAAAATAATCTAATTTCATAAAATAAAATGTGTAGAACCCTAACCCTAACTAGGTGTGGATAGATTTGAAATGTCTACCTAAAATATTAAAATGTAATAATATTGAATACCATTACAATTTAAAATGCATTAAAATATTGTATGTTTGAAGAATAGATTTGAAATGTCTGCCTACATAAGATATTAAAATGTAATAATATTGAATACTATTACAATTTAAAATGCATTAAAATATTGTAAGTTTGAAGAATAATTACATAATATAATAACAAAAACATATTCATATTTACATCACTACAGTATTTTATCTTAGTCACTTAATTTGTTATTTAAGTAATAATAGTAAGTACTTTTAGACAACATGATTTTAATTATTTTAATTATTTTAATTAATGTAATATTGTGGTTTAGTAATAATATTGGGTGCATTCATTTAATAAAAGTATATAGTTTAGCTCCATTTAATTAAACATCAATGGTTAAGATCAAATGAATAGTTAAGAAATATTTTAGTGAAATTAGGTTATTTATGTGTAGCACCCTAAAGTATAGTAATAATACTAATACTTTTATAATTTAAAATGCATTAAAATATTGTAAGTTTGAAGAATAAAATAAAAAATATAACTAAATTCATGATACTATAGATTTTAAAATTTTGACTAAATAAAATAAATAATCTAATTACATAAAATAAAATCTATAGAACACTAAAAACTAAATTAAAATTATATTACTTTTAGTTAATGAAGCAAAAAATTAATCGCCATCATTTAGGCATGACTTCACTAGTGGGAGACAAAATTTGTGTTCATAATTTGTTTACTTGCCACGTACTCCCTTCAAATAAAAATTCTCTCCGCATTTATAGCTTTTTGTTGCACTCTCCCAACAAACCGACAATTCGAAGAGAAGAGGTCAATTTTTTTTAGCTAATGACAATACAGATAAATCATTTCTAAATAATTTTTTGTTAAAAATTTATCATGGTCACATAGGAAAAGTACAAATTTAAATCAAATTTGTCCAACAAGAAAAATAATCCTATCTTTTGATTGTTTTGCAATCAATAGATTAATAACTAGATAAGTTGAACTCATTGCAATAGTACCAGCCAAAGGCAGGTACTAATAAAATCACTAGGAATAGAATATTTTTATTAATATCAATAGTGTCACTTTATTAAAATCATAAAATAATAATTATTAAATGAATTTATGAATCAAATATTCTAACTTATTAATCTACCCTTGTGATATAGATATTTATCTTTTTAATTTATTTTTTAGTTTTTTGGTTTTGTTTTTTAATTTAATTGGTACCTTAAATAAATTGGTTTTGAATTAATTATTTTAATTTTAGGAAAACTTTTTTAGGCAAAATCAATTTAGGAGAAAATGAAAAAGTATTTTTGATTTATTTCAATATACTATAATATTTAGTAATGTGTAAGAGTGAAAAGTGTATTTTTAATATTTTCATTCATTTTATATTTAATTTGGTCATTTATTTCTTTTTCTTTTAATATTTATTTCTTAAATTTTTAATCTTTTTAATTTGTTTTTTGGTTATTTCAATTAATTGAGTTAATTGAGTTAATTCTAATTAATTACAATTAATTATAATTAATTAATTTACCCAATTAATTCTATGTTAATTGTGTTAATTCTAATTAATTAACCTAATCTTTTTAATTTATTTTTTGGTTATTTGAATTAATTGAGTTAATTAATTTATGGCTATTTTTAATTTTTAACCATAATTAGGGTTAATGTTAGAATTAGAGAAAGGGTTAGGGTTACAATTAGGGTTAAGGTTAGTATTAAGGTTAGGGTTAGGGGTTGAATTATGGTCAAGGGTAGGGTTAGAGTTAGGGTTAGGGTTAAAATTAGAGCTATGTTTAGGGTTAGAATTAGGGTTAGGGTTAGAGTTAGAATTAGGGTTAGGGTTGCTATTATGGTTATGGTTATGCTTAGAGTTACAAATATAATTAGGGTTAATGCTAGAATTAGGGTAAGGGTTAGGGTTAGGGTCAAAATTAGAGTTAGGGTTAGAATTGTAGTTAGAATTAGGGTTAGGATAGGGGTTAGAATTACAATTAGAATTAGGGTTAGGGTTAGGATTAGAATTAGGATTAATGTTAGAATAAGGTTAGGGTTATAATTAGGGTTAGGGTTGAAATTAAGGTTAGAGTCAGTTAGAATTAGGGTTATTAAATTAGGGTAAGCATTAGAGTTACAGTTAGGGTTAGGGCTCGAGTTAGGTTTAGATTTCAGGTTAAGGTTATGGTTAAAATTGTAGTTAGAATTAGGATTATTGTTAGATTTAAAATTAGGGTTATAGTTAAGGTAGAATCAAGGTTATGATTAGAATTAGGGTTATTGTTAGATTTAAAATTAGGGTTAGAGTAGGGTAGAATCAGGGTTATTATTAGAATTAGGGTTATGGTTCCTATTAGAATTAGGGTTAGAATTAAGGTGGCTTATTATTACAATTACAATTAAGGTAAGAATCAGAGTTACAATTAGGATTAGGGTTCACATTAGAGTTAGGGTTAGATTTCAATTAGGGTTAAGGTTAGTATTAAGGTTAGGGTTAGGTTTTAAATTATAGTCAAGCTTAGGGTTAGAGTTAGGAATAGGGTTAGGGTTAAAATTAGAGCCATGTTTAGAGTTAGAATAAGGGTTATGGTTAGGGTTAGATTTAAAATTTGGATTAGGTTTAGGGTTTAGGGTTTAAAGTTGGGGTTAGGGTTAGGGTTAAAATTAGGGTTACATGTATAATTAGGGTTAATGTTAGAATTAAACTTAGGGTTAGGGTTACAATAAGGGCTAAGTTCAGTATTAAGCTTAGGGATAAGGTTGCAATTAGGATCAGCCTTAGGGTTAAAATTACAGCTATGCTTAGGGTATGAATAAAGGTTAGGATTAGGGTTAGATTTAGGGTTAGAGTTAGATTTAAAATTAGGGTTATAGTTAGGGTAGAATCAATGTTGTGATTATAATTAGGTTAGGGTTAGGGTTAGGGTTAGGGTTAGGGTTAGGGTTCTTATTAGAATTAGGGTTAGAATTAAGGTTGGTTACTATTGGAGTTAGGTTAGAGTTCAATTAGGGTTAAGGTTAGTAGTAAGGTTAGGATTAGGTTTCGAATTATAGTCAAGCTTAGGGTTAGAGTTAGGGTTAGGGTTAAAATTAAAGCTATGTTTAGGGTTAGAATAAGGGTTATGGTTATGGTTAGCTTTAAAATTAGGATTAGGTTTAGGGTTTAGGGTAAGAATTAGAGTTACGGTAAGGGTTAGGGCTAGAGTTAGGGTTAGAATCTAGGTTAGAGTTAAGGTTAAAATTATAGTTAGAATTAGGATTAAGTTAAGGGTTAGAATTAGGGTTATTGTTACATTTAAAATTAGGGTTAGAGTAGGGTAGATCAGCGTTATGATTAGAATTAGGGTCATTATTCCTATTAGAATTAGGGTTAGAATTAAGGTGGCTTACTATTACAATTAAGGTAATAATCAGAGCTACAATTAGGATTAGGGTTCAAATTAGAGTTAGGGTTAATGTTCAATTAGGGTTAAGGTTAGTATTAAGGTTAAGGTTAGGTTTTGAATTATAGTCAAGCTTAGGGTTAGAGTTAGGATTAGGGTTAGGGTTAAAATTATAACTATGTTTAGGGTTAGAATAAGGGTTGTGGTTAGGGTTAGCTTTAAAATTAGGATTAGGTTTAGGGTTTAGGGTTTAGGGTTGGGGTTAAGGTTAGGGTTAGAATTAGGGTTACAACTATAATTAGGGTTAATGTTAGAATTAAACTTAAGGTTAGGGTTACAATTAGGGTTAAGTTCAGTATTAAGCTTAGGGATAAGGTTGCAATTAGGATTAGCCTTAGGGTTAAAATTAGAGCTATGCTTAGGGTTTGAATAAAGGTTAGGGATAGGGTTAGGGTTAGATTTAGGGTTAGAGTTGGATTTAAAATTAGGATTATAGTTAGGGTAGAATCAGGATTATTATTAGAATTAGGGTTAGGGTTAGGGATAAGGATAGGGATAGGGTTAGGGTTAGGGTTCTTATTAGAATTAGGGTTAGAATTAAGGTTTGTTACTATTAGAGTTAGGGTTATAGTTTAATTAGGGTTAAGATTAGTATTAAGGTTAGGGTTAGGTTTTGAATTATAATCACGCTTAGGGTTAGGGTTAGGGTTAAAATTAGAGCTATGTTTAGGGTTAGAATAAGGGTTATGGTTAGGGTTAGCTTTAAAATTAGGATTAGGTTTAGGGTTTAGCATAAGCATTAGAGTTACAATAAGGGTTATGTAGGAATACACACAACATTGAGAGGGGGGGTGAATTAGTGTTAACAATTTTAACACTTTTTACTCCTTTTGATTAATTTAATTTCACAATTATAGAATTCTTCAGAAAGAATAAAGAAAATATGTAGAGTATCAACACAAAAACTTGACACAAGAAATTTCCTGAGTGGAAAACCCTCCTGGGGTATAAAAACCACTCAACTGCCTCACTGGCTTAACACAAATTTCAGATTACAACTGTCTCACTGACATTACAATTCTGCCTCACTGGCATATTGTACTTCTTTGCATGTCTCACTAACATTACAACATCTAAAATTCAATGAAAAATATAACTCAGGGGATTTCCCTATTTCAATAAAAACAAAACCTTATTTCTCCCTGTTAAAACAAACAAAAATATATTCTTTGCAATCAACCTTCAACTATCATCATCATCTACAATCAATCAATTTTGATCTTCAAAATACTTCATACCTCTGCAAAAAATAATCTCAAAATCTAATTCACCATTTCATGAACTTTCTCACTGTACAAAACTGAACAATTGACCCTCTCTGAGAAAATATTGTCTTTCAACACTTTCACCTTCTCTGAACAAATATTAATCCATCTTAATCATTGAAAAATTCCATTCATTTATTGCACCATCACTATTTCAATAACTCAACATAATTCCCTGTCCAAAATTTGTTTCTTCATACCTGCAATACAAAAATACATTTCATAGCAAAAATCCCATTCTACAACTTCTCACCACACACAAGATCATCTCTCTTATCTGCTTCATTATATATCCCTGCAAAAAAAATTCTCTTTTTACAAAATGAACTTCCATCATTCAATTTCTTCAAATCTGTTCAACTTCCAACATCATATATTTTTATCACATTCTCTCAAAAAATCAAATAACAAAACAAGAAAAAAATAAAACTCCTTCGAAGAACTTAGCCTTTTCATATTCTTCTCATTTAGAAACATTCTAAAAATCACTCTCTCTTTCACAAAAACTCTCTTCAAAAAACTCTTCAACATAAACTCAACTTTTTCTCATCCAAGTTTCCATTTCCTATATCTTCTTGTCGATCCACATTCCATCATAAAAAATATCTTTTATGAGTCTTTATATAAACAAAATCTTCTAACCTTCCAACTTCAACTTTCGCTGTCACTTCAAAATAGAAACAAGTTTACTTTCTGCCTTTCATAGCACATAAACCGTCAACTTTAAACTCCCCAATCTGCAGCATAGTTTAAAACTCCACCACCGGATGTGGTAATCCCGCCAACGGTAAATTAAATGTTGATCGTTGATATGTGCTTCCCGCCAGTCGCAAGTAACCTTGACTTGGTAACCGGCCACCCTAGGCAATGGGGCTGGTAAAAACCACGGCATTGCATCCCATAAGTTGTCACTTAAGTGACTCGAACCTCCTAAGCCAATCAACTGCCGATTATAACAAAAGGAATATGACGTCTATTTTGAAGCTTTTAAACTATGATTTGATATTCAACATAGATATTTATGGACTCATTTAAAAACATTTTTGCCCCAAGTATAAACCAGATATACAATTTGATCAAGACATATAAATTGCACCAATATAATTTAGCACAGAAAGCATGACTTAAACTGTCCTATGAAGCATCCTTCTGAGATATCATATGATCAACAATTTACATGTAGGTCCTTGAAATCCTTATAAATTTTAATGCAACATTTCAAATCAAAACATCTGATCCAACATGATGAATTCTCTATAACCAATTTGAATTCATTAAAAGGCAACTCCACAACACTGATTGCATAACCAAACATGATATGTACCTATCAACCATAATACTACTGCATCTTGTGAAAACATCCTGATATTTTGACATTAATGAAAAGACAATATGCTCACCTGTGAAATGTGCTACAAAACTCCCCCTTTGTCTTTGACATTGATGGCAAAACCATAACTCATTTCTCCCCCTTTTTGACATAAAAATGTCAAAGGCAAAAAAATGTCCTGTTCTTGTAAATACAATCCTCTGAAAAACATAAAACTGTCAAAAACCAACACTCTACATCACACTGATCAAATGAACAATACTGTAACACTATCAACCACAAAAATTATGTACAAAAACTATATACAGACTATGTACAAATGAGATTCAGGCCATCAAAATGATCTAGAAGACAACTCCCCCTGAATCTAATATCTCTATAACCTATTGAAGAGAGACAAGAGATAGAACTCCTAATCTCTGTCTCAGAGTTTCAAATGTCTCCTTTGGCAAAGGCTTTGTGAAGATATCAGCCAATTGATCACTAGTATGCACATATTCCAAAGCAACTTCATTTTCAATCACCTTTTCCCTTAGAAAATGATATCTGATAGCAATGTGCTTAGTTCTTGAATGCATTATAGGATTCTTTGACATATTGATAGAACTTGTGTTATCACAAAGAATAGACACGGGCTTTTTAACCTCAACCTTAATATCAAGAAGTGATTGTACCATCCAAAGTACCTGTGTACAACATGATGAAGCAGCAATGTACTCAGCTTCAGCTATAGATAGAGAAACACAATCTTGTTTCTTACTATGCCATGCAACCAATTTGCCACCCAGAAAGAAAGCTGCCCCACTTGTGCTTTTTCTGTCATCAAGACACCCTGCCCAATCTGCATCTGTATAGGCAAGAAGTGTAAAATCATTGTGTCTAGGATACCATAAACCAAAATCAAGTGTACCCTTAATATATCTAAAGATTCTCTTAACAGCATTCAAATGTGATTGTTTAGGACAAGCTTGAAATCTTGCAACCAAACAAACAGCCTGTATAATATCAGGCCTAGAAGCAGTGAGATATAAAAGACTCCCAATCATAGATCTATATAGAGACTGTTCTACTTCAGGTGATTCATCATTTTTACTTAGCTTATGCCCTGTCCCATAGGAGTACCCAAAGGTTTGCAATCATCCATTTGAAATCTCTTTAACATCTCTTTGGCATATTTATTTTGTGAGATAAATATTCCCTTTTCAAGCTGAGATACCTGAAGACCAAGAAAGAAAGACAATTCTCCCAACATAGACATTTCAAATTCTGATTTCATGATGTTAGGAAATGAATGACTCATATCATCATTGTTACTACCAAAAATGATATCATCTACATAAATTTCAACAACCAGAATATCCTCACCTTTGATTAGATAGTACAGATTACTGTCCACACCTCCTTTTGTAAACCCCTGTTCTTGCAGAAACTTATCCAGTCTATAATACCAAGCCCTTGGAGCTTGCTTTAAACCATATAAAGCCTTTTTCAACCTATAAACATAATCTGAATTATCTTTATTCACAAAACCTTCTGGTTGTTCCATGTAAACTTCTTCTTCAAGATCTCCATTTAGAAATGCTGATTTTACATCCATTTGGTAAACTTTGAAATTTTTATAAACTGAAAAAGCTAAAAACATTCTTATAGCTTCTAATCTAGCAACAGGAGAAAATGTTTCTTCAAAGTCAATACCTTCAATTTGTGAATACCCTTTGCAAACCAATCTAGCTTTGTTTCTAACAACTTTACCTTTATCATCAAGCTTATTCCTAAAAACTCATTTTGATCCAATGACATTCTTACCTTCTGGTCTTGGAACAAGTTCCCATGTTTTGTTCTTTTCTATTTGGCTTAACTCCTCTTTCATGGCATTAACCCATGCTTCATCTTTGCTGGCCTCAACATAATTCTTTGGTTCCATTTCAGATATCAAACACACATGTGCTTGATTATGTGCAGCAGCAAGCTTTCCTCTTCTTGTTAACACACCACTGTCCTTATCCCCAATGATCAACTCATGAGGATGATCTCTTTGAAATGCCTTTGAAAGAGTCTTTGTCTTAACATCAACAGATTTTTCAGGATCTTCTTCCTCTCCCTGAATTTCTTCTTCCTTTTGTGAATGATGATCATCTTCCTTGTCATGAATCAACTGCATACAGGGCTGCAAATCCTCATCCACCTTAACATTAGTACTTTCAATTATTCTTTTGAGCCTATTGTTAAAGCACTTATATGCTTTGCTATGTGTAGAATAACCAAGAAATATGCCTTCATCACATCTAGACTCAAAACCACATAAGCCATCATTATCTTTCTTGATGTAACACTTACTTCCAAAAATTTTAAAATAACCAACATTAGCTGACTTACCATACCAAAGTTCATAAGGTGTATAATTTGACTTTACCCTTAATTGAACTCTGTTCAAAGTATATACAGTTGTGTGAATAGCTTCTCTCCAATAGACATTAGGCAGATTTGCATCATGTAGTAAGGTTCTTGCCATTTCTTTTACAGTCCTATTTTTCCTTTCAGCTACTCCATTTTGCTGTGGAGTTCTAGGAGTGGAGAATTGCCTTCTTATCCCATGTTTTTCACAATACTCCTCAAATTCCTTTGAAGTGTACTCTCCTCCATTGTCTGACCTTAGACATTTTAGCTTGAAATCAGATTCCTTTTTAACCATCTTATTGAAGATTTTGAATCTATCAAATGCCTCTGATTTATGCCTTAAGAATGTTACCCATGTCATTCTTGAAAAATCATCAATGAAAAGCATAAAATATTTTTCTCCTCCCAGAGCTTTAGTCCTTGTAGGACCACACAAATCTGAATGTACTAGCTGTAGAGGTTTTGAAGTAAAATACTCCTTAGGCTTGAAACTAACTTTGGTTTGCTTACCCAGCTGACACTCTTTGCATATAGTATTATTTGGTTTTGAAATATGAGGCATATTTCTGACATTGTGATTCCTGCTGATTCTCACAAGATTGTCAAAATTCACATGACCAAGTCTTCTATGCCACAACCAGCTTTCCCCAATTTGACCCATGAAACAGATATGGCTATCAACACTTTTAGTTTCTGAGTTATGAAGATTGTAGATGTTACCACTAGTCCTTAGACCTGCTGCAATAACTTTACCTGATTTCTTTTTGATCTCACATCCATGTGCATCAAAAACCACATTAAAACCATTGTCACATATTTGACTGACACTTAACAAGTTGTGCTTCAATCCTTCTACAAAATACACATCATGTAGTGGTGTTTCATCATCAAGAAGAATTGTACCTTTGCCTTTGATCATAATGCAATCATTATTTCCAAACATAACAGAGCCTTCATTAATGTCTTCAAACTTAACAAATTTTTCTTTATCTCCTGTCATGTGGTTGGAATAGCCACTGTCAATCACCCACTGTTCCTTCTTTTTGGCATGAAAAGCAGCTTGTGCAATCATAACATCAAGGCTCTTATTGATTACCTTACGTTTCCAAACAAGCAACTTCTTTTCAGAACTTCAAGAAGACAAACCTATAACAGTATTCCTTATAGTTTTCTACATTTGCAAAGAAGGTCTACAAAATTTGGCAATATGCCCAAAATTTTTACAATTGTGACACTTCAAACTTCTTAAAAACATGAATGGATTCCTTGGAAATAAATGCATTTCTCTTCTGACTCCAAATCTGCATTCACTGGCTTTATGTCCAAACTTGTTGCAACAAAAACAAAATCCAGTAAAGTGAGCATTATACCTGAAAGTATCATTCCTGTTGTAGTTTCTTGTCCTTATGATTGATTTGCCATTTGTACTAGCCTTTTGAGAACATTGTCCCTCTTCAAATCCAAGACCTGATTTATCTTTGAATCCTTTTTGTCTATCAAGAAGATCATCAAGTTTATCACTACTTCTGCACATATCAAGTCTTCTTCTCAGATCAACAATTTCAGCTTCAAGTGTATGACATTCCTTGTCCTTGTTATTCAACTCTTTGTCTTTATCATCAATAATTCTCTTACTTTCTTCAAGAGAAAGAATTAGATCAGTAATCTGTTTCTCATAACAAGTTAATTTATCATTCATGATATCATTTTCCTTTTGAAATTGACTTCTTTGTGCAATGATTTCCTTTTTAAGTTTCTTGACTTGACTTAATGCACACATCAATTCTCCTTCAAAATCAATAACAGCTTCACAACTGTTTGATTGTTCCTCACATTTTTCATTTTGAACTTCATTTAGAATAGCCATAAATAAAGTCTATGCATTTTCATCAAGAAAATCATCTAAATCACTTTCAGTCATATCAACATTTTTTATGAACAAACTTCTTTTCTTTCTGAAATTATTTTTCCTTCTAGAAACAAACTGTTTCTTTTTAAATTGCTTCTTGTTTTCATCTTCATCACTGTCTAGGTCTTTGTAAGGACACTGAGCTGCATAGTGTCCAATCTTTCCACACTCAAAACATTTGAATGGAAGCTTACCCTTGTACTTACCAACAGATCCCTTCTTCAACTTGCTTGCAAGAGATATTTCTTGATCATCATCCAATTCTTCTGAATCAGAAATCTCCTTTTCTTTTCTGATTGATTTGAAAGCAGCTTCTTTGCTTGAAGGTATGTCATTACTAATTCTCATCTCATAAGCTGTGAAAGTGCCATGAAGTTCATCAAAGGTAACTTTGCTTAAGTCTCTTTCTTCAACTGCAGACACTTTGGATTCATATTTTGGATTTAAAGTCCTTAAGACTTTTGTAACAACTGTCTTCTCTTCCAGTGTATCACCAAGTCCTCTGATAGCATTTACAATTTCTTGGACCCTTAGAAGATATTCTGCCACTTTCTCATCATCACTCATTCTGAGACTTTCAAATTTGGCTCTGTAGGATTACAGTTTTGCTTCTTTGATTTTATCATCTCCTTGATAAATATTAGACAGTTTGTCCCATATTTCCTTGGCTGTTTTACACTCCATGATTTTGACAAGTATGTCATTGGTTAGACCACAACATAATACATTTTTAGCCTTAGCATTATTTTCATATGCCCTTTTCTCATCAGCTGTGCTAGGAGGATTTGTAGTAGTATATGTAGTAACAATGGCAGCATACACATCATACCCCAGAAATGACAAATATGACTCCATCCTGAATTTTCAAAAAGCATAGTTAGAACCATCAAACATAGGTGCTTTATAATTTGAGTAACCTTCTTGACTTGCCATGATAAGTATTCCATAAATATGATCTACCCAAGCTGATTAAGCTTTGACAAGGTACCAGGCTCTGATACCAATTGTAGGAATACACACAACACTGAGAGGGGGGGTGAATCAGTGTTGTTAACAATTTTAACATTTTTTACTCCTTTTGATTAATTTAATTTCACAATTATAGAATTCTTTAGAAAGAATAAAGAAAATATGTAGAGTATCAACACAAAAACTTGACACAAGAAATTTCCTGAGTGGAAAACCCTCCTGGGGTATAAAAACCACTCAACTGCCTCACTGGCTTAACACAAATTTCAGATTACAACTGTCTCACTGACATTACAATTCTGCCTCACTGGCATATTGTACTTCTCTTCACGTCTCACTAACATTACAACATCTAAAATTCAATGAAAAATATAACTCAGGGGATTTCCCTATTTCAATAAAAACAAAACCTTATTTCTCCCTGTTAAAACAAACAAAAATATATTCTTTGCAATCAACCTTCAACTGTCATCATCATCTACAATCAATCAATTTTGATCTTCAAAATACTTCATACCTCTGCAAAAAACAATCTCAAAATCTAATTCACCATTTCATGAACTTTCTCACTGTGCAAAACTGAACAATTGACCCTCTCTGAGAAAATATTGTCTTTCAACACTTTCACCTTCTCTGAACAAATATTAATCCATCTTGATCATTGAAAAATTCCTTTCATTTATTGCACCATCACTATTTCAATAACTCAACATAATTCCCTGTCCAAAATTTGTTTCTTCATACCTGCAATACAAAAATACATTTCATAGCAAAAATCCCATTCTACAACTTCTCACCACACACAAGATCATCTCTCTTATCTGCTTCATTATATATCCCTGCAAAAAAAATTCTCTTTTTACAAAATGAACTTCCATCATTCAATTTCTTCAAATCTGTTCAACTTCCAACATCATATATTTTTATCACATTCTCTCAAAAAATCAAATAACAAAACAAGAAAAAAAAAACTTCTTCGAAGAACTCAACCTTTTCATATTCTTCTCAATTAGAAACATTCTAAAAATCACTCTCTCTTTCACAAAAACTCTCTTCAAAAAACTCTTCAACATAAACTCAACTTTTTCTCATCCAAGTTTCTATTTCCTATATCTTCTTGTCGATCCACATTCCATCATAAAAAATATCTTTTATGAGTCTTTCTATAAACAAAATCTTCTAACCTTCCAACTTCAACTTTCGCTGTCACTTCAAAATAGAAACAAGTTTACTTTTTGCCTTTCATAGCACAGAAACCGTCAACTTTAAACTCCCCAATCTGCGGCATAGTTTAAAACTCCACCACCGGATGTGGTAATCCCGCCAACGGTAAATTAAATGTTGATCGTTGATATGTGCTTCCCGACAATCGCAAGTAACCTTGACTTGGTAACCGGGCACCCTAGGCAATGGGGCTGGTAAAAACCACGGCAGTGCATCCCATAAGTTGTCACTTAAGTGACTCGAACCTCCTAAGCCAGTCAACTGCCGATTATAACAAAAGGAATATGACGTCTGTCTTGAAGCTTTTAAACTATGATTTGATATTCAACATAGATATTTATGGACTCATTTAAAAACATTTTTGCCCCAAGTATAAACCAGATCTACAATTTGATCAAGACATATAAATTGCACCAATATAATTTAGCACAGAAAGCATGACTTAAACTATCCTATGAAGCATCCTTCTGAGATATCATATGATCAACAATTTACATGTAGGTCCTTGAAATCCTTATAAATTTTAATGCAACATTTCAAATCAAAACATCTGATCCAACAAGATGAATTCTCTATAACCAATTCGAATTCATTAAAAGGCAACTCCACAACACTGATTGCATAACCAAACATGATATGTACCTGTCAACCATAATACTACTGCATCTTGTGAAAACAACATCCTGATACATGATCCCCTGTGATGTGAAAACAACATCCTGATATTTTGACATCAATGAAAAGACAATATGCTCACCTGTGAAATGTGCTACAGGTTAGGGCTAGAGTTAGGGTTAGAATTCAAGTTAGGGTTAGGGTTAAAATCATAGTTAGAATTAGGATTAAGTTAAGGGTTAGAATTAGGGTTATAGTTAGGGTAGAATCCGGGTTATGATTAGGGTTAGGGTTAGAGTTAGGGTTAAGGTTAGAGTTAGGATTAGGGTTCCTATTAGAATTAGGGTTAGAATTAAGGTGGGTTGTTATTAGAATTAGGGTAAGAAATAGAGTTACAGTTCAGGTTAGGTCCAAATTAAAGTTAAGGTTATATTCAATTAGGGTTAAGTATACTATTAAGTTTAGGGTTTGAATTATAGTCATGGTTAGGGTTACAATTAGGGTTAGGGTTAGGGTTAGGGTTAAAATTAGAGTTATGTTTAGGGTTAGAATAAGGGTTAGGGTTAGGTATAAAATTAGGATTAGGGTTAGGTCTATAATTAGAGAGAGGATTAGGGTTATGATTAAATATAAGGTTACTATTAGGGTTAGGGTTAGGGTTATGATTAGGGTTAAAATAAAGGTTAGGGTTGAAATTACAGTTAGAATTAGAGTAAGAATTATATTTAGAATGAGGGTTATAGCTTGAAAAAGGGTGACAATTACAATAAGAATTACAGTCAAAACTAGGTTTAGGGTTATAATAAGGGTTAGGTTAGGGTGAGATTTAGGGTTACAATGAAAATTAAGGTTAGGCTTAGGGTTACAATGAGATTTAGGGTTAGAATTAGGATTAGTGTTAGGGTTAGCGTTAGGTTTAGAATTAGAGATACAATTATGGTTATAATTAGGGTTAGGGTTACTGTTATAATTAAGGTTAGGGTGATGTAGGAACTTCTGGAAGTCATAACTTTTGACTCAGATGTGGGTTTTCTATGAAATTTTATAGGTGGATGCGTTATGAGGTGGCCAGTGGTTTCCCAACCCACCCTAGTCGGTTGGACCTCGTCTTGGCACATTTTTGGGGCTTAAAAATTTCATCTTGGCCTTCAAAATGGCAAATTAGTGTTTTTTTCTAGTTTTTTAAAAGTTACTTTTTTTAATAACTCAAAACTCATGTTTCAAATTTAGCATGTTAGTTTTTTTTTTGTCCTACCTTAGCTTTATGAGTTTTTTGGGAAAAAATTGGATTCTCAAGATATGATTGTAAAATTACCTAAAATGGCAAAATCTGATAATTGTCGAAATCTGCCAAAAAAGGTAATTTTTTAAATTTTTTCGTTTTCTTGGATATAAGAGAGTTTTCTCTCATTGTAGTAGGAGAGTTGATGAATAGAAGTTTTTTATGTTTCAGTCTTCAGATATTTGGCTCTCACATGATTAATGGCAAAAATATATTGAGTGTATGTTGTGTTCTACATCATCTAGTATCAAAGTAGGAAGATGGCTGGGAGAGGAAGAGGAAGAGGTTGTCTTGCCCAAATGCATAGAGAAATGCAAAATCTGCAAAGGCAAATAGCTGAACTTACAACACAGATGGAAAACCAAAGACTGGGTAGAGGAGGAAACGAATCTGATGAAGAGATAGGTCGAAGAGGTGCAAATCAAGATACAAAACATGAAGAAGAAGAATTAGAAGGCATGAGTTTTGAAGAGCGGATGCTCAGGGCCTTAGAAGGGAAAAATGAAGGGATCAAGGTAGATGTTTCAGATTATGCAGGTAGTCTTAAACCAGAGGAGTTGATAGACTGGTTGAATGACATGAGAAATTTTTTTGAATGGAAATCCATGACAGAGGAAAAGAAGGTGAAATTTGTATGCACCAAATTAAAGGGTCATGTAATGATTTGGTGGGATCATCTTCAAAAGGAATGAGCAAGGAAAGGCAAGGATAAGATCAGGATATGGAATAAAATGGAGAAGAAGCTGAGAGAAATTTTTTTCCCATAGATTATGCGCAAACCCTTTTTCGTAGGTTTCAAAATTTAAAGTAGAACCTCTCTTCTATGCAAGATTATACAAATGAGTTTTATATGCTGTCTATATGTATAGAGCATCAAGAAACTAATGAACAGATGGCTACTAGATATGTGAATGGCCTGAAATTCTCTATTCAAGATGAATTGAACATGCATCGACTCAACAGTATGGAAGAGGCTTACCAATTGGCTCTAAAGGTTGAAGAAAAATAAAATAGACAATACCATCAAAGGAATAGAGGAGGAAGAAGGGGTACATCAACCCCATTTTGAGGAGGTTTGAATTATGGTAGGGGAGAGTCATCCCATGGATTGGAAAAACAAGCAGACACCCGACAAGATCCTTCAAATCAAGAACGAGGAAGGGGATTTCAAAGAGGTAGAGGTTATGGTAACAGTAGAGGATGGGAAAACTAGAGAAGGCCTTTCACTTGTTTCAGATGTGGAGAAGAAGGTCATAGGGCATTTGAATGCTCAAATTATAACATGCAAGAAAGAAATCAAGGAGGACAACCTAGGGTGAACCTGATTCAAATGTAACATGAAGTGGAAGGGATGGAACTAGAGGTTCCACCAGATGTGGGAAAAAGTCTCATGATGAGAAGGGCAAAGGTGATCCCAGAGAAGGAGAAAATACAAGCCAAAATCTCTGATGGTTCATGGCTTCGAACCAATATCTTCATAACTAGATGCACTTTGGGTGGCAAGGTATGTCAAGTTATTGTTGATGGAGGTAGTTGTGAAAATATGGTTTCTAAAGAAATGGTAGAGAAATTGAATTTACACTATGAAAAACATCCTCATCTGTACCGCATTGCATGGTTTAAAAAGGGGAATGAAGTCACTGTTGATTAAAGATGCCTAATTAAGTTTAGCATAGGGAAGACCTATCAAGATGAGATATGGTGTGATGTTGTCCCAATGGATGCCTATCATGTGTTATTAGGAAGGCCATGGCAGTATGATAGAAAAGTTATGCATGATGGAGAGAAAAACACATATACCTTTTGGAAAGATGGCTCTAAGGTGATTTTATTGCCTCTCAAGGATGAAGGAAAAGGTGAGACCATGTTGTCTGAAAGAGATCTTGTTAAAGAAATGAAGGTGACAAGGTGTTGTTACACATTAGTAGTGAAAAAAGGTGAAGAGGAAGACATTTCAGTTCCCCCAGAAGTAGTAGAGCTATTGGAAGAATTTGTTGATGTTTTCCCTGATGAATTGTCTAATGGTCTACCACCAAAGAGAGATATTCAACATCATATTGATTTGATTCCAGGAGCAACTCTACCCAACCAAGCAGCTTATAGGATGAATCCAACACAACATGCAGAGATGAATAAGCAAGTCACAAAACTCATAAGTAAAGGTGTGGTGAGAGAGAGCATGAGCCCATGTGCTATACCTGCATTGCTGACCTGAAAAAAGATGGAACATGGAGGATGTGCACTGATAGCAGAGCAATTAATAAGATTACCATCAAGTATCGATTTCGTATACCTCATATGGAAGACATGATTGATGTCCTTGCAGGGGCCAAATATTTCAGCAAGATCGACCTACGAAGTGGCTACCACCAAATCCGGATCTGAGAAGGGGATGAGTGGAAGACAACCTTTAAGACTGGAGATGGATTATATGAGTGGATGGTTATGCCATTCGGGTTATCAAATGCACCTAGCACATTTATGAGATTGATGAACACTATACTACGACCTTACATTGGTAAGTTTGTGGTAGTTTATTTTGATGATATTTTGGTATTTAGTAACAGCAAAGAAGAGTACCTACAACACTTGAGGATCATCTTTGGTGTGTTAAGGAAGGAGAAGCTCTATGCCAATTTGAAGAAGTGTAGGTTCATGCAGGACAATTTGGTATTTTTAGGCTTTGTCATTTCTAAAGATGGTGTCAGAATGGATCCAGAAAAAGTCAGGGCAATTCTAGAATGGCCTAGTCCAAGTAGCATCACAGAGGTAAAAAGTTTTCATGGTTTGGCCACTTTCTATCGAAAGTTCATTCAAAATTTCAGTAGTATTGTAGCTCCTATAATAGATTGCACTAGAGGAAGGGAGCTCATATGGACCAAGGATGCTGAGGAGAGCTTTAAGTACTTGAAGCAAAAGGTAATAGAAGCACCTATACTTGCATTGCCAAATTTTGATAAGGTATTTGAAGTAGAATGTGATGCCTCCCATGTGGGAATAGGTGTTGTGCTTAGCCAAGCTAGAAAACCTATAGCTTTCTTTAGTGAATAGCTGAATGAAGTGAAAAAGAATTATTCTACTTATGATTTAGAATTTTATGCAATTGTTCAAGCATTGAGGCATTAGAGACATTATCCAGTTCCCCAGGAGTTTGTATTGTTTATAGATCATATTGCACTGAGATACTTGAACACACAAAAAAAGTTGAATAGTAGGCATGCCAAGTGGGTCTCTTTCTTGTAGGGTTACAACTTTGTGTTGAAGCATAAGTCTGGAAAACAAAATCAGGTTACAGATGTGTTAAGTAGGCGTGTTGCACTTTTGACCACAATGGAAGCTGAGGTGATTGGTTTTGATGCCATCAAAAATTTGTATGAGTTTGATGATGATTTTTGGGAGATTGTGGAACAATTGAAGGCACCTGTATCTGGTAACTTGGATCACTTTAGGGGTGAATATTTTATGCAAGATGGGTATCTATTTAAAGGAAACCAACTATGCATACCAGCTGGCTCTATGAGAGAAAACATTATCAGAGAATTTCATAGTAGTGGGTTAGCTAGACATTTTAGCAAGGATAAGACAATAGCCTTGATAGAAGATAAATATTATTGGCCAAAGATGAAGAGGGATATAACTAAGTATGTAACAAGGTGTAGAATCTGCCAAGTGGCTAAGGGACATTCATAGAATACAGGATTGTATATGCTCTTACCAGTACCAGCTGCACCATGGACAGATTTGAGCATCAACTTTGTGTTGGGACTTCCACATACTCAACGAGGTAATGATTCCATTTTTGTAGTTGTTGATAGGTTCTCCAAGATGGTTCATTTTATTGCCTGTAAGAAAACTAATGATGCAACGAGGGTAGCAGAGTTATTTTTTTCAGAAGTTGTTCGACTACATGGTGTTCCAAAGACTATTACCTCTGACAGGGATACCAAATTCCTCAGTCATTTCTGGAGGACTTTATGGAAGAAGATGGGGACCAAGTTACAATTTAGTAGTGTCTATCATCCTCAAACAGATGGGCAAATAGAGGTAGTCAATCGGAGTTTGGGAAATTTATTGAGGTGTATTGTTGGAGAAAAGCCAAAACAATGAGATTTGGCATTACCCCAGGCCAAATTTGCCTATAATAGTTCTGTTAATAGATCAACGGGAAAGTCCCCTTTCCAGATTGTGTATGGCAGGAATCCTCAGGGTGTTCTAGATTTGGTACAGCTACCAATGAAAGACAGGGTCAGTGATAATGGGGAAGCATTTGCAGAACACCTTCAATAGTTGCAGCAAGAAGTGAGACAGAAGTTGCAGGACAGTAATGAGAGGTACAAGAATTCAGTGGATACTAGTAGGCGCCATCAGACATTCAGTGAGGGTGACTTAATGATGGTATATTTGAGAAAAGAGCAATTTCCTACTGGAACATATCACAAGTTGAAATACAGAAAAATTGGTCCTTGCAGAATTATGAAGAGGATCAATGATAATGCTTATGAGGTCAGTTTACTAGATGATCTTGATATTTCTCCTATGTTTAATAGTTCTGATTTATATGCATTCCATGGTGAGGATGATGCTGAAGATAGTCAACCAAAGGTGGCATGGCACAATCACATTCCCCATAAGAAGAAGGAAAAGATTGCACAGGTTCTTGATAAGAACACTATCTACACTCGGCACGAGCGTTACAACAAGTATTTAGTACAGTGGGACGGATTGCCACCATCAGATAGCACATGGATTACAGAGTGGGAAGTGCAGAGGTTAGATCCAGTCAAATGGCAGTAGTTTGAAGACACTTACTTGCAGGAGCTACGCTCTTTTCAACCAGAGAAGAATGATGCAGGGACTTCCGGAGCTCATAACTTTTGACTCGGATGTGGGTTTTCTATGAAATTTTACAGGTAGATGCGTTATGAGTTGGCCAGTGGTTTCCCAACCCACGCTAATCGGTTGGACCTCATCTTGGCAATTTTTCGGGGCTTGAAACTTTCATCTTGGCCCTCAAAATGGCAAATTAGTGTTTTTTTCTAGTTTTTTAAAAGTTGCTTTTTTTAATAACTCGAAACTCATGTTTTGAATTTAGGATGTTAGTTGTTTTTTTGTCCTACCTTAGCTTTATGAGTTTTTTGGGAAAATACTAGATTCTCAAGATATGATTGTAAAATTACCTAAAATGGCAAAATTTGACAATTGTCGAAATCTGCCAAAAAAGGTAATTTTTTTTAATTTTTTCGTTTTCTTGGATATAAGAGAGTTTTCTCTCATTGTAGCAGGAGAGTTGATGAATAGAAGTTTTTTATGCTTCAGTCTTCAGATATTTGGCTCTCACATGATTAATGGCAAAAATATATTGAGCGTATGTTGTGTGCTACATCATAGGGTTAGTACAAGGGTTAGGGTTATTGTTAGAATTAGAGTTAGGATTAGTATGAGGGTTAAGGTTGCTATTAGAATTAGGGTTAGGGTTCAACATTGATATTAAAATATTCTTTAAAAATAGGTACCCTTTTTCTATATCTAACCTAGGTAATTCTAATATAACCTTGGTTCTAACCCTAACCCAAACCCTAATTCTAAATCTAACGCTAATTATATTTCTAACCCTAACCCTAACCCTAACTTTAACCCCTAACTCTAATCCTAAATATAATATATAATATAATATAATATTTTAATTATTATATAATATATTAGATATATTATAAAAGATATATGTAATATAATATGTTTTAATATATTATAATTAGTGTTAGAATTAGGCTTGCGGTTGCTACTAGCATATTTATATTAGATATAATATATTTAAAGTATGCCGATATATATATCTATTTTTTAATCACTAATCCTAACATTAGACGCCTCCAGAATGTTCACAACCGCCAAATGTTTCTTATTGTTTCGGTCCAATACTCTGGATTTACTGTTGCTTTAAAAAAGAAAAGCAGCTCACCATTATGAAATCAAACATATTTGTCAAATTTCCCGCCTCCCCCACACCCCCCATGATTATTTTGAAGCTTATGACATCTTTAGTCTTCAGAAACATGGCTCGAAAGTCCTTTCGCTGGTTATTTTATTATAAGGTCCTTTTCCTCTAAGAAAGATGCCGATTGTCCGGTCTATTCAGTTTCTTTTTTCATGTGGCGTGATATAAATTTATTGTTCAGTCTATTCCTTGGTTGATGGAAGAGAGGAATCTGCGCGTAACCTCAAAACAATATTTTTTATATTTTTTAGTCATGAGTTTTTCAGTCTATGAAGATAAATTTAGCCATGAGATTTTCAGTCTATGAAGATAAATATTTTAGCTTTTGAATTCAATTGTGTTGTTTTTTACATTAACATTTATAATCTGTCATTAAATTCATCAAATATGATTTATAAATTTTTTAAGTCATATATTTTAAACTAAAATTTATAAAGTTTTAATATTAAAAACCATAATAACAACAATTTGTTAACTGCAATAGTCCAGAGCCCTTTGGCTATATATATTTGCTGAAGTTTTCCAGTTTCCATTATTAAGTTGTGATTTGAAGAGAATAAATCGGTTATCTATTGAGGGAATTCAGCTCTGAGTTAAAAGGATTTACAAGGAGGGTTTAGCAGGTGGATTAATTCTGCTTTCAGATATGAATTGTAAAGGTCGGTTCATTCTCTTAGTCATCTTCACTACTTTTACCTTTGTTACATTTTCGTCCAATGAGTTGAAATACAAGAATCACATTGATGCACAAGCTTTGCTTCAATTAAAAATCTCTGTAAAAACGGATCCAACTCTTTCTTTGTCCAACTGGGTAAATGCAAATGATATTTGCAACTGGACTGGAATAACTTGCGATCTCAATGAAAGGGTTGTGAGTGTGGTTCTCAAATACAAGAGATTGGCTGGTACGATTCCCCCTCACATAGCCAATCTCTCCTTCCTTACAATGCTCGACCTCTCTAATAATCGTTTCTCTGCTGGCATTCCCTACGAACTTGGTAAATTAGAAAACCTGCAGTACATGAAGCTGTATGGAAACAGCTTGCAAGGTTCAATTCCAGTTAGCCTGTCTGAGTGCACAAATCTTTTAGAACTCCGATTAAACAATAATTTGTTGAGCGGAAGCATTCCACCAGAGCTGAGTTCCTTGCATAACTTGAAAAAACTCATCATCTCCAACAATAGATTGAATGGTATCATCCCTGGAGAGTTGGCAAATTGCACTGCACTTAAAACCTTAGATCTTGGGCATAATCTTTTATCTGGCACTATCCCTAAGTCCATCAGTAACTGCACAAAATTGCGTGTCTTATCTCTGTACGAGAATACCTTTGAAGGACCAATTCCGTCAGAGATATTAACAACATTGACCAGATTACAATATATGTATCTGTATTCCAACAAACTCAATGGTAGCATCTCCAAGGAGATTGGCAAATTATGGAGACTGAGGACGATTTTCTTTCATAACAATAGTCTTACAGGTAGCATTCCCATGGCCCTGGCGAACTGTTCGTCTCTGGAGAGGCTGGTTTTGTCTTCCAATTCCTTGTATGGCACCGTTCCAGCAGAATTGGGTTCACTTTCCCGACTGCAGGAACTGTGGTTTACTAATAACAGTCTTGGAGGATCAATTTATTCTCTCATGAATTGTACTGAATTGAAGAGATTGTCGCTAGGCAACAACAAGTTTGAAGGTACAATTCCAGAAGTTATAGGCTATAAGCTACCCAAATTGCAAGGGATGGAATTGCTGGTGAATCAGTTAAGTGGCAGCATCCCAAAATCTCTAGGAAATTGTTCCGCGCTCTCTTTTTTTTCAATAACAGAAAACAAGTTCAGTGGAGCAATACCCCGAGAATTAGGCATGCTGACTCATCTAGAAATATTTGCTATTAGCCTTAACAGCTTCAAGGGAAATGTTTTTCCTAATTTGTTAAATTGTACACAATTGCTGGAGATTGACCTGACAGATAACAGGTTCGTGGGCCCCATTCCTGCAAATATTGGCCTGAAGCTCCCCAACTTACAATCATTTACTGTGGGAGGTAATCGATTCGGTGGGGGTATCCCAAAGTCTCTGGGAAATTGCTCTCAGCTCTCAGTTCTTGATCTCCCAGAGAGTATGCTAAGTGGTGTGGTGCCTCAAGAATTGGGAATGCTAACTGCTCTGCAGATACTGAACCTTGAGGATAACAGCTTGTCAAATGGACACTGTGGTACAATGTGTTTATTAGATACACTTTTAAACTGCTCCATTCTTGAAGTGCTAGATCTATCTGTAAACAATTTCGGTGGCACTTTGTCCAGGGGCATAGGAAACCTCTCTCCAGGGCTATCAATACTAACCTTGGGTCATAACGACATCACTGGCAATATACCAGAAGAGATTGGCAGCCTTACTGAGTTGAACACATTCTCTCTCAATAATAACAGAGTAATTGGGCAGGTTCCAAGTGCATTAGGCCGTCTGAAGAATCTACAATGGTTGGATTTGAGATCCAACAAATTGCATGGCAGCATTCCATCAGAGTTTAAGATGCTGATAAACCTGGAATATCTATGGCTTCAGCTAAATCGTATTTCTGGAGATATTCCTTCATATTTGGGCAGGCTGCAACAGCTGAGGAAACTTGACTTCAGTCATAACGAGCTCACAGGAAGGATACCGAAAGCCATTGGGCAATGTTTCCGCCTCGAGATGATTGACCTCTCATACAACAACCTCACAGGAAATATCCCAATGGAGATCGCAAGTCTCCATTCATTGGCGATTTATCTCAATTTTTCATACAATTTACTGGCAGGAAGATTGCCTTCACTGGGAGGAATGCAACAGATTCAAGCCATAGATATCTCAGCTAATAAACTCTCAGGACCTATCCCTGGCGATATTGGCAGTTGCTCGGGATTGCAATACCTGAACCTTGCCAAAAACAAATTGGAGGGAATGGTGCCAACGTCAATAGGGCAGCTTAAGAGCCTTGAAAGCATTGACATGTCTTTCAATCAGTTGTCTGGCCCAGTGCCACGCTCTATTGCAAATCTCACTATGCTCCGGCATTTAAATTTCTCATACAACAATTTGAATGGATCAGTGACAAATCAAGGAGCTTTCAGAAACCTAAGCACAACATCATTTTTGGCAAATCCGGGATTATGTGCAGCGTCAGGCTGGTTGAATTTACCAAATTGCACAAGCTCTGCCAAAAATCATGATGCATTGAACAGGAACATAGTCTTGGTTGCTTCATTTGGCACATTATTCGCATTGTGTTGCATTTTTGGGGCATTTTACATTCTCTACAGAAGAATTAAAAGAGTGCCATTTACAAATAGTTTGTTGGGGCAAGGTTTCATGCAAATTTCTAGCCAGGAACTTCACACAGCAACCCAAGGATTTAGTGCCGCTAATTTACTAGGCAAGGGTAGTTTCGGGTCAGTCTACAAAGGGCTCTTGCATGATAACAAGATGGTGGCTGTTAAGTTATTCAATCAGGACCCTCAAAATTCATTCAAGAATTTCGTCAGGGAATGCAGAATACTAAGAAAAATCAGGCACCGCAATCTTGTCAAAGTCTTGTCCTCTTGCTCTACTGCAGATTTCAGGGCTCTGGTACTGGAATTTATGTCAAAGGGAAGCCTAGAACAACACCTCCACACAGATGAAACAGAGTGTGGCCTGAGTTTGAAGATGAGGATGAACATTGCACTTGATGTGGCACATGGGATGCCATATTTGCACCACGATTGTACCCCCTGTTGTTCATTGTGACTTGAAGCCCTCAAATGTGTTAATGGACGAAACCATGACAGCCCATGTGGCTGATTTTGGAATTTCCCGTCTATTGACGTCCCCTGTTTCTACATGTAGCAGCACATCCAGACTGAAGGGAACAGTAGGCTACCTTGCTCCAGGTAAAAACCCAAGCCCGACATTTTTTATATTTTCGGTGTTTGTCTTAGCTAACTTAGTTTTCTTCTCAACAATGAAATCACTTTTTACTGTTGCAAGAATATGGAATGGGAGGAGAAGTGAGTACCAAGGGAGATGTTTACAGCTTGGGGATGGTCATCCTTGAAATGGTGACTAAAAAGAGGCCTACTGACGGTATGTTTTCTGGAGATGTTACTTTGCCCAGATGGGTGAGAGGAGCATTCCCTGAGGCAGTGAAGGGAGTGGTGGACAGAGAGCTGCTGGTTGATCAGTTAACTGTGGGTGGGTCTAGTAGTACTACACCTGAAACCACTGGTGAAGAATTGGAATCCTCTGAGCATGGCAGTTGCCTGCTTAGTTTTATTGGATTAGGAGTGCAATGCACACGGCAAAATCCAGGGGATAGACCAACAATGAGAGAGGTGGAGGGTATGCTGGAAAAGATAGTGTATGGCAGGGTATATGGAAACCTAGAAGAGCATGCATCCGTCCAGAACCTGTTGAGTGCAGGCAATGTAGTAGGCCATCCAAATAGCAGCACAGATCAAACTGAGAGCAGTTAAGTACAGACTATTAAAATTTAGTGATTTTCTTTCACCAGCAATAGTATTTTAGTATTTTCCACGTACATATGAAAACTGAAATTCTTTCAGAGATAATATATATATATTAAAAAATATATATTATTTAGGAATATAAAACTACGGTTGTCTTTCATATATATAGTTTTTTTTAAGAACAATAAAAGTATATTTTTTTTATCAACATCGTCTATTTAAATAGCATTTTTAGTCAATAGGTTATATTATTGTTAATTTTCCATGAGAATGTTGTTTGAAGTACAATCACCAAATTTTAATAATGTGAAAAATCATATCTCTCAACAAATCTTCCCACAAATTAAGTCTTTCCACATTAAAATCTTCATGATGTAAAAATAATCAAATCTTCGTACCAGGCAATTCTTTCATGGTGTAAAAATATCAAATCATAATTAATGCATCTAAGTTACTAATATCATTATTTTCCTATGGGGAAACCCTGCATCTCTTACAAACTATTTATTTTCTTAAACAAAGAATGTACCAAACTCTTTCATCACGATTGGTTTTTTAATTCTTTTAAAAAATTGTGTTATTAATGTTTTTTTTTTAAATATGAATTATAAGAATTATTAACGTCTTGGAAGTATTTGTCATTTTTAGTCAATAGGTTATATTATTGTTAACTTTCCATGAGACTGTTGTTTGAGGTGCAAAACAGCTTTCTAACTCACCATTAAACCATTTTAAGTCACCAAATTTTAAATCATATCTCCCAGCAAATCTTCCCACAAATTAAGTCTTCCCACATGTCAAATCTTCCCGCCAACCAATTCTTTCACGGTGTAAAAATATCAAATCATAATTAATGCATCTAAGTTACTAATATCATTATTTTCCTATGGGAAACCCTTGCATCTCTTGCAAAGTATTTATTTTATTAAACAAAGAATGCACCAAACTCTTTCATCAGGAGTGGTTTTTTATTTCTTTTAAAAATTTATGTTATTAATGTTTTTTTTTAAATATGAATTATAAGAATTATTAACGTCTTGGAAGTATTTTTCATTATTATAGTTTATTATTAAAATTCAAAATCTATTTGCTTAAGAAGCTAGTATGGTTAATTATTTAAAAATGTTTAAAAATTATAATGTGTTATATTTTTATTGAAAAGAAAAATTTGTTCTAATTTATAGAATTATTTGGTCTATATTGATGCTTACCATTATATTTGAGATAATCTTTAAGAGTGTTATTTTTTAACAAAACTTTTTCATGAGTTAATTATAATTGGATGATGTTTTAAGTGATTGATTTTATAAAGGTTAGATTAATGCACTAAAAAGTTTGAACTAGTGAAAATTTTAGAAAAATTAACGAAAATGAGGGAAAAATAGAAAAAAAAGCCACCTTGTATACACTGTTGCCTTATTTAAGGCTTGTTCAAAAGTGCATGTGATGCATACTTTTGTCTAAAACATGATCAGTTTTCAAAATATGAAGGAAAAGGGACAAGCCACTTGGAATGTGCTTAACATCACTATACACCCATTGAATATAAAAAAAAAATGCAAAAAAGAAACAAGGGCATACAAAGCATGCCGAGCATGTCCCTGGGACCACATGACCATGATGTTGCATTAGCCAAAGTGATAAAGGCATGCATTAGGTATTTGATCACAACTAAAAAATAAATAAATATAATGGGAACAATTGATATATTATTCATAATGAGTTGACTAAATAATTGGTTACTAGACAAGCCCAAACTAACAATAAGACACAAAAAAAGATGTTTGGAGAAATAGGGATAATTTTTTTATTAATGCAAAAATTCTTCGATTACATAAACTACCCAAACAAACATGAAGATTACAATTATAAATGCAAAGATTATTTGTTGTTTGAATCCAACAAGAATATGACTATGGATAGTCTCGTCAATAAATTGTATAAAAAAATGATGGGAAGTGTCACATCCACCATGGAAGGAGGCTTACTCATGGGACACTACATGGAAAAAACAAGAATAAGTAAAAATAATTAAAAGCTAATTGGGAGACAAAATTATTAGAGGCATAGGTGACAATCATGAAAAAAAAAGAATATGATTCATAGTGAATGAGGAAGTGGTGCTTAGTTAGAATCATTATAGATTCAATTTGACACATCTGTGGAGGGATTTTCATGACCATTGGAGGGCACATAGGGGTTTAGAGTTCTATAAAAAGCATAAAGGATAGAGGAATTTGAGGAGAAGCGTGGGACTATGAAAGTCACCTAGGGCATGGAGAAGGTAAGAAGGAAGGATGATTAAAGGTGGGAGGAGGGAAAGAATTATGTAGAAGTTGATAGGTTGTAGTTGGGAATAAATGTGAGAAAAAGTGGTGCAGGAGCACCAAGGAGACTAAAGGACTTATGTCTTGTTTTTGATGTTCATTTTGTCTTGTTGATTCCATAAGGTCCTGAAGACCATTCTCATGTTGTAATAAGGATTATGATGCCATGTTTGTAATAGGCAATCATACTTGATCATACATTGTAATAGGAGGCAGTCATAAAGTCATAAGGGGCAGTCATACAAACTTCATGTTGTAAACCTTGCTAAGGCATATAGTGTTAAGGCATATAGAGGTCTAAATGTCTTGTCAAAGGTATAATGACATTGTCAAGTGTTTGAAGGCATTGTTAAGCCTAAACACAAATGATGCCTTTGTCAAACTTTGTATTTAGTTGTTGTGGTTACAAAATAGGGCAGTTAGATGGTTGGGGACAGTTCACCAGTCCTCCCATAGACCCAAACTATCCTTCAACTGCTTCAAGACCCCAAGGAAGGTTTAATTAAACTTTGCAGATGCCCATTAAGGAAGAAGAAGCATTTTGGTGAAGAAATAAATAAGATATAACAGTTTTTTTGCCTGTGTTTTACTATTTTTTGGCTGTTGCTACACATACTTTGCCTATGTATAGACGAGTGGTGGCTATTGGGAATGTTTGAATGAAAGCCTTGTGAGTAACCTTTCAAATGCATATATATTGAATTCTTGACACTTCTTTAGAGCATACAAATCCATACTTTTCTGTGAGCTAGTCTAAGAAACCCTCAACTACGGTTCTGATAGAAATTTAGAATGTTTTCGCCATTCCACTAACTTCAAAACTCTTTGATTAGTGGGATGGGTTCTCTGATGTTTGTTTTTATGTTTTTCAAGGGCATTTTGGGTAGGAGTTTGTTATTGATGGAGTTCTATTGATGAAACCTAGCAAGACCACATGTTAGGAGTGTAGAAAGAACAACAGCATAAGGTAATTCTTGAACAATCAGCTGTGAGACCTGAAAAATCATGAAATCCTTCATTTTGCCACCCATATGAAGTGTCCAAGAGGTCTAGAGAGTTTGGTGGTTCCATTCAAGGGTAGTTGCTTCACAAATTTGGCCTAATTGGGGCTCTAGGTCACTAGGAGGGGTTATAGGTTGGACTATACTGTCCAAAACAACCTATACCCATTTTTGGATATGTGATAGGGAGTCTAAATGGGTATCTCCTGATTGTCTCAAATCTAGGTTTGAATGTCTGCATCAAAAGTTATTGATGACTATTCTCTTTTCTAGGGCTACAAGGAATATCTGGGGTTTGTGAAGGAAGTACTAGTTCTGAGTTTGATCTGCATCTGCCAATGATTGGAATGGGTCCCAATGCATGTCTAATCAATATTTTCATGATGGTTCCAGAGCCCCTAACTACTGTTCCCACTTTTATATGAAGAACCTTGAATTTGGGCTTTAGAGAATAAGAAAACCTGTTCATCTTGTCAAATCCTTCTACCTATCCTAGTGCCTCTACATCATAGTGGTATCAGAGCCATAAAAGGTTTTGTTGTTGGTTTTGTAAGACCTGGTATATGTTAGTAGAGGAGAGTGAAGGAGAGGCTAACAATATGCCTCCAAAGGGGATGACCACTGAGGTGGTTAAGAAGTTCAAGGAGATGGAAGAAAAGATCAAAAGTGGGGTCAAGGAAGCACTCCAAGCAGAGTCGAAGGCATTGAGGATAGGAAAGAGGATAGATGAAGATTCTGATGAAGAAGAAGAAAAAGAGGAGGAAGAAGAAGATCAAGAAGAGGTAGAGGTACCTGCAGATCAAAAACATTTCCTTGAAGCCATCAAGGCAATTGGCAAAGATTCTTCAGAGGCTCGGATGGAGATTCCCATGTTTAGTGGCAAGATGAATGCTAATGAAGTTGTTGGTTATTTTCCCAAACTAGATGCTTATTCCTAGTTATCCCTACAAAGTAGCCACCATTGATCAACAGGATTCCTGGGCCAAGGGCCAACAGTATAGGAGATAGACTCTATAAATATCTCCTCTTCTTCTTTAGGCTCTGTAGAACCAAGGGGGGTATTCCCTACTCAACATCCATGAGATATAACTATGCAAAGACTGGGATGCTGACACAAAGTAGATAAATCCTATTTTATGCAGACCAAAACTGTGAGATAAGTGCAAAGGGGCTGACTTTGGGCCTATATTTAGTTGTAGACAGAGGATTTTGGTCCTAAACTACTTTTAATGTCCTAAAAGGTTTGTAAATGAAGTTTGAGTTTGATTTTATATTTGGATGCAAAACTAGGACTTTGGACTGTAACCTCAATACAAGACTAGATCGGTGCCTATCCAGGGCTCGGAGTCAATAGACATACACATGTGAATGGCCAGCATGAACATGTACCAAAGACTGGATATCAAGGGGATTTTTAATATCTACCTTATAGATACTTCCCAACAATTAGGTGCTTAATCATTCATATTTAATTGTATCCCTACTGCAACACATTTTCTCAATGATTAACCTAAAACATTTAATTTGTTCCTTGAACAAAAGTAGGAGATTAAACATTCAATATAGAAAAACTATATTCCTAAACCTTAACAACCCTTAGTCATCTTGATTCAAAAGAAACTATGCCCACAGCTTGGAGACAAATGATTAAACACATTCATAGAGCATTTCTCATATAAAACAACATGAAACCAGTGAATTCATGCATGAAACATACAACATGAGACTCATAAACTTACAAGACATCAAGAACAGGGCCAACAATGAAGTTGTATTGTGTCACAACAGCAAAATTATTGTCCATTTTTCAACCACCTTAAAATGAGTCACACAACTAGCTATATACAACAAGGAAGGTGCACTTAGCATTAAAAGTACATGGTTTTCTCAAAAATTTTGCCAGATACATGCATCATGAGCAAATGGCGCTCAACACATTGAATGCAGCAGGTAGAAGAGGAGACTGGGAGTGGTTGAACTCGAGCCCTGTACCGCCACCTGGGGATTCACATTATCAATCAGGTACTTGATCCATCCATGCCTTCGCCCATACCCTGTAACATCTGCCATTAATGGCATACCAACCCGCAGCCTTGGGAATGCAGTGGACTGTGCGCTCTTAAAACTTTCCTGCCAAGAAATATGACCCTGATATTTCAAATCATGTGGGAACCAAATATCCCACACGCACCCCACGGTGACCTCCTCAACACTTTATAAACTTAGCCATGAGCATATATGATGTCGGCAATTTTGCTCCCGATAGCTCCAGTTTAGACCTCATCATCATCCCTCCACATGATGCTCTAATGTTCAATATCACCCTAATGTCAGTGAGTCACTTGCATGATAATCCATCCTTGAAAAATCACCCTGATATTTCACATCATCCTGATGTGAAATATCACCCTTATCAGAAAATCGCACCGATAAGAAAATATCACCCTCATCGGCACACCCTGATGCATTAGAGGAAGATCCTCCTGCTCTGCCGATACCATATGTCTTACCGATGATCCTCATGATCATGTCCATTGACATCCTGATGATGTCACCATCATATTGCAATATCGGGGTGATCTTTGTAAGATGACTGATGTTAAACATATGACCCCCCATCCTCATTCGAAATATCAGGCCAGATTGAAAATCTTAGAAGATGACCCCATCAGACCTTGATGATGTCATCGTCACATCGGCATCAGGGTGATATTCAGAAAATCACCAGATATTTGAAATATCACCCCCTGCACAAATATCAGGGTAAACTGTAGCTTTGGTGTAAGATCAGGGTGATCTTTGAATATGACTAATATTTGAAATATCACCCCCCCTTTCGGAATATGCATGAAGCTGATAGGCAGATATCACTCCCCACATAAAATTGATGCTCACAACATCGGGGTGATAAAACAACACGGGGGGTGATCCTGACTAATATCACCTGATATTTAAAACATGACCCCTTGGAATATCAGGCTAACAAAAATATGATGATGATGACCCCCTCCTCTGGAAAATTAGGTCAAACTAAAACATGCTGAGGAGGCCCAAAGACTTAGAACTTTTTTGGATTTTTTGGGAAGGCGCCTGCATGCTAAATGCTTGAAACTTTAAGATCCATACGGTCAAAACCAGGAACCCACCACAGAAGGCCAGCATCAGAATAGGCAGGACAATGCAAGACCCAATGACTGAGAAAATTTAGGGTTTGAATGAGAAAGATTCGTGAATGCTCAAACATAAAACCCTAAACATAAATGATTACCAACAGGCTCCAATTGGGGACGTGCAGGTGCAAGACTGTAGCGAGGACCAAATTACTCCGGGGCAGACCAGACAAAACTCAAAACTCAAAACATGATAGACAATACAAGGCATGTACAAAATACTTACACCTAACTTACAGTGTGCACATAAGGTACTCATTTATGTGTAAAAGGCTTTAATGAATTTACCGTGCACTGGCATTTCCATTAGTTCACCATTTAGGGGTTGGAGAAAGTAAGAATCATTCTCATAGATATTGCCAATTTGATATGGGCCGGTCCATAAGGGTTCAAATTTACCATGCTTTCCCTTATCTTGGCTCCTTGCATTCCACATAAGCACTAAGTCACCTATCTGAAACCTTCTCTCTATAGTCCTTTTATCAAATAGATATTTCACTTTTTATTATTTCTTGATGTTTGTTTTCTGTGCTTCTCTTCTGATTTCATCAAGTGCGACTAGCTAATTTATTCTTTCAGTCATTGGGTCCCCGATTTGCTCATCGTTCCCCTGGATGAATTTATAAACTGGAAGGAGGTTGTTCATAGGCAATTTAGTTGCCGCACCATATACTAATTCATAAGGTGACTTTCTAGTTGCTATTTTCACTATCACTCTGCCAGCCCATAATGCCAACTTCAGCTTTGAATCCCAAGACCTCTTATTTTTATCTATCATCCTTTTGATGATTTTCATGAGACTTTTGTTGCTTGACTCTGCCTGACCATTCCCTTGTGGGTGGTATGGTGATCTATGAAACAAATCAGTTCCATAATTGCTGCAAAAATAATAAATTCACCAGTTCTGAAACACATGGCATTATCTACGACCAATTTGGCTAGCACTCCAAATCTGATAATAATATTTTCTAAAATAAATTCCATCACCACCTTGCTTGTAGCTCTTTTGGTTGGAACAACCTCAATCCATTTGGTGAAATAATCAGTGGCAACTAGAATCCAACTGTGCCCTCCACTTGATTTTTCTGAGATTTCCCCTATAAAATCAATTCCCCATTGTTGAAATGGAGCTTCTACAGTTATAGTCCTGAGGGGCAATGCACCTCCATATTTTAGCTTTCCTGAGAACCTTTGGCAAGGATCACATTTTCTTATCATTCTATGTGCATCTGAGAAAAGAGTTGGCCACCCGTAGCCAGCTCTAAGGATTTTGTGGGTTGTTGTATGGGTAGCATAGTGTCCACCACACACTCCATTGTGCATGTCATTGAGGATATCCTTGGTCTGATTCTCATCCACACATTTGAGCAATTAACCATCAGGATCTTTCCAATATAGCTCTCCTTGAACAATGATGTATTTAATAGCTTGCAGCTTCAAAGTTCTCTTTTGGATATCACTGATGTGGGAAGGACAGTTCAAGTTTTGCAAATAATACACTATGTCCTTATACCACTCAAATTCTAACATATTTATAGCTTCGTTATGCACTACATTCACTTGGCATACCTCTAGATTTGACTGTGTCATCAGTTTTGCCAAGCCTTGTCCTCTTACCAATTTTGTGATCTATATCTCTATGTTGAATTCCTACAATTTGTTTATCCATCTGCATCTCCTTCCAGTTATCTCTTGTTGAGTAAATATATCTTTGATTGCTGCATGAGGTACATATGCAATTTCTTGTGAGCCTACCAAATATGGCCTGAAGCTCTTGACTGCTCTGACCAGTGCATATGCCTGCTTCTCCATGATGTCATACTTTAATTCAGCAACCTGCAATGACCTACTAAAGAAAGCTATAGGTTGTTCAAGCCCTTCTCCATTTTTCTGCAATAAGCATGCAGCAATAGTGTGGAAAGAATCAAATGAAAATAATTGAAATGGCTTCGAAAAATCAAGAGATTTTAATACAGGAGCCATCTTTATTGCCTCTTTTATGTCTTGAAATGATTTGGTTGCTTCACCTTCCCATTTGACAGTTGCATTCTTCTTTAGCATTTTAGAGATCTCCTTGGTGGTCTCTACAAAATTAGGAACAAATCTCCTAACAAAATTAATTTGTCCAAAGAAAGACTAAACACCTTTTATTGTTTTAGGGATCTGGATTTTATCAATTGCAGCCACCCTTTCAGGATCAATCCTGACTCCATTCTTGGGAACAATGTGCCCAAGCAATTTTCCTTCTACAACCCCAAAAGCACATTTCTTTGGGTTGAGTGAGATGCCGTACTCTAATGCTCTAATAAAAATTTGCTCCAAATGCATACAGTGCTACTCCTCCTTCTTTGAAAAGGCAATTAAGTCATCTTGATACATAGCCGAGATTAAATCAATCAATCCTGCGAAAGCAACATCCATTGCCCTCTGAAATGTGGCATCTGCATTTGTCAGTCCAAATGGCATCCTCACATATACATAGGTTCTCCATGGAGTAGTGAAAGCAGTCTTAAATTGTTCTGATTCTTTTACTTTCACTTGATTGTAGCCTAAAAAACCATCCATCATAGATAAAAGTTCATAGCGAGTCACCTTCTGCAACATGGCTTCCATGTTTGGCAATGGATAATTGTCCTTTAAGGAAGACACATTTAGATTGCTAAAGTCCACACACAACCTTATATCACCATTCTATTTTATGACTGGGACAAGGTTAGACACCCAAGTTGAATGTCTAATAGGCATGATTATTCCAGCCTCCCTAAGCTTCATAAGTTCTTCTTGCATTTTAGGAGCTAAGGTTGGGTTGATAGGCCTTTGTTTTTGTCTAAATGGTTTAGCTCCAGGCTTCAAAGGGATTTCATGTTGAAATAAATCCTCTCTATAAGCTTTCAAGTCCTCATATGACCAAGCAAAAAAATATTTATATTTCTTAAGTAATGCAATCAGCATACTTTTGATATGTGGTTTGAGCTGTTTGCCAATGTATACCCTTTTGGGAGCATGAGATGTTCCCAAGTTTATCTCCTCCAAATTATTTTTGTTTGTTGGAGATGCCTTTGTAACAAATTGGTCCCTATTGTCAAAAGCTCTCTCTAAAGCTACCAACCCTCTAGGGATTTTGTTTGTCTTAAGTTGAATTAGTTCTTTCCCTAAGAGAGTTTCCTTTCCATCTACTACCTCCACAAAGTTCTGAAAGTCCATTTCTTGGTTCTCAAATTCATCAATACAATGTAGAAATCTCAATAAATCTTTATCATCATCAAATACCTGCCAGCTACATACATTATCTAGCACTGTAAGTCTAAGTTTAACCTCAACATTTGTAACATCTGATAGAGTGATGTCATCTGGCCTTATGGCTACATTGGCTAGAAAATCCGCCCTAACATTTTTTTATCTTTCTATCCAATTTATTGAAAAAGCATCAAACAATTCAATAGTATCCCAAATAACATGCTTATATTGTTTTAACCTTTTATTTTTTTATGCATACTTATCTCTAACTTGGGAAACAATAAGCTCTGAGTCACCAAACACTCTGAGCATCTTAATTCCATGCTTCAAAGCAACATTCAGTCCTAACAACAGAGCCTCATACTTTGCAATATTATTTGTGTAGGCAAACTTCAACAAGAAAGAGAATTTTAGAAGCTTATCAGCTGGAGACAAAAACACCACTCCAGCATCAGAGCCTTCCTTCAAACAAGCTCCATCAAAATACATGGTCCATAGACCTTGCTGATCCAATTCTTGAATGCAATTTTTTTTTCCTTTATCCCCTTTATCATCTAAGATAACTCTGAAATTATCACAATCAGTGTTCACAAAACATACCTATTCCTTCGATTCTTGATCCTCCACTATCTCTGATGACCTTTTTTCTCTGATTAGTTTGACATCCTTGCCATTCATTGGGATCATAGCATATGATAGATCTAATTGCATACTCCCACCAACCAATGCTGCCCATCTTCTTGACAGCAACATGCCATATTGTGGCTTGATATCAACAACTGTTATGTTCATTTTGTAGGTTTTTTCAAGATATGTTGCCAGTCTGAAATCAACATCTTTCATGATTCCAATGACAGGTACCTCTCTAGCATCCATGGCATAGCATTTCCCACACGCTTTATCTATCTTTAACCCAATTTGTTGCATGATAGCCAAAGGCATGATGTTTGTGGATGCCTCTGAGTCCAGCATACAATTCTTAATCACTTTTCCATTTATGACAGGGGAGACATAAAATGGTTCAACTTGTGAAAGATATTTTGCCATGGTCATCCCCAAATATAGCTCAGGAACTTCATCTTCATCAATACACAGGGCCTGTTTCTTACCCTGAGGTTCATCATTCAACTTGGCTTGACAAGGTACTCCTAAAATCAAGGATACAACCTTATTTCTGAATTCTTCCACTTTCATCAGCTCCATCAGTGGAACAGAAACTCTTATCTGTGATAAGACTTGAGTTATATCAAATGGAGCATAATTTTGAATAACATTTGTAACTTGCTCCACCGTTTTACTTCTATCCTGAGATGATCCAGCCCTAGTTTTTGTGGCTGCTTGACTATCATTCTTGCTATGAGAATTTCTACTTTGATCCTCAACCTGGGGAACTCTATTTTCTAGTCCTTGAGAATCATGACCTATTTTTTGCTTAAAGTTCTGTTTATTACTGTTCCATTGTTTCTTATATGTTTCAGTCCCCTTACAATTTTGCATTGGTTGGCCCACAAAAGTGTTCTCTGGTTGAGGTGAGTTGCTTGCCTAAGCTTTACCCCTGAGATTGTAATTGCTCTTGACTCGAGCTACTGCTGCAGCTGTGAGGGCTCTAATTTCTTCATCAGAAGGCCTCAAGTTATTCAAGAAACTGTGTGAATCCTGAGCGTAGGCATAGTTGTCTTCATCATCTTCATCACAAGGAAACTGCCGGTAGACCTAAATCTCATTATTTGCACTTGCATCAGCATTATGAGAAGAGTATCCTCTATTTGTAAACAACATATTGACATTATCATCTTCCATGCAATTTGGCTCATTGCACTCATCACAGGCAACAGTATTATTGTATAAAGACTGAGCAATCATGCATTGTGACTGTGAGTGAGGCATTTGACATATGATACACCATGGGGTGTCATAAACAATATTCACAGTTTTCTTCAAAGGATCAGGAGTTTCCTTGGTATTTTGGGTCCTTTGCTTTGAGTTGTTGTTTGGAAGAATAGGCTTACCATTATGCCAATTAGTATTATAAGGCATATCATGTAATGATGGTCTTCTTTCTTGCCTTGGGTAAACCTATCTATCAGGGCCTATTCCCTTTTCATTTTTAGCCATTCTATAACCTAGGTCCCTGACAATATTTGTCAATTTGTCTAACTTATCCTCAGAAGTAGATGCATTGCCTTGACTATTCTGAGATTTAGTGTTTGGATTTTACAGAATTTTTACATCATCTCTTCTGTTTGTCTTACCAGATGCTTTTCTGTTATTTTCAATATTTGTTGCAATTTTGAAAGCATCTCTGAGGCTAGCAGGACCTTTATCTCTTAGTCCATAAGCTATCTTGGCATCAAAAGCATTTATGTACAACACTATGCACATAGGTTCATTAGGCCTCAAGTCCTGTGGTAGTTTGTTCAATACCTTCATGAATCTAGCATTGAAATCAGCAACCTGTTCATTTGATCCTTTGGCAATACCAGTAAATTCTTTAATGAAGAAACTAGGATCAATTTTGTCACCATATTGTTCTTTGAAAATTCTTCTGAAATCATCCCATGATGAAATGCTTTTGTCAGGTAGACCTTTATACCATTCCTTGGCTTCATCAACTAAGGATTGCATAAATGATTTCATGAAAACATCCTCATGCTCAACCTCAAAGTTGTCCATGATATTCTGAAAAGCTTTTAAATGGTCCTCACCTGATATAGTATTGTTTCTTGAGAATTTAGGCACTTGCAGCCTCACATGTTTGTCAATAGGATTTGGATAACCAGGAATGCCATCAAAAACAAGCTGTTTGAATCTGTCTAGCTGCATAGGTTGTCTACCGAATTGATTAACATTGGCATTTCTATTTGCATTTTGATTTCTTACATTATTTAATGGTACTCTAGCATTATTTGCATTATGTCTTTGATCATTATGCTGATTTTGAACTTCATTTCTTTGCTGATTTCTTTGCACATTTACATTTTTAAGGGTAGAAATCGAATCATTTTGAGCGACTCTCAGAGCCTGCACTTTCTATCTCATGTCGTCTCTAATTTTCACTGCCTGCAGATATTCTAACTCTGCCCTTAAGCTCTTAATTTCATCAGCTAGTTCCTCCTCTCTAGGCATAGAAGAGGAAGGCTTTTTCACATTCTGATCATCATTATCATCATCCCTTAGGGATTTAGCTTCTTCAAATCCGTCAGGGGAATCATGGAAAGGATGCTCTACCTCTGACCTTATTCTTAATTGATCACCCTGTTGTCTTTCATATACATTCTGGATTTCAGCTTTAGTGTTCGAAAAATAAGGTATTGTCCTCTCTGAGGATCCTAAATTGTCTTGAATAAAATCTTTTTTCTTGGGGCTAGGAGAACCATCTTGACTGGCTCGAACAATGCCCTTTTCCTGTACATCATTTTTATGGGTAACTCTTCAAATAGAGTATTATACTGGGATCTTTTCCCTTGCATACAAATTTTTACTTTACCAGTTGGGAGATTAGTTTGGAGTCACCACCTATTACTAGGAAATAGGGATAAAAAGATAACACTTTCACTTTACTTGTCCCCAGTAGAGTCGCCAAAATCTGTTAGTTATTTTCCCAAACTGGATGCTTATTCCCAGTTATCCCTACAAAGTAGCCATCATTGATCAACAAGATTCCCGAGCCAGGGGCCAACAGTATAGGAGATAGACTCCATAAATATCTCCTCTCCTTCTTTAGGCTCTGTAGAACCAAGGGGGGTATTCCCTACTCAACGTCCATGAGATATAACTATGCAAAGACTGTGATACTGACACAAAGCAGATAAATCCTCTTTTATGCAGACCAAAACTATGAGATAAGTGCAAAGGGGCTAGCTTTGGGCATATATTCAGTTGTAGACAGAGGATTTTGGTCCTAAACTACTTCTAATGTCCTAAAAGGTTTGTATATAAAGTTTGAGTTTGATTTTATATTTGGATGCAAAACTAGGACTTTGGGCTGTAACCTCAATACAAGACTGGATCGGTGCCTATCCAGGGCTTAGAGTCAATAGACATACACATGTGAATGGCCAGCATGAACATATACCAAAGACTAGATATCAAGGGGATTTTTAATATCTGCCTTACAGATACTTCCCAACAATTAGGTGCTTAATCATTCATACTTAATTGTATCCCTATTGCAACACATTTTCTCAATGATTAACCGGAAACATTTAATTTATTCCTTGAACAAAAGTACGAGATTAAACATTCAATATAGAAAAACTATATTCCTGAACCTTAACAACCCTTAGTTATCTTGATTCAAAAGAAACTATGCCCACAGCTTGGAGACAAATGATTAAACACATGCACAGAGCATTTTTCATATAAAACAACATGAAAGTAGTGAAGTCATGCATGAAACATACAACATGAGACTCATAAATTTACAAGACATCAAGAACAGGGCCACCAATGAAGTTGTATTGTGTCACAGCACCAAAATTATTGTCCAGTTTTCAATCACCTTAAAATGAGTCACACAACCAGCTATATACAGCAAGGAAGGTACACTTAGCATTAAAAGTACATGGTTTTCTCAAAAATTTTGCCAGATACATGCATCATGAGCAAACAGCGCTCAACACATTGAATGTAGCAGGTAGAAGAGGAGACCGAGAGTGGTTGAACTCGAGCCCTGTGCCACCACCTAGGGATTCACATCATCAATCAGGTACTTGATCTGTCCATGCCTTTGCCCATACCCTGTAACATCTGCCATTAATGGCATACCAACCCGCGGCCTTCGGAATGCAGTGGACTGTGCGCTCTTAAAACTTTCCCACCAAGAAATATGACCCTGATATTTCAAATCATGTGGGAACCAAATATCCCACATGCACCCCGCGGCAACCTCCTCAACACTTTATAAACTTAGCCATGAGCATATATGATGTCGGTGATTTTGCTCCCGACGGCGCCAGTTTAGACCTCATCATCATCCCTCCGCATGATGCTCTGATGTTCAATATCACCCTGACGTCAGCGAACCACCTACATGATAATCCATCCTTGAAAAATCACCCTAATATTCCACATCATTCTGATGTGAAATATCACCCTTATTAGAAAATCACCCCGATAAGAAAATATCACCCTCATCGGTACACCCTGATGCATTAGAGGAAGATCCTCTTGCTCTGCTGATACAATATGTCTTACTGATGATCCTCATGATCATGTCCACTGACATCCTAATGATGTCACCATCATATTGCAATATCAGGGTGATCTTTGTAAGATGACTGATGTTAAACATATGACCCCCCATCTTCATTCAAAATATCAGGCCGGATTGAAAATCTTGGAAGATGACCCCATCAGACCTTGATGACATCATCGTCACATTGGCATCGGGGTGATATTCAGAAAATCACTGAATATTTGAAAAATCACCGACTGTACAAATATCAGAGTGAACTGTAGCTTCGGTGTAAGATCAGGGTGATCTTTGAATATGACTGATATTTGAAATATCACCCCCCCTTTCAGAATATGCATGAAGCTAACAGGCAGATATCACCCCCCACATAAAATTGACGCAACATCGGGGTGATAAAACAACATGGGGGATGATACTGACTAATATCACCCAATCTTTAAAACATGACCCCTTGGAATATCAGGCTGACAGAAATATGATGATGATGACCCCCTCCTCTAGAAAATCAGGTCAAACTAAAACATGCTGAGGAGGCACAAAGACTTAGAACTTTTTTGGATTTTTTGGGAAGGTGCCTGCATGCTAAATGCTTGAAACTTTAAGATCCATATGGTCAAAACTAGGAACCCACCATAGAAGGCTAGCATCAGAATAGGCAGAACAATGCAAGACCCAATGATTGAGAAAATTTAGGGTTTGAATGAAAAAAGATTCACGAATGCTCAAACATAAAACCCTAAACATAAATGATTACCAACAGAAGTCATGGAGTGGATTGAGGCTCTAAACAACTACTTTGAATACAAAGAAGTTCCTGAGAACAAGAGGGTGAAGTTTGCAAAAACTAAACTCAAAGGTGTTGCCCTTACATGGTGGAATTACACCCAAGGTGAGAGGGTAAAGAATGGGAAGAATATGATCTCTTTATGGAGCAGAATGTTGGAGAGGATCAATTCCCAATTTCTTCCATCAGACTATGAGGTACAAATCTACAAGAAGATGTAAAATCCCAAGCAAAGAGATTTGGATGTGGCCACTTACACCGAGGAGTTTCACAAGTTCTCTCTTCATTGTGGATACATGGAGGATGAAAAAGGTAAAGTGGCAAGGTATCTAAATGGTTTGAGGTTTAATATCCAAGATGAAATCAGTTTATTAACCCCTAAAACCGTGGATAAATGCTTTCAAGTGGCATTAAGGGCTAAAGAGAAGTTGAAGAGGAAAGGTGAGCAGCAAAATAGAGGAAGAGGTGGCAGAAATTTCAGAGGTAGGGGCAGTTTTGGAGGTAGAAATCAGTCCCAAAGAAGTCAAGGGGAATCTAGTTCCAAAGAGGAAAGTGGAGAATCAAGTTCTAGAGGAGGCTTTAGAGGAAGGAGGCCCAATGGAAGGAGTAGATTTGGTGGACCAGGGAGAGGTCCTAATGTCTTCACAAGAAGGTGCTACAATTGCAACCAAGTGGGACATCCAACCTTCAAATATCCTGAAAAGGAAGCCTCAAGCTCTCATGGAGGAGAGAGAAGGAACCAATTGATCCAAGAGGAAGATTGCCAAAGTGTTAACTCACCAATTGGAAGTGCAGCCCCAGTCCATGAAGGAGAAAGTTTGATGATGAGAAGAACCATGTTGAAGGTGCCTCAAACACAAGAACCCCCTCAAAGGAAAACATTGTTCAGAACAACATGCAAGGCCTATGGTAAGATTTGCAAGGTAATTGTTGATTCAGGCTCAACTGAAAAGTTGGTTTCTATTGAAATGGTAGACAAGTTGAAATTAAAAAGACTTCCTTTTGTTAGTCCTTATAAAGTATCATGGTTGAATAAGGGGAACAAGTTTCGGTAGATGAACAATCATGGGTAGAATTTGAGATAGGAGAATATAAGGACAAGATTTTGTGTGATATAATTCCCATGGATGCTTGTCATTTTCTATTAGGATGCCCATGGCAATATGATGTTCAATCCCAACATGATGGCAAAACTAATTCTTTGATCATAACCAAGAATGGTAGAAAGTATAGAATGGATCCATTATCTGATGAGAATGTAGAGAAGAGTATTGGATCAAGTGTCATGATTGTGAGTGGTAAAGAGTTTCTAGATACCCTTAAGGAAGAAGGAACCCAAGGGTATGCTTTGATTTTGAAGCCTAAAAATAGTCCTAGTTTGCATGATCCTAGTAAGGAAGAGGTTCCTAAGGAGGTGTAGCAATTGTTAGAGAAGTATAAGGGGATTATGGTAGAAGAAATGCCTGATGAGTTGCCACCTATTAGGGACATAAGCCATCAAATTGACTTCATACCAGGATCTACTTTGCCAAACAAAGCAGCCTACAAGATGACACCTTCTCAAAATGAAGAGATTGCCAAGAAAGTGCAAGAATTGTTGGATAAGGGATTAGTAAGAAAGAGCCTTAGCCCATGTGCTGTCCCAATAGTCCTAGCCCCTAAAAAGGATGGTAAATGGAGGTTGTGTACAGATTCTAGAGCCATTAACAAGATTACCATAAGATATATGTTCCCTATGCCAAGGATTGAGGACCTAATGAACTGTTTGGGAGGGGCTAGATACTTTTCTAAGATTGATCTTAAGAGTGGGTATCATCAAATTAGGATAAATCAAGGGGATGAATGGAAGACAACATTCAAAACAAATGAGGGTCTTTATGAGTGGTTGGTGATGCCATTTGGTCTATCTAATGCCCCAAGTACTTTTATGCATCTCATGAATGAAGTGTTGAAGGATTTCATTGGAAAATTTGTTGTGATATACTTGGATGACATTCTTGTTTTCAGAAGGACTAAGGAAGAGCATTTGCAACATTTGGATTAGGTTTTGAAGAAGTTACATGATGAACAATTGATGATCAACATGGAAAAGAGTGTCTTCATGAAGGAAGAACTCACCTATCTTGGTTTTGTCATTTCCCAAGGTAGTTTGAAGATGGATCCAGCAAAGGTAGAGGCCATTTTGTCACGGCCAATTCCAAAAACAGCAGGTGATGTGAAACGTTTTCATGGTTTGGCAACATTTTATAGGAAATTCATAAGGGGTTTTAGTCATATTTGTGTACCAATTTTGGATACCATCAAAGGGGGGAAGAATGTAAGTTTTTTTGGACAAAGGCAGCCAATGATTCTTTTAAAATTCTGAAACAAAAAGTAGCACAACAACCCATTCTTATTTTGCCTAACTTTAACAAGTTGTTTGTGGTGGAATGTGATGATAGTAATCTTGCTATAGGGGCTATCCTAAGTCAATAAGGCAGGCCTGTTGCTTTCTTTAGTGAAAAATTGAATGATGCTAAGAGAAATACTCTACTTATGACTTGGAATTGTATGCAATGGTGCAAGCTTTGAAAAAATGGAGGCACTATCTTTTGCCTAAAGAGTTTATTGTTTATACTGACAACCATGCACTTAGTTTTCTAAATTCAAAGGAGAAACGCAACCATAGGCATATGAAATGGGTTGAACAGCTCCAAGCATATACTTTTTCAATCAAACACAAGAAGGGGCGAGCCAACAAAGTGGCAGATGCATTGAGTAGAAGGGTGTGTATGGTTCAAGAAATTTAGTTGCAATGTGTAGGGGTTGATGCTCTCAAACATATGTATCAGGATGATGAAGATTTCAAGGAGGTATATGAAGTTTGTTCACAGTTTTTAGACTCTTATCATTCTGATTTTTCTGAGTTTTTGTTGCAGCAGGGGTTGTTGTTCAAAGGCAGCCAACTATGTGTTCCTAGGTGTTCCATGAGGGAGAACATCATAAGGGAAAAGCATTGTGGTGGACTAGGAGGTCACTTTGGGTCAGATAAAACATTGGATCAGGTGAAGAGGTTTTATTTTTGGCCTAAAATCCAATCAGATATCAGAAAATTTGTTGAATGTTGTAGAATTTGTCAAAGGGCAAAGGGTACTTCATCTAATGCTTGTCTATATCAACCACTTCCTATTCCTAATAGGCCATGGGAAAGTATTAGCATGGATTTTGTCTTGGGTCTTCCTAGGACTTAAAGAGGCTTTGATAGTATATTTGTTGTGGTGGATAGATTCAGTAAGATGGCTCATTTCTTACCATGTAAATGCACTAATGATGCTTCACACATTGCTGGTTTGTTCTTCAAATAAATTGTTAGAATCCATGGTTTGCCTCTTAACATTGTGACTGACAGGGATCCAATGTTTGTAGGCCACTTTTGGAGCACTTTGTGGAATAAGTGGGGCACTCAGTTGTCATTCACTTCAGCCTATCACCCTCAAACTGATGGCCAAACTGAGGTGGTGAATAGGTCCTTGGGAAATCTTCTTAGGTGTCTTACTAAACAACATGGAGAGGCATGGGATATGATCATCCCTCAATCTAAGTTTGCTTACAATGATTCCACCAATAGGAGCACAGGAAGGAGTTCATTTGAGATTGTTTATGGTGTGCACCCAAGAGGTATTCTTGAATTGAGAGATCTCCATGGATTGGAGAGGAAGAGTACTCAAGGTGAGGACTTTGCATTGACCATGAAGGACATCCATGATAATGTAAGAGAAACTTTTCAAAACAATAATGACAAGTACAAGGAGAAAGCCAATGAGAGAAGGAGAGATGTACAATACAAGGTTGGGGATTTGGTCATGGCACATTTGAAGGAGAGACTTCCAAAGGGGCAGCCCACCAAACTCCTCATGAAAAAGATAGGACCATGCCGAATTGTGCACAAGTTTGGGTCCAATGCCTATGAGATTGAGCTTCCTCAAGGCTTGGCCATCTCTCCTATCTTTAATGTTTCATACGTGTTTCCTTTCATAGGTGATCATAATGCAGATTCAGAGGTAGATATGATAGCAGTAGAAGATGAAAAATGGGTTAAGGGTCTTCCACCCACTCAACCCTTGAAGCTGGAATGTATCTTGGACACCAAGGTCTTGAAGAAGGCTAGAAGGAAAATCTACAAACAGTACCTTGTCAAGTGGAGTGGCTTACCCATTGAAGATGGCACTTGGATGAGTGAAGAAGACATCTTGAAGCATGGTGTCACAGTTGCTGGTCTGATTCCTCAAGGGACTTGAGTTCTCTTTCCACCCAGGGAGTATGGTGCATGAGCACCAAGGAGACTAAAGGACTTATGGCTTGTTTTTGATGTTCATTTTGTTTTGTTGATTTCATAAGGTCCTAAAGACCATGCTCATGTTGTAATAAGGATTATGATGCCATGTTTGTAAAAGGCAATCATACAATCATACATTGTAATAGGAGGCAGTCATAAAGTCATAAGGGGCAGTCATACAAACTTCATGTTGTAAGCCTTGCTAAGGCATATAGTGTTAAGGCATATAGAGGTCTAAATGTCTTGTCAAAGGTTTAATGACATTGTCAAAGTGTTTAAAGGCATTGTTAAGCCTAAACACAAACAATGCCTCTATCAAACTTTGTATTTAGTTGCTACAGTCACAAAACAAGGCAGTTAGATGGTTGGGGACAGTTCACCAGTCCTCCCATCGACTCAAACTACCCTTCAACTTTTTCAAGACCCTGAGGAAGGTTTAATAAAACTTTGCAGATGCCCATTGGGGAAGAAGAAGCATTTTGGTGAAGAAATAAATAAGATATAACAGTTTTCTGCCTGTGTTTTACTATTTTTTGGCTGTTGCTGCATGTACTCTGCCTGTGTATAGATGAGTGGTGGCTATTGGGCATGTTTGAATGAAATCCTTGTGAGTAACCTTTCAAATGCATATATATTGAATTCTTAACACTTCTTTAGAGCATACGAATCCATACTTTTCTGTAAGGTGATCTGAGAAACCCTCAACTAGGGTTTTGACAGAAATTTAGAATGTTTTCGCCATTCCACTAACTCCAAAACTCTTTGATTAGTGGAATGGGTTCTCTAATGTTTTTTTTGATGTTTTTCAAGGGAAATTTAGGTAGGAGTTTGTTATTGGTGGAGTTCTATTGATGAAACCTAGCAAGACCATGTGCTAGGAGTGTAGAAAGAAGAACAACATAAGGTAATTCTTGAACAGTCGGCTGTGAGACCTAAAAAATCATGAAATCCTTTGTTTTTCCACCCATATGAAGTGTCCAAGAGGTCTAGATAGTTTTCTGGTTCCATTCAAGGGTAGTTACTTCACAAATTTGGCCCAATTGGGGCTCTAGGTCACTAGGAGGGGTTATAGGTTGGACTATACCGTCAAAAACAACCTATAACCATTTTTGGATATGTGATAGGGAGTCCAAATGGGTATCTCCTGGTTGTCTTAGATCTGGGTTTGAAGGTCTACATCAAAAGTTATTGATGATTGTTCTCTTTTCTAGGGCTACAAGGAATATCTTGGGTTTGTGAAGGAAGTACTAGTTCTGAGTTTGATCTGCCTCTACCAATGATTTGAATGGGTCCCAATGCATGTTTAATCAACCTTTTCATGATGGTTCTAGAGCCCCTAATTGTTGTTCTCATGTTTGCATGAAGAACCTTTAATTTGGGCTTTAGAGCATAAGAAAACCTTGTCATCTTGTCAAATCCTTCTACCTACCCTAGTGCCTCTATATCAAAAAGAGTATCAATGAAGAGGTAGGAGATAAAAGAGCATGAGAAATGTTGCAACAAACTTGTCAATTAAGGAATCTCTATGAATCAGGTAACTGTCATTGTAGATAACTAATATTATAGTAGTTTAGTGTTTCAGGATTTAACTATGTGCAAGTTTTTTCCTCCACATTTTGGATCACACTCCATGATCCATCATTAGGAGAAAGAGCAAGAGATGAGAATAGAATAGGTAATTTGTAAACTAAGAAAGCTAAATAGGAGGGATTGGCACAGGAACCCAAAGACTACAAGGATAAAAATATAATAAATGCATACTCCTACTCAAATAACATAGTGTGTACATCAGACATGAATGTGTCCATAAATCCACCCTTACAAAGCACTCAACCTTAACCAAACACCATATTTGCTTAGAAGACACTCAAATCTTAGTCAGTGAAGACAACTACTTCAAGAGGAAACTTGAAGCTCCTAGGCCATAGAGATTAATAACCACCCGTCCAATCTCAATTGTGACGATGGATGGTGTTTAAGTTTCTCTTAGAATCCCCTACTAACTTGCATTATAAACTACTCTCGCCCTCCATCTTGAATGTTTTCCCTTCATTTTGTTTCTCTTCTTCTTCGATTTCCCCCTTTTACCTTTCACCTTCCCCCCTCCCATTCTTTCCCTAACCCCCTTGTTATGATTTGTCCCTTTTTCCTCTCCCCCTCTTTCTTTGTCTTCTTTTTTCTGACCTTCTATGCTCCCTTCCCCCTTTTTCCCCCATTCGTGGTCTTCTTCCTTTTCTATCCTTTTATGTTCCTTCCCATTTCGTCCTCACCTACCCATCTCTATTGTCTTAGCTCCCCCTTGCGAACCCTTCTTCATTCATCGCGTCTAGTTCTTAGTCTTCTTCGCTTGTTATTCTGTGTTTGCTTGGTTTTTGTTCTTAATTTACTTTTCTTTTTGGTTGACTTTATTGGTTGTGGTTTATCTAGTGTTAGACTTAGACTTAGACTACATTTTCATAGGTATATTTATGTTCTTTGTTTTTATTTTCGGTGTATTTGTAAGTATGCATTCATTCTTTGTTTATGTTTTTGGTGTGTAAGTTTGTATGTGTGTGTATGTGTGTTTGTATGTTTTTACCTTGTTGATTTCATCTTCGTCGTAGTCTTTATTACTAACATCAATAATAATCTTATATTTCTATCTCTTTATTTATATATCTAAGTGTATATTACTTTGTTTTCATCTTTCTTGGCACACTGTGTGTGTGGTCATGCGTTCTAGTGTAAGCTCTTCCTCCATTCTTTCTTGTATAGTCTTTCCTTTACATACATACATACATACATGTATGTATGTATGATTTTATTGCATGTAAAGATAGCTTACAATGAGGGAAATCCGTAATAACCGATAAGGATTATCACACTGGGACTTTTCTACACAATTTATGATTGTCCAAATCACATTATGCATAGAACAAGAGCATACTCTTGTGATCCTATGACTTTGCCTAAGACTCTATCAAGCTCTAGCTCTAGATTCAATTTCAAATGAATACAATGAGGCTAAAAGCCTTTATTTATAGCCAGCAGATCTCAAAATTCTATGAATGAATCTAGAAATCTGACCATACAAAACTGACACGTAAGAACCACTATAGAAGTGGACAGCTGTTAAGCAATCATGTCTGTAAACATTAACAACAGTGGAAAGATGAAGACAATCACTTATGACACACCGTAAGCAAGGATGGCCTGCTTTACACCTAAAAGCAGATATGGGGATCTTGCTTTTTCAGACAAGGTTGCATCCTATTGTCAGATCATAACATGGCCGACATCACGGTAGTGACAAACCCAAGTGCTAGTCAATTCCAAATTCTGTTGGCGGAAGTAAATTAACTGGAAGTGGTTGAAAGACTATGTCCAAGTCATCTTCTCTTCTTTTGAAGGCATAAATTATTTTTTTCTATTTCTTCAATATAGGCGAAATCCATCCCTGTGCGTGAAGCTACAATAGCTGGCAGGAGTGTAGGTTCCATGTCTTGAATTATTGCTCTAGCAAACCAATAATGGATTAAAGGATAATATTCAACTCTAGGAAGATAATAATAGCTAGGATTTACATGGTACCCTGATGGTCCCACCATGCCTTCTAATATTGCCCAAGAGAAATTACCTTGAATATAATCAAAGAATTCTTCCATATCAGGTGTGTTGGCAAGAGACACTATATGGATTCATGGTTGTTGTCATTGATGGCAACAAAGGTCATCCCACATATCCGCAAGTCATGATGTGTCTCTACCGGAAGTCAGAATAAAGAATGTTGTGGTCCGGTGAAGAAGAACAGAGCATGTGGCAAGGTCCGACAGATTGGTCCGGATCTCTCAGAGGAAGTGTCTTGGTGTAGTGCGGATTTGGGGAAGTCAAGAGGACTACCTTGAGTGGTATATTCCAAGGATTTAGCCTCCGGTGATGGACAAGGAAAAAGATATGAATGGTTGAGTACCGGATTCCTGAGAGACAGTGAAAACAGAGGAAGAACTGACTGGCAGAGTATCAGACTGCTTTCCGGATGTGTTACTGTTGATGACAGAGGTTGTGAAGGCATGAATCATGTTTGGCCGACATGATTAATGATATCTACAAGTATATGCTTGATCTGCATAGCTTGGTGAGGAAGGATTCAGCCGACAGAACAAAAGTTTGTAAGAAACTAGACTGTTCCGGATGCCGACTAGAAAAGTGATGAAATTACTTTTGTGGATATATATAGAGGATGGATTTAGTTGTGAAGGGTGTGATGATGTGGAGATATATGCGAATAAGTCCAGATAAGAGCAGAGGTAGCAAAAAGGATCCGGTATGTGAAAGATAGCAGAATAAAGAACAGAGGAAAGATGAAGTGTAGCAGATCAGTGTACTGAACCCAACCGGAACTGAACTCCAGCATATGCAGATGCTTCCCAATCAATTCAAGATTGTGATTCTCATCACTTTGTAGACAGTGTGTCTTCTTGTAGGCAGTGGGCCTCTTGTGAGCAGTGTGCTCGGGCAGTGAGCCCTAATTGGCAAGTGCCATTTTTGTAATTTCCTATTCTTCTAACAGAGAATAATTTTGGGTTAATCACCCCGTGGTTTTCTCCCTTAACAGGGTTTCCACGTCAAAAATACTGTGTCATATGTTTCTTATTTCATGATTAATGTTTTTGTGTTTGATTCTATGCTGCATCAATTAAAAGGAAAGTTCAATAAGGGAAATAATTAGGATAACTGATTCACCCCCCCCCCCTCTCAGTTATCAACAATTGGTATCAGAGCTAAGTTCCTCCTAATAGAGCCTAACAGCTTGAGGAAGATCTGGGATTTCAAATGGATGCATATGGTTTAAGGGAGCAACTCAAGACTGCTCTTGAGGATCTTGAACAATCAAATTCTGAAGTCAGTGAATTAAAGGAAAGACTCAAACAGGCTGATGAATTCATGAGAGAATTAAAAGACAAATTAAGTCTCTCTATGAAAAAGAGAAAGGAGCTGCTTCAACAGTTGGCAAGACAAAGTGAAGAAAGCAATACAAATGAAGAATTGACTGAGCAAACCAAGTTATGTGAAAAGTTATCAAAAGAAGTCATTATGTTAAGACATGAAATGGAATCAGGAACTATAAAGTTTACTCAAGAGATTGAAGAAAAAAGAAAGGCTGAAGACAATCTAAGACAATCTCTTAAAGAAAAATCAGAAGAATGCCACCAGATGGACAGGATTATCAGACATCTTGAATCTGATCTTGAAGATGCCAAAGATAATGAAGGAAAACTTGAGGATCAAATTGCCTCTCTCAAAAGAGACCTTCAAACAGCAAATGAATATAAAGAGAAATTCAAGATAAGTTCTGCTCAACTTGAAGTTCTTCTTGGAAGTCAAAAGAGGACAGATGACAAGTATGGTTTGGGATATGAGAAAGGAGAAAGCTCCAGATCCGGTCAGAAGAATCTTGGTTCAGAAAATCCAAGGAGCAGAAGACCTCCGGTAAGACAGCCAAATGCTCAAAGATATCCATCCTTCAATGGATACTGCCACAGCTGCAACCACTTTGGTCACAAAGCTAATCAGTACAGAATGAGAATGAATCAGATTAATTCATCCTTCTCCGGACAGTGCTTCAACTGCAAAAGGTATGGACACAAATCCCATGAATGCAGAATTATGCAAGTAAACAAATCATTCAAAGGTAGATGCTTCACATGCAATAGAGTAGGTCATATGGCTAATCAATGCAGATCAAGAGGATATCAGTCAAATATGCAAAGAAATGTTATTTGCCAAATCTGCAATAGGTCCGGTCATAATGCTAAAATCTGCAGAAACAAGAATCAGGACAAAAGAGGTCCGGTGTATAATCAGAATCAAGACAAGGGTAAACAAAAGATGAATGCGGATGAGGTTAGGAATCAGATGAGCAAGATTTGGGTGAAGAAAAGTTCAGAGAATGTAGAGGTTGGATCCGCACCAGACTCTGGTGCTGATATTTCTTCCGGAAATTAAAAAGTGAGCTCAGGCTCAGGGGGAGACTCAAAGAAAATTTTGTTCCCCCAGCCAAACAAGTGGTGCTGGATGTGGCACAAGATGTGGATCAAAGGGTTTGTAGATATGAGTCTTGAGATACTTCAGTCAAGTTTTCAGAGGTCCGCATGGAGTTATGAAGAAGCTGTGATCGATCAAATAAGACCTGTTCAGGGAGATGCTCTGGTATGATAAAGGATTACAAAAAGGTCCGGAAAGATCCGGAAATGCACTATCTTGTTCTGCGGATTGGACAGAGTGTTTGGGATGTTCTTGTTACCTCGATTTATTCATGATTGAAAGATCCGGATGATATCCACAGATCAGGACTAATCCGGGATACTCCAAGCTATACAGACAAGGCAAACCGGAATGATGTAGGTGAAGCATTTATTGCAGACAGATATTAGGGTTCGCGGAGCAATTTAAGGGATTTCTCAAAGGTCATTTGCTCATTCTACACTCGAGAAGAAGCGAAAAGTGGAGCTCTGCAACAAGGTTCATCAAGCACACCAAGGATATCCTGCCGAAGTTATTGCATAAAGAAATCAATCCAACCACTCCGTGCAAACCGAAGGCGCATAAGGTATTCTCCGTTTTTCATTACCTCACTGCAAATCTTTGAAGAATGGCTACTCCAAACATAGTTAAGATCTCTGATAGACCTCGCCCCTCATTCAAGAAACATCCCTACAAATCATTGGAGGTAGATCCACTAGGAGCCTTCTCTAGTGTTCCTCACGGAGTTTTACATACCGAAGACATTAGGGTTTACATACATGCAAGCATTGAGGAATTTGGGGAATTCAAATTAAGAGACCTCTATCACAAGCAACTGATAGACAATGCTTTTGAGCTTAAACCAGAGTATAAGGATATCCAGAAGAAACAATTTGAGCAATTTATTCATTTCCCCTGCTTTGAAGAAGATGAATGGGTCCGGTATGTACTGAGCAGGATGCATGACAACTTTCTATGGCTAGATAGACCCTGCAAGATCACAAAAGAGGCAATTAGAGCAGTAACTGGTCTATACTCTTCCGGAGGGGTACCTATCCTCAAATCTGTCAAGAACAACATTGTAACTGAGGCCACCGGATCAAAATTTGATAAGAGGGCAATGACCATTGAAGATATTTCGGATCCGGATATCAAATATGCATCAATGATAATAGGATACAAGATCTATCACTCCAGCAGGGAGAATTCTGTATCCGGAACTGCAGTATACACTGCCTATGAAATGCTAAGAAAGAATGCAGAATATGATCTCTGCGAACTACTGCTAAGCCAATTAATGGAAAATATACAGAAAATCAAGAAGGATAAGAAGAATTCCTTTAAGTATGGTACTCTTATTGTATGTCTATTCTTCTACTTCATGAATGAGCTACCCGGATCAAGTGGATGGGTATGGCAGAATGACAAACCTGTTGCAGTCCAGATAAGAGACTATTTGCATGGACTTGGGGATGCAAAAGCGAGAAATTCAGCTCTATGGGGATACTTCAAAAACTTTCAGAGCATGATGCAAGCAAGAGAGAGAATTCCCCAGTCTCTTGTTGAAAAATACAAAGACTCAGTGTGCTTTATGGTTGACACTGATCAGTGCCTAATGGAGGCAGTAGAGCCAAGGACTGTCTGGATCATGCCCATGGGGTATGAAGTGGATGAACAGATAGTGGAGCTGCATGTTCAACACATGCTAAGTCAGCCCAAAGATCCTAAGGCAGAAAGGTTTGGAACCTTTGAGGAGCTGAGTGTAAAAATACATGTAGAACTCAGGGAACCTGAGATTAAAAGAAAGGTGAGAAAAGAAGTAGAGCACATTGCTCAAGGCCTAGGCATCTCAAAGGAGGCACTTGATGCCAGCCGGGAAAAGAGGAGGAAGGCCGAGGAAGAAGAGAAAAGTAAAGAAAGTGCTCCGGTTGAAGCTCCCACCCGGACCAGATCATCAAAGAGATCTGCACCTCCCACAACCAAAAGTTCAAAACCGGAAGTCCAGGCATCCGGTAAGAGATCCAAGACAAAAGCCACAAGGGCTTATGGAAGCCAAAAGGATGAAGAGGAAATAGAGTTAGATGAGGGAGTAAAAGAAATAAAGAAACATAAGAAGAAAGGATCCGGTAAGCCCTCCACAGGCCAAGACAAGGATGAAATGGCAGAGGTATCTGTTGAAAAGCCCACTCTGTCTCTAGAGAGCATAATCAAGTCGGTCACGGTGGATGGAAACCTTCAACCAATGACTGAATCCTATGATGACTTCAGTGTGGCTGACCAAAAGACTCTGCAGGAAGCCACAGTTAAATATCTGAACATATATAATAAGGCTTTCATTGAAATCATATCTCTTATTCCTAAAAGCCTAGAAAAGGAACTGGAAGTAAGAAAGAATAATGCTCATGCTAAAGATCTTGAGATCCGGGAGCAGATAGCTATTCAGCTATATCCTCAAATTGATCCCAAGACAATGAACATTATCTTCAAGGACTGCAAAGATGAGTTCAGAAGCAAAGCCAGGATGAATCAACTCATGCTTGGTGAGACTGACAAAGTGGCCCAAGAAACAGAAGAGATCCTCCGGAAGGCCTTCAAAAGGTTCAATCTTCCTGTTGTAGAGGACCTAGGTACAGAAACAGCTGAGGACTTGGAACCCTCTGTTCCGGAAGAAGTGGACCCTGAGCATACAAGCATCTCTCCTCCGGTTTCCCCTACAGTCTCCGGATCCAAAGAAGAAGAGCAATTACAGGAGAAGGAAGCAGTGGTGAAAGACAAAGAGGTTGACAGTTCCAAGACTGCAGAAGAAAAGAAACATTTGTCTCCGGCAAGAGACACTGCACAAACTGTTCAACAATTTTTGAGCAAAGAAACTTTAGAGATTGATGAACCGGAGCTCCTAAAAGGCCCATTCGACTTTGACCCTCTCTCTCCGGTACAAACAATGAAGATAGCTTCATTTGCAAATGCCAAGGCAAATGAAAAACTCCTGAAGTCTCATATGGAAGACTGTGAGTTGATAGAGGCTACTTCCGGAGTACTTGTAAAGATTATGCCATCAATCCAAATAGATCCGACAGCCTCCACTTCCGGTAATCTAAAAACCTTAGTCAGCAGTGTTGATACACATTTTGATTCTCTAGAAAAATCAGCTGAAGAAAAGGTCCGGAAGGAATTTTTGGATAAGAGATTTTCAGAAATATTAGAATTAATCTCTAAAGATAGGAAGATTGTAAGCATTGGAATAAAGAGCTTAGAGAATGCTCTTAAGGATGGCTGTGACATCTATAAATTTTGTATATCCTGGTCAAAGGCAACAGCAGCATTTGACAAGAAAATAAAAGAGGAGCAGGATAAGCTACAAAGCTTATCTCAAAGTTTTGATCCTCTCTCTTCCTCTATAATAAATCAAGAATGTCAGACTATTGCAGTCTTGAATGAAATAAAGAATCTTGAGAAGGAAAGAAAGAACATCACTAACCGGATGGGAGAACTTAGAAGGATTATAATCCCTTAGTTGGAAACTATGCATGAGGCCATCAGTGATGCTCAGACCACCGCCCAAACAAAAGATCCGACAGATCTCAAGCGGGCAGAAGCTTTTGCATTTTTGTTAAGTGGTCACATTTCAATTTTGGATAGAATGAAGCAAAGTTGGGCTACAGAAATGATCCAATTGCAGACATCCTTTGCAGACATTCTTCAATACATGTGAGTATGTAAATATGCGGCTATATATAGAAAATTTTTGAAAATTTTGGTGTGCGGACCCTACCCTTTGCCATTGATGTCAAAGGGGGAGTGAGGAGCAGTGAAAAATGAGGAATCCAACTAAGGGGGAGTTCCGGAAATTGTATATAAAGACAGAGCATCAGCAAAGGGGGAGCATAGTGAAAACACTTAGTCATTTTTCACTAAGTGTTGCCATCAATGCCAAAGGGGGAGATTGTTGGCAAGAGACACTATATGGATTCATGGTTGTTGTCATTGATGGCAACAAAGGTCATCCCACATATCCGCAAGTCATGATGTGTCTCTACCGGAAGTCAGAATAAAGAATGTTGTGGTCTGGTGAAGAAGAACAGAGCATGTGGCAAGGTCCGACAGATTGGTCCGGATCTCTCAGAGGAAGTGTCTTGGTGCAGTGCGGATTTGGGGAAGTCAAGAGGACTACCTTGAGTGGTATATTCCAAGGATTTAGCCTCCGGTGATGGACAAGGAAAAAGATATGAATGGTTGAGTACCGGATTCCTGAGAGACAGTGAAAACAGAGGAAGAACTGACTGGCAGAGTATCAGACTGCTTTCCGGATGTGTTACTGTTGATGACAGAGGTTGTGAAGGCATGAATCATGTTTGGCCGACATGATTAATGATATCTACAAGTATATGCTTGATCCGCATAGCTTGGTGAGGAAGGATTCAGCCGACAGAACAAAAGTTTGTAAGAAACTAGACTGTTCCGGATGCCGACTAGAAAAGTGATGAAATTACTTTTGCGGATATATATAGAGGATGGATTTAGTTGTGAAGGGTGTGATGATGTGGAGATATATGCGAATAAGTCCAGATAAGAGCAGAGGTAGCAAAAAGGATCCGGTATGTGAAAGATAGAAGAATAAAGAACAGAGGAAAGATGAAGTGCAGCAGATCAGTGTACTGAACCCAACCGGAACTGAACTCCAGCATATGCAGATGCTTCCCAATCAGTTCAAGATTGTGATTCTCATCACTTTGTAGACAGTGTGTCTTCTTGTAGGCAGTGGGCCTCTTGTGAGCAGTGTGCTCGGGCAGTGAGCCCTAATTGGCAAGTGCCATTTTTGTAATTTCCTATTCTTCTAACAGAGAATAATTTTGGGTTAATCACCCCATGGTTTTCTCCCTTAACAGGGTTTCCACGTCAAAAATACTGTGTCATATGTTTCTTATTTCATGATTAATGTTTTTGTGTTTGATTCTATGCTGCATCAATTAAAAGGAAAGTTCAATAAGGGAAATAATTAGGATAACTGATTCACCCCCCCCTCTCAGTTATCAACAAGGTGGTAACACTCTATCGTTATATCCCATAAAGAATTCTACAAAATCTTCAAATTCATTTTGAAGGATAGTGATGCTATTGATGAAACCAAATTTAGCACATTTTAGCAAATTCTTTTTAGTCCTGATATCCCAATTCATTGGCAATAGAGAAGTTATACATAAGTCAAAAGAAAAACCATTTCTAATTGAAAAAGCCAAGTTGGCTCCTTCTAACCCAAAGTTTTCCATGAATGCAACCTGTTCTTCTGATTCAAGAATCCCTTTATCATATCCATTAGAAATCAAGTTCCTTAAGTCTTGTAACCATTTATTGAGTAAGTAGACATGAAGGATTGGTTCAATTATTTCTAGAGGTAACTGAGGAATCAGTATTAATTAGCCTTCTTCATTTGTGCTTTCAAAAACTTCTATTCCATCTGGTTGGAGGACAATTTCTCCTAGTTCAATCAACATAGAAGCATGTTCTATTAGTTTTGACATTTCTCTGGTGAGGCTATCAACCAAGGGATTATTGTCTCCTTGAATCCATTCTATGTCAAAATCATAACTAATAAAATCAAGATACCATCATGCAATTCTGCCATGGGCTAGGTCTTTGTCTGGTTTTTTCTTTAATAGAGACCTCATAGGCTAGTTATCTGCTCTTGCAATGAAGTGTGCTAGTTTGAGGAAGATCTTGAATTTCTAAATACCTTTTTTCACAGCTAAGATCTCTTTTTCATATATTGTATATCTGCAATCTATATCTGTGAAAGTTCTTGATCTGTAACCACATATTTGTGCTCCTTTTAGAGGAATCTCCTGTAATAACATAGCACCCCAAACATCATCAGAGGCATCAGTATACAAAATTAATGGATAGCCTTCTTTTGGCATATGCAGTGTAGGCACATGCTGACATTTTTCTTTGATTTTTTTTTACTATTTATGTCAATTCTTCTGTCCACTACCCTGCTCCTTCTTTTAGCTAATTCTGGATTTTTTCCTGTCTTTTGCCAAGTCATTGTAAAATGGAAAAACATAATTCAAACATCCCAAAAATATTTGAATCTACTTCTTCCCAATAAGAACATCAGGAAATTCATTAATATGCTTCAAAATATGAGATTGTAATTTTACTTTTCCTTCAAAAAGAATTAGACCAAGAAAATCAATCTCTTTCTGACCAACCACATTTTCTTAGCAAATAGACAGATTCCATGATCTTTAATGGCATTATACAAGATCTCCAGATGTTTCAGATGTTCAGAATCATTCTCAAAGAAAACAATAATATCATATATGTAAACAACACAAAAATCCTTTAAAGCTCTTAAAGCTTTATCCATTCTTCTCTGGAAATATGTAGGAGCAATTTTAAGACCAAATGGCATCGCATTCCATTCATATAATTCTTGAGGAACTGAGAAAGTAGTCTTATACCTGTCTTGTTCTTTAACTTTGACTTGCCAGAATCCAGATTTGCAGTCAAATTTTGAGAAAATTCTTTTTGATGTTGCTCTCATAATCAAATCAGTGCTAAATCGAATGGGATAATTAAGTGGAAGAATAATATCATTAAGAGGTTTATAATTGATACAAAACCATTTTTTACCTCTTTCCTTTTCTTCTCTTTTATTTACCAAAAAGGCTAGATAGCTTAATGGACTTTTGCTTTCTCTGATGAAGTGTCCTTGCAGTAGCTCTTCCAGATGCTCATCCATTTCTTTTACCTCTGTTGGACTCATTAAATATGCTGGCTCAAAATGGACTACTGATTAACATTCTAGTTTAATCTTTATTTCACATTCTTCATGCTCTTAGGACCAGAACTGGAGAGGATTTAAGTTGCAACAATCTTGTTCAAACTTAGCTTTGATTGGTTCTAGCAATAATGGCAAATTTTGTGCCTAAAGATTGGCACTTTCCTTTCTTCTTGGCTTAGAGGCTTTTTCATCAAACTTGTAATTGACTATCTTTAAGGCAGGAATTTTTATGTGGCCATCTTCATGTTTGAGAGATATCTCGTGAGTTCTGAGAACAAAAGGTTGATATTCGGTCAAGAATAAGAATCCTAATAAAACATCACCTCTTAAACCATCCAACTCAATAAGGTTAGTGATAAATTTCTTTCCTTGAATTTCAATAGTCACATCCTGAGCATATCTACCCATCTTGACTTGTTGGCCATTAATTGCATAGCCTGAAGGAAGATCTGGCCTAGGTTTCCAGAATTCTATTGGAATTGCATCAGTTTTGGTAAAACTTCTTGAAGAGCTAGAGTCTACAAAAGCATCTATTGGGATTGGTTTATATCCTAGAAAACAGAAATTCATTTTGATGTATGGGCAATTTTCAACCAAATATAAAGCATTAGCACGTTCAAAACTGTTGCTGGAAGATTCTCCTCCTTTTCTATCGTCATCTTTGAACAAAACTTCTCTGATTTCCCCCACTGTAGAAGTAAGCTTAGTAAGTTCCTTTTGCTGAAGATAAATTTGGCGGGAGAGATTTTGGATGTCTTCTGTAAGATGGTCAAGCTTAGAGCAGAGAGCATCAATTGGCTTGGCTGACTTTCTAGAGGATTTTCTCAATAGTAGAGAAGGAGAGCAAGAAGAAATAGGCTATTTCTTTCATTTAGGATGGACATATCAATGAGATTTAGAATTTCTAAATCATTTTTGGAGTGGGTCTCTTCCAGCTTTCCATTTTTGGAGGGAATTTTGTTCTTCTTCCCAAGCCTTAATAACTTTTATTTTCTTTCTGGTTGTAGCTCTTCTTTCTTCTATGGTACCTTCCATCCTATAAGGATCTTTGGCTTTGGCCATATCAATCTTGAAATCAAGATTTTTAATTTCATGTTTAACTATTTTGGTAACTATGGATGAGTCAGAAGAATCTGAGCTATTTTCATCTTCAGAAGTGGATGAATACATCTTTTTGTGCGTATCTTTAGCCATTGAGAAATGTTCAAGTAAAACTTCTACTAATTCAAAGAACTGATCATCAGCAAATTGTGCAAAAGAATCAAAAGCTTCTACAATCTCCCAATCACTATGTACATCTTGTTCATGGAAAAGAGCATAAACTTTATTCTCAGGATTGTATTTCTTTGGGCAATTTGAAGCATAGTGAGGTCCTTTGCAAATAAAACATTTTACTGGGCCTTTTCCTTGGTTTCTCCTTTTCTTGAACAAGTATTTGGGAGGCTTTCTATTTTTGAAAGAACTTTTATTTACAGGTGCAAATCTAAATCTTTTCTTATGACTTTTATGTTTGTGGTGAAATGATCTTTCCATGTTATCATCATCATATGCCCTCCTGCTGCATTTTTTGCATTTACAATATTTTCCACCAGATGTCTTATTAAACTTTCTTACTTGCCTGAAGTCTTTGAGCTGACTGATTGGTGGTAAATTGTAGTATTCCTTCATATTACATGATGAATTGAATTGATCCTTGTTATCGTTTAAAGCTTTGAGGAGACAACTTTTATCCAACTTATGTGTGACTAAAGTCCTTAGTTCAAAGAATCCAAATTTCTCAATTTTAGACTTATATTTTGCCATCACATAATCTTCAGCCCATTCTCCTAATTCACAAGGAAGTGAACTAAGATAATATTTTTTAGTGGTTGGATCATGAAGCTTATGGGCTGCAATCATATATTTTTCAAAAATAAGGTTATATTTGTGCAGTTTCCCCAAGTCCCTGAGTTGTAAGGAATACAATATTTTTTCAGCTTTGAGAATATCATTTTTCCTACCACCACAAAATAACCCTATAAGCATGAGTTTGAGCATGGAAAATCCTTCAACAGATACATCATTTCTACCCATATCTATTTCTTTGACATATTCTTCTCCTATTTTAGGATTTGTTGTAATAATTCCATTGTCAAGTAAACTATTCCACCAATCTCTTAATTTACCAGACATTAGTCTAACAATATACAAAACCTTATTAGATTCAGACCAAATAGAGCCTCTAGTATCAAAGAAGTTTTCTAGTGTATCACATCAGGTACAAATAGCATCATATGGATTAACAATTTTATCAATATTTAGTATATATCCTAATGTTGCATAGGCTCTTAGTTGCTATGGTCTAGAATTTTTAGAAATAGCATCCTTCATTTCCATATCAATGTTGCTTCCTATGGATTCATGGCTTCCCATGTAGTTTTCCCAATCCTCTGTATCATTTATTTGTTCTAAACCAAATCCTTCAATATCTAGTTGGGACATCTCTTCATCAGATGCATGAGAAGATTCTGCATCTAGAAAAACCTCTTCATCAGGGGAAGTGTCCATGTGAGTAGCAGTAGGCTCATCCATATATATGGGCTCATTATCATTAATCTGAAGTGTTTGCAGCCAGTCTTTCATATCTTCAGCATGCTGCATTGCATGCTCTTTTTGTTTAGGGGACACTAACTTTTTAGGCATGGGTGTTGTTTTGCTTCCAATAGGTGCAACAGGTTGTTCTTCTTTAGATTCCTCTGTTACTATAATGCTTTTTCTTCTCTAAACCTTGGGTCTTGGTTTTTGTAGTGGTTCAGACCGATGAGACTCAACTTCTTCAACTTCTTCCTCAGAACTATCTTTTCCTTTCTGAGAGACTTTGATTTTCTTTGTATACTTTCTTATTTTTTCTAAGTTCCTGGCCACATGTTCTAATAATGCTTTATTTTCTTGGGCCTGATTGTCTCTCCTAACTTCTGCGGTGGCTAAGTGGTCAGACATTTGGGTAGTATATGTGTCTATCCTCTGAGTAAATGTTTGGATATTAGTAATAGTAGCTTGTGTATTTTTCAATTGATAAGACATTCCTGCAGCATCATTTAACAAAGATGTAGACTGTTTGTCTAACCTAAGAGTATTGGTTTCTATTTTATTTACAACATTCTGGACACAAAGTAAATTATCATATACTGATGTTGACCTATTGATTGCTTGCTTGACATCAAGGGCCATGTCATCTATATTTTCTTGAGCTGCCAACATCCACTGGGACTGCCATTTTCTCTGAGCTTTAGAACTTTTTTGCTTTGTTCCTACTATAGCATGTAGCCTTGCTTCATATTTACACCAAATCTTTTCATTTGGATTAACTATTGTAAAGTTTTCTTGAGTTGGCCATCTCCAAGGCACATATCCAGTAACTTCAACAGCTGTTGTCAGGTCAACCTAGATTTGGTGTTTAATTCTCCTTTCTGACCCATATCTTGGCAATGATTCTCTCATCATATATGTAGGTTCATCCAACTTTATGATCTTAATTCCTTTTTGTTTCCTATCCCTCTTTTCTTCTTCTTCTTTAGGAGTCAAGTGTAGCCTAGATCTTACTTGTCTCACTAATTTATCCATTAGGATAGGGTCTCGGCTTAGATCTGAGGTTGAGGCAAAAGAGGCACAAGCAGGATAAGGATTGACTGATTAAAACATGTTAGAAGCTGGATGACTAGAGGATGAGGAATATTCTTTAGGATTATAATCAACATATGGGTTATTATCTGAGTAAGGATAAGCATGAGCCATTGAGAAGCTTCTTTTCAAAGGTTGCAATCTTGCCTTGGTTTCATCTACAATTGGTTGTTCCAATATAGTTTGATCTGGAATAGATTGGAGTGTGACGTTGGCTACTCTCCTGGCCTGAAATGAAGGCCTATTTGAAAACCTTTTTCTCTATATTGGGAGGTCTCTGAATTGAGGCTTTTGCTGATTTAGAAGTTGCTCAATGATTGGGAATCCTATGTCAAAACTAGTGTGATCAATGATTCGGCCATAGTCAAGCAAATTAGAGGATCCTTGTGGGAAACTCGCCTCCATGGGCAAAGAAACTAGTGGTGACACAGTATTCATGATTCCATAGACACAACGACCTCTTATAATAGCATAAACAGATCCAGGCATAAAAGAAACACCTTTGATTTGGAGCATAAGGTAAAAGGCTGAAGATATAAACTTATTAGATAGAGAGAGAGTAAAGTTTGGCGAGACAGAAAGAATGCCATCCCATTTTTCAACACTAAGAACACCATGGAATTGGGCAATAATAGCTTGTTCCCAAATTCTACAGTGGGTGTCAACAAGAGTAGCAAAAAATTGAGCATCGATATCGTAATTGAAATGTGGGTGAACAATAATATCAACATGGCAAAAATGGACATGAAAATATCCCTTTTCTCTCCAGTGAGAAACATTGGATGGAAGCAGAAATGGGAGGTAAATTGGACAGATCCCTTGTCCAGAGACTAATAGATTAATTTTAGACTGATGGACGGAGTCACAGATTTTTGCTTTAAGACCTTTTATAGGATATAGTGTAGAAATTTTTATATCAAGGAATTTAAAGTTTCCTTTTTCATCAACAACATGATCATCCCCATCCTGAAAATAATTATGCAATATATATATATATATATATATATATATATATATATATATATATATATATATATATATATATGTTTAATTTTTTACAAATTTGACCTTATATATATAGTTTTGTTTTGTTTGTTTTTATTTCCCTATTCATTTTACCTTGATGCTTCTTTCTTCCTTGCATTTTTATCACATTTATTATTGTGATTCATATTATTTTATCTCATTTTTCTTTTAATATGTTTCTTTGGTCTTTCACTTATATTTTTACAATTTTGTGTTTTTGTGAATGGGTGAATATGTGCATGTGTGTTTATAGGTTTGAGTAGGAGTATGCATTTATTATATTTGTCTCCCTATAGTCTTTGGGTTCCTGTGCCACTCCCTTCTTCTATTTAGCTTTCTTAGTATGCAAATTACCTATTCTATTCTCACATCTTGTTCTTTTTCCTGATGATGGATCATGGAGTGTGATTCGAAATGGTGAGGAAAAAACTTGTACAGAGTTAAATCTTGAAACACTAAACTACAATCATTATGGACTATAGAAATTTGATGTCTAACTAGTATTATAGCTAAATGTATGATGTCATTATTTGGATGAAACTTATTTCTTGTTCATAATCTTTATTAACATTTTTCTAGTGTAGTAATTGTCATCTTAAGATGGCTATGGGATGTGTAGGTGAAAGATCAACCAAAAATAACAAAGGGAGAATACTATGTGATAGTTTAGATAATAAATTTTAGTCTCTCTCCCAAAATTTATCTATTATCCATTGTAAGTGGAAGAGTATTAGGTGATTGTTCAAATAATGCAATAAAATTGTCTCTCTACACAAATATGGTAACATGTACGCAAAATGTGGCAACCTCAACAAGGTACACAAATTGTTTGATAAATATTCTCAAAGAAAAGTGGTCTCAAGGAATCCCATGAGGGTACTAAGGATAAGTTCAAATGAGTGTTGAAATTGGATTAGAAGCTTTCAAGGAAATGTAAAGAAACATTTGGCCTATTTGTGCTTAAACTGGATCATGAGAAGAGGATAAGGATGACATCAAAGTCTAACTAAAATGAATTTCTATTAGATATTGTAATTGTAAGGTCACTACATAGCCCATGGTCTTCATAAAGCTCATGCACATAATTTAATAAAGAAGAATTTATGCACAAGATCTCTTTTGGAACAATTTCAAATTTGATTAATTCTCTTTTTACCTTGTATTGGGTGTTCAAGCTATTTAAGGATATGGATAGTAGTTTAATAGAGAGATATGTAAGATTACTATACACTATCAAATTTCTATAAAGCAATTGGTTTTTGAAAATAGCATGATGTTATTAAAGGATAAAGATTATGATAATATCTATATATGATATCATTTTAGTGGCATGTCGTAGGCAACATGTGCTTAGATGAAATGGATGACAAATATTAATACATATTCTAGATTTAAATTAAGCTAACAAAATGGGGGTTACATGGAACTACACTTAGAATCAGAGCAACCAACCTTTAGCTCTTGACATGAGTTGTCAACCTTAGTAAATAAATGTTGAGTTAAAATATTTTTTAAACTAGTAATATGGTAAGTCAAAGAATGGTGTGTGTTTTTTATGTTGTCAATAAGAGAATCATATAAGTGGTTTAATAAATAGATCAGGGCATGGTGAGCATAATGATTTTCATTGGCTAGTATTTTCTATCCACAAACTATGATAGGGGAGGATTGAGAACATACTAGGGGCTAGGTTTTTCTATATATAGGAGGGTAAGAAAAAAAAGGAGAATATATTGACCCAATCACATCCACAAAGGACAAAGGCCCATCATTTAGCACATTCACACCACTAGGATTTGAGGAAACATGAGTAGGAGAAGTAATAGTTTTAGGCCCAAAGACTTAGGGATGTTGTCACTATCAATAAAAACAACAACCTAAAATGAAATTCTTGAAAAATCGCAAGGAGATACATGAGAGCTAGAGAAAACACTACCACAAGAAGCAACACCACTATCATGTATCAAGGGCCACAGTGACTAATGGAAAATCAATGTTTAAATGTAGAGGTAGGGTTTCAATAGCGAGTGAGAGTGGCATATTTGAATCTTTGAAATTACTCAAGAATCTATAATGGCCTATTTCAAAGGACTATAATGGTTTATGTGATTGGATTGTCCATTTCACCACTTCATGGGTCTATTGACACATTTTATGATTTGAATAAGATGCTTAATTGAAATAATTTAAAGTCAATATGGATCTAAGAGGTACACTATTTTTGACATATATGAAAGTGTCAAAGGGAAAATGATCATATTAATGACTATTTCATAAGGTTTTAGTTCTTAGTTATAAATTGCTCACTCCCTTACATGATCTTGAATTATAAAATTGATGTCATCATGAATGAAGGCTTTAATTAAGAACTATCCAAGCATGCAACTAATACAAAAATGTAATAGATACACATAGTAGAAAGAAATAATAGAGTAATGGTACATAATAATGATTTATATTGACTCATAGTGTTCTATTCACTCTAGCATCTAGTACCCTAAAGGCTTCTTTTAATTTATGTCTAAACCAAAAGTTGTTCCATCCATATTACTATCTTACTAATCTTCTCCTCTAGTTGTGTTGTTGGACCATAATATTGCATCTCTCCCAATCCTTCCACCAATACACTAGATTCAAGGGCATCCTTATGAGTAGGTATTGTGTATTGTATGAAATCCCTCTTAATATGTGTGGTTGGGCTACCAATAAACCTTTCCTTCTAAATAACACAAGAAATGTTTCATGGGATCTTAAGGATGGGATCCTTAAAATATTGATCATTTCCATGCAAAGACTCACTAAGTTGTTACTTGATGTCTTTAAGAGCAATGATGTTTTGATGAGACATCTCTTAGTATTCAAATTTGTAAATAATTTTCTCTTGAGGCCACCAATATCAATCTTCACTCAATCAATGTCATAACATGAGTAATAGACCTATATTTATCCAATTAGTGTATTAGCAAAAAGCTACATCTTTTGAGCACCATATCTTACTAATCTTCTCCTCTAGTTGTGTTGTTGGACCATAATATTGCATCTCTCCCAATCCTTCCACCAATACACTAGATTCAAGGGCATCCTTATGAGTAGGTATTGTGTATTGTATAAAATCCCTCTTAATATGTGTGGTTGGGCTACCAATAAACCATTCCTTCTAAATAACACAAGAAATGTTTCATGGGATCTTAAGGATGGGATCCTTAAAATATTGATCATTTCCATGCAAAGACTCACTAAGTTGTTACTTGATGTCTTTAAGAGCAATGATGTTTTGATGAGACATCTCTTAGTATTCAAATTTGTAAATAATTTTCTCTTGAGGCCACCAATATCAATCTTCACTCAATCAATGTCATAACATGAGTAATAGACCTATATTTATCCAATTAGTGTATTAGCAAAAAGCTACATCTTTTGAGCACCATTGGTAATTTTCTTCAAATGCTAAGGAATCTTTCATATCTTCTAATGTCACTCAACATGGATTCATCACTATTGAATAGATTGAACATGTTAAATGTGGGCTCATAGATGATGCTAAAATTTTGCATGTTGTTATACTATGTACCTCTGACTAATTGTGTTGTTAATTTATCCATGTGTGAACTAATGGCTTGAGAAAACTCCTTAAAATCAAATCTAAATCTACTTTTAAAACATTATTTCTTTAGGGTACCTTGGTGAGTGAAAGATCATGATGGGCCCAACAATACTCTTATGTGGCAATAAAAATGCAAAAAAGTAGAGTAACACAAAGTTTCACATGAAAATTCGAATGAGTTACATACACAATTTAAAAAATATATAGTAGTAAAATTTGTAGAAAATTGAATGTTGTTTATGGGCTGCTATTTTTTGACAAAATTTAAATTTATTTGGTGAAAATTGGATATTTCAATGAGCCATTACTAAAAATTTTGGAAAAAATAAAAAGTATCTGTCATTCCAACCAACCTAACTACGAGAAATTTTTTTCCCAAAATCTAGATCCAAGTAAAGGACACATGAACAGATGTGATGCTTATTTTTGTGAATTTTTTATAAGTAAATAATTCGTTATGGTTTTTTTACTGCAACTTTTTTAAAAAATTAAAAAAGATATTTTCTCACAAACCTAACTTGATCAAAAAGTAAGAAATTCATTTTTTAAAGATCCATATCTAATGAGCCCTAAAATCTGAGATATCTTTTTAAAAATTTAAAAAATGATAAATGGTTTGAAATCTATGGGTATTTTTCAATTAGTATTTCTATCAAGAATTTAGTCATAGTATATGTAGAAAATTATAAATAGTAAACTTTTAAAATTAGGTGAAAGTTCAATGTTGTGACCCACATTAGGTACATTAGGTCAACATATCAACATAAATGAATTTAAGAATTTCCAACTAAAAGGCAATTTTAATCAAACATATGTTCTAGTTGGATTCATTCTAGCTAAATTAGATCTAGACCACAACTTTTCTAGCTAGAATTGTGTATTAGATACATATGTAGCATCACTTTGGGGTCAATTTACAAAAATAATAAAATTAATTGAAAACTTAATGTTCTCACAACTCCTCCTTGACATAACTAGAATTTTAAAAATCTAAAATACTCTTTTGTAAATTTATAAGTATAGTTTTCAAAAATATATATTTTTTAATAATTTAATTAGTATTTATATTTTATTTTTAATTTTTATTAGAAGTAGGTCATGAACACAAAAATATAAAGTTGATTGTCTTCTCAAGAAAAATACTAAAGTTTATTAAAAATTTAAAAAAATATGACGCATTACAACAAAAATTCCATGTCAATACAATATAATAATAATAATTTTCTATTTTAGATAAATACTTAAGATAAAAAGTTGTGTCCCATCAAAACAGTTATGTTTTTAGTACACACAACTTTTATGATTTATTTAAAAATATATATTTGTAAAAATGAGAAAAAAATTATTCCATGCAATAAAGTTTGAAGTTATAAATGCAAAAAGAAAAATTGAAGGAAAAATGGAAATTTCTTTAATAAAAAGTAGTCTCATTTAACCTCCTTTTTGTAGCATTTTATCAACTAAATTATAGTGTCAACTTTACAAAAAATACATTCAAATAAATTGTTATTTCAAAAAAATACAAATATAAAATACACTAAAAAGTCTATATTTCAATAGTTTACATTATTTCAAAACTCATAACATATATGTCACTTTCTGTTGTTTCAAGTTAGAAAGTTAGATTAGTGTTGGCCATTTCCTTTATAAAAGTGGGATATAGTTGTGAACTTTGATGCAGGAGCATCCAATGGTGTAAGGGCAATCTTGCATCACCCAAAAAGAAGTTAATTCAAAATCATTGAAGTTGTTTTCATTTCTTTCCATAATTAGTGTTTCTGGTTCCATAATCTCTTAAATAATGATGTCAGTTCTGGAAAGTTTAATTGCCATTTTAGGAAAGTTTGCATTTGAGTATGGATAGAAGTGAAAAGTTATAGAAAGCTTCATAACTGAAATATAAGACCTTTGGTGAAGGAATAAGGCAAAGATCATTTGTGAGCTGAAATATATTTAATTTTTGGTTTTTCGAAAAGCCCCTAAAAATTTTTGAAATGAGATATGAGGGACTAAAACATCCCATAACATCCCTAAAAGTTGATGAAAATATGTTTATGAATTTTCGGTGTGATAGTTCACATCGGGAGCTTTCCGATGCTTAAAATGGTTCATTAATCGAACACCTAGATCAAAAGTTATGCTTCCTGGAAGTTGACCTACTTTTGGAGGGAGTTGCAAATTTCAAAATTTAGCTGGAGGCCGCCAAAAAGTGCTATTTATGACTATTTTGGGAACCATGGGTAGTAGTAGAGTTAAGGAGGAAAGTGGAGAGTCAAGAATCGGCAGGAAAACAGAAACCGTAGCTGATTTGGGGTTACAGAAGGCATATGATTCTAGAGTCTTGTGAGAGGAAGCTATAATGTGTTGCAGCCTATGGAGGGTTGATTCCTCTAATTGTATTTGAGCTTCTGTAATGTAATAAGTTGTCCAAATCAATAAAATAAAGTTCTATTTTCTATGTGCAATTTCTGTTGTTGTGTGTTTTATGATATACCCCCTTCATCAAGTGGTATCAGAGCAATGGTTCCTAAGTGTGTAGACAGATTGCTAACTATGAGGTAGTTTGCACTAGGACCTGAAGTTGTGGGTTTGCTACGAAGATCAAGATGCCTCCATGAATAGATTGTATTGGGAGGAATGCTTTGATGGAAGAGGGTTTTAGAGTCCTGCAAAGGCAAATCGATGCATTGCAAGAGGAGCTATGAAGAGGATTTGAGTTGAGAACAAGAGAAGAAAGCAAAGATGAAGATGAAGAAGAACTATCTGAGGAAGAACAAGAAGTTGTAAGAGATTCTGTAGAAGTTAGGTTGTTGAGGGCCATTTCAAAGATTGGAAAGAGACCAAGGATTGAAGTTTCTACATATTCTGGGGATTTGAATCCGGAATAACTTATTGATTAGATCAATGACATGGAGGAGTATTTCGAGTATGAAGATGTGGAGGACCCAGATCAAGTCAAGTTTGCAAAAATAAAGTTGAAAGGCCATGCCAATATTTGGTGGAAGGAGGTCCAATTAGAGAGGACCAAAAGAGGAAAAGAAAAGATCACCAAATGGGATCGAATGGTTGAGAAACTAAAGAAGCAGTTCATTCCTGTGGACTATGAGATAGAGTTGCTGAAGAAGCTCCAAGGACTGAAAGAAGGTAACAAGTCTGTTAAGGAGTATACAGAAGAGTTTTATAAGATTACTATTAGGACAGGCCATGTAGAGGCCAACAAGGAGAAGGTAGCCCATTACATTAATGGGTTGAGGCCAAGTATTCAAGAGGAGCTGAGCCTAGTCAAAATGACCACCATAGAAGATGCGTACCAGTTTTCCCTTAAGGTGGAGGACAAGATAAATAAAAGACTCAATAGAAAGCAAAGGGGAAGAGGTCAAGGCAGAAGGACTGGTGGAAGACCCTACAGAGGTTGTAATGAAGATCAAAAGAAAAGTGAAGAAGTTGGCACCAGTCAAAATCAGAGACGGGATAATGCCTACCGCTGTCATGACCAAAACAATGGTGAGCAAAGAGGGAGAGGAAGAGGTTGACCTGGGCAAGGACCCGGAAGAGGAGGTTTCAGAGGAACCTATTTTCAATGTGGAGAAGAAGGACATCAAGCATACAAGTGTCCGCAACATCAAGGAAGGACAAATAGAAGACCTGAAGGTAATGCACGAGTTGCACATATAGATGAAGATGTGCAGTCTGAGCATTCTAAAGATGCTGAAAGGGGAGAAACCCTAGTTGTTAGAAGAACTTTGTTGAATGAGGAGAAAGAACCCAATCAGAGGAAGAGTTTATTCCACATAAGGTGCAAATGTGAAGGTAAGTGTTGTGATATTATTATTGATAGTGGAAGCACTAACAATCTTGTTTTAGAGGAGATGGTTGACAAGAAGAAAGCATCCACATCCATATCAGATTGCATGGTTGTAGAAGGACCACAGAGCTTTGGTCAATGAGCAGTGTTTAGTGAAGTTCAAGATTGGGGACTACCATGATGAGGTGATGTGTGATAACATACTGATGGATGCATGTCATATGTTGTTGGGGAGGCCATGGCAGTATGATAGGAGCAATGTCTATGATGGCCATGCAAACACATATTCCCTTACAAAGGATGGAGTTCGTCATAAGTTGAAGCCTTTGAAGGAGATGGAAGAAAAGGTATGTAGTATTGCAAGAATTTGCTTGGTAGATGGTAGGAAATTTTTGGAGGGTATGAAGCATGAGCGTCATTGCTTTGCATTGATTCCTAAGGTTAGTCAAGAGAAATGTGACGATGTGCCAACAGAAATTTCACATATGTTGCAAGAATTTTAGGACATTATCTTTAATAATGTACCAAAAGGTTTACCACCAGTGAGGAAGATAAGTCATCAAATGGATTTGATACCAAGAGCCAGTTTGCCAAATAAGGTAGCCCATAGAACAAATCCAACAAAGAATGAAGAGTTGAATAGAAAAGTTCATGAGTTGTTAAGGGACTAATAAGGCAGAGCCTAAGTCCATGTGCAGTACCTGTAGTACTAGCACCAAAGAGAGATGGAGAGTGGAGAGTGTGTACAGATTCTCGAGCCATAAATAAGATCATGATCAAGTACAAGTTACCATTGCCAAGAATGGATGACATAATGGATTATTTGAGTGGATCCAAGTACTTCATAAAGATTGACTTGAAGAGTGGGTATCATCATATCTGTATCAAAGAAGGAGACAAATGGCAGATAGCCTTAAAGACAAAGAAGGGTTTGTGTGAGTGGTTAGTCATGCCATTTGGGCTAACCAATGCACCGAGCACATTCATGTGGCTCATGAATGAGGTATTGAAAGATTTTTTGGGAAGTTTTGTTATTATTTATTTAGATGATATTTTGATTTTCAATAAGAATTGGGATGAGCATATGATGCATATCAAAAGAGTTTTTGAGAAGCTAAGGGAGGAAAAGTAGTTGATCAATATGAAGAAATGTAGTTTTGCAAAGAAGGAGTTGGTATACCTAGGATTTGTTGTCTCAAAGGAAGGTCTTAAGATAGACCCAGAGAAGGTTAGGTCTATCATTGAATGGCCTATGCCAAGGAGTGCTTCTGAGGTAAGATCTTTTCATGGTTTGGCAAGTATTTATAGAAAGTTTATCAGGAATTTTAGTAGCATTTGTGCACCCCTAACTGATGCAATGAGATGGGATAGAAAAGAGTTTAGATGGACTAAAGCAGCAAATAAAAGATTTGATACATTGAAGCAGAAAGTCACAGAGCAACCTATTTTGGCACTTCCAGATTTCAATAAGGTATTTCAGGTAGATTGTGATGCTAGTGGTAGTGCTATAGGAGCTATTTTGAGTCAAGAAGGTAAGTCCATTGCCTATTTTAGTGAGAAGCTTAATGATGCCAAGAAAAAGTATTTTGTTTATGATCAAGAATTTTATGCAATAGTTCAGGCTTTGAAGAAATAGAGACATTATTTGTTGCCAAAAGAGTTTGTTTTATATACTGATCATCAGGCTTTGCAATATCTTAATAGTCAAGGAAAGTTGAACCAAAGGTATTTAAAATGGGTTGAGTTTTTGCAGAGTTATACTTTTGTTTTGAAGCACAGGATTGGGAAGTCCAACAAAGATGCAAATGCCTTGAGTAGAAGGTAAAATTTGTTGACAGAAATGAAGATAGAGGTTGTTGGGTTTGATGAGTTCAAGAATTTGTATCCAGAAGATTTAGATTTTGCAGAAGCCTAGAAAGCTTGTTTGGAACCTGTTATTTTGGACAGGACAAAATGGTTGGATTTTATAATCCAAGATGGCATGTTGTTTAGAGGAACCCAGTTGTGCATTCTGAGGAGTTCCATGAGAGAAAACCTGATTAAGGAGAAGCATAGTGGAGGATTGGCTAGACACTTTGGTCAAGATAAGACCATTACTATTGTTGGTGAGAATTATTATTGGCCATAGTTGGAGCAAGATGTGAGGAAATTTGTGCAGAGTTGTAAAGTGTGTCAGATGGCAAAAGGAACGAGTCAGAATATAGGGCTATATCAGCCATTACCTGCACTGGAGAAGCCATGGGATGATATTAGCATGGATTTTGTTCTTGGTTTACCAAGGACACAAAGAGGGCATGATTCCATTTTTGTGGTGGTGGACAGATTCTCAAAGATGGCACATTTTATTCCTTGTAAGAAGACTACTGATGTTATTCATATTACAGAGATATTTTTTGGGGAAGTGGTGAGACTACATGGTCTACCTAAGAGCATAGTTTCAGATCGAGATACCAAGTTTGTTGGTTATTTCTAGAGGACATTATGGAAAAAGTTAAAGATAGATTTGAAGTTTAGTTCTGCACACCATCCATAGACTGATGGATAGACAGAAGTGGTGAATAGGAGTTTGGGTAACCTGCTATGATGCTTAGTAGGAGATAAGACCAAGGGATGGGATTTGATTTTACCACAAGTAGAATTTGCTTACAACAATTCTGTCAATAGGAGTACTAGTAAATCACCATTCCAGATTGCATATGGTAATAGTCCAAGAAATGCTTTAGAGTTAAGGAAGCTAGACAAAGAGACAAGACAAGTGCCGAGGCAAAAGACTTTGCAGAACACCTAAAGGATTTTCATGATGAGGTGAGAAAGCACATTAATAAGATGAATATTCAGTACAAGGCTAAGGCAGATTAGAAGAATAGATATAAGGAGTTCCAGGTAGGAGATGAAGTCATGGTTCACTTGAAAAAAGAAAGGTTCCCAATTAGAACATACAATAAGTTGAAAATGAAGAAATTTGGACAATGCAGAATCTTGAAGAAGCATGATTTAGGAAATGTATATGTGGTAGAGCTACCGAGTGGGATCAATATTTCACCTATATTCAAAATTGCTGATTTAATAGAATATCATGAAGGTGGTACAGAGGATCAACCGACACAAGAATAGTGGAGTATTCTGGCATCTACTTCAATGCAGGAGATAAAAGAAATCTTGGATAGCCATGTGGGAAGAAGTACTCAAAATAAGTAATATGAAGAATATCTAGTGAAATAGAAATGAAGGCCTATTGAGGATTCTTCTTGGTTGTCTAAAGCAAAGGTTGATCATTTGGGTTTTCCTCACACAAACACCTGAGACGTGATAGGGTCACTTCTCAAATTACCCTGGGTGTTTGATGCAGAAGCATCCAGTGATGTAAGGGCAATCTTGCATCACCCAAAAAGTAGTTAATTCAAAATCATTGAATTTGTTTTCATTTCTTTTCATAATTAGTGTTTCTGGTTCCATAATCTCCTAAATAATGATGTAGAACTTTCAGTTTTTCTAAAACTGCTAAAAGAAGCAAACTACCAGTTTAGGAAAGTTTGCATTTGGGCACGGATTCAAGCAAAAAGTTACAGAAAGCTTCATAACAGAAATATAAGACCTTTGGTGAAGGAATCAAGCAAAGATCATTTGTGAGCTGAAAGATATTAAAGTTTTGGTTTTCTGAAAAGCCCCTGAAAATTTTTTAAACGAGATATGCGGCACTAAAACATCCCATAATGTCCGTAAAAGTTGATGGAAATCTATTTATGAATTTATAGCATGATAATTCACATCATGAGATTTCCAACGCTTAAAATGGTTCGTCAATCAGACACCCAGATCAAAAGTTATGCTTCTCAGAAGTTGACCTACTTGTGGAGGGAGTTGCAAATTTTTAAATTTACTGGACGCCACCAAAAAGTGCTATTTATGACTATTTTGGGAACCCTATGTAGTAGTAGAGTTAAGGGGGAAAGTGTAGAGTCAAGAATAGGTGGGAAAACAGAAACCCTAGCTGATTTGGGGTTACAAAAGGTAGATGATTTTGGAGTCTTGTGAGAGGAAGCTATAATGGGTTGAAACCTATGGAGGGTTGATTCCTCTGCTTGTATTTGAGCTTCTGTAATGTAATAAGTTGTCCAAATCAATAAAAGAAAATTCTATTTTCTGTTTACAATTTCTGTTGTTGTGTGTTTTATGATATACCCCCTTCACCAAGTGGTATCAGAGCAATGGTTCCTGAGTGTGTAGACAGATTGCTAACTGTGAGGTAGTTTGCACTAGGACCTGAGGTTCTGGGTTTGCTGCGAAGATCAAGATGCCTCCATGAATAAATTGTGTTGGGAGGAATGCTTTGATGGAAGAGGGTTTTAGAGCCCTGTAAAGGCAAATCGATGCATTGCAAGAGGAGCTACAAAGAGGATTTGAGTTGAGAACTAGAGAAGAAAGCAAAGATGAAGCTGAAGAAGAACTATCTGAGGAAGAACAAGAAGCTGCAAAAGATTCTGTAGAAGTTAGGTTGTTGAGGGCCATTTCAAAGATAAGAAAGAGACCAAGGATTGAAGTTTCTACATATTCTGGGGATTTGAATCTGGAACAACTTACTGATTGGATCAATGACATGGAGGAGTATTTTGAGTATGAAGATGTGGATGACCTAGATCGGGTTGATTTTGCAAAAACAAAGTTGAAAGGCCATGCCAATATTTGGTGGAAGGAGGTCCAATTAGAGAGGAATAGAAGAGGAAAAGAAAAGATCACCAGATGGGATCGGATGGTGGAGAAACTAAAGAAGCAGTTCATTCCTGTGGACTATGAGATAGAGTTGCTGAAGAAGCTCCAAGGACTGAAAGAAGGTAACAGGTATGTTAAGGAGTATACAGAAGAGTTTTATAAGATTACTATTAGGACAGGCCATGTAGAGGCCAACAAGGAGAAGGTAGCATGTTACATTAATGGGTTGAGGCCAAGTATTTAAGAGGAGCTAAGCCTAGTCAAAATGACCACCATAGAAGATGCGTACCAGTTTTCTCTAAAGGTGGAAGAGAAGATAAATAAAAGACTCGATAGCAAGCAAAGGGGAAGAGGTCAAGGCGGAAGGACTGGTGGAAGACCCTACGGAGGTTGTAATGAAGATCAAAACAAAAGTGAAAAAGCTGGCACCAGTCGAAATCAAATAGGGGATAATGCCTACCACCGTCATGACCAGAACAATGGTGAGCAAAGAGGGAGAGGAAGAGGCTGACCTGGGCAAGGACCCGGAAGAGGAGGTTTTAGAGGAACCTATTTTCAATGTGGAGAAGAAGGACATCAAACATATGAGTGTCCATAACATCAAGGAAGGACAAATAGAAGACTTGAAGGTAATGCACGAGTTGCACATGTAGATGAAGTTGTGCAGTCTGAGCATTCTAAAGATGCTGAAAGGGGAGAAACACTAGTTGTTAGAAGAACTTTGTTGAATGAGGAGAAAGAACCCAATCAAAGGAAGAGTTTATTCCACACAAGGTGCAAATGTGAAGGTAAGTGTTGTAATATTATTATTGACAGTGGAAGCACTGACAATCTTGTTTTAGAGGAGATGGTTGACAAGTTGAAGTTGACAAGAAGAAAGCATCCACATCCATATCAGATTGCATGGTTGTAGAAGGACCACAGAGCTTTGGTCAATGAGCAGTGTTTAGTGAAGTTCAAGATTGGGGACTACCATGATGAGGTGATGTGTGATAATATACTGATGGATGCATGTCATATGTTGTTGGGGAGGCCATGGCAGTATGATAGGAGCAATGTCTATGATGGCCATGCAAACACATATTCCCTTACAAAGGATGGAATTCGTCATAAGTTGAAGCCCTTGAAGGAGATGGAAGAAAAGGTATGTAGTATTGCAAGAATTTGCTTGGTAGATGGTAAGAAATTTTTGGAGGGTATGAAGCATGAGCGTCATTGTTTTGCATTGATTCCTAAGATTAGTCATGAGAAATGTGAAGATGTACCAATAGAAGTTTCAGATATGCTGGAAGAATTTTAGGACATTATCTCTAATAATGTACTAGAAGGTTTACCACCAGTGAGGAAGATAAGTCATCAAATGGATTTGATACCAAGAGCTAGTTTGCCAAATAGGGTAGCCCATAGAATGACTCCAACAAAGAATGAAGAGTTGAATAGACAAGTTCATGAGTTGTTAAGGAAGGGACTAATAAGGGAGAGCCTAAGTCCATGTGTGGTACCTGTAGTACTAGCACCAAAGAAAGATGGATAGTGGAGAGTGTGTATAGATTCTGGAGCCATAAATAAGATCACAATCAAGTACAGGTTTCCATTGCCAAGAATGGATGACATAATGGATTGTTTGAGTGGATCCAAGTACTTCACAAAGATTGACTTGAAGAGTGGGTATCACCATATCTGTATCAAAGAAGGAAATGAATGGAAGACATCCTTTAAGATAAAGGAGGGTTTGTATGAGTGGTTAGTCATGCCCATCATGCATCTCATGAACGAGGTACTGAAAGAATTTTTGGGAAGTTTTGTTATTGTTTATTTAGATGATATTTTGATTTTCAATAAGAATTGGGATGAGCATATGATGCATATCAAAAGAGTTTTTGAGAAGCCGAGGGAGAAAAAGTAGTTGATCAATCTGAAGAAATGTAGTTTTGCAAAGAAGGAGTTGGTATACCTAGGATTTGTTGTCTCAAAGGAAGGTCTTAAGATAGACCCAGAGAAGGTTAGGTCTATCATTGAATGGCCTATGCCAAGGAGTGCTTCTGAGGTAAGATCTTTTCATGGCTTGGCAAGTATTTACAGAAAGTTTATCAGAAATTTTAGTAGCATTTGTGCACCCCTAACTGACACAATGAGAGGGATAGAAAATAGTTTAGATGGACTAAAGCAGCAAATAAAAGCTTTGATACATTGAAGCAGAAATTCACAGAGCAACCTATTTTGGCACTTCCAGATTTTAATAAGGTATTTCAGATAGATTGTGATGCTAGTGGTAGTGCTATAGGAGCTGTAAAGCTTGTTTGGAACCTATTACTTTAGACAGGACAAAATGGTTGGATTTTATAATCCAAGATGGCATGTTGTTTAGAGGAAGCCATTTGTGCATTCTGAGGAGTTTCATGAGAGAAAATGTAATTAAGGAGAACAATAGTGGAGGATTCGCTAGACACTTTGGTCAAGATAAGACCATTACTATTGTTGGTGAGAATTATTATTGGCCACAGTTGTAGTAAGATGTGAGGAAATTTGTCTAGAGTTGCAGAGTGTGTTAGATGGGAAAAGGAACAAGTCAGAATACAGGGCTATATTATCCATTACCTGTATCGGAGAAGCCATGGGATGATATTAGCATGTATTTTGTTCTTGGTTTAACAAGGACACAGAGAGGGCATGATTCCATTTTTGTGGTGGTGGACAGATTCTCGAAGATGGCACAATTTATTCCTTGTAAGAAGACTACTGATGCTATTCATATTACAGAGATATTTTTTGGGGAAGTGGTGAGACTACATGGTCTACCTAAGAACATAGTTTCAGATCGAGATACCAAGTTTGTTGGTTATTTCTGGAGGACATTGTGGAAAATGTTGAAGACAAATTTGAAGTTTAGTTCTACACACCATCCATGGACTGATGGATAGACGGAAGTAGTGAATAGGAGTTTGGGTAATGTACTATGATGCTTAGTAGGAGATAAGACCAAGGGATGGGATTTGATTTTACCACAGGTAGAATTTTCTTACAACAATTCTATCAATAGGAGTACTGGTAAATCACCATTCTAGATTGCATATGGTAATAGTCCAAAAAATGCTTTAGAGTTAAGGAAGCAAGACAAAGGAGACAAGACAAGTGCCGAGACAAAAGACTTTGCAAAACACCTGAAGGATTTTCATGATGAGGTGAGAAAGCACATTAATAAGATGAATATTTAGTACAAGGCTAAGGCAAATTAGAAGAGGAGATATAAGGAGTTCAAGGTAGGAGATGAAGTCATGGTTCACTTGAAAAAAGAAAGGTTCCCAATTAGAACATACAATAAGTTTAAAATGAAGAAATTTGGACCGTGCAGAATCCTGAAGAAGCATGATTTAGGAAATGTATATGTGGTAGAGCTGCCAAGTGGGATCAATATTTCCCCTGTGTTCAAAATTGCTGATTTAATAGAATATCGTGAAGGTGGTACAGAGGATCAACTGACACAAGAATAGTGGAGTATTCTGGCATTTACTTCAATGGAGGAGATAAAAGAAATCTTGGATAGCCATGCGGGAAGAAGTACTTGAAATAAGTAATATGAAGAATATCTAGTGAAATGGAAGTGAAGGCCTGTTGAAGATTCTTCTTGGTTGTCTAAAGCAGAGGTTGATCATTTGGGTTTTCCTCACACAAACACCTGAGATGTGACAGGGTCACTTCTCAAATTACCTTGGGTGTCTGATGTAGGAGCATCTAACAGTGTAAGGGCAATCTTGCATCACCTAAAAAGTAGTTAATTTAAAATCATTGAATTTGTTTTCATTTATTTTCATAATTAGTGTTTCTAGTTCCATAATCTCCTGAATAATGATGTAGAACTTTCAGTTTTTCTAAAACTACTAAAAGTAGCAAACTACCAGTTTTGGAAAGTTTAACTACCATTTTAGGAAAGTTTGCATTTGGGCACAGATTGAAACAAAATGCTACAGAAAGATTCATAACAAAAATATAAGACCTTTGGTGAAGGAATCAAGCAAAGATCATTTGTGAGCTGAAAGATATTAAAGTTTTAGTTTTCTGAAAAGCCCTTGAAAATTTCTTAAATGAGATATGAGGCACTAAAACATCCCATAATGTCCCTAAAAGTTTATGTAAATCTATTTATGAATTTATAGCGTGATAGTTCACATCGCGAGATTTCTGACGCTTAAAATGGTTCGTCAATCGGACACCCAGATCAAAAGTTATGCTTCCTAGAAGTTGACCTACTTTTGGAGGGAGTTGCAAATTTCTAAATTTAGCTGGAGGCCACCAAAAAGTGCTATTTATGACTATTTTGGGAACCCTAGGTAGTAGTAGAGTTAAGGGGGAAAGTATAGAGTCAAGAATAGGTGGGAAAACAGAAACCCTAGCTAATTTCAGGTTACAAAAGGCAGATGATTTTGGAGTCTTGTGAGAGGAAGCTTAATGGGTTGAATCCTGTGGAGGGTTGATTCCACTGATTGTATTTGAGCTTCTATAATGTAATAAGTTGTCCAAATCAATAAAAGAAAGTTCTATTTTCTATGTGCAATTTCTATTGTTGTGTGTTTTATGATATACCCCCTTCATCAAACTTTCAACCAATTATAATCATGCATATATTATATTTTTAAAATCTTGAGAGTTTCCCAAATATACCTTTTTAGTTTATCAAATTCAAATAAAAAATGTTTGTTAGCATCAATCATAAAGTGGATGAAAGTCTATCAAAACAACCCAGTATTGACATGGGAAAGGAGGTTTTGGGATTCCCAAGTGCTTATACATATATAGATGTATAAATGCATATACATGTATATACATATATACATACATACATATATACATGTACATATATGTATATATGTTTATCTAGATATACATACATATATGTATGTATATAAATCTTTACTCTATTATGGATCTCTTCATTGATGAATCTTTCCACCTTACTCTTAAACCATCTATGAATTTCATTCCTAATCATGTTCCATAGCATGTCTAAGATACAACTCAAAGATTAATAGAGAGATCTGGAAATAAATCAAAAATGTTAAAACCGCTTGTTACAGCATCCATCAAATCAAGCTTTATAATCATCTTCCTAAATAATCCCAACTCTACAAATCTTACTTTGTGTTATTATTATTGATTTAGTGCAAAGTAGTCTTCACTTCCATAAATTCATTCCAAAATCATGATAAGATGGGTTGTTAATGTTTAATTACAAAACAAAATTCGCACTAGATATAATTATTCCTTCTAAGTAGATGCAATAAAATCATTACAATTATTTTAAATAAGAATAATATCTATATTATTCATCTTATATGAATAAATAGAATCATATGAACCTTATAGATTAGTACAAATGTAATTAATACCTTTCAATTATATATGCAATAATAATAGCGACTTATTTGTTGATAGAGGACATGATATTTCCATAATCCATGAAAATAGTAGAGTTCTTCTAATAATAATTATGTAGGTAAATTTTACATTAATATTTTGGATCATACACCATGATCCATCACCAAGAATTGGAAAAAAGATGGATCATGGAGCACAATCAAAAATATTGATACGAAAATTGCACACATTTACTAGTAGAAGCACTATATGTTATAATATATTCATCCCTTAAACATAAGGTATCAATACGAAAGTTATCAAATACATCAATATTTCAATAACTTTTCTTACTCGAAGAACATATCAACATAAAGATTTCTATAAAAACTCATATTAATAATGAATAAGTCTTATAATAGATTGGTAGTCACTTCTAAGAATGACTATAAGAAAATGGCTTCCTTGTCCTCTAAAATCATGAATTTGCTAACATAATGAAATTACACAGTTTTATACTTGTATTCAAGTCTTTCCAATCCTAAGCTAGATCATTAAATTGTTTATTTACAAGTGACATTATTATCCTTAATATTTTAAATCATAATAGAAAAAAATACTTAGTAAGTCCTTCAACATTATCCCCATAGCTCTTAAGTGTTGGAAATAGGACAGACAACTGAGAGGGGTGAATAAGTTGTCTCAAAACTTTGGAACTTACTACAATTAATTCTTTCTTTTACCACTTAATAACAATTCAATAATTTAACCATGAAAACAATAATCATAAGTGTAAGATCAGCAACACAATAACACACTTGACACCAATATTTTTAATGTGGAAACCTGGTTAAGGGAAAAACCACAGTGGGGGTTAACACACAAAAATTAATATCATGTTAGAAGTATCTTTACAAATGGGAATGCATATGCATTTGGGCTCACTACCAAGAGCTTACTGCTCAAATGGAGGCTCACTGCCTATAGAAATATTATAAGAGAATAGCATAGATTTTAAACTGATAAATAGCATCTACCCATGCAAGAGTTTCAGTTCTAGTTAAGTGCAAAACTGATCTTACACATTTCATCTTTGCTGTGCTCTTCTTACTGTTCTACCTTCATTTGCACCTTAGATTTCTACTCTTCTCACATTTACACCTTATTCGCACACCACACCACAAAATCATCTAATTCCATTGGCTCTATATATCTGCAACATGATCTACAATCATTTTACCAGTCGGCTTCAAGAACATTTAGAACTTTGTTGAGTACTCTACTCTATCGCCTAGATCCATACATAATATGAGATGCAGACCAAAAATTGCACTTGCAAATCATCAATTATGTCAGCTACCATCACTAATCATCATCAATTACCCAATAAACAACTTCTATACATCCAAAATTAGGATCATTCACAAGGTCGGCCTATTCTTCTTTGTCTGTTCTATCAAACTAAAACCTGATACTCCGAAGCTAATATCTTTTGAGTCCTTCATTACCAGAGGACAAAACTCTGGATTTAGAGTGTCTTGACAATGCTTACAACTACTTTAGATCCACAAAAAACCATGCCTTTCCACCAGAGACATCCGGACCAAGATACCGGACCTTGTCACCTGCTCTGTTCTTAACTGCCCGGACTTAGACAAATTCTGATTCTGACTTTCGGTGTGAACAAATTGTGTTATACGGATGAATGGGATGATCTTAGTTGCCATCAATGACAACACGTATCAATGCGAAGCAGTGTCTCTTGCCAACAATCTCCCCCTTTAGCATTGATGGCAACACTTAGTGAAAAATGACTAAATGTCTAATGTAGCTCCCCCTTACTCTATACACTTGTGCTTCTCTATTAGTTCCATAACTCCCCCTTTGTTGGATTCTTCATTTCTCACTACTCTTCAGTCCCCCTTTAACATCAATGGAAAAGGGTGGGGTCTCAAGCCAAAATTCTCCAAAAATTCTGTATATACTGCTGCATATGTACAACTAATCATTAAGTTCTATTTACATAACCTTGAGAATGTCTGCAAAGCTGGTTTTTATTTGCACAAGTTCAGAGGCTCAAGTACTCTTCATTCCATCCAAAATTAAGATGTGCCCACTCAACAAAAATGAATATGCTTCTGCCTTTGATAGATTTGATGGATCACTAGTCTGAACTGCAATCTGAGCTTCAGATAGGGCATTATACATTGTCTCTAACTTAGGGGAAATCAATCCCTAGACCTCACACATTCTCTTCATAATGTTGCCTTTCTCTTTAATAAGTCTCTTTATCTCATCAGTCAGGCTAATTACTTGACATTCCCGACTTATGGGTGAAATAGTTAGAGGATCAAAATTATTGGATAGATTTGACAATTTCAGTTCTTGTTCCTTTATCTTCTCAATATCCTCACTTACTTTGGGCCAGGATAGACAAAATTTATATATATCACTTCCATCACTTAGAGCATTTTGAACACTTTTTATACTGATAGCAAGTATAGTCCTATCCTACCCTATTAGACTCTTAATTTCACTAAATCTCTTATCCAAAAACTCATTTCTGACTTTTATCTCCATAGTCTTCTCAAAGGACTCAAAATGAGTATTTACAAAACTTACAAGATTTTTCAGATGTCCAGAGGGGGAATCAGATGGATTCTTCTAGTAGGAAGGCATTAACTTTTCCAAAATTTTAGTTGCAAGCCCTAGTAGCTCATTGTCCTCCATGTGGAACTTTAAAATATCTTCTCTAGCCTTTACTTGGATGAATGATGCTATTTTCATCAATTGAATTGGAGAGAGAGCATCTGGATTGGCTAGACCTTGGAGTAGTTCAGGCTCATCAAGCTCAATCATCTCTTTTTCAAGAAGACTTTTCACTGCATCTGCAGTGTCTCTTGCAACATTTTCTGAACCATCCTTTTGTTCATCAAATTTCTCAGTATTTGCTTTAGGTGCTTCAACATTTGCACCATCTTCTTTTGCTTTATCTTTCTTTCCTTTTTCTTCCTCTTTCTCTACTTTACTTTTCTCTATGTTCTCTATAGATGGACTCTTTCCTATTTGTTCACCACTTGCTACCTAATCCGAAGGGTTCTGTGTAGTAGTAATATCCTCTTCTTTTCCATAATGATCAGGTGGAGGAGTTACTCCTACATCAACTATTTTGTCTATCATTTCTATGTCCTCCTAATTGACTTGTTCCTCTTCCTAGACTTCTGTAATATTTAGATTTGATGAATCGAATCCAACATTAGTCTCCTCATAGGTTAACTCTAGAGGATCTAAATTAACACCTTGGTCATCAATTCTTTTGTTAATCTGTTCTTCTAGAGCTTCATGTTCCAGAACTGGAGGATTGACTTCTTCTACTTGTTTCTTTGAAATAATATAATATTTATCTTTGTCTAAAGCCTTTCTCAAAATTTCTTCTGTTTCTTTTGCAATTTCTTCAGTTTCACCAAGCATTAGCTTGTTCATTCAGACCTTGCTTCTGAATTTTTCTTTATCTTCTCTAAGGATTTTATCTTCTCTAAGGATTTTATCTTCTTCTCTTCTAGTCATTACAGGACACAAAGTGGAGAGGACATGCTCTCTGAGTTCTAGGTCTTTAGCCTTGGCTACTTCTTTCCTCATTTCTAGTACTTTCCTTAAACTTTTAGGAAGTTCTTGTAAAATTTCCAATAGGGCTCTATTGAATTTATTCAAATATATGATAATGGCATCTTCCAAAATTTTCTTATTTTCTTGATCAAAATTATCATAGTAAACTCTAATAGGCTTTAAATTTCCATGAATGGTGATTATTTTTACAATTTCATCAATAGTCATAGCGACCTTGCTAGTTGCTTGCTTTTTACTGGTCTTATTGCTTCCGGAAGGCTGGTCTTCAGAAGTCTTTGAAGTTCTAGCTTTCTTGGATCTTATTTCTTTAACTTCTTCATCTTTCTCTGTCTCCTCATCATCTTTTGTGCTCTTGTGGGTTCTTCTGGCCTTGGTTTTCTTTCTTTTCCCTCCTTCACCAGATGGAGTGGCTTTCAGTTTCTTGGTGGAAGTGGGCTTGGGTTGCTCAGCAAGAGTTGTAGAACTCCTTGTCTTCCTTGAGGAGCTTGGTGGGACTTCTAAAGTGACTGTTGGCTCACTTTCTTCTTTTTCTTCTAAAGTCTGCTCAGTGCTTTTGTTCATCTTTTCAATCCTTTTTTTGTTCTCTCTCACTGCTTCTTTTGTAATCCCAATGCTTTCTACATACATCTCCACTTGCTTGTACACTTTTATTTTTGTTTTCAGCTATCTAAGTTCCACATGCAAGTTTAAGCTTAGTGCCTTGTATGTTCCAAACCTTTCAATAGAGGTGTCTTTAGGTTTGCTTAGAAGATGCTGAGCATACATGTCCAAAACTCTCTCATCCACCTCATAACCCATTGGGATTATCTATATTGTTCTTGGTTCTACAGCTTCCATCCAAACATTGATCTATGTTGGCCATAAAACATATCTCATTCTCATACTTTTCCACAACTAAATTAGGGATTCTTTCCCTTGCATGCATCAGACTTTGAAGATTTTTTAAATACCCCTAGATTGCAATCTGTTGTGCACCTAAATCTCCAAGGCTATATAAATGCTCTCTTATCTGGATTTCCACTAGCTTGTCATTTGTCCAGTGTACACCTTACATTCCAGCCATTCCATTCATGAAATAGAAAAATAGGCATATGATCAAGGAACCATATTTGAAAGAGTTTTTCTTGTCTTTTTTTATTTTTCTCAGATTCTCTACCAGCTGATTCTATAGTAATTCAAATAGATCATAGTCAACATTCTCCTTTAACATCTTATAAGTTGTATATATTGCAATCCCAGAAATTGAATTCTCCCTGCTGGAGTGATAGATCTTATAGCCAATGATCATAGAAGAAAATTTGACATCTGGTTCTATGATGTCATTTATTGTCATTACTCTTTTGTCATACTTCGCTCCAGTTGCATTAGTAACAGTTTGATTCTTCACAGCTTTCAAAGCAGGTAATCCACCGGTTGCATTCAGCCTAGTCACAATTCTGATAACATCTTTAGTGATCTTAAATGGTTTTAGTAGCCAAATAAATTCATCGTGCATCTGGCTCAACACATACTGAACCCATTCGCTTTCATCAAAAGATAGAAATTCAATCATTTGTAAAAAATGTTTGCTTTCAAGGGCTTCAAATTTAGGTTTTAGTTAGTAATTGTCATCTTTTAGATGGCTCTTAAACAACTCCAGCAGTTTCAGATTCCCAAATTCTTCTATATTGCAATGAATGTATGCCCTAATGTCTTCAACATGTAAAACCCCATATGGAACACTTGAAAAAGGACCTAGCGGCTTGACTTCAATAGATTTGTAACGATGCTTCTTAAACTTAGGACAGGGCCTTTCAGTGATATCAATAACTAAAGGTGTAGCCATTTGCAAAGATTGAGAATTCAAGAGGTTTCATAGAAAATAGAAATACCTTGTTCCAAAGATTAGGGTTTTGCTTGCAGATCCTCTTCGTGCTTCAATTCTTGAGAATTCTTAGCTTTGAACTTGTTCACTTCTCCTCTTCTTGCTTTCTTCTGATGAAAAGTGATCTAAATGAGGAATGAATGACCTTTTTATGCTCTGCAGCTCCTAATTTGTCTTTGTAATAAATGCTCTTCCCTAATACATTTGATTACTCTGTTTGTTGAATAGTTTCTCATAAATTACTTTGCAATTTGCCATATCCACCTCTTTTCTTCCAGAAATCCTTCCAAATGATCTGAAACAATCAAAGATCTCTTTTCTCATTGTGCCAGATTTAGGCACTTACTTATTGGATGGGGGAATTTGATTTACAATGTTGTTCCCTCTGAGCCAAGGCTCCCAAATCAATTCCTGGAGGAATTTACAGCACCAGATTCTGGTGCGGATCCATTACTGTCATTCATAATTATTTTCTTGACCCATGTTTTGTTTATTTCATTCTGAGTCTCATTTGCATCAATTTTTTCTTTGCCTTTGTCTTGTCTCTGGTCATCCAATTTTCTATTTACTGGACCTCTTCTTCCATTATTCCTATTTCTATAGAATCTTGCAATATGACTAGATTTATTGCAATTAAAGCACACAACATTCCTTTCTTATAAACTTGATTTCCTCTTGATCTATACTGATTAGCCATGTGTCCAAACCCATTGCAAGCAAAATAATAACCATTGAAGGATATGTCAATTCCTCTATTGTTAGCATTATTCATTATCATACATCTACATGCATTTGATCTATGACCATACCTCTTACACTTGAAGCATTGACCGGAGAAGGATGGACCATTTTGATTTACTATACTTTTGCACTGAGTAGCTCTATGACAAAAGTTGTTGCAATTAAAATAATTTCCATTGAATGATGGATATCTTTGAGTATTAGACTGTCTTACCAGAGGTTTTCTAGTTCTGTTTCTCCCATTCCTAGGTTGAAAATTTCTCTGTCCGAATCCAGAGCTTTCACCTTTCTCATATCCAAGACCATGCTTGTCATCATCCTTTTTCTATCCTTCGACCAGTGCTTCAAGTTTTGCTAAGCTTATCTTGAACTTCTCCTTATATTCATTTGCAACTTCTAGGTCATGTCTGAGAATGACAATTTGCCTTTCAAGTTCTCTCTCATTGTCTCTATTTTCTTGTAGATTAGACTCTAGATGGCTAGCTATTCTATCCAATTTGCAACATTCTTCAGTTCTTTCTTTTAGTTTTTTATTCAAATCTTCTTCAATTTTCTTCATATCTTCACTTTCCTCGGTTTACCTCATCACCCTAGATTCCATTCAATTTTTAAAACATCAACTTCTTTTAAGAACTTCTCACATTCCTTTGTCTTTTCTTCCAAAGATTCATTCATGCCATTTTCTTCAGGTAAACTGGATAGCTACAGAAGTAGCTCCTTTTTCCTTTGCATAGATTTATTTAATTTATCTTTTAACATTTCAATGATATCATCATCATCTTTAAGTTCACCTCTTAGATTACTAATTTCTGTTTTAGACTGAAAAAGCTCTTCTAGGGCCAACTGAAGTTGATCTTTGAGTGAACCCATTTAAAACTTCTTCCAAGATCTTTTCCTCAAGCTGTTAGGCTTCTCAAAGGAACCTTGCTCTGATACCAATTGTTGGAAATAGGACAGACAACTGAGAGGGGGGGTGAATCAGTTGTCTCAAACCCTTGGAACTTACTATAGTTAATTTTTTCTTTTACCACTTAATAACAATTCAATAACTTAACCATGAAAATAACAATCATAAGTGTAAGAGAAGGAACACAAAAACACACTAGACACCAAGATTTTTAACGTGGAAACCCAGTTAAGGGAAAAACCATGGTGGGGGTTAACCCACAAAAATTAATACCTGTTAAAAGTATCTTTACAAATGGGAATACACATGCATTCAGGTCACTGCCCAGAGCTCACTGCTCAAATGGAGGCTCACTACCTATAGAAAGATTATAAGACAATAGCAAAAATTTTGAACTGATAAATAGCATCTACCCATGCAAGAGTTTTAGTTATGGTTAAGTGCAAAAACTGATCTTACACATTTCATCTTTGCTCTGCTCTTCTTACTGTTCTTCCTTCATTCGCACCTTAGTTTTTTGCTCTTCTCACATTTACACCTTATTCACACACCACATCACAAAATCATCCAATTCCATCAGCTATATATATATCCGCAACATGATCTACAATCATTTTACCAGTCAGCTTCAAGAACATTTAGAACTTTGTTGAGTACTTTGCTCTGTCGACTAGATCCATACATAATATGAGATGCGAACCAAAACATGCACTTGCGAATCATCAATCATGTCAGCTACCATCATTGATCATCACCAATTGCCCAGTAAACAACTTCTATACATCCAGAATTAGGATCATTCACAAGGTTAGCTTGTTCTTCTTCTATCTGTTCTATCAAACTGAAACACGATACTCAGAAGCTAATATCTTTTGAGTCCTTCATCACCGGAGGACAAAACTCTAGATTTAGAGTGTCTTGACAATGCTTACAACTACTTTAGATCTGCAGCAAACCATGCCTTTCCACCAGAGAGATCTGGACCAAGATACCGGACTTTGTCACCTGCTCTGTTCCTAACTGCCCGAACTTAGACAAATTCTGATTTTGACTTTCGGTGTGAACAAATTGTGTTATACAGATGAATGGGATGATCTTAGTTGCCATCAATGACAACACCTATCAATGTGAAGTAGTGTCTCTTACCAACATTAACATCATTTATAACACTTTTAATGATGATGGAGTAATATGATCCCATTTCAATGAACCGCCACACAACCCTCTTCCTAGGAGTAGGAAGGATCCAACAACTATAATGTAACATGGATGCAAACATAATGTGTGATATATGCTATATAATTTTCATGTTTTACACTTGCATCAGAATGAGGCATCGCCTTGTTTTGATCTAGAGATTTTGGAATGGAGCCCCAAAGAAGAAAAAAATGGGTGTTTTTGGGTTGTTTTCTTAGCTCATGTTTTTTGCGTTGATGGTATTGTAAAACCACTAATGTTGTGCCTTTCAATATCTACATGTGCATTAGGGTTATGTAAGAGCTTTATTATTGTATTGTGAATGATTAATTTTATACAAAAAGAAAGAAGGTTTTTGTGTTCAATTTTTTACCCAAAAGAGTTTTCCTAGGTAAAATACCATGTATAGAGTCTCTATCATTCTATTATTTCTTTAGATTGTGTGTACTACTTTATTGTACTAATTTATCAAGTTTCTTTTCCCTACACCTAACACACATTTGATAATATTGGAATGTGGAATAATGATGAAGGAAGAGACTATTGTAACTTAGTTACTAGTCAAAATCCATGTTGACCTCCAAATGAGGTGAATATGGGTTTTGATCAATTAAATCTAAGTTGTGTCACCTCATCACTTAGATGAAGTCCATAATGCAATCTATAATGACCAAAAAATATTTCACAAGAACATGCTTTTTAATTACCTTTTGTCTGAGTCAAGACTAGGTTTTATGATGTTATTACAATAAGTTAAGTCACATACATATTACTACTCCCATTTATACATTATAACTGCACTTACTTCAATACCCAAAACATAGTTAAAGAGAGATGAAGTATGATATTTCTTGTCTCCATTCCTCCCAATATTACAATATGACTTAATACGAGTTTATTTGACACAAAATCATGATACTATCGTATCTCTATGTGTGGTCATCGTGATCTCGAACAAGGATTCTATGGCCTAGCATTTGGACTATAGTTTAATCTCACTAGCACAAAAGCATTTCAATTTCAACTTTCTTACCCACTTCTACTATTCATTATGAGTTGACCTAACACAAATTCGTGCAACATGTTGTTATGTCATGGTATTTAAAAATATTTAATGTGATTTTAATTTCATAAGAAGATTGTTATAAAATACTTCAATTTCATCATATATTCCACTTGCATGCTTGTGAATGTGATCTTTAATATCACGTGTTGCCATTAATCTAATCCTATGAGGGGTTTGATTTAGGAGAACACACTCACTTATTGATTCAATAAGCTTCTCAAGGTTATTTGTAAACACTGTCTTTACAAACTCACCTATCTAAAGTTAAAGGTGAATAGAACTTTAGGCACACATTCTATTAGATAGATCCTATACATCATAGATTAATTTCACATAGCACATCAAGTTGATGAAAATTAGGATCAAACTCATGACACAAGGGATTGACATTCAGCATTTTTAGTGGCAATTCAAACATTCAGACATTCACTAGACCAACACATTTAATTTTCTCTCAATGATAAATTGATTCAACACAACATCAATACTATTCTTTTATCATCAATTTAATTTAAGAGCTCACCCTTTCTATCCTACTATTTAATTATAATATCCATTTTAATTTGATTATCTATCCCAACTCTAATTTTTCAAATTAATTATGTCTCAAATGAAAAGAGTCAATTGATAATATTCATGTAATTTGCATAGATTATCTAAGTAGTTTGATTTATTCTTTTATAGCTGAAGAGTAAAAAATGAAAACCAAATATAATCAACAACCATACCTAATTCCATGTGATTCCCCATGATCCCATCTAGTACGTGACATTATTCAGTAACACGTTTAGACTAAGACCAACTTTAGAGGCTTCAACGTTAGAAAATCCTATTACGGTGCAATTAATAGTTTAATTGTGCTGGAAGACTTTGTTGTTAGCAATCTATTGCCCCCTAACAAGAATCAATTGTACTACATATAATTGCGTAGAATTATTGTTTTAATCATATAACCAGGAGGGTATTTCCTCAGAGGTTAACAGATTCAACTGAGCATTGTTCCCCCATAACTAGGAGCTGATTTCTTCCATGATATTATTTGTCAGCCAATGCCAATCGATAATGAATATTGTTGATATATGATTGATAGATAGCGCAGAAAATGATCGGGATTGTTTGATGTGTAGGTAGGTCAGAAAATATTCCAAATATTCTATTCAATGCACTCGGCGTTGTTCAGCTTGTGGCAGGCTACTATTTCATGTATAAGTAGGTCTTTATTCTGTCGAGGGAAAACACAAAAAAAAAAATTTGGTTCCCTAAGTGCATTAGGCTGTTAGATTCGTGTCACTGTTTTGTTTTGCTTGTGGGAATGGATGTTTTGAATGTAGATTGGAAGAACATTGACAGCAGATTTGTGATGGGTGAGTTTGATGAAGACATTCGGACACCCAAATGGTTGGACTTCTTGGCACTGGAGGAACCTGTGGATGACGATGCCTGGTTCTGCAAGCTTGGTATGTTTTTTGAATGATCTTGAGTGTTTTTACTTTTTAAGCCCTGCATTTGAACTTTTGAGGATGAAAAGCCGAATTGGATAGCCTTGCATGGATCCTAATCCATGCATGGTGGATGATGATGCATGGATTAGGATCCATGCAAGGCTATACAATTAGACTTCTCATGCATAAAAGTTCAATGCAGGGCTTACAAAGTAAAAGCACTCAAGACCATTTATTACATAGATTGAAAAACCATACCAAACTTGCAGAACCAGACATCATCATCCACAGTTTCCACCAGTGCCAAGAAGTTCAACCATTTGGGTGCCCGAATATCTTCATAAAACTCATCTCTCACAAATCTGTTGTCAATGTTCTCTTAATCTATAATCAAAACATCCATTCCTAAAAGAAAAACAAAACAATGCCACAACAACAAAAACTAAAGGAAAAACATTAAAAACTGCAGAAGCAAGTCATTGATATGCCTTGGTATTGTTCTGTGTCTATGTTAGTCTAGTGCTACATGTTTTTGTAATGGTCTGAAATAATTAATGCCAGTGTTTTGCAGGTCCAAGTCGTTGTTCTGAATGCCAATATGCACTGCCAACAATGCAGAACGAATCCTTAAAGTGCTCTAAAATGGAGAGTAGGTTCACATAAGCCACCTCTCTCCATAATTCTATTTAGACCAATTAGCCTGTGTTTTTTTATAATTGATCTAAGCATAGACTCTCCTGATCATTGTTTGTGCATAATTTTCGCCCAGTGTAAACAGCCGGTGAGATTTGTTAAACTATATTATGGATGTAACTCACAAGAAGGTGACTAATTTTCATATTTAATTTTGATCAACAAAAGTTTTAAAATATCGGGTACTGTATATGATTTTCAAGTGCTTTCATAAATAGCGACAACTATTCATGTAATTTGTTGCAATTTTGGACATTGAATGAATTGTTTACATATTTACTGTTTAGGGCAACTATTCTTATGTGGACCGATATATGTGAATCTTATGCCACTGGAATATCCAACATACCACACGCAACAATAAATAGACTACATTTACGCAATCAGTTGGCCTTCTTGTCAGATCTTCGTAGAGATATGTTATAAATAGTATATTTTAATACTAAATTCCTCATTTCTATATATATAAAATATAATTTTCATATATAGATATAGATATTTTTTAATAAAGATATTTTTGTTATATATATATATATACAAATAACAATGGAATCTCATAAAAATATATGTATATGAAAATCTCAATATTACACAGACCATATTTTGATGCATATTCAGTAACTGAAGTTCTTATGCTTATGAATGTTTGTAAATTTTTTCAATTATAAAAAATATTTGTATATTACATAAACTATATTTTGATGCATATTGGGAAGTTCTTATGCTTAAGAATGTTTGTAAATTTTTTCAATTTCTTTTTTAAATTTAACAAGTATATGTTTTCTATAAAATTATTAAGGTGGATTGAAAATATTCAAAATAGAATTATAATTTTGTTAGATGAAATTATATATATAAATAGCCCTTATTATTTTAAAAAATATATTTTTGAACTCTTTAATATTTTTTAAGTATTAAGTTATTTGCAATACACAATTTATTATCAATTCTATTTTACAAAAGTGTAGCCCAAACCTGATTTTACCCTAGAGAATTTAAGAGAGAAGATAAAAGTAATTAAAAGAATTCATTGAAACATTATTAATCTTCCTAAAGTTATTGGCTCATCTAAAAATTAGTGTTTCAAATAATGGAAAATTCTATTAAACATGCTCAATTCCTTAAAGGATGTCCATCCATAGAACATTGTCCCTTGAACTAAATCCTTATGTAATGAAATTATTTCTCTAGACAAGATTCTTGATGTCATCATACATATTAAGTATACTTACAAATATACTAATATCATAGATTTCATTGTAAAATTTACAACTTTAAAATATCACTTACACACCAACAACTAAGACTTGTTACATGTTAGAGATAGAATCTATTTTACTAGTTGTCTCCTATAATATCCGTAAACATATTAATACTTACAAATATACTAATATCATAGATTTCATTGTAAAGTTTACAACTTTAAAATATCACATACACACCAACAACTAAGACTTGTTACATGTTAGAGATAGAATATATTTTACTAATTGTCTCCTATAATATCCTTAAACATATTTTCTTTCTTTTGTATTCTGTCTTCTTCCTTAAGGGTTGGAGCTAAATATTCTATTGTTATAAAAAACTTTCTACTTGTTGATAATAATATTATAGTTTGGGAAATTAAGGACTAAACATTGATCTCCTCACAAAGAAATTCTCATCAAATTGAAATAAAATTGGAATAGTAACTAATTATTGATGATGTGTCTTGATTAACCATAATTAAACTTATCATTAAGTAGTTTGATTAATTAGATCAATCAAGTGCATAAATGAATATAAATATTCTCTCCATTACTGTAAATTGCATTTTGATCAAACTAATATAGTACTACATTCAATGAGTTATGTTATTGGGAACAACTGTACATCATGTGAAATTAATTTTAATATATTAAAATACTTTGAGTATCAATTAATAGTGTAAATGATGCATGATTGATTTTCTTCATAAATTTGCACATCACATACAAATAAACTAGGGTAAAGAAATAGAAAGTGCAACAAGTACCTAATGAATACCAATCAGTCAATATTTATGTGCTTTACTAATGCAAGCTCATTCAAATGTAGAATATGATGGCGCCACTCCCTAGTGACACCTTGTCTCTCCCCTACTGCAGGAAGTCCTGTAGCAACTTAACACTTCTTCTATGGCCCACATCCAATGCAATATTTCGTGCAACTAAACTAAACAATCAATACCTTTGTTGCAGGTCATTTTGACTCACAATATTCTCCTCTTGCTATTGTTATAAGTCATTTACATGCCAGGTAGTTGAGTTTTGTGAAAGAAGTGGGAGGAGGATGTCAATTTTTTGCTATGCATGTCGAGCTAGGGCATTCGTGCCCTAGCCTGATCCTCTGGTTTTTTCTTGTCTGTGCGAAGTGTGGGGAGTGCATGCGTTTTGGGGAGGTCTAGGGTTGTGTTTTTTCTTTTTTTTTTTTTCAGTGCAAAGTTTTTTCATCTGCATCAGTGTCTCTTTCTCCCTGAGTGTGCGGGGGTTTTGTGCCCAGTTGGAGGCCGCGGGTGGGGTTTTTGTGCCCGATTGGTTTGGGTCTATAGTTCGAAGGTAGTGCTGGGTGGTGGGTCGGTTAAACCCTAGTGGTGGTTCTTTTTTCTCAGGGGCCTGCATGCCTACCTTGGTTCTTGTTTAGTTTCAATGCCGATCGAGGAGTCTTTAGGGGCTAGTCCCAAGATGGATTTTCGCTCAGCAGCGGTTGGTGCGAATTCTCCTTCGCATGCTTTGAAGGTTTTTAATAATAACTTGTTCACACCAGATCCAGGGTTGGTTGGTTCAGGTTTGTCTAGTGGTACACGGATTACAAAGATCAATGGATGTCTTGAACATTGTGAGGAGAGGCCAAAATTGGTTATCCCGCTAGAGATGTGTTAGCACAGTAAAATTTTCAAAATTTTACTATTCCCTTATTCCATCATATTTGAATAAACCCTAAAGGAATATCCCAAAAGGACCACAATATAAAATTTTTTGTATCTCATAAAATGTCTAGGGATGAACAGTGTCAAAAATCATCAAAATCAATCCATCGGCATAAGGACGTGTGGCTTACACCGATACACAGCGAATTGTTTGAAAACAACCATCGGCGTAAAAATAGAGATCGGAAGAAGAATCATGGAGCTCACCGATGGAGTAAGCAACACCGATGACTTTACATCGGCAAGAAAGGCAAGTGGTCATGCCGATCGGTATGACAAATATCTATCGGATGATCTTTTAGAAGTTGCCCCGACGATATATATCATACCGATGAAGCACTTTCGGCAAGAGTTTCACCGAACAGCACGCGAGGGTAACAAAGCAATAGTCATCGGTGAGAAATGAACCATCGGAATAGAAAACAAGTAAGTCTCCGACGATCAAAAGTCCTGGCGATAAGAAAGTTATCGGCAAGACTCACAGCGATGCATCTTCATCGGGATAGCTTGACATATCGGAACAAAAGAAGCAAGTCTTGCCGATTCATAAGTCACGGCGATCAAAAGATATCGGTGACACTTTACTAAGCTTTGCCCGATGAAGGATGTGATAAAGGGCATCGGGGAGATGATTTCGATCGGGGTATCTTGAGAAAGCTATCCCGATAGAGAATGTCATTCCGATAAAGATAAAAGTTCATACATAAACAGACTATCGGTAAGACAATAAAGATCGGGGAGACATAATTTTAGTATCCCGATGGTCTCAATCTTCCCGATAAGCAAAGTATATCGGTGGGACTTGCCATATCGCGGAGAGATCTAAAACCCTTGGCGATGAAGGAAATCATGCCGATGGTCACACCCACTTGAAATATGATACTACATGGCATCGGGGATACAATTGAGGGGTCACGCCGATTGACCGTCCGCGCCATAAAAAAGGGTTGAGGTCGTCCAGACATTTCAAAAAGCACGCCGATAGGAAGAGTTATGGCGATGTGACACTTCACAGCGATGAACATTGAATTGATCAGATAATTAATACAAAACGGCTACAAAGTTCATACGATCATTATAATTGCAAAAAACCGTCCGAGAGCAGAATACAGAAGAATTCTCAGGGCAAAAGCAAAGGCTTCCAATTCCAGTCATCGAGCGACAGGTACACATACACAAACCACTATATTACCTGTATTTGAATTTCCTGCCAAATTTTTCAAAAAATGGAAACTTCGGGGAAAGGAAAAGGAAGAAAATCACAAGGAGAAACCAGTAAACCAAAGAAGCAAAAAACTGATCAAACCCCTGAAGAAAAAGTGAAAGATAGGAAACTAAATCAGGATTTGATTGATCAGTTGCCTGGGTCAGCTCCCAAGGCCAGGAGGTCTGCCCAACTCGGGGCAGAAGTAGAAAAATTGGAAGACAAACATAAGCGCCTGGGAGATATTTGGACCCCAATTAGGGGATATGAACTCTTCAGGTTTCACTACAACAGAAGATTTAGAAATGCCCCTGTGTCAAACCCATGGCACATGAATTTAGGCAAACTGGTTGTACCTAATGTATTCTTGAATGTAGAACTCCTGCAACTATTAGCCAGGCATTACAATTCAGGCCTGAAAGCTATCTGCAACCCTCAGGGAGAACCAATTATACACCTATCAAAAAATGCTATTTGTGAGGTGTATGATTTGGATGATTTGTGCACTGTCCCTGTTGTTTATGAAGATTTGGATAAAGAATACTGGAGAATGGATACAACCTACAATGGATGGAGGTTACCCATTCATAGACCCAGGATTGAAGGAGAAGTGATACCCTTGACTGAGAATGATGGCCCTCCCTTTCATGTATCCATTTTTGAACCATACATTCAATATACTTACTATTCTGTAGGCCAAGTCCTTGGCTCAGAGGTCCCTGAGTTCATGGCTATTCCTCTAATGGTCATAACCTCTGATATTCAATGTCACAATGCCAGACAGTTTGATTATGCCTCCTATGTTGCTACTAGAATAGACTCTGGTCTATCTGCAATGAAAAACAATGCTCCAGCATGCTCTTTTGAGCATTACTCGATGCTCATGCATATGGTCTTATACTACGGCCAGGAAGTAGGATTGTGGCCAAATGAGCTTCAAGTTGTTGCTGCAGGTAAGAAAGGGGAGAAGATACCTATACAAATGTGGACCAGAATCTGGGATAGCAGGTATGCTAACTCCAGCTATGCTCAATTTGAGGAGCATTGTGTTAAAGTGCTGTATAGGTATTTCAACCACCCCTGTGAATATTCAATTTCAGATGAAATAAAAAGATTCCTCAGGCCAAAAGATTTTGGTGGCCCCCCTGCTGTCACTCATAATTGGGGAGACTGGTATTGTTTTGAGGACGCTACTATGATCAGAGTGTATGGTTTTGAGGATGCTCCCTTTATATTGCCTAAAACTGTCCCTGACAGGATTGCATATCTGGAAATAATTAGGCAAATGCATTGTTCCAATGTCATGCATCTAAGTTCGCATGATAAACAATCATTCATGCCTAGTACTTTGTGTTTTGGAGATTTTACTGTGGTTTCAAAAGAAGGGTACAATCTCATTTTGGATAAACTAATGCATTATAACATGGTGACTGCTGAGGTGAGGAAAGGGTTTGACCCTGAGGGTTTCATTGACTATGCAAGAAGAAAACAAAATCTCAGTGGATACATGCACATACATTATCCACATGATGATGTCATTAGAAATTTGGAAGAGGCTGAAGTCGATTTGGTGGTGGAGAAATATAACAGAGATTTGAATGAAAAGAAAAAGCAGTTGGCAGAAGTTGAAGTGGTATCCTCTGAAGAGGAAGAATTGACTGAACAGCCACAAGATAAGACAACAGAAATGTCTAAAAGAAAAATGCAACAATATCAGCCTCCAGTTGTGATACATGATGAGGAGGGATCTGCTGATGAAGATCCACGCCAAAAAGCTTATGATTCTTTTGTGTCAGATGATACATTCATTCATTCAAAGGAATTTAAATCATTCCTGTATAAATACAAGGGAAAGGAAATTAGAGAGTCAGTAGATAATGTTTCTGCTGACAATGAAAAACAGTTATTAGAGATGTTAAAGGAGACAGTGGACAAGGAAATGCAGGACATGACACCAAGCAGAGGCAGACAGCTGCTTAAAGATGCGGGGGTTATGATTTTTTCCTGGCTTAGATTTAAATTCTGCTCTGGTTTTTGATAGTTTTTTGAATAATGCTGATGATAAGTATAAGCTTACTCCAGAAGGAGTTAATGAAGTCTATATGGGAACAAGATACAATAATGATGAAAATTCTTTAATGATATGGGCATTGTATCCTCCCCATAAGAAGACGGCCATAATAGACACTGAGAAAACTTTTGGCCATGTTATGACTTTTAGAGCAGGTGAGACTGACCCCATAATTACTGCAGACATTGGTATCAATGTTGCAAAATTGAATAAAGCACAAGCTCAGATGTTAATCAAGGAAAGAGATGCCTATAAGCTGAATTGTGAAAGATTAACAAAGGAGAATGACTACTTGAAGGATGCTGTTAAGAGCACCTTTGGGCAATCTACGAAGAGAATAACTCAAGGTGAAAGCTCACAAAGTAGTCAAGAGATATCCCATGATCAAGCCAAACAAATTCAAATAGATGCATTTGTTACAATACTGCAGAGCAGGTATGCAAACATGGTACGGTGGTTAAACCAGTTTTGGGATAACTACTCGGAAAATCATAAAGCAGTCAAAGAACATGAGAGGCTTGATCAGAGGATACAAGAAAAGGTGATCGAGTTGCAAAACAGAGGTACCCCTGATAGCACAGATATCTCTGATGCAAGAGCATTACTCAAAAGGCACCAGAATTATTATGATAAACTCAAAGCTGATGCTAAGGAAGGGACTGATGCATCAGACGCAGGGGTGCCCAGGATATTCAAAGATAATGGAGAGGTAAAGAGCAAAGAAGAGTGGACTGTTGATTGTCAAGTTATATTGCACAAAGCCACAGGAGCTCTAAAAGATAAAGCCTCTGTATCTACAGAAGTTTGCAAGCAACTGGAGGAAATGGTCACCCTCGATATAATCACCAGGAGTGCAGTCGAGCTTACTGATTCTCACCGTGCGCAGGAGTACTTGGATCATATAACAAAAGTCTATTTATGGCTAAACAGAGCCTAACTAAGATTATGTAATTATTGTTTGTATTGGTTAAAATCCCAAGAGACTTATTGAAGAGTTGTATCTCTTCATGAAAATATCTATATAAGTTCAAACAATCTATGCTAAAAAATTCATCAGCAGTAGAAGATATTTAGATATACATATACATAATATTCCAGAATGATCATGTTGCATATTTTATTTTAAATAAGAAATTTGAAGTTCTCTGATTCAGTATTTCCATTTGGGTATCAGTTATTTGTTGAAATTATTCAATTGTGTGGCTGTCTCCATTTCTGCATTTCCCTGTTATTCAGATTAAACTATCAAGTATATAATTAATCTGTCAATATACATTCACTGTATCTGTGTGATCAATTCAGTTGGTATCCATCCTAAGGAATTAAACCCTTCTGATTTATTCACAGTAACCTGGAAGTAGTAAGTTGGGATTACTAAGTAGAGCCATATAATTAGGATTGACACACTGTCTCCAGTAAAATATTATCTGTAATCTTGTCTTTTCATTTCATTTGGCTCCTTCAAGTAAGGATTAAAGTACCTTCTGGTGAATTATAAGATCTCTGATTTTATTTGGTTGGATTATCAAGAAGAGTCTGTCAGTCATTTATTTGCACGTTTATACAAGCTATAAACCAGAACTGTGCCAAATATCTAGAATTATTACCATTTAGAAACTACTGTTCTCGGTCCTTCAAATTGACTCTGTTACCCAACAAGGCACTGGTCTCACTCAACTCATTAATTAAAACCTTTTGATATTGCTTATACAATTTCTGCCAATCACTTATTAAACATTACATATAGAATTAATTAGTCAGCTTTGTCATCTATCATACATCCTATGCCATTGTAGATAGACCTAGTTAGTCCATTCATCCACACTCAGACTGCTTTAATATTTTAAGGTTCACCCACCTAGGTGTAGCAGGACCTAAAGTGTAGGAAATCATCAAACCTTGAAGGTTGATTTCGTCAAGTTAGTTCAAAAACGTTGCAAATCCAAATATAGAGCCTGGCATCCTCTTAGGATTAGTAACTTGCATTTTTGAGACCTAACAAATTGGCGACTCTACTGGGGAACTTAGTAAAAAGACCTTAGAATTTAGTCCTTTCTTTCATAGAGTCATTTAAAATTTCTTTTTGGTAACTCTGCTGGTGACAAAGAACCTTACAGATAAAAATACAAACTTTTCCTATTCAATAGGTGGCGACTCTAGTTACAATCATAACAAAAAATTTCAAATGGATGGTAGGAGATCCAAGATGGAAGGCAGAAACTTGCAGTCATCTCCACCACTTAGAAACATCTCCAAAAGAAATATGAATCCAAAATATTCCCACCAAGACAATAATCTAGATATCCAGGAGAATGATTCAGAACAAAATATTGCAATTCACAATAAATTCACACCTCTACATGATTCAAACGAGAACCTCAGTGGAGCAACTGATGATATTTTGGCAAGGTATAGACCCACTCCTCAAGAACAGCGGGATCATGATGCAAAGGTCATGAGGGATATTGATAGGAACCAGGCTGAACATGATTTCAAGGTCTCGTTTGACCAGGGAGAAGAGATAGGATATGAATTGTCAAATCAGGGAATAAATGACAATCCAGAATATCAGGAAATAAATAATCAAGACATGAGTGATGAGAAACAGGAAATACTCATGCTCAGGAAAGAACTCGAAAGGTACAAAATACAAGAGGAGAAGGAGTTATTGCAGCAAGAAATTCAACAGAGGAGAAATAAAGCCAAAATAGCTCCCCCCAAATATGTACCCCCGCATAGAGGGAATATTTCAAGGAATACACAACAAAATACAAATAGTGCTCAAAACTCACATGCTTCTGGAAGTCATCAGAACACTATTTCCCAAATCCCCAGACCACCTCCCATAAGTAATGCATCCCTACATGTGGCAAATAATTACCCACCCCCTGGTCAACAATATTATAGGCCACAAAATCAACACATAAATCCCCATATGAACCAACATCAACAATATGCATATCATCAGCCACCAGGTGGATATAATTACTATCCCAATCCACCACATCTCAATTTTCCTCCCCAAAACCTTGCTAATATATGCAGTCAATTTGATTTAACTGGATATCAGTTATATCCATATCCTATGGATAGTACTTGGAGAAACATGGTTCCCAAGTTTACTGGAAACAATGCAGTATCTGCAGAAGACCATATCAGAAGTTTTAATGCTTTTGTACAGGATATAGGTATGGACTGGGAAGACATTAGAATGAGGTTATTTATGATGTCCCTCACTGAAGATGCCAGAGATTGGTTTAATAGCTTGCCCGATGCATCAATCAATTCAATAACTGATTTCCATAACCAGTTTAAGGATCAGTATGGTAACCAATACGCTCCTGAGTTTGCACTACATGAACTAATAAGTATACAGAAGTATCAAAATGAATCAGTATTTGATTTCAACCTGAAGTTTTCCAAGTTACATAATAAGGTACCACATGGAGCCAAGTTATCTGACCAGGCAGCACTGAGTATCTATATGAAGGCATTTGACCCCAAAACAGGATATGAACTCAGAAACCGGTGTCCTGCAACGTTGGCTGAAGCACAGAAAATAGCCATAACTATTGAAAATAATAGAAAAGCTGCAGGAATGGTCAATAAAAGGGAAAATCATAGAAGTCTTCAGAATTCAAATGCTCAACAGATTAAACCAGAGGGTCAGCATAGGCAGGATAGACCTAGGTTACATGATATGCCTTACAATACAAATTGGAAGGATGGAAGACCTATTGACAACAACAGAAAGCAGCCATATGGAAAGGATACTCCTGATCCATTGAAGAGAAACATGGCACATATGGCAGAAAATAAACCTTGGTGTTCTGTATGTAACTTGCCACATTCACCTGAATACTGTGAGGTAGCTAAATCAATACAGCAAGAGGAAATGCTATATAACTATAATAGAGATAATCACACCATTAATATGATGCAGGATACACCATGTGTGGTAACAGAAGATTATTCTTCTTCAGAGGAAGAAGGGTATGAGTATGATGTAGGGAACCAAAAATATCATGTTAACATGGGAGAACAGCAAGTATTCTCAGACCAGGAAGATATTTATGACAATAAACCATATGGTCAATGGAGAAAACCTACTGAGGATGAAAAAGAAGCTCTCACAGTAGCTGCAGTGGCTCAAGCTCGAAACACTTATAACTTAAGGAATAGAACAATAAATGCTGGGCAGGGAACTCCTGGGAGTGTATTCATAAAAGACCAGAATAACAAGGGGAATAATACAAAATCATCACCTAAAGAACCAGAAAAGGGGGATAAAAATAAAATGAAAGAAAATATAGAAAAAGAGAATACAAAAACAGAAAAGAATGACCAAATCATAACCCCTTCTTTTGACATTGCACAGGCAGTGTCTCAGGTGAAGATATCAGTCCCACTCTTAGAGATGATGAAAATAGATAAATATAGGAGTACAGTCGTCAAGATGATTTCTGATACACCTAATCCAAAACATAAAGGGTTTGAAAAAACAACAAATAATGTGCATCAAGAAAATTTTAAGATGCCTGAGGTATACCTTGGTGACACACTTACAAAAAATCCCTCACAGGTAGATCCATTCTATACTACACTAGTAATCAAGAACAGAATAGTCAGGAATTGTATGATTGATTCAGGTGCTGCTATGAATATCATGCCTATAGCAGTGATGAAAGAATTAGGGATGTGGGTTGATACTACGTATGGCCAATGTTATGCAATGGATAACAGATCTATTCCAGTAGTTGGTATTATGAAAGATGTAGAAATAAAACTTGCTTCATATCCTGAGGCAACATATAACATTGACATCACTGTGGTTGATATCCCACCGTATTATGGAATGCTGTTATCAAGGCAGTGGGCTGCAATGGCAGGAGGCAATGTTCAATTAGATCTATCATATGCCACCATACCAGTAGGTGACAAAGAAATCAAGTTGTGCAGAGAACCAAGGTATGACAATATTATAGAAAGAATGGACCGGCATCAGGTGAATTTCTTTTGTGACACAGATTTAGGGGTTTTCAAAGTTGGAGAAACTACCCCAGAATTGCATAACACTGACCCAATACACACTGAATCTATGAAAAAAGAAAATGATTTGTGGAAAATGTATTTCGATGGTGCATGCAGCAAGATAGGAAATGGGGCCGGAGTAGTTTTTATCTCACCAGGAGGGAAAACATTCAAATACTCTTTCTTACTGACATTTGAATGCACCAATAACGTAGCTGAGTATGAAGCCCTACTCATTGGCCTAGACATAGCCATCAAATACAAAATAAAAAAGTTGGCTGTCTATGGTGATTCTGAATTGGTCATCTCCCAAGTAAGAGAAAAATATTTATCTAAGAATAAAAGATTAAGACAGTATAGAAATGCAGTTTGGGATAGTGTTGAATTATTTGATGCTTTTTCAATCAGCTGGGTTGATAGGTCTAAAAACATCATGGCAGACTTTTTAGCAAACATTGCATTAAAGAGAGATGATCTAACATTAGGAGGGATCACAGAAGTAGAATTTAAAACTAGACCTACCATCCCTGATAATATACAGAACTGGCAGGTGTTTGACAGCGATGCTGATATAATCAATTTCTTACATTGTGCTGATTATTATGAAAATCAAGAAATTGATTTCAGTGCATTTGTGGAGAAACACGATGGGAAAGAAACCCTATTTGGTCAAGAAGTAGTTCAACTGAAGACAAATAAGATACCCAAAGGGCTTATTGCATTAGAAAAAGCATTTGATGGGCATGATAGATACAAGAAGAAAGAAACACCAGTGATACCTAAGAATCTTGAGGAAGTGAACTTGGGGACTCAGACAACCCCAAAAAATGTATATATTGGGAGGAATCTTGACCAGAAAATCAGAAGTAGAATTATCAATCTACTTAGGAAGTATAGGCATGTGTTTGCTTGGTCATATGATGACTTAAAGGCATATAGAGAGGATCTATTTCAACATGAGATACCACTCAAACCAGATGCAAAACCATTCAGACAGAAACAAAGGCCGATTAATCCTACATTGGCTCCGAAAATGCTGGAGGAACTTACAAAGTTAAGGGATGGAGCTATAATCAAGCCTATTAGACATTCTTCCTGGGTCTCAAACTTAGTACCTGTCAGGAAAAAGAATGGTGACATTAGACTGTGTGTGGATTTCAGAAACCTGAATAAATCTTCTCTCAAAGATAATTATCCTCTTCCCAATATGGAGGCGATATTACAGAAAGTTACTGGATGTGAATTACTATCCATGATGGATGGTTTCTCCGGCTACAATCAGGTAAAAGTTAAGGAGTCTGAACAATTCAAGACTGCATTCACCACTCCGTGGGGAACATATGTATACTTGAGAATGCCATTTGGATTAACTAATGCTGGGGCAACATTTCAAAGAGCGATGGATGTAGCTTTTGCTGAATTAATAAATAAGATTATGATAGTCTATCAAGACGACTTAACAGCATATTCAAAAAAGGCTGAAGATCATTGCACACATCTAGAACAGATATTTGTCAAAGCCCTAGAATATGGAATATCACTGAATCCTAAAAAATGCCAATTTGCAGTAACAGAAGGAAAATTGCTCGGCCATATAGTCTCGAAGGAAGGAGTTAAAATAGATCCTGAAAGGGTGGAGGCAATTGATCAGGTCCCTATTCCAAAAAATGTAAAAGCTATACAATCATTTTTTGGTCAGATAAATTTTGTCAGAAGATTTATACCAAATTTCGCAGAGATTGTTTGTCCTATATCAAGAATGCTGAAGAAGAACTCAGATATGAAATGGACAACAGAAGCAATGGAAGCATTTGGTAACATTAAGGAGGCCATCAAACAAGCTCCAGTCTTAATATCCCCTGACTTCGGCAAACCTTTCCAACTTTTTTCATTTGCTTCCTATCATACAGTGGCAGCAGTGTTGTTGCAGAAAAACAATGATGGATATGAACAGCCAATCTCTTTCTTTAGCAAGTCCCTTCAGAATGCAGAGTTGAAGTATGACATTATTGAAAAACAGGCATATGCATTGGTAAAAGCAGTAAAAAACTTTAGACCATATTTGGTAGGGGCTAAAATCATAGCATATGTTCCTAATGCTGCAGTCAAGGATGTACTGATTCAAACTGAGGTCACGGGTAGGAGATGTAGGTGGATCAATAGGATTCAGGAATTCAACATTGAAATCCAAATCACTAAATTAGTAAGAGGACAGGGTCTTGCCAAATTGATGACTGAAAATAATCTAGAAGCTTCCCATATATGTAATATTGATGCAAGTACCAGTATTGAACATACTCCATGGTATACTGATATAGTATATTATCTAACACATATGAAGAGTCCTGAAGGATATGATGATAACAAAAGAAGGACACTCAAACTACAAGCTTCAAAATATGTACTCATTGGTGGAGATCTCTATTGGAAAAATAGAGATGGGGTTCTACTATTATGTTTGGATGAATATCAATCAAAACATATTATGAAGGAATTGCATGAAGGCATGTGCGGAGGACATTTCTCAGCAAAAACTACAGCCCACAAAATTTTGAGGGCAGGGTACTATTGGCCTAAAGTCTTTAACGATTCATACCAGTACACTAGAAAATGTGAAGCATGCCAAAAGTTCTCAGGGAAGTTAAAGTATCATGGAGCACTACCTTTAAAACCTATGCAAGTTGAGGCTCCATTTTATCAGTGGGGTATTGATTTTATAGGTGAAATTTCAGAGAAATCAAGTGGGGGGCACCGATGGATTTTAGTAGCTACTGATTACTTTACAAAATGGGTGGAAGCAATCCCAACCAGACAGGCTACTAGTAAAGTTGTGATAAATTTTCTAATGGATAACATTATATGCAGATTTGGTACTCCTGTAAGACTGATTACTAATAATGGGATGTGCTTTAGATCTGATGAATTCAAAGGTTTTTGCAGCACATATGGTATCACTGTTTCTTATGCTGCTCCTTACCATCCACAGGCCAATGGACAAGCTGAATCAAGTAATAAGAGTCTGTTGAAAATCATAAAAAGAATGTTGGATAGAAATAAGAAGGCTTGGGATTCAAAATTAAGAATGGCAGTATGGGCTGACAGGATTACTATAAAAAGGGCAATTGGGAGATCCCCTTATGAATTGGTATATGGAACCCAAGCAAGATTACCATTAGAAAATCTTATACCAATATACAAATTCATTCTCCAGGAAGACTTGAATATCCCTGAACCAATGGAGGAAAGGTTGGAACAATTGGCAGAGCTTGATGAAACAAGAAGAATGGCTCAGAAACAGAATATTAAATTACAATCACAGGTAAAATATCTCTTTGACAAAAAGGCCAAAGAAAGAAAGTTTGAAATTAATGATCTGGTACTAATGTGGAATGCAAGATGTCAAGACAAAGGAAAACATGGAAAATTTGAAGCCCTGTGGTTGGGTCCTTTTGTTATCACTGGCAAGGGAGGTGATGATTCTTACTATGTACAGAATATGTCAGGAGAGGAGCAGGAATTGCCAGTACATGGGCAATACTTGAAGCAGTTCTTTTCATAAACATGTACAAAGAAAATTGAGTGTTGCCAGTGCATGGACAACATTCAAATAATTCTCAAAAATATTTTATTCCATGCACAGTAGTCTAGGAATCATTCCCGCTCCCCATCATTTGTTCCTTTCCTTTTTCCAGTTCCATAAAACCTTACCCCAAAATAATAAAAGATGTGGTCTACTTCCCCAGGAGATTTGGATCCTTGTATACTCACAGGGAGTATTCATCCCAGACAGAGCCACTGTTAGCACAGTAAAATTTTCAAAATTTTACTATTCCCTTATTCCATCATATTTGAATAAACCCTAAAGGAATATCCCAAAAGGACCACAATATAAAATTTTTTGTATCTCATAAAATGTCTAGGGATGAACAGTGTCAAAAATCATCAAAATCAATCCATCGGCATAAGGACGTGTGGCTTACACCGATACACAGCGAATTGTTTGAAAACAACCATCGGCGTAAAAATAGAGATCGGAAGAAGAATCATGGAGCTCACCGATGGAGTAAGCAACACCGATGACTTTACATCGGCAAGAAAGGCAAGTGGTCATGCCGATCGGTATGACAAATATCTATCGGATGATCTTTTAGAAGTTGCCCCGACGATATATATCATACCGATGAAGCACTTTCGGCAAGAGTTTCACCGAACAGCACACGAGGGTAACAAAGCAATAGTCATCGGTGAGAAATGAACCATCGGAATAGAAAACAAGTAAGTCTCCGACGATCAAAAGTCCTGGCGATAAGAAAGTTATCGGCAAGACTCACAGCGATGCATCTTCATCGGGATAGCTTGACATATCGGAACAAAAGAAGCAAGTCTTGCCGATTCATAAGTCACGGCAATCAAAAGATATCGGTGACACTTTACTAAGCTTTGCCCGATGAAGGATGTGATAAAGGGCATCGGGGAGATGATTTCGATCGGGGTATCTTGAGAAAGCTATCCCGATAGAGAATGTCATTCCGATAAAGATAAAAGTTCATACATAAACAGACTATCGGTAAGACAATAAAGATCGGGGAGACATAATTTTAGTATCCCGATGGTCTCAATCTTCCCGATAAGCAAAGTATATCGGTGGGACTTGCCATATCGCGGAGAGATCTAAAACCCTTGGCGATGAAGGAAATCATGCCGATGGTCACACCCACTTGAAATATGATACTACATGGCATCGGGGATACAATTGAGGGGTCACGCCGATTGACCGTCCGCGCCATAAAAAAGGGTTGAGGTCGTCCAGACATTTCAAAAAGCACGCCGATAGGAAGAGTTATGGCGATGTGACACTTCACAGCGATGAACATTGAATTGATCAGATAATTAATACAAAACGGCTACAAAGTTCATACGATCATTATAATTGCAAAAAACCGTTCGAGAGCAGAATACAGAAGAATTCTCAGGGCAAAAGCAAAGGCTTCCAATTCCAGTCATCGAGCGACAGGTACACATACACAAACCACTATATTACCTGTATTTGAATTTCCTGCCAAATTTTTCAAAAAATGGAAACTTCGGGGAAAGGAAAAGGAAGAAAATCACAAGGAGAAACCAGTAAACCAAAGAAGCAAAAAACTGATCAAACCCCTGAAGAAAAAGTGAAAGATAGGAAACTAAATCAGGATTTGATTGATCAGTTGCCTGGGTCAGCTCCCAAGGCCAGGAGGTCTGCCCAACTCAGGGCAGAAGTAGAAAAATTGGAAGACAAACATAAGCGCCTGGGAGATATTTGGACCCCAATTAGGGGATATGAACTCTTCAGGTTTCACTACAACAGAAGATTTAGAAATGCCCCTGTGTCAAACCCATGGCACATGAATTTAGGCAAACTGGTTGTACCTAATGTATTCTTGAATGTAGAACTCCTGCAACTATTAGCCAGGCATTACAATTCAGGCCTGAAAGCTATCTGCAACCCTCAGGGAGAACCAATTATACACCTATCAAAAAATGCTATTTGTGAGGTGTATGATTTGGATGATTTGTGCACTGTCCCTGTTGTTTATGAAGATTTGGATAAAGAATACTGGAGAATGGATACAACCTACAATGGATGGAGGTTACCCATTCATAGACCCAGGATTGAAGGAGAAGTGATACCCTTGACTGAGAATGATGGCCCTCCCTTTCATGTATCCATTTTTGAACCATACATTCAATATACTTACTATTCTGTAGGCCAAGTCCTTGGCTCAGAGGTCCCTGAGTTCATGGCTATTCCTCTAATGGTCATAACCTCTGATATTCAATGTCACAATGCCAGACAGTTTGATTATGCCTCCTATGTTGCTACTAGAATAGACTCTGGTCTATCTGCAATGAAAAACAATGCTCCAGCATGCTCTTTTGAGCATTACTCGATGCTCATGCATATGGTCTTATACTACGGCCAGGAAGTAGGATTGTGGCCAAATGAGCTTCAAGTTGTTGCTGCAGGTAAGAAAGGGGAGAAGATACCTGTACAAATGTGGACCAGAATCTGGGATAGCAGGTATGCTAACTCCAGCTATGCTCAATTTGAGGAGCATTGTGTTAAAGTGCTGTATAGGTATTTCAACCACCCCTGTGAATATTCAATTTCAGATGAAATAAAAAGATTCCTCAGGCCAAAAGATTTTGGTGGCCCCCCTGCTGTCACTCATAATTGGGGAGACTGGTATTGTTTTGAGGACGCTACTATGATCAGAGTGTATGGTTTTGAGGATGCTCCCTTTATATTGCCTAAAACTGTCCCTGACAGGATTGCATATCTGGAAATAATTAGGCAAATGCATTGTTCCAATGTCATGCATCTAAGTTCGCATGATAAACAATCATTCATGCCTAGTACTTTGTGTTTTGGAGATTTTACTGTGGTTTCAAAAGAAGGGTACAATCTCATTTTGGATAAACTAATGCATTATAACATGGTGACTGCTGAGGTGAGGAAAGGGTTTGACCCTGAGGGTTTCATTGACTATGCAAGAAGAAAACAAAATCTCAGTGGATACATGCACATACATTATCCACATGATGATGTCATTAGAAATTTGGAAGAGGCTGAAGTCAATTTGGTGGTGGAGAAATATAACAGAGATTTGAATGAAAAGAAAAAGCAGTTGGCAGAAGTTGAAGTGGTATCCTCTGAAGAGGAAGAATTGACTGAACAGCCACAAGATAAGACAACAGAAATGTCTAAAAGAAAAATGCAACAATATCAGCCTCCAGTTGTGATACATGATGAGGAGGGATCTGCTGATGAAGATCCACGCCAAAAAGCTTATGATTCTTTTGTGTCAGATGATACATTCATTCATTCAAAGGAATTTAAATCATTCCTGTATAAATACAAGGGAAAGGAAATTAGAGAGTCAGTAGATAATGTTTCTGCTGACAATGAAAAACAGTTATTAGAGATGTTAAAGGAGACAGTGGACAAGGAAATGCAGGACATGACACCAAGCAGAGGCAGACAGCTGCTTAAAGATGCGGGGGTTATGATTTTTTCCTGGCTTAGATTTAAATTCTGCTCTGGTTTTTGATAGTTTTTTGAATAATGCTGATGATAAGTATAAGCTTACTCCAGAAGGAGTTAATGAAGTCTATATGGGAACAAGATACAATAATGATGAAAATTCTTTAATGATATGGGCATTGTATCCTCCCCATAAGAAGACGGCCATAATAGACACTGAGAAAACTTTTGGCCATGTTATGACTTTTAGAGCAGGTGAGACTGACCCCATAATTACTGCAGACATTGGTATCAATGTTGCAAAATTGAATAAAGCACAAGCTCAGATGTTAATCAAGGAAAGAGATGCCTATAAGCTGAATTGTGAAAGATTAACAAAGGAGAATGACTACTTGAAGGATGCTGTTAAGAGCACCTTTGGGCAATCTACGAAGAGAATAACTCAAGGTGAAAGCTCACAAAGTAGTCAAGAGATATCCCATGATCAAGCCAAACAAATTCAAATAGATGCATTTGTTACAATACTGCAGAGCAGGTATGCAAACATGGTACGGTGGTTAAACCAGTTTTTGGATAACTACTCGGAAAATCATAAAGCAGTCAAAGAACATGAGAGGCTTGATCAGAGGATACAAGAAAAGGTGATCGAGTTGCAAAACAGAGGTACCCCTGATAGCACAGATATCTCTGATGCAAGAGCATTACTCAAAAGGCACCAGAATTATTATGATAAACTCAAAGCTGATGCTAAGGAAGGGACTGATGCATCAGACGCAGGGGTGCCCAGGATATTCAAAGATAATGGAGAGGTAAAGAGCAAAGAAGAGTGGACTGTTGATTGTCAAGTTATATTGCACAAAGCCACAGGAGCTCTAAAAGATAAAGCCTCTGTATCTACAGAAGTTTGCAAGCAACTGGAGGAAATGGTCACCCTCGATATAATCACCAGGAGTGCAGTCGAGCTTACTGATTCTCACCGTGCGCAGGAGTACTTGGATCATATAACAAAAGTCTATTTATGGCTAAACAGAGCCTAACTAAGATTATGTAATTATTGTTTGTATTGGTTAAAATCCCAAGAGACTTATTGAAGAGTTGTATCTCTTCATGAAAATATCTATATAAGTTCAAACAATCTACGCTGAAAAATTCATCAGCAGTAGAAGATATTTAGATATACATATACATAATATTCCAGAATGATCATGTTGCATATTTTATTTTAAATAAGAAATTTGAAGTTCTCTGATTCAGTATTTCCATTTGGGTATCAGTTATTTGTTGAAATTATTCAATTGTGTGGCTGTCTCCATTTCTGCATTTCCCTGTTATTCAGATTAAACTATCAAGTATATAATTAATCTGTCAATATACATTCGCTGTATCTGTGTGATCAATTCAGTTGGTATCCATCCTAAGGAATTAAACCCTTCTGATTTATTCACAGTAACCTGGAAGTAGTAAGTTGGGATTACTAAGTAGAGCCATATAATTAGGATTGACACACTGTCTCCAGTAAAATATTATCTGTAATCTTGTCTTTTCATTTCATTTGGCTCCTTCAAGTAAGGATTAAAGTACCTTCTGGTGAATTATAAGATCTCTGATTTTATTTGGTTGGATTATCAAGAAGAGTCTGTCAGTCATTTATTTGCACGTTTATACAAGCTATAAACCAGAACTGTGCCAAATATCTAGAATTATTACCATTTAGAAACTACTGTTCTCGGTCCTTCAAATTGACTCTGTTACCCAACAAGGCACTGGTCTCACTCAACTCATTAATTAAAACCTTTTGATATTGCTTATACAATTTCTGCCAATCACTTATTAAACATTACATATAGAATTAATTAGTCAGCTTTGTCATCTATCATACATCCTATGCCATTGTAGATAGACCTAGTTAGTCCATTCATCCACACTCAGACTGCTTTAATATTTTAAGGTTCACCCACCTAGGTGTAGCAGGACCTAAAGTGTAGGAAATCATCAAACCTTGAAGGTTGATTTCGTCAAGTTAGTTCAAAAACGTTGCAAATCCAAATATAGAGCCTGGCATCCTCTTAGGATTAGTAACTTGCATTTTTGAGACCTAACAAGATGATTGCAGAAGATATTGACTACTATTTGAAGCATGCATTGATGTGCAAGTTTATGGGGATGCGTGCTTCATTACAATTTCTTGAATCGTGGGTCCAACAGACTTGGATGCCAGAGGGAGAAATGGAGGTTATGCTTTTAGAAAATAACTATTTCATGGTTTCATTCAATTGCTTGGCGGATCACAACAAGGCCTTTGAAGGAGGCCCTTATTTTCATAATCAGATTGGGTTATTTATTAAACCTTGGCATGTAGGCTTCAATCCTGCTGAAGAGCTTCTAAACCAGGTTCCGGTATGGGTTCAGCTTCTGGGGTTTCCTATGGAATACTAGTGGGATGATGTTTTGCACTTGCTAGCTTCAATGCTAGGAAAACTAGTTGGTGCTTCACAGGAGACTCAAGTTAAAAAGGTGATGACTTTTGCTTGTATCTATGTTGAGATTCATTTAAGTAAACCTTTACTAGATTCAGTGGATATGTGTGCGGGTCCTTACTCTTGGGTGCAACAGTTGGACTATGAGACTCTTCCTTTTCGGTGTTGTCTCTGTCATGAATATGGACATTTATAGAGGAGATGCCCAAAGGCTAGGCCTGTGGATTCCCAGCCTTCTCAACCTCCCCACAAGCCCCCTAGGGTTGAAAAGGGGAAAGAACCCATTCCTGGTGATGTGGATGGGGCTAACAATTTCATTCCTATTAAGGCTTGAAACAGGAATCGTGGTCAAAAGAGGACTTTGAAGGAAAGCCAGGATGAAGATTCTTTCAACAGATTTGAAGTTTTAGATGATCTCAGCCAAGAGGAAGTGAATTTGGGCTTGATGAATCTGGATCAGGGTGCTTTGGGTACAAGACAAGAGGGCCTTCTTTTTGAAGCTACTCAGGTTTTGTAGGATAATAGAGCTTTGCAAATGGACACAGATGTTCAAATGGAAGTCCAGGTGGAATCAGTTCCTATTATAGTAGGGAAGAAGGGTGGTGAGGATGGATCTCCTCTTGTTTTGAATGCAGGTACTAAGGGGGTGAAGAATAATAAGTCTTCTTCTTCTCATTTGGGTCTTCATCAAAAGGATCCAAAAAAAAGGGGCTGGGGAGAAGTCTTCCAAGCTTGGTAGAAAAAAGGATTTAAAAAATATTAAATTAACAGGGGAAACTTTGATAGAGTCAGGGTCTGTTAAGACTCTGGATTCCCATTTTTTGGGCCCCTTGAAATGATTGTTCTATCCTGGAATGTAAGGGGCTTGAATAGTGGCCCTCGATAAAAATTTGTTCATGATTTGGTTAGAAGTCAATCTCATGATGTTCTTTTCCTGCAGGAGACTAAGTTATTTGTGGACAGTATGTTTGGTTTAGTGCCCAAGTTGTGGGGGAGTGGAGAGTGCCAGTGTATTGGTGCTCAAGGGTCTACTGGGGGAGTGGCTTGTTTATTGAATCCTTGAAAGATCCACCCTCTTTGGTGGTTGTCCTTTTAGTCTTCTATCTCTATGATTGCGTCTTGTTTTGAGACGGAGGAGTCTGTTCTCTTCTCCAATGTCTATGCGGCTACTGAACTTCAGGGTAAGCAACTTTTGTGGTCCCATATCTAGTTTGTCCGAAGCATGGTTCCTTTCCATCCATGGATTATGGCTGGAGACTTCAATGCTATTTCTGAGTTGGCTGAGAAGTGGGGTGGTATTGCGAGGCTTGAGCCTTCTGCGTTGCTACTTCAGGATAACATCTCAGCTTTAAATCTTGTTGATATCAAGCCCATTAATAGCCAATTTACTTGGAACAATCAGAGGATTGGGAATAACTACATTACGGAATGACTTGATCGCTTTCTAGTTTCTTGCTACTAGGTTGGTGGGTTGTGGTCTTCTAGCTCTAAAATTTTGGATTGGAGAGGCTCAAATCATTGGCCTATCAAGCTGGTTATTTCTTCAGCTCGTGTGCCTTAGTCTCCTTCTTTCAAGTTCCAGTTTATGTGGTTGCGTGACCCCTCTCTCCATAACTATGTTGTTGAATGGTGGAGGTATGGTAGACCTGCTTATGGTACAGCAATGTATACTTTTGCTAAGTTACTTCAATTTGTCAAGTATCAACTTAAATGTTGGAATTGGTAATGCTTTGGAAACATTTTCCATGCTAAGACTACTGCCCAGGCTGAGTTGGATGGTATTACAAGGTTTATCAGGGAGGATGGAGTGACTGAGGACCTGTTGCGGGAGGAGACTAGGGATTTTGAAAGCACTGGAAGAGTGTGAGCTATGAGAGGAAGTTTTTTGGAAACAAAAGACTCAGATTGAGTGGATTTAGGAAGGGGATAAAAATACTACTTTTTTCTTCAACTCAATGACAGCCAGGAGACATGACAACTCTATTTCTACTCTGGTGAATGACAAGGGTGAAACTCTTTCTTCTTTTCATGAAATCTCACGTGAAGCTTTGTAATTTTTTGCTTCATTATTCAGGGAGGACTCGCAAGGGGGTTCTGATGAGGAAGCTCAGGTCCTTTCTTATATCCCTTCTTTGGTATCTAGGGAGATGAATGAGCATTTTATGAGTGATATTTTGATTGAGGAGCTAGAGGGGATTGTGTTTCAAATGAAGAGGGGGAAAGCTCCTGGCCCTAATGGTTTCCCGATTGAGTTTTTTCAAGAATTCTGGGAGATTATCAAGTTGGACTTGTTGGCGGTTGTTCAAGAGTCTCGTAAGAATAAACAGATGTTATGGGCTTTGAATTCTACCTTCCTTGCTCTCATCCCAAAGTGTGATGGGGCTGATAGGTTAAGTCAATTTTGTCCTATCTCTCTTTGCAATGTAATTTATAAAATTATCTCTAAATTGATTGCTGATAGGTTGAAAAAGTGTTGATCTCTGGGAACATAGTGGTTTTGTGGTGGGACGACAAATTCTAGATGGGGTTGTTATCACAATTGAAACCATTCACTCTATGGCCAGTTCCAAAGATAAGGCAATGTTCATCAAGCTTGATATGGCTAAGGCTTATGACAGAGTTAGATGGTCCTTACTTTGGAAGGTTCTTGGTGCTTTTGGTTTTAGGGATGAGTGGATTTATTGGGTTATGAGTTGTGTTACTTTGGTCTCCTTCTCTGTGTTAATAAATGGTGAGCACTCTGAGCTTTTTGGTTCCTCTCAGGGTTTGCGACAGGGTGACCCCCTCTCTCCTTACTTGTTTCTTCTTCTTGTTGAAGGTCTGGGATGCTTGATAAGAAGGAATGTGGAGTTAGGTTTCATTCAGGGGTGGGTGTGGGGAGGTGGTTTACCTCCACAGTCTCACTTGTAGTTTGTTGATGACACTACTTTGATGGGTATGGCTACAATTAGGGAAGCTTCAAATTTGCGTAAGGCGTTGGATGTTTATCTTGTTGCTTCGGGCCAATTGATTAATGAAGATAAGTCTTCCATCTTTTTCTTCAATACTCCAGGTTCCATTCAAAGGAGAATTGCTCATATCTTGAGATTTCAGACTGGGGTTCTCCCTTTGACCTATCTTGGTATTCCCATCTCTGTTGGAAGACTACCCAGGGATTCTTGGCAAAATATTCTAGATAAATTTCGTGTGAAAGTTAATCATTGGACCCACCGTTGGTTGTCTTTTGTAGGTCGTGTTCAGTTGCTCAAGTCTGTGGTGCAGGCCCTTCCCATTTATAGAAGTATGATTCAGGTGGCCCCTTTGGGTTTTGTTAGGGAATTGGATTCCTTAGCAAGATAGTTTTTATGGGTTGGTAGCTTATTGTCCTCTAAATGGAGCCTTGTCAGATGGGACATTGTTTGTAGCCCAAAGTGGTTTGGCGGCCTTGGGTTAAGGTAGTCGTCATTGTCAAGGATGGTGTTGGCTACTAAATTGTATTGGCGATGGTGTGTGGAGCAGGATAGGATCTGGGCCAGGATATTAACACAGAAATACTTCCCGAGGATCCCTCAAATTGATATTCCTTATTATCCCCTGGTGGGGAAAGGCTCGGTGATTTGGAGTACACTCAAGAAAGGGGCTGCTCTAATCAAGGATGGCTTATTTTGGATTTGTAAAAGAGGGACAAAAACTCATTTTTGGTCTGATTCTTGGGATGGTTTTCCTCCCATTATTTCTTAGTTTCCTAATTTGGTGACTCTGTGCCAGAGGTTCTGTGAGGCAGGATGGTCAAGGGTGAGTGACTTCAAGTCCTTTTCTTCTCATGGGCAGTTGGTGGTGGCAAGATGGAAGAATCCTGATGAGTGGCCTATTGTTGGTATGGAGGAGGAGTGTACTGAGCTTCATAGTATCCTTTCTCATAGACACTGTAGCTCCCTCTAGGAAAGGGATGTTCTTTCTTGGTCTCCTAATCCTAAGGGTGTCTATACTATTGCTTCTGGATATTAGGTGTTGTTATCTCACCAGCTGGATGGGGTGGAGGCTTACTAGTGGAAGAAAGTGTGGAATAAGATTTCTTGGCCAAAGTGTAACTACTTTATTTGGACTTTGGCTTGGAATAGGTTCTTGACATGGGATAATATTTGGAAGTAGGGTTTTCAGGGTCCTTATATGTGTGTTTTGTGTGGATGTGGAGAGGAGGACTCCTCTCACTTGTTTTTCCATTGTCCCTTGACTTTGCAGCTTTGGCATTTTTGGTGGGAAGTTTATAAAAGACCCTGTGTTCATGCATACTCCCTGGTGGATTTTTGGAGTAGTCTGGGTAGACCTCCTTCTATGGCCTCTTTCTTGCAAGATGTGTGGTATGTTGGGCCTTCCTTAATACTCTGGTAGATTTGGTTGGAACAAAATCAAAGGATATTTCAAGGTGAGAAGCTATTGATTCAACAAGTTTGGCACAAAATTATGGGTATGATTCAGGAGACAGTGGAAGCTAAGTGTGATGTGGTCTTCCCTTTGGAGAAAGGGGATGCTAAGCTAGTGGATAGATTGGGTATTCAGGGGTTGTCTCCAGCTTCTACTTGTGTCAGGAGAGGAAGGCGGGTGAATAAGAAAGTTCAAAGGGTGGGGAGTTGGCTACCCCCTCCGGCTGGCATTCTAAAGCTCAATACTGATGGTTCTTCAAGGGACAATCCTAGACCTACTGGGATTGGTGGGGCTGGTAGGGATTTTTCAGGATCGGTGGTTTTTTTCTTTTCTGTTCATGAAAGAGTGCAGACTATCAACCTAATGGAAGGTTTGGCAATCCTCTACACTTTGGAGAGGGCTTATGCTTTTGGATGGCGCAAGGTTATCTGTGAGTCTGATTTATAGGTTTTGATTAATTTGCTGAATAAATAGAAGGTATCTGATGTTAGTTGGCAGTTGTCTATGATGGTACAACAGGTTCTGTAGATAAGTTCTTTGATGGAGATGGTGTCTTTTGTCCATATTCCAAGGTAGTGGAATAGGGCAGTAGATTGTTTGGCTAAGTGGGCCTCTAAGCATTTAGATGGCTATAAGATTGATGAGTGGGAGCAGGTTCCTCATGAGCTCCGACATGACTTGGAGAGGATTCTTGCCAAGGATGGGAATAGTATTGGTAAAGGATGATGTTGTTTCATGCTTTGTATGGTTATTTCTTATGGATTCCTGAGGCCTTGGCCCTTTGATGTTTTGTAATGCTCTTTTCTAAATTTCAATAAAGTTTTTACCCCTTTTATTAAAAAAAAAGTCATTTATAGGCCACATTCTTCCCTATTGCTGTGAATCAAAATATATTATTGGACTATAAAGTACTGGGAAGGCATTCTATCTCCCAATGAGACATAAATATTTCACCAAAAGACATATGTCAAATAAGATTGTGGGCCCACCTCAAGAGTACACTTCACTAATCAAATGGTATTGCAAATGCATTTGGGGTGGAATTGTAGATCAATATAAGTTTTTTTTGGAAATTTTTTTGATAAAGATAAGCAGCTAATGAAGGGAGCGAACCCGATACGAAAGGTCCAGAAATAGAACAAGGGGCAAAAAACAAGGCTACAAGGGCAGAAGAATAGGGGGAAAAGTCAAGAGAACTTGACCTCAGAAGCAACAGACTAGGAATGGTAGACCGACAGTACAGTCACCACAACCTAGTTGGAAAATAGTAGGGATCTACACTACATCCGATCCCATTCTAGACACCCTACCACCCTTGCCACAAGGAGGCAAGGGACCTTTCTTCCTACATTGAACCACTGTTCAGGAGGGCTTAGAACCAGGAACGATAGCACATGGAGAGAGGGGAGACTCCCACAAAACCACAAGTAAAGAGGGATCGTGATGAACCGCAGATGACACCAAGGAAGCCCCATGAGGGGAAGTTGAGCCCGACCACCTCAAGATGTTACATCCTCTTTTTGGATTCAATATTACTATTTACTTTTTCTTGAATAATACAGCAATGTGGATATGTTTTAATATCATAGAAAATGATGACATGAATAGAAAAGATTAATTTTATGAAATTATGGAATTTACTTGATTATGATCGATTTGATGTTATGAATTAAAATGTCTTTCAATATGAAAATGAAATGATTTGATATAAATATGTTTTGATCAGAACATTGGTACTCTGACCACAAGTTGTATGTGAGATTGTCAATGACAGGAATAGATGGAACATGTTCACCAGGAAGAAAGAAGAAGAGAAAGTATCTTTGAGAAAGAGAGAATAGACTCTGGAAGAACCCATGGGTGCTTGCCACTGAAAATGAATATCAGGTAGATAAACCTAGATGCCTTGAGTTAAGCTTTGATTACAAGCTAAGTCAATTTTTAGACGAGATGTCAAGGTTTGCAAGAATAGGTCTTTCTTCTTTCAATTGTCATTTTGAGTATGGGAAATCGGCATCGGTGTCATAATACTCCGAATCATGTCATAAAAAATGGATGACCAATATATTGCTTATATGTATATATATGTATATATTTGAGATCGAGTTGTAAGTCGTGTCTTGTTTTTGGTTCGGTGCAAAAGTTGAAAGTTATGTGTAAGTCAACCCCAAACCTTATATTGTGTTTATGCCCAATTCGTTGTTATCATCAAAAAAGCTCTACGAGCATATGACGTAAATGTCTACTTGCGAAATTCGATGGATGTTGAATTGTTTCTATTTTTGGGCTATTATTGTATTATAAAAGGTTTAAATAATATTTTAAATCTTGAGACCATGGTGTGCAGTACCTCTGGTCATATTGTATTGGAATATACAATATTATTTTAGTTATATTTAAATTATCATTTTGAGGTAACTCCTTTATTCATTTGTGATGTTGGTAATCGGGCAGTAGCTTGAAAGAGACTCACTCATGTCCTTTCTTGATGCCTTTTATTTCAAAATAATCTTATTACATTCAAGCTTTAAACCTCATGATGGTCGTCGGCCTAGCCATTTTTCATAGTCTTTGCATTTGATTTACACTCATTAGTAGATGTGAGTAGTGTGACAGTTGGATTAAACTATCAACCACCACCTCGAGAAGTATGGAGTTCCACTTTGGAGAGAAATCACGAATTGAGTGGAAAAAGGCCAAACCATTTCTGATAGTGGTCACGTAAAGAGGAGAATGTTATGCATGCCGGGTAGTTACCCTTATTGTTAGGCATGGTCTTGTGAGAGGAGAGGCAGTTTTTCCTTCACAATTAGACTAGATTTAGAGGGTGGTTAGAGATAGTTTTAGTGGGGAACACAGAGCAGAAGTAGAGAGGAGACTGAGTAAGAAGCAAAGGTGAATGGCTAAGAGAAGAATGATCACCTTGGACCAGACTGCAAGCAAACATAGGAGATTATCTTTAGGTTCTCTTCATCTCATCTCTGCGCAGACTTAGTTATCAGTTTGTTTATAATAAGTAATGACTTTACTTACATTACGAAGGAACTTAGGATTTGCTTAAAGATGCAAAGTGTGAATTGTTACCAACTATAGTCTGTGTGTTCCATCACCTTCAAAATCGAAGCAATGCTGTTGTCCCTCTGCACCGCACCGCTGTCATGAAACCCACAGTATAATTGCATTGTTCTTCGAGGGTCAAGATTATTGTGTAGTTGTTGGCTCAACTTTAGGAGGTTTTTGGTTATGTGTTGAGTGCAATTTAGACTAAGTGTTTGGTCGTAAAATAACTCACAGCTATCACAAGCCGTAGTGGCAAAACCTAGGTCGACGTAGAATGACTTCTCATTTGGCTAGCCGATTACAAATGCTTGGTTCTGTCAAATTTAAAAGACAACTAGTTTTAAAGTAAAAGACTTGTTTTGTGATATCTGTTGATAGAGGAATATCAATGGTACAAAGAGTATGCCGAACATGCTAGACTTCACAGTCATCCATAATTTCTAAGTTGAAAATGGTTGGTCGACCATAGTAAATTTTACTAACCTTGTTGCAAGTGATAATAAGTTTTAGCCCATTTGTTTTTGTAAGAAACTCTTTTGCTATTAAAGTATTCAAATTGTTGTGTTCCTAAGAGAAGGTATAGGCTTACTTTTTGGACTTTATAGCCATACAAGTGAATTTAATGAAGCTTTAGAACAATGTAATGAATCTTTGTCAAGTATCTTGCCTAGACTTGCATGCAATCTTCTTGCTAATAGAAACATCAAGATAGGGTTTCTAAATGCTTAGATGGGCAAAGATTTAGCTAAGTTGAAGATTTGGATAGGTCGAGGAAGATTCTTAAGAGGGTTTAATTTTTGCATAAGGTCTTGGAATATTTGTATTCTATAATTTGGTTTATAGTATAACCCTTCCAAAACAACAAAGATGAGTTTAGTGTCCACTCTTGAGTGGATAATTTATACAGTTGTCTAACTTAAAGATCAATGAAATAACTTATAGCATTATCCAAATAATCGATAATCTAGGAACCCATTCTTTTATCATGTGGACGGAAATGTTTCCATGAGCTAAGTAGAGAGAGAGTAAACCTGATTGCCATGCATTAATGAATGATGTGTTTTGAACACCTTGAGGTTATTGAGGTCGTTATATTAAACTTATTTATAGGTAATTGTAGGATTATGATTAATTGGAGTCGAGTTGGGATGGGTGAACTTATTACTTGCGTTGATACAATGCTAATTATATTCAAATCCTTTGGCCAAGGTAATGGATGAGCCTCAAGTGCATTGATAGTTCACTGTGACTGGATGGCGTAGCTTGTGGAGTGGTCATGCTTGACTAGAGGGTATCTAGGGGATTACATGATAACAAGTTATGTAGGTCACAACACCAGTACTCAGATGATAAACACCATTGGTTATCCTAAGTCTATCCTCTTTGAGTAGGGTAGGGCCACTTCCGGATAGGAAGGAGTGTGGGAGACCGACATTCTATGGTTGGAGGTTAAGCTCCTTGAAGATACTTTCTTTTCTATAATCCTGAGGGTTGCTGAGACTTGAATTTGGATGGTCGACAATCGAGATGCAATTACTTTGGTAAGTTTCTATCTTAGAATTGTTCTAAGTAACTTTTAACAACATATTGTTTAATGTTGTAGATGGATATAACCTTTTGTATAAGTTATAATTTCATGATTATTGTTAGTCGATGGATGAACTATTTAGTTTTAAGAATTGAAAACAAATTACTTTTCTATTTTAAAATTTCAAAAAAAAATATTACCTTTGGTTAAACTTAGTTTTTAGGGTAAAAACAAAACTGGGTGTTACATATGGTATCAGAGCTAACCAGGTTCAGTACTAGGGTTGATGAATCCACTAACCTAATTAGGAATCAACATTCTGCGGGTAGCTAATGATTTGATTTACTGTGCAAGGATGGTACGTCTCAAGAAAACCGCAAGGAAGTCCTTCACTGGTAAGGGACATTATCTGCAAGCTAAGCAGAAATGACTTGCAATGATCAAGACTATTGAGAAAAAGAATGATGAAAATGACATTTGGCTAGATGATGTGGAAATGTTTGCCAATACGCGGTGACGACTCAAATGAATGAAAAAAGAACTCCTAGAGACATCTAGGATGGCAGCTTGAATCATGGTCAATTGTTGCCCTATTAGTGTACCAATGATCACTAGGGATCCCCGTATACCATCTAGAGCTGAAATAATTATACTATCATCTTATAGCGAATCTGAGGGTTATACACCTTGTGAATATATGTCGGACAATGAATCCGAAGGTTACACCCCTCTTGTAAATACTGAGTGAAACATGAAATATGTCTATCCTTAACGAATGTATATACTATTGTGCAAAGTATAATAAAGACAAATTTTGGTTTGAGAATAACTATGGTTATGAGCAATTGTTATGTTTTGATAATATTCAAAATGATAAATCATAGCACTGATTAGTACTTGCTAAAGTAGGTGAGAAAAAAATAAACATGGATCAATCAGAGTTTAATGAGAGAGAAGATCGGGAAGGTCACAACTCTCAGTAAAACTCCACAGATAAATTGGATAGAATCCTTAATATGCTTGCTGAAACTAAGGAAAGGTTGGGCAAGTTGGAAAAGAAAGTGAATGAAACCAGGAATACGGAGGGTGAAAATGAGTATTCTAATAATGCAAGTAAAAGTAAACAACGAGAACATGGCACGTCAAGTGAGAATTAAGATAATAGTGAATCTTAGAGGGAGACAAAAGATAAACTTGCACAAGAACTATCTAAGGCTATGAAAAAGATTATCCCTCCCAAATTTGATGGAATGAAAACCGGTGATGCAGCAGAAGCATGGCTAACAGAAATGGAGAAATACTTTGAAATCAGAAATTATTCTGAGATTACGAAGGCAGTGTGGGGAGCATATCAGTTATCTAGAGAAGCATCCACTTGGTTGATGAACAAGAAAATGGAACTGGATTTAAGCCCCTTGAAGGTGACATGGAATGAATTTGTGGAACTTTTTCAAAAAAGGTGGTTACCACAGCTCTTTTTTGATCAAAAGCTAACAGATTTCCAAAATCTCAGGAAAGGTGATTTGTCTGTGGTTGATCCTCTGTATGACAAATTAGAGTTGTCATGGGTTGATCATCAAGTTGAGGTGTCTGGTTCTGAAAATAATGATGTGGTTATGGACAGCAATGAACATTTGTTTGAATGGGTTTGTGGAGATAATTGTGAGTATTGTGCTCAGGATAGAGAAGAAATAAGCAAATAGGCTGATACTCCTCCACAAACAGAATTGATTGGTAATGAAGATGCATGTTCTGCTACCCATGAACTAGTGGCATACCATGATGAAGATGAAACACTTGGATCACCCATTTTTGATAAATATGATGATGAGGATCTGTTTGAGTATGATGCGAATCTAGGCACTGATGTTGATATGGATTCTAGTTCTCATCCTGATGAAAGAGAAACCAACATACATCATGAAGGGTATTGTAGAGAGCTACCAGAGCCTGATCTTTTCTAGTTTGGTGCTGCTGTTGGTTGTTTGAATGATGTGCACAATTATGAATCTGAAATCTTTTTCTTTGATATGCCGGCTTGTGATAAGATGAGCCCTGATGCTCCTAGTTATATGGTGGACTTTGAGTGCTTTCAGTTTTCAGTCCAGCTAGGAGATCGTTTTGCAATGCATAATGCTGATACAAATGATAATGAGTGTTATATGTTATATGAGAATGCATTGTTTGATAAATATGACACCCACATGTCACATGATGCTGAAGGTTGTTTGCATAGGGGTGACGGTGACAAGCTAAATCAGAGGGTTGAATATGCAGATGACAAGATTTGTTTGTGGGTAGGTCATGACAATATCTCCAGGCTTGATCCAGTGAATGCAGATGAAAACAAGGTGTTTGATAAGGGTAGATACAGGTTTTTCTTTTCTTGGTGGCCTTAGGCCATCAAGTGTGTTTGGTGATGCAGGTTGGTGCAAGTTTGACTCTGTAGCCCAATGGATAAGGGATTGGTCTGCATTCCAAAGATTCTATGGTTCTCACCATGCCTGCAAGAGGCATGCATCCCCAGACAAAGCCTATGTTACTACCTGCATGAACAGTCAGGTTTCAAGCATTTAAATATGCAGGCCCCTTCCCAAAAATCCAAAAAAATCTAACACTTTCAGCCTCTGCAGTGGTAAAATTGTGAAAAATCAGCTAAGCGTAGGTGTCTTTGTATATACAAAGGGGTTTGTATGTATATACAGGTCAGAATATGCATTGGTGGGTGTAAAATCTCCATCGCCATTTGAAAAATTGAGTTAGGTGCATTTCTGAGTGCATATCGGGCTCTAAATGTGCATATACAAAGGGGGAATCTTTTGTAGATTCTCGGGGATATTCCCGCTTTGTATATTGGGTTGTATGTAATGGTACATTGAAAAATATACAAGGGCGCAAATGCATTTGCTATAGTGCTAGAGTTATAAGCAAAAAATATACAATGGCAGAATATACATAGAAGATTCCTTGTTTGTATGCAAAGGCCGATATACATTTGGTGGGGTCCGCCTCACATGCAAAGGGCTTTGTATCTCATATACAAAGGTGAATGTATGTGAAGTATACATTTGAAATATACAAAACAAAGGCATACATTCCGGACCTAAAGGAAAAGTCAAAGTTGGCAGATAAAGCACTAGCGTCCATGTCATGTATATTGGATGCTTGTATGTGTGCTGATATACAAAGGTTAGATACAAGCCAGATTTCCAAGCAACTTTAGCATGCTTCATAAAATTTGAAATCTGCGCCTTGTATATATATAAGTTGAATGTATATGCAGATATACATTGAGATATACAAGCGAAGATACAAAGGTCAAGATGCAAGCCAGACCCGAATAAGTTTCCAATCTGCTTCATAATATTTTGGGGTCCGCCTTGTATATTAAATTGTTGCATGTATATGCATTTTTCATATACAAAGGATTTTCGAAAGGTGAACAATGGTGATTGTATATGCATATGTTTTTTGCATATACAAGGACGAAAGTGGAAAAATGGTGATTGGAAAGGCCAGTGATACAATCATGGGATGCCTATGTGGCACGTTTTCACTGGCTAACAACTTTTCAACATTTTTGAGTGCCGTGGATCTCAGCGACGGGAAGTAGATTGATGGCCATGCTTTGAGACCGCAGCGAAGGTTTTTTCCTGAGTGTTTGAAGTCATTTTTTGAGTGGGAAAACTTCAGATGTGTCCGTTGCTGCATTCCAGAAGAGGCTACAGGTAGCTGAAGCATTGATGGTAGAAATGCAGCGGTATGGGTCGATGATGGATAGGTTAACTACCCGATTGAAGATGAATGTCTTTGAGCGGTGGCTCAGATCCTGATTCCACCTGCTCTCTTCCTTTGCTTCCCGGCTGCATTCAATTTTGAGCGCCATTTCTCATGATGCATTGTATCTGACGATTTTTGAGTTGACCATTATAATTTTGGCTGAGTACACAGTTTTTCTATAAAATGCAAACTGTGTCACTCATATTTGTTTGTTGAAGACCTGGGCATTTTTTTGTAAATAATGAAGAATAGGGCATGATCCTGGGTTGTTTTATCTCATTCTGGAGTTTATGAGTTGCATCATGAATGTATTTTGCACGTATGTTTAGTTTCATGTTGATATAGACGAAAAATGCTCTTATGCATGTGTTTATCTATTTGTCTCCTTCACAGCATGTATTTCCTTCTTTTGAATCTGGCTGCTAAGGGTTTCTCATATTCTAGGGTATAGTTTTGCTATACCACATGCCTAATCTATAACTTCCATTCAAGGAGTGGATTAAATTATTTTAGGTTAAGGTATGGAGAAGAATGCATGTCAACTGGGATATCTGTAAGTATGGGCAGTTAAATACTTATCCTTGGGTGGTGTTTGTAAGGCAAGCATCAATTCAAACCCCTTAAAACTTGAATGATAGTTGCAAGCCATCCTTATGTATACGTCTAGTTGACTCCTTGCCCTGAGATAGGCACCGGTCTGTTCCTATGAAGTAGTTATGATCCAAAGCCCCTGTCTTGCATCCAAACCATCCAAAGCCCGTTAGTTGTAGGAGTAGGATTAGGAACCCCTGCATACTCTCATCCATAACTAGACACATATGTCCAAGAAAGTTGCCAAACTTGTGATCTATCATTCAGATCTTGGTCCTAAAATGAGAGTATTCTGCCTGTTATCACAAAACTAAATCATTTGGTCATTGGGCTAGTCAATGTTACATCTTTAGCTATAGGCATACCCCCCTTGGTGCAGTAGAACCAAAAGTGAATGGGAGGCATCTCACGCAACCTCTCGTATCTGTTGACTGAATCTGCTTGTGCATTGGAGCTAGCAAACCCTCTGCCGATTCAGGAGGTAACAGGACCTAGTAGAGGAAGCCTTAAAGAAGCAAACATTTGAGGAAAAATACCCATATCTTTGCAATTTCAGTGATGTATTTCCTGAGGAACTATCGGGCTTGCCTCCAAAAAGAACCTTTGATTTTGCCATAGATATTAAACTATGATCTGAGCCAGTATCTAAAGCTCCATACTGAATGACCACTACTGAACTTATGGAATTGAAGGCTCAATTGTAGGAGCTATTGTCTAAAGATCTAATTAGGCCAAGTGTATCACCATGGGGAGCTCCGGTTATTTTTGTCAAGAAGAAGGATGAAACCCTTAGATTGTGTATAGATTATTGGATGCTAAATAAGGCAACAATAAAGAATAAGTATCCACTGCCACGTATTGATGATTTATTCGACCAAATGCATGGTGCATCAGTATTTTCTAAGATAGATTTGAGATCTAGATACCATCAGTTGAGGTTGAAAGATGAAGATATTCATAAGATTGCCTTTGGAACAAGATATGGTCACTATGAATTTACTGTGTTACCATTTGGATTGACTAATGCACCAGCCGCTTTCATGAATCTCATGAATAGTGTTTTTAGAGATTGCCTTGATAAATTTGTCCTAGTTTTCATAGATGATATTCTGATATATTCCAAAAATGAAGAGGAGCATAGACAGTATCTTCAAATTATTTTGCGATGATTAAGAGAACACAAATTGTATGCGAAACTCTTGAAATGCACTTTCTTTTAGAAAGAAGTGCAGTATTTGGGACATACTATATCAGCAGAAGGGATATCAATTGACCCAACTAAAATTAAGGCTATTATGGAATGGCATGTACCTTCCAATATTTCAGAGGTACGAAGTTTTATGGGATTGGATGGATATTACAGAAAATTTGTTTTGAATTTCTCAAGTATTGCTAGTCCGATTACTTCTTTGTAGAGAAAAGGAAAATGGTTTGTTTGGACAGACGAATGTCAAAAGGCATTTGATTTATTAAAAGAAAAGTTAACAACAACACCAATCTTGAAAGTTCCTAATCCTAAAGGGCAATTTGAGGTTATTACCGATGCCTCAGGAGAAGGGTTAGGAGGCGTGCTTATGTAAAATGGGCATGTAATAGCCTATGAATCAAGGAAGTTGAAAAACTATGATTTGAATTACGCTCCTTATGACTTAGAACTAGTAGCAGTGATTCACGCCCTTCAGATGTGGTGACATTATTTGTTGGGAAAGACTTTTACACTAAAATCAGATCATCAAAGTCTTTGTTATATATTTACACAACCTCATCTCAATGTAAGACAAAGGAGATGGTTAGAATTAACATCAGATTATGACTTTGAGATTGCTTACATTAAAGGTAAAGAAAACTGAGTAGTTGATGCTTTAAGCAGAAGAAGACACATAGCTTCTATAATATCTATTCATGCTAATTTTAAAGATTTAGTATTGTAAAGTTTATTTGGAGATGAATATTACGAGCAGGTGAAGCACGCTCTACAATTAAACCTAAGGGATCCAAGATATGATGGATTCTATTTTGAGTCAGATGGATTGATGAGATTTAAGGGAAGAATCTATGTTCCTAATTATGTAGAACTTAGAAACCTTGTTTGAAAGGAAGTTCATTGGGCACCTTATTCCAGACACCCAGGAGTAACAAAACTTTTAGCTGATGTCAAACCGCTATATTTCTGGAAAGGAATGAAAAGCGACACTACAAGGTTTGTAGCAAGTTGCTTGGAGTGTTAGAGAGTGAAGGCATAACACCAACATCCTATGGGATTGTTATAGCCACATGATATTCCAAAATGGAAGTGGCAGGTTGTTAGTATAGATTTTGTTCAAGGGTTACCAATGTCTAAGAATAGACATGATGCAATATTGGTTGTTGTAGATAAACTAACCAAGGTAGCATATTTTTTACTGGGAAATTTGACAGATGGAGCTCATATTTTGGCTCAGAAGTTTGTGCAAGAAATATTCAAATTGCATGGGGTACCTGAAAAGATTATATCTGATAGATGCTCGAATAACCTCCTGGTTTTGGCAAACTTTTTTTTCAGCACTAGGGACTAAACTCAATGTGAGCACCGCTTACCATCCTAAAATTGATGGACAAATAGAAAGGGTTAATCAGATCTTAGAGGATCTTTTAAGAATTTATTGCATGGACCAGCAAGACAGATGGGAGGAATATTCACCTCTTGTTGAATTTGCCTATAACAATTCCTATCATTCTGCCATTAAGATGGCACCGTTTGAAGCATTATATGCAAGGAAATGCATAACTCCTATAAGCTAGGATAAGTTGGAAGATAGGATAAGCATTGGACCTGAAATGCTTGCAGATATGGAAGAAAAAGTGAAAATGATTAGGAAGAGGTTGGTAGAAGCCAATGACAGGCAAAAAAGTTATGCAGATTGCAAACGGGTGCCTAGACATTTCTTGGTTGGTGAGAAAGTACTTTTGCGAGTGAAACCCCATAAAAGTTCAATCAAATTTGGTAAATCATCAAAGTTGGCTCCTTGATATGTCAGACCTTTCCTTGAGATTATCAATCTAGTGGCCTACAAAATTGCTCTACATCAAGTCTTGTCCAAAATGCATAATGTTTTTCATGTTTCATACCTAAAGAAATATTTTGTAGGTAATGACCACATTCTTAAATAGAATTCCTTACAGATAAAAGAGCCAGGAGTGGTTGTGATCGAGCCAATCAAGGTGCTCGAAATGCGTAAACTTCATTTACGTAATCAAGAGGTTTTGCAATGAAAAATTTAGTGGGATCAATATGGCAAGGATAGCACCACTTGGGAAGACTATAATGACATCTACAAAAGATTTCGTTATCATTTCAAAAACATTAATGTTAAACTATAAAAGTTTGTTTTATGTTAAGATTTTGCTTGGTAAACTCAATCATCGGGGATGATGATTCTATAGGGGAAAGATATGTTACATCCTCTTTTTGGATTCAATATTACTATTTACTTTTTCTTGAATAATACAGCAATGTGGATATGTTTTAATCTCATAGAAAATGATGACATGAATAGAAAAGGTTAATTTTATGAAATTATGGAAATTAGTTGATTATGATCGATTTGATGTTATGAATTAAAATGTCTTTCGATATGAAAATGAAATGATTTGATATAAAAATGTTTTGATCAAAACATTGGTACTCTGACCACAAGTTGTATGTGAGATTATCAATGACAGGAATAGATGGAACATGTTCACCAGGAAGAAAGAAGAAGAGAAAGTATCTTTGAGAAAGAGAGAATAGACTTTGGAAAAACCCATGGGTGCTTGCCACTGAAAATGAATATCAGGTAGATAAACCTAGATGCCTTGAGTTAAGCTTTGATTACGGGCTAAGTCAATTTTTAGATGACATGTCGAGGTTTGTAAGAATAGGTGTTTCTTCTTTCAGTTGTCATTTTGAGTATGGGAAATCGACATCGGTGTCGTAATACTCTGAATCATGTTGTCAAAAATGGACGACCAATATATTGCTTATATGTATATATATGTATATATTTGAGGTCGAGTTGTAAGTCGTGTCTTGTTTTTGGTTCGATGCAAAAGTCAAAAGTTGTGCATAAGTCGACCCCAAACCTTATTTTATGTTTATGCTCAATTCATCATTATCATTGAAAAATCTCTACGAGCATATGACATAAATGTCTACTTGCGAAATTCGATGGATGTTGAATTGTTTCTATTTTTGGGCAATTATTGTATTATAAAAGGTTTAAATAATGTTTTAAATCTTGAGACTATAGTGTGTGGTACCTTTGGTCGTATTGTATTGGAATATACAATATTATTTTAGTTATATTTAAATTGTCATTTTGAGGTAACTCCTTTATTCATTTGTGATGTTGGTAATCGGGCAGTAACTCGAAAGAGACTCACTCAAGTCCTTTCTTGATGTCTTTTATTTTGAAATAATCTTATTACCTTCAAGCTTTAAACCTCATGATGGTCATCAGCCTAGCCATTTTTCATAGTCTTTGCATTTGATTTACACTCATTAGCGGATGTGAGTAGTGTGATAGCTAGTTTAAACTATCAACTGCCACCTCGAGAAGTATGGAGCTCCACTTTGGAGAGAAATCGTAGATTGAGTGGAAAAAGGCCTAACCATTTCTGATAGTGGTCACGTAAGGAGGAGAATGTTATGCATGTCGGGTAGTTACCCTTATTGTTAGGCAAGGTCTTGTGAGTGGAGAGGTAGTTTTTCCTTTGCAGTTAGACAAGATTTAGAGGGTGGTTAGAGTCAATTTTAGTAGGGAATCCAGAGCAGAAGTGGAGAGGAGACTTAGCAAGAAGCAAAGGTGAACGGCTAAGCAAAGAACAAACACCTTGGAATAGACTAGAAGCAGACACATGAGATTATCTTCAAGTTCTCTTCATCTCATCTCTGTGTAAACTTAGTTATTAGTTTGTTTATAATAAGTAATGACTTTACTTACATTACGAAGGAACTTAGTATTTGCTTAAACATGTAAAGTGTGAATTGTTACCAACTGTAGTCTGTGTGTTCCATCACCTTCTAAATGGAAGCAATGTTGTTGTCCCTCTGCACCGCACTGCTGTCGTGAAACCCATAGTATAATTGCATTGTTCTTCGAAGGTCAGGATTATTGTGTAGTTGTTGGCTTAACTTTAGGAGGTTTTTGGTTATGTGTTGAGTGCAATTTAGACTAAGTGTTTGGTCGTAAAATAACTCACAGCTATCACAACCTGCAGTAGCAAAACCTAGGTCGACGTAGAATGAGTTCTCATTTGGCTAGCCGATTACAAATGCTTGGTTCTGTCAAATCTAAAAGATAACTAATTTTAAAGTAAAAGACTCGTTTTGTGATATCCATCGATAGAGGAGTATCAAAGGTGTGAAGAGTATGCTGAACATGCTAGACTTCACAGTCCTCCATAATTTCTGAGTTTAAAATGGTCAGTCGACCATAGTAAACTTTACTAACCTTGCTACGAGTGATAACAAGTTTTAGTCCATTTGTTTTTGTAAGTAACTCTTTTGCTAGTAAAGTATTCAAACCGTTGTGTTCCCGAGAGAAGGTATAGGCTTACTTTTTGGACTTTACAACCATACAAGTGAATTTAATGAAGCTTTAGAACAATGTAATGAGTCTTTGTCAAGTATCTTGCCTAGACTTGCATGCAAATCTTCTTGCTAATAGAAACATCAAGATAGGGTTTCTAAATGCTTAGATGGACAAAGATTTAGCTAAGTTGAAGATTTTGATAGGTCAAGGAAGATTCTTAAGAGGGTTTAATTTTTGCTTAAGGTCTTCGAATATTTGTATTCTATAATTTGGTTTATAGTATAACCCTTTTGAAACAACAAAGATGAGTTTAGTGTCCACTCTTGAGTGGATAATTTATACAGTGGTTTAACTTAAAGATCAATGAAATAACTTATAGCATTATCCGAATAATCAATAAGCTAGGAACCCATTCCTTTATCATGTGGACAGAAATGTTTCCATGAGCTAAGTAGAGAGAGAGTAAACCTCATTGCCATGTGTTAATGCATGATGAGTTTCAAACACCTTGAGGTTATCGAGGTCGTTATATGAACTTATTTATAGGTAATTGTAGGATTACGATTAATTTGAGTCGAGTTGGGGTGGGTGAACTTATTACTTGCATTGATACAATGCTAATTATATTCAAATCCTTTGGCCAAGGTAATGGATGAGCCTCAAGTGCATTAATAGTTCACTATGACTGGATGGCGTAGCTTGTGGAGTGGTCATGCTTGACTAGAGGGTATCTAGGGGATTGCATGATAACAAGTTATGTAGGTCACAACACCAATACTCAGATGACAAACACCATTGGTTATCCTAAGTCTATCCTCTTTGAGTAGGGTAGGGCCACTTCCAGATAGGAAGGAGTGCGGGAGACTGACATTCTGTGGTTGGAGGTTAAGCTCCTTGAAGATACTTTCTTTCTATAATCCTGAGGGTTATCAAGACTTGAATTTGGATGGTTGACAATTGAGATGCAGTGACTTTGGTAAGTTTCTATTTTGGAATTGTTCTAAGTAACTTTTAACAATATATTGTTTAATGTTGTAGATGGATATAACCTTTTGTATAAGTTATAATTTCATGATTATTGTTAGTCGATGGATGAACTATTTAGTTTTAAGAATTGAAAACAAATTACTTTTCTATTTTAAACTTTCAAAAAAAATTATTACCTTTGGTTAAACTTAGTTTTTAGGGTAAAAACAAAACTAGGTGTTACACAAGAGTACACTTCACTAATCAAATGGTATTACAAATTCATTTGGGGTGGAATTGTAGATCAATATAAGTTTTTTTTGGCAATGTTTTTGACAAAGATAAGTGGCTAAACAAGGGAGCCGAACCTAATATAAAAACCCCAAAAACAGAATAAGGGGCAAAAAACAAGACCACAAGGGTAGAAGAACAGGGGAAAAGGCAAGAGAACTTGACCTCAGAAGCAGCAGACTAGGAATGGCAAACCGACAGCACAGTCACCACAACCTAGCTGGAGAACAGTAGGGATCTACACCACATCCGATCCCGTTCTAGACACCCTACCACCCTTGCCACAAGGGTGCAAGGGACCTTTCTTCCTATGCTGAACCACTGTCCAGAAGGGCTCAGAACCAGGAATGACAGCACATGGAGAGAGGGGAGACTCCACCAAAACCACTAGTAAAGAGGGCTAGCGATGAACCGCAAATGACACCAAGGAAGCCCCACGAGGGGAAGCTGAGCCTGAAGAGGGCAAAACTGAAGCAGAAGAATCAGGAATAGAAGAAATGGGCCTACCCAAAATAGGAGGAGCCAGTAGATGAGAAGCCAAGTGGTCAGGAGAATTCAGAAAATGAGAGGGAACCATAGCAGGAACTGACACCACATCCTCAGTAACAATCACAAAAGGTTCAGCATCACTAGAGGAAGCATCCCCCTAAGATGAACCATCATCCTCTGAAGCACTAATAGTAAGGTGATCTGGGAGGGCATCTTTCCACCAAGTAGCAGTACCCTTACGACACGAGAGGGGATAACCAGAGGCCAGATAACATGTAGCAAAACACCCTCTGCATCTAAAAGGAATGCCCTCATAATCCAATATTTGTTTCCAAGGCCTATCCCCTACCATCAAGACCACATCCCCATTGAGTGGTTTAGATATGTCAATATCCACAATAATGTGCGCTACCATGGAGTGCCCCATGAAGGAGGTAGTAGAATCGACCTTGAGGAAATGACCAATGGCATTGCCTATGCTCTCATAGCATGAATCCTCCTAAAATTGTAGAGGGAGATTAGGAAGATGGACCTGTTGATGGTGATGTTAATCACAAACAAACATGAAATAAAAGTTACACAACAACCCTAACTTATCTTGAAAGATACCATGAATTCAATGAATTCGTGATCCCAAGTCTCCGTTGATTAGTTCATAATCTACTGATGTTACTCAGTGGTTGATGTGTGTTGTTGTTAATCGTTCAAGGGCCTTATGTTGATTAGTAGATTTAGTTTTCTGCAAATATGCTACACAGAAAGGTTACTCTACACAGTATATTTCTTCAAATAATGTGTCTACAGGTTGATATTTGCATGATTTCTACCATTATTTGCAAGTCTTTGCATGATATTTTCAATACTACATGCATTTAGCTCAAATATGATAATGATATTCAGTTATCTACGAGATGTAAGCATATTTCTCTGTTCTACTCATTATTTATCATGATTTGCATTTATGGAAGTGATTTCAATGAAATTAAAAAAAGGAAATAACAAAGATAGGGTTTAAAGAGTGAGATTCCCAAAATTACTTGACTAAGATCACTGACCCACATACATATTCTGATACAGCAATGAAGAGAAGGAAACTAGAATCATACTTCACCAGGACAGTCCACAAATCCGCATGATCCAGTGCGAATCTTCAAAGGAAAAGTTGACAACAACATGCAATAATATGAAAGCGCTTCTATTTGAACACAACGTTCACCATTACATATCCCGAAATCAACTTGAAGATTATGTAAAGTTTACAATCAGGATGTAATCTAAAACTTCATCTCCATTCAGTATGCTTTAAAACAAGTATATTTACAATGATCTGAAGAAAGAACATTGACATTTCAACAGTTCAATCCTTATTGTCTCAGTAATCTGATCTCTTACATGAAATTGTTACAGGTCAGATTTTGAATGATTGACCTCCCTTTCTGTACAATAAAGGGGCTCAATATATAGATCTGATTTATCCCCAATATAGTGCCAAAACCCTAGTCAATTGGCGGTGGAAAGTAAATCCCACCCAAAAAACTCTGAGCAGCATATCTTTACTGAGCGTAAAGATCCTGCTTTGGAAACCCTAATAACCACCGAAATATCTTTTGTTGCTTCTTTGGTGATCTGATCCACCTTCTGTGATGTCATCGCCATTAATTTTCACCTGCATATCACTTCTCATCGCCATCCTTATCTCTTTTCGCTTGCTTGGTGATCTAATCCACCTTTAAGTTTCACCTGCATATCACTTCTCATCGCCATCCTTATCTCTTTTCACTTTCTTGGTGATCTGATCCGCATTTAAGTTTCACCTACATATCACTTCTCATCGCCATCCTTATTTCTTTTCGCTTGCTTGGTGATCTGATCCGCCTTTAAGTTTCACCTCCTACAACCTACAAACAAACAAAAATTAAGCATCATCATATTTAAAACATAGCAGGAAAATAAACATTTATATTAAATCAGGCCCACAATGTGCAAACACAGATATCAGGCTATGAATATTTAGCATCTGTGGGCAAACGCATGTCTGAATGCATATACAACGTCAACAATGGCCGAGTCAACCATCGTTGACCAAAAACATGCATTGGGTGCTAAAATAGCTTTAAAATCCCTTCGCTTTGCTTTCCTACCATTTCGCATGCTTAAATCCTTGTATATCGCGAATGTATGTTTTAAATATACAATCACAGCGAATATACAAAGCATTTTCAATATTTAATTCTCCATTCGCATCCGGCCCTTGTATATTTCTCTTTGCATATTGGGTTGTATCTCTCTTTAGATACAAGGCCCCAGACATACAAACGCCTTTGTATATCCCTTTCAGACTTATCGCCCTTTATAGATCGCATTCTATAACCCCTTCAACAACGCAAAGTATAAAAATGCAATGCATCTTTTGACATACAATCGGACGTGATGCATGCTTTATACCGTATTTTAATTTCTTCCAAGTTCCATCTTGTATGTATAAAGCAATGTATGAAGTGCAATGTATCTTCCAATATACATTCAGGTGTGATACATTGCATTAACCAAATTGTAATCCTCTTTGAATTCCGACACTTGTATGTATCAAGCAATGTATGTTTCGAAACATACATACAAGGCACAAAATGTACAAGCATTCAACTTCATTTTATGACCATTTCAGTTCCAGCACATGCATAAGTGTAATGCATATTGGCTTTGTATGTAAGATACATACAAAGCGTACAATGGATTAACTCTCTTTAACTTTCTTTCGCATCCGTGGCTTGCATAATGTCTTTGTATATCTTCAATATACAAAGTACAAAATATACAACGACTTAACCATCTTCAATAACTTTTTCAAGTCCGCCCAATGTATATAGCCTTTGTGTCTTAGCAATATACAAGCTCGCATACATACAACAATTTAACCCTATTTTACAAACTTTTTGGGTCCACGGCTTGTATATAACCTGTTGGATATCCACCTTGCATATTTAGCACTTTCAAACATACAAACCAAAAAATACATTTGACAGACTCAACAAAAATATTCATTTCAGCTCATAACTGCGTTGGGTCTAACGTGCATGTACAAACAAAACATTAGCAAATGCATACAAGTATAAAAGCATACAAACAACTTTGTATGTAAACCCGATATACAAACAGCTTTGTATATGCAACATACAAAGACCCAACATACAAAGAACATTGTATATGCGACCTGATGTATATACAAACGATTTTGTATATACAAACAAACCCATTTAACAGTGCATTTTACCAAAACACTCATAACTTGCAAAATACAGGGAATTTTAAGATGGTTCAAAAAGCAACCTCTGTTCATTTTCAACAAGGAATTCACCCATATTTAGCCTTGGTACTCAATGCAATTTTTCTCTATTTTCAACAAGGTTTATACTATTCACTCCCCTTTTCCCTTTACTACCAAGCATAACAACACACACAAGCAAAAGCAGAAGCCACAGTAGGGGTCCTCATTTTGCCAAGAAGTAAAATGGGGCATGTTGTGAACAAACTAGCAACCAAACAAAACAATTAAATTCAAACCATTAAATAAAGCTAAATGAAATAAATTCATAACTTTCAACTATCTTCTCTGCAAATCATTACCTGACTTGAGACCTAATGTATTCAATAAGGTGCATGAATTTTCCTTTCAGTTTATGTGGGTGCACGTGATTAATAATTCTCATCTTAAAAATCAGTTGAACAAACTAGTGACTGACATTAGACTACATAGTTGATGTCATTCCCTCATAGCCAACTGGATAGAGCCTTGCTACTAGCAGGTGTCCATAGCCCGGACAAGGTTATCATTACAATTCTCTTAAGTAGAGCCCCACTGCCAACAAGCGTCTATAGCCCCAGTAGAGTTACTTAGATGGCTTATTCTAGATTTTCAGTAAAATCCATTTTATTTATTTATTATTTTTTTTTGTATTTGATAGAAATTTCATAAGATATTGCATTTGTAACTTCATGATGCAAGGAGTGGTCACTTGCTGAAATTAAGCTGAGAATTGTAATGGTAGCAAGGGTGACCTCAAATTTTTCACCTAATATCTACACTGGTAAGTTCAACAAACCCAAGGTTTTTAGTGTGTCATTGTGAGAAACTTCCTTGAATACTCAACCCACAATTATTGAATACAGAATTTCACAATGTTTAAACAACTTTCTACATTTATGATAGTCACAACAAATTATGCATAAATTTTAAATAATTAACCTGAATGTTCTAAATTTTCTATTATTTTTAGTGGTTGTTAGTCTACTCCTTCTTACTCTAAATCAAAATAAAGATCCCTACTGAGGAAACAACAAAAACAAACAAAACAAGCAGACTGTCCAAACAACTATACAAAAAATGTACACTATGATACACATGGCTATCATGGCTCCACTTCAGGCTTGAAAATAGTGTTTGAGAAATTGTCCATTAACTGGTAATGGAACATCCTCACCAGTTAAGGTCTAAAGCCTGTAGGTGTTGTCTCCTAAAATTTTAGAAATTTGGAAGGGACCTATCTAGAGTTTATCAAACTTACCATTATCTCCTTTCCTCTCATGTGCTTTGTCCCACATCAGGACCAAATCTGAGATCCTAAAATCCTTAATTCTGGCTCTTTTGTCAAACCAACATTTGACAATAGCCTGATGTTTAACAAATTGTTCAATTGCTTCACTTATTTTTTCTTCTAGGTTCATCAATTGAAGCAATCTGACCTCTTGTTTATTATCTATGCCCAAGTATACTTGTGAAAACTGCAATGTAGGAATTCTTAGGTTAACAGGGAGGATAGGATCCACCCCATACACTAGATGAAAGGGAGAATTTCCTAATGCAGTCTTGTTCCTGGTTCTATCTACCCACAAGACATACTTTAATAAAGTGTTCCACTCCCTTGGGTTCTTTTCTGTCAATTTCTTTATGATTTTTGATAGGTTCTTGTTTGTGGATTCTGCTAATCCATTCCCTTGGGGATAGTAGTTTGAGGAAAATTTCAAGATGATCTCATAATCAAAAGCCCAACTTGATAGTTTAATTGAAGCAAAAGCAAACCCATTATCACATACTAAAGCATATGGAGCTCCATACCTGGTCACTATATTGCTTTCCAAAAACCCGATGACATCCTCAGCATTCCATGTCTTACTACTGACAGTTTCAGTCCACCTGGTACAGTAATCAGTAATAGTTAAAACATACATGTGGCTTGAAGATGATGGAGGATTGATAGGTCCTATGAAGTCCATTCCCCATTGAGGAAATGGGCGCACCTCCATCACTGGCTACAAAGGTTGGGCAGCATATCTTTCTTTGTTTACAGCAACCTGACACATATGACAGCATTTGATGTGTTCAGTAGTATCTTTAAAAATAGTGGGCCAATAATACCCTACCCTGAGGATAGCATGAGTGGTAGCTAAAGGTGATCCATGTGCGGTCCCAAACTTATCATGTAACTCTGCTAACACCTTGTTTGCTTCTTGTCTTTCCAGGCATCTAAGGTATATCCCTTCATAGTTTTTCTTGAAAAGGACTCCTCCTTTGACCATGTATTTCTGTGACCTTATCTTTAAGGCTCTCCTTTGTGAGGCTTGCAATCTTGAGGGACATCTTTCAGTAATCAGGATGTGTCTGATGTCTGAGTACCATTCTCCATCATCCTTTGCATTTATAACATACTGCTGGCTCACAATATTAGGATCAATTTCTAATATCATCTAGCTCAATGCATATCATCTTACTAACTTCATGGGTATTATGTCCATATGATACTCTTGGAGGGTAGTGATCCATTTAGCTCTTTTCTCACCTGTTTCACTTTACATTAATAACATCTTTACTGCTGCATCAGGTACTACAACAATCATTTTACTTCTCAGAATGTAATGCCTAAATTTCTTAACTACTCAAACTAGAGCAAGCGCCTGTCTCTCAACATCCATGTATCTGAGCTCTGCATCTCTGAAAGGGCAGCTCATGAAGGCTATAGGCTTTTCCTCCTTTTCTTTATTTCTCTGTGTCAACACTGCTACAAAAGTATGCTCTGAAGCAAATGAGTAAATGTAAAAGTCCTTGGTATAATCTGGACTGATCAGAACTAGAGCGTTAGATATGGATTTCTTAATATCTTCAAAAGCGGCTCTATTTTCAAGCATCCACTCAATTTTAGATTCCTTCTTGAGCATGGCATTCAAGGGTCTGAAAATTTTTGCAAAGCCAGTGATAAATTTCCTAACAAAATTAATCTTACCAAAGTAAGATTGGAGCTCCTTCTTACTTCTAGGAAGCTGTATCTTCATGATTGATTCCACCCTATCAGGGTCAATGATGACTCCATTTTCTATTATTAGGTGGCCCAATAGCTTCCCTATGGTTGCCCCAAATATGCACTTTTTAGGGTTCAGGGATATCCCGTATTGCTCACATTTCTTCAGCACCTTTCTCAGGTCCTCTACATGGTTTCCTCTATCTTTAGAGAAAACTGTTAAGTCATCCATGTATATGACTATGCATTTACCAATCAAGCCTCTGAAGGCTATGTCCATTGCTCGTTGAAATGTTGCCCCAGCATTTACTAACCCAAACGGCATGCACCTGTAGGCAAAGATCCCCCACTTTGTGGTGAATGCAGTTTTCAATCTGTCAATTTTGTCCACCATCACCTGGTTATAGCCAAAGAAACCATCTAAGAATGACATCATCTTGGCACCATTTACAATTTGTAGGACTTCATCCAAGGAAGGAAAAGGATAATTATCTTTTTCAGAAGCTCGATTTAAGTTTCTGAAGTCCATGCACAACCTGATGTCACCATTATTTTTCCTTACTGGGACCAGGTTTGCCACCCATGTAGAATGTCTCACAGGAAATATGATCCTGGCATCAAGCAGTCTTTTAACCTCTTCAAAGATGATGGGCTCCAGTAAAGTATTGACGGGTCTTTGTTTCTGCCAAAAAGGCTTGACGTCTAGCTTCAAAGGTATTGTATGAGTGATGACTAATGTGTCATAGGTTTTTAACTCATCATAAGTCTAGGCAATGACATGGATATAATCCTTGAGAGCCTAGGTTATTCCTTCCAACTCCTCCTCTATATAGACTTTCCCAATCAGAACATTTCTTTTCTCATCATCCTTTCCAATGTTGACTTGAGAATACTATCCTCCATCCGCTTTTGGGAGATCTTTCTGTTTTAGCATGTTGTCTAGATCAAATTCTCTTTCTAGCTCTATTATTCCCTTAGGAATCTTGTTACTAGGCAGCTCTAGGATTTCTTCTTCTTCCCAGACATGATCTTCTACATTCCTTTCATCTATGATCTGTGCCTCAAAAATATCCCTATTAGAAATAAATTCCAAAATATGTTGATCATCATCAAATACTTGAATATTAGTTACATTATCTAGCACAGAAGGCACTAATACTAATTCAACTAAGAATCTTTTTAGACCAGATATGGACAGTGGTTCCAGAGTACTGGCAACCTGGGGTAAGGCATTTGCCCTGTGATTTTGTTCTCTAGGTACATGGGTGATATTGAATGCATCAAAATCTTCTATCAAGTCCCACACCCTGTGCCTGTAATTGGATAGCCTTTTGTAATTGCAAGAGTATATACCTCTCACTTGTCTCACAACTAATTCTGAGTCTCCATAGACATGCAGAATTTTCACTTTCTTTCTAAGTGCAAACAGTATCCCATGAATTAGAGCTTCATACTCCATCACATTGTTTGTACATGGGAATTACAATATGTATGCTACTAAGTAGGATTTTCCAGATGGATCAATAAGATCCACTCCTACTCCAGCTCCTTGCTTTGATTTGGATCCATCAAATCTGAGGATCCATGGCTTGTCTTCAATTAAAGGTTTGTCTGGGCCTTCTTTCTTCTTTTTCTCTCTGGCAACTGCATCATTTGATATCCACTTTAATTTTGGTGTCTTAGCTTTCTCAAACTTCACCTTTTCTACCTTATGTGAAGCTGATATTTCCTCTCTTTTTATCCTCAGAAGAAAAATATTCTACACTAGGCAACACCTACCTTTTTAGAATATGCACACACAATGAACAAGCAGTTTCTGAATGAGGTGCTTCATGTAACCTGTACCAACCTTCAATCAGGACATCCTGTGGAGATCTCTGCTGTTGTGTCATCTTTTGGATCTCTTTCGATAAATACTCTTCAAATTTGGACAGATTACTGCACCTATCGTCATCAGATAACTCATAATCTGATTCTACTAAACAATCACTCCCTGGGGTGATTTTCTTCTTGCTTTTAGCATTACTCTTGCTGCATACCAGTATCTCTTCTGTCATCTGAATAGAACTTTCATTTTGATATGTGCATTCTCCTATTTCTGCAGAAGACAAACAAAAATTAGTATCACTGTCACTATCTGCAGAACTTACCTTAGATGATGATGAAGATGCTTTACTGTATGCTTGTTCTAGCTCCAACATGTCTAAACAGGCACCACAAGTCCTTTCAGAATGCGACTCATTATGCAACCTGCACCATCTATCAATTAGAATATCATGAATAGGCATTTTTAACAGCTGACATTGTTGCACCTCTTTAAACAAGTGCTTCTCAAATTTCTTGAAATGATCTACCTCTACTTCATTTACAGGGTTACAATTAGATTCTAAAGTTATTTTATCATCTTGAGGGTCATCACCATGGTTATGAAAGTCAAACATCAGGATCTCCTCTATACTGACGGTCTGGGGTCTGATGGAGTAAACTCTGGGTTCTACATCCACATACATGATTTCATTGGTTTTGTTATATTCAGTGATCATGTACTTCATGCGAGGTTCATCATCTATCCTTATTTGATTTGGTATCCCTCTCTAGGGCAACCACATATGACTGAAATCAGTTGACATGTATCCATTAAGAGTTTTTGACCAGTCTCTACTGAGTAACATCCCATATGTATCAGGTATATCAACTACCTGAATATCAATATAGGGATGATTTCTGGGATCTGATGCTAACTGCATGTGAATGTGAGTTAGTTCTCCTACCACACTCACCTCTATTTTGTCCAATTGTGTTACTTTCTTTAATGATTTAGCAGGATGTAACCCTAAAGCATTGCATATGGATAGGGGCATTACATTGGTATATGCTCCTGAGTCTACTAAGTAATTGTGCAAATTTTTACCAAACATCCTTATGGTAAGGAGGAAAGGAGGTGACTCACTCTTGTCTTTGTATAGGGTCATGTGGGAAGTCTCTGCAGCTTGAACAGTGGCTAGCACTTTATGTTTAACATTAACATCCCTAGTAGCATGATCTTTATTTCCAGATTGACCTGAGGTATGACTATCCTCTTTTTGAGCAGGATCATCTAATAATTTCATGAAAGCTTTCCTGATAGCAGGGGTTTTATGTAGCTCTAATAATGACAAGCTAATTTTAACCTTTTTCATTTCATCTGCTAGATATGTAACCAATTTGTTAGATTCAGGAGGTAGATTACCAGTTTTTGGTGTTGTATTCTATGGTGCTAAGTATTGAGCATTAACCTTGGGAAATCCAGGGTTATTACTTGCCTTGGGATCAGGTGGACTATTGAAATTGTTTGGAGGCAAGGATGTGGTCAAAGGACCAATAGGTTTGTTTGAGTTATTCCTCAAGTTGTAATTATGCCTACCCTGAGGTTGTTGTTGATAAGCATGTACCTCCTCATGCTCAATTGATGGCTCATTCTCATCCTCAAATGGAAAAACATAGTTGGATTCAAAAGCCATGGTTGATTCCTCACATGCTGAGGTGTAATCCTGATGAGATGAAATTATCTGTTGACAAGGATGATGCATGAAGCTTTCTAGCACTAAGGCAGAATCATATTCACAGGGGACAATTTCATTTCCCTCTACATAAGGTGGATTTCCTGAAGTATTGGACACTTCAGTTTGGAATATACTAGCAGCAATCCTGAACTGAGGACAATCTAGCTCTGTATGAGCATTGGTGTTATGTATCCTGCACCAGTTTGTAATTGCTGCCTCTACAAGGTTTACTCTAGTGGTCTGTTTGGATTCACTAGGAGGCAGGTTATCTAGAGGTGATGGCAAGGAACCATTGTTTGGCCTAGTGTTGCACACTCTATGCTGTCTAGGAGGATTATTGTTGCCATTGTTATTGTAATTATTGTTGTACCCCCTATCAGGATAATTAGGTGTGTCATTGGCATAACCTCTATTCTAATTTGGTTGAGAATAGAAGTTCTGACTCTTCAGATGAGTGATCTCTGTGGTGAGTTTTCTTAACTGTGTTGATATCTCCTTTATTTCTTCTTTCTCTTCCTAAACCTTGGCCACTACATTCTCTGCCTGAGGCTTGAAAAAAGAAGATCCATTGTTATTGTTGGATTGTTCCACAACCTGAGGTACTTGTGCTTGTCCTAGATATTGTAACATCTGGCCATTTCCATTTGGTGGTGGCATGATAATGAGTGGAGGTATTTGCAAAGGGGTTGGCATCACAGTTGGAGGTATCATGCCTCCATTGGTCTGTTGGTGAACATGATATGTAGGATAACCAGGAAATGTAGGGAAGACAATATTTGGTGTGGGAACATGAGCCAATTGCTGACTGACTTTGATAGCTTCTTCAAAAGCTCCTTCCAAAGTTGTTACACCAGGATGTGCCTTCTTGATAAACATGAAAGTCAAGGGATCTAAAGCTAAATAATAAATACTCCTAGCAGCTTCATCAGATACGGCATAAGGTGCTACTACCTTTGAGATCATTTTTTGGAATCTTGCATTGAAGTTAGCAATAGGTTCTCCTTCAAATCTCTTGATTGTGGCAAACAAATGATAATTCATTGAAGGATCTATAGGTATCTTAAATCTATCCCTAAAGGATTTTTCTAAGGCATCCCATGAATCGATTGAACCTTGACCAAGACTGATATACCAATTATATGCCTCTTCCCCTAAGGAAAATTGAAATAACCTGCATACATCTTGATGTCCAAATCTAGCCCTATCACAAGCTTCTTTGAAAATTTTGATGTGATCATCAACATCCTGTTATGGATGATACGTAGGACAAATTTTATCAAGATTCTTAGGCAGAGCATGATATGCATTAAAAGTCAGAGGCGACTCTGCAGCAAACAATGACATTGGAACTAGTGGAGGTTGGACCTGAGGTATGACAGGTTGAGGTTGGACCTGAGGTGTGACAGGTGGTCTTATAGGTGTTTGAAACCTGAGAGGAGTTATAGGAGCACATTCTGGTGAAGCTCCTAATGCACTAGAATCAGGAGAGTGATGAATGTCCATAGTTCTAGGTCTAAATCCCCTAATAGGTGATTCTTCAAAGAGTCCACTAGATCTGGACCTGGTATTTGGCTTGGGAGCCAGGATTTCCTAAATTTAAGGAAGATTGGCTGGTTTACTGTAAAATCAGTTGAAACTCCCTAGTCAAGGCTATATTTATACTTGATTTTGGAAACTTCACAAATGATTAGCATGCAAAAACATAAAATAGAAAATCTTTGCTTATAACTTGAAATACAGAGATGCTTGAGTGTTACCTTTCTGTCTGCATCATCAAATCAGACAGAAAACTTACTAATGATGAGAGGTGGCCCTCCTTCTAGAACCAGTTCTATTGATGGTGATGTTAGTCACAAACAAACATGAAATAAAAGTTACACAACAACCCTTATTTATCTTGAAAAATACGATGAATTCAACGAATTCATGATCCCAAGTCTCCATTGATTAGTTCATAATCTACTGACATTACTTAGTGGTTGATATGTCTTACTATTAATCATTCAGGGGCCTTACATTCATCAGTAGATTTGGTTTTCCACAAATATGCTACACAGAAAGGTTACTCTACACAATATATTTCTTCAAATAATGTGTCTACAGGTTGATATTTGCATGATTTCTACCATTATTTGCAAGTCTTTGCATGATATTTTCAACACTGCATGCATTTAGCTCAAATATGCTAATGATATTTAGTTATCTACAAGATGTCAGCATATTTCTCTGTTCTACTCATTATTTATCATGATTTGCATTTATGGAAGTGATTTCAATGAAATTAAAAAAAGGAAATAAAAAAGATAGGGTTTAAAGAGTGAGATTCCCAAAATTACTTGACTGAGATCACTGACCCACATACATGTTCCGATATAGCAATGAAGAGAAGGAAACTAGAATCATACTTCACCAGGACAGTCCACAAATCCGCATGATCCAGTGTGAATATTCAAAGGAAAAGTTGACAACAACATGCAATAATATGAAAGCGCTTCTATTTGAACACAGCGTTCACCATTACATATCCAGAAATCAACCTGAAAATTACGTAAAGTTTACAATCAGGATGTAATCTGAAACTTCATCTCCATTCAGTATGCTTTAAAACAAGTATATTTACAATGATCTAAAGAAAGAAACTTGACATTTCAACAGTTCAGTCCTTATTGTCTCAGTAATCTGATCTCTTACATGAAATTGTTATAGGTCAGATTTTGAATGATTGACCTCCCTTTTTGTACAATAAAGGGGCTCAATATATAGCTCTGATTTATCCCCAATACGGTGCCAAAACCCTGGTCAATTGGCAGTGGAAAATAAATCCCACCCAAAAAACTCTGAGCAGCATATCTTTACTGAGTGTAAAGATCCTACTTTGGAAACCCTAATAACCACCAAAATATCTTCTGTTGCTTCTTTGGTGATCTGATCCGCCTTTCGTGATGTCATCGCTATTAAGTTTCAATTGCATATCACTTCTTATCACCATCCTTATCTCTTTTCGCTTGCTTCGTGATCTGATCTGCCTTTAAGTTTCACCTGCATATCACTTCTCATCGCCATCCTTATCTCTTTTCGCTTGCTTGGTGATCTGATCTACCTTTAAGTTTCACCTCCTACAACCTACAAACAGACAAAAATTAAGCATCATCATATTTAAAACATAGCAGGAAAATAAACATTTATATTAAATCAGGCCCAGAATGTGCAAACACAAATATCAGGCTATGAATATTTAGCATCTGTGAGCAAATGCATGTCTGAAAGCATATACAATGTCAACAATGGCCAAGTCGACCATCGTTGACCAAAAACATGCATTGGGCGCTAAAATAACTTTAAAATCCCTTTACTTTGCTTTCCCGCCGTTTTGCATGCTTAAATCCTTCTATATCGCGAATGTATATTTTAAATATACAATCACAACGAATATACAAAGCATTTTCAATATTTAATTCTCCATTCGCATCCGGCCCTTGTATATTTCTCTTTGTATATCAGGTTGTATCTCTCTTTAGATACAAGGCCCCAGACATACAAACGCCTTTGTATATCCCTTTCAGACTTATCGCCCTTTATAGACTGCAGTCTATGACCCCTTCGACTCTGCAATGTATAAAAACGTAATGCATGTTTTGACATACAATCAGACGTGATGCATGCTTTATACCATATTTTAATTTCTTCTGAGTTCCGTCTTGTATGTACAAAGCAATGTATGAAGTGCAATGTATCTTCCAATATACATTCGGGTGTGATACATTGCATTAACCAAATTGTAATCCTGTTTGAATTCCGGTGCTTGTATGTATCAAGCAATGTATGTTTCGAAACATACATACAAGGTACGAAATGTATAAACATTCAACTTCATTTTATGACCATTTCAGTTCCGGCACATGCTTAAGTGTAATGCATATTGCCTTTGTATGTAAGATACATACAAAACGTGAACATACAACGAATTAACTCTCTTTAACTTTCTTTCACGTCCACGGCTTGCATAATGTCTTTGTATATCTTCAATATACAAAGCACAAAATATAAAACGACTTAACCATCTTCAATAACTTTTCAGGTCCGCCTGATGTATATAGCCTTTGTATCTTACCAATATACAAGCTCGCATACATACAACAATTTAACCCTGTTTTACAAACTTTTTGGGTCCACGGCTTGTATATAACCTGTTGTATATCCACTTTGCATATTTAGCACTTTCAAACATACAAACCAAAAAATACATTCGATGGACTCAACAAAAATATTCATTTCAACTCATAACTGCGACAGGTCCAACTTGCATGTACAAATAGAACATTAGCAAATGCATACAAGTATAAAAGCATACAAACAACTTTGTATATGCAACATACAAAGACCCAACATACAAAGAACATTGTATATGTGACCCAATGTATATACAAACAAACCCATTTAACAGTGCATTTTACCAAAACACTCAAAACTTGCAAAATATAGGGAATTTTAAGATGGTTCAAAAAGCAACCTCTGTTCATTTTCAACAAGGAATTCACCCATATTCAGCCCTGGTACTCAATGCAATTTTTCTCTATTTTCAACAAGGTTTGTACTATTCACTCCCCTTTTCCCTTTACCACCAAGCAGAACAACACACGCAAGCAAAAGTAAAAGCCATAGCAGGGGTCCTCATTTTGCCAAGGAGTAAAATGGGGCATGTTGTGAACATCACAACAGGACTCAAACAGGTTTGGTGTTGAGCGGCTCCATAAGGGGATTGAAGGAGAGTGTCTAGGGCTTGATGGAGAGGGAGTGCTCCCCCCACAACCAAACTTTGTCATCCAGCACTAATTCTCTCTGCTCACAAGAAGAAAATGTCACTATGAAGAACCCTCTAGCACAGGGAAACAATTCAATCTTTCCCTCAACCAGTGGCTTCCAAGACTCCAAGACCCAGTGGTGAAGATTAGGCAAGGAGGGCCGAAAACCATTAAATCTGCAAATTGCACCAATGTTGCGGTAAAATTCTTTGTTCTCAGCAACTTTCAAACCACAAACCACAATGGGCGACTCACGGGCACAGGGGATTGGATGAGAACTGGGCTAGGAAGAGGTCCGAGCACAAGATTTGGCAACAACTATAGAAAAGGTCTTCTTAGGGCCACCTGGGACCCGAAACCCCATGGCAGGACTACCTCCAGCATTTACCATAGTGGAAAAACCACTAGCACCAAAGTCAAGGACAGAAGAAAGACCCTTGGGACTAGCATTCTTGGGGCCAGGGCCCTGCCCACCCATAGCATCCATGGAGCCAACCCCAACCAAGACGGAGGTAGCTAAACCACCAGGCTGCCCCCCAACCAACTCGGGTATGAGTACCACAGAACCACCAGGCTTGAGTGCCACAGACCCCCCTTCAGTGCCCCATGATCTGCTAACATCACAATTCAAAATTTTAGTTTCATTGTAATGCCCTGTCATGTAACCCTAAAGAGCAAGAATAAAAGTGCAAAATTACATAAATAATTTTTTTTTTTGAAGCAAGTAAATGCAATAACAGTAACCAAAGATATTATAATAATCAACATAAGGAAAGAGCACTTCTAACTCCTCTAGGGAAACATAACTGCATCAGTGAGAATAAAGTTAAAACCACACAAGTATATTACATTATACTGCTGCGACAGATAAGATCAACTTTTACATTAGAAAGATAGTTAATTTACAAAGTTACAAAACAAGGTTACAAGACCGATTGTGTCGGTTTACAAAAAAGTGCATAAGAAAGTATACAACATCCCTGAAGGTGGAAAGTAATTCTAAAATTGGAACACCTTTGCACAGGTCTCAAACCGAATCTCCAAGAACACCAATAGGTAGCTCTACCACCCAACCATGTGGAACCCTGAGGTCCACCCCTCCGAGGTAGGAGATAACAACAAGGATTCCACTAAGCCAAAGCAACAACATCTAATACAACCAAACGACAACAGACTTGGCACAACCGACCATATCAACAAGCTGCACAAGATAGAACATCACTCTAGAGGTAACAACCAATAAGAAACAACTGAACTATGTAAGGAGAGTGTCATCACATGGTCCTAGCATGGGTTACCCAGGCTATCTATCACCAGAAGCCGGCCCCCATCAATGGTTACCCTGGCAGCCTCTCTCTAGGCACCGGCCCCATAGGGTGACACATGCGGAGCCGACAGGTCCTCTCATGGAGACAAGGAGATTGACCTTGCCAACCAAGCCTTCTCATCCCATCCTTAGCCTATGAGAGCACTCAAGGCATGGGTGAGGTATCTTACTTATCTTGTTAAGTGTTTTACTATCCAAACCCTCCTAATTACATTATTGAGTTTCCACTTGCTTACAACTTCCATGGGGTTACCCAAGCGGCCTCTCACTAGGTACCGGCCCCACCATGAAAGCCACTCCATTAGTGTTCTTTGATCAATCATACATATCACAACACACAAGTATAAAAGTCACAAATCAGTTCTGACCCATAACTTATGCCATTCACTAGGCCACAACAGTAAGTCCTTAGATTCCCTTCAAAAATTTGAAGCAATACAATCTAGAAACCAAGTACTATATCCAAGAGACCATTTCCCATTCATTACAAGACATGAAAATCTAGTGAACCCATTACATTGACATGCCATAATTTTTTAACCAAAACCAAGAACTACACCTCTGGAGTTAGGTACATGACCAAAGATAAGGTGACCATTATCCAGCAAGGATAACGCTTTAACATCTTAACACCAAGTACACATGACATCCCTCAAGATTCCCACTTCACAATTAACCAAAACATAGACCAAACTCCACCCTAAAGTAACATAATGATCCAAAACAAGCATAAAGATACAATAAGGATGACAACCCAAAAAAATGAGATTCAAAATACTCTTTCTTAAATTAGAGATTACACAAAGGTTTCCTCTTTCTTTAAAGGAATATACTAGTATTCAAATAATTTCTAACAACTCCAAAATAATTTCCTAATTAATAATTCATTGCCCACCATTTTCTACTAAAATCACACTACAAATATATACCTATGTTACCAAGAGCAAATACTTCCATTAATTTAAACTGACTATAATTTCAATTGAACAACTATAAATTTATGAATCTATAAACTTCACTAAAAGCATAACTTCCATTACCTTTACCAACTGCCAACAAAACAACTATATAATTGAATTACCATTGACAAAAAAACACCTACAAACAAATATACTCCTTCCCCAAGCATAACTTTTCATCTAATATTTTTAACCATCACTATTACAAATAGACTCGATAACAAATATATAAATTCTTTCAATAATAATAAACTTCCATTCATCATTTTATTTCATATAACTCTAGTCTTTAATAACTAAAAAGAGTACTAGGAAAAGAGGGATAATTTGATTTACAATGAATTTAAAACAAGGTCTAACAGTACACACGATTATGTTATAATCCAAGAACAATATATTTCAAGAACCTAGCGATTACTTGAATACAAGGAATAATACTACACTTTTCCTATAAGCACAAACATCGTCTTCTAATTACGATTTCCTTAAGATACAACTACCAATACAAAACTATTACCTTTCCCATAAGCAAAATTAACTATCTATCAAATTGAAATTTCAAACAAAACACTACAATATGAGCATATTTCCTATTAACATAAGTTACCATCAAACATTTAATTAGCTATAACTTCTTAACAACCAACTACAATACCAATCTATTATGCTATAAGAATCACTTCTAATTTACCTTCTAAAACTATAATTTCTAGACAATAAACACATTTCACAAGACCAATCACATGCCATACAACATTCTACGAATTACAACTATAAGCACACTATATATTTCTTATAAGTATAGATTACCAATGTAACATTTAACAATTACCATTTCTAATAAAACTCTTACAAGTATAATTAGTTTCCCCATCGACATCAACTATCACTAACTCCATAGCAAGACAACTACGATTTACATTTATTTCACTAAAGACTATGACTACAATGCCAAATCCCACATTTCGAACAACACTACCTACTAGGCGACTCCAAACAATTAACAAAAAAAAGATGCCCTTTCCACCAATCAAACAACTTTGACAGCTAAGCGACCACCAAATAGAAAGTACCATTTACAAAATACCTCCTATCCACATTACAACTACACTATAAACCTATTCACAATCCGAACCAACTTCTAACTTAACCTTCTACTCACAACGACTATTGTGTCTTATCTAAACTACTAACAACAAGCGCATCAAACACCGACTATACATTGTGATAACAATAACAACAGTCTAATATCAGTGACTACAGATACTAAATAAAATACTTAACAAAAGTGACATTCCCTTCGACCCTACTAACTTGGGTCCTAACCGAGACATCAAATGCATCTCATATAGCAATGAGGCCCGAGTACCTTCGATGTATCCTTTCAACCGCAGAGACTTAAACAAGTGACTAAAGGTATAATGAATACCATATCGGCAACAAAGTCTACAGCTAGCAACAAGGTCATAAGGTAAGCATTTACAAAAAGGCACGACTATAAACTTAGCTCACGGCTCTATCAATAAACAGGCAATAGTTTTAAACATTCTACTTCCCATTCAACTCCCAACGACTCTCCAACCCACGGTTTTCTAAACATTACTATGATTAAACAAAACCTTTCTAAACGTGACAGTTAAAGGAAAATAGAATCTCCGAGTGGTCTAAAAGATAGAAATGGGAACTTCTATAAGCAGTTCAAACTTCTAGGCCTAAAACCATGTGAAATCCTATGAGAACAAGACATGTTAATTTTTCTGCATGCTTCAAGTTGAGAATTATACTAATGCAATGGAAGAATGGATGAAAGCCTTGCAGCCATTATTAGATTTTTTTTTTATTGTAGACAAGAAGAAAATTATGAAGAAAACTTCACAAGATCTGTCAAAATTCTAGACATAAATGTAGGGTACTCTCTAGTGGAGGTAGTGTTGGGGGCACAAGATTTTAATCGGGGTTACACAGATAAAAGTAAGGAATCTAGGGTAAACAGGAAATATGAATACTATGAAAACCAATTAAGTGGTTGAAAGCACTAGCAAGCTGCATGGAAAAAATATGTAAGGACCATCTGCAAAATGGTGGAGCATTAGCATAGCCTCATTAGGAAATCAACTCAATCAAGTTGTCACTGAATAAGAGCAGAAGAAATTTGTTAATAGAGAAAGGCACATTGATGTGCAATTTGGATCCTCTTTCTTACTGGGCAATCCACATCTATCTGAGAGATAAAGATGTGAGATAAATATGCAAGAATGACAAGGACAAGGGTTTGATAAAAGCTTAACACTGAGTCATCTAATCCACAGGATTGAGATCACAATGCAAGTTTACAGATTATGGGCACAAGAATTTAGAAGGATTAAGACAAAGGCTCAACTAGAAGAATCCATCTTGGAGGAATCTACAGGGGTTGGGGCAACATTCGACCGCACAGGGCACACAAGGATAATTAAATTCCAAGTTACATGCAAGTTTCACAAACAGGACAAGCTAGTTCACACATAGAACATGTTGTAATAAAATTTAGCTTACAAGCTACAACAATTGCAATTTTCACAGAGAAAGACAAATCACATACCTGAAATTCCATCCCTCCTTGAAAATTTCTCCCATTTCTGCAACCAATTCCCTGTTCTTTTCCCAATATCTCTGTTCTTTTTCCCACTGCCCTCCCAACAAGATTTTCTTTTTTCCATCTAAAAAATATTCAACTCATAAAATAAATGCAGACATGCATCCGTTACCCAACAACCCACTCCTCTGAGAAAATTCAAAAATTTGCTATAAAAGGAGATCCCCAAATCTTCCCATTTCAAAATTGACGACTCAAGGCATTAATTCCACATAGCAAAATTATTCTGTACAAAATATACACTAATAATTACCCATAACTCTAATTTATGACATAAATACACTTGGGTAGCAGATAATTAATTCTAGATTATTATAAAATTTAGCCAAGGTATCAATCCAAGTTCTAAGCCAAACAAACAATATCCAAAAAACATAATAGGAGTATTATCCTTAAAGTATTTTCCAACCACACATGAGCATAATTAATACAACTTGACTATACACCACAACACAAGATTACCAACATACAAGGTAAAGGCAAGGACCAAGCATCACAACACGACTCGAGACCACAACAGAGACAAGGACCGACCTAGTGGAATTATCTCCCATCACTGATACCCATTGGTGCAAGAACCTGCTCAAACCTGGTATATCAAGTGGAGTCGAGGTTCAATACCTGCAGCCTACATCCAAACAACTGGTTGTTGTATATGATCAAATACATATATGTCTACCCATGGAGAGTCAGAGAATCGCGGTGCAGTAGGGTACTCGAAGCGAGTAATGCTACACCATCCCTGCTCTTGAACGAGATTATAACCATAGCATTTGAAACCAGATATCAACGAATCTAATAAAGCATGCAATTATTAATCCATTACTATTCGTGTCCAATGTATCATAACTCATAACACATGTCTAGATATATCCATCGAACATAGTCTATCAAGGTCAAAGTGAACATAAATCATAACCTACTAATCAAATGTCTCAGAACTATATCAATGCAATGAAAGACTAACAACTGTCTCCGACTAACAAAGAGCAATGCAGAACTACCACTATCACAAGTCAACCACGAGGGGGCACTACATCCTCCCCCCTAAAACTTGACTTACTCCTGGAAGTCACAGATTAGGGTAGAAACATAATATATTAATATTGCCATATTCCATTGCCAACATTCTCATCTATATTCAACAATTGTTCACAAAACAAGCACAAATGTTCAATAAATGACAAGAAGAACATCAATTCTTTACCTTTATAGCATTTCATGTGATCTACTTATATCTAATTACACTTTTTCAGCAATCTCATACAATCTAAAGAATTGCAGTCACATATAACTACAGAAAAATTCATCTCATATCTTATTTACACTAATTACCAACCATGCAAAGTGCAATTCTCTGCGGAGTCCTCCCTTGAACATACTGTCAGAGATTTGAAATGAACATGATAGAAACAACACTTACCACAAAATGGGGCCAACAGAATCAAACATTTGAAACATCCACCATCAAAAATCTAAAAAAAAAAAAAACGCGCATGGAAAAACAATCAAATCAAACTTTAAGTCACAAAGTGCCGGCAAATTTCAATAAATCAAGAATAAGGAAAAGAGTCTTGGTGACCATTCCTAACATAAAAAGGTTCAAAGAAAGAAAACTCATTGTTAACCCCCCATACTACACATGAAGCAACTGTCAAAATTTTCAGAACAACCAAATTACAACAATTTTACGTCATGATGTGACTAATTTTTAGCCACAAAAAGGGAGTATCTGCTACACAACACTCAAGGACACAGGGTTCAGAATGTGTTAGAGAATGTACACCAACACTCAAACAATTATGTTAACTACATTCTCTTATCTAAACAACTTCTATCTTTATACAATACAATTTCTTTCCACTAAACTACGGAAATATGCAATTGCTTCCTCATACAAGAAGATATAAAAATAAATATATGACATCACATACAAGAATAATTCAAAATATAATTGAATTACCTTATCACGTTCTTGATCTCATAGGCCCAACACAAGCTCTCATTTGATCTCCTACATACAGTTCTTACATAGGCATATACAATGATAACTTCCATAAATTACAACAATTCTTCCATAAGAGCTCATGACCATCTAGGGGTTAGATATAGATTTTCAAGCAACCATGTAAAGATATCGACATCACATAACCACATAACTCATGATGCATGATGCCACCAGATGATTAGATGCATTAACATGCAAGGAGAACATATTGTTAGATGTAACATCACATTTCCAGGAAAGAAGGAGAAAGAACATAGCAGACACATAAGTAGAATAAAGCATAAAGAATTCATTTCCTAAAGAGCAAGTCTATAAACTTATCAACCTTCATACTAATGCATACAGATGGGAGATACTATTACCAACTCACTACAATGAGAAAATTGCTTAACCTAGGGCAACAACCAAAATCCAGAGGTCTCATTGTTGCAACCTAGGCTCTCATACCAAGTGTAATGACCCGTCATGCAACCCTAGAGAGCAAGACTAAAAGTGCAAAATTATAGAAATAATTTTTTTTTGAAGCAAGTAAATGCAATAACAGTAACCAAAGATATTATAATAATCAACATAAGGAAAGAGCACTTCTAACTCCTCCAGGGAAACATAACTGCATTAGTGAGAATAAAGTTAAAACCACTCAAGTAATATACATTATACTGTTGCGACAGATAAGATCAACTTTTACATTAGCAAGATAGTTAATTTACAAAGTTACAAAACAAGGTTACAAGACCGATCGTGTCGATTTACAAAAAAAGTGCATAAGAATGTATACAACATCCCTAAAGGTGGAAAGCAATTCTGAAACTAGAACACCTCTACACAGGTCTCGAACCGAATCTCCAAGAAGACCAATGGGTAGCTCTTCCACCCAACCATGTGGAACCCTGAGGTCCACCCCTCCGAGATAGGAGATAACAACAAGGATTCCACTAAACCAAAGCAACAACATCTAATACAACCAAATGACAACAGACTTGACACAACCGACCATATCAACAAGCTCCACAAGACATAACATCACTCCAGAGGTAACAACCAATAAGAAAGAACTGAACTGTGTAAGGAGAGTGTCATCACATGCTCCTAACATGGGTTACCTAGGCTATCTATCACCAGAAGTCGGCCCCCATCTATGGTTACCTTGGCAGCCTCTCTCTAGGCACCAGCCCCATAGGGTGACACATGTGGAGCTGACAGGTCCTCTCATGGAGCTAAGGAGGTTGGCCTTGCCAACCAGGCCTTCTCATCCCATCCTTAGCCTGTGAGAGCACTCAAGGCATGGGTGAGGTATCTTACTTATCTTGTTAAGTGTTTTACTACCGAAACCCTCCTAATTACATTATTGAGTTTCCACTTGCTTACAACTTCCATGGGGTTACCCACACGGCCTCTCACTAGGCACCGGCCCCACCATGAAAGCCACTTCCTTAGCATTCTCTAATCAATCATACATATCACAACACACAAGTATAAAAGTCACAAATCAGTTCTGACCCATAACTTACACCATTCACTAGGCCACAACAGTAAATCCTTAGATTCCCTTCAAAAATTTGAAGCAATACAATCTAGAAACCAAGTACTATATCTAAGAGACCATTTCCCATTCATTACAAGACACGAAAATCCAGTGAACCCATTACATTGACATGCCATAATTTTTTAACCAAAACCAAGAACTACACCTCTGGAGTTAGGTACATGACCAAAGATAAGGTGACCATTATCCGGCAAGGATAACGCTTTTGCATCTTAACACCAAGTACACATGACATCCCTCAAGATTCCCACTTCACAATTAACCAAAACATAGACCAAACTCCACCCCAAAGTAACATAATGATCCAAAACAAGCATAAAGATATGATAAGGACGATAACCCAAAAAAATGAGATTCAAAATACTCTTTCTTAAATCAGAGATTACACAAAGGTTTCCTCTTTCTTTAAAGGAATATACTAGTATTCGAAAGTAAAATTTCTAACAAATCCAAAATAATTTCCTAATTAATAATTCATTGCCTACCATTTTCTACTAAAATCAAACTACAAATATATACCTATGTTACCAAGAGCAAATACTTCCATTAATTTAAACTGACTATAATTTCAATTAAACAACTATAAATTTATGAATCTATAAACTTCAGTAAAAGCATAACTTCCATTACCTTTACCAACTGCCAACAAAACAACTATATAACTGAATTACCATTGACAAAAAAACACCTACAAACAAATATACTCCTTCCCCAAGCATAACTTTTCATCTAATATTTTTAACCATCACTACTACAAATAGACTTGATAACAAATATATAAATTCTTTCAATAATAATAAACTTCCATTCATCATTTATTTTGTATAACTCTAGTCTTTAATACCTAAAAAGAGTAATAGAAAAAGAGGGATAATTTGATTTACAATGAATTTAAAACAAGGTCTAACATTACACGCCATTATGTTATAACCCAAGAACAATATATTTCAAGAACCTAGCGATTACTTGAATACAAGGAATATACTACACTTTTCCTATAAGCACAAACATCGTCTTCTAATTACGATTTCCTTAAGACACAACTACCAATACAAATCTATTACCTTTCCCATAAGCAAAATTAACTATCTATCAAATTGAAATTTCAAACAAAACACTACAATATGAGCATATTTCCTATTAACATAAGTTACCATCGAACATTTAATTAGCTATAACTTCTTAACAACGAACTACAATACCAATCTATTATGCTATAAGAATCACTTCTAATTTACCTTCTAAAACTATAATTTCTAGACAATAAACACATTTCATAAGACCAATCACATGCCATACAACATTCAATGGATTACAACTATAAGCACACTATATATTTCTTATAAGTATAGATTACCAATGTAACATTTAACAATTACCATTTCTAATAAAACTCTTACTAGTATAATTAGTTTCCCCATTGATATCAACTATCACTAACTCCATAGCAAGACAACTATGGTTTACATTTATTTCACTAAAGACTATGAATACAATGCCAAATCCCACATTTCGAACAACATTGCCTACTAGGCGACTCCAAACAATTAACAGAAAAAAATGCCCTTTCCACCAATCGAACAACTCTGACAGCTAAGCGACCACCAAACAGAAAGTACCATTTACAAAATACCTCCTATCCACATTACAACTACACTATAAACCTATTCACAAACTGAACCAACTTCTGACTTAACATTCTACTCACAACGATTGTTGTGTCTTATCTAAACTACTAACAACAAGTGCGTTGAACACTGACTATACGCTATGATAACAATGACAACAGTCTAATATCAATGACTACAGAGACTAAATAAAATACTTAACAAAAGTGACATTCCCTTTGACCCTACTAACTTGGGTCCTAACCGAGACATCAAATGCATCTCATATAGCAATGAGGCCTGACTATCTTCGACGTATCCTTTCGACCGTAGAGACTTAAACAAGCGACTAAAGGTATAATGAATACCGTATCAGCAACATAGTCTATAGCTAGTGACAAGGTCATAAGGTAAGCATTTACAAAAAGGCATGACTATCAACTTAGCTCGCGGCTCTATCAATAAACAGGCAACAGTTTTAAACATTCTACTTCCCATTCAACTCCCAACGACTCTCCAACCCACAGTTTTCTAAACATTACTATGCTTAAACAAAACCTTTCTAAAGTGACAGTGAAAGGGAAAGAGAATCTACGAGTTGTCTGAAAGATAGAAATGGGAACTTCCATAAGCAGTTCAAGCTTCTAGGCCTAAAACCATGTGAAATCCTATGAGAACAAGACATGTTTATTTTTCTACATGCTTCAAGCTGAGAATTATACTAATGCAATTGAAGAATGGACGAATGCCTTGCAGCCATTATTAGATTTTTTTTATTGCAGACAAGAAGAAAATTATGAAGAAAACTTCACAAGATCTGTCAAAATTCTAGACATAAATGCAGGGTACTCTCTAGTGGAGGTAGTGTTGGAGGCACAAGATTTTAATCGGGGTTACACAAATAAAAGCAAGGAATCTAGGGTAAACAGGAAATATGAATACTATGAAAACCAATTAAGTGGTTGCAAGCACTAACAAGCTGCATGGAAAAAACATGTAAGGGCCATCTGCAGAATGGTGGAGCATTAGCAAAGCCTCATAAGGAAATCAACTCAATCAAGTTGTTACTGAATAAGAGCAGAAGAAATTTGTTAATAGAGAAAGGCACATTGATGTGTAATTTGGATTCTCTTTCTTACTGGGCAATCCACATCTGTCTGAGAGATAAATATGTGAGATAAATATGCAAGAACGATAGGGAAAAGGGTTTGATAAAAGCTTAACACTGAGTCATCTAATCCACATGATTGAGATCACAATGCAAGTTTACAGATTATGGGCACAAGAATTCAGAAGGATTAAGACAAAGGCTCACCCAGAAGAATCCATCTTTGAGGAATCTATAGGGGTTAGGGCAACATTTGACCACACAAGGTACACAAGGATAATTAAATTCCAAGTTACATGCAAGTTTCACAATAGGACAAGCTAGTTCACACATAGAACATGCTGTAATAAAATTTATCTTACAAGCTAGAACAATTGCAATTTTCACAAAGAGAGACAAATCACATACCAGAAATTCCGTCCCTCCTTGAAAATTTCTCCCATTTCTACAACCAATTCCCTGTTCTTTTCCCAATATCTCCATTCTTTTTCCCACTGCCCTCCCAACAAGATTTTCTTTTTTCCATCTAAAAAATATTCAACTCATAAAATAAATGCAGACATGCATCTGTTACCCAACAACCCACTCCTCTGAGAAAATTCAAAAAATTGCTATAAAAGGAGATCCCCAAATCTTCCCGTTTCAAAATTGACAACTCAAGGCATTAATTCCACATAGCAAAATTATTCTGTAAAATATACACTAATAATTACCCGTAACTCGAATTTATGACACAAATACTGTTGGGTAGCAGATAAATAATTCTAGATTATTATAAAATTTAGCCAAGGTATCAATCCAAGTTCTAAACCAAACAAATAATATCCAAAAAATATAATAGGAGCATTATCATTAAAGTATTTTCCAACCACACATGAGCATAATTAATACAACTCGACTATACACCACAACACAAGATTACCAACATACAAGGTAAAGGCAAGGACCAAGCGTCACAACACGACTCGAGACCACAATAGAGATAAGGACTAACCTAGTGGAATATACCTCACATTATCTCCCATCACTGATACCCATTGGTGCAAAAACCCGCTCAAACCTGCTATATCAGGTGGAGTTGAGGTTTGGTACCTGCAGCCTGCATCCAAACAACTGGTTGTTGTATATGATCAAATACATATATGTCTACACATAGAGAGTCAGAGAATCACGGCGCAGCAGGGTACTCGAAGTGAGTAATGCTACACCGTCCCTGCTCTTGAACAAGATTATAACCACAACATTTGAAACCAGATATCAACGAATCTAATAAAACATGCAATTATTAATCCATTACTAATCATGTCCAACGTATCATAACTGAAGTAATACTAATGTCATCATAACTCATAACACATGTCTAGATATATCCATCAAACATAGTCCATCAAGGTCAAAGTGGACATAAATCATAACCTACTAATCAAATGTCTCAGAACTGTATCAATGCAATGAAAGACTAACAACTATATCTGACTGACAGAGAGCAATGCAGAACTACCACTAGCACAAGCCAACCATGAGGGGGCACTACATTCGCACTCTAAGGCTTTCATCTATTTACTTGTATTCCTACTTCAATCACTAGAATCGAATACTAGATTATCAAAGTAGCTTATGTTGTTGCTTCTAAAAAGTCCTAGATTATCAAAACACAAGAAGTTGTCTTTTGGCAATGTTGCAATTCCATTTGGTAATGTTATAACCATATTCACCAAATATTAATTCATATGATATGAAGGTCATAATAATATAAGCTCATAGTTTTTCATATAAATCTGTTGGCACAAGGTCTTTTTGGTGGCCTTGATGTCACCCATTGATGTCATGCACTCATATTGTACCTTCATCTTGTCATTTCAAATCTCTTGGAATTCATCTGCTACAGTGTCTTCATGACCTTTCTTCACTGGTTTAGTATGCCTTAAAATGTAAATTGATATCTTGGATTACAAGTCTTATGTGTTATGCCCTCTTTGTGGTTATGTCTCTCTTTTTGTTTCGTGGTGATCTTGTCCATTTTACCTTCAATCAGATCTGCATGTAGTAGACAAGTGTAAGTCTTTGAGTCTTTGGTAAGACTAGACTCTTTGTGTTAATTTTTGTTTAGTAACCATTGACAAATTGTGCCCCTTTCTTTATCATCCAAATTCCCTATGTTAAAGGTCTGTGGCTTGTCTTGTCATCCTTTCCCCGAGGACCTCTGTAACAGTTTATTGTCATCATGGTTGCTCAATGGTAAAAAGTGCCATTTAGATCTCCTTTTTTGTTGATTAGGGTTTGCATGTGATTACGTTTTAGGGACTTAAAACCTAAAAAAACCCTAAATCATACTAAGTCCCAAAACCCTTCCTTACCCGTCTGCTCTTTATTTCTATTCGTTTGTTGACCTGTGATCGCGGGTGAAGGTTCACTTAAGTGAACACATAAAGGGGTCCTCACCGTCGATTGACCGGCCCCATCGGTTCGGTAATACCGGGCTCATCGGTTGTATCCTTTGTTTTGGGCGGATTATATATATCAACGGCTCTTGCGAAGGTGCGAGAGATGTAATCAACGAAAGATATTCAAACTTAATTCAAATCATAACCGCCTCCTTCCGAGCTTAATATTGACGGGTAGCTCTTTAAAGTTTGATTCAACCAGGAATTTTATTTAAGGTTCTGTGTGATGGTTTTGTGTTTGTTGGTTCATGTTTTGAGTTCATAACAGTGACGCCTATGAGGCAATGTATATAATGCTCATGTTCTGAATATATTTTTGATGATTTAGAGGGTTCAAACTATATGTAATCATATAATTTCAATATGCTTGAGGAGTGACTTAGAAGTTTTATTAGAAGAGCAACTCTGTGTGAATGATTGCAGTGTACACAAGAGTTGAACATGTTTGTATGCAAAAGAAGATCCTAGTGTTGATGAAAGTAATGTTAGAAGTAGAGAAGATGCAGAATTGAAGTAATTGATAAGGATGATGGTTTGCTGAGAAACAAAGTGTCCCTCTGTGTTTTTTTTTTTTCATTCAAATCTTTGGTGTAATCAATTTATGTCAGTGAGACAACAAATGTAATTAGTGAGATCTTGTTTTTTTAGTGAGGCTTAATAAAGTGAACTTTTAAAGAGTGGTTTTTAATCCCTTTTAGGGTTTTCCACTCATAATCCCTGTGTTATGTTGTGTCTTGATTGTTTATCAATTTGCATTTGATAAGTCATTGTGGTCCAAGTTTATTGTTCTGGTTGATATCATTATGATTCACTCAACATTAACTATCTATGATGTTTGAAGTGATCTTAATGGAACTATATGCTTAAATTCAAGTGGGTTGTTTTCAATCAGTTTTCTTGTTGTTCTAGATATTATACTTCATCTAGGATAGTGTTTATCCTAAGTGTAATATTGCATCTAATTATTAAGTTTACTTAGGATTTGAGGAATATTTATTTCCCCTTACCTCTGTAGATAATAATGAAATACATACACCTTGACATGAGGTTCTCAAGTGCCACCACTAGCTCATCAATCCTTGATTGACAGAAGTTAGGTGCAAGTGCCACCACTAGCTCATCAATCCTTGATTGACAGAAGTTAGGTGCGACATTTATTTATTGAAGGTCATCTCTAATTTAGCTAGAATGACTTAACTCGCCTCCTAATTAGGAGTTATTGAAAGTCATTTCATGACCTCTTGGACATGTGTCATCATTGACTCATGCATCCAAGAGGACTATATATATGTTCTTTACTATTTGTAATTTGCTCCATCAAAATACGTATTGAATATCTTTATTCTCCAATCTACAGTTTTTATTAGCTCATAAACATTATATCATTGCTAAATTTGTTGTTTATGGAAAAATCTAAAACTTATGATCCCTCTAATCAAAGATATTGAAAATAAATTCCCTCTCATCAAAGATATTGAAAATAAATTTTACAGAACACATGATAATTTATATTAAAGAACATTTTAGATAACTAAATATTAATAATAATGTATCTCATGTATTGAAATCAACTAGAGAGCACTATGTAATTTAACTATTATACATCTACTAACTTATATAACAATAAGAGTTTGAGAATAACAAGTTTAGATGATATCTACAAACAAATACAAATTACTTCTAGCAATTCAAGGAACTAAATGTTATGTATATATTATTTCGTTTGGCTTCAACAATAAGTAGGCAATTTAATCAGTCATAAAATTTAACTGAAAAGTTTTCATATTTGGTTTCTTTGCATCGTATATGAATATTTTTAGAAGCAACTATCACCTGTAATTAGTAAAACATCTAAATTTATATGAACAATAATGTTATCTTTAGAAAAGTGATCACATTGTAGACTTTTATATGGAATAATGTTAACTCCTAAGGTTTAATAAAAAGAAGAGACAAATTCAATAATAGACGAGTGAATTAGTTTTGAATACCTATTTTATTTAATGCTACACATGGAGATACTATATGATATGATATTTAAATTAATGTTTTTTTTTTAAAACAGAACAAAGAGAAGTGGAGGGAAGGAGAGGGAATATTTTAGGGAAGGGGAGGGAATATTTTAGGGGAAGGGGAAGGGAACAAAATACATTTATTAATATAACTTTTCTCAAATAGTTTGATTAAGAATAACAATAATTTCATCCATGACTTTGAAACATTTAGAATGACTTTTTTTATTGAAACATAATACTATAATAGCAACTAAAACCCTAAATCCAATTCTTAATACAATTCCCACTTCCCACATCACATTCCTTTTACTCTTATTCATTTACATATTCATGATGAGTGCCCATTGGACAAAGAGAAGAACATTTTTCTAATTTGAAGTCTACAAACATCTCAATTATTTGAAAATGAATTGCAATTAAATGTTAACAACTAAATTCCTTGGGGCAGTCTATCAAAAAAATATTACAACGTATGTTCAAGTAACTCAGAAATGTGAGAAGTTATAGTTCTACAAGAATATCTCCAATAATTTATCCCTTAAAAGATCACACAACTCCAAACTACATAAGCTTTCCAAAATAAGTAGGATATTTGCCATTAAGATGGTTTCTTGACAAATTGATTATGTTTAGACCAACAAGGAATATAATTTGCCTCAAGCAATATTACCTACAAATGTGTTATTTGAGTAATCAAGACATCAAACAAATGGAAAAGATCTCATATACTCTAGAACTAGCCCTTTGGATAAAGATACATGGCTTGAATTTGAATATTGAAGGAATTATGTACTTTGTGTTTGATTTTCCATTAATTTAAAATTTATTAAGTTGATACATGGCTTGAATTTGAATACTGGAGGAATTAAGTTGCTTGGATTAACTGCAAACAAATTGTTATTTGGTGAAATTATGATACTTTAAGATGTTGTAATTTTGTTACTTGTAATGGTATTCCACCTTTGAATTTATTAGATCTCTATACTAAGTTCAAATACCAATCAACTTCCATACATCCAATTTAGGATGTTCCTTGCATGTTGTTATATCCCAAATCTAGAATATCTAAAGAGGTGTAATTTTGTAGTGATGATGAAATTGGCCCTTGTAGTCTATTACCTTCTAATTTAGTATTTGAAGGAAAACCATGCTTCTAATGTCACCTTCCCATTGATTTTTTTTCTAGATTCAACACATTTAATATTGATGAGAAGTTACCAAAACTAACAAAATTAATACTTATAAGCTTATCTATTGACATGTCTCTACAAGTATGTCAGATCCCATAACCATTCTAGAATATATCAAGAGATTTGTTAGACAAGCTATATCATATATGGCATATTGAGTGATTTGAAGGCTAGAAAATCAACTTGAATATTGCATGAACTCAAATGCAAGTATTGAATCTAAACTTTAGGGATCTGAGAGGGGTTTATTTCAACATAAAATAAATTATTGGAAAGGTTCAAATCAAATCTTTTTGAAATTTTCTAGTTGAGAAAGTAATAAGGTGTCTTGAGTTCAAATAGTTATTTTTGAGATGAAGTGCAACCAAGGATGAGAGATTACCTAAGATAGATAGAAATCTATCATTAAATTGGTTTGAGTTGAGGAAAAGAAATAAAATCTTTGATAGTCCACTAAAAGAGCTCCACATAATGTTTCCTTTTAGTGGGTTGATTAAGAGGAACAACCTCAAGTTTTGAGAGATTTCCAAGGGTAGAAGGAAGAATGTATTCAATATTGTTATGAGAAAAGATCTAATATGATCAATGAGGACATATTTGCAATTTGGTATTTGGAATCACTCCTATTACATTTGAGTGTGCAATAGAAAGGCCAATGAGTTCAGAAGCATGTTATTTCACAAAGGATAAGTTTAATTGGAGATCAAGGTTGTAGTACAAGTTAAGATTACTCAAATGGGGAATACTTAACACAATAGAAGGGATGGAACTATGAAGACTATAAATGAAGAGTAAGTTGGAAACTAAAGGTGTATGATATTAAATCCAAATGGGAAATGGTAGGTGAGTAAAGTCATTGTTAATAATGTAGAGATGGGAGAGGGAGGTGTGGTTTACAAGAGAAGATATAATTTACTTGACAACCCAAACTTGCCAAGTGTTGTAAGATTAGTGAAGGAAGCAACATTATCTATCACAACATCACCTCCCATTGTCAGATTCACATCAATCAATTCAAGGTGCTCCAACCTTTACAAATTTTAAATCCATGAGTTTAATTTCCTCATCTTTAGATTATAATTGTAGGAGATGTCCAAATATTTCAAGCTCGACTTGATTTCAAGCTAGACTTGTTTCCAAGCTCACTTGGAATTCAAATACTAAGATCAAAATTGATGGAGATGTTCAAAACTTTTAAGCTAAACATGTTTCCAAGCTCAATTAGGATTTGGTTGGTAAGCCCACAATATTCAAGATCAAATGTGTCAATTTGTTGAGGCTGTAAAGATGTTAAGGAAAGGGAGGAGGGAAAAAGTCAACTTCACTAAGGTCAAGGTACTCCAAGTGTTGCAGTTGGAATAAAGCAGTAAGATTTTGGCTACTTGAATTCCTCATACTTACTCTCCAAGGCCTTTCAAGGACACTAAGATCTAGAATAATCACATGGCTAGTGCACATGTGGCAAGTGATTCCCATCTAGGAGCAATAATATAGAAGTTTCCATGATTTCAACAAATCATATGGATCATTGATGTAGGAGAATCTAGTGGTTGACCATAATATGTGCCATCTAAAAAATGAGAAAAAAAAATATTTGTATTTCTTGTCATGTTTGTGTTTGTTGTTTTAATTTAGGTTTTGGAATTAAATAAAACAGTTGATAGTCAACATTATATGCTTCTCTTACATAAAATAGTTCATAGTTCATAGTCATCATTATAGAACTTCATGTGGACACCCCCAAAATTCAAATGAAGAAGGGGAAAAATAAACTCAATACCTCCTGGTCTGAGGATTTTGAAACTGGCAATGATAAAGATAATGATGAGAATATTGAAGCCTCCTCACAGAAGTAGAATGTGAAGGAGAAGAAGAAGGGTAAGTCCATAAGCTTCAAAGACCATGATAAGGCTAGGGAGAAGGAGATGGAGATTGGTTCTGGTGACTTCACCTCTAGAGGTAAACATAATGTGAAGGGTAAGTGTATGATGGAGACAAAGATTGATGTTCCTTTCCCTGGTATCCCAGATCCTACTATGCCCATTCTTGAAGACTTCATTGATCAAGTGGCTAACAATACTTAACAAAGATGACATTGTTGATACCCTAAGCATTGTTAGGGAAGCCATCAGAGCTCATAATGTTATGTTGAAGTGGTTCTATCTTGAAATAAATAGAATTAATCTTAATATTTCAATCCTCCATAGGATCTATAAGAAATAGGACCATCTTCAAACTAAGGATGATGTTAACATTCTATATAATTGGGAGGCTATTCCTAGGGTTTTGGAACTGGAGAAGAAAATGTTAACTATTCAAGAGTTCATCAATGAGGAAAAAGGAAATGTGGATGACTGGAAGCAGAGTATGGAGGATAGGATTGTGGGTTTAGAGAAAGACTCCAAGGGTGTCAATGAATAGTGCTTCAAGAATAGTGCTTCAATCAAGAATAGTGCTTCAATGCTAAAAATTCTCACTGAAAAGTTAAGAGATTTGAGAGAGGAAGATGTGAAACAGGGGAATGAGAAGGGTAAAGAAATGAACAGGTAGGTCTAAGTTCCTAAATCAGGGCTACCATGAAGAAACCATTTACTGAAGAGAAAAAGGAGCTTCTCATTTTTGCCAAGCTACATGAAGATTTGAAGATTCAAGAAATGGAATCTATAGAAGCTATTAAGCAATTATAGTTGTCTTTGTTTATGTTTTATGTTGGTCATTGTTTTAGCTTAATATTTTTTTGTGTGCTAATGGTTTGTTGTCGCAAATAGTCTGCTATTGACTGGTCATGTCTTATGTTTTGAATAACATTTTGTAGTAGGGTTTCAAGGTCCCTTGAAAACTTGTTTTACCATTAATAAAAAACATTATATGCTTCTCTACACAAGCTCAAGATTGAAATGACTAGTTCCCATGATTATTTGAAGGTTTAACTATATTTTTGTGGATCCAAAGAATCTCTTCAATTTTTCATGAGCATATATCATGAATATCTAAGGACATGAGAGGAAATTTCACCATTTGTTTTGGTAGAAAAAGTGTAGTTTTGAAAAGGTCTATTTTTGTCCTATTATCATACCAATGTAAATGAGAAAATATAGTGTACAAGTAGGAGAAGATTCCATGGTAATAGAATACAACAAGCAGACAGTGGCAAAAGATTGCATGCAAGTTCAAACACGGAATTTTGAATTCTTTAGGTGAGGCTGCTAGGAGCTAGGAATCAAAAAGATTTATTCCTAAGATAAGGGAAGTTTATCCCCAGAGCTATATTATTTTTTAGAAGTAAAATGATTGTAGTACATTGTATTTTTTGTTATTGTAATGAGAAGAAAAGACTACATTAATTGCTACTCCAATTGTCATGTTCAATTATCTATGTGTGCATGAAGAGCAAAGCCCCTATATACTAATTTAAATGTTTTATAGTTAAATTTTTCTAGCGGCTTGTTGTGAAAAGGAGTAAATTTTTGAGTTGTTAGAAGTGATCAATATTATGAATGTTTGTTGATGCAAGTTATTGCATTATTGTCATATTAACATTATCGTGTTGCATGTTTGAAACATGGATTGTACATGTTTTGATCATAATTTCCTAGGTTGGATACATATTCAATTGGGCATCCATTTAGGACCACATCAAATGGTATTAGAAATAGTTCCTCCTTGTTGGACTAGTTATGATGAAGAAAGGGGTCGTAAGGAGCCTCAAAATCTAAAAAATTGAAGAATCTAATTAAATCATTGAGGAGTGGTATCAATAAGAGGTTGTTCATTGGATGCTTCTTCTTCTTGTCTCCTTTGTTGTTGCACATTTTGATGTATTCCTTTCAGAGGAATCATTTCCTAATGAGCTCGTACCTTATTAATATGATTTTTCACATGAGTATGCAATTTCTCTATGTGGACTTTGTATTCTTGTTCATAAATTTGCTATTAATCCATGGTTTCCTGTTCATTTATTCTAGATCCTCAACCTCTTTCTCAAATTATCTTTCTAGCTTAATTTCCTCTTCTTGTTGCCTCATGTGTTGATCCACTTCAATTTCTTGCTGACTTGTGGGCTATTGCACTAGTTTTTGATATAGACTAGGATGAGATTGAGTTCATTCAAAAGAGGGTGAAAACACTTTAATTTCATAAGCATGAATACTTTCAAGAACATTAGTTTATTCTCCATGTGGAAGAGTCCTATCCGGAGAAGAAATCTTTATTATTTCCTTTTTTTTGTTGAACTCCTTAAGAAGAACCAACTTGAAGATTTATTTCTTGCTATGGAGGTGCTTAAGAATATTGTAATGGTACAAATGTGATGTGAGAACTTGATGAGGAGGAGACCCAGGGTATTTTCAAGTTTATGGAAGGCATTTTGTGTTTAATCCTCATCTTACTCAACTATGCCTCCATCCTTTTTCAAATTATTTTTATTCTACCCGGTGATCCTATAGTAGTGTGTCCCACTTTTTGGCCTAAGTGGGATGCTCAAAATCAACATTTTTAGCATTTTCTAATTTCTATCAATTATAGGGAACAAATGGTCAAGAACTTAAGGATGATGTAAACTAATGAGTTATAGATTTTTTTGTGTAGACTCAAGCTATTATTTTATTCTATTTTTTAAAAAATTATTTTTCTATCATTTTTATTTTTACTTTAGTCAATTTTTGCACTTTAGACAGTTTTTGGCATAGCTATAATATTACAGTTTTGTCCCTTACATATTTAGGTAGTTTATAAGGAGCCTTATCAAATCATGAGTTTCAAGTTGGAAATTGAATAAACATTCATATTTATCAATATTAGTTCTTGCCTCTAGGGAGAGCCTTTGACCTAAATATCGTTCTAGCAATCTAATTATGAAGAAGACAAAGGCATCATTTACTCTAGAAAAATTTAGTGCAAATGCTTTAAATTCTAACTCTAGGTAGAATTCATAAACCTATTTCTAACTAGGCATCATTGCCCCTACCATCTATAATCTCAAAAATTGTTGCCTTCTAGATAGAGCATATACTAAATAAGAAGTCATGTAGAACTTATTTGTTTGTAATGCATTAGTCAACTATTGATGGAGAGAATCAGTGATTAAGGTAGCCCATTCAAATAATTCCTCTCCTTTCAAAATCTTTGCTATATATATGAATATCTAGTTTTTGAATTCCGTAGAATATTTTTATCTCATGATTTTAATTAATATAGAGATATGCAATCATTTACAACCTCAATGAAATCCATTATATACAACTTTTTGGGCAGCCTAGTTAATGTAACCTTTGCCTTTAGAATCCGGTCATTGATTCTCTTTTGGTAGTCACTCAAATGTTGGTTAGAGTAAGCTTGTTTGTCATGACCCTAGCCTAGAGACTAGCCATATTATTTATCTTATTTAATTATTCAAATAGTTAGTTAATTCAAATGTTGTTTCTTATAGTGGGAAAATTATTTATTTCTTAGATCAATTTAACTTTTTTTTGGGTAAAATATTGTATTCCTTTGCTTAAACAGAATAATTATTCTTAAAAATAGATTAAAATAATTTAATAAATTAATGATTTTAGAAACTATCAAGCTAGTAGGTGATACCAACAAGAAGGTTGTCCACCAAAGAAGAGCTTAGTTGTGAACATTTTTCAATTAATTAACTGATGTCATAACCAAATTTATAATGTATAAGTTAGACAAAGAAGAATATAAAGTATCTTTTCCTAACAATTGAAGTACAAGCTCTAGAAGACTTTTATTCTTTGATTGGTAAATTGAGGACCTATGTGTGAAAGAATTTGTTTTTGGCATTTTGTAGCCATTTGAGCAAGTTGATAAATGAACAGAGAAGAAATTTTCTACCGTTCTTTATTTCTATTGTTATGCCCATAACTCACGAGATGTATTGCGGTATGTGATGGCCAACTAGGGCACACATTGTCCTTATCATAAAAAAAATGGCTAGATCCGAGATATATTAATTATAGTATAGTCAACCTCATTGGAATCAGGTCATCAATATTGCCCAGTGATGCTATAGATAGAAGGTAGTGAATATGTAACAACCCTTCCTATGGTCCTCGTTGACTTAAGGAAGTTAGATTTTTTTGTATTATTTTTAATTCCTCTCACCATGCCATACGATGGCCTTTGAGGGAAGAAGTTGGTGGAAGAGTAAAGGAAAAAAAAATATCTTTGTAGACAGGTTAGCAAATTGATGGAGGGAGAAAATATCTGGGAGTTGTCATCGTTGGTTAGAGGGATCTAGAAGGTAGAGGGAGAGAAGAGCGTAGGAAAGAAGGAAAAAAAAAGTCAATCACTTGTGGAGAGAGACTCTCTATTTTGGGAGGAAAGAATAAAAAAAATAGACCACGTTTTGGGGGAGCGACAGAGTTGGGGTTTGCTGAGGGAGTAGAGGGCACACAGAGAGGGACAGTGTGAAAGAAGAGACTAGAAATACCCAGACAAGCATATCAATGTACAAGATTTGAGGTGAGGTATAGGGGAGTACGAATATACAAAGGTATTTGCCTCAGTTCCTTATTTTTTTCCCTAGCATAAAAAACTAAAATATGATAGCTGTCATTACATTAAGTACAAAAAACTAAGACCCCATTACTACCTTTGAAAACTAAACCTTCTTATGCTATGTAAGGTTGAGGAGTCTAGATTTACATACGCAAGTTGTATTTGCTTAAAATTTTCAAAGGCTTTTGCAACAAACCCATTTTGTATCTACTCTGCCATCAGTACATTCCATGAGATTACATCTCTTTGAGATGTTTTGTCATACAGTTTCATACCTTGTCTTGCTTCCCCATTTTGCATACTTGTCTATCGTGGCATTTGCAACCGCAACTTCTGATAAAAATTTCCCTTTCATTATGCTTTGTTGGACTACCCTATTCCATCGCTCCCATTTTGGCATGATGGTGAGGATGCTGGCTAAGGTTGTGGAGTCTAGCTTTATAGCTACCAGTTGCATTGCTTAAAAGTTTCTAAAACCGTTTCATCAAACCCATTTTGTGCATACCCTGCAATCATTGTTGTCTGTGAGACCACATTTCTAGGTACTCTGAAAACAAATTGTAAGGCCCTGGGTTTAACATTCAGGGCAACCCAATTCTTAGAATCATCAAAATTATAAAATACCTAAAGTGGGTTTTACTAAATCGGTCTTAGGCTTAGGGCTTAAGGTTTAGATTTTGAAGATTGGGGATTAGGTTTCAAGGATTATTGATGGCGAAAAGTCCCATAGATGGTGTTTTGAAATTTGGCTTAGATACTTGTTTACTGAATTTGATTCTGTAGTGTCTTACATACACGCAACCCTTGCAGCTCACTTCCAGATGAGCAACACAAGTTAACCTATAAGTTTCAGACCTCGAATCTTCTAAAGCCCTTTAAAATTCTCCTAAACCTAGTTTAAACCATCATGTGTTTTTGTAAGCATCAGATGTTAAAGTCTTGAAAGCCTTTAAAGATGCATGTCAACTCTTCAAAAATCCTCCCTAGCCATTTGAAATTTACTGGCCAGTCTGTCTTTTAAGGCATGGTACTTAAGTGAAACTACATGGCCTTGCACATTGTTTATGAACTTTTTATTATGGATGTTGGTAGAAGGCTTATTCCTTACTGAGGATTCATACTCTGCTTTAATTGCCTGATTGGTGTTCAATTTGTACTAAAATCTATTTCATATGAGCTTGTCCAATGCTTCATTATCTTTGTTTGCTAAGCTATGGTCTGGTAGTAAGTTGCAGTGCTTATTCCTGCATTGGCCCAAGTTAGAAATTTGGTTGGCTTATTCTCCCTGTGATATTGCGGCGTATGCTTCTGTGTTCTTAAGCTACTTTAGATTCTTTTGTTTGTCTATGCCTATACTTTTGTAATGTATACAATAAGTGAGAATGCTATGATGCACTTATTTCTATATATTGATTGAGTAGATAGATCACTAATGGCATCATGGGAGAATGGTCATTAACGACTATTGTTATAATTTCAATGTTGGTGTTTTATAGTATTGTAGACTTCCCATATTCTTTAGTTGTAGAGGAGACCATATATATATTGTTTGTAAAGGCCTTTTGTATGCTATGAATGATTACATTATTTTCATAAGTCATGTATTTAATATGTGGTTAATTGTATTCATAATTGTTGAGCTTATGAGTGGGCCTTAGTTGTTGTGGGAATAAACGATATTAGCAAATGGTGTTAACGTCTTTGTAGCCTATGAGAAGTATAATACTAATTTTATACTTTAAATATAGAATTCTAATAGCATGACATCAGAAGTGACTATATCTTCATGGGCTTGACTACATACTTAAAGCATATTGTGGTTTTATTTAAATAGATTTACCTTGTTGCAGCCATCCCCAAGAGTATGGTCTAGGACTTAATTCTTAGTCGAAAGACCTAAGAACTTGATGGTATCTTTAATGATAATGTTCCTTGGCTACCACTATTGATGATGTATGCAATTATTTTACATTGACCCAACACTTCATGTGGAAGAGACATTGAAATCCCATGGAAGTATTATTGTCATGACTCATGTTGAGATATTGTTCCTCTTTATCACTGTAATTACCTGTGTTGTACCTATAGTGTGGACAGTGATCACCTGTGTGTTGTGTTTGAGAACTTGATTGTCGTGTTTGTACCATGTTTTGCGTGAGTGTATACCTTTGTTCCCTTACTTGTTTGGTGACTGAGGCCCTTGTGACTATCTCCGAGCATGGTTGGGTAGTCTCTTATGAGTCCACATGGTTGGGAGGCATTGCCACCGCTATTAGGGACCGGTGAACAGGTTATCGAAGCACCAGCTTGAAGATGTTCTCTTTCTTTTTGTTACTTTATCAGTCATGTACCGATTCAATTATTGTATCATTCATGGCTATGCCATTGTTCTTGTTTATTCCTTTATGTAATTTTGTACTCTCTTGTGATAGATGATGTAAATTATAGTAATGAGAAGATATGTGATGTTGCCTCTTATTTGACTTACGGATTCCAGTGTGGGTATCGGATCTGCTTGTACTATGGTGTTTATGGATTCATGTTTATCTTTGGAAATGGGATTAGGAACATTTGAATTGGTGTTTAAAATGAATGTAGTTTATTAATGCTTGTCTGGAGAGTGATTTAGTCCTCTCTTGTGGATTGTGCATTTGGCCATGCTTGGCCATGAACATTGTTGACATATCGAATCGACAACCCTCTTATGTGTATATTATCACTTCATGTCAAAAAAAAATAATCTTGTCCTCTTTTGGCCCTTACCCTTCGGGGCACATGGGGCAGGATGTTACATCTGGTATCAGAGCTAGGTTCATACACTGGGAGCTCTAGCATACTTGAGCCTTCTATGTTTCTCTATGTTTGGCATGTGTGGCATGAGCTTGTTATAGTGCTTTTATATTCTTGATTGATTTCATGCCTTAGCATGGCATTAGTGGGTTAAGTTACAACCCCATTCTTAGGAATCGTGGAGGAAATAACCTCTTTGGCCCTACCTTACTCAGTGAGACTAGAGTGTTGAGTCTTGTATGTTTGTGGGTTAAAGGTAACTTAGATTTCCTAAATACACTTGTTTGAATTTCTCTTGTAATTCATTCTTGTATTATAGATGTAAAGGACGGTAGGATGTAGTTGTTTGTAGATGTGGACAAATTAGTTTGATTGTTCCATGCTCTCTTGTAAGTGTTGGATGATTGCTGATTTTTCTTATCACCTCTTAATGTGCTTGAGTTGCTACCATTTATCACCCTTGATAACATATTGAAGTCATTGGAATACTAATGGTGCCTTAAAATATCCTTTAGTAGAATTTGTATGGGTACTTAATGAATATTGGATGGCATTTAATGTCTTGACTTGAGATGAAACCTATCGTTCTCTCCTCTTCTTAGTTGTCAATAGTTGACAAGATGTTAGATTGATGGCATATGGATTTAATTAGTATGTTAAAATTGCAATAAGTAAAAGAATTACTGAAGAATAGCTTGTGTTTGTTATGGTTATGTATTGAAAGTGATTACATGTTTATGAGTAACTCCTTACATAATGAGTTTACATGAGAATGGCAATTGCTTAGTGGATATATCTTGTTGATGAAATTTGATCTCCTCAATTGCATTGTGGTTTTAATGAGATCATATAGGTGAATTCTTATATTAAAGCAAACTAAAAATAATGCATGTTAGAGTAATAAGTATGTTGCATATCTTGCTTCATGAGCAATTGCATGCCTTGACATAGCCATGGTTGCTTAAGATTATACGTATGGTTGTGAATAGGAGGAATGGATTAGAGTTCCTTAATCAAACCCATTTCACTATGATTATGAGCATCTAATTTTTTTTGTGAAAAATGTTACTTATGTTTATGCATTGATGTAAAAGTGATAGTGATGATGCTATACATGTTCATACACTATTGTTTTATGTTGATAGAATTGCAAAGTGAATTTATGATGTTACGGGTAATGAGTTGCCCTTGTGAAAAGAGAAAATTAGTATGGATGTTTGGGAGTACTTATTTTTGGGTAAAGATGTATATTTTACATCATGTTGCATAGTCATATGTGGGATATGGTTATGTCTGGGTAAGAGAAATTGTGATTGTATTCCTTGTTATGTGAACATCCATTGATGTATTCCTGTTGAGTGTTGTGATTAACTAGTGCTTGAGATATGTGCCCATGGGATGGTGATATTGTGTACCCATCCATGGAGGATATATATGGATTATGTGTATGGGAGAAAACCATACAATGTATGTGTTTTTTGTTGTCACCCTATTGACTGCCAACCCAAGGGTTGTTGATAGGTCAATATGTAGAGGGTAGTAGCAGCAACAAAGTTCTTTGGGAGGGAATTGCACAGCGTACACATAATGGTGGTGCAAAATGGCGGTGATTGTTTCAACCTCCTGGGAAAGTACTCACTACTTCCCCTTATTAATGGACCAGATACTTGGTTCATATAGTGTTAGCCTAAATCCCCTTAGTTCTTGAGAATGACATTAGTTTATGATATGAGCACCTATGACAGCTATGATCTTACCCTGATGTGATTGTTTGGAGATGATGCCAGCCCCCCGCTGGTGTTCTAACATAGTGCTAGTGAGGATGCCGTGTTGCTAATGGTAGTGAGCCGAGCTCGAGGACACGATGCCCGTAACTAGATACGTGATGGTGTTGTATATATGTTGTGTTCCTACTTGTGTTAAGAGGAGTGGTTGCTCACACAAAGTAGAGGGTTTGCTCAAGAGGGCCTCGATTTTGATCGGTTGGCATGCGAGTGGAATCTAGCCATGTGCACCTCTAGCTCGGTGTGTTACTACATGTGTTTTCTCCATGGGTACACACTATGCGGGATGTTCCTATGAGTAGGACATCGCCATGTGGTATTTGGCTTGCATGCTTTCTCCGCTTGGCGTATACCATGCGCGGTCGCGCCGCATGAGGTATGTGACCTGGGTGGCTGACACATTACTTTTCCATGTGAGGGTTGCATGAGTAGGCCGCACCCACATGAAGGACTATTGAGATAGTCACGCTTGTTTTCCTCCTTCCTCGTGTGGTGACTAGCAATAGTCACGCAGTGATGTAATGTGTATTTTCAAAGATTGTGAATCTTCTTTTCAGTTATTGGTGACTTTTACTATACTTGTGTGGACTAGCACTTTGGTTTATCTTGCTTGTATTGGTTTAGCCACGAATGATTTTCTTGACATGTAACTCTTGCGGTTACATTTGATTTATTATTGAAACTATGCACATTTTTTTTGTATTTTATTGTTGGAATTGGCATTTACACTTCCTTATTTATATTTTGGTGGCTAAACTCATTGACTTTTCTATTTTTGAATGTTGGCCTTTTGTTGTGATGTGATTCCTCATTGGGTATGGTGAGATCCACCTGTTTGAGTGTATACGAGGAAGTAGACGCAGGGAAACCCTTGAGGATGGGGGTATGTGTGAGTTGTTCTAAGCTCTAATTCACTACCTTCCTATTGTTTGACTATTTCTTGGAGGCTAAAACCCTTACACAAACAAGAGATATGTCATTGTGACTTGTATGGAAGGCCTCACTAGGTGGGTCAATGCCATCAAGACACATGGATACGGATATTGGACATGGTTATTGGTTATGGACTCATGGTTACTTTGGATATGGATTGTACTACGATATCCACATGAACCCCTATGTAGCCTTGTGATGTGTATGAGTATGTATGTATATGTAGGTGGTACAATTGTCATATATGTAGTTGCATATTAAAATATAGATGAGAACAAAATTTGCATCATTATGCCTTGAAAAGTGACAAACTATTGCATTATATGTAAAGAGATGTCATGCATGATATGAAATTAGAGGTTGAAATTATGTATATATGTGTGTGTATGCTCCATTTTATAGTAGTTGCATATGAAAAGTTAGAGAATTGAAAATTTTATGTCTTAAAAGTGCAATTTCTACAAATTATGAGAAAACTATGTGATTTGTGCTAGTGTAAATGTGTAAATTGATGGTTGTGGCTTTTCCTTAATGGATTCTGATATTATTATGATGTTGACATGATTGGTTATCATGCTAGGTTACATGCTTACTATTGCTTCAGCTATGATGTATGTTATATGCACATGTGCTTTGACGTGTGATCAAAGTGATGCAAGTAATGGGTATCAACTCCACCTGGACTCACAGGCCTGAGCGTACTCTTATTCCCCGATGGTGGTTACTAGAGATAGTCACAGGCCCTATACCCTAGCCTAACCCAATGTACCCTATTAGTACAATGTTCTCATTCTGTTGTCTTATCATATGATTACCTAATGGTAATGTCTGGATTGCCCCTTATGGTCATGTGTAGTGTGCCAGTGTGGTGGTTGAGGCTTTTCTCCTTGGTTTCCGTTGATTGTTCAATGTGGTTTCCTTGGCATCATTCCTTATTTTGATTGGAGAAAATTGTTTTATGCTAAGGTATATTTTTTATGAATGAGTGCCTTGCCCTTACCCATGTTTTGGGACTGAATGCATGTTTTTGTGCATGTGATAACCTAATTTTATAAATGTATCAAGTTTCATGGACTAGTGTGTGCTTTGGCTGCATCTTAGCATTTGCAAGCTTCCAGGAGTAAGCCTAGTCCTAGGGGGGTAGGATGTAACAACCCTTCCTATGGTCCTCATTGACTTAAGGAAGTTAGATTTTTTTTATATTATTTTTAATTCCTCTCACCATACCATATGATGGCCTTTGAGGGAAGAAGTTGGTGGGAGAGTAAAGGCAAAAAAATCTCTATAGATAGGTGAGCAAATTGATGGAGGGAGAAAATATCTGGGAGTTGTCATCATTGGTTATAGGGATCTGGAAGGCAGAGGGAGAGGAAAGCGTAGGAAATAAGAGAAAAACAACAAAGTCAATTGCTTGTGGAGAGAGACTCTCTATTTTGGGAGGAAAGAACAAAAAAATAGACCACATTTTGGGGGAGCAACAGAGGTGGGGTTTTCTGAGGGAGTAGAGGGCACACAGAGAGGGACAACGTGAAAGAAGAGACTAGAAATACCCAGACAAGCATATCAATGTGCAAGATTTGAGGTGAGGTGCAGGGTAGTGCGAATATAGAGAGGTATTTTCCTCAATTCCTTGTTTTTTTCCCCAGCATAAAAAACTAAAATATGATAGATGTCATTACATTAAACACAGAAAACTGAGACCCCATTACTACCTTTGAAAACTAAACCTTCTTATGCTACGTAAGGTTGAGGAGTCTGGCTTTACATACGCAAGTTGTATTTGCTTCAAATTTTCAAAGGATTTTGCAACAAACCCATTTTGTATCTACTCTGCCATCAGTGCATTCCATGAGATTACATCTCTTTGAGATGTTTTGTCATACAGTTTCATACCTTGTCTTGCCTCCCCATTTTGCATACTTGTCTATCATGGCATTTGTAATTGTAACTTCTGATAAGAATTCCCCTTTCGTTATGCTTTGTTGGACATCCATACCCTGTTCCATCGCTCCCATTTTGGCATGATGGTGAGGATGCTGGCTAAGGTTGTGGAGTCTGGCTTTATAGCCACCAGTTGCATCACTTAAAAGTTTCTAAAACCATTTCATCAAATCCATTTTGTGCATACCCTACAATCATTGCTGTCTATGAGACCACATTTCTGGGTACTCTGAAAACAAACTGTAAGGTCTTGGGTTTAACATTCAGGGCAACCCAATTCTTAGAATCATCAAAATTATAAAATACCTAAAGTGGGTTCTACTAAATCGATCTTAGGCTTAGGGTTTAAGGTTTAGATTTTGAAGATTGGGGATTAGGTTTCAAGGATTATTGATGGGGAAAAGTCCTATAGATGGTGTTTTGAAAGCTGACTCATATACTTGTTTACTGAATTCAATTATACAGTGTCTTACATACATGAAGCCCTTGCAGCTCACTTCTAGGCTGGTCAACACAAGTTAACCTGTAAGTTTTAGACCTCGAATCTTCTAAAACCCTTTAAAATTCTCCTAAACCTAGTTTAAACTGTCATGTGTTTTTGTAAGCGTCGGATGTTAAAGTCTTGAAAGCCTTTAAAGATGCATGTCAACTCTTCAAAAATCCTCTCTAGCCATTTGAAATTTACTAGCCAGTCTATCTTTTAAGGCGTGGTGCTTAAGTGAAAGTACAAGGCCTTGCACATTATTTATGAACTTTTTATTATGGATATTGGTAGAAGGCTTATTCCTTACTGAGGATTCATACTCTGCTTTAATTGCCTGATTGGTGTTCAATTTGTGTTGAAAGCTATTTTATGTGAGCTTGTCCAATGCTTCATTATCTTTGTTTGCTGAGCTATGGTCTAGTAGTAAGTTGCAGCACTTATTCCTGCATTGGCCCAAGTTAGAAATTTGGTTGATTTATTCTCCCTGTGATATTGTGGCATATGCTTCTATTTTTTTATGCTACTTTAGATTCTTTTGTTTGTCTATGCTCTGTGCTTTTGGAATGTATACAATAAGTGAGAATGCTATGATGCACTAATTTCTATATATTGATTGACTAGATAGATCACTAATGGCATCATGGGAGAATGGTCATTAACGACTATTGTTATAATTTCAATGTTGGTGTTTTATAGTATTGTAGACTTCCCATATTCTTTAGTTGTAGAGGAGACAATATATATATTGTTTGTAAAGGCCTTTTGTATGCTATGAATGATTACATTATTTTCATAAGTCATGTATTTAATATGTGGTTAATTGTATTCATAATTGTTGAACTTATGAGTGGGCCTTAGTTGTTGTGGGAATAAACGATATTAGCAAATGGTGTTAACATCTTTGTAGCCTATGAGAAGTATAATACTAATTTTATACTTTAAATATAGAATTCTAATAGCATGACATCAGAAGTGACTATATCTTCATGGGCTTGACTACATACTTAAAGTATATTGTGGTTTTATTTAAATAGATTTACCTTGTTGCAGCCATCCCCAAGAGTATGGTCTAGGACTTAATTCTTATTGGAAAGACCTAGGAACTTGATGATATCTTTAATGATAATGCTCCTTGGCTACCACTATCGATGATGTATGCAATTATTTTACATTGACCCAACACTTCATGTGGAAGAGACATTGAAATCCCATGGAAGTATTATTGTCATGACTCATGTTGAGATATTGTTCCTCTTTATCACTGTAATTACCTGTGTTGTACCTATAGTGTGGACAGTGATAGCCTGTGTGTTGTGTTTGAGAACTTGATTGTCATGTTTGCACCATGTTTTGCGTGAGTGTATACCTTTATTCCCTTACTTGTTTGGTGACTGAGGGCCTTGTGACTATCTCCAAGCATGGTGGGGTGGTCTCTTATGAGTCCACATAGTTGGGAGGCGTTGCCACCACTATTGGGGACCGGCGAACAGGTTATCGGAGCACCAGCTTGAAGATGTTCTCTTTCTTTCTGTTACTTTATCAGTCATGTACCGATTCAGTTATTGTATCATTCATGGCTATGCCATTGTTCTTGTTTATTTCTTTATGTAATTTTGTACTCTCTTGTGATAGATGATGTAAATTATAGTAATGAAAAGATATGTGATGTTGCCTCTTATTTGACTTACGGATTCCGGTGTGGGTATCAGATCCGCTTGTACTATGGTGTTTATGGATTCATGTTTATCTTTGGAAATGGGATTAGGAACATTTGAATTGCTGCTTAAAATGAATATAGTTTATTAATGTTTCTCTAGAGAATGATTTAGTCCTCTCCTGTGGGTTGTGCATTTGGCCATACTTGGCCATGAACGTTGTTGACATATTGAATTGACAACCCTCTTATGTGTATATTATCACTTCATGTCAAAAAAAAATTATCTTGTCCTCTTTTGGCCCTTACTCTTTGGGGTTCGCGGGGCGAGATGTTATAGTATAGTTGTCAAAAGATACTGCAAATTCTATTCTTGTTATAAGGCAACTGGAGGTTACTCCCTCGAAGGGTCATTTCTCCATAATCATCTATTTTACCTTGGCTTCATCATTTTGTTTGTGTGAACATGATCTATCATGTTCCATTTGAATATTAAATCTGCCCTACTGGCATTGTGATCTTGTGGAGATGTTTTAAATTCTATTGTATTAAATATTTCATTTTATGTACCCTATTTCAAAGCTTTTTTTTTAAGCACTTAGGTATGCATGAACCACCTTTTATGGTGCTTTGGAAGGAATGTAGAACCTGCCAAGATTTGGCACTATAAATAGAATGATAAGTTGGCCAAAATTTTACAGCGTCTAGTCCCTAGTTTTTCTATTATAATAATAATTTTCATTTATGCTGGAGGGGGGATGAATAAATGCATGTTGTGCGTATCTAGAATATTTGGGGAAGAACATGGTAGAGAGGATGCTAGCAATGGTACTGTATCATTCATACTTGTAGGCCAAATTCCAAGGTATGGCTGTGTCATGATCCAGGTAAGCTATGTTGACCATACTCTCCTTGAAGGTATAGTCTATAAAAGTAAATTAGATCTAATTGAGTCTTCTTCTCGGAAGAATTAATCTTGTCATGATATTCATATTACCTTGTTATATTATTAAGGCCGATTCACTATGTATTTATGTGGAATCATACTAATACTACTCTGTAGGCTGAGCTATACCTTTTTTGTGAGATACTACAATCAAGGTATCTATATACTCTTATTTCAAAAATATGTTGGTTTAGGCATTATACATTCTTCTTGAATTTGAATAATTAATTGAACAACCTTCTTTATCCAATTTGGCTTTGTGAGAAACCTACAATCTTGTTTACTTTTCCTCTATCTTTCTTCCATCTCTTTACCATTCAAATCTCACTGTATCTACCCACATCTGCATGGATGTCTGAGAGAAGAACATAATTTGTAAAATATTTTAGGATCCAAATTCAAAAAAAAAAATAGCGTCCTTGTAAATACCCCTAAGCTATATTCATATGTGATCCACAGGCGTCAAGAAAAACATCCACACAATCACCGTAGATTTAACTAGCATCTCAATAAAAATGTTTACGGTGTCCTCAAGATAGCCAGATGGTAAAGAAGGACATGCGCACATAATGATCATATGTAGTCATAAGGCAATAAGGGGATCGCTCATGTTTTAAAGTTTGTACAATTTTTTGAATTTTTAAAGTAGTCCATTTTGTACCTATCCTACAAACGTTGCATTAATCAGTTCATGCACCTTGTCTGTGCTTCCTTTTGTTTTTGCTTAAAATATCTACCAGAGCATTTCCAACTATTTTATTTAATAGAATCTGCCTATTCAAAGCTTCCATTTTGGCGCATGTAGAGAGGTTACCAGTTAAGGTTGTGGAATTCGACTTCACACCTGCTAATTATATTGTTGGCAAAAAAAATAGGGGAGAGCAGGGGATGGGAAGAATGTAGAAAACAAATGCACAAACACATATAGAGAAGAGAGAATGCAAAGAGACAGCAAAATGTATTATCTATTTTCTTTCCAATAGAAATTACATTTAGACTTTGATACACATTACAATGCAGAGCTGTTGATCTATTTTCCTATTCTGCCCCAATCTCTGGAGCTACACACTATTTGTATGGAACTGCTTGGAACTCCATAGCTATCTACTTATACCCTATGCTGCTGCACACCAAACTTTCTATTCTCTATTATTTTACACCTTCACATTCCTCTGCTACTGCATGTTTTCTCATACTCTCATTCTCTTCTTCTATCTACGGTCAACAGAACTTCCCTCCTTTTTGTCTCATTCATGCATGCCCAAAAAATGGGCACTCAAACCATTTCAAATTCAAAATGACCTACCTCAATAAATTCTACAGGCCAATGGTGCTAGAATCTGATGCAGGGGGCAGGTGCAATAAATTGTTTGACGGAAGATTAATTCTTCCAACACTCCACCTTAATCTAAAGTCAGATGTTTTCTTTTTGGAACTGATCTCCAGAGTTATACCTTCCATTTGCCTTTCCAGAGCAAATCTCCAAAGCTGTCTCTTCCAATCTGCATCACCTCCAGAGTTTCCCTTTGCATTTCCAGAGCACCTTTTTTGCATCTCCGGAGATGACTTCCTGTTTCAGCATCTCCGAAGCTGACTTCCTGCATCTCCGAAGTTATTTCTGTCATTCTGGATGACCTCCGGAGCTCTTCTCTACATCTCTGGAGCACAATTTCTGGATCTCTGAAGGTGACTCCCTGCATCTTCGGAGTACTATTTCTGCATCTCCAGAACATCTCCGGAGCTGCACATACATTCCAGAGTTGAACCTCTGGAGCTCTGCTACTATCTTTCTAGATTTGAACCTCCAGAGCTGTTCTCATTTCAGGGCTGCACACCTCCAGGGTTGTACACCTCCAGGGTTACACACCTTTAGAGCTGTCAACAATGCCTAGTCTATCCCTTAGGCGTTTGAAAGAATCTTTTGGCAATGCCTTTGTAAAAATGTCAGCGAGCTGCTACTCGGATCTGCAATACTGCAACTCAATCTCTCCTCGTTCTACCAATTCCCTTATGAAGTGATAGTGGATCTCAATGTGCTTGCTTCGTCCATGGAAGACTAGATTCTTTGTCAGGACTATTGAAGAAACATTGTCACAACGAATGGTTGTACCATCTTCTTGCTGCTCATTCAAGTCTGCAAGGATCCTCCTCAACCAAATAGCCTGACAAGCTACTGCATTTGCTGCAATATACTCAGCTTCTACTATAGAGAGAGAAATAATGGGTTGCTTCTTAGATGCCCATGATATCACGCTTGAACCCATGTGAAATACATAGCCAGATGTGCTCTTCCAGTCATCTACATTACCTGTCCAAGCACTATCTGTGAAACTAGCCAACATAAACTCATCAGATACATCATACAAGATGCCATAACCTATTGTGCCATTCACATACCTCAGGATCTTTTTCCCTGCTTGCCAATGTGTGTCCTCAGGCTTCTCCATGAACCTAGAAATCAGGCTTACAACATACATCAAATCAGGCCTAGTTGCTGTCAAGTACATGAGGCTTCCAACCATGCTCCTATAGAGGGTTGGGTTTACTTCCTTGCTACTGTCCTCTTTACTCAATTTTAGACCTGTAGCTGTTGGTGTAGGGATAGGTTTATTATTCTCCATTTTAAATCTTTTCACAATTTGTTTGGCATATTTAGTTTGCGAAATAAATATGACATGCTCTATTTGCTTGACCTCAATGCCAAGAAAAAACTTTAGCATACCTAAGTCTATCATCCCAAACTCATTCTTCATTGCCTCTTTGAAATCAGCAATGAAAAGATCACTATTGCCAATAAAAATCAAATCATCTACATACAAGACAACAATCAAAATTTTACCTTCAGCTACCTTGATGTAGAGAGTGGGCTCATTGCTGCTTTTGCTAATGCCATTGCTCACTAGATATGAGTCTATTTTGATGTACCATGCCCTAGGTGCTTGTTTCATCCCATAGAGGACTTTCCAGAGCCTATATACTTTGTCCTCTTGCCCTAGGATTTCATAGCTAGGTGGTTGCTCCACATACACTTCCACTTTCAGCACTCCATTCAAGAAGGCTGACTTTACATCTATTTGAAACACCTTCCACTTATGTTGGGTTGCTATTGCAATGACTGCCTGAACTATTTCCAGCCTTGCAACTGTTGCATATGTCTCATCATAATCTCTTCCAAGCTATTGTTTGTACCCTTTGACAACTAGCCTTGCCTTATGTCTTTCAATTTTTCTTTCAGCAGTAGACTTGGTCTTATAGACCCACTTAACTCCAATCACTTGTTTACCTTTTGGTAAATCAGTTAGCTGCCATGTATCATTCCTCTCTATGGCATCCAATTCTTCATCCATGGCCTTACACCATTTCTCTTCTTTCACAACTTCTTCAAAGTGGATTGGATCACTAGAAGAAAACAATGCAAAATTCAAATCCTCATCATCATCAGCATACCTTGTGCTATCATAAATCTCCTTCACACTCTTTGTCCTCCGTGGAATCAATGATGCGAGTGTGGGATCTGAATTACCTCCAGAGCTGCTACTTTTCTGACCTCCGAAGCTACTGCTATGACCTCTGGGGCTACTGTACTGACCTCTAGTGTTGTTGTTTTGTCGACCTTCGGAGCTACTATTATGACCTCCGGAGCTGTTATTCTGTGGACCTCCAGAGCTATAGATTTCCAGAGTTGTAGACCTCCAGAGCTGTTGATCTCTGGAGCTACAATGCTACTATCTACCTCCGAAGCTGCTTTACTAAACATCTCCAGAGCTTCTGTTCTCCAATGCTCTATGGTAGTTTCTACCCGAGCTACTGCTCTCTGTAGCTCCTCCAGAGTTGCTGTCCTCTGGAGCTTCTTCATCTTCAAGGGGTATTGTGACTAAAATACCCATGGTACTGTCCACCGTTCCATCCCATGCTTCATTCTCAATGAACTCAACATCCCTACTGGTCACAATCTTTTGTGTGATGGGATTGTGTTGGCCTCGTTTTCAACGCTTCCAAATTTAAACTTTTTGTGTTGAAATAACAAATCTAACCATGCTTTGAACCCTTTCTCCAGAGTCACCTTTCAATTGCAAAACACCAGTGTCATGTTTTTCCTGCATGAGTCATTGAAATAACTTGTTTCTGAGTTGTCACAATATGTTTCACTACATTGAACTTTGCATAACAACATCATTTTAGAGCAGAGATACTCATCATTTCACTGAGTTTCTCGGGCACACTTGTCCAGTTTGCAGCGTTTTATGAAAATAATTAAATATTAAAAAGCTCTCACAGATGGTATAAAATAATGTTTATGACAGTGTTCATGACTCCATTTCAACTAATCTGGCAAGTTTTCACATCAAGAAGTCTTATGGTTTGAGAGATTTTAAACTTTCAATTTTTCGGTGGGCAGTTTGCAGAAACAATTAAATTATGGTTTCTATAAAAGTTGGAGCAGAATCATTTGGCAGGAAGATTTATAATGTTAATATGGACAACTTGGCAAGATTTCATGATGATCTGACTTTCCAGTTGAAAGTTATGCACTTTTTGCCATTTCTCACGCCTGCACAGTTCGCAAGTTACAAATTTGCCTAAAGATATCACTTGTGAATTTGGTCAAGTGGTTTGTTTTCAAAAAGAAGTTATTTTTTGGCTTACTTAAGAAAAAGTAGAAGTTCACGTCAAACTTATACTTTTCACAAAACTCGCGTCAACTTTCACTTCTCGAAAAGTTTGCATTAACTTTTGAATTCTCCTAAGTTTGTACACACTTTTTGTTTTGGCGAATTTGTTCAAAAAGTCAAAAAAAAGGGGAGCAACTTACAATTTTTGACTAACTTGTGAAAAGAAATATGGTTACATAACTACTTAGAAGTTAAAACCCTCGCCAACCTCCGCCAGTATCCTCGCGACCTGTGCCAAAATGGAGTTTTGCAAGAGGGTATGGACATCCACAAAGCATGATGAGACCGAAATTTTGTTAGATGGAGATCTTTGTCAGAAATTATAATTTGAAATGATATAGTAGATGTGTATCCAGAGTGTGGAAATGTAAATAGAGTGCATGAGTTGTTTGATTCGATAGCTCAGAGAAATGGATTCGTGGAATGCAATGATTCTGGTTTTGTACAAAATGGTTATACAGCTGCAGAAACTTGAAGCCAATGCAATTTGCTGGTGTAAAACCAGACTTCCCAAACACCAGTGTTCCCCTCACAATGGACAGCAACAAGGCATTCAAACTATTTGATTAAATGCCACATAGAAATGAATCTCATGGACTATCATGGCTGTAGGATATGCACAAAATGATTTTGTTGAAGAGACACATAAACCGCTTGACAACCACCTCAACGAAATGTGATCTCACCAGCTACAACGGATGGCAGGATACATGCAAAATGTGTTCATTTCTTTTAAAGCAAATGCAATCGGCAAGGTGCAATTCCAAACCCCGCAGCCTTTGCATGGACAAAGAACGCAAATTGTTTGACGTAATGCATCAACAAAATGTTTTCTTGTGGACTGTAATGATTACAGGATATGCACATAATGGTGTTCTTTACGAGGCTTTAAAGCTTTTCGAAGAGATGCCTTATCGAAATGTTGTATCATGGACCGCAATCATTGCTACATATGCTCAAAATGGGCTTGCTAAAAATGCCTTAGAGATTTGTAAGCAAATGCAATTGTCAGGTGTAAGGCCAAATTCGACGAACTTTTTCGAGTATACTCCCAACTTGCGCCAAACTCAAAGATTTGGAGCAGGGTATGGAGATCCATCAGGAAATAACTGAACGTGTTTTTTTTTGTCAGATGTTGTAGTTATCACTGCCCTAATAGACGTGTATGCAAAATGTGGAAACATGCTGAAGGCTCGTGAATTGTTTGATAATATACCTTAACAAAATGTTGTATCTTGGACTGCAATCATTGCGGGATATGCACAAAATGATTTTGTTGATGAAGTCCTAAAAACTTATAAAAAACGCAATTGCTAGGTGTGTAATAAAATGATGAGGTGTAGAACACAACATGTGGATGGGCGAAAAATGGAAGGGGAGTTGATATTAACCATAACTGGTGTGTAGACTGGGGCAAGAAAGAAAAGGACTATGATCCTTCAGAAGAATATCCTAGAACTGCACCATTTAGTGAGCCAGAAGCAACAATAATGCGAAAACTTGTTCATTCTTTCAAGCCCCACCTATGGGTAAATGTACATTCTGGCATGGAGGGAAATGGATTGGTTGAAGTGCCAGTAAAACAGCAGCCATCTTTCATTAACTACAGTTTATATCACCAAAGCGATATTTTACTACAAGAAGTAGAAGCATTGGTGGCCCATCATCAAAATAAAATATGGAGATTTTGAAGTAAATAGCAACTAGATATTCGGTAGAGATTGCAGTTGTCACTTTTGCACATGGGCAGGAAAAGGCTGAAGATGATCAAAAGATCCACATCCTTCTTAATTTTGGACAACATGGAAGGGAAATGATCACATCTGAAGTTGCCCTTAGATTGCTGAATGTTCTTGCTAGAGAATATCACTTGCTTGCCCTAGATAGAAATGCTCAGAATGATATTTTACAAAAGCTTGTAATTAAGGTTGTACCAATGGAAAATTTGAATGGGCGAAAAATGATTGTTGCAGGAGAAATCATTGTGAGAGATGTGAACAAGTTTAATCATTTCAAGCAAGAACAATGTTCCAGGAGTAATTGATGGTCTAAATGATTGGACTAATGACTTTGTCACATCTTCAAGTATTTTGCAAAGTCTTGAGGGTATTGTTGGAAAAGATAAAATGGTTGTCTTTACATGGTTATGGATCTGGTAAATGAAACCAAGCTTGACAATGGAATCAAGTCCTAGATGACTTTTGCTGCACACGAGTTTATTAAGATGAATGCACTAGCCAAAGCATTAGTTGGTCAAAAAGATGCGGAATTTGTTGTTGTAAACACATCTACACATGTTTCAAAATGCAGATCTCTAGCAAAATTTTGGAAAAACATTTAAGGAGTTGATTTGCACACTACTCCATCACATTGATGATATAATTCTAAAATTGTGTTAAGATGTACTAATTAAAGCACTTCTTCCAGAACTTGTTATTCCAAATGCGCAAACACAGTGATCTAGGATTCAGGTATACGGAGAAGATGTCAAACATTCAGGCGAGGTTAGATCACCACAATGGAGAAGAACAACGATGGAAAGGACTTAGCAAAATTGACAACTCAAAACTTGCAAGTTTTATTTACCTTTTTGTAAAAGTGACTTAAGTCACTCTTTGTAACTAAAGGTTGGAAAGTAAACCTTATTTCTTTCAAAAGTGATGTAAACAGTAACCAAAAGTAAGGTTTATTATATTATTGCATCTCAAATAGGTAGTTACAAAGTAGTTATCGGGTAGTTACAAGTTGGTTATTAGGTGGTTATGGGAAAAAGCCTATAAATATGAGGCTATTTCAAATATAAAACGGGGGACTCTTTAGAGAGAATTTTTGCAGGGGGAACTTGTGAAACTTCTTGGAACATTTTTGGCTTTACACATTGTATAGTTTACCTTTGAAATTGTCTAATTTTGAAAAGATAATGAAGAATTGCATTTCAGATCGTATGTTCTTGATGTATTTCTGAGTTATGATTACTAGTTTCTCGTATGTCAAATTGGTGATCTTTCTATGTATTTGTGTAAATCAAAGTTATCCATTGAAGCATGAAATTAGGGTGATGAAGTACAATCATGTCTAGGTATCCTGATTTGAAAGTGTTTAGATAAATTATCTCCTCGTATGTTGAGATTTGCCATCTTTCTTCATCGTTATTGCATATATGTCATGAGATCCATCATAGAGTTTAGGAAAGTGGTTTCTAGCTTTCTGGTGAAACCCCCCTCGCACTTTTCAATAAGATTGTGAAACTCTGGTTAGTTTTCGTACGTCTACCGTGAGGGTTTCTACATGCCCATTTCTCCTGTTATTTTCTTTTTTCTTCCTTTGTGTACTTTCAGGATAAAAGTACACAAAAACCACAAATATCCCTATCATACGAGGGAGCTGCCCCTCTCAAACATAGAGGAAAGTTGTTAGTCCAATAACAGCTTCTCTAACGGTTGGGACTATTTAGTCACCGCTCTAAGGGCAACGAGTCATTTTCATAGGTTATTTCATGGTGACAAATCTGTTTACCAACAGATTTTTGGCGACTCTACTGGGGAAATGAGCTGAAGTGTTGGTGCCTGTTTATTCCTCACAAATATACAAGTATCTTCCCTAAAAATAAGATTGGTGACTCTATCTGAAAGCAGAATCTTGAAAGATGGTTTGGTATCGAAGAACCCAGATACATAACAGGCAACTTCTTGAATCAGACAGTGACACTGATGATGAAGATTATTCCTTTTCTGCTTCTCAACGAAATGAAGTTCTTGATGAACCCAAGAAAGTGGAGTTCCTGAAGAGTTTCTATGGTGGCATGCCATTTGTGTCTAACCAGGTTCATCCTTCCTTGCTTCAAACATTGGAGAAGATTGAAGAAAAGGATGGGAAGGAGACTCATTTCCTTTCTCGTGATCACAGTTCCCTATCAGAAGAGATTCATGCACTAGAAGATAAAAGAAACTATACTGATACATATCATTCGTGTGAAGAGGACAGAAATGAAGAAGAAAAAGTGTTTCCTACAAATGAACCTATATTTAATGCAACATCTTCTGATCAAAGAAGCTCATCGGAACATGCATGTGCTAGAGAAGAAGAATTTATTGCATTTTCTCATGATAGGGCATCTCCACTAAAGAAAGAAGAACAAAAAGAAGTGATAGAGATGGAAAAATGAGATTGTATAGAAGCAAGCAATGATGAAGTAGAAATCTGTCTAGACAATGACATGTTCTCAATTTCTTTGAAGAATGTCACTCCTCTTGTGAAAACTTGCTCTGGTTCCACCACTACAACCTCCGAGAGAGATTTCCATCACATGGTGACTGTTCCAGGGAATGAAGAAGAAATTTTGAGCCAAAGTGTGAAAGAACATGAAGATGAGTCACAAAATATTTTCCTGACATGTATGCAACCTGAGAAAGAGGAAAGTGATGATGAAAGAATATTGCAAGAACTCTCTTATGAGGTTTCCATTCATGATTGGTGTCTCAATACTCCTGTTGATGATTTTGTTCGTGAAGAAGATGTTGTCTTTTCTCCTTTATCATTTGTTGAAGAAGAATCCTCAACTCCTGGACCCAACGGTACTACTCAAGATAAAGCTTTGAGTATTACAGTTCCATATGTGCAACAAGATTATAAAGATACTGGGTGTGAATCTGCAAAAAGAGAGGTTAAAATTGAATTGGTTCCTGAATATCTTAGTTTAAGTAATTTCATTGTATACCCGAGTCCGTTGTCTGCATATACTGATGTTGAAGAAGGCAATGAGAGTAATGTTCATAGTCATGATAAAGGAGGATAAAGTTCTGATGTTCATGACAATATACATGAAATTGCAAGTAGTCAAAGGATTGATGAAGAGTTGTATGTTTTAACTTCTCCTTCACTACTTCCAAGAGAAGGAAACATTATTTCTTCTTCAGTGACGATACAAGAGGATGTTCAAGAGGATAAAGTGTATAATGTGGATCCATCATTCTCTACCTCATGAGTAACTCTCTGATAAAGCATATCCTGAGTTAGTAATAGTACAGGAGGAGGAATTTTCCTTTGCAGAAAGTGATTCAATGATAAAGGAGGACATTACTCATAAAGAAGATCAGTCACAAGACATCAAGTTTTCTTCACTTCTTCCACATGAAGGATGTCTGGTTCCTGGTTCAACTTCCTTATCTGATTCAAACTATCAAAACAATCTTCAGATAGAGAAAATTGGTATGCTTGATATGATGCCAGAAGATCTAATTAACACTACACAAAGCAATACCAATATAATTCAAAAGGACTCAGAAATTTATGATGAGAAATGGTTGTTCGGTGTGCTATTCAAGGAGTCCTCATTGTTCATGCAACTTATTTCTCTCGTCACTTTGGAATGGTTACTGAGTTCACAAGCACCTCATCCGTGCTCGTCTCTTTTCCATACAGGAGCATATTTTTCTTAGCCTGTTAATGGGTTCACTTGATCCTCCCCAGGTAGTTTGAGGTAGGAGTCACCTACCATGTACATAGGTTAACTAGGTATTTTGGTTGTGTCTGTCTTGTTTCGTTTCCTGTTGTTTTTGTCATTTGCCTCGTCTCTGTGTGTCCTTGTCTCCTTGTTTCCCCTTGTACATCATATTATCTTCTGACTCTACCCGCCCAATGGATAAGGTAATAGTCATTACCAAAGATCCTAGGTTCGTCCTGCGTCTGCAAGGTCCTTGTCCCTAGTTAGAGCCAGCTGTTGGCCTCATTTTCAATGCTTCCAAATTTAAACTTTTTGTGTCGAAATAACAAATCTAACCATGCTTTGAACCCTTTCTCCAGAGTCACCTTTTGATTGCAAAACACCAGTGTCACGTTTTTCCTGCATGAGTCATTGAAATAACTTGTTTCTAAGTTGTCACAATATGTTTCACTAAATTGAACTTTGCATAACAACATCATTTTAGAGTAGAGATACTCATCATTTCACTGAGTTTCTTGGGCACACTTGTCTAGTTTGCGGTGTTTTATGAAAATAATTAAATATTAAAAAGCTATGACAGATGGTATAAAATAATGTTTATGATAGTGTTCGTGACTCCATTTCCACTAATCTGGCAAGTTTTCATGTCAAGAAGTCTTATGGTTTGAGAGATTTTAAACTTTCAATTTTTTGGCAGGCGGTTTGCAGAAATAATTAAATTATGGTTTCTATAAAAGTTGGAGCAGAATCATCTGGCAGGAAGATTTATAATGTTAATATGGACAACTTGGCAAGATTTCATGATGATCTGACTTTCCAGTTGAAAGTTATGTACTTTTCGCCATTTCTCGCGCCTGCACAGTTCGCAAGTTACAAATTTGCCTAAAGATATCACTTGTGAATTTGGTCAAGTGGTTTGTTTTCAAAAAGAAGTTATTTTTTTGGCTTACTTAAGAAAAATTAGTTCACATCAAACTTGTACTCTTCACAAAACTCACGTCAACTTTTGCTTCTCGAAAAGTTTGCATTAACTTTTGAATTCTCCTAAGTTTGCGCACACTTTTAGTTTTGACAAAGTTGTTCAAAAAGTCAAAAAAAAGGGGAGCAACTTACAGTTTTTGACTAACTTGTGAAAAGAAATATGGTTACAAGTAAAATTAGTTATTATAACTACTTAGAAGTTAAAACCCTCGCCAACCTCTGCCAGTATCCTCACGACCTGTGCCAAAATGGAGTTTTGCAAGAGGGTATGGACGTCCACAAAGCATGATGAGACCGAAATTTTGTTAGATGGAGATCTTTGTCAGAAATTATAATTTGAAATGATATAGTAGATGTGTATCTAGAGTGTGGAAACGTAAATAGAGTGCATGAGTTGTTTGATTCGATAGCTCAAAGAAATGGATTCATGGAATGCAATGATTCTGGTTTTGTACAAAATGGTTATACAGCTGCAGAAACTTGAAGCCAATGCAATTTGCTAGTGTAAAACCAGACTTCCCAAACACCAGTGTTCCCCTCGCAATGGACAGTGACAAGGCATTCAAACTGTTTGATTAAATGCCTCATAGAAATGAATCTCATGGACTATCATGGCTGCAGGATATGCACAAAATGATTTTGTTGAAGAGACACATAAACTGCTTGACAACCACCTCAACAAAATGTGATCTCATCGGCTACAACGGATGGCAGGATACATGCAAAATGTGTTCATTTCTTTTAAAGCAAATGCAATCAGCAAGGTGCAATTCCAAACCCCGCAGCCTTTGCATGGACAAAGAACGCAAATTGTTTGACGTAATGCATCAACGAAATGTTTTCTTGTGGACTGCAATGATTACAGGATATGCACATAATGGTGTTCTTTACAAGGCTTTAAAGCTTTTTGAAGAGATGCCTTATCGAAATGTTGTATCATGGACCGCAATCATTGCTGCATATGCTCAAAATGGGCTTGCTGAAAATGCCTTAGAGATTTGTAAGCAAATGCAATTGTCAGGTGTAAGGCCAAATTCGACGACCTTTTCGAGTATACTCTCAACTTGCACCAAACTCAGAGATTTGGAGTAGGGTATGGAGATCCATCAGGAAATAACTAAAGGTGTTTTTTTTTGTCAGATGTTGTAGTTATCACTGTCCTGATAGACATGTATGCAAAATATGGAAACATGCTGAAGGCTCGTGAATTGTTTGATATATACCTCAGTGAAATGTTGTATCTTGGACTGCAATCATTGCGGGATATGCACAAAATGATTTTGTTGATGAAGTCCTAAAAACTTATAAACAAATGCAATTGCCAGGTGTGTAATAAAATGATGAGGTGTAGAACACAACATGTGGATGGGCGAAAAATGGTTGAGGCAGGGAAACTTTGTGAAAGGAAAAATGGAAGTGGAGTTGATATTAACCGTAACTGGAGTGTAGACTGGGGCAAGAAAGAAAAGGACTATGATCCTTCAGAAGAATATCCCAGAACTGCACCATTTAGTGAGCCAGAAGCAACAATAATGCGCAAACTTGTTCATTCTTTCAAGCCCCACCTATGGGTAAATGTACATTCTGGCATGGAAGGAAATGGATTGGTTGAAGTGCCAGTAAAGCAGCGGCCATCTTTCATTAACTATAGTTTATATCACCAAAGCAATATTTTACTACAAGAAGTAGAAGCATTGGTGGCCCATCATCAAAATAAAATATGGAGATTTTGAAGTAAATAGCAACTGGATATTCGGTAGAGATTGCAGTTGTCACTTTTGTACATGGGCAGGAAAAGGCTGAAGATGATCAAAAGATCCGCATCCTTCTTAATTTTGGATAGCATGGAAGGGAAATGATCACATCTGAAGTTGCCCTTAGATTGTTAAATGTTCTTGCTGGAGAATATCACTTGCTTGCCCTAGATAGAAATGCTCAGAATGATATTTTGCAAAAGCTTGTAATTAAGGTTGTACCAATGGAAAATTTGAATGGGCGAAAAATGATTGTTGCAGGAGAAATCATTGTGAGAGATGTGAACAAGTTTAATCATTTCAAGCAAGAACAATGTTCCAGGAGTAATTGATGGTCTAAATGATTGGACTAACGACTTTGTTACATCTTCGAGTATTTTGCAAAGTCTTGAGGGTATTGTTGGAAAAGATAAAATGGTCGTCTTTACATGGTTATGGATCTGGTAAATGAAACCAAGCTTGACAATGGAATCAAGTCCTGGATGGCTTTTGCTGCACACAAGTTTATTAAGATGAATGCACTAGCCAAAGCATTAGTTGGTCAAAAAGATGCAGAATTTGTTGTTGTAAACACATCTACACAAGTTTCAAAATGTAGATCTCAGGCAAAATTTTGGAAAAACATTTGAGGAGTTAATCTGCGCACTACTCCATCACATTGATGATATAATTCTAAAATTGTGTCAAGATGTTGTACTAATTAAAGCACTTCTTCCAGAACTTGTTATTCCAAATGCGCAAACACAGTGATCTAGGATTCAGGTATACAGAGAAGATGTCAAACATTCAGGTGAGGTTAGATCACCACAATGGAGCAGAACAATGATGGAAAGGACTTAGCGAAATTGACAACTCAAAACTTGCAAGTTTTATTTACCTTTTTGTAAAAGTGACTTAAGTCACTTTTTGTAACTAAAGGTTGGAAAGTAAACCTTATTTCTTTCGAAAGTGATGTAAACAGTAACCAAAAATAAGGTTTATTATATTATTGCATCTCAAATAGGTAGTTACAAAGTAGTTATCGGGTAGTTACAAGTTGGTTATTAGGTGGTTATGGGAAAAAGCCTATAAATATGAGGCTATTTCAAATATAAAACGGGGGACTCTTTAGAGAGAATTTTTGCAGGGGGAACTTGTGAAACTTCTTGGAACATTTTTGGCTTTACACATTGTATAGTTTACCTTTGAAATTGTCTAATTTCGAAAAGATAATGAAGAATTGCATTTCAGTTCGTATGTTCTTGATGTATTTCTGAGTTATGATTACTAGTTTCTCGTATGTCAAATTGGTGATCTTTCTATGTATTTGTGTAAATCAAAGTTATCCATTGAAGCATGCAATTAGGGTGATGAAGCACAATCATGTCTCGGTATCCTGATTTGAAAGTGTTTAGATAAATTATCTCCTCGTATGTTGAGATTTGCCATCTTTCTTCATCGTTATTGCATATATGTCATGAGATCCATCATAGAGTTTAGGAAAGTGGTTTCTAGCTTTGTGGTGAAACCCCCCTCGCACTTTTCAATAAGATTGTGAAACTTTGGTTGGTTTTCGTACATCTACCACGAGGGTTTCTACATGTCCATTTCTCCTATTATTTTTTTTTTCTTCCTTTGTGTACTTTCAGGATAAAAGTACACAAAAACTACAAATATCCCTATCATATGAGGGAGCTGCCCCTCTCAAATGTAGAGGAAAGTTGTTAGTCCAATAACAACTTCTCCAACTGTTGGGACTATTTAGTCACCGCTCTAAGGGCAACGAGTCATTTTCATAGGTTATTTCATGGTGACAAATCTGTTTACCAATAGATTGTATAGTCTATAGGCTTGTGATTCTTCACTATAGCCTGTGAAGATACATTTCTCACCTCTATCATCAAATTTCTACCTCTTCTCTTTAGGCACAAATGTATATGCCACACACCCGAAGATTCTTAGGTGCTCAACACTCCATTTGTTGTTTGTCCATGCCTCTTGTGGAATTTTATCATGAACGGCCTTTGTAGGACACCTGTTCAATAGGTAGACCGTTGTTGCTACAGCTTCACCCCAATAATCATTTGACAGTCCCTTTGCCTTCAACATGCTTGCTGCTATCTCTGTGATGGTTCTATTTTTCCTTTCAGCTACTCCATTTTTTCGTGGAGTATACCTTGTTGTGAACTATTTGTAAATGCTTTCATACTTGTAGAAATTCAGAAATTGTTTGGAGATATACTCTCCCCCTCTATCTGTTCTTAGGGCCTTGATATGTCAGCCACTTTGCTTTTCAGCTAATGCATTAAACTCCTTAAACTTCTCAAAGGCTTCTGATTTATTTTTCAAAAAATAAATCCAAATTTTTCTGCTATAATCATCTATGAGGGTCATGAAATATACATTCCCACCTAATGTGGGGGTCTTCATGGGGCCACATAAATTTGAATGCACCAGCTCCAATGGTGCTCTTGCCCTCCTAGAATATCCTAATTCAAAGGGTTGTCTATGCTGCTTTCCTAAAATGCAGGCTTCACATTTTCCATCGGGTTCTACAATGTTTGGTAGCCCTCTAACCATACCTTTCTTGGACAATAAACTCAAACTAGAAAAGCTTAAGTGCCCATACCTTAAATGCCATAGTTTGGACAGGTCTTTGATGACTGTCTAGGTAAAGGTTGTTTGCTTTCCCACTGTTGTGAGCACTAGAGATAGTGCTGGAAACTGCGCCAGAGATAGCGTCGGAGATGGCACCAGAGATAGCAACAGAGGAAACATTCTGTTTCTTGTCATCTGCACTACTGCAATCACTTTCTTACTGCCTCCTTTATCAAATATTGTGCACCCTCCATTTTTCATCAGGATTCTATAACCATTTTGGACCATTTGTCCAATGCTCAAGAGGTTATGTTTTATGCCTGGGGCATAATAGACATCCTAGATCTACATTTTCTCACCTTGCTTGCTAAGGACTATGATGATGCCTCTTACTATGACAGGAACCTTTTGATTGTTCCCCATCATAATCTCAGACTTGACATTTCTGTCAATGGAGGCAAACAAAATTTCATTACCACTCATGTGGTTGCTACACCCGCTGTCCAAATACCAGACTTCAGGGTTGCTCTTCTCAGCAAGGTTGCACACAATAAACACCTTAGACTAATTTTCATTTTCAGCCTTGTTCTCATTTTCTACAATAGCATTTTGGCCTCCATGGTCACGCTATTTTTTTCTACACTCACTAGCATAATAACCAAACTTATGATAGTAATAGCATTGAACATTACTTTTGTCATACCTTTGATTAGAACTGCTATTCTTCTTCTTTTATTGATAGCTTGGCTATGAGGTGCTTACCTCTTCTTGGCTATTTGAAACTCCTCTTCCAGAGTTGCTTCTTCCTCTACCTCTTTGACCTCTACCTCTGCTATTTCTTCCTCTTCCCCTACCTCTTACATAGGTTTGAGCCTTGAAGGCTTGCTCAAGGGAAGGAGTAGATCTATTCAACCGCTGCTCATGCCTTTGTAGAGAACCCATCAACTCATCCACTATCATCTTGGACAGATCCTTTGTCTCTTCAATAGTTATGACTATAGGATCAAATCTAGAAGGTAGACTTCTTAGGATTTTTTCAACAATCCTTTGATCATCCAAGGTTTCTCCATTTATCCTCAACTGATTTAGCATGGTAGAAACTCTAGTGTGAAAGTTTGATACAAACTCACTCTCCTTCATCTGAAGTGTCTCAAAATCTCTTCTAAACAGCTGGAGCTTGACTGATCTCACATTGTTAGTTCCCTTGTAGCTGTTCTGTAATATTTCCCATGCCTGTTTTGAGTAGTTTGCTGTTGCAATGTGGGGGAAAATAGCCTATGTCAAGGATGCCTTAATTAGACAGAGGGCTTTTGCATCCTTCATTTGTGTTTCCTTCAACTAGTTTCTTCGAGCATTTGTCAGGGCTGCATAGGCTGCTGGGTCTATGGTGTTTGTGAACCCATTGGTGACTAAATCCCATAGGTCATTTGCAACTAGAATAGTCTTCATCTTCTTAGCCCAAATTTCATAGTTCTGCCCATCAAATGTAGGTGGCTGCTGCCATCCTTTGTTGTCCCCACCTGCCATGCTTCTCAAATCCGAGAAGGTTGAGAATGCCTAGACAAACTAGGGCTTATATGAAACACCCAGTTGAATCTAACTACCTAGAAAAATAGGGCTCTAATACCATTTGTTGGCAAAAAAAGCAAGGGAGAGCAGGGGACAGGTAGAATGCAGAAAACAAATGTACAAACATAGATGGAGAAGAGAGAATGCAAAGAGACAGCAAAATGTATTATCTATTTTCTTTCCAATAGAAATTACATTCAGACTTTGATACACATTACAATGCAAAGCTGCTGCTCTATTTTCCTATTCTACCCCAATCTCTGGAGCTACACACTGTCTGTCTGGAGCTGCCTGGAACTCTGTAGTTGTCTGCTTATATGCTATGCTACTGCACACCAAACTTTCTATTCTCTGTTGTTTTACACCTTCACATTCCTCTGCTGCTGCAGGTTTGCTCATACTCTCATTCTCTTCTTTTGTCTACGGTCAACAAAACTTCCCTCCTTTTTGTCTCATTCATGCATGCCCAAAAAATGGGCGCTCAAACCATTTCAAATTCAAAATGACCTACTCAATAAATTCTGCAAGCCAATGGTGCTGGAGTCTGACGCGGGGGGCAGGTGCAATAAATTGTCTAACGAAAGATTAATTCCGTAGCTGTCTCCCTGTTCTCTACTAGAACATTCCTTAACATCTATTGTCTATAGGTTCTCTCTCACAAAAAACTTCCTTCTACTGCTACAGGCTATGCTCACTCACATTCACTTCTTCTATCTACAGTCAACAAAACATCCCTCCTTTTTGTCTCATTCATGCATGCCCAGAAAATGGGTGCTCAAACCATTTCAAATTTAAAATGACCTAGCTAAATAAATTCTGGAGACCAACAGGGCTGGAGTCTAACGCGGGGGGTAGGTGCAATAAATTGTCTGACGAAGATTAATTCTTCCAACATATATTTCCATGAAAAAAAACTTCTGCATTTAAAACTGTCTTTTTGCCAATTTTGGCACCTCAAAATCAGGTTGCTAGATTTTAAATGTTGCCTTATCAAAAAATTTATAACATTGTGCCTCCCTTTAGTTATTCTTTAGTAGTAATCTGCTACACCACAATTGTAGGCACAAAACATGACCTTTCTATTTTTATTTTTAGTTTTAGTTTAAATGTCCATGAGTATTAAAAAAATTTCAGCGCCTTGACTAATGTCAATTTAAATTACTGTAAATCTGTGTTTGGATTCCTCTTGACGTAAGTATCATCCAAATTTCTTATTGAACTTTTTAATCTCCTTAAGACTTCTTTCGTGTCATATTGATATCTTAGAATGTTACTATATAAACTAACTGATTCTCTTTAAAATAAAAGATAGATATTTAACAGCCTTATTTAGAAAAGCTAGAGCTTAAACCTTCTTTTTTGGGGGAGGGAAATCTCTTTAAGAATCTTATCTTTTATAATAGAATTCTCTTAGAATGATTTCATTTTAAAGGAAAAAATAATAATGAAAAGAAATTATTTAGATATAAGAAGAATTTATTTTATTTTTATAGAAAGTTTTTTTTAATCTAGTATAATAATAAATAAATTTTATCTAGTATATTATCATTTAGGTGAAATTGCAGTAAACAAGAATATATTTGGGAAGTTATATCCTTTGATTTACTACATTTTGGACTTGAAATATCTTATTTTAATGGATTTATTTAACTTAGAATTTCATATAAGCTGTGTATTGAGCTATATTTGGAAAGTCATGTCCTTTGATTTATTATATTTTGGACTTGAAATATCTTATTTTAATGGATTTATTTAACTTAGAATTTTATATAAATTGTGTATTGAGTTGGCTTTGGGTAATTTGGTTAGAATTAAGGTTATTTATATATTTTTACATTAGTGAAATTTTATTTTGATTAGTTAAAAATAGGAGGCATCAACATTGTTGCTTGTTATATTAGTGGACAATTAGTTTTATATTTATAAAGGAAATTTAGCTTTGATTAGTTAAAAATCAATCATTGAAGTGTTAGTAATAGATAAGACTATTTAAGATAGAAGTTTTGATTCTTAGAAAGGAAATCATTTTCTTTACTGACATTCATTGATGGTAACCCTAGGTTGGAAACTCAACCTTTTGTAAAACTAGGACCTCTCTTGGATTGTATTTTTTACTTAGTAAAATTCTTAGGTAATTGAACTAGAATGTTGGAACCTTCCATAGTTGGGATGGTGAAAGTGAATGAATTGCATTTATGTTCTTATCTTACCATTACTTGCATGTAGTTAATAGTGGGATAGATTAAATAAAGTAGTTAGATCCTTAATGAATGTTTGGCCTCCTTGTTATTTTTAGTGAAGGTAAATAGGTGTGTCACGTCTATAGGAATTGTATAGATTCTTAAGCTAACTAAAGCTTCTTGTGGAGGAAAATGGTTAGCATAGTTATAATCTCTTTTTAGTAACCTTAGGGCTTAATAATATTAATATAATCAGTGCTACCTCCTAACCTCAATAGTAGATTTGTGAGGTCGTTCCTATATGGTTTTGTTTTGAAGATTAAATGTGTAGTTGTCTGCATTATATTATTCTACTTAAGAATAGAATAGAGATCAAATATTCTTTTAGTTCTAAGTATTTCATGATAAAATGAATTATGTCTTGAAGTAGTAGAACTCTTTAGTTGAAATTTTTCTTTTTAGAATCGTGACTTTCTTCTTAAGTATGTTATTAAATAAGAATTTATCTTGTTTTAATGAAAAATATGAATTTATTAGTTTACTTGGGATTAAGTTTTAAATGGTTCTTACAATTAACTTGGATCCCATTTGCTTGTCATTATAGACTTAGGGCATAAGTTCTAACTAGCGTTATGTACTATTGAAAATGAAAGATACTTTATTAGTATAATGTTTTATTACATCGTTAAGCATTGCAACATCCATATGGAGCCTATTTGAGGATACTAAAAGGAAATTAGATACGTGGGCTAAGGAAGTGATCTAGAATTATTGCATAGTTTGGGTATAATCATATTTGTAAGTAGTATTCACTCTAGAATATTGAATTAAGATGTGGGACCATAATAATGCATTGGAGGCATGTTTAAATGCCTAGGTTTCAATTTGTTAGGAAATGGTTAAGGTGGTATAATTGATAATTGCCACCTAATAAAGGTCTAGGGTTGTCTAGTAGTGTTGTTATAATTCCTTCACCCTTTACTAAGGAAATAAAGATAGTAGGGATGAAGGACAAAGAGACAATTCAAGAATGTTTAGTCAAAAAACTTATAGGACTAGGAAGTAGTAGAGTCCTAGTAAACTAAAGCATTGGTTAAGAAAGATCAATTACTTCTCATGCTCCCCCTTGTGGGTAGCAGTCGCAGAGGAACTATCTGGGGAGAATGGGCCCTAGAAAGGGCTGCATACCCACATAAATAGTTTACATGAAACCTAGAGTAGAAAATAGAACTACATATTTTACTCCTTGATCACGTTCAGAAGCGGGTATGTAGGCATCTTGGGGAACAAAGGATGTTCCCAATTTACAGGATTTAGGCACGAGGTTTTGGGGGGAAATCCTAGTTTCCCACATAAAAATCAATGCAACTTCTTAATGACTTAAGAAGCACCACAACCAGTTGACACCTCCACCAAACCTAGAATAAACTTATGAAAAGGAAAATACAAATTTAAATACTTGGAAGAATCCCCATTTGGGATTTACCTGACTCCCCTAGGCCTAGGGATGAATTCCAAGGTAGGACTCAAGAGACAATACTTGAATAGTTTAAATCCTGAAGACGTAGACCTCGGTGCACCTTGGAGGGAGTGTAGTCTTCAGAGAGTGACCTAGGATGATCTGTTAGATCTTGATGGGCTTAAGACTCTAGCTAGAGCACATACCTATCTCATTTGGATAGATGCCCATCCCGTATGGATGGAAGTTTACCTATCCCATTTGGATAGATGCCCATCCTGTATGGATGGAAGTTTACCTATCACATTTGGATAGATGCTTGTCCCTTTTGGACAAATGGCTACCCTATTTGGGTAGAGATACCCAAGTATGTTAAATCAACACTTAAACCAAACGTAGGAACCAAAAAAAATTGTAGTTACTCTAGAAGGGTTAATGTTTGGGAATCTCATAGGGTAACTGGAACCTTACATTGTTCCAATGTCGAGGTGACATTACAATGCTTACCCCTAGAGGGAATATAAAAAATCTCTTCTATATACTAGGGTGATATAAATAAAACTGCACCTCCCTCATGAGTACTAACTTCTTTAGCCACTAGATTATAGTATTCAACACATTTCATTATTAGGTCTAGAGATTGGAGTGCTATTAGAGAGCCTATAGCCTACACTAATCCACTATTTTTGAAGTTCTTAACCTAGGGTAACATTTGTTCTATAGCGATTGCCATCCTTCTTTGGAATTCATCTAGTCCCACATGTCCCACATCTATGTTCGTTACATTTACCCAATCATTGATTAACTTTGAAGTAGGAAGAACTTCTTTGTATTCCTACTTTATATGTGTATGAGAGATCATGTGTGTTTACAAAAGTCCTAGAAATTACTTCCTTAAGTTAACTAATTAATTTTTATAATTTTACCACATTTTTTTCTATTAATCTAAAATGAAATAAAATATGTTCAATTGGGACCCAAATACATATTTTTGTGATTGAATTGATCAAATTTGCAAGTTTTGGGGACTAAAACATTCAAAATGAGTGTTTTCATATTTTGGTGCAATTTAGAGTTTAGGTCAAGGATGCAAGGTGTAGTTTGGGTTTTGAGGTTGATATGAAGTTTGTAATTGGATACCTTTTAGAAATGAAGTGTGGTTGTTGACTGGACATCAAATGTGGTATGTAGTTTGCAGCTGGCTACAAAATAGAAAAAGGCTTTGAGTTTTTGATTTACAACTGCATTTCAGACTATAGCTACATTTTACAAGAAAATGCAAATTACAAATAATATATAAGTTTTGGCTAGGGTTTGGATGTAAAATGATCTTTATAAGTTTTTACTAACTACAAAAATCTTTGATTTTCTAGATTGCAATCAAGTGTTGGGACACAGGACTAGTTTGTAAACAAATGATTTTCAAATTATGGTATAAATTCATTAAGGAACTATTATATGACATAGTATAATCATATTTCCATAATCAAATTGAATAAAATTATTCAATCTAACCACACAAAGCAACTTACAGTAAGCAAATCACTAGTGGTAGGAATAGGAGATCCATCAAATATCAAAATAATTGATCACAACTGTAAATAAAATTTAACTAAAAATGAAAAGGAGTCATGAATCCAATTTCACCAATAAACAATCATAGGTGACATCATCAAGTGATTCTATTTTTATTGATTTCAAAATAGTAGAGTATTAACAATTCCTGATCAACTTTACTAAAGAGTGATTGCCTTTTTATAGAGGAGGCAAGAGCACTTAATATATAATGAATGGCGATGATTAATCCAACACCAAGGGTATAGATTTTATCCTCAATAAATGTTTGGGACAGGGTAATACTCTTCATCCATAACCAACTGTTTCATAATCCAATGGTTGCAATGGTATTTGACTTTATAGAAAAGAGAAAAATATAATTTTAAATATATTTATATAAAGACAAAATACGTTTTTGAAGAAGTTGATGAAAAAAGATAAAAGTGGCAAAATTTTCAAGGTAGTGTCTAGCAGATGAGCTTCTAAGCTAGTTAGTTGGTGACAATTGGTCTGAATAGGGCTTCAAACCCTGGGGAAATCTTTAATAATAACCTAATTATTTTCCCCTTCTCTTCTTTGATATTCCATCAAAGCAGTAAGAGTGCGATTAAGAGTTGTAGTCAAAGGGTCTCTAGAATAGGGCATTCTAAATTTTTGTGCATTATAAACCTTAGAATAGATAAGGTGGATTTTGTCTTATATGTCCCTTTAGAAAATGCTTTGATTTTCCCCTGATGTTAACCATTTTGTTCATTTGTGCCACATCGAAAGAGTATGGTGGAACTTGAAACCCTCTCTAATTGATTATTTTTTCTTGCTACTTAAATAGCTCCACATTCAAGTTGGTTTCATCACCAACATATTGCCCAATTATATCAGAGAGAAGCTCAAAAAAATCTCATAGGATGTCATAGATTATTTACCAACAAATGCACTCTTGCTCACACTTGTCCACAATTTCTCTTCTAAATTTCATCAATTCAAACCAAAGTTGAGGTAGACCCATAATGTCTTTGGTTAGGATGCCTTTGTTTATCAATAACTCTGTAGAAAGTTTGCACATAATCTCCAACCTTGAGAAGATTTGACAATACTCTTCTTCATTCTCTTTGTAGTCATCTACGATACCATTGATGTCATACTTTAGGTGAGCAAATATTTTGAGAGCTTGGAATGCTTCATCAATCACCTAAAAACTCTATTCATAAATTTACTTGAGCCAACCCTTTGTGGTCCTAGCCACATGCTTTATTTTATCTAGTTCATCTACTTCCAACTGAGAGAGGACTACAAGAGGAGAAATTCTACCATCTTGTTGTTGTAAGCAGACTATTAGATGCTTGGTGTATGCTTGGAGCTTTGCCACTTACTCCATTAGTTGTTTCTCAGTAATCCCATATTTGTGTATTCTATGAACAACACTAGTAAACTTGCATTCTACATGTTGGTTAACAGTTTTGTCCTTATTCTGAAAATAATTTATTCTAACTCTATACCCCTCTTTTGAAGAACAAATGAGTTAAACAACAAATGGGTGAACCTTTTATATTAGTTCCCCTCTGAATTTAGGTACAGCTCTCTTTAAGATTTTCAATGAATTTAATCTATTAAAGTATCCAAATGCACTTTTAACCAGAAAATGCTTAAGGCAAATTGATATTCATACATAACTATGTTATGAACACGATAAATTTATACAGTAACAGTGAGCAATAGAATGCACATATTCTACTTTTGGTATATTCAAATACATGAATACATTCATACGAACTTGTTGAACCAATAAATAATAGAACACATATGACGAGTTATCCAAATAAAGAGCAATTACTAGATGAAAGGAGATTTCACACAGAAAATCTAATTCCACATACTCAGATGCACAGATCCAAATAAGCAGTAATTGTTTCTTCTTCTCATTCACAGATGAAAATTACTCAGACAATCATCATATAATGTAAAACTATGAACAGTTTAGCTAAAATTCCCTTCTTCTTTCCTTCCCTAAACTTCTATATATCTTTCAAAGATTTTAAAAACCTATATATATGAATGGCTTAATCATGTCTTTGAGTAAATCAAACCCAGAGTTAACATAACTTTGACCTGTACGGGATTTAGTTTTTAACAACTGATTTTAAAGATTAAGATTGCTGAAAATAACATGATAGAGGAACTGAAATAAAGAAAATGAGCCAATGAGGTCATGACTGGGACGACAGGTTTGTATCTCTGGATTTGTTATCGGTGGCCTAGGAAGCACGTTGGGTCTTCCATTCCTGAAAAGCAGCAACGAACTCCTGAATCTTCGGGAAGTTGGGAATACCTATATGCTTCATTCTTGACCTCCAAACTTCTTTTTCCCTTCGCATTTTCCCAAATTTTTCTTTGTGTTCTGGAAGTCCGTCTATACAGAGATAAAGTAATGACTCGACTTTAGAAATCTGAGAGAAATCCTCAATTAAAATATTGTCATTTTCTCTAACAAAGCCAATTTTATCTTTGAATTATTGTACCACTACGTCGATATCTTCCACTAGTTTTCCATCATCTTTTATGTATTGAACATCAATACATTGCAAGTCACGTTGCAGCGATTGAGTGAATTCTGTTATTTCCTTAATCAGCTTTGTAAGTTCAAAGCGTCCTTGTCGGGATATGGAATTCCTCCATTCAATATTTTTCTTGTTTACATATAACAAATCCTCGTCCAAACCAGTCAGGTTCTTTTCTGTCAAAAACTTCTCCAGTCCATATTTCTGAACTTCATCTATTTGGTTTATTACATTCACCCACTTGCCCTCATCTTTCACCCAAACAGCAACCTGTGCTTTAAGATCTTCAATGGTGGCAGCAGTCAGATCATATATGCCCTTGAGTTCACGGATGTATTTGGTTCCTTTCTGCTCAATGTTATCCAACCAACTGTCAAATGTTTTTGTCACCATTTTGCTTCTATGAACCTGATCTAACATCTTTTGGTTGACAGGTGATTTCGGGTCAAAAGAGAGGGAGAGCTGTGAGATTGGCTACGGGTTAGGGTTGTGAATAGCATCAATGTACTCCGCCATTGAACGCAGAGTTTGCTTTAACTCCCTCTTGTCCTTTTCATCTTTCCAGGTTCGACTAACCATTCTCTTAGTAGATGCTTCAAGGTGGTGGACATCTACAGCTCTAGAAGCAGCACCGAGATCCACTTTCTCCACAATGAAATCGTGCACTGTTGGATCCTGCACTTCTTCCTCTGTCACTGGCTTAGCTATTTCAGCACTCTAGTTACCAGTGTTTGGATCAATGTTTATTCTGGATGTCGTCTTGAGTTTCTTGGACTTGGGGGTTTTCCCCAAACATTTGCTTACCATGTCCTCTAAAGGGACGACAAAAGGAATTACCTTTTTCTTGTCAGAGATAGAACTCTCTAGCCACTTTGGTGTAGGGGCTGAGGTTGTCTTCTTAAAGTTTAATCCATCAGAGGATACATTTGAAATCATCAATATTTCAGGGGTCTCTAGAATGGTCCCTGACTATGACCCGGTGTCAACTTCCTCTGTTCTATGTGGGCTTAGCTCCTTGTCACCCATAGGTTCTTCTGAATCTTCCTCTGAATTCAAATCAACAACTATTGTTTCAGAAGCCTGCTTCTTTCTTTTCCCTTTAGTCCTCAACCTTGTAACATGAGAGGGTAAGATATCTGTGAGGACTCTTCTGGACCTCTTAGTGGCAGGGCTTCTTTCAGTTGATAGCTTGGAAGCGCCTGCACCAAAGATAGCAATAGGTTGGTTAGAAGAGTCTATAGGAAGTGAAGATCCAATCATTAAAGTGATTTGTTGGGCATTTCTATCCTGAAGCCCTTCCTGTCTCTTTTCCCTCAACCATTTCTCAGTTCTCCTTATCACTAGAAGAGTTTTAACTTCAATCCTATCTTCCTCCTTTTTGCTCCAGTCCACCTCTAGAATGGGTAAGTGTTTTACTTTTTCAAACTGTGGGTCAACCACCTGTTCTTCATTATCAATAATTCTAGAAATATCCATGTTTAAATTGAGGGTAATTATTTGTCCCAAAGAAAACCTACACCACAGCCTTCTCCTGACCTCAAATTCATCTGGACAGTCTTCCAAGTAGTCCTCTAGTTTAGGAATATGTGAAAGCCCTGTTCCAGGGTCTAGGTTATCTCTGACAAATCCTTTACTATTGAATTGAGTCCTGGCAGTGAAGAACTGAAAATTGAACCTTATGAGGTTCACCTCCAAATTCAAGGCATCAGATTTTGATTGGCATGAATAATGCCCAAGTTCAATAGGAAAAGAAATACCAAAACTTTTTTTTGATGAGAATTTCTTATCAACATGTGCCAGCTGCCTACATACCTCCATCAGCACGAAACGATCAAACACATATCTAGGTAACTTCATAGGTTCACCATCAAATCCTCGAACTCTGATGTAAGTGAACTCAGAAAATTGGATGAAGAAGCTACCATAGATGCTAATCAGTTGCATTGCTTCACTGGACATTCTTTTACCCAGGTTCCCTACCAATTCATAAGTCATTTTGCTAGTGAAGACATCATTAACCCTTTTATAATTTTCATAACAATTCTTTCTCTGCAACTGTGAATAATATTCATAAATTTTACTATTCTCAGCTATGGGTGCATGGGGTAGGTCAAACCAATCTCTTGTAGATGCTAGACAATAGAACAGGTACAAAGACATAGAAATCTCTGTTACCCAGACAATTGCTCAAACCCTGATGTAGATAATCAGCCACTATTTCAGCCCAATCTAAATATTGTTCCCCTTGAAGGATGACTTGTATGAAAAAGTACATCCAATCCTCCCAATAATAGGCATGCTGATTACCCCTCAGTATGTGTAACAATACTACAATATCCCTCACTTCTTTAATCAAATGATCCCTAGTGAGTGGCCTGGGCAACCTTGAACCGCCCTTCTAAAATTTCAGCAGCCAGTTCCTTGCTATTACACTTTTGTAAGTTGGTTTCTTCTCTGAGAAATACCCATTGGAGGAAGTAATGTCAAGGCTGGAATACGCCTCTTTAGGCGGTATCTTCATCACAGACATGAGGGTTTGTTGTTGACATGAAATAACACATCACCGCTTGCATTTCTGATGCACCTGTCCTAGGGGTCATACCTATTCATACACTCTTGAACCAATCCTAGGCACAGTATAGCCTGAGGAAAAGCTGCAGCTTCAACTAAACCGCTATCTACGATTTTTCTTCATCGTAGGGGTTTGAACAGGGTTTCTAGTTCTTTCTTTAAATTCCTCTAAATCATATTGAACCAGTGCAGTATCTCCAAATTCTGAGTGAGAATAAGTAAGACCAGGACCATGTTCGTTCCCCAGACATGTAGATTTCAAAGACATACTTGGAGGATTACAATAAAACACTTCAAATTTTGAAAACAATAGAAATTCTAGAGATTCTTCTTTCCAGCAAAAGAACTATGAATAGCACATGGGAAACAGAACTCACCTTCAAGATATCTGAATTTACTGTGAAAACTTGAATAACAAGAGCCTTACACTTCTGGTGCTATCCTCCTCTGCGTTGCACAGTATGTTTACTTGCTAGACTTGGCTTGTTCTTAGTTAATAATGGCACTAACCAGATTGAATAATTATCGCTCGGAACAATACGTGCCAAAAATATTTGAAAAGACATGAACTCTGATTTCTTTATTAATAGCAAGTATTATTCACGCGCCATCATGAAGTATAATGATTATCCGTAGCCTCTGCTAAATTAGAGCTCTCGATTTCATGATGAGTTTCTGACATATTTTCCTCCAACTTTCCCGCTAAATTTGACTTAGAAAGTCGTGGGAACAAACGGGACCAAAATCATCAAATCTTTGAACTGTTGAACCATTGAACCTTTAGGACGTTGTTCAATGCGATGGTTCAACCATACCAATTGGACCATATAGATGAGCAAAGGATTCACTTGCGGAGATAGGGACTTAAACTCATGAACCGTTGAACTTGTAAAGATATGGTTCAATACGAAGGTTCAAAGACGCAAGGGTTATGTAGGCCAACAAACAGTTATGCGGCTTTGGTAAAAGGCTTCCAATTATGAAACAGTGAACTGTTGAACATTGAACCATTGAACTCCGCTATAGAGTACGAGCGGAAGGTTCAACGATACATTAATTACACAAGGTAACTGCATGACCCGACTTATAAGAAGGCAATGAATGTTGAACTTTAGACCGTTGAACCATTGAAGCTTGAACAAAAAGGTTCAAGTTCAACCTGAAAGTTCAAAGACGCATAAGACATACAAAACGATAGCTTGCTTTATGAGACACTTTGGACATATTGAACCATTAGAACTTTGAACTTTGAGAATGGTTCAGGTTCAAAGGTTCAAACCTTAAGTAACCTTGTCTACAAAGACAACAAACGGATAAAAATTGAAGGACCAAGAGTTGATTTACGAAACAAAGGTATAACCAAAAATATAACACAGTAAACTGGCTCTTGTTCAGGAAATATTACCAATGAATAAATAAATAAGGGCGACTCAAAAGGTAACATTGGCTCTGACTGGGGACTACATTTTATGGAAAAATGTAGAGAACTCAGAAGCTCTGGTTTCACAGAGCAAGGAAAATAGAGAAGAAAGGAAACAAAGCAGGACAAAAACAAAAACGGGAAAGGAAAACACAAAACCAAGCAAAGGGAAGACTATGTACAAAACAGGGGACCCTGTTTACAGACGATACAGCTTGAGATCCTGTCCATTATAGGACAGGGGTAAAATAGTTCCATCAGGATATTCCAATTTAAAATAATTTGGACCCAATACGTGGTGAATCTTGAAAGGTCCTTTCCAAAGCGAGTCAAATTTGCTATGTGCACCCTTTGGTTCTCTTCTTCTATCCCACAGTAATACTTCATCTCTTTCCATAAACTTTCTGGGTCTTGTTTTCTTGTCAAAAATTTCTTTAACTCTGGCCTGATGTACAGTAATTCAGTCAACCAACTCATTTCTCTCTTCTTCAATCTTAGTTAAATACATAATCCTCTTCTCCAGGGAATCTTAGAAATACTGATCCTCAATTACACTTTGCAGCTTGGCTGTAGATAGCTCCAGAGGTAAAGATAATTGGGCACCTATCCCATAAACTAATTCAAAAGGTGCCATCCCAATTGCTCTTTTCGAAGTTATTTTGTCGGCCTAGAGTGCTTCATACAACCTCTTATGCCAATCTCTGGGGTTTTCATTCACCAATTTCTTCATGATAGCAAATAGGTTCTTGTTACTGGACTCAGCTTGTCCATTCCCTTGGGGATAGTAATCTGATGAATGGGAGAGAGAAATACTATGTTCATAACATAAAGAAGTCATTTCAACTGAAGAGAAACTGGTAGCATTATCTGCTACAATCTTCTGGGGCACACCAAATCGTACCAAAATATTTTCTTTGAGAAAATTACAAACCACCTCTGAAGTTGTTCTTTTTACAAGGGCTACCTCAACCCATTTTGTGAAATAATCTGTTGCTGTTAAGATGTGGGTATGTCCTGCACTTGAGGGGGGTGAGATAGGCCCAATAAAATCCAATCCCCATTGTTTAAAGGGTTCTTCAACAACAACAGGCCTCAAAGGTAGAGCTGCAAGTTGTGGCCTCCCTGAGAACATTTTACATTTTTCACAATTGGCCACCCATCTATATGCATCCTTAAACATCCCTGGCCAGTAGTAACAATTTCTGAGGATTTTGAAAGCTGTAACTGAAGAAGAAAAATGTCCACCACAAGCTTGATTACGGAAAACTTCCAAGAGTTTATCTTGCTGCTCTTTATCTACACACCTCAGGAAAGTTCCATCTAATCCTTTCTTGTAAAGGACATCCCCCCAAATAACATATTTCGTAGCTTTTAGCTTCAGGTTTCTTTTCTCTTTAGGAGTTAAGTGATTAGGACAATCCCCATATGTAAGATAATGTGCCACATCCAGAAACCATGGGTCCTGCAAGCTTACCAATAAGACTATGGGGAGTCCTTCTCCTTCTTGTTTTTTGTTCTCAGCAATCAACTTACATAAGCCTTGACCCCTGATTAGCTTAGTAGGCTTAACTTCCAGGTCATATTCCTGAATTTTAGCAACCCACGTTGCTCTATTGTTTAATCCCACTTCTTGCTAAGTCAAAATACTTTTCACAGCTGAATTTGGAACAAATACAACTAAATGGGAATGAAGTATATAATATCTAAATTGTTTAACAGCTTTAACCACAGCAAAAGCTTGTTTTTCAACCAAAGAATATTTCAGCTCATGCCTTTTAAGGGGAACGCTCATAAAAGCTATGGGAACCTCTTCATCCAATTCATTTTTCTGTAACAAAATGCCTGACATGTTGTGTTCTGAAGCATAATAGTAAATAATAAAATCCTTTTGAAAATTAGGATTTACCAAAGTGGGAGTGTTTGCAATCGCTTCCTTGATATCCTCAAATGCCTTCGTAGCAACGTCACTCCACTTAAATGGTTGTTTCTCACTCATCATTCCAACAATGTGTTTTGTAATCTCAGCAAAGTCAGGAATGAACCTTCTGAGAAAATTGATCTGACCAAAGAAGGGCTTAACTCCAATTCTATTTGAAGGGAGACTAAGCTGTTGAATGGCCCTGACCCTCTCCAGATCAATTCTGATTCCGTCTTTTGAGACTAGATGTCCCAACAATTTTCCCTTAGTCACACAGAAAACTGACTTCTTGGGATTGAGTGAGATGCCATGGCTTCGACACCTTTGTAAGATAGACTCCAGATCTCTCAAGTGATCTTCTCTATTCTTGGAAAAAATAGTCAGATCATCAAGGTAAATAACAATAATTCTTTTCTTCAGGTCTCTAAAAGATGAATCCATTGCCGCTGAAAAGTTGCTCCTACATTAATCAAGCCAAAGGGCATTCGATTATAGGCAAAAGTTTCCCAAGGTGTAGTGAAAGCAGTCTTATGTTGATCTTCTGCAGCCACACCTATCTGATTGTAACCTGAGAAACCATCTAGCATAGACATCATTTCAAATCCGGCGACTGTCTGCAAGAGTGGTCCATCACAGGCAAGGGATAGTTATCCTTTAGGCTGGCCTGGTTCAAATTCCTAAAGTCAACACAGATCCTTATTTCTCCATTCTTCTTTCGTACTGGAACAATATTTGCCACCCAAGTGGAGTGATGGATTGGATAGATAATTCTAGCTTTCAGCATCTTATCAATCTCCTTGAAAATGGCTTCAGCAACTTTTGGATTATAATTCCTCAGCTTCTGTTTAAATGGGACTGCATTTGCTTTCAAAGGAATATGGTGTTGAAATTGTCCATGTCTAAAATTTTTAAAATCATTATAGCACTAGGCAAAAACATCCTTATACTTGATTAACAATTTGATCAACTTGTTTTTCTCCTCTGAAGAATAGCACCTACCAATAGATATCCATTTAGGATCAGCTTCATTCCCAATGTTTATCTTCTCATAATCCTCTGCTTTATCAGGAACACAGGGAGGTTTGCCTTTAATATATTCATCTCTTTGAGAAAACAAATGTTCTAAAGAAACCAGTCCTTTAGGGATTTTGTTTCCCTTTAACTGAATCATGTCATCTTTTGGATTAATCCCAGGGTCAGGACTGAATTCTTTACATTCTATTTCGGAACCTTCAAAATAGGTCCCCAGGAACATTTCAGCATTTTCTAAAAACTTTCTGATCTGATTATCACTCTCAAAAACTTGCCAGTTTTCAGCATTGTCAGGGATATTAGGACGATATACCATTTCTATTCTATAAGAATCTTTTTTGAAATCTGGGTGTGGCAAAAGGAGAGAAGCTGATACTGCTAAAGAATCTGCTCGGGAGTTTTGATCTCTAGGAATTGTTTCGATAGAGAAGGCATCAAAATATTCAATCTCATCCCATACCCTATTTCTGTAATGCCTTAGTCTCTCATTCTTAACAGAAAAGATCCCCCTTACCTGTTTCACAATTAATTCAGCATCACCCTTCACCTTAAGTACCTTCACACCCTTTCCTTTGGCTTCAAATAGCCCAAGCAGTAAGGCTTCATATTCCGTAGTATTGTTGGTGTTTTTAAACTCTAACTTAAAAGAATAAGAAAAAATTTCACCTTCAGGTGAGATCAACACAGCCCCAGCCCCTGAACCAGCAGTAGCACAACTACCATCAAATTCCATAACCCATAGTTCATCAGAATGTACAGATCTTTGCATTAATTCTTCTTTGGGGTCTACCTCGCAACTCTATTCAGAGGAGAGAAAATAGTTGCCAAATTCACATTCCTTAAATAAAATCTGGGCCTTGGGATCATCAGAGGGGTAGATAGTGAACTTGCACCTGGGCTCAGGTTCCAGCTTCACTTTCTGCTTCCCCACTAGGATTGTGGCTTCTGACCAATCCAGTTTGATTTGTCCACCCAAATCCTTGCAAAATGTCTTGCTCAAAAGCATTCCATAACTAGCAGGAATATCTGCTACCAAAATAGTCAATTTCACCCTTTTGTCAAGGTAAGCTGCAAGAGCAACTCGTGCATCTTTAATCTGCCCAAGCAAGGAAACCTATTTTCCATCCATAGAATAACATCTACCAAATGTTTTTGTGAGTGATAACCCTAGGGCTTTAGCCACAGAGGAAGGCATAATGTTATCAAAGGCTCTTGAATCTATAATGCAGTTACTAAGTTTATGGCCATTGATAAACAAAGACACATAGAAAGGATTGGGTTTCAAATCAGTATAAGGAGCATTGGTTGATGAGTTGGGAGTTGTTTTAGGGGCAGACAAGGATGACTCAGATGAGGAAGCAAATAGTCTAGCAATGGGGGATTCAGTATCAACCTCTAATTGATTCTCAAATTCAATTTGTGCAGGACTACCCTTAACATGTTTAACTAATTTGTCAAGTTCAGTAGGTTTCAACTTGAGATACTCAATAGGAGAAATTTGAATTTTTGCAGACTTACAGAAATCGACAATATCAAAAGAAGCATCTAGATCATTTCTATGTAGCAATCTATTTTCCTGAGCCTTCAAATTAGCATCATGAGTTCTAGTTAAAGGCTCCTTACCTTTGCCAGGTACTTCTTGAGTATTAGAGGGTCTCATATTCCTCTGACTCCTAGTGAGCATAGTGCATGAATGGTCTTCAAGGGTTACCAATATTTCACCTTCCCTTTCTGAATAAGACTCATATTCCAAGAAGTGTATTTAAGAGCCACCAGGTTCCTCAAAGTTCCTTTCTTCTTCTGTGGATTCCCCTAGCATATCTTGAGTAGCCGTCATCTGAGTGTACCTAAGCATTTCTGGGCAAGAATTTCCATCATGGTCGGTAGTCAAGTGAAAAATACACATGTTTCCCCTCCTAGGAGGAGCTTCAATAGCCAGTCTTGGCTGTGCTGATGTCAGGGGTAAAACTCTACCAGTATTTGCTTGTTGATTCAAATTCCTTCTGCTTATATCTTGATACAGTTGTTGGAAGGGGGCACCAGTTTTAGGTAGTTGCCTCTTTAAGACAATCATATCATTAACCAACCTTTGCACTATAGGATCCATAGATTATGAGGGCTGGGCATTTGGCACTTGGACCTCTCTCTTCCATTTACCGGCCATAATGAGATCATCCTCCAATCCGACTGCTAAGGCTTGTGCAGCTGGTAAATCAGCAATTACTCCTCTCCTGAGATGGAAGCTAATATCAGGAGGCATGGAATTAATAAAAAAACATTTTTGATTTTCGCCAGATGGTCTTTTAGTAGTAGGGATTTTGTTCACAATTCTATTAAATTTAGCCATGAATTCCCTCATAGGTTCATGGATCTCTTTCTTAAGTTGAGTCAGCTGTGCAAGGAGGTAATGCTCGTCCTCTGCACTTTTGAACCTATTTTCAAAAGCAGTCCTCATGTCATTCCAATTTGAAATTGAGAAATTGGTTAGGTGGTAAAACCATTATGCCGCAGTGTTAGTCAAAGTCTGCACAAAGAGCCTTATGGCAACATCTTGGTGTTGTACACCTAACACACTACATGCTACTGCAAAGGCACACAAATGTTCTTCTGGTGATTGTTTACCATCTCCATTGAATCTAGGCAAATTTTCTCTTGCATTTTTAGGTAATGGATTTAGGTTAGCCCCTAGGTTTAGAGGCCCTATGGCAGCTCCCCAAGGTTGAGCCATGGGTAGAAAATTTATAGCTAAGGGGATAACGGTGCCTGAAAGAGTTAAAGCTTGACAGACAGGGGAAGTAGAAGATTTAGGGGGACTAGGGGGTCTACTTCTAGCTCTTCTTGCACGAGTAGGGATATAAGGAAAATTAAGATTTTGCAGTGCTTGAAAGGTAGGGTCCTCAACTCCCTCTCTTCTCAAAGACTTGGTATATAGTCTAGAATCCAGCTTAAAATATTGAAGCTGGATAGGCAGTTATTGATTCCTGTACTGTTCTTGATTTCTTTGTGCTTCAAGGACTTGATTTCTTACTGCGTTTTGCGCTTGCCTTCTTCTCTGCCAGAGTAATAGCAATCTTAGATTATCGACCAATTCCTCTTCTTGTTCTAATACTCTGCTTGCTCTTCTATAATCTTCACTATTCCGACGAGTACGCCAAGCAAGGGTATTCAACTGGCCAATAATGTCTTCCTGCTTGTCTTGAAATCCAAGATTTGGTTGCAGAACAGGAATTATGTTTTCGTGTGGAAGCACCATTGTTGCTTCATATTCAAGCGACCAATCTTTTAATTAATGATTTTTTTTTTTGATCCCCAGCAGAGTCGCCAAAAACTGTTGGTTAACAGATTTGTCCTTATTCTGAAAATAATTTATTTTGACTCTATACCCCTCTTTTGAAGAACAAATGAGTTAAACAACAAATGGGTGAACCTTTTATATTAGTTCCCCTCTAAATTTAGGTACAGCTCCCTTTAAGATTTTCAATGAATTTAATCTATTCAAGTATCCAAATGCACTTTTAACCAGAAAATGCTTAAGGCAGACTGATATTCATACATAACTATGTTATGAACATAATAAATTTATATAGTAACAGTGAGCAATAGAATGCACAGATTCTACTTTTGGTATATTCAAATACATGAATACATTCATACGAACTTGCTGAACCAATAAATAATAGAACACATATGACGAGTTGTCCAAATAAAAAGCAATTACCAGATGAAAGGAGATTTCACACAGAAAATCTAATTCCACATACTCAAACGCACAGATCCAAATAAGCAGTAATTGTTTCTTCTTCTCATTCACAGATGAAAATTACTTAGACAATCATCATATAATGTAAAACTATGAACAGTTTAGCTAAAATTCCCTTCTTCTTTCCTTCCCTAAACTTCTATATATCTTTCAAAGATTTTAAAAACCCATATATATGAATGCCTTAATCATGTCTTTGAGTAAATCAAACCCAGAGTTAACATAACTCTGACCCGTACAGGATTTAGTTTTTAACAACTGATTTTAAAGATTAAGATTGCTGAAAATAACATGATAGAGGAACTGAAATAAAGAAAATGAGCCAATGAGGTCATGACTGGGACGACGGGTTTGTATCTCTAGATTTTCTATCGGTGGCCTGGGAAGCACGTTGGGTCTTCCATTCCTGAAAAGCAGCAACGAACTCCTAAATCTTCAGGAAGTTGGGAATACCTATATGCTTCATTCTTGACCTCCAAACTTCTTTTTCCCTTCGCATTTTCCCAAATTTTTCCTTGTGTTCTGGAAGTCCGTCTATACAGAGATAAAGTAATGACTCGACTTTAGAAATACGAGAGAAATCCTCAATTAAAATATTGTCATTTTCTCTAACAAAGCCGATTTTATCTTTGAATGATTGTACCACTGCGTCGACATCATCCACTGGTTTTCCATCATCTTTTATGTATTGAACATCAATACATTACAAGTCACGTTGCAGCGATTGAGTGAATTCTGTTATTTCCTTAATCAGCTTTGTAAGTTCAAAGCGTCCTTGTCGGGATATGGAATTCCTCCATTCAATATTTTTCTTGTTTACATATAACAAATCCTCATCCAAACCAGTCTGGTTCTTTTCTGTCAAAAACTTCTCCAGTCCATATTTCTGAACTTCATCTATTTGGTTTATTACATTCACCCACTTGCCCTCATCTTTCGCCCAAACAACAACCTGTGCTTTAAGATCTTCAATGGTGGCAGCAGTCAGATCATATATGCCCTTGAGTTCACGGATGTATTTGGTTCCTTTCTGCTCGATGTTATCCAACCAACTGTCAAATGTTTTTGTCACCATTTTGCTTCTATGAACCTGATCTAACATCTTTTGGTTGACAGGTGATTTCGAGTCAAAAGAGAGGGAGAGCTGTGAGATTGGCTGCGGGGTAGGGTTGTGAATAGCATCAATGTACTCCGCCATTGAACGCAGAGTTTGCTTTAACTCCCTCTTGTCCTTTTCATCTTTCCAGGTTTGACTAACCATTCTCTTAGTAGATGCTTCAAGGTGGTGGACATCTATAGCTCTGGAAGCAGCACCGAGAATCACTTTCTCCACAATGAAATCGTGCACTATTGGATCCTGCACTTCTTCCTCTGTCACTGACTTAGCTATTTCAGCACTCCAGTTACTAGTGTTTGGATCAATGTTTATTCTAGATGTCATCTTGAGTTTCTTGGAGTTGGGGGTTTTCCCTAAACATTTGCTTACCATGTCCTCTAAATGGACGACAAAAGGAATTACCTTTTTCTTGTCGGAGATAGAACTCTCTAGCCATTTTGGTGCAGGGGCTGAGTTTGTCTTCTCAGGGTTTAATCCATTAGAGGATACATTTGAAATCATCAATATTTCAGGGGTCTCTAGAATGGTCCCTGACTGTGACCTGGTGTCAACTTCCTCTGTTCTGTGTAGGCTTAGCTCCTTGTCACCCATAGGTTCTTCTGAATCTTCCTCTGAATTCAAATCAACAACTATTGTTTCAGAAGCCTACTTCTTTCTTTTCCCTTTAGTCCTCAACCTTGTAACATGAGAGGGTAAGATATCTGTGAGGACTCTTCTGGACCTCTTAGTGGCAGGGCTTCTTTCAGTTGATAGCTTGGAAGCACTTGCACCAAAGATAGCAATAGGTTGGTTAGAAGAGTCTATAGGAAGTGAAGATCCAATCATTGAAGTGATTTGTTGGGCATTTCTATCCTAAAGCCCTTCCTGTCTCTTTTCCCTCAACCATTTCTCAGTTCTCCTTATCACTGGAAGAGTTTTAACTTCAAGTTCTTCATTATCAATAATTCCATAAATATCCATGTTTAAATTGAGGGTAATTATTTGTCCCAAAGAAAACCTACACCACAGCCTTCTCCTGACCTCAAATTCATCTGGACAGTCTTCCAAGTAGTCCTCTAGTTTAGGAATATGTGAAAGCCCTGTTCCAGGGTCTAGGTTATCTCTGACAAATCCTTTACTATTGAATTGAGTCCTGGCAGTGAAGAACTGAAAATTGAACCTTTTGAGTTCACCTCCAAATTCAAGGCATCAGATTTTGATTGGCATGAATAATGCCCAAGTTCAATAGGAAAAAAAATACCAAAACCCTTTTTTGATGAGAATTTCTTATCAACATGTGCCAGCTGCCTACATACCTCCATCAGCACGAAACAATCAAACACATATCTAGGTAACTTCACAGGTTCACCATCAAATCCTCCAACTCTTATGTAAGTGAACTCAAAAAATTGGATGAAGAAGCTACCATAGATGCTAATCAGTTGCATTGCTTCACTGGACATTCTTTTACCCAAGTTCCCTGCCAATTCATAAGTCATTTTCCCAGTGAAGACATCATTAACCCTTTTATAATTTTCATAACAATTCTTTCTCTGCAACTGTGAATAATATTCATAAATTTTACTATTCTCAGCTATGGGTGCATGGGGTAGGTCAAACCAATCTCTTGTAGATGCTAGACAATAGAACAGGTACGAACACATATAGAAATCTCTGTTACCCAGACAATTGCTCAAACCCTGATGTAGACAATCAGCCACTATTTTAGCCCAATCTAAATATTGTTCCCCTTGAAGGATGACTTGTATGAAAAAGTACATCCAATCCTCCCAATAATAGGCATGCTGATTACCCCTCAGTCTGTGTAACAATACTACAATATCCCTCACTTCTTTAATCAAATGATCCCTAGTGAGTGGCCTGGGCAACCTTGAATCGCCCTTCTAAAATTTCAGCAGCTAGTTCCTTGCTATTACACTTTGTAAGTTGGTTTCTTATCTGAGAAATACCCATTGGAGGAAGTAATGTCAAGGCTGGAATACACCTCTTTAGGCAGTATCTTCATCACAGACATGAGGGTTTGTCTGTTCACATGAAATAACACATCACCGCTTGCATTTCTGACGCACCTGTCCTAGGGGTCGTACCTATTCATACAATCTTGAACCAATTCTGGGCACAGTATAGCCTAAGGAAAAGCTGCAGCTTCAACTAAACCGCTGTCTATGATTTTCTTCATCGTAGGGGTTTGAATAGGGTTTCTAGTTCTTTCTTTAAATTCCTCTAAATCATATTGAACCAGTGCAGTATCTCCAAATTCTAAGTGAGAATAAGTAAGACGAGGACCATGTTCGTTCCCCAGACACGTAGATTTCAAAGACATACTTGGAGGATTACAATAAAACACTTCAAATTTTGAAAACAATAGAAATTCCAGAGATTCTTCTTTCCAACAAAAGAACTATGAATAGCACATGGGAAACAAAACTCACCTTCAAGATATCTGAATTTACTACAAAAACTTGAATAACAAGAGCCTTACACTTCTAGCGCTATCTTCCTCCGCGTTGCACAGTATGTTTACTTGCTAGACTTGGCTTGTTCTTAGTTAATAATGGCACTAACCAGATTGAATAATTATCGCTTGGAACAATACGTGCCAAAAATATTTGAAAAGACATGAACTCTGATTTCTTCATTAGTAGCAAGTATTATTCATGTGCCATCATGAAGTATAATGATTATCCGTAGCCTCCGCTAAATTAGAGTTCTCGTTTTCATGATGAGTTTCTGACATATTTTCCTCCAACTTTCCCACTAAATTTGACTTAGAAAGCCGTGGGAAGAAGCGGGACCAAAATCATCAAATCTTTGAACTGTTGAACCATTGAACCTTTAGGACGTGGTTCAATGCGGTGGTTCAACCATACCAATTGGACCATATAGATGAGCAAAGGATTTACTTGTGGAGATAGGGACTTAAACTCATGAACCGTTGAACTTGTAAAGATATGGTTCAATACGAAGGTTCAAAGACGCAAGGGTTATGTAGGCCAACAAATAGTTACACGGCTTTGGTAAAAGGCTTCCAATTATGAAACAGTTAACTATTGAACCTTGAACCATTGAACTCCGCTATAGAGTACGAGCGGAAGGTTCAATGATACATTAATTACATGAGGTAACTGCGTGACCCGACTTATAAGAAGGCAATGAATGTTGAACTTTAGACCGTTGAACCATTGAAGCTTGAACAAAAAGGTTCAAGTTCAACCCTAAAGTTCAAAGACACATAAGACATACAAAACGACAGCTTGCTTTATGAGACACTTTGGACATATTGAACCATTAGAACTTTGAACTTTGAGAATGGTTCGGGTTCAAAGGTTCAAACCTTAAGTAACCTTGTCTACAAAGACAACAAACGGATAAAAATTGAAGGACCAAGAGTCGATTTACGAAACAAAGGTATAACCAAAAATATAACACGGTAAATGGGCTCTTGTTTAGGAAATATTACCAATGAATAAATAAATAAGGGCAACTCAAAAGGTAACACTGCACATCCTCAATCTCTTTGGCTCTACTAGCATGACCAAGGTTGGCTATGAAAATCTGATTAATCTTCTACCCTTAAATCTTTATCATCTTTACCCACTATAGGTGTTGAAATTTGTGCAACCCTCGACCTTGAGGCATCTTTTGAGATAGCTAAGATCACCCTAGATTTCTTTCTTCCTTGTGGCTTATCAATTTTACTCATGAAATTGGTAAAATCCAATGTATGGGATTTTCTTATTAGCTACTTTTGTTGCAATCTTATTTGTAACCATTAAGGTGTTAAATAATTATTATCAATAGTATATGCAATTTGTTATTGCTGGGGAGGAATAGGGACCTCCAGTTACTCCAAGCCCTTATTTACTTCTTTTTCCTCTACTTTCTATCTTTAGGATCAAGCTCTTTATTTGTGGAGACAAGTGATTCTTGTGTAGATACTTTCTCAATGAGTGACACCTCTTCATGCACCTTTTCGTACACTACCTCTTTGAAAGGGCCTAGTAGATGTCCACTTATTCCCCCTTGTAATTTTTCTCATTTACTTCCTTTTCTTGTCCCTTACCATCAACTTGAATCATTGCCTCTTTAGTAAAGACATCCTTTGTTGGCTCAGATGATCCATGCTTCGCTAGTGTAACCTCCTAAGATTCTAGTTTTTCACTTATTCTATATAGATTCTCCAAAGATGGAGGTGCTATTTGTTTTTGAGGGGAGTTGGAAGGAGTATCCAAATTTATTCTCTCCTACTCTAGTACAACCTTGTTTACTCAAAGATGATTGTGTGGATGATAGCAGAAATGGAGCCTATAGGAAAAGACTCCATTGGCTAGGAAGTGAGAAAAGAAGGGATGGATAAAGAAATAGAAGGGATACTAGTAGGGATGAGAATAGAAGGAATGGAAGGAGAAGTGGGAGACATGGTCGATGTGCCGGCAAGAATAGGAGTTTACACTTGCTGCAAAGATGGAGATGGAAATGGCAATGAGGAAGATGGAAGTGAGATAGAAGGAGAAGGTGGATATAAATATGAAGCTAACATAGTGGTGGAAGGAGTAGGGTGAACCATGGAAATGGTAGAAACTATTTGGAGGGATGGTATGGGAGATGTAGCAGTAGTGGAGATGGGAGGGATGTTGATGGAAGAGGTAGGAGGTGGAAAGGAGATGGGAAAGGGAAGGTAGGAGAGATGGTAGTGGAAGAAGTAGGGGATGAAATGGTGATAGTGGGAGGAACTTGAGAAACATTATCTTTCTTTCTCCTTCTATCCTTTCTCACCAATTTAGCTTTTGGCTCCTACTCTATAGCCTCTACTACTTGGTCATTTTTCTCTTATATACATGTGTCTGGGCTACATGAGGCTTTTGGCTACCTCTCATTCTACATTTGGTTGTTGTAGAGGTCTTCTTCTCTTTTCCTGTACTTTTATCCTTAGGGGGAGGAGGTACAAATTATTTTTCTTTGGCCCTTCACTATCCCTATCAATTTCCTTACCCTTGTCGTGAGAGGCCTTACCTACCTCAGAGGATCCTTCTAGAGATAGAACTTTAGGTACCCTCTTTCTCTTCTACTTTTTCTTAGTATATGATAGCTAAACTTGTTGAGCTACCAACTCTGCAGATTTCATATCTACCCATATCTTGTTGTATTTAATATTCTCCTTCATGAGCTCATCAAGGGAGCTCACTTCCTCTTCAACCCAGCTCACTTCCTCCTCTTCTACTATTATCCCATCATCTGATACTGGAACTGGGATAGTTCACAAATATTGAATAACTTGATATGATAGACAAGAAGTCTGGAGTATCTCCTCTTCTTGATTCACATTCTTTGTGTACCAAAGAATATTACTACTTGAATTGCATCTAAAGAAAAATATTATATAGCTTTGTTTTTTTATCATTACATTTCTCTATTATGAGTTACATGTGGTTACAAATTCTCTCATCTCCTGTAGGACTCATCTCTTTTTATCACTGATCTGGGAACATTTCTTTTTGGGATTAAAAAGAACTTGTTTGCTTTGTTTCAAATCATTTTAAGGTGTAATAGTGTATGCTCCCCCCCTCTGCTTCGCACAATCTTAGGGATCAAAAACCTTGATTTGATTCAATCTTTGTTGTCTTTGTTCATCCCAAGGTCCCTGGTGTGTATGATTTCTCCTTGCGCCATTTGATGATCTTGGAGATCAAAAACACCTTGGATTATTTCCTTTAGGAGGCATGCTAGGGGATTTCATCATCCCTAGGGATGACCTCAACCATGCATACCAATAATGTATATAAAGAGGGGAGAGAAAAATTTGTACCTCAATGGTGAACATGATTGGCCTAAATTGATCCCCAAGACCCTCGGTCCATCAAGACTTTGTTTGGTGATGTTTGTGGCATGTCGCTTGGAGTCTTGTTCATTTTTTGGACCCCATGTACCTTGTGTAAGGATGAATCTGTACTAGCATCTGATGTAGATGGTTCCTCTGGAAACTAAGATAAGAGCTTTAGCTCAGGGGGAGCTTTTATGGATATCTTTCACCCCTGCTAAAGAAAAGGTGCTAATGCTTTAGCATAAGAATATATGGTGTAGGTCAACATGCTTGAACTGTTGAAGAAAATTCAGGTAGAAAATCTTATAATTCAGAAGTTTGTGGAGCATTTGAAAGTGACTATGTATATAGAGAAAGGATTGACAACTTTATCTGATGAAGCATTTATGATGAATTAGGTTATGGAAATGGGTTTTATAAGCGATTATACTCAATACAATTCATTTTGCAATCAATTTCTCAAGCGAAGAAGAAAAGTAGATCAAGAGCTGAGCAGTGAAGAAGAGATTAAGGCAACTTGTGATTTAGTTCTTTCAAACCCTAGTGTGTCAAGAGAAGAAAATTTGATATTATTGATGCTAACAGTGAAGAAGAAATGGAAAAAGAAAAGGAGAAATTCACTATACATATGAGAAAGAAGAAAGGAGAAACAAGAAAAGAAGGGACTCCGAATGAATGTCAAATGCAAGAACCTTCAGATTCAGTAAGCCCACACTCTCCCATGAGGTTAGAAGCTCTATTTGCTAACATTACTCAACATGATGCATTAGGAGATACTGCAAAAATATATAATGATGCAAATGAGACAAATAAGGCCGCTATAATTGAGGCAATAATAAAATATATCATAGTATATAAAGTTGACATGAAAAATATTGCAAGTCAAATCCCTGCAGAGGTCTGAGAAATTTTGATATAAGAAAAGAATCTTTTGAGGGAGAAAGAAAAATAAAAGAACATGCATTGAAGAATATTGGCATTTCATTGTTTGCGGAGAATAAGGCCACATTGGCCAAGTTGTATTCAAAGGAATTGAGAACAAAGAAAAGGTTAAATACCCTTATGGGCAAAGATAAAAGTGATTTTGATAAACTGCAAAAGGAGGCAATAGATAAAGTTGCAGACCTAGCACAAAGGCTAGGAATGACTCCTAAGAATAAGAAAGAGGATATAGCTGATCCTAAAGCAGATGCATAGAAGGTTGATGCTCAACATGAGCATATATTAGATGATAATAAATCTCTAGAAGAAAAAGGAAGAATTGAGGTGACTGCAGAGGATGAGATGAATGTGGAGAATGTTGCAGCCACCAAAGAAGATGCTACTAAGGAGAACTTGCCTAGTCCTCCTCTAGTTTCTGGGACACCTGCTCCTCCAAATAATAATAATAAGTTCATCAGTGAGCAGAGAACAAAAGAAGACACATCCACCTCTCCTCTGAAAGATGAGGAAATAAAGGAGAAGATGCAAAGAAAGATGAGGAATAAAGGAGAAAGCAGAAGATGCAAAGAAAGATGAAGAACTAAAGGATAAGGAAGAGGATATAGATGAACAAGAAATTGTTAAAGAAGATGAGGATAAGAACAAAGAAGTTTCCAGAGATGTAGAGACTAAGGAAGCAAATCTTGAACACTCTGATAAAGATGAAGATAAATATTTGAAGGAACAAGCTGCAGAGACTACAAGGACTTCTGGTGAATCTTTTTGTTCCTCTGAATACTCCCTAAAGAATCTACTGAATATGCAATTAAACTTTCAACCTATTGTATCTATTGTGCATTTTCTTGCACACCATTTCAAAAAGAGTTTACACTACTTTATGGATTCATTTCAAAATGAGTCAAATTGGATTCTAATGAAGAATCATATGAAGGTACTATATCTCTCAAGATGTGGTTTATTCTAATACACATGCATTATTCATAAGCCATGATGAGTATGACTATGCAATGAACATCACAGAAACAAAGATGTATATAGCTATGGCATTGTTTTCCTTGAATTTCTAACTGGTAGGAATGTTGTGGAAGCATTCGTTGGTGATGAATTACATATTGTGGATTGGGTCAAAAGTTTAAAGAAAGGCCCAACACAACTATTCAATGATGAGTCACCCATAAATGAATATCTAGCCAATACAAAATAACTCAATCACTAGAAATAACAACACAAAGGACCACAAAGGGATCAAACTAACAACATAGGAGGAAGAGGATAGAGGGGATGGCAGGGCAAACAACTCTTCTAGGCCTCAGTGGACCAAACAACAACACTTGACATCAAACAGGACAAGACTGTCCACTCACTCTCCATTGCTTCAACATAGCATAATGACACCATTTGTAGGTTCATACACATAGGAACCTTCCCAAAATTTCTAGGGACCCTAGACCTTCTAGGTTTGACTTTCCCAAGCCCACAAAACCATACAAATGCCTAGAGGATACATCCTTGTACCACCTCCTTCACAAACTTACTCACTTCCTTGTAGCCCTCTTTTTAGGACTATCATAAAATAACTTTTGTTTCAGACCTCTTCTCCAATTACTACCCATTACCTTGTTCTTGAACCTATTAAACATGTAACATAGGTTTCTTTGGAACACTACATCCAAAACTTGACTGTACCCTGCTGTCCCAAGGGCTAATTAGGCCTCCTAGACATGAAAAAAGGCTAGAAAACTTATTTCTAATTACAAAGACCCACTCCAAGGTATCAAATAGATCATAAAAAGGTCTAAATATTCTGTTTTCAAAGGTTTTGTGCCAAACTTCTCCATCGCCCTTCAAAAAGCAACTCTACCTATGTTAGGATTGTCAAAACATAGTGTTATTGGACTTCAAGAAACACAAAAATCTATCCTTTCCCACCAACTCCACCATTCTTGCAACACAAAAATTAGAGAAACAGCAACAAAATATCTCCATATCATCCATTATCGGGTTAGAGTGTGGATGGAAATGGCTCCCAAGCCATCAATTTCTTCAGAAACCCCAGAAACTAGATTTTTGGACCAAAAATCAGAAAAATGCCAATAAAATTTTTAAACAAAAATATTAATCTACCAAATAAAATGAAAAATAGAGCTAACACACTCCTCTTCCAGATTTCATTTTGTTCCCTCCATGAAAATTCTGTACATTTCCGTACAAGTGCTTGAAAACTAAGAAAACCACCAAAAATTGCAGAAAAAACTATATTTTTTTCTCTTATCTCTTTTGAAAACTTTCCCCACACAAGAAAATTTGATTCTTTTCAGCTATCATATGCATATTACATTAACATGCATGTTTTTCTCCTCTTTCCATCATGGAAATCCAAAAAAAGAAGGTAATTAAAGCCTTCCATAAGAAAACAAAAAGGCTGTCCTAAAATCTAGGGAAAAAAAACTGCAGGCCTATTATTAGAAATTTTCCTTTTCTAAGGCCACCACTACATGACCATGCCTTTAGAAGGCTTTAATACATTAATTTAAAACTTTATTTTGTCTTTAATAACCAAAATTACAAAAATTTGACTAAATGATTATTCTAGGTGCACTGAACCATACACCCTAACTTGTAACTTTTCCAAGTCCCTTGGAAATATTCTTGCAAATTGTCCTTCATGGCTCCATGCTTGTCTTCATTTGGTCTATGTTGCCTTGATCCTTCACTATCCTTGTTATCTTTTCTCTTGTCCTTCTTTGAAATGTGTTTCACTCTGTCATAGAGTGCTCTGTCAACTTCACTCTTCTTTACCTCTGTCAACACTTTCTTCTCAACTCCTTTCTCACACCACTGTCTCATACTTTTCTCTCTCTATTGTCCACTGTCACCTTACCTTTACCAACCTCTGTCAGACCTACAACTAGGGTGTTCACTATCCTAGGAACTTTGCAAACTATTGCACCAACTTCATTTGGTTGTCTCTTATTTCTACTCTTCACCATAGGGCACATGATTGTTCCTACTAAGACTCCTTCACTAACTTCTTGCCTTACCACAGGCTCTACACTCTTATACTTCTCATTTTCACTCACCTCCTTCTTCCACATGAAGATATTTCTCCTCACAATTGGCTGCAACTTTTCTTCACACTTACTTTTTGCTATTTCAACAACTTTGTGCCTTGAGAAGGCTGCATACTCCTTGTTTGGACTCTCCTCAAACATTACTGGCTCCTTCTTGCCAAACATGATCATATTTACTATTCTTGACTACTCCTCTAATGGCAGTAGTACAAAAGTCTTATCATCCTTCTTGATAGTGAAGGTATTGGCTCTTCCATCATAGACTACAAACCTATCAAATTACTAGGGTCTTCCCAGTATCACATGACAACAATCCATAGGTAGGATGTCACAAAGTACCCTATCCTCATATGCTCCAATTTTAAACTCAACTAATGCTTGTTCAGTCACTAAAATGGACTGATGATCACTCACCCAAGAATTTTTGTAGGGAACTTCCCTAGGAACTCTCTTTAACTTTAGTTTATCTACCATCTCACTTGACACCATATTATCAGTACAACTAGAATCCACTATCACTTTACATACCTTGTCCTTGCTCTTGCAAGTTGTCTTAAACAATGCTCTCCTCTGAATTAGCTCCTTCTCCCTAGAAGTCTTCAATAGTGCTCTTTCTCTCAGCATCAATGCTTCTCCTGCCTTAGCATCACACCTTGTGTAACTAGAACTATCACATTCTTCTTCTTGGACTAATTGAGTCCTTCTTTCACTCTTCCTTTCACCATCATTTGAAAATTTTTTCTTTTCAGGACACTTATATGCTGGGTGCCCAAACTCTTGGCAATTATAACACTTACCTGCAAAGGTGTTTGTACTCCTTCCACCACCAAATCTACCTTTGGGACCTCTACCTCTGAAATCTGCATTTTGTCCTTGTCTGAAATCAGCACCTTGTCCTTGTGCCTTGCTCATGTCTTCTTGACTTTCACTGACTTGTTTTGTATTGAAAGAACCTCTACCTCTAGAGGTATTGCCTCTACCTCTAGCTGACTTATCTTGTCTCCTTTTCAACTTCTCTTCCACTCTAATTGCCATCTGATAACAGTCTTCAACACTCCTTGGATTTGCCAGCACTAACTCATCCTGCATGTTAAACCTCAAACCACCAATATACCTAGCAACTTTTTGCACTTCACTTTCACTTTGACCAGACCTTATACTCAACTTATAGACCTTATACTCAACTTATAAAACTCTTCAGTGCATGTCTTAACATCCATTTCCTTTTTCCTTAAACTTTGAAGCTTCTTAAACATTTGAACTTCATAATCTTTAGGCAAGAATTTACCTTTAATTTTTGCTACCATCTTGTCCCATGAGACAATCTTTGACTTTCCTTGCTTTCTTCTCTCTGTCTACTAATAATCCCACCATAACAAAGCATGACCATTTAGCTTGGTCTTTGCAATCTTCACCTTCTAATCCTCAAGAACTTCTTCACACTCAAAGTGGTTGTCCAATGCTGCAACCCAATCTAACAACTCTTCATCATCTAGGCTTCCTCCATACTTTGGCACATCTATCTTCATCTTGTGATTGTTGTCTTTTACTACCCTTAGCAACTTTACCATCCTCTGATCCTCAGGGTCTAACTCTTCTTCCACATCTTCATACTCAACTTCTTCTTCTTCCTTAGATTCAATCTCATCCCCTAGAGCCACTCCTCTTCTCTGATTTTGTTCTAGGGTAGCCATTCTTTCTTTCAGCTCCCTTAACTCTCTAGCATGTTTCTCCTTCAGCTCATTCATCTCTTGAGCCATGTTTCTTCCTTTTGGAGGCATCCTGACAAATTGCCTCTTCAACTCAACACTTCACAGACCTACTAACTGTGCTCTGATACCAATTTGATGCAGAGGTAACAACACAAAGGACCACAAAGGGATCAAACTAACAACACAGGAGGAAGAGGATAGAGGGGATGGTAGGGCAAACAACTCTTCTAGGCCTCAATGGACCAAACAGCAACACTTGACATCAAACAGGACAAGACTGTCCACTCACTCTCCATTGCTTCAACATAGCATAATGACACCATTTGTAGGTTCATACACATGGGAACCTTCCCAAAATTTCTAGAGACCCTAGACCTTCTAGGTTTGACTGTCCCAAGCCCACAAAACCATAAAAATGCCTAGGGGATACCTCCTTGTACCACCTCCTTCACAAACTGACTCACTTCCTTATAGCCCTCTTTTTAGGATTGTCATAAAATAACTTTTGTTTCAGACCTCTTCTCCAAACTATCAAGGGCTTTTTGACCACCCATTACCTTGTTCTTGAAGATATTAAACATGCAACATAGGTTTCTTTGGAACACTACATCCAAAACTTGACTGTACCCTGCTGTCCCAAGGGCTAATTAGGCCTCCTAGACATGAAAAAAGGCTAGAAAACTTATTTCCAATTACAAAGACCCACCCCAAGGTATCAAATAGATCTTAAAAGGTCTAAATACTCTATTTTCAAAGGTTTTGTGCCAAAATTCTCCATTGCCCTTCAAAAAGCAACTCTACCTATGTTGGGACTGTCAAAACATAGTGTTATTAGACTTCAAGAAACACACAAATCTATCCTTTCCCACCAACTCCACCATTCTTGCAACACAAAAATCAAAGAAACAGAAACAAAATATCTCCATCTCATCCATTATTGGGTTAGAGTGTGGATGGAAATGGCTTCCAAGCCATCAATTTCTTCAGAAACCCCAGAAACTAGATTTTTGGACCAAAAATCAGAAAAATACCAATAAAACTCTTAAACAAAAATATTTATCTACCAAATAAAATGAAAAATAGAGCTAAAACAGCCCTCTTCCAGATTTCATTTTGTTCCCTCCATGAAAATTCTGTACATTTCCGTACAAGTGCTTGAAAACTAAGAAAACCACCAAAAATTGCAGGAAAAACTATATTATTTTCTCTTATCTCTTTTGAAAACTTTCCCCACACAAGCAAATTCTATTCTCTTCAGCTATCATATGCATATTACATTAAAATCTATGTTTTTCTCCTCTTTCCATCATGGAAAGCCAAAAAAAGAAGGTAATTAAAGCCTTCCATAAAGAAAACAAAAAGGCTATCCTAAAATCTAGGAAAAAAAAATCTACAGGCCTATTATTAGAAATTTTCCTTTTCTAAGGCCACCACTACATGACCATGCCTTTAGAAGGCTTTAATACATTAATTTAAAACTTTATTTTGTCTTTAACAACCAAAATTACAAAAATTTGACTAAATGATTATTCTAGGTGCACTACACCACATGATGAGTATGACTATGCAATGACCATCACAGAAACAAAGATGTATATAGCTATGGCATTATTTTCCTTGAATTTCTAACTGGTAGGAATGTTGTGGAAGCATTCGTTGGTGATGAATTACATATTGCGGATTGGGTCAAAAGTTTAAAGAAAGGCCCAACACAACTATTCAATGATGAGTCACCCATAAATGAATATCTAGCCAATACAAAATAACTCAATCACCAGAAATAATAGTGTGAGCATCATATGAAAGGTCTTTCGAAGGTATAAGGATAGGCGCCATCATTGAAGGCACTCAGCTAAAATTGAAAGATGGCCTCTTAAGGCACATACAGTTTCAAATCAAAAGTGTTAGGGAGAATAAGGAGTTCAATCTTAAGGCACAGAACATTTGATGCAAAACCAACATTCATATGATAGAGGTACTACCAACCAAGAAGGAGGCCCACTCAAATGAGGGCGGAGTCTTAAAAGGGATCGGTCTTCAAAAAAGACACGGCACCATATAAAAGAAGGTGAGGAGTATAGAAGAATGAAGTTCAGCCTATTATGATATCAAAGAGGCTTGATCTTATTAGAGAATGGTGTGGTCTCCATAGTCAAGTGATCAGCCTAAAAATGATGCACTGTATATCAGATGAAGCTTAGTGGCCATTCCAAGCTAAGGAGCTCAGCAATAAAGTGATGCTACTTTATTCAAAGCACAGCCACTAAATGTGGCACTCAAAAGAAAATTCATAGTGCATCAGCATTCATGCATTGTCATAATGGAAGATGTTGCAACATTCTAGACTCAAAGACGCAACACCAAATATGAGACAGGCTTAGCATATAGAAAGAGCAGCACTCCACTTCAAAAGAATAAAGTTGCCAGATTATGAGAAATGGGCACTCCAATCTTTATAAGGAACATCAACTCTCAACACAACCATGAAAGGAGGCTCATTGACCTAAGCTAGCCGCCATCATAAAGGTAAACATAGTTTTCAAATCTCATTATACCTATCATTTGTAAAGTACAATGCTCTTCTCATAGCACCAGTGTAAGCTACATATCAACCATACATTGGGCACATCAAAAGAGGTCTTAGGTATTAGGAACAAAGGTAATACCAAAATCAATAAATGTACAATCTTTATTATAGGAACAATCTTTATAGGGAAGCACGCTGTCATACATAGGTGCATGAGTCTATATGATAATATGGCATCCAATATTAAACATGGCACAGCTTCTCTGCTTCATACATATCACAGTGGTGCACCATATGAATAGGGTTTGGCCTATGAAGATTGAAGATGGCACAAGCATACAGAGTCATCTACTTCAATGCAATTAGATATGAGAATGTTACCTTTGAAGAAGACATGCAATGAATATAAATGATGCTATCATTGTTCAAAGGGGTGTAGCATTGAGTCTCAGAAGGTTCTATTCACCACCAAATCTAGAGCACATCGTCAAATAAAGAGTATGTGCTTGTTTGATCTTTCAAGGTAAGGTAGAGTCAAAGGTAATGGTGCAGTAGCAAATCAAAGGTGCCATTAACAACCAGCATAACGAGCATAAGACTCCCAGTCATAAGAATATGCAATGGGCATTGGTGCTCATTAAAGATGAAGTGATTTAGGGTTTGAAAATCTGTAACATAGACACCGTAGATGCAGAAGATGAATCAACGACTCATGATATGCTACAGAATGAGAGGCATCAAGCTGTCAGAAGGAAGAACAACCATTAATGGTGCTGCAAGATTGAATGATGGCTCAGTCTAAATAAAATCATCACCATAAGAAATGTAGATTTATAAGAAATCAAGGAGAAATATGTAAAGACTCAAACAATTTAATGATAGGCTCGGCCTGCAGAAGTAAAAGTTTCGGCCACACAACAGTAACAGATCATGGTGGCCTCTCAAAAGAATGATTCAAGGTGCCAGAGATAGGGTTTACAAAGATAAAATGCACAGCAATAGTCCAATTAAAAGATAGATCAATGGCTTAGAGAGGGCTCAAGAAAGGAGGCACTGGGAGGCAACACTTGTCACTCCCATGTGGCTTTAAAGTAGTAGTAGCAAAGGTTTTTCCAAAACAAGCGCTATGCCACCATGTGGGAGAAGCGGGAGGCAAAAAATTGAGTCTTTATTTTTATTTTTATAAATCTATTGGAAAAAAAGATTCACATGAGTCTTGTCAAGTGGGAATCTTTATTAAAATAATATTGAGTCTTATAAATGTTGTGGTGCCCTCCTCCAAGTTAAGCCAAGCTTTATTAAGTAGTAAGAGCCATGGGTAAATAAAGATTCACGGGAGTCTGAAAATGAGTTTTAAATAAACATAAAGAATCATATTATAACTGGTGGGTCCCATTGTAAAGTGACGCAAAGTTTTATTATTTTTTACTCTAATAAGAGACTCCCTACTCACGAGAAATAAAAGCAAGCTATAGTAGAGGAAAATAATGCAATGCTTTATTATATTTTATGACTCTCTTTTGACTATTCACAGGAGATAAGCATGCAAACCTAATTTCTCATGCTGCCTCTCATTTTCATAGCAGCCAACAAAAGTAGAAATGAGTGGGAGTTTATTTTTTCAGCCAAGGCAAATGCATTTTTCTAGCCATGGAGTTTGAGGCGCAGACCCAGTTAACTGAAGTCACAGTTACCAGGTCTGATTTTGGTGGGATTTTCAGTTGCAGATATTTTCTAGGCAGTTGCAAGGATTTTCAGAGGATGACAAGGGGTTTTTCTCTTATAAATACAGATATCCACATCAAAGAAAGGGAGTTTGACACATAGAGATCAGAGATTTTCAGCAGTAATAGATACATTTTCTTTTGCCTCATATGTTGCCTCTCAATAAGAGATGAACATTTTATTTTGTGCAAGCAATTTGGCCTCTGTAATTTTGTTCTCTTATCAAATAATGAAAAGTGGTGGTGTTTTGTGTAGATCTAATTCTATTTCTGTTCTTGCTTCTTATTTTCTATTTTGGGCCTTTGTTAAATCTGATTTAAATGTTGGGTTATTAATCATGTTGATGCTCTTTAGTTTTCTAGTAAATCATTTAGGGTTTTATCATTATGTTGTTTAGAGTTAGGAAATGAATCTGACGCATCACCTTAGGAGTTATTTACATTGTATCTGTAATCTTGTTTTTTCTTCCCTTTCCAAAAACCCATTTAAAAGGATGAGCCAACTTCTATAAAATGTGGAGGTTGCTTCAAGAATCAATCCCACATCTGTGAAGTTTCCCATGTTGGTGATGGATTAAGCATAAAAATTTATACATCAACAGTTTTTGGCACTCCTAGTGGGACTGGAATCAAGGACTTGGGTCTTTGTTTTCACTAAATCTTTACTTTATATTTTGTAGTTTTGATGGTAAATCACAAAAAATATATGCTAATGGGAGCATGAATCTTCCACCTGGTGACTCTATTGGTGACTCGTTCTCATCTCTTTACTTTTGCAGACCATGGCAGCCTTAGGTATCTATGTGCATATGAATATTCCTATAAGGGATTTGCCTTTTGTGACTTGGGATTCAAGTCCTCTTGTTCTTCAGTAGTAGGGTTAGGTTCCTGATGCAGCATAGAAAGCATTGCCTCATTTTCTTGGGGATGGATTAGTTTGTCCTATAGATCACATTCAAGATGTGGAAAATTTATGCACCGTTCACAATGTCACAATTTAAAATGAAGCCCTCTTATTGTTGGTATCCTCCCTTAAAGGCAAAGCAAGGGAATGGTATAGAAGTATGCAGCCTAGTTCGGTAACTGGATGGGATCAGTTAGGAGGGCTCATTTACAAGCAATTCAAGGAAAGGATAGATGTCATGTACCTCACCCAGAATCTCATCACAATCAAGAGGCATCCTATGGAGTCCATGCCTGATTTCAATGCAAGACTTGATAAGGTATGGAAGAAATTCTTAGTTGATATCAAGCCTTCCCCAATTTTTGCATTCTTGTATTATTTAAAGGATCTAGATCCTAAAATCTCTATGATGATCCAAGCCTTAGGAGGTAAAACCCAACCCCAATCATATTGTCTATCTATTAGAGCTAAAAATAACCTCATGGAGGCTGGTAAATTGTCTCCTCTGTCCTTAAAACTATTAATACCTCATGCAAACATCCCGTCTCAGGCTCTTTCTTGTAGCCAAATGCATACTTGTTCTAGTCCACCCACCCTCCCTACTGATTTGCCAAATCATAAGGAGATGCTAGAGATAAAAAAACTCCTAAAATCTTTCACCCATGAGCTAAATGAGCTAAAAGATCAAGCCATGTACCATGCTGATCCAAATGTCATACCTCAAATCCTTCATGGATAGCAATATCAATATAGACATTTCATGAATGAGATCCTCCCCTAGACACAAAAGAGACTCCCTTATTTTGAGAATTATTCTTTGCAAGCCTCCATGTCTACAAATCAGATAGTTGAAGTCACAGATCAGGTTCTTTGTCATTTTGATGTCAAAGAAAATTTGAGTCTTAAAGATAAAAGGACAAGCAAGGAGGTAACTCATGTCTATTCAGTGTGTCCTTCTAGTTTTCAGTATCATGTACCCGTGGCAAAGAGTGACTAAGAAACTCAGTTAACTGATGAAAGAGATTCATAGGAAGCCTATGAATTGAGTCTTCTAGAAGCCAAAAAGTACTTTAAAGGGGGCTTTAAAGCTGAAAAGTACTTTAAAGGGGGCTTTGAAGATAAAAAGTATTGGGTATAGGATGATGCATAGTCTGTACCTCATCTTGAGGAAGAAGTTGCAAAGAAAATTGTAGAGTCTACAAGGGGTGACTGCTTTTATGTTTGTCATAAGTTTTCACATCTTGAAATAGATAGCACAGAGATGCATAAGCATGATGAAGAGAAAAATGAGGATTTATTCTCAGTTTTTCAACTAGGGTATCAAATTCTAGATGGAGAGGATTCCACTATTGAGCAAGTGAATGGATGTTTTGTAAAGCCTCTCTAGGATGATCATAAAGATGAGGTTGAAGAGGAAGTATGTATAAGAATTGATCTATTTTCTATTTTTGAAAATGGATACTCTCTTTTTCTTGATGAAGACCCATAAGTGCATATAAAGATTCATGATAATATGGCCTCAAGAGATAGCTAGAATGGTAAAGAGTCGCATAAAGAGTTGCATCACACTATGTTCATCTTGCAAGAAGACATCCCAATTAGATTCAAGACTGTTATTGGCAGCTCCGTCACCTACAAGCCTCATTTCAATGCTATCTTGAGTCATGAACCTGTGAGAGAACATAAAAAAGAGATCACTGAGGAAGTTTTGTTGATAGAAGCCTTCAAATGCAAGCAGAGAAGTGAGCTCCAACACTTGATTTTCCCTTCCCACCCTCTGTTGAAGCAAGAACAACATGCAGAACAACCTGACTGGTATTTTCATGCCAAAGAGGAACCTCCAGAGTGTAGAAAGGCCAAATGATACAAGATCCTGATATTTTTTTTATGTATTTCATTTGGTATATCATCAGTTCAATAAGGATTTAGTGGCACGGAATCATCCATACCAGTAGTTATTTTGCCATTCCTATTAATGGGCATGTCCCTATATGTTTCATATGTCAGTAATTGGATCTCAATAATAAGTTGCATCTCCAACATAGATTTCAATTTCAGTTTTGTTTCTTTCAATAAATCTCAGCTGCAATAAAGGATCTATGGTCAGTTTAGTGATCAGTTGTGGAATGTGTTTGGGTCAGTAGTGTTTTAGTTTTAGAATCAATGCATTTGTTGGGCAGCCTGCATCATTTATGGTGACACATGTTTTGAGTGCCAGTCAATTTTCAGTTAAATGAATGTTTCAAATTCAATATAATGGACACTATGCCAAATGGACAAGGCACTAATCTATGAAACTATAGATTCTGGGATTCAAGTGAGTAGGCTCACTTACCCAAATAGTCGCCAAGAACTGTTGTGCATTTTCTTGCACACCATTTCAAAAAAAAATTACACTACTTTATGGATTCATTTTAGAATGAATTAGTTTGGATTCCAATGAAGATTCACATGGAGGTACTATATCTCTCAAGATGTGGTTTATTCTAATACACATGCAGTATTCATAAGCCATGATGAGTATGACTATGCAATGAACATCAGAGAAATAGAAATGTATATAGCTATGGCATTATTTTCCTTGAATTTCTAACTAGTAGGAATGATGTGGATGCATTCATTGGTCATGGGTTACATATTGTGGATTGAGTCAAAATTTAAAGAAAGGCTCAAGACAACTATTCAAAGATGAGTCACCCATAAATGAATATGTGGCCAATACAAAATAACTCAATCACCAGAAATAATAGTGTGAGCATCATATAAAAGGGCTTTCAACGGTATAAGGATAGGTGCCATCATTGAAGACACTCAGCTAAAATGAAAAGGTTGCCTCTTAAGGTACATATAATTTCAAATCAAAAGTGTCAGGGAGAATACGGAGTTCAATCCTAAGGCATAGAACATTTAATGCAAAACCAACATTCATATGATAGAGGCACTACCAACCAAGGAGGCCTGCTCAAATGAGGGCAGAGTCTTAAAAGGGATTGGCCTTCAGCAAAGACATAGTACCATATAAAAGAAGGCACAGAGTATAGAAGAATGAAGTTTGGCCAATTATGATATCAAAGAGGCTTGATCTTATTATAGAATGGTGCGGTCTCCATAGTCAAGGGATCGATCTAAAAATGACGCACTGTATATCAGATGAAGCTTAGTGGCCATTCCAAGCTAAGGAGCTCAACAATAAAGTGACGCTGCCTTATTCAAAGCACAACCACTAAATGTGGTGCTCAAAAGAAAATTCATAACGCATCACCATTCATGCATTGTCATAATGGAAGATCCTGCAAAATTCTAGACTCAAAGACAACACCAAATATGAGAAAGGATCAACATATACAAAGAGAGATGCTCAACTTCAAAAGAACAAAGTCTCCAACTTATGAGAAATGGGCGTTCTAATCTTTATAAGGAACATCAACTCTTAATGCAGCCATGAAAGGAGGCTCGTTGACCTAAGCTAGCCACCATCATAAAGGTAAACGTAGTTTTCAAATCTCATTATAGCTACCATTTATAAGGTACAAGGCTCTTCTCATAGCACCAGTGTAAGCTACATATCAACCATACAGTGGGTGCATCAAAAGAGGTCTCAGGTCTTAGGACCAAAGGCACTGCCAAAATCAATAAATGCACAATCTATATAAAGAACAATCTTTATAAGGAAGAATGCTACCATACATAGGTGCACCTCTATATAAGAATATGGCATCTAATAGTAAACATGGCGTGGCTTCTCTGCTTCATACATATCACAGTGGTGTACCATATGAATAGGGTTTAGCCTATGAAGATTAAAGATGGCACAAGTACACAGAGTCATCTACTTCAGTGCAGGTAGATATGAGAATGTTGCCATTGAAGAAGACACATAATGAATATAAATGATGCCATCATTGTTCAAATGGGTGCAACATTGAGTCTCAGAAGGTGCTATTCACCACCAAATCCAGAGCGCATCATCAAATGAAGAGTATGTGGATGTTTGATCTTTCAAGGACAAGCAAAGTCAAAGGTAATGGTGTAGTAGCAAATTAGAGGTGCCATTAATGACCAGCATAATGAGCATAGGACTCCTAGTCATAAGAATATTCAATGGGCGTTGCTACTCATTAAAGATGAAGTTATTTAGGGTTTGAAAATGCATAACGTAGACACCGTAGATGCAGAAGATGAATCAATAGCTCACCATATGCTACAGAATCAGAGGCATCAGCCTATCAGAAGGAAGAACAACCATTAATGGCACTGCAAGCTTGAATGATGGCTCAGTCTAAACAAAATTGTCACCATAAGAAATGCATATCTATAAGAAATCAAGGAGAAATATGTAAAGAATCAAATAGTTTAATGATAGGCTCAGCCTGCAGAAGTAAAAGGTTTGGCCACACAACAACAATAGATCATGGCGGCCTCTCGGAAGAATGATTCAAGGCGCCAGAGATAGGGTTTACAAAGATAAAATGCATAAAAATAGTCTGATTAAAAGACAGATCAATGGCTCAAGGAAGGTTTAAGAAAGGAGGCACCGAGAGGCAACACTTGTCACTCCCATGGGGCTTTAAAGTAGCAGCAGCAAAGGTTTTTCCAAACCAAGCACTATGTAGCCACGTGGGAGAAGTAGGAGGCAAAAAATCAAGTCTTTATTTTTATGTTTATAAAGCTCTTGGAAATAAAGATTCATGTGAGTCTTGTCAGGTGGGAGTCTTTATTAAAATAATATTGAGTCTTATAAATGTTGTGGTGCCCTCCTCCAAGTAAAGCCAAGATTTATTAAATAGTAAGAGCCATGGGTAAATAAAGATTCACGGGAGTCCCAAAATGAGTTTGAAATAAACATAAAGAATCATATTATAACTGGTGGGTCCCATTGTAAAGTGAAGCAAGGTTTTATTATTTTTTACTCTAATAAGAGACTCTCTACTCATGAGAAATAAAATCAAGCTACAACAGACGAAAGTAAAGCAATGCTTTATTATATTTTATGAGTCTCTTTTGACTATTCATGGGAGATAAGTATGCAACCCTAATTTCTCACATAGCCTCTCATTTTCATAGCAGCCACTGGAAGTAGAAATGAGTGGGAGTTTGTCTTTTCAACCAAGGAAAATGCATTTTTCTAGCCATGGAGTTTGAGGTGCAGACGGGTAGTTAACTGAAGTCACAGTTACAGGTCTAGTTTTCATGGGATTTTTAGTTGGAGAGATTTTCTAGGCAGTTGCAAAGATTTTCAAAGGATCAGAAAGGTTTTTTTGGCTTATAAATATAGAGATCTGCATCAGAGAAAGGGAGTTCGACACATAGAGATCAGAGATTTTTAGCAGCAATAGATACATTTTCTTTTGCCTCAGTAGTTGCCTCTCAATGATGGATGAACATTTTATTTTGTGTAAGCAATTTTGCCTCTATAATTTTGTTCTCTTATCAAATAATAAAAAGTGGTTGTGCTTTGTGTAGATCTGAGTCTATTTCTATTCTTGCTTCTTATTTTCTTTTATGGGCCTTTGGTAAATCTGATTTAAAGGATGGGTCATTAATCATGCTGATGCTCTTTAGTTTTCCAATAAATCATTTAGGGTTTTATCATTGTGTTTTTTAGAGTTAGGAAATGAATCTGGCACATTGCCTTAGGAGTTATTTACATTGTATCTATAATCTTGTTTTTTCTTCCCTTTCCAAAAACCCATTTAAAAGGGAGAGCCATCTTCTGTAAAATATGGAGGTTGCTTCAAGAATCAATCCCACATCCTTGAAGTTTCCCATGTTGGTGATGGATTAAGCCTAAAATTTGATACATCAATAGTATCCTCACAATTGCTTCAGCTGTCAATGCAACAAGGTAGTATAGATCTGGGAAAGATTTCTCCCCTTCATAAGTTACAACTAGGAGATCTATTTCATGCATCCACCAGAAAAGAGGTCATAGAGACTCATCAGAAGAGCAGAGATCTGATTGATGAAGCAATGGAAGCATTGTAAGAAGCCATACCTAGTACAAACATTGAGACATCACTCTCTAGTATGGAAAATTTGACATCATTAATTGATTCTTTTAAAGATTATGCCTTCGTCCTTAAAGAACATATTGAAGATGAGGTAGAGAAGAAAATGAATGATAAGAGGATGTTAGAGATATATGAGAAATGTGCTCTTGTGCATAAGAAGTTTCAAGAAGTACTGAAAGATGTACAAGATTTTGTAGAAAAGGCAAATGCTCTCTATGAATTTGGATTGAAGTGGCCTGGAGCCACACAGAGCATTGCTAAAGAGATGGACTCCATTGAGTCCCAAATAAATAATGCCTCTAGTGCCTATGATCTGGCACTTTATTTTGATGGCACCACAAAGGAAACCATAGAAGACCTACACAAGAAATTATTTCAATTACAAGCTCAAAAAGATCATATTATTTTGCAATTTGGTGAAATAAGGGACTTAATAAATCCCAAACTTTTGAGTCTTCCTAGAGCTCTATTGAGTGCCACCAAAGCATCACAGGTGAATCTAGTACCCAGAACTCTGAAAGAAGGAGAAGAGTTTCTATTGGAGTTTGCAACCCAGTGCAGACTTCTTGACGAAGACAAGAAGACTTGGGATGAAGGAAAATAGGAAGTACATACTCAGTCGCAAAAGCTAGAAGCACAAATGTCATCCGGTTGAAAACAATTTTCACTCTTTATGCATTTTCTACTTTTTGTTTCAGATTCCTTGTAAATATGCAGGGTATGTGAAGAGGTTTTTGGTACAAAATTTTTGGTTTTTCTCTGATCTAAGAGGGAGTCATTTCATTTTGTACATATGCTTCTCAAGGGGAGTTAGTTTAATCTTTAGCTTGTATATACCTAGATATATCTGACAAGGGGAGATCTGGTAAATGAAGTTCTGTGTATACACCCTTTGCCATTGATGTCAAAGGGGGAGAGTATTTTGGAATAATGTTTTGGCATGTTTCCATAAATAAAAAAAGGATATTGGTTGAAGAATGAGGAGATGTCATTGATGTCGCTATTGGTAACATGAGCATACAGTCATACATTGTAGTGTTGTCATTGATGTCAACATTGTTCAACATTGCATTTTGGTAAGCTACAGATCATTTTGGATAATTGATAATTTTGCAAGAGGGTTTGATCCTCTGTAGAAGACTAATTTTCAAGAAGGTTTAATCCAATCAAGAACCCTATGATAAAATTTGGCTAAGTGTCAGTTCTAGCATTTTTTAGTTACAAAGCTCCAATAATTTGGTCCGCACTAATCCGATGTTGAATATCTAGCTCTATGGTTGTAATATATGTTTTATTGTTGTTAGGAGTATCTAATTCCAGAATTTTATCCATTTGTGACCTCCGATGTGAAAGTGATTAATGATAGAAGTTCAGCCTGACAGCTTACAATTATTTCCTATACAGAGCATGTGAGAAAATGAGTCTACATTCCTCCACGGATAAGTTTATTGCATTGTGGTTCAAAAGAGATGTTCATAGGTGTCAATAGATGGCATATTCCAATTTTCATGATTTGTGGAGGTTTCCATGTTAGGATGTGAATGTACAATTGGTAAATTTTTGAATTAGGTCTTCATCGGTGCCGACCCAATCAGTTGAGTGATTTGTAGAAGATGAATATGTTTTGATCCATTGTGTGGAAGCTATTTTAGGTCCAAGCTGACATATTTTAATTTGTTTCAAAGTTTGAACCTTGGCACGAAGTGTGTGTGTCAAGGTTTGGAGCTGCAAGTCCTATATTGCATATTTTGCACATAATATCCAATTAGGCCAACCTAATTGATGTTGTGGGTGAAGCAAATATTTAAATAAGATTTTTTTGGTGAAGAAAGGGGTGTGGGTGATTTGAATGATGCGACAAATGCTTGTGAATGTGAATTAAGCAAATGGAGAGCAGAGCAGTATGATATTTCAGATCAATATGAAGAGTTTTGATTATGTAATTTGAGCTTCACTGGAACTATATTGCATGCATAAGTTTGCAATTGTAATAGTTTAATTCTCAAGGTAGTGAGCCACAACTCTTCTTCTATCTCCTTCTTTTAGGACAATGAGTCTATCGGCAGTGAGCCACCTGTAGTGAGCATTCTTGGATAGTGAGTCCACCAATTGTATCAACCTTAACCGGTTGCTTTATTATAATATATTGTGAGCTAATCCTCATTGTGGTTTTTCTCATTTTGGGTTTTCCATGTAAAAATCTTGTTGTTCATGTGTTATGTGTGGTCATTACATGTTTTATGTCTTATTTCATCTTCTACAATTGAATCTACTAATTGGATTGAATATTTAATGTTTGAATGGTTTAAAAGAATACTGGTTCACACCCCCCCCCTCTCAGTATTCTGGGTGTTCAATATTTAGTGTTCTTTCAGACCCTGAACAACCAAAGGAAAAAAGAAGAAAAGGTGAAGAGAGTGCACTTTGAATTAGAGCTTGAAGATGCACCTCAGGAATAACAAAATAATGGATTAGGGGGTGAAGAAGTAGAAGAAGACTAGAGTGAAAGTTATGATGAGGAAGAATCTGTTGTGACAGAAGAAGTTGGTATAGAAAAGCATGTAGAACAACCTGAAGAGTCTCTTACTTCACCTCTAAGAAGATCCACAAGACAATGAAACCCAATTGATAGATATAGCCCACTAGATTTCTGTTGTATATTTTCTTTATTAAGTACTGATGATAAGCCTAGATCCTATAGGGAAGCTATTAATGCAGATGATAGTGAGTCTTGGTAGTTAGCCATGTAGGAGAAGATGATGGCTTTAGACTCTTGCAACACCTGGGATCTTGTTCATTTGCCCAAAGGAAGAAAGGCCATAGGATGCAAGTGGGTCTTTAAAAAGAAGTTTGGAGCAGATGGTTCATTGAAGAAGTACAAGGCTAGACTCATAGCCAAGGGCTACTCCTAAAGAGAGGGAGTTGATTTCGGTGAAATTTTCACTCCTATTGCTAAATTATCTTCCATTAGATTTTTTATCTATTGTAGCAACATATGATTTTGAGGTTGAGAAAATGAATGTTAATACTTCATTTTTGCATGGAGATATTGAGGAAAAAATTTACATGCAATAATCTACAGGTTTTGAGGTAAATGCGAAAGAACATTGGGTTTGCAGATTAAAGAGGTCTCTTTATGGTTCAAAATAGTCTCCCAGAATGTGGTACTAGAAATTTGATTCATTTATTTTGAAATTGGGTGTGATAGAAGTGAAGAGGATTATTGTGTTTACATTTGAAGTATTGATGATCATATATTGATTATTGCTTTATATGTAGATGTCATGTTATTTTTCAGTAATAATAAGGGTATTATCAGTGAGCTAAAAACCCAAATTTTAGGAGCCTTTGATATGAAGGATTTGGGAGTTGCCAGGTATATTTTGGGTATGGAGATCAAAAGACATCAGGTAAACACAAAGCTTTGGTTATCATAGAGTAAGTATGTTGATGCTATTCTAAACAAATTTAGTAGTCAGGAATACAGTCCAGTTAGAATTCCTTTGCCAGTTCATACTAAGCTTTCATTATATGTGTTTCCTAAGAATGAAGATGATTTAGAGGATATGCCTAATGTGTCATACGCTAGTGATGTAGGAAGTTTGATGTATGCAATGGTTTGCACTAGACTAGATATTACCCAAGCAGTGGGAGTTTTGAGTAGGTTTATGTCTAACCCTAGTAGACAACATTGGAATTATGTAAAGAGGATGTTTAGATATTTGGTTGGTACTTCTGATTACTGTTTGGTTTATTGTAGTACTAACAGTATGGAAAAGATATTGAACATATATGCTTATGTTGATGCAGATTGGGTAGAAGACTTAGATAGTTGAAGGTCCACAAGTGGGTAGTATTTACTCTATTTAGAGGAGCAAAGAGTTGGAGGATTAAGAGGTAGCACACAGTTACATTATCGACCACTGAAGCAGAGTACATGGCAGCTACCCATATCTCTAAGGAGACAATTTGGTTACAAAGGTTGTGTACAGATATTGGTTTTCATTGCAAGACTATTCAGATTGGTTGTGATAGATAGAGTGCAATATGTTTGGCCAGGAATCCTATGTATCATGCATGGATGAAGCATGTGGATGGTCAATACCACTTTATTCATGAGTTTGTTGCTAATGGATAGATCGAGTTGAAGAAAATTGATATTTAGGAGAATGTTGCATATTCTCTTACTAATCCTGTAAGCACAGAAATGTTTACATGGTGCAGGGAGGCCATGGGCCTTGTTCCTATTGTTTAGTTGACTTATGTTTTCCTATGAATGTATTTACTATGTATGATGTAGAGTGGGAGACTGTTAGGATTAAGTTGTCATCAACCTTGTAAATTCTATGTATTTAATTACTCCTAATATTGTTTATAAATAATTCATAAGGGATGAGGAATTCACCATCAATAGTAAATATGTTTTACCATCAGGATTTATCGGTATAGTAATTAATTTTTACCGAGGATTGGTAATTAATTATTTACCGACATGCAATTAATATTTACCGAGAAGGAATCTAAGAGGTTAAGGTTGTTATGGGCATTCAACCTCCCACTAGGGTTATTTTTGATAGTTGTGATGATGTTTTTATTGGTTATAATACCTCCACATGAAGATGGTAACTGCCTTACAAGATAGGACAAAATTAGGTGTCCATAAGGACAAATTAGTTGTCCATGTGTAAGAGGTAAGTTATGGAGTTGCAACAAATATTGTTTTATGCATTAAATGATTTGATTTATCCAAGGGAGGTGTTTGGATATGATAACCAACTAGTATACCATGTTTAGAAGGTGAAAATGCTATATAAACAGGGGTTATGGTGGTAGAAACATTAGGAGTTAGAGGGAAAACTCAGCTTATAGGTGTTGAAGGAGTGAAGATTAGGAGAGGAGAAATGAAGGGTTGTATGTAATCTCTATTGTTGAAGATAATACAAGCTTTGGCCTCTCTTCTTGGTGGAGTTTTTTTCTTAAAGGGTTTCTACATGTAAACACTGTGTTATGTGTTTATTTCTTTTGTTTCATATTTTGTTGTGTTGCTGATTTATTTTCTTAGAATCTGCATTTGGTTATACACTGTTTAAGATCATATTTACAATTGATTTCATATTTCCATATATAGTAGTTACCTTCATTTCTAACAATAAATCTTCTTGGTTCCATTTAGGACCTAAATAAATTTGAACATCCACTCACAGAAAGTGGAAGTAGTGTGAAATTCTATTACCCTGCTTAACAAAGTAACCATGTCATTTATCTCAATTTTGAAGTCATGTCAATAGAGTACTTTTGGTCCTTTTGACACTGCTGATTTGGGGTTCATCATCCAATGTGAGTTGATGATTCTTCTGCATTTATCAGTCCCTTGGTCATAAATTATTTACCCATCATTAATTGTGAAATTTACCATTTATGGAAGGATAGGAATGTCAAATGGCTCAGATATGGCCTAGATGGTGTGGTCAACTATAACTCTTTCATTAGGTGCTATTATCTTCCTTGATCTATAGTGGTAATGCTCTCTACACTCCATTATCAAATCAAAACATTGGGAATAAGCTAGGAATCCAACAACCTGTTCAATACCATTATCAACTAATTTCTTACCCATTATTATGGGGCTGGTTCTATACATTTTTTCTTTGAAATCCTTCATATCTGCATGTCCAAGCTCCATGTCTACCACATTTTTCCAAAGATAGGTGATTTTGGAGGCTGGGATGACTCCCTTGAACTCATACTCTGTGCTATTTGATCTAGACATTTACTCTTTAGAAGAAAAAGTCATAATAAACAACCTCCATAGGGTTCATACTATTTGAGTGTTAGTACAAAGATTCAATGCTTAAAAGGATATCAATAGTTACAAATGCAATTCAATTCAATTTCAACCATTAAAAAATGGTCAATTTTAGCTCAAAGAGATGACATTATTAGTAGTATGTGGGAGAATCTAACATATCTGGAGGTAATTCTCATCTCACAAGCTTACATATACTCAAATGTCATGATTTACGAGTTTATAGTGGCTAAAAGGCTATATGACATGCGTACTTCACCTCCATAATAGCTAGGATTTTTTCAAAATTTCACCCTTTAAAAGTATAGAGGTTTGATAAGAAAGCGGATGTAAGGAATATTGGGTTGTTGGGACATATACTCATCCAGGTAGAAGCTCTACAATGGGATCTCAACTTTGGTTTGCCAAAATTTGGAAAGTCTTGGGACATTGTAGGAAAATGAGGTGACAACAGATATATCCAATTGCCGGAAAACATTCTATAATCTATTAACACAATCTTTTTGTAGGACATGAAGATGGGAGTAGATTTCTAGAAAAAAATGTAGTGGTCTTGGGTATTCCTAGTCTACGGTGGATCTCTATGAAGGAATGTGTGAAGGGGTTTTGTCGTTGCTATGTTGTAAAATGTCCCCCTAGGACTTTTACTACCTAAGTTTAGCTCCTTAAGGTCCCTTGTTTCTCATCATGCTTATTAGAAATGAATCTCGAGACAAAATGCCCTGAAACCCATGATAAATGGGACATAGGGGACATTGTAGAGCTTAAACCTATCCCAGAATAGGTCCTAGGACAAGGGCGCCCATGCACTTGCCCTACCCTATTTTAGTGGGGTCCCAAATTTGAATGTCAGTTGGGGACCATTAAAAGGTGTCAGTTACCAACATCTAAACATGTTTAGGAATTCATTTGAAAACTAGAAGATGATTTTGATTTCAAGGCATTCATTGTGTTGCAGAGCATAATTGTGTTGTTGTGTTTGTTATTGCAAATTTGGCTTTATCTTCTCATGTTGTGAAAGATCTTCATCTACTTGAGAGCTACACCTCTGAGGTGATATCTATTTGTGCATAGATCAATCATTTATAAATTTGTTTTTGCCTTTGTCCTACAAGGACATGCACTCTCTATCTAACAATAGTGTTGGAAGGCTTGAATTCCATTCTGTGGCTTGACTGAGGAAGCTCCTAAACACCAGAACCCCAACCCCTCTCCTTGTGATTACAAGTGATAGGTGTCAGATCTTGTAAAGGACTGTTACAGAGCATAAGGAATTAGGATCTAAAGAAAAAGGTGGGAAATAGCTTAGGAAGGGCTTGGGCACCTGCTCTTTTGCCTCTTATTTTTGTGTCATGGAGAATCTCTGAAGTGGTTGCAGTTAGTGATTGAAAAGATCTTGAAGCCCTTAGAAAAGTCGCACCTTAGGCTTGGGTGCCTACTCTTTGGCCCCCAACTTTTCCATATTCTAGAACTTGAAATATGGGATGTATCTAATTTGTATTTTGTCTATTTATGTAGAAGGTTTTATCAAGTTTTGTCTATTTGTTTACGATTTTGCATAATTAGGGTTTTAAGCTAAATCAAACTAAAATCAATACCTTAATCAATCAATTCTAAATTTCCCTATCATTCCAAGTGGCAACCAACCTATAGTTGAGCCTTCTTGCAGAAGTTATGCTTTAAATTTGTTAAATGTCCTTGAATGTGTGTAGTGAAAGGATGATCTAACTAAATCATCCATCAATCTCATGAACCCCTCTTTTCATACATTACATTTTGGTAAACCCATGTCTTTTATTGAATTTTACACCTTGCTGAGTGTTGAACTTTAGATTTGCATTCATACATTTCATTGTCATCATATTGCATTGGAAAATCTACCAAAAAAATTGAAAATTTTGAAAAATCAAGCATCCTAGGCTTGCATTTTGACATAGTTTACACTATTTTCATCACATCTAATCTAAATCATTTAATTCTCTAATATTTGCATCAAATCTAATATAAATTATAGTAGTGTATCATTACATAATCCTTTACCAGGCATTTTCATGCTTTATTTGTTAGAATTTGCTTGAAATTGTGCATTTTTCATATAACCTGGTCTTTGAAAACACTAGGGTTTGTGGTTAAAATCTTGTTTCAGATTTTAGTACTCTTGTAAACACTCTTTAAAATATGATTTTGGACTGTAGTGTTGCCTCTTTGTATGTATTTGCATCTCACTTTTACATTTTAGAACATTTACATTGGAAAAAGTGAAAAAAACAAGCATTTTAGGTCATAAACAAGCATACTTTTGCATCTATTTCCTTGCATAGGTGTTGAAAATCTTTTGAAATTGATATTGCATTCATTTGAACACATACATACATTTCTCATTTAAAAATTTGACATCACTTTGCATTTTTCTTGAAAACTTGCATGTTTTTAATTACACATTGTGTATTTCAATTATAAGGGTTGTATACACTTTCTTTAAACAAACTTCCAAACCACTGATATTTCCTTGCTATGTTGCATTATTTCATTCTACTCATTTGGTTTTCTATGGACCCTGTGTGTCTTTCATGACCCGCTTCCTTCAAATAAGTGTTTAAAGGGTGAAATAATCTGACATTTCATGGCTTCTCATCACAACAATAATGCTAGGGTTCCTCCTAGGCCTTATTTGAAAAGAAAGACTCTCAAACCTGAAATAACACTCACACCTCATGATAGAAAAATTGGAGATACTGAAGGACCACTTTACATTATAGTGAAAGTAATGGAGATTCATGTGCATGGAACATTTATAGATCCTAATTGCATGACTAATGTGGCAATGGAAGAGTCCCTTTTTTCACATGAGTTGATACAAGATTCTTATGAACCTATGGGTATAATGATTAAGACACATATTGGAGCTTTTATTCCTACTTATGGGAAGATATCCTTATTGGTCATGGTACATGAAAAAGCCATGGAATAATTATTTGATGTCATCCCTTCATCCGACCTCTTCCACATAAAATTAGGACATCCATTGCTTAAGGCTATGAAGGTTGTCCCCTCAATGATTCACAAATGTATAAAATTCCCCTTACATGGACAAGTATGCACTATTCATCATAATACATGGTAGCCCATGGTTACTCAAAGGAACTTTACTCTTGATTACTTTTGGCCACGACCTGATAGAGAACCTGAGCCACGAAGAGATCAAATTTTCTTAGCATACAGATGATACAAGAAAAAACTACTATTTAGAGTGGTTGGGCCTCCTATTCAAGAAAGAAAAGAACAACCCACATTAGAAGAAATTCCTAGATCGAAAGGTAAGGGAATCTATGTTGAGGTTCCTCCTTCGTCATCCTTACAAGGATCGGGAGGTACTAGTGGAAAACAAAGCACTTCATCAAAGAAAATAAAATTTGTGCTAGCTTCCTCCTCTGAGATACAAAAACCTATGGAAAAGCATTAGACTCCTTTTGGGATATAAGCAATAAAATAAAAAGGAATAGACAAGCAAGAGAAAGGAGGAAGAGAAGAGAAGATTTTGCACAACAAAATGCACCTCAACAAGAAAACATTTCACCCAACATTGAACTAGACAAAGAAGAGCTTAAATAAAAAGAATTTAAGGATAATGATAGAAGTTGGGCTATTGTACCTTATGTACCTCTTTCCTCTAGCATTTGAATTTGGGAAGACAATGATTTGCTTGTCAACAATTGCTAGTTTGGTTGTGCAATAGGTAAGTATTTCTAACCCCAGTGCTCACCTATGTCATAGCATTATTTGCTCATTTATGTGGCCTCCCCTCTTGTCTTGTGTTCCCCCGTGATGTGTTATGTGTTGTTTAGGCCTCCTTGGATGACTCTTGATACTCTTGTAAGGTCAAGGATACTGGGAGACCGTCTCTGTTGTGACCATTCTTCTATTTGTATTATCATTCATCTATCTTGCTTCTCCTCTACTTTTATTGTTGTGTGTCATGCCTTAGGGGCATATCATTGCAGTTGATGACCTCGGGGCATCCTCCTACATGATTGGTCCTAAGGCACTTGTTCTCCTCTCTCATTTCATTGTTTACCTTCTTTTAGAGATTCTATCTAGTTAGCGGATGATGAAAAATAAACAATTAACTGATATAGACTGCGTGTCCCTTCAACAAGCAAGCAAAAATGGACCTAGTCCATACATGAAGATGGGGTTAATTTATATATCTGATGATTGGCTAGTAGAATCACTTCATGTGTTATTTGATGGTGTCTTATCTTTCTAACAAATCATAATAATGCATCTGCTCTATGCACTTTGATTGTTTTGTATCTCACCTTGTTGTTACTCTTGGTTCTAAGATGCTTGTAGTATAAGCTCAACAACTATACTCAGATTCGAACATGTATGTGTAGCCTTGGCCTCTTTGTTTTCATACATATATTTCATGTTTTTCTTAGATTAAAATGTGTTTGTGGGAACATTTAGTGATAGTGAGCACATGTCACCTTTGGGGGCATGATCTTTGCAAAATCTCTTATTCCCTTGTGTGTTTTCTCTCTACCTTAACATGCTTGATATTGATACATGACATTAACCACCTTAAGGTGGGGGCATATAAAAGGTAATCTATTTGATGATTTTGATACTAACAAAGCATGTTTGCATACATTGATCTATTGCGTATACCTCCTTTTCATTGTAAGGCATCTCCGTGATGTGGGTGGGGTTGTATACTTTTAGCACATGCTTCTTTTTCATTGTAAGGCATCTCCGTGATGCAGGTGGGGTTGCATTTTAAAAAGTCCTCTATGGAGACAGGATGGTGTATCTCTTGAGCTAGTGTACATCCTTTTATTTCAAAAGTCCTTTGCGGAGGTGGGGTTGGATCTGAGACTATCCTCCCTTAAGCGTGTCTTTGGCATTTGTTGTGGCATAAGCCCAACTGTCAGGTGTGCCTATAGCATGTTTGAAATGGTGGGAACTTAGAAATAAGCTCCTTCCATCACCTAGTTTACCATGTTTAAGATGTATAGTATGTCTTTGGCATGCTATATGACGCTCATTTCTTCAGTATGTCTTCCATGTGTCTTCTATGTGTTTTCCCCCTTGTGTAGTGTAAAGGGTGTGGCGATGAGTCTCCCCTAAACTTGGGTATTGTATGTTGTGTTTTCCCCCTGGTGTAGTCTAAATTTGTGTAGTGATGAGTCCCTCCCTAGACCTTTTATTTTGTATGGCATGTTTTCCCCTCACGTACTATATAGGGTATGGCGATGAGTCTCCCCTACGCTTGGGTTTTGTATTTCATGTTTTCTCCCCTTGGTGTAGTGTAAAGGGTGTGGCAATGAGTCTCCCCTACATTCTTAGGGTTTTGTGTGTTGCAATTTTTATTTCCATGCATTTATATATATGAAAATGAAAATGTTATATCCACTATGTTCATTATGTTTTGTGTGACTACTCTCTTGTCCTCATTGTGTTTTATGTGTCCTCAATATTGTCTTCTCTATGTCTTGCATGCTTGTTACTATCATCTCCATGTTTTGCATGTCTACGATGTGTTTTCCTAATGCTTACCTGAGACCTGGGGCTAGAAATAGTCCCTCAATCTTTGTGTATGCATTAGCTTCAAGTGATTGGCATGTTTGTTATGTTTTGACCATACTTTAATGCATGTATGGGCCGTAAGATCATACATACATCATAGTGAGGGCTAAATGTTATGTCATAAAATGTCCCCCTAGGACTTTTTTTTGGAAAGATGGTTGTCGTTGCACCAAAAGATTGACCTATTAATACCCAATACAACCACCAGAGTTAATGAATCCACAGGAGGTAGCTAAGCCTTGTCACAAACCTAAGTGCTATGTTACATAGCACAAGGAGACCAAGGGCACACACCTTACAACAATCCCCCCCAGTGCAAGCGAGGGGTTTGAACCTGTGACCCAGGCTTTGATACTAATTGTTGGAAAGATGATTGTCATTGCACCAAAAGATCAACATGTTAATGCCTGATACAACCTATAGAGTTAATGAATCCATAGGAGGTGGTTAAGCCTTGTCATGAACCCAAAAGCTACACTACACAACACAAGGAAACCAAGGGCGTACACCTTGCAACACTTTTACCTCCTAAGTTTAGCTCCCGGGTCCCTTGTTTTTAATCATGCATATTAGAAATGAATCCTGAGACAAAATGCCCTGAAACCCATGATAAATGGGACATATGGGACATTGCAAATCTTAACCCTGTCCCAAAATAGGTCCTAGGACAAGGGCACCCACACCCTAGCCCTACCCTATTTTAGCATAGTCCCAAATTTGAATGTCAGTTGGGGACCATTAAAAGGTGTCTGTTGCTGACATCTTGAGTTTGAATTACAAAATTAAAGTGGGAATACATATATAAGCATATTTTTGAATTCATTTGAAAACTAGAAGATGATTTTGATTTCAAGGAAAACTCATGATCATAGAGCATTCAAGGCATTCATTGTGTTGCAGAGCAGAATTGTGTTGTTGCATTTGTTATTGCAGGTTTGGCTTCATCTTCTCATGTTGTGAAAGATCTTCATCTACTTGAGAGACACATCTGAGGTGATTTCTATTTGTGCTTCAATTAATCATTTATCAATTTGTTTTTGCCTCTATCCTACAAGGACATGCACTCTCTATCTAACAATGGTGTTGGAAGGCTTGAATGCCATTTCAGGGCCTTACCAAGGCAAGCTCCTAAACACCACAACCCCCAACCCCTCTCCTTGTGCTTGTAGGTGATAGGTGTTGGATCTCACAGAGTGGAGTTGTATAGGACTATCGCAGAGAATAATGATTTAGGATCTAAAGAAAAAGGTAGGAAATAGCTCATGAAAGGCTTGGGTGCCTGCTCTTTTTCCCCTCAATTTCATGTCACAAAGAATCTCTGAAGTGGTTGCAGTCAGTGACGGAAAAGATCCCGAAGCCCCAAAAAAGTAGCACCCTGGGCTTGGGCACCCACTCTTTAGCCCTCAACTTTTTCATATTCTAGAACATGAAATCTGGTATGTATCTAATCTATATTTAGTCCATTTTTGTTAAAGGTTTTATCAGGTTTCGTCCATTTGTTTACAATTTTGCATAATTAGGGTTTTAAGCTAAATTAGACTAAAATCAATACATTAATCAATCAATTCCAAATTTTCCTATCATTCCAAGTGACAACCAACCTGTAGTTGAGCCTTCTTGCAGAAGTTATCATTCAACTTGATTAAATGTCCTTGAATGTGTGTAGTGAATGGAGGATCTAACTAAATCATCCATCAATCCCATGAACCCCTCTTTTCATACATTATAGTGGCATTAAGGACTTGGTTAATATTTTATAGAAGTGCAAGGTCTGAATGGATATGTCCAATCTCAGAACAAAATCCCACAAAAAGAAGCATATAAGATTCCTACAGGACTCGAGACACGTCTAGGATGTTGTGGGGGTTTAAGGTCTATATGGACATATCCGAGTCCATACCGAAACTCCGTGGAAATGACAAATATAGTGTGTTCTGTGGTAAAATTTTCCTTAGATAGGTTCTGTGGTGATTTTGATGGTAAAAGGATTAGTCCTAACAAGCATAAAAACATTGAAAGTGAGTTTCTAGGGTTAATTTATGAGAATATTCTATCAATTTTGCATCTTGGTATTAAAGAGATGATAGTTTGAAATTGAAAGAGGGGTCAAATCCTCACTTGCCCTAAAAATATTAAACACAAAAGGTATTCAATGTTTTCTAGGGTAACAAATATTAATTAAAAAATGCTCCATGTATCTAAATGGATCCACTGATATGAAGATTTGTAAAACATCCTATGTGTGTGTGTTGGGATCAATCTTATACATATTCCAACAATTTTTAAAACCCCAAAGATGTATGTATTCACATTCAAATGTTATGACCTACCCTTATATATGCTCTGTTTAAATTTTCAACCTTATAATTTAGTTTTGAACTAGGGATTAATTACAAGAAGATAGTGCATTTACACCATGCCCTAGTTTGAAGAAAACATTCACATTTACATATCCATAATTAAGAATGTGTAATATTTGGCTATGGAGATAGCCACCCAAGATCTAGAAGCCTAATGGAAAGCAAAAATTAAAGAGAAGATCAATATGACAAGAATAAATTGAATTCCTATCAAAGAATTCAAATACAAGAATGTACAAGATTACAATATGATATGACATACCTTGCTTATAAAGAAAAGGATGAGAGCTAAGATGGTGTAGTCATGTGACATGAGTCTTAATCCTATGACATGAGACAACTAGATCACATGTGTAGGATAAGACAACTAGAGACAACTCTCGACATCTAGAAACAACTAGAATGCTTCCTAAGTCGACATAACATGTGAATATGTGTGGATATTATTTAACTAATAAATAGTTAAAGAATATGAATTATTCACACAACAAAGGGAAAATAGCTAGTAAATATCAAACTAGATATGAAATATCCCTATTCACACAAACATCCCCCCTTAAGTCCAACTTAGGGAGAAACTGATAAATGCAAGGACGTAATGATGGATGGGTCCCGACTACTAGGTCATGTTAGGTACCCATGTACCAAAATATCTTAAGTTGAGTAAAGGAGAAATCCTCATGGGGAAGAACTCCTCCCCAAAAGTGACAATGCAAGAAGTGTGGAAAGGTAGAGTCAACATGAATCATATGCTACTAATTCCAAGACATATATACAATGAATAATCCCCCACAAAAGAGAGGAAAAGAGGAAGAAGAGAGAACAAGTAGCCTCCATTCAATGCAAAGTCTCTTGTACTGATGGTAGATGCCTGACAATGTGTAGATTAGGAAAACAAAATGAAGTGAAAACACAAACTAATTGCATAAAAACAACAAAGTTATACCTCACATGAAGACCCAATCTCATCAAGGGAGGAGAAGCTTGCACCCAATAGCTCCTAGATTAGATAACCCTATTTGATTCAAATGTGGATTGCTCTTGCTTTCAACACAAATGTAGATGAAGGATTAGAGGATAGATAGATTAGAGATTTGAGAGAAATTTGAGCATGGTTTTGATGAAAGAAGAAGTTGTTTTGAATGGCTTGGTTGAGGGTTTCATTTATAGATTTTTGAAAAAGGAATGGAGGGTGAGGATCAAGAGTTGAGATCAAGGGCTCTCATTATTTGTGAATTTTAAATTCATAGTGGATGAATTAAAAATTTATTTTTAATGAGAGTGGATTATGACAAATTGAATTTTTAATTCAATTAGTGGATGACCATTGAATTAAAAATTCAATTAGTGGATGACCATTGAATTAAAAATTCAATTAGTGGAGGACAATTGAATTAAGAATTCAATAGTGGAGGATAGTAGGGAACAATTGAATTAAGAATTCAATAGTGGATGATAGTGGGGAACAATTGAATTAAGAATTCAATGAGTGGAGAAGAGTGGGGAACAATTGAATTAAGAATTCAATAGTGGATGATAGTGGGGAATAATTGAATTAAGAATTTATTTTTGGATTTTGGAGGATATTAGCTAATTAAATATTAAGAATATTTAATCATATGTGCAACATGGTGAGGTGGAAGGGATGAGGTGGAAAGATGAGGTGAAGTGAATTTTGTGAGGTGGATTTAGGATTTAGGATAGAGGGAAATTGAAATAATAAATATTACATATTTATTAAATCAATTGGCTAAGGTTTTAGACTATTGAATTAATGAAATTAATTCAATTTTGGGGATAATATGATGGAAAATAAGGTAATGAAGGGATAATTAATTAAATAAAAATTTAATTAATTGGTTAGGAGGGAAATTGACATGTTTAGGGATGTCAGGAATCAGTTTGATGGTAGAAGACATTTTTAGGTGTCTACATTTGCCCCTCTTTGAGATGGTGTTGCGGCTAAGGAACATCATTTCAAAGAAGTTAAAACATAGAGTTGGATTGGATAGAAAAAAGATTTTGGCTTAGAAGAATAGGGTAAGGTTTGGGGATAATTGGTAAGGGTGATGCCCCCTCGAGAGGATAGGCGGGTTGCAAGAACATGGTTGTGCTCTCGAAATGGATGGGACAAATTGGTAGATGTGGTCAGAGGATAAGTGGTGGGATGAAAGGAGGATGATGTTCGAAGATGATTGGTGGATGATCATTGTGCTGAAATTGATTTAGAGCAATCCTAGGTTTGATATAGCAAAGTGGATATGTTCACCAAGGTATAGAAGACCAGGGTGATGATGTTTATCCAACAGTTGCATGGATGAGACACGCAAACAAAGGGATGATCCCATGCATGCCCAAGATAGTACAACCTTGTCTAGATAAGGGAAAGGGACTCATAGCATAAGTCCTTAGTACACAAAAGGTATGATGAACCTTAGATGCATAAGGAGATCAATATGCTAGAACCGACCCTACGATCAACAAGATATGAATACTAGCTTGGAGTAATGAAACCAACCCACAAGCACAGCATACAAAAGCAAGACTATGCCCCATGCTAGATGTTTTCGCCACATACCATGATATAATAAGATCAAGGTAGCTTTGATGTGATCTTTGAATAGGACAAAAGATAAAAATCAAAAACCAAAAGACCAACGAACCAAACAAGTAACCATTGTATCTTTTGCCAAAATGGATGATGATTTGATAGATTCTGCCTATCATAGGAAAGACATATCCTAAGGTAGGAATCAATTGATGATTGGATCATGATTAGTTGATGTTGTGATGATTGGATAGATTCTACCTATCGTAGGAACGACATATCCTAAGGCAAGAATTGATAGATGATTTGATGATGTTGTAAAATTGGCTCGAGATGTGATGGTGACAAGTTGTGATTGATGTTGATTTGATAGTTGATGATTTTGATTAAGGACAATGCTTTGATAGGTAATGCGATGCTTGGATCTAGTGTAAGTTTATTGATCATAGATGTGATGATAAATGTGATGATGATGTGGGATGATGATAAATGTGATCATGATGAGAGTGTGATGGAGCAAGTTTGATTTTGTGATGGATAGATTATTTTTGGAAGTTTGTGTGTTTTCTATTGTTTTGGTATTTTTGATTTTGTGATGTTTTTGTATTTCTTGATTTTGTGATGTTTTGGAATTTTTTTATTTTTGAAAAGGAATGGTTTATTATGAGATGGTTGCATTGGATTTCATGTGGATAACCTTTGCACGAGATACCAATGACAAGGGAACACCAAGTCTAGAGGTGAAAGTGATGGGGTTGGATAGGGGGATTGGATAGCTGATTCATGATAGATGAATGGACAAGTGATAGGGATGCGTGTTAGATAGATGGAAGATAAGGATGAGGGGTAGGATAGGTATGCATGATATATGGATGGGGGATTGCAAGATTTTCTCCAAGGGCTAGATTGCAAGGAATCATATGCCCCAATGCCTAAAGAATTTTGCATGATGGGCTCATGTTTGAATGGGTGGACTTTGCATTAGATGGATGGAGGATATAATTTAAAAGGGAGTATGCCAAGAGGTTTCCAAAGCATGTTGTTGATATTTTGCCCCTTGTCTTTATCAAGATCTAAGGTGGGAGATATAGTGGATAGAATGGATGGGGAATGATAGGATGAATAGGGGATGGTAGATAGGAATATGATAAGATAAATAGGGGATAGTGGATAGGATATGCAAAAGGATGTTATGGATTTGGATGATTAGATGGTTTTGCCCCCAAGTGTAGGGATACAAAATGGATGGAGAAGGGATTATGCATGACTCCCACAAGGGGTTTTCATCAAGGTACTTGCCCAAGGCACCACAAGGAGTGGTTTTCACCATTGGACAAATTTTTCTCTTTACTATTTTCTTGATTTCTTGATTTTTTTGCTTTTTTACTTTTTTGATGGGATGGGGACTCTAGCGTCTGTTTCCATAGCAAGGAGAAGATGGTGCCATGTTGGATAGCATTATGGATGATGATTATATGGATTGTTGGAAGATAGGAGAGGAAGGAATGGATGGTGGATAATGGATTATGCAAAAGCATGGACCATAGGAATGTGATGGGGAAGATATGTAGGATAGTGAACGGAAGATGGAGAGATGGGGGTATGTGGGAATGTTAAGTGATAGAGGGGAACCAAGACCAACGGTTGCACACACTGTGATGTATTTGGAAGCTTGTACTTTAGATGTGGAGTTAGGAGTAATGGGGATCAGGATATGAGATTTTTGGATGGTCGATTTGAGGTTTTAGGGACCCAAATGGACTTAGGTGTTGGGAGATTCTTAGATGTGGAGCAAGATTTTTGCTTAGGGACCCACACCATTTTTGTTTTTGCTTTTTCTTGTGATGGTGTGGGCTTTGATAGCCATTTGGATTTTTGATTTTGCTTGGAAAGGATAACATCTTTAGGCTTTTCTGCTTTATGCATTGAGGCATTCAAATTATTTCTTTTGAATCCCATGGATTTGGGGGAAGCTTCATATTTGAAAGATGTGTGCTTTTGTTGGTCTTGATTGGGAATTTTAGGGGATTTATGGGTGGAGGAGTAAAAAGTGGATTTATGGATAAATGGATGAGGAGATTTGAGGATGGGGATATTAGGAGTTGGTAGGATAGGAGGTAGAGTGGATTTGATAGGAATATTTGGAGTTGGAAGAAGTGGAGGTAAATTTGATGGAGGAAGATGGATGTTCACGTGCTTTTGCAAATGATAGGATGATGGAGGAGGGATGGTGACATATGCTTTGGGGGTGCAATGAGATGCACCATGTTTGGGATTGGATGAATGGATTTTGGAAGGTGGGTGGATAGTATCAACATGTTTAGAGTGTTTTTCTTGGGGTGTATAGCCAAGACCATGCGAGGATGGATGGAATGTGGTGTGGATGGGCTCCAAGATGCCTTGCTCATGTAGGCCTAATCCTTTGCCTTGATAGTTCATATGTTGGAGTATGCGACATACAATGGGATGTTTAGTGCTTTGGAAACAAGACGCGAGTCTATTATTTGTTGGAGAAAGATAGGTGGTGGATGGAAGTTGTTTGCCTCCTACAAGGGAGTCACCACGGATGAAAGTGCTTGTGCCAAGTGGATAAGGGGATGGATTTTGGATGGGATTGGTAGATGGATGTGAAGGATTCATGGGGGATGGTGAAGGGGTGGTAGAAGATGGGGTGAGATCAATAAGTTGATCAATAGATGGGCAGGGATCGTGGATGGGATTAGATGGGATGGTTAGATCTTGATTAGGAGAAGGGGTTGATGTTTCAACATGCTTTGGATTTGATTCTTGGCATAACTCATGTGGTTTGATAGAAGTGGGAGTGACTTGGATAGATGTGATAGGTGCTTGGATGGATGCAATAGGTGTTTGACTTATGTGTTCTTGAACATGGCTACATGAAGGTTCTTGACTTATGATAGGGGGTTGTTCAATAGATTTGATGGATGTCAGATTGCATGAGGGTGTTTGATTCCTTGCTAATAACCAATGGATGGCATCCTTCATGAGTGTATGGGTTGAAGAGTAATATAATGGATGGATAATGATGGTGGTTGGTGTGGGATTAGGATTGGAATTGGATATGTGGGTGATGGGATTAGGTTGTGATGGTTCGTGGATGGGTTCAAGGATAGGTGTTGGACTAGATGGTGGTGTTGGAGGGTTGGGGGATTGGGAGGATTCCTTTACTTTGCTTTCATTTTTAAGTGATGTTCTTTGGAAGAAATCCCACAAGGATTCTTTGGATGTGATAGTGTTGGGACTTGGAAGGTTTGATGGTGGATTAGATGGTGGATGGGTGATAGGGATTGGTGGATTGGAAGGTACATAAGGTGATGGATTAAGGTTGATAAGGTTGGAGGGATATTATGATGGGGGGATTGGAGGATGGGGATTAGGAGATGGGGGATTTGGTTGTTGATATGAGGTTTGGATTTCGGATATAAGGTGTGTTAGATTGGTGTTCCCTTGATCAAAGTTAGCATGAGAAAGGTTGGGGGATTGATAAGGTGGAGGTATGAATTGATTGGATAAGTATGATGGCATGGATGTGTAAGGGGATGGTGATTGATATGAGGGTAAAGGTTGATATGATGGAAGTTGGTATGAGGTTGAAGGTTGATATGAGGATGATGGAGGTTGATATGAGGATGATGGAGGTTGATATGATGGAAGTTGATATGATGAAGGTTGATGGGAGGTTGATGGTGTGGATATGTAAGATGTAGATTGGTATGAAGGTTGAAAGAATGACAATTGATATGATGTGGATGGGGATGATGTGTAGGGTGCTTGTTGATATGATGGAGGTTGGTATGAGGTCCATGGTGTGGACATGTAAGATGTTGAAGGTTGATATGATGAGGGTTGATATGATAAAGATGGGGGAGGGGTTTGGGATTCTCTAATGATGAGGTGTGCTAAGGGGATATCTTTAATGTCATTTTTGAATTGTTCCTTCACATTAGGATCCATGTGCTCATAGACTTTTCTAATTCTTTGTACTTGTTGTATTGACTCATAAAGATCCATTTTGTGGGAGAGAGTATGGGATGATGGGGGATGATTGTAATGTTGAGCATCAAATTTCAAGACCTTAGGATGATTCGATATGATTTGATGAATGGTTCTCTATGCTTAAGATAGACTAATGATCTTAAGCAAGAGGGTTGATTGGGTTGATTTGATTAGGTGATCAATTAAGGTCTTGATTTTTGATTGGGTTGATTTGGATTTGGAGTTTGATAATGATGTTGGGGGATTTGGATAATGATTGGGATTGATGTTGATTTGATGGGATAATGACTTGGATATGGTTAGGATTTGGTATGGAGTGATTAGGGATGATTAGGAGAATGATTGGGATGATGTTGATAGGATGAGGATGAATGATGAAGATGTGACTAGGATGTGCTTAGGGATGAATGGGATTGAGGTTGATTTGAGAAGGATGGAGAGAATGATGTTGATTGGATAATGATTTAGATAGAAGGATGATGATTTGATGATGTAGAGTGACAAGGATGTGAGTAGGATTGATTTAGGATGAATTCAATTTTTTTTGGCAAGTAGACAAACAATCAAGCACAAAAACACAATGGTGAAAGGTTTGATTTATGAAAGATTTATCAAGCATGCACAACCTAAGGTGAAGCAAGGACAATACTTGTTGAACAAGTAGAGGGATTTGGGCCACTAAAACAAAGGTTCATAGTGGGGGAACATCTGGGGGATCAGCACCTTACGAGCATCCAATAAACCACTTAAGGTTTTGACTAGCTCTACTAGGAGTTTAATATACCTCAAGGGTACTACTTCCTTTCAAACTAGCACCAAATGGTAAGCGCTCATACCGATTAGACTTGGCTTTCACCTTATCCTCAATTTACATATAGCAGACTGGATGAAAGTACCACTTGGGGTCACCAATGAGTTCTCTGAATGGATGTGTCTCAAGGGTAGGCCCACGTCCTAAAAAGAAAAATAGAATAGAACCATTTCTCTTCACCCAAGATCCTTTTGAAGGCAAGGGGAGAGGATACTTTGATTCTACCCTATGGGATAACACAAATATGCAAGTGCACAAGACATGACAAACAAGAGCTAATGTTCATTTTAAGCCCAAAATCTAAATGTGTTTGCAAACAAGATGAAAAGATAATAGAGGAAATGATTGCACCTGGTTAATTTGCTATCCAAATTGTTGTAGATGTTGATGTATGATGTTGTTCCAGCCTTGTATGATCACCTGCAAGTCACTAGAATGAAAACGAAGTAAATAGACTAGCCCAAGATGTGACCTGCAACAACTCACCCCCAAAACTTGCAAAACTTTGCTAAAACAAGGGTTAGAAAATGAAGATTTTGACAACAAAACCTTCACAAACTGACGATTAGGTCCCACCGGGCGTGCCAATGTAGATTAGGAAAACAAAATGAAGTGAAAACACAAACTAATTGCATAAAAACAACAAAGTTATACCTCACATGAAGACCCAATCTCATCAAGGGAGGAGAAGCTTGCACCCAAGAGCTCCTAGATTAGATAACCCTATTTGATTCAAATGTGGATTGCTCTTGCTTTCAACACAAATGTAGATGAAGGATTAGAGGATAGATAGATGAGAGATTTGAGAGAAATTTGAGCATGGTTTTGATGAAAGAAGAAGTTGTTTTGAATGGCTTGGGTGAGGGTTTCATTTATAGATTTTTGAAAAAGGAATGGATGGTGAGGATCAAGAGTTGAGATCAAGGGCTCTCATTATTTGTGAATTTTAAATTCATAGTGGATGAATTAAAAATTTATTTTTAATGAGAGTGGATTATGACAAATTGAATTTTTAATTCAATTAGTGGATGACAATTGAATTAAAAATTCAATTAATGGAGGACAATTGAATTAAAAAATCAATTAGTGGATGACCATTGAATTAAAAATTCAATTAGTGGAGGACAACTAAATTAAGAATTCAATAGTGGAGGATAGTGGGGAACAATTGAATTAAGAATTCAATAGTGGATGATAGTGGGGAACAATTGAATTAAGAATTCAATGAGTGGAGAATAGTGGGGAACAATTGAATTAAGAATTCAATAGTGGATGATAGTGGGGAATAATTGAATTAAGAATTTATTTTTGGATTTTGGAGGATATTAGCTAATTAAATATTAAGAATATTTAATTATATGTGCAACATGGTGAGGTGGAAGGGATGAGGTGGAAAGATGAGGTGAAGTGGATTTTGTGAGGTGGATTTAGGATTTAGGATAGAGGGAAATTGAAATAATAAATATTACATATTTATTAAATCAATTGGCTAAGGTTTTAGATTATTGAATTAATGAAATTAATTCAATTTTGGGGATAATATGATGGAAAATAGGGTAATGAAGGGATAATTAATTAAATAAAAATTTAATTAATTGGTTATGAGGGAAATTGACATGTTTAGGGATGTTGGGAGTCGGTTCGATGGTAGAAGACATTTTTAGGTGTCTACACAATGAATGCTAAAGATGATCCACGATCGTCGAACAACATTCATCCCTTTATGAAGAAACAAGACCAAGAATGTATATATGCATGAAGTCTTCCCATTCATGAAAGGAATATGAAGGAAGAAAGCTCAAAATGTATGAAGTCTCTAAACTCTACTTAGGTGCCACCATGTCGATGTCGAAAGAAGCCTCGATCCAATGAAGAGTCTCATACCAATTTGAACAATGTGACAATCTAGAACCTAGTAGAAACTAATGTAGATCATGGTGCAAAGACAAAAAAGCCTCTGAATGTTACTCAAGGATCCAACTCACTACCAAACTGTGACAAATGAAGAGAAGAAGAAAGAACAAGAGGGTATGAAGGTTCCCTCATCACATTTGAAGTAGATGAATCAACTCCTTCAAAGAGGAGATGAATGTCATTAATAGTGTCCTCCAAGTCTACAAAATAGGACTCATAAAACAAGCCTGCAACACCTGTCAAGTACTCATCACAAGTAGTTGAATCTGGAAGACAGTGAATGTCCTGTTGCACTGAATCACTGGAAACCATGGATGTAGTACTAAATTCTATAAACGCAACAAGAGAAGAAGGAGGAGATGGAATATTAGCACATGTCTCTAGAACCTAAGTCAATGAAAGAACACCAAGATTCAAATGACCATATTGCATCTCCTTAAAAGTGTCCACATGAGTGTGAAACTTAACCAAAGTAATAATAGGAGCAACATGTGAGAAGGTATACACTCGAGATTGATGATCTACCTCCCCAACTGTAACAATATCTCTGTTATGTAAATATCAAATAATCACAAAATCAGGTGTGAACTCAATGCTCTTTCCTACTCCATCATGTGTAATTTGATAGATAGAAAGGATATGGTAGACAATGAAGGTACACAAAGGACATCATTGAATGATCCTTCGTCAATGTCAATTGGTCCTTTCCCACAAACACTCATAGATGTGTTGTTAGCCATCATAATGGGTGGTGATGAACAAGTCTCAAATGAAGAGAACATAATCTATGATGAAGCCATATGATTTGAAGCTCCAGAATCAAGGACCCATTTCCCTGACTCAGAATCTGCAACTGCAAAATGTTCTCTCCACTTTTGTTTCTTTGACTTTTTAGATGATGAAGAAGATGAACCCCATAAATATGAATTGAGCCTTCTTTAGTTTATGTTCCAATTCATCAATTTTGTTTATGTAACATTTGAGTTCATCATGCCCCAATTTCCTGCAACATGCACATTGAGGCTTCTCCTTCTTAGATGATTCCCATTTGGAGGGAACGGACTCAGATTCTTTTTGTGGCTTGTTCTTTATCTTCTTTTGTTTCTTTTCAGAATTCCCTAATTCTTTATGTACATTAGGTTCACTAGCCACCAATGTTTGTGGCTTGGAAGACTTGAGGATGCCCTTTTGAATTAGCTTTGCTTCCTCTTGGATTAGAAGATTTGAAAAAATCAAAAGTAGGCTCAACATATGCAACTCCCATCGAAACCCATTGAGTGTGAAAGCTAGAAACAAATACTGAATACTTAGGACCAAGCTTTGATAACACATTTAGAATCAATTGTAAATCCTCTTTAGTAATCATGCAATTCTTGAGTTGTGTTCTCAATTGCTTAATCTTGGAGATGCATTCTTTGATTTTGTCAAACTTCTTAGGATCAAGATTTATCAAATCATTATCAATCTGATAACCCCTAATCTTGTCAATTTTACCATACAATTTTTCAAAAGTCTCCCAAGCCTCCTTAGGTTTCTTGCATGATTCAACATGAAATTGCAAATCAAAAGAGACAAATGAACAAATGTAGCCAAGAGTTTTCTCATGATTGATCTCTCATACTACCTTTGCATTTACATCAGTAGGTTCAAGAATAGATTCTTTTACATATCATGTGCAACCTTTTCCCATTAGATAATTCTATACTGATTTTTTCCATGATGCATAATTATATGGAGTTAGAAGTTCAATTTGAGATTTCCCCTTTGCAAAAACACACAACCAAGAACTGAAAGTAATTAATCACTACAAGATCACCCCCCTAAATTCACTCAATCAATGATCTACCCCAACAAATTATGACTATGGCACTTTATAATTAGTTCATTTATAGTTTCCACAAGCCAAAATAGCAAGGTGGTCTTTTGATTTTGGTACATGCAAATGCCAAAATTAGGCTATAACTAAAAATACAACTTCTAAACAAAACTAGTCCAAATTGATTGCAGATCTAAAAAGTACTGGAAAATCATGCACTTTTTGAAAAAAAAAATCGCCAGAAAATGTTATGACCCCAAATGGAGCCCCAAAAGGTTTGAAAATGAGGAATGCTCATCAATAATGATGAAAATCTGTAATTTCTAGAAAATCTAGACACCAAAATCAGAGTAGATATGACCAAGTTATAGGCGTTTGAAGATCAGCTACCAAATCAAAAACTCCATTGGAGAGGGGGGATAAAATGCAAAAAAAAATTACCGCCACATTTGCCCAAACTGCTACTAAATCTTGAGGACCACCAAGTTTAGATGTTCACAAGATAAATTGAGAGCTCCACCAAAATTGGAAATTCACCAGATAGTTTGGTGGATATGCTAAATTGGAGAAATTGCTAAATTTCCCACCAAAGTTGGCAAAGCACGAAACTAGCCGCCAACAAAGCCAGATCTGAGTATTAAAAAAATATTATAAATAGGCCTAAATGCCTGGTTTTTGTCATACAGTTTTAATTTCTGTAGAATTTTTTATTTGAAAAAAATATTTAAAAAATATAACAAATAAAGGTCAAAGCCTATAGTCATGGGCAGATCTCCTTTAAGGGGTCGTAGACCCCTACAGGCCACGAGAGCTAGGCCCCTGCATAGCCACCCTATAAGGGCTAGAAGTCTGACCCTATAGCCTAGGTAACCATAGTACCCTATGGGGTATGCTGCTAATTCAAGGCTACACCCAGCGCTTAGGCACTAAAATATCTATTTTTAAATTTTTTTAATCAAATTTTCAATAGTTTTTTTACAAAACTATTGTCAAAAAATATATTTGCAGAATTTTTTTTTTTCAAAAAAAAAATAATGTGTTTTTCTCTATAGCTCAGTAAGGTACCTAGGCAGAACATTCCTACAGAGAATATTCTATAGAATATTCTGTATGGATGGTGAAGGAGGGTAGAATTTTTCCCTAATGGCCCGGGGCAAAGTTCTCTGATTTTAATGATTTGATAGTTGATCTTAGGGTTTTTGGGCCTCCTAAATGCAATGGCAGGGTCAAATTTAACCCAAAATACTCTAAAGGATCATGTACCTACTAGATCTAGCATGCACCACCTAACTTCAAACCCTCATAGATTTGGCCTCTGATGTTCGATTTGGATGAACCAAAAAGCAATTTTAACTATCTTGAACGCCCTGAACATAATGGTCTATTCAAATTTTCTATAGTATGCTCCAAAATGGACCTACAATATAAAGACACAAGAAAGAAACCCTCTCAAATCTAGTATTTCTCTTAATTTTTTCTGAATCTCTAAGTCATCATGTGATGCAAGAGAAGATCATACTCAAATTTTCAAGATCTACCATGATTTGCACTTAAGATCTCTCAATAGACTAACCAAAGGCTATCTACAAGCTCTGATACCATGTAAGATTTGGCTATAGAGATAGCCACCCAAGATCTAGAAGCCTAATGGAAAGCACAAATAAAAGAGAAGATCAATATGACTGAATAAATTGTATTCTTATCAAAGAATGAAAACACAAGAATATACAAGATTACAATATGATATAGCATACCTTGCTTAAAAGGCAAGGATGAGAGCTAAGATGTTGTATTCATGTGACAAGTGTCTTAATCCATGACATGAGACAACTAGATCACATATATATGATAAGACAACTATAAGACAACTATCAACAATTAGAGAAAACTCTATGCTTCCTAAGTCAACTTAACATGTGAATATCTATGAATTTTATTTAACTAATAAATAGTTAAATAATATGAATTATTCACACAACAAGGGGAAAATAGCTAGTAAATATGAAACTAGATATGAAATACCCCTATTCATGCTAACCAAATGTAGATGAATAATGATATTGCAAATCTCTAGGATACAAGATCATGAGCAGTCTCACATTATCAAAAGTAATGTTGTACTCTATAGAGTGTGCCCATCAGTCGTGCTTAAGGGCCAAATCATTGTCATCATCTCTGCACTGCTGGTTGTCAAGACGCAACTATGAAGCAACAAAGTCTTTGTTTTTCATTGAGGCTTGTCTCCTTATGCTCTCCTCTTTCCTACAAGAAAGGCCACAATTGTAAGTTTCTATGCCAAGTAATAGAAATATTCTAAAATTGCTTTCTCTTCCAAAAATAAATTTACATACCACAGTTCTCATTTGAAAAGGTATAGGAACTATAGGTTTAATTGCTCTAAGTTCTTTTCCCTCCATATGTTTACTCTTATAAGGAGCTTTAATCTGATGCAAAACATCAACGGTTTTAAAAATTTAATAACAGTTGTCCTCTACTCAAAACCACACTCAGTTTAAGCTACCCCCCATGTGGATTTAAACTACCAAGGAAAAGGGCTAACCTATTCTTTATTTGCCCCCTTTTCCCTTATAGGTGAGGTTTCATTTTCTTCTACAAATTGCTATGTTTTATGGCATGTCATCTTGTGCTCTCCTCTTTCCCACAAGAAAGGCCACAATTGTAAGTTTAGTAATAGAAAGATTCCAAAATTGCTTTCTCTTCCAAAAAGAAGTTTTGCATAACACATTTCTCAGTCGAAAAGGTCTAGGAACTATAGGTTTAATCTTCTTCTAGTTAAATGCATGTGGTATAGATGTATCATTAACTTTAGTTGGTAGTCATGACTAGGAGTTGGGGGATGTCCATTAAAAGAGAAATTATTAATTAACCTACCATATATATTTTTCATGGGTGAAAATAAAATGATATAACAATAAATCAAAGAATTGATAAACCAACCATGCAACAACTCTCATCTTGACAGACTTCACCATTGGAACAATTTATCTTGAATCCATCTCACCACTAGTCTTGTTCAAGGTCCTAAGAAATTATGTCAATTTTGTGGGAAATTGGAGTTTTGTAGATCAAAATACATAATCCTTTATGCAAAGAAAAAGATAAAGAGAATTAGGTAGTTCACATTTTCCCTTCTTTTGATCAAGAGGAAAGAATCTCCTTCTTTACATATTCATTGTGCTCATCACATATTGCATTAGGTATAACATGAGCAATGCAACTTGCAATAGCTAAAACTTCCATGGCTCCATCAGACTTGGAATGTGGCAAACAATCCCCATCAGGAAACCTAATATCCTCATTGCTTTTGAGTTCAAAAAATTGAGGGGTTTCATCACAATCCCTTGGTAGCTGACAAACAAGTAATTTAGAACTTCTATCAGATTTTGATGGAGTCTTCTTTACAGATTTAAGGGTTCCAATATTTGTTGAGTTTGGATAATCATTCTCTTGGAATTGTTTTTGTCTAATTTTACCAGTAGAAGGCTTTGCTTTCCCTAGTGTTATGTCCCTGCCCTTTGATGTGTGATTCAATCACGTGTCATATTTCTGATCACATCCTGAATCACAACAAACCAATAAAATTTTAAATTCAGAAATTTTCTACTTAGATATGACGTGTTTTTAATAGTAGAACAATCTTCATGAATGATCAATAAGGATAAAGGCCTAAAGGTACTCAATTTCTCTCCCTACAAAAGATATAGAAGAGCACTAACTTCAAGAGATCAAAGAGTGAGTTTATCCAAACCCCTCAAATCACTTGAAGCTTGTGGAATGCCTCAATGACCTCAACCTTAAAAACCTTAAAAGCCATCAAAGATAGGTAGACCTAAGGAAATTCAAGGTGAATATGGTAGCATTCTATGGCTAGGTACTGAAAGGAATAAAAGCCCATGAAAACACAATGAACAAATGTAACAAAACATACCAACCAAAATACAAAACCATTCGTTGTTGTCAATAAGAGGTTGTTGAGAGGTAGGAAGAGTGAATTCAATCCACCTGGGAGCTTGAATGCTCTCATAAAACTCCTCCTTGTGGAAGTTGAGAGATTCTTCCTTCCATCACTCTTGAAAAGTCTCCACTTCCATGTTGTTCACTCAGCCTCTCAATTTCAACTCCTCTCAAAATTCAAAGACACTCATGGACGCTTTGACAAAAAATCCAAAAAATCCACCATTTATGTGAAATTGGAAGAGAATCAATAAGGCCATATTCAATGGCTTTGTATTCAATATAGTCTTATTGGATTCCCTACCATTCACACAAGAGTAGATAATCCAATAAGGGGATATTGAATGGAAGGGACTTTCCTTCCATTCAATATTGAATTTCCTTCCATTCAATATCTCCTTAGATTCTCTTCCATTTAAGGGGATATTGAATGGAAGGAAATGTCCTTCGATTCAATAGAATTTAATAAGTGATGATACAAAAAAGCATATGTGAAATTTCATTGGCAACAAAAATCTTCCACAAACTCTATTGGTGAATCAAGCTAATTAAAGCACTATTTTTTCTATGAAAGCCTTGAACCTTGCCTTTACAAATAAATGTTTCAGCATTTATAACACTTCAAACCTTATTTTGAGGATTGGCAACTCAAGACCACGGGGAACCTTGAGTCCTTGATTGACAATTTGATCCTACAATCTTTTAATCTTGTAAATACAAAAAAAATCAAGAAAAGCCCAGTTAGAAATATCAAAACATAAAAACAAACTTTTGGTTAGGTTGGAATTTTAATGACAACAATGTTTGGACATGTTTAAGCCCTAAACTTGATGTAATATCCATTCCCACATATATTGTTTGGAGCAATAGACTTGCATATCTAGAAATCAAATCTATTTGTCTTATGTTTAGGATCTTGAATGGTTGTTGTTCTTCATTGTAATCATAGATAATATTGTCCATTTGTTCAGCATATTTTGTGGATGTTGGCTCATGTTTATTGGTTGTTCATGAAATGTTCATATTAAAAAATTATAATCTATTTTTAGACCTAGGGTTAGGGCAAAAATCTAAACCAAAGGTGCAAAAATAGAAATCAAAACCTAGGGTTTTGAGCAAAATACTCAAATGTAGAAATTACGAAAGAATTCAAATTAAGAAAATTAAAAATTATGAAGAAGGTTAAGTTGGAAAGCCAGTAAATCCAAAATTGTAATTAATAGATCCCCATTTGGGGTATTACAACTTGATAAATGTGATGTAGTCTTTCCATCTGTTATGGGAAAGGAGAAATAATCAGAATAAAAACCTATAAAAGCATAATGAAGGGAGGTAATAGAACATACCAACCCTAATACATAACCATGCATTGTTGTCAATAAGAGGTTGTTGACAGGAAGGAATGGTGAAGTCAATCCACTTTGGAGCTTGAATTATCTCATAAAAGTCCTCCTTGCTGAAGATGAACGATTCTTCCTTCCGACACTCTTGAAAAGTCTCCACTTCCATGTTGTTCACCTCTACACCAATGGCATCCATTTTCAAATTAAGGGAGTTGAGATATGTATTAGTGATAGGTGATAGGCTTTTCTAAGCGGACTTGCAAGTCTGGAAAGCCAAAACAAACCTATCTCACACTAGAAATAATTTTAAAATCACTATTGTACAATCTAGACAAGTCACCAAACACCTAGAAAATTTTCTCCCATGAGAAAAATCCACCCACAATATTTCGTAGTTTTCCATCTTTATTCACTGCAAAAAATTCTCGTCTTTATACACCGCCAAAAATCCAGCAGGCATGCACAATTATGAGATTAGATTTTGTAAATATATATTTAAAAAAAATGTCAAGGCCACAATATTTTGTAATTGTCCATCTTTATTCACCTCAAAAAATTGTCTTGTTTTGTTTGGATCACTACTCCATTGAATCTACCACAAGAACATTGCTAAGGTATATTTGTTGCTTCACTAATGGTGACTAAAATATGCAGACATTAGTAATGTTTGTATTCATTACCTTGATGTGTTATTTAAATATATCTTTGTAGAATCTAATCTCTTAATTGTGCATGTTTGCTGGCCACTAGATTTTTGGTGGACATTACAAATATCTACATATTTTAGTCACCCTTAATGAAGCAGCAAATACAACTTGGCAATGTTCTTGTGGCAGATTCAATGGAGTAGCTATTCAAATGAAACAAGACAAATTTTTGTGGTGAATAAATATGGACAACTACAAAATATTGTGGCCTTCACACATTCTTTAAATATATATCTTTGCATAATCTAATCTCTTAACTGTGCATGCCTACTGGATTTTTGGCAGTGAATAAAGACAAGACAATTTTTTGTGATGAATAAAGATGGACAACTACAAAATATCGTGGATGCATTTTACTTCTAGGAGACAATTTTCTAGGTTTCTGGTGACTTGTAGATTGTATAACAATGATTTGAAAATTATTTCTAGCATGAGATAGGTTTGTCAAGGCTTTCAGGACTTGCAAGTCTACTTAGAAAAGCCTATTGCCTATCACTAATATATATCTCAACTCCCTTAATTTGAAAATGGATGCCATTGGTGTATATGTGAACAACATGGAAGTGGAGGCTTCTCTTGAGAGTGTTGGAAGGAAGAATCGTTCACCTTCGACAAGGAGGAGTTTAATGAGAGCATTCAAGCTCCAAAGAGGAGTGAGTTCACCATTCCTGCCTCTCAACAACCTCTTATTGATGATAATGCATGGTTTTGTATTAGGTTTGATATGTTCTATTACCTCCATTCATTGTGTTTTCATAGGTTTTTATTCCAATTATTTCTCCTTTCCCAGAATAGAGGGAGAGACTACATCACATTTATCAAGTTGTAATATCCCAAATGAGGATATTAACTGTAATTTTGAATTTCCAAGCTTTCCAACTTAACCTTGTTTGGATTTATGAGTTTCTTACTTTGAATTCTGCCCTAATTTCTGCATTTTAGTTTTCTACTCAAAAAACCCTAAGTTCTAATTTGTATTTCTATACCTTTGGTTTAGATTTTTGCTCTAACCCTAGGTCTAAAAACTGATTATATTTTCTGAATGTGAAGATTTCATGAACAACCAATAAACATGTGCCAAAATCCACAAAACATGTTGAACAAATGGATAGTATTAGTTATGATTGTAATGAAGAACAACAACCATTCAAGATCCTAAACATAAGACAAATAGATTTGATTTCTAGATATGCAACTCTGCTGCTCCAAACAATATATGTATGAATAGATATTACATCAAGTTTAGGGCTCAACCATGCCCAAGCATTGTTGTCATTACAATTCCAACCCAACCAAGAGTTTCTTTTTTATGTTTTGATATTTCTAACTGGGGTTTTTCTTGATTGTTTTTGTATTTACAAGATTAAAAGATTGTAGGATCAAATTGTCAATCAAGGACTAAGGTTCCCTGCAGTCTTGAGTTTCCAATCCTTGGAATAAGGTTTGAAGTATTATAAATGCCAGAATATATATTTGTAAAGGCAAGGTTCAAGGATTTCATAGAAAGAACAGTGCTTGCATTAGCTTGATTCACCAATAGAGTTTGTGGAAGATTTTTGTTGCTGATTAACTTTCACATATGCATTCTCTATCATCACTTATTGGATTCTATTGAATGGAAGGCCATTTCCTTCCATTCAATATCCCCTTATTGGATTCTCTGTCATTGTGTGAACGACAAAGAATCCAAAAAGACTATATTGAATGCAAGGCCATTCAATATGGCCTTATTGATTCTCTTCCATTTGCACATAAATGGTGGATGTTTTGGATTTTTTGTCAAAGCATCCATGAGTGTCTTTGGGTTTCGAGACGAGTTGAAATTGAGAGGCCAGGTGAACAACATGGAAGTGGAGACCTTTCAAGAGTGTTGGAAGGAAGAATCTCTCAACTTCCATAAGGAGGAGTTTTATAAGAGCATTGAAGCTCCTAGGTGGATTGACTTCACCCTTCCTACCTCTCAGCAACCTCTTATTGATGACAATGAATGGTTTTGTATTTGGATTGGTATGTTCTATTACATTCCTTCATTGTGCTTTCATGGGCTTTTATTCTTTTCAGTACCTAGTCATAGAATGCCACCATATTCTCCTTGAATTTCCTTAGCTTTGCCTATCTTTGATGGCTTTTAAGGTTTTTAAGGTTGAGGTCATTTAGGTATTCCACAGGCTTCAGGTGATCTAAGGGGTTTGGATAAACTCACTCTTTGATTTCCTGAAGTTAGTGCTCTTCTATGTCTTTTGTAGGGAGAGAAATTGAGTGCCTTGAGGCCTTTCTCCTTATTGATCATTCATGAAGATTGTTTTTTACTCTTAAAAACAAGTCATATCTGACCAGAAAATTTCTAAATTTAAAATTGTATTGGTTTGTTATGATTCAGGATGTGATTAGAAACATTGCACATGGTTGAATCACACATCAAAGAGCATGGATAGAACACAAGGGAAAGAAAAGCCTTCTGCTGGTAAAAATAGATAAAAACAATGCCAGGAGAATGATGATCCAAACTTAACAAATATTGGAACCCTTAAATCTGTAAAGAAGACTCTGTTAAAATCTGATAAAAGTTCTAAATTACTTGTTTGTTAGCTACCAAGGGACTGCGATGAAACCCTTCAAATTGCTGAACTCAAAAGCAATTGGGAGATTAGGTTGCCTGATGGGGATTGTTTGCCACATTCCAAGTCTGATGGAGCAATGAAAGTATTAGTTGTTGCAGGTTGCATTGCTCATGTTATACCTAATGCAATATGTGATGAGCACAGTGAATATGTAAAGAAGGAGATTATCTCCTCTCCATCAAATGAAGGGAAAAGATGGGCTACCTAATTCTCTTTATCTTTTTCTTTGCCTAAAGGATTTTGTATTTTGATCTAGAAACTCCAATTTCCCACAAAATTGACATAATTTTTTAGGATCTTGAACATGACTAGTGGAGAGATGGATTCAAAGACAAATTGTTCCAATGGTGAAGTTTGTAAAGATGAGAGTTGCTGCAAGGTTTGTTTCTTAGTTCTTTCATTTATTGCTATATCATTTTATTTTCACTTAGAAAAAACATATATGGTAGGTTAATTAATAATTTATTTGTTAACAGGCATCCTCCAACCGCCAACTAAAGTTAATGATACATCTATACCACGTGCACTTAACTAGAAAAGATTAAACCTACAGTTCCTATACCTTTTCAAGTGAGAACTACAATATGCAAAACTTCATTTTGAAAGAGAAATCATGTTTAGAATCTTCCTATTACTAAACTTACAATTGTCGACTTTCTTGCAGGAAAGAGGAGAGCATAAGGAGACAGACCATAACAATAAAACACAACAATTTGTAAAAGAAAATAAAACATCACCTATGAGGGAAAAAGGGGCAAATAAAGCACAGGTTACCCCATTTCCTTGGTATTTTAAATCCACATGGTAGGTAGTTTAAACTGAGTGTAGTTTTGAGTAGAGGACAGCTATGATTAAATTTTTAAAACCATTGATATTTTGAATTAGATTAAAGCTCCTTATAAGGATAAACTTATGGAGGGGAAAGGAATCAGAGTGATTAAACCTATAATTCCTAGACCTTTTCGACCAAGAACTGTGGTATCCAAAACTTCTTTTTAGAAGAGAAATTTTTTTTGGAATCTTTCTATTACTGGCATAGAAACTTACAATTGTGGTCTTTCTTCTAGGAGAACATAAAGAGACATGCCTCTACAATAAAACACAATAAATTACAGAAGAAAATGAAACCTCACCTATGAGAGAAAAAGGAGCAAACAAAGCATAGGTTAGCCCTTTTCCTTGGTAGTTTAAATCCACATGGTAGGTAGCTTAAACTGGGGGTAGTTTTCAGTAGAAGATAGCTGTGATTAAATTTTTAAAACCATTGATGTTTTGAATCAGATTAAAGCTCCTTATATAGATAACTCTGAATGGTAAATAAGATGCTAAGAGTTTCTGGCCAAATAAGATTAATAAGAGGTCTTTGTGAAGCTGTTTTCTACTATTTATGGGCTGTGGAAACCTTAAAATTCTGTAATTTAATTACTTTTTTAAATTTTTGTTTGTAACAGGGAACCATTCATGGATTGATCTATCAAAGCATGGGAAACCCGAAAGACCTAAATCTGTGAGTGCTTTGTGCGAAGTAGCATTTGAGAGCTTCATTATTTAGGCTCTCTCCTTATATTGATCACTAACACACCTATATTTTGATTGAACATTTTTTTGATATGGTAGCATGAAGGGAAACCTAAATCCAGACCTAGACATAGTGAAACTGTCAAAGCAAATACAGTAACTAATTCTTATACTCTATGTTGAATTATTTAATGAATAACTTGTTGGTTTACTTCCTCTCCTTAGTTGTTGTCCCTGATGTTCAAACACTTGGTTTTGTGGAATCCTATTTTAATGATCTTCTTATATTTATTGGTTCACACTTCATGTTATCCAGGTATATTAATGCTCATGTCTGATGTTGGCATACTCATAACTTGTTTACATATTCCTGGCAAATATGATGACATTTGCTTAATGTCTGTTATACTGTTTGATATCTTCCATGAGGGCAGTTTGGCATAGTTTGGCATCTACAGTCTGCTAATGGTATGGTCAATACATCATCAGTTGTGGATCTTCATATGCTCCATAATGATCCATGGTTCAATTCAATATTTGTTTTGTATGTTTGGTATAATAATAACATGCTCTCCTAGCATGATTAATGGTGGCAAAGGCATTTATCTCATTCTTGATATTCATATGTTGGTGACATATGTCTATTTGTTGGACACATCTCTAGTATATTATTATTTGATCAAGTTATCATTGTTCTTCAAATAAAGTTGCAAGGTCTTCACTTTATTTTTTGCTATATGAATGGGTTTCGAGAAAGGTCTTGCGCAAAATTGGTTTAAAGATTAAAATATTTCAAAAATGAAAAAAAGAGGCACAATATCTACTTGTCTTAAGATAGCAACCTGTTGAACAGGTTTGAATGACTTAAAGTAGGTAAGGAGCCATTCATTATTACCGGCCCATTCTAGGGCTCACTAGAAGCACAAGTTTATGTTGATATCGGTAAAAAGAAAAAGTTTGGTCTTCATTATGCAAAAGCAAAAGTTTGGTTTTGAGCTCCTCTCGAGCTAGGGTTTGACTATTTCAGATGTTATCATGAAAAATTGTGGAAAGAACAATAGGTATCTCCATAAGACTGTGAATCTAAGAGATGTGACAAAGCTGACTGTATTAGCTTGTTTTTGGTAACGATTTTTGACTTTATTCTACAGCATCAACTTACCAAGTAATATCCTTTCTATCTCTCATTCTCTTTAAATGACTTATCATGCATAAAGATGATTGTGAAATAGAGACACAGTTGATTGTTGGGTTTGAAATCTACTTATTTTTTGTTTTGGGTTTGATGGATTTTGAAATAGAGCATTTTTGTGTGTTTTTGGGGGCTTCATGTTTAAGTCTACTGCCAGGTTTGAGAAGCATTTATATTTTACTCCTTTTGGTAACATGGGTTAGGGTTAAACCCATATGCAGCAACTATTTATTTATTCATTTAAAAACAAAAGGGGTTACAAGGCAGTTTTTTATTCGACTGTGTTTTTAAAAGGATTCTTAAAGTTTTATTATGGGTTTGCAATATTTTTTCAGTTATAACTATCACAGAATTAATATTCGGGTGAAATATTTTGTGTGGCATTATGAAGGAGTTGTGGATTTGTAACCCTAGGGTTTCACTCGAGCAACTGGCAGTTTATTTTTGTAACCCTATCAAGAGTTAATAGTTACATCTTTAATCTGTTTCAAACAGTTTATTTTTTAGTTTTGCTTTTTAGCCATCATGATAACAAGATGTTGATTATTCTTTTGATAAAAAAAAATAAAGAGAAAAGATGCAGTTGTAACTGTCATTGGTTTTCAGTTAACAGATATGAAACTATCTGTAGAAACACCGAATGTTTTTGGACGGAATGTAAACTGTTGTATATATAAATGGTATAGTGTGAATGATGTATGTGTATATGTGTATCCTACTCATACATTGTTGATAGTATATGATTTTAAGTGAAACAGAGTATCCCTCTGTATGAAAATTATTCAAACAATTGTAATTTTTCAAGTGTGCCAATGAGGCAACTTGTAAGCCAGTGAGGCATAGTATTTAGTGAGATTGTAAGCCAGTGAGGCACAGTAATCAGTGAGATTTTAAGCCAATGAGGCACTTTTTTCGAGTGGTTTTATGCTAGGGGCTTTCCACTTAGGACAAATCTCTGTGTCTGTATTATCTGTGGTATGCTTTCAATCTGTTGTTGAATATTTCAGTTTTCACACTTACACATTATCATTCTGATTTAGTCTATTCATGTGATCAATTCAATTGATTATATTTAAGTGGAATACAAATCTGCAATATTCTTCACTAAGTGTAAAATGATTTCTAGATACTGATTCACCTCCCCCCCCTCTCAGTATCCTTAACACTCTAACAAGTGGTATCAAAGCAAAACCCTTTGTCTTTAAGGCCTAATCAACCTAAGGGGATTCCTAGTTGAGTGGTAACCATGTCTTTTCAAGATGGTCTTTCCTCATCCAAGGCACCATTATTTGATGGTACAAATTATACTTTCTAGAAATATAGAATGACTCGTCATATCAAAGCTTTAGGATATGATGTCTGGGAAGCCATTGAAACTAGCTATACTATCAAAGGCAAACCATCTAATGCTGATGAAAAAAAGGCACTTGATTGTGACTCAAAAGCTGCTAGTGCTATTTGTTATGGTTTGACTAACGAAGTCTTAAATAAAGTTATGGAATGTGAAACAGCTAAAAGTATTTGGGATAAACTTTCAAATATTTATGAAGGAGATGAAAGCATTAAAGAGGCTAAGTTACAAGCTCTTAGAGAAAGGTTTGAAGGAATGAGAATGAAAGATGATGAAAAGATAGATGAATATCTTCAAAGAGTTCAGGAAACTGTCAATAGTATTAGAGGTCTAGGGGAGAAACTTGAAGAAATAACTGTAGTTAAGGTCTTACAAACTCTAACTCCCAAATATGACTCCAAAACCTTTGTGGTTGAAGATAAAGACCCAAAAACTATAACTATTGATTATATTCTAGGAGTCTTTACTACATATGAAATGAGAATGGAAAATGAAAACCCCAGTAAAGAAGTTAAGGAAGCAACTTTTAAAACTGTGAAAAAGAAAATTGAGACCAGTCATGAAACTGAAAATATCAGTGAAGATGAATCTGAAAATATCAGTGAAGATGAATCTATTTTTGTTAGTAAACTTAGAAGAGGCTTAGGTAGATATAAAGGAAAATTACCTTTTAACTGCTTCAACTATGGAAAAATAGGACATTATGCAGCAAAGTGTCCTAATCTAGAACTTGACAGTGAACTAGAAGATAATAGAAAATAGTATAAGAAAAAACCTTTCAACATTTACAAGAAAAGTACTTTTAAGAAAAGGAGTCTAATTGCTAGAATAACAGATAGTGCGTCAGAGGAGTTTTCTGATGAAATAGATGAAACACTCTTCATGGCAGCAATTATTGCTACTCCAGAAGAAGAACAAGCATAAATGTCTGAAAATGAAGTTGACTTAGAAGGAGAGTTAAAATGTGCTTTTGGTGAAATTAGAAGGTTTAAAAGGAAAATGGAGCGCAAAGAAAATTAATATCTGATCAAGAAAAATATATATTTGATTTAAAATTAAGTCTTGAAGAAAACAAAAAAAAATCTTTCAGATACTCAAGAACAGTTAAAATCCAAGGATAAAGAGTGTTGTTCCAAGGACGCTGAAATAGTTAAACTAAGAAAAGAACTTGAAATGTGTAATAGTAGTGATAAACTTGTTGATATGCTAGGTAAACAAAAAGAGTATAAAGACATGACTGGTCTAGGCTTCTCAAAAGGTCAATGCTCTAATGATAATCAGTTTAAAGGTAAAATGCCTTTTAGATTCTCTGGTTATTGTTTTTATTATTATCAATATGGGCATAGATCAACTGAATGTAAGTTTGTTTTTAGAAAGCAGCCCAATTTTCTGAATGGTAGGGCCTTTAATTTTCTGAACAAGATAAGATGCTTCAACTGTAAAGAACTTGGACATATTGTCAAGTTTTGTAAATCAGATATTGTTTCTCTTACTAAGCAACTCAAAATGAAATGGGTACCCAAAAACAAGGCTATGATTGTTGAAGTTGCATTTCATGCAAAGAAAAATGAAATCTGGGTTATAGACAGTGGATGTTCCCATCATATGACTAGGGATAGAAGTAAATTTACTTCATTTAAAAATTGCCCAAGTGGGTCAGTTAAATTCGGTGATGATTATTGTTTATAGATCACAGGAAAAGGTACAGTTCTTTTAGAAGATAACACACTTCTAGAAGATGTTTATTTTGTTGAAGGTCTAACTCATAATCTGTTGAGTGTAAGTCAGATTTGTGACAGTGGATTTGATGTAGTTTTCACATCACAAGGCTGCAAGATTCTCAAAAATTCAAAACAGGTTATTGCTTTAGGTTTGAGAACTAAAGGTAACATTTATAATCTACATGGATCTGCTAATGAATGCAAAAATAATTTATGCTTTATGAGTCAAATTAAGGAAAGTAAACTCTAGCATAGGAGGTTGGGGCATATAAATTTTGATAACTTAGTTAAAATCAGTCACAACAAAAATGTTAGACATATGCCTACTATTTCTAAGCCTAAAAATATGATTTGTAAAGAATGTCAGCAAGGTAACCAAACAAGAAATGTTCATAAATCTAAAGAACAATTTGCTGCACAACCTCTCCAGTTGGTTCACACTGACTTATGTGGTCCAATCAGAACAAAATCTTTGAATGGTGAAATATATTTTATGTTATTCATAGATGATTACACAAGAATGACTTGGGTTACTTTTTTAAAGCATAAGTCTGAGGCTTTCAAAAAAATTAAGATCTTTAAAAGCATGGTAGAGAGAGAAACATATTTAAAACTGAAATGTTTAAGGTCTGATAATGGAGGAGAATATACTTCTACTGCTTTTCTCGAATATTGTGAAAAACATGGCATAAAAAGATAGTTTGCATCTCCTAGAACACCTCAACAAAATGGGGTGGCTGAAAGAAAGAATAGGATAGTAAAAGAGATAGCTAGAACTATGCTTCAAGATGCTGGACTATCAAATGCTTTCTGGAAAGAAGCAGTTCATACAATAGTTTATACCTTAAATAGGGTACAAATAAGGGTCAAAACCAGGTACACATCCTATGAACTTTGGTATGGTAACATAACTAATGTATCTTATTCTAAAATTTTCGGCAGCAAATGTTATATAAGAAGAGAAGATCATCTAGGAAGTTTTGAATCATGATGTGATGAAGGGATCTTTCTAGGTTACTCTACTCACAGCAAGGTTTACAAATGTTATAATAAGAGATTAAGAAGAATAGTTGAAAGCTCTAATGTCAAAGTGGTTGAGAATTTGCAGCAAGAATAGCAACCTCAGTTTCAACAAGTTGAAGAAATCATTCAAGAAGAGCCAAGCATAAAAGAAGAGTCAGAGAAATCTGAAAAATCAGATCCCGGAGTGCCTCAAGGACAAGCAGTAAGTCCTAAAACTAATACTCCTTCTAAATCTTCTATTTATACTTCTTCTAGAAGATTGTTGCAAAAGAATCATCCAAGTGAACATGTTATTTGTGACTTAGATTCTGGGATACAAACTAGAAGAAAAACTGTTCAAACAAATTAGCAGGTTCATATTTGTCTAGTGTCTCAATTAGAACCTAAAACCTATGCTAAAGCTAGTTAAGATGACTTGTGGGTTTAGGCTATGTTAGATGAGTTAGCCCAGATAGAGAAAAATAACACTTGGGAACTTGTCCCAAGACCAAAAGATAAAAATATTATTGGGGCTAAATGGGTTTTCAGAAACAAACTTGATGAAAATGGAGTTGTTATTCGAAATAAAGCTAGGCTGGTTTGTAAGGGTTATTCTCAGATAGAAGGTATCAATTTTGATGAAACCTTTGCTCTTGTAGCTAGACTAGAAGCAATTAGACTGTTTCTTGCATATTCTGTTTATAAAAATTTCAAGGTCTATCAAATGGATGTAAAAACAACTTTTCTAAATGGAGACTTAGAAGAGGAGGTATATATGGATCAGCCAGAAGGTTTTGTTAACAAGGACAAACTACATCATGTTTACAGGTTAAAAAAGGCTCTTTATGGGCATAAACAAGCTCCTAGAGCTTGGTATGCTAAACTAGACAAACATTTACAGTCACAAGGGTTCACTAGAGGTTGTACTGATAGTAACTTGTACTTTATGACTAAAAATGATTCCATCTTAATAGTGGTTGTCTATGTGGATGACATCATTTTTGGCAGTGATGATGATGAACTTAGCCTATATTTTCCACAGGTTATGACTGCGAAGTTTGAAATGTCAATGCTGGGTGAACTTTCATTTTTTTCTTGGTTTACAGGTTTCCCAACTCAAAGAAGGTATATTTCTTTCTCAAACAAAATATGCAAAAGAAATGTTAAAACGATTTTAGATGGATGAATGTAATCCTGTTAGTATACCAATGGAAACTAGTTGCAAACTTAGTGCTGATGTTGATAGGTCTGATATTGATCATACTTTTTATAGGTCTATGATAGGCAGCTTGTTGTATTTGACTGCCACTAGACCTGACCTAATGCATGCAGTTTGTAGCCCGATTTTAATCTGCTCCTAATCAAGCTCATCTAAACGCAGTAAAAAGGATACTTAGATATATACAAGGAATACTTGATTATGGACTCTGGTATTCTAGGCATTCTGATTTTACTTTGACAGCATATACAGATGATGATTGGGCTGGCAGTCTTGATGATAGGAAGAGTACCTCTGGTGGTGCATTCTTTCTTGGTGGAAGGCTAGTTTCTTGGCATAGTAAGAAGCAAGATTATGTTTCTTTATCTACAGCTGAGGCTAAATACATTACAGCCACTGCCTGTTGTACTCAAATCCTCTAGATGGTTCAAACTTTGAATGATTATAATGTTACTGTATCTAAACCTATCAAGATTTTGTGTGACAATTTTAGTGCAATAAACATATCTAAGAATCCTGTGATGCATTCCCATACCAAGCATATTGATATCAGATATCATTTTCTTCGTGATAAAGTTCTCCTAAATGAGGCTATATTGGACTATGTTTTTCAGCTGATCAAGTGGCTGATATATTTACTAAGCCACTTCCTAGAGCAGTTTTTGAGGGTCTCAGGGATAAGCTTGGGGTTCTTTCTTTTTCTTCTCTGCATTAATGTTTCTCAGATCTTGGACTCAGGGGGAGATTCTTGCATATTTCTGTGCCCTGACAATTTTCAGATTCATCTTGATCTCTAATTGACAGTCTTCTCAGTTGTTGTCTATTTATGCTTCTCATTTTGCTGTTATTTCTTTATGGTGTTGATATCCTTTTTCTTGTTTCAGATATTCTAGATACTTCTTGGTGCTGAGACAGTCTTCAAATGTTTGATATGTTCTTCATTTTTGTTTTTCTGTTTCTTGCAGCCATTCCCAGTTATGTCCTCCCTTTGCCCTGATGACAAAAAGGAGGAGAAGATGTTGTTGTGTTTTCCCATCATGGACAAAGGGGGAGTATTGGTGGTTTACTTCCTCTCCTTAGTTGTTGTTCCTGATGTTCAAACACTTGGTTTTGTGGAATCCCATTTTGATGATCTCCTTATATTTATTGGTTCACACTTCATGTTATCCTGGTATATTCATGCTCATGTCTGATGTTGGCATACTCATAACGTGTTTACATATTCCTGGTAAATATGATGACATTCGCTTAATGTCTGTTATACTGTTTGATATCTTCCATGAGGGCAGTTTGGCACAGTTTGGCATCTACAGTTTGCTAATGGTATGGTCAATACATCATCAGTTGTGGATCTTCATATGCTCCGTAATGATACATGGTTCAATTCAATATTTGTTTTGTATGTTTGGTATAATAATAACATGCTCTCCTAGCATGATTAATGGTGGCAAAGGCATTTATCTCATACTTGATATTCATATACTAGTGACATATGTCTATTTGTTGGACACATCTCTAGTATATTATTATTTGATCAAGTTATCATTGTTCTTCAAATAAAGTTACAAGGTCTTCACTTTATTTTTTGTTATATGAACAGGTTTCGAGAAAGGTCTTGTGCAAAATTGGTTTAAAGATTGAAATATTTCAAAAACAAAAAAAGAGGCACAATATCTGCTTGTCTTCAGATAGCAACCTGCTGAATAGGTTTGAATGACTTAAAGCAGGTAAGGAGCCATTCATTATTACCAACCCATTCTAGGGCTCACCAGAAGCACAGGTTTATGTTGATATCGGTAAAAAGAAAAAGTTTGGTCTTCATTATGGAAAAGCAAAAGTTTGGTTTTGAGCTCCTCTCGAGCTAGGGTTTGACTATTTCAGATGTAATCATGAAAAATTGTGGAAAGAACAACAGGTATCTCCATAAGATTGTGAATTTGAGAGATGTGACAAAGCTGACTATATTAGCTTGTTTTTGGTAACAGTTTTTGACTTTATTCTACAGCATCAACTTACTAGGTGATATCCTTTCTATCTCTCATTCTCTTTAAATGGCTTATCATGCATAAAACTGATTGTGAAATAGAGACACAGTTGACTATTGGGTTTGAAATCTACTTATTTTTTGTTTCGGGTTCGATGGGTTTTGAAACAGAGCATTTTTGTGTGTCTTTTGGGGCTTCATGTTTAAGTCTACCGCCAAGTTTGAGAAGCATTTATATTTTAGTCCTTTTGGTAACATGGGTTAGGGTTTAACCCATATGCAGAAACTGTTTATTTATTCATTTAAAAATAAAGGGGGTTACAAGGCAGTTTTTTATTCGACTGTGTTTTTAAAAGGATTCTTAAAGTTTTATTATGGGTTTGCAATATTTTTTCAGTTATAAATGTCCCAGAATTAATATTCAGGTGAAATATTTTGTGTGGCATTATGAAGGAGTTGTGGATTTGTAACCCTAGGGTTTCACTTGAGCAACTGGCAGTTTATTTTTGTAACCCTATCAAGAGTTAATAGTTACATCTTTAATCTATTTCAAACAGTTTATTTTTTAGTTTTGCTCTTTAACCATCATGATAACAAGATGTTGATTATTCTTTTGATAAAAAAAAATAAAGAGAAAAGATGCAGTTGTAACTGTCATTGGTTTTCAGTTAACAGTTATGAAACTATCTGCAGAAACACCGAATGTTTTTGGACGAAATGTAAACTGTTGTATATATAAATGGTATAGTGTGAATGATGTATGTGTATATGTGTATCCTGCTCATACATTGTTGACAGTATATGATTTTAAGTGAAACAAAGTATCTCTCTATATGAAAATTATTCAAACAATTGTAATTTTCCAAGTATGCCAGTGAGGCAACTTGTAAGCCAGTGAGGCACAGTATTCAGTGAGATTGTAAACCAGTGAGGCACAGTAATTAGTGAAATTTTAAGCCAGTGAAGCACTTTTTTCAAGTGATTTTATGCCCGGGGCTTTCCACTCAAGACAAATCTCTGTGTCTGTATTTTCTGTGGTATGCTTTCAATCTGTTGTTGAATATTTCAGTTTTCACACTTACACATTATCATTCTGATTTAATCTATTCATGTGATCAATTCAATTGATTATATTTAAGTGGAATACAAATCTGCAATATTCTTCACTACGTGTAAAAAGATTTCTAGATACTGATTCAACCACCTCCCCCCCTCTCAGTATCCTTACCACTTTAACATAACTAATGTGCTAAAAATGAATATTGAAATGCTGATATACTTCAAATCTCCAGTTGGAAGACAAAGGAGAAGAAATAATAAGCACTCCAGAGGAGCCACTACACCATCTGCAAACCACCTTTTAAACCTATGAGGTTTTGCTCTTTCTCATTCTTTTCTTTCCAAAGCTTCTAGAGTTTGTATTAGTTGTTAATGTTGACCTCGGATTCTCTACAGAACCTCCTCTCCTGTACTTCAATTGAGTGTTTGCCAGAATAGCCCTGTTGGTACAGGTATTCTAAACTTTATCTTTCACTTAAAACAATTTTTAAGTTTCACTGTTTTATGTGTTTCAAAGACCTTGCTAATCCATACTCACTGTCAATAATCTTCAAATAATGTCAGTCTATGATTTGTTTGAGAATTGATTAATTTGTGACTTTCTACTGGTTTTAGCTGTGTAGAAAATGAAACATTCACATCCAAAATCGATGCACAAGTGGCAGCTGACCTGTTAAGCTTTTTAAAAGAGTTACTTAAAAATAGTACTCTACAGAAGGGCCCTCTATTGATTGTGGGAGAATAATATGGAGGAAAGCCAGCCAATATGGTAGACCTAGCTTTAAGCAAGGCAATTGAGGCTGGAGATATAAACTCTAAACTTGGAGGTACAAGCATTTATACATATATGGTTAGACTCTGATTAAGGTGGCCGACAACAGCATTTCCTTTTGTAACTATATTTAGAGATATGGAGAAAGGCTTTTTCCCTCAATAACTTCAGCTCTGCAGTCTATCAAATTTCATGAATTGTTAAACAAAATATTGTCAACTTAGTAATGTTCCCATTAGGAAGCAAGTTCAGTAGAATTAGAATCTTAAAATCACAAGTACCCACATAACACTGTGCCATTGGTTTAGCAAATTCTTCACAGCATGCTCATTTCCATTTCATCTTGCTTCTTAGGTGTATTATTAGGTGACAGCTGGATTTCCCATGGACTATGCGGTAAGCTTAGTATTTACAGTCAGCCTAATAAATGATATTATTATCCACTTCCAATTTAGATAAGAACTCCTCTAATAAAATTCTGTTGCTTACCAGTTTTCATGGGGACCTTTGCTTAAAGATGTCAATATGTGCAGCTAAATACATTGTGCTCTTAGCCCACAAGCTTTTCTCTCCTGTTTTGGAAAATAGAAAACTAATAATAAAATTCTTGTAATTTGACCTCTTTCTAACTGTTTTATTCAATCGACATAAAATTTATAGTTGCAGAAGAAATGAACTCTAATATAACTAGTAAAAGTACCAAAAGTGCTATCAAATGATCCATAGACACAAATATTTGTAGTACTTGTTACTCACTATCGAGACTCCTGACTTGTGATAAAATCAACATAAAACTTCAATTGAATTGACCTAGGAATATGCATAATTCCCATCTATCTCTACTTTCTTGGACTTTTTTTGGTTCTTTTGTGCCACAGCATTGCTTTGAAAATAGGGGAACTAGTTCGTAGTGGAGAGTATATGCGGGCGACAAGTTCTTCGTCAGAAATGGAGTGTAATTGACTCAGCTAGTAATAGTGTGGTATGTGTACTCTTGAGACAATAAGAATGTAAATCAGAGCGTATGATTGCTAAAGTCCAAGATACTGTGCAGTTGCTGGATTCGCATTCTATGTACCAGATAATATTACTACTTGAATTGCATCCGAAGATAAATATTATATAGCTTTTTTTTTTTATCATCACATTTCTCTATTATGAGTTACATGTGGTTACAAATTCTCTCGTCTCCTGCAGGACTTCTACAATTTTCTACTTGCTTCAAGTGTTGATCCTCTTTCTACAACAACTACACTGCAAAGTATGACTAGAAGAAGTCCTCCACGATATGTTCAGTATTTGACATCCAAGCAGAAGATAGGACAGAGTGGGAAAAACTTTGACTTATCCACATTCATTAATGGAGTGGTTTGCAAAAGACTCATGGTGATTCCATCAAACATCAAGTAATGACTTACACTTTGAAAATCACGTGCATTTTACTTGAGATGATTTGTAAGCTATGAGGGACATGGAATCCTAAAACCAAAGCGCAATGCGAACACTTGCAAGAGAATCTTAATTATGTGAAATAGTGTTTTAAATTCTTAAATATAACAATTTTTCTTTTTCAGTAATGTTTATTTCTTCATGTTTTAAGTTCTTCATTTTCCAATCGTTAATGATCTCACATACAGCTCTTATTATGTTCATCTTCAAACAGATGTATACTTATTTCAATATTATAAATGAAATTGACTTCTTAATTTATTTATTTTTTGACTCACTAGAAATGTATATGTACCCTTGATAAGATTGCACAGTTGTAATGTATTGTTTGCATGTTTGATGCTTTAGATATCCATAAGCACATGCCCATACTGTAAGAATTGCTTGTTGAGTATTTTCGGGTGATGACCTCATAAGTAATGGTCTATTCTAGTTCTCCTTCATCAGCCATACTCCTGTTCTTTGGTTTCCTAAATTTGTTCTTGAATTACATCGTTTGACTTTTATAAAATTCATGGACATCAATTTTCTCAACCCACATTTCTCTTTCCAAGTTTTAGCACCTGGGTTTAGCCATCATGGCAACACAATTTATTAGTTGCAATTTTGGATTTGATATTAACCTTTCAAATTTTGTAGTAACCTTTCATTCATGCAGATTGATTTCAACTCATTTTGTAGGACACTTCATGCAATTCCTGAAAAACATGCAGTTTGAAGGAAAGCAACCTCTCAGACCTGCAAGTGCAAACTAGCAATAAAAGGAATCAGATATGGTCACATGACTCTTTCTTGACTTAAAAACTCACAAGTTATTGTCAAGTCAGATCTCAGCCTAACGTTTCATCTCTTTGCTTGCTTCACTGTTTTATGTAATATTAATCATTTGAGTTGTTTTTTATTTAATAACAGTTTCACACCTCCAAGAACCAATGTTTTTTTGAAACTTGAAAATTTAATCATATTTAGAAAATCATTCTCTTAGCTTGGTACCAAAAAATTCTATCTAGAATTATAAATTACAGGCTACGATGAGAGACTATTTGATCACTGATATTGTCTATCTGATAAACTATATTTGCTCATTTGTAATTTAACTGTCCACATTTTATGTGTAAACAATTGATTTTCCATGTATGCATTTGTGTCTGATAGTGTGAATATATTATATTCTTTTGGGTTTGTGTTTTTATGAGGTACAAATTGTTCTTGATCATTTGTCTTCCTGAGTTTTTTCCTGCATGAATAATGTATCTTTTAAACCAGCAAGCATCTTTCATACTCATAAGGACTAGTATATTTATATTTAAAAAAATATATTTACAGTCTGCCAACAAATATATTTATATCTTCTTCACGTTTTTTTGGATAGCTTTTTTTATTTTCTCCACTTTTTTTCCTTTAACTGTTTCCACTTTATTTTTTTTGAGTTTTGATAGTTTTTTGTGATTTCTCCACCCCATTTCCAATTTATTTTTTGGTTTTTAATTTTAATTTTTTTCAATTTCTTTTTTGGTTCTATAGTTTTTTGTGATTTTCTCCACCTTTTTTCCTTCAAGGTTTCCTTTTTTCTTTGTTTTTATTTTTATCTTTTCCAATTTTTTTTTTTTTTTTTTTTTCAATTTCTGCTTTGATTTTTTAAAAAAAAATTGCTATATATTTACACGAAAAATTGAGTGCTCTCATCTCCACCCCTCTGTGATTGTAGAATGCCTCTCAGCATAATTATTTGTATCATAGATATACAGGTATGCTAAATTCACAGGCTTACAAAATTTAATCCTTCCAGCATATTGCTTGGGTTCATATCACACCTTGCCCTTATACCTTCCTAATAACACAGGCACCTCAATTAGTCTGATGGAAATAGTCTATGTGTTAGTAGATCCATTGATCCAGTGATGAACAGAGTGAACCTGTTTTGAACATAGAGAACCTCCTCTATCAATACCTCTTTCCCTGAGGACTTGAGGTATTCAACTTCTAGAAATTCCTCTCCTGCTCTTCCCTGCCCATTTTAATAGAATTATTTAGGTTCATTGGATTAAATTCTGCTTTAAAATACACAATGTTATCATGTTGTTACACTGCAAATTGCATTGATGTTACTTCTGTCTTGTAGGTGGGGTGCGCAATCAAATGTTGTCTATCGGGCATTAGAGAATGACTTCATGAAGAGTGCAGTGGATGTAGTATGTTTCTTGTTTAACGGAACCCAATTTCAAGGCCAACATAAGTCACTTATATTTGTCTTTAAAAATATATGATACACCACCAAACCCAACCTCCATTGGTGGATAGGGATCCTAATTTCTCAAAGCGTACATTTGGAAGGACCACTCTGTATTTTATGGAAAGATATAACTCCTTGGGAAATGAACTGGTGAATACTGCAGGCAGAAACCACAACATTGCCCTCGACCCATCTATTTAATATTTATAATGCATCCTGATAGCTTCAGATTGTAGGGTATCACATTGCAGTCTAGGCATGATTAAATTCATTCTCTCGTTCGAGAATTACAGTATGTATGCATGCAGAGCATTTGTACATCTCAATAGCTTCAGTGTACAGTGCATGGCATTGCAATTTTAGGCATGGTTCAAATCATTCTCCAGTACGGGAACTATATGTCCACATGTAGGGCAACTGTGGATAGTAATAGCTTCAAAGTGAAGGACATTGCATTGCAATCTTAGGCATGGATCAATTCATCTCGTGTGCAGGAATTATTGACTGCATAATTTTAGAGCATTATGACGAGGCAATCTGTGGACTTATATTGGCCTACCAAATGCAGTAGAGATAATAGGTCACCTGACCTATCTTGCCTAATTGGTCAAGCACCCTAGAGAACACATGAACCCTAGGGTTAAGTGATAAAACCCTTAAATTGGAGACTAAAACCATGAAATAGGGTATTCTGGTAACTTTAGCTAATCACTAAGGCAAAACAACAGCTACAACTAAACTAACATTTTCTTAACACAGGCTTTCAAGGGCCTATATTCTTTTAGGGATGTGCTGCTCCATTGAAATAACAGTAAGGCTTGCCAGGGCATTTAGCAAAAAGTAATGCATCCACTAAAATGCACTTATCTAAGCTTATCAGTGTTTTTCTTGGTGCATTACGTACTGGGCCAAAGCGAATATATAACAAATCTCACCATCTAGTCACTACTCTAAGCTTAATAGTGTAGCTCCTAGTGCATTACAGACGAGAAAGTGACAGCAAAGCCAATTCATCAGACCAAAAAAAATATGATTGAAAAAAGAAAGCCATATACTGAGCTCCATAGTGTGCTTTCATGTGTGTTATAGAAAGAGAGCACGAGCATTTACCAGTATAAGTAGGGAAAAAATCAGAGTTACTTTTGACACTAAAAACAAGTAACATCATAAAAGGACAACTCATGCAAAGCAACCAAAGAGAATGGCGCGGGAATTGGGAGACCTGTACAATTATCTTCTTATAAAAATGGCATCGCCGTCTTCTGTGACCGTCCACTTCCTCTTCGTTCTTCCACGAGCCACACATGTTTGCGACATCTTTTCTCGCTTCCTTGCACAATTCCACTAAAACAGCTTAGCAATCCAGGCCAAGAGGCCAGCCACACACAAATTGTAGGCGAAAATGTCCATCCGCCACAGAGCGAACAAACCCCCAAAATAATTACACCACTAAAGTAATTCAGCTATCTATGTATAAAGGGCAGCCACACTAATAAAATTGTGGTGAAAATAGTGAATTATTAGCAAGTCGTCAGTCAGAGTCACTCCTCTCCACACCATATGCTCAGTTATTGTTCCGCATGCAATGCTCGGAACAGCAAGTTTCTGTAAGTATATAAAAAAACACCGACTACATAGGGTGGCTCCTCTTGGATAGACGCTGACACAAAATCCATTCCTGTAAAAAGTGTTATAAAAAATTATCTATTGTATTATTTGTTTGGTTGCTGCCTGAATTAATTGTTTGGTTCCCGCCTCAAATGGTTCTAAAGATAAATTAGAAAAATCATGTGGACATTAGTTTATTCAGTTTTAACTTCAGATTGGATCGACAGATTGACGGACAGTTAAGGGATCGAGATGACAGCAGTTTAATTAGCAAGTTAACACGTCGAGTTGTAACATCTAGTTAATCAGCATCGATGCGCGATAAGAACTAATATTCATGGTATGGGCATATCTATAACACCATCGAAGCATCGTGAAGGCTAGATAGACGCTGCCATCCAAGAGTAATGGAATACCATGGCGTTCGATGAGACAACATTTCTTTGAGGCAATCCGTCAACAGTCCACGAGCCTTGTCCATTGTCAAATTATTTGTTATGGTTTCCATAAAATAAAGAATTTAGGTGCATGTGGTATAGAGCATTTGGTATAGATGTACCATTAACTTTAGCTAGCAAGGCTGATTTCTTTTCATTTTAGTGAACTCATTTGATTTAATTCTCCCTAGAACTTTCCCTAAGAGTTTTTCTTTCTACCTTTCTATTTTAGTTTTGATATTTCAAATTGTCTTATCTTTCATTTCAAATATAAAATTACCACCTCATTGCTTAGATTTACCTAGGGTTGGATTTGGTTTATTATTCCTATTATTTTTTGTTCATTGATAAAAAGCCTCATCCTTAGATGTTACTTCTATATCCTTAAGGTTCATATTCTTTGGATGTTTCATCTTATGAGTCTAGGTATAGTGATGCATGTGATACATTTTCTTCTATAAATGATGATGATGTGCTTCATGACGATTCTACGATTTGTATGATGGATGATTAGAATTTAGTCAATTTAAAATTCTAACATTGAGGGAGAGACCTGAATGATCTCTTTGTTGACGATGGGTCCACTACAAGACCTCAGATTTCAAAAATTAATCAAATTAGGTAGTTGATTCAAGGAGAGCATTACAATTTGATATTTTCTATATAGTCTCCTGAATCATGAGAGAATTGTCACTTCAATTATTACCTAGGTTGCTAGCTTTGAATCTGATAATAATCCATCCATTGACAAGAATCCTCATAGTATTTCATTGTGGAAAATCAACCAAATTCAAAGTGAGTGGATCTATTTCATTATTATAATTACCAAAACCCTCTCCTACCACATAAAATTAATAAGCTTGAATATGCATTGGGTGGTTTTCTTCTTGAAAGATACTGGTGCCTTGGAAAACTACCTGAACTATGGCATTATAACTAATAAACTTTTGTGCCAGAAATTGTTTCCCACATGATTGAAAAGGTTATTCTTTACCTTTTATTTCTTTGCTATTGGCATGAGGAATCCCATCGACACCCACATTCTTAGGCAGCTGCAATAATCATTTTTTTTTCTCAGCTTCTCTATTTTCTTAGCGCTTCCTATTATGAAATTCCATGGTTGTTTGATATATTCAGAGGTGGGAGCTTTCGATTAGGATCTAGAAAAATATTTCAATGTCAAATATTATAGGTGGAAATTCTCTAGTATACAGGTATGTAAAATGTAGAACCATGGACAAGGCATGTGGATTGTTTGGCAGATTGCCTCAAAGAAATGTTGTATCTTCGAATGGATCATTTCCGGCATGTTTGACAAATTTCCTCACAGAAATGTTGTCTCATCGAATGGATCATTTCCCACCTAAAATGTTTCCAAAAATAAATTATATGTTTCTACAAAAATTTACTATAGACAACAACGAAAATCTACATCGGGATAGTAATTTAATGAGTAGATAGATTGGTAGTCATGTTTAGTTAATCTTCCGATATAGACGGGAGTTAACTAGTTATGCTATGCCATGATGGTATGGCACTATCTATGGGGATGGAATATCCTAAATGCTAGATAGATGTTGCCCAAAACTATGATACCTCATACTTAATCTCCCCATATGAAGATTTAGTGGGCTTAGTAAAAAAAGGAAATGAAAAGTATATAACTTTGCTTTCCACTCCCTCCATTTGAATCAAATTCCTTCAATTCAAAAACCCATTTCATTTATTCTTCAAAGAGGCTTTGCTTGGTCCATAAATATAAGGACCCGACTCATCCTAAATCAAATAACATTAAACTCTGATTTCAAAAATACCAATGAATAAAAATTTTTGATCTGACAGATGTAGGAAATGTGAAATTCTTCCAGAAGTGCTTAATATATGCTATAGCAATGCGATGAAACTTGAAAGTTTCCTAGAATCATCAGGTTCTTAAAAGATCAACAATTTTAAATCTAGTGAAGAGAGAGTACATTACGAGAGAAGGTACATTATGAAATATAACCTAGAAGAATAATGGATCAGTTCATACCTTAAGTCATGCATTACGTCCTGCGTTCATTTTTGATAGCTTGCTTCTCCTCTAGTAACTGTATCCTTATCATCTGCACAAAATTAACTTAACAATCTCATGTTAACACAACTCAGTAATCACTACTCAAAGAATTAAGCTCACGATGCTAATTGGAGAACACCCTGCATCCAGGGGACCTAAGTACTGGGGGCATCCTTCGCCGTCCAGACTGCCTACATACCCTGTATCCATGGGATCAAGGCCCCCTCCTTAGGATGTGACTAACGTAGGGAATGCGAACATATAGTTCTATTTTGCACTATGTTTGGTGTAACTGTGAGTGGGTACCCAGCCCTTTCTAGGGTTATTCCCTGCCCCAGACAGTTCTTCGTCAGCTGCCACCCACTCAGTGAAACAAGGACGGGAGTTAGTCCACTACCACAAACACCTAAAGGGGTGTTTGTCAGTTAGTCCTAGTGTGAAGGAATCCCTATAAGGTATCTACCCATGAAATCTAATTTACTTCCCCTGAGCCAAATTAGATAATTATCGTGACTAAGTCCGTTCCTGATCCCCTAGTACTTTCACCATGATCTGCGAGGGCAAAAATACATGATAGATAGCGTTTCTAGATCGGCCTAGTTGCCCTATCAGACATTTCACATGTCCTCCCCGATTTATACTCACATATCAATAAGTCTCATTTTCTGTTAGTCTCACCTTTTTCTTTTTCTTAATCTTTTTAGTCAGGTATCCACGGAGATTTTCCCTTCCTACGGATTTAACTTAGAGATGTTCCTTATTACTCCCTGACGATTTAGAGGGACGGTGCCCAGACGTTGTTGTTGCAGCTATGTTAGGTGCGAGGTACTTGGTTCAACACGACGGCATTACCCGTAAACGTGACCCAGAGGTACCGTAAATACCGAACACTGCGATTTGTTTGAGTTTGGACGTTTCTTTACAAGGTTTACCTATCTAGTAAAGAGAAGAAAAACTTGCATAATCACTAACTAAGAAAATTAATAAAGGAACATAAAGATGCATGATAATTTTGCTTAGAAAATATTTAATCCATTCTATCAATTCTCATTATAAAGAGGTTTAGATTTGGAAAAAAAAACAAGGAATATTGATAACCTATTTTGTCATACATCAATAGACTTTATTCCAAGAGTGGATAATTGAGACATTTTCTTGCATGACCATTATAAATTCATTTTCAAATTGAAACTAGTAAGAATTAAAAGATGTAACAAGAGATTCAAAATAGATTTCACAAAACTGGTAAACTTCCATTATCAACAAACCTTTGGACATACTTGATCAAGGATAACAATGATTCCTAATACCTAAGAAATGGTAATTAGTGGTTCTAAGGTTTTACTACTATTTTAAAGAACTTCCCAATTCCATGCATGGCTGAAGCAAGATCATAATTTCTATGACGATAACTCATCTATTTCAAAATACTTTTGTCTTCATGTTCAAGGAGATGCCTTAGTTTAAAGAAGGGTCACTAACATATATCATCCATATAATAATTGCGTCAAAAGCTAACTGAAAGGTTCAATTATAGGAATATGATGTTAAATTGCCAAAATATAGAAAGTATTGCTTAATCGGATTTTAGTATCCAATTCAATGCCAATTTTGATTCTATAATATTGCAAGATTGGTTGGTTATCTTATAAATTCTAAATAAACCTCATAATAAGAATTATCTATTCTTTAGGATTCTTCTATTTTTTTTTATAGAGTCAACAAAAGATTCAACCTTACAACACTTGTATACACTCACAAATCAATCTACTCACTATTTAAATTATTAATATACCAATTATATAGTTAATTGTTCAAGCAAATAGAATATAAAGGTAATTTGTTAAGTAATGACATTTATTTGTTCAATCTTCCCAAGACTTGTGTGTCAATATTTTTATAAAGCAATTCCATTATAGAGACCATTAGCATGAGTTAAAAAGAGTTACTGAACATTTAATTTTTTTGTTTTAGAGGTTATAATTGGAGTGTTCCAGTAGATAAGTATGCGAACAGGGCATCCGAAAACCCATCTAGTTCTTCACTCTTCATTCCTCCGGATGAGAGATTCCCTCACGCGGACTACTCAGACATAGGATCCCATACCTTAGTTTCTTTATTAAATACCGTAGTTCCCACAATCCAATCATTTTTCAGACCAGAATTCAAATCCTTGGATGTCATTAAAGATCTCTATGTTCGTGGACTCCCCAGCCCTCAGAATTCTTCGAAGAGCACTGGTAAGGCATTCAAAAGCCCATTCCAGTTTGTGCAGGAATTAGTACACAAAGCAGAAGACAGTCCGCTGATAAACTTCGTGCGTTCCCACGTTTTCGACGGTGAGAACAAAGTCAAATTCTTATATATGCATTTACACTAGTATAATTTGAGGTCACTTGTACAATTTATGGCTAATTAGCCCATAGATTTGTTACTCAGCTAACGAGAACGCTTGGAGAACAGACGAAGAGTTTGCGCGCCAGACTCTTGCGGGACTGACAACTACGGTTATTAAACGTTTGCAGGTATGCCCATTTCTTTTTTTGTTTGAAAAGGGCGATTTTTGTCAGATATTATAGTTGGAAATACTCAGATGGACATGTATGTAAAATGAAGAAACACAGACAAGGCACGTCCACTGTTTGACAGAATCCCTCAAAGAAATGTATACAAAACGTGGAAGAATCGACAAGGTAAGTGAACTGTTTGACAAAATGTCATCTTGTGGAATGCAACGATTTCAGGATATGCACAAAATGGAGACGTTGAAAGGGCTTTAGAAACTTTCAGGCAAATGCAATCGTCAGCTGTAAATCAACAGCTGCCAGCGTCTTTCTTACATTCGCCAAAATGGGCACTTTAGAAACAGGGTATGGACATCTATCAAGCATAACGGAAGGGAATTTTTGTCAGATGCTGTAATTGCAAGTGACGTGATAGACATGCGTACAAAATGTGGAAGCATAATCATGGTACGTGAGCTATTTGGCAGAATGCCTCAAGGAGGTGTCATTCAATGATTGTAGAATTTCACAAAAATGGATCTGTTGAACAGGATTTTAGAAACATTCAAGCAGATGCAATTGGCAGGCGTAAAGCCAAACTTCATAACATATGCCAACATCCTCCCTGCCTGTGCACAAATTGAAGCTTGAGCCTCCATCAAAGCATATACGTGTGTGTATTCAAGTAAATTCAATTGGCAGAACATATTTTGGAGATAAAACCCATATTTTTACAGCTTATTCTATGAGTTATTTTGGCACTAATGCACTAATTAGATTCGCAATTCTTTCAATCTCGGCTACAACTATTTGTTAACATAGCTAGTCAAATAAGCCAATCTTTATAGATGGTCAATGCATCATCTACACTTATGTCGCTCCAGGACAACTATTATTTTCTTTACTTTTCTGTGCCACTTCTTGAAAGCCAATATACAAGCAATCATTGTGGGTGTTTGGTTATTAGATCTTGGAGAGTAGAAATGAGACACCAAACATCTACGTCAGTTAGTGTATATCTTAATCAAGAACAAGCATTAGCAGAATGTATAATTTGTACACATAAATATTGAGAAACAATTTCCTTAAAGGAATAAATAGATCATACGGTGAGGTCCGTACAAGAGAATTATATGTTGAAGAGACGGTGGACAATTGAAAACATTTCCTCTTATGATAATATGACTATTCCAATTTGTAGCTTTCATCTCACAAATTAAAATCAAAGCATATACGTGTTTGTGTGTTTTCAAGCAAATACATTTGACAGGGGTAAATCTAAATTCTAAAACCATGGCTATTTCTAATACTTTCATAAAAACTTCTAAACATAATATCAACATGAATTTTAACTAAAATTTATCAACAAAATGTATGAACTAAATTTGTAAGGGAAACAAAATGAAATGAAGAAGAGGAGAATTCTTACAAATTTCTCCAGCATTCTCAAACCAGAGATCCGTGTCCCTCTTCCTCATACTTCTAGGTAATTGAGTTGTGACAATAAATTTGCTTTCTCGACCTAAGCAAGTTTTTTATTTTGTCGGACACTTTGATGAATGCAATGCAATGAGATGCATTGGTTGTGGCATTAGAGGAAGAGGAGTCACTCTCAAGTTTTGTTGACTGCTCCCCACAACTCAAAAGCTTCTCTAGTGGGGTGGTTGGTTTACCATCCATCGTGGCCGACGTAGGACAAAGTTTCAAGGATGATCGCCAAGATGATCACGATGTTTACATAGTAGGTTTTGATTCACACCTCTAGTTTAATAGGTTTTTAGTTTGTTTTTTAAAATTTGGGGTTTGAATTGGATTTTAGGGAAAAAAAAGTCATGGTGAAAATGAAACTGCTTTTACAGTGCTTAGGGTTTTAAAAATTTTAAAAGGCTTATGGGGGTTTTAAGATTAATGTTTTTATGTCTTGAGTTTATTAGATATTTTTTAGATTGTGTTTGTTATATATTTTTACTTTTTAGAATTTGAATGGAAGGTCAAATATGTTTAATGTTCCTACTGCTTCAAGTTTATAGTTTTTAAACCTTGTATAATACATTTTTACATGAAAATTCAATTTTATGTTATTAGAGTTTTAAACTTTTAAATCTTGTATAATACATTTTTACATGAAAATTTAGTTTTATGTTATTAGAGTTTTAATTCAAAGCTCATAATTTCTAAGCCTCACTAGATCTTCTTTTGGTTTTACTATTTACTAGCTTAGGGTTTTAGATTTTGCAAGTTTTTTTAAGGTTTTAAAGTTCAAAAATTTTATACCTTGAGTTTATTAAATCTTTTTTTTTTTTTTCACATAATGTCTAAAGGAAAATTTAGTTGTTTGTGTTTAGGGTTTTTATTTTTACAATAGTTTAGGGTTTTAAATTAAAAATTTACACACTCTATTTTTCTCGTGAGTGATAAGTTGTTTTTAAGGTTTTAAGTACTAAGGATGATGGAGATGATGTTTGCTTGATTGAAAAGATGGAGCATGTCCCAAAATTACAAGTGATATGTGAGAAAATCAAAAAATGTGGAGAAAAAGATAACTACCTTTTAAAACAACCTAAAAAGAGTCTCTGCAAGCTGCAGGGTAAGGAAAGCATACAAGGAGCCACAAAGAAAAGAAAAAAAAAAGCAAAAGCATTTTAATGTGAATTGGAACTGAAAAATGTGTTTTGTTAAAGGAGAATATATTTTGCTAAAGAGCTACACCAGCCAAATTTCCGTTACACAATTTCAACAACAATAAGCTTGAATAATAGTGTTCTCCCATACACTGCATAGGAGAACAAAACCTCCCTTTTGATGTTTTAAAATCCTTTAAATACAGTTTCTTTATTAGCATTTATACTACTTTCCAATGCAAATGGCCTATCATTTGTGCTTTTCAACGAGTTTGTCTCTAATCATTCCTATATTGGATGATCCGCCCTAATTTCTTGACTACTAAGGTAGAGTGTCCACCTACTAGAACCTCTAAAATTATAATAAATACAATAAAAATTGTCAGATATTAAATATATTAGCATTCACCATTTGAAAAATAAGCGAAAAGACAATCAAGTTAAATTCCACCTTTACAATTTCAGATAATGTGCACATAATAATAAGTTCACTTCCACTAAAATCACATGTTGATTTGGAAGGCACTCAGTTCAATTAGCCATGGTCACTGCAATAACTGGAGGTGTTTTGCCTGCAGTATTCTCCTGAAGTTCTGCCCATTTTCAGAGAAATGCACCTGCAATACAAATTCAAAATCAAAACTCAAAAATACTTATCAATCTATAGATAATATTTAACAAAAGTTACAAAAAAAAAGCTTGTAATGCAAGTGTTGATATAACTTACTTTGTCATATTTCTTCAAAATTTTGTGAACAACAATGGAATTCTTTGCAACATAATTAATTAGGTTCTGACCTTCTTGAATTAATGCCAAATAGTATCACCAAAGCGGTGACTCATGCACCGTAAATATCTGTGAAAAGCTGGGGCAAGATGCATATGCAATAAATGTCGGGCACGTGAACTGAAGCAGTCAGCTATAGCTGATATTTCATTTGAGAGTTCGGAGAAGAAGCTCTGGCCACAAACTGCCCACAGACAGTACATTCTTAAAATATAATCTTATAGAGCCAATCCCATACCATACAAAATACTTGAAGATATTAAACAAAAAAAACTCTAAAATAAAATTTTATTCAGCAAGTTAACAAAGAGATCAGAGTAACACTCCAAACATAACAAACTAGACAATAATAGACCAGTACAGATCCCATGCACAAACTAGAATTTTCTTCTATGACCAGAAACAAAAGAGACTAACCTAAAATAGTAAACATTTAATGTCATGGAAGTCCTTAACAACCATTCTCAGGTGGTGAGCTACTTTTTGCATAACAAAAAGGCTAAAGCACTTGACTTGGTGATGATTTAACAAGGTATAAGCACAATGAATATTATATGTACACAGTTTTTCTAGATGTTTTGTTACTCTAGCCATAAGGATTCCATTTTGACAAAAGGAACCATTTGATAGGAATGTTGTCTTTCCTAAATTAGAAGTGTGGGGTGCTGAAGCCGGTTTCAGATTGGGTACGGCTGTGGTTAAAATTCAAAACGTAGAACTTGTCATATTACAGAATCAAAAATACATGATGTTGTCTTCTAATAATCTTCCATGCAAATAAGTGTTCATGAAATTCAAGATGAAGGGTCTCGCAGCAAGGACTGTTTTGGTTCTCAAAACTAAGAAGCACTAAAGCCTACTTGTTCGTTAACCTTTCTTTTGTATTTAAAGTATAAAGGCTTATGGTCTGCGGGACATGGAAGTGTTTTCCAACCTAGCTCTCTGCAGGATGCTGGTAACCATTTCCTAGGATAGGAAACAATTTTGGATTAGTGGTATCATCTAGGTGCCAGATAATTTCATCATCTTTGATTTTTCAACTGTAAGACAGAGAAAGTTAGGTCTCAAGTACTGTTCCCTTGTATTACCTCTTTAAATTAAAGGGGAAAACCAGCAAACTGACTTGAATATGAAAGATAATGCCTTATCGAAACCCTTGGTAACATGAGCCCAAATGTTCAAACATTTTATCTATTCTTCATTTACACTTGTAGAACTCCTAAACCTTGTTATATTATCATATTCCATCAAACTCGCAATGAGCTGAATCTTGATGGTGCCAAAAGGCCAGTCCTGTGCCAGAGGGAGTTGGAGTTCTCAAGGACCATAGAAGCTTGATCATGGCCTTCTAACCAGTGGCATGGACAAGAAGAAAGATTCTGCCATCCCCACGGATATTCCCCACCTTCATCAAGCCACAACATTGCAGTTCAAAAATTGTTACAAACAAGGAAGCAAAAAATAAAACAATATTAAATAAAATAAAAGAAAGGAAAAAAAACATGTACAAACCATAAAATAATATACCTCTGATGAGCAGAGCAAAAAGAACAAAACTAAAACCTTTCTTTTAAAAAAGCACGGCCTCTGCAACCGCCTCTATAAGAGGCACAACATCTAGTTCCAGAAGAACCTCCAAGGCTACTTCTGTTGACTATAGTAATTATTTGCGGTGGAGGGTAAGTACGGTAGTTAAGGGAGATAAATTGTACTATATAGTGCAGCCAATGCAACCTCCAACCTCAACAAGAAAAAAGGATCGAAATTATCAAAGGTCAGAGAAGAAGAGAAATTCAGAGAAATGTAAGGACTCAAGGTACAGGGATTCTAGGGACAAGGAAAAAGATAACAGCAAGGATAAGTATAAGGATGATGATAGAGAAAGGGAAAGGAGCAAAGACAGCAGTAGGTACACGGATGATGAAGATGTTGGAAGAAGGAATAAAGGGGAGAGGCATAAGTATGAGGACGAAGATGTAAATACTAAAAGGCAAGAAAAGTTTTGATACAAAGAAAAGAAAGAATGATGAGAGTGATGAGGAGACAAAGGTTAAAGAAGTGGACTCTAGAGGGTGAAAAACTGGACGATGAATTGGATGGACCTTCAAAATTTCTATGCTCGAAAATGGTGATGTTGCAGTGGATGAGGCTGGAAATAAAAATCTGCAGAATGGAGAAGCCATGGATATTGATAAGATGGAAGCCAATATTGAAGAGGATGTTGATCCTCTAGATGCATTTATGAATACATTGGTTGTGCCTGATGCTGAGATCCGAAGCAGCAAAACTGATAATTCTGTACATTTAAGAAATCAAACAAAGGCAGTCTTGGAAGGATTATGCCTGACGATAATTCTGATACAAAAAATGAGGAAGGTGAAGGTGATGATGATTTCATGAAAAGAGGCAAAAATTGAATAGTCAGTCATGGTGCACTTATAATTATAATATGAATTTGAAGCTTACCCGGAACTTATGAAAGTCTGTCTTTTTTCCTAGGCATACAATTCAATTCAATATTGTGAGAAAGTAGCTACCACATTTAAGGGGTTGAGTTTAATTGGTTAAAATATTGAGTTTTCATTGTGGAGACCCAAGTTCAAATCCCAAGGGGACATCTAATAAGTAGATTTCTAAGTTGTGACTCTTGGACTTCCATTGTTGACTTCTAGCGTTGAGATGGTTTCTAAATAAGTAGATTTCTAAGCATGACCATACTTCTGTTAGGGCCAACAAGAGGGAATTATTTAGGCCTGATTGTTCTGTTTTTTTAATGAATAAAAAGAAGCTCAATGCATAGATGATGGGACTATAAAAAATTTAAGAGGAAAAAGTGAAAGGCAAATGCTTTCATTGTGGTAAACATGGACACAATATATGCGATTGTTTTAAAAGGGCCAAGGACCTGCTAATGAGCACTGATGAATATGGTGATGAAGTAAATGCTAAGGCTGGTAAAATCACCAACAGTGATATGTTGTTAAAATAAATTCTGAATGGATGGACAGAACTCAAATTGCATGTGTACAAGGCTTCCAGGAAAGAATTTCATTATGTCTCTATATGTAAGTTTAGATGCAAAAGGAACATAAATGGCACTCAATAAAGGTTCTCCTCAGGCGGATCAGTGGCTTTGGCTAGGCTACATATTTTACTATTAATGATGAAAGAAATGATGATTGTAACTTTCAAGAATTGAGAAGCATATAATGGGAGTTCTTGTGTACATATCAGAAATTTTGTGGAGGGAGTTGCATGCAGTTCCAAATGTCACGAACAGGGGAAGTTCTTTGTCAAGAGATGTTTGAGTGGGAGATGATTGTAGTTCTTTACCCTTCTACATGTCAAAGAAGTAAAACTTAGTTTCTAGTCTGTGTGATAAACTAAGTCAGTATTCTGCTCATTAGAAATTGAACTATTTTAATGGAAGTTGAATCGTTTTTAATTATGTTTCCCACTCTTCTTTGGAGCCTGTTTTGGGAGAAGTGGAGAAGCAGAGAAGAGTAATGCAGCACATTTGCAGGGGCATCATTTGGGGGAGAGAAAGCAACTTATATAGGCGGAGAGGAGAAATCTTTTCTCATTAGCATGGGAGAAACCTGGTTGCAGGACTGAGTCCTAGCTATATTCTCTTGTCCAAACTTTTATATTCCTTGCATCACTATGTACTTTTTCATGTATATTTTCCATTAATATGTTGTGCATTTTATGCTTAAAATTTCTAGAATGGTTTATGGTTTAATGCTTCAGATTTTTGTGTGTGAAACTGGGCCTACTGTGGTTGATCTATGTGACAATGGCCCAATACCTCAAACATGGCGCAGGAATTTCCAACAACATGAAAGACTTCTCATTTTTTTGAAATATGGAAAACCCCTTTTATTTTCTACGAAGGGTGCAAAAATGCGTATATTAAATATAACATTACATTTCCCTCGGAAGTAATTAAACCTGGTAATCCCCAACAGGACAACGTGCTTTCATCAAGAGGCCATTGCCTCATAGACAACAACATTATGCATTTTGCATGCATGTATTAAACAATATAATTTGAGCATCTACTTTAGAAGCTCGCTTAATCAAAAAAGTTGCTGAATTGTTTTGTCCACTTCAATGATAAAAGGATGAATTAAATAAATAGTTATATTTATTTAATTTTTGGAGGAAGGCGAACTATAGTCTTAGGTAAATAAATATTTATCAAAGGCTATATTAGAGGAATTATGGGGGATAAAATGATTTTAGGTAATGGAACGATATGGAAAAAATATTAATTAAATTATAAAATATTATTTAATTAATATATATATGTCGAATAATAGGATAATTCCAGTCAAATTAAGTTGATCGATTATGAGGGAAATGTATAAGAAATGGCATGACCATTTTTGGGTGTCTACAGATATATTGGAGTATCATCTCCCTTTTACTTTGTTTCTTTATCCTTATCCCATTTCTAACCTTCATCCTCAATTTATATCATTTTTATCTACGATGCTTAATTAGCTATTATTCTACATTTTTAGAGTTGTTTTTAGATTAGTTTTAGAGTAGCCAGTGAAGCTATCTTTTTCTAGAGATTGTCATGCAAAATTGTGGAAAATATAGACATGTAAGTTTCAATACTATTGGCACTTTTTCGAGCCAACAAATCCACATGTGCATGTATCTTTTTGCTAGATCTAGTTAGTGGTGTTGTAAACCTTAGTTTCCATGCTCACGATTAATCACTATTTCCCACTTGTCTATGAACTTGGGCTCTCTCTAGTCCATCTCCTCCTCATGAGAACTCTCACCCAAGTATCATGATAAATCTTTAACCAACAACACTTCCAACTAGCTATTACTTGCCAATTTCAATACAAAATATGCTAATTTGTTTAATACGATGTTGTATAAAACCACAAACTCTAATTCAGTTTTAGATCATGAGTGAGCTTTACAAGAGCATAGCTTCATCATTAAATCTTCATTCCCGTGGCATATTGCATGATTGCTTGGCATGTCTTTAATCATTATTTGAAACATTAATTTAAATTTAGAGGCTTGACATTAGCAATTTCCCAAGGGATTCATCAACACCCATTGTTTTTCACATATAGTTTTTAGACATGGAGTTGAGTAGATCCCAAGTCATAAAACATGCACAAATCATTGTTGTTGTCAAAGGTGCAAGTGGATAATTGACCCCATGTAAAATTTGAGATCAATGCAATTCTAATTTCATAGTTCTATTTCCAAGATCTCCAAAAAATTTTAAGAAAACAATTATGATAAATTTTTTTTGGATAACTAGCAATCAAATCCAAAGCAGTTGAGTTGGTTTTCTCCCTTTAATTTAATTTTATATTCTGTCATATAATTAATTATAACTCAATTAACCTAATTAAATTGCTTGATTTATTATATTCATTAAAAAATCATTTTATTTCTGTACGAATTTTAACTTTCTCGGCTTTTATTCAATTAAAAAAATATTTGACCCGTCAATCCTGGCGGAGTGAGAGCATCTCTCAATAAGTTAACATGCCTGCCAAGCTGTAAGCATCTCCCCTTTGAGATTTAAATTATTCCATCGGATTACGTTCTCATAATGGAGGAATTTAGTTCGAGTTAAAAGGATTTGCAGGTATTTAGTAAGCAAAAGCAGTAGCAGGTGGATTATTTATGCTTTCAGATATGAATATTTTTAAAGGTTAGTTAATTTTTTTTACTCATCTTCACTACTTTTATATATTTGTTACATTTTCGTCCGATGAGTTGCAATAACAAAATAAAAAGAAATCAAGAATATGAGGCCATCTTTGTAGAGAATCAAGAGTTCGGAAACACTTGGTGTAAAAAATGAGACTATTCTCACAAAAGCATAAAGACTGAAAAATGCCTTTAAAGATTCGATAGAAAGGAAATGAGTATTTGAGCCATACTATTGGAAGCAAGAAGAAATGGATAAAATGCTATTCTATATTTGAGAGTTGCATTGTTAGCCATTTACGCATCATGTAGAAGGATTTTCTACTATTTATCCCATGATTTCCAAAATTTGTATGAAGAGGAACTCATTTTAAAGACGAGTTCTCTAGCGAGCCTATGACCACTTTATTTGTTGATGTTGAAGAATCTTCTCCTTCTTAGAATAAGTAAAAGATGAGCTACAACCTCTTCCTAAGGAGTTTATATCCACCTAACTTGATATTTTTGAAGATGCGTCCATAAATATCAATTCTTAGGTAAAGAAATTGACAGTTCTCTCCTTAGATTTTGGCAGCAACAACATTAGTTCCATCCTCCAACCTGAGAGATTTCTTATAGTTTTGAGGGGTTGAGTGCAAATCAAGCCATTTCTAGTCAATTCCCTTATTCTTCCTAATGAGTGAAAGTTGAACCATTTTCCTTCCAAATTCTTACCACTCAAATTTAGTGAATCCAGTCCATGACATTTAAACAAAAGTTCAAATCCAGGTGGTTCATGTAGGAAAAGCTTAGGTTAATGTAAGTAAATTCAAATGTTTATTACTCTTACTATGTATTGCCTATAGTTATTTATGGGAGCTTCTAGGCTCATTTAGTCTCATTTTGCATCATCTATTGAGAAGAAGAGGTATTTTTTCCTTTATAAGTGCAAGATTTTTCTTATTTGTAAAGATCTTTTTGGCTCTTGACAAATAGAAGTACTACTATAGGCTTTATTTGTCATTTAACGTCCTCTAGTCTAATATTATGAATGTTATATCTATTTTCTTATGATCCTCTAACTTATGCAAATTTGATTATGTGTATTTGAAATTTGTCATCCATGACAATATTATTTCAGCCAGTTCTACGCATAGGTAGCTTTGCAAAACTACCTTGAGTCAGTCCCTACGATAAGCATAGCTCTTCTTGACTAAGAGTTGGTTGAATGTTTAAGAGAGAGTTGATTGATCAATGATCTATCGGAGTATCATCCCCATTTTACTTTGTTTCTTTATCCCTATCCCATTTTTAACCTTTATCCTCATTTTATATCATTTTTCTCTATGATGATTAATTAGCTATTATTCTACACTTTGACAATAGTTTCTAGATTAGTATTAGAGTAGACAATGAGGCAATTTCTAGAGACTACCATGCAAATTTGTGTAAAATATAGACATGTAGGTTTCCATACTGTTGGTGCTTCTCAGAGCCAACAAATCCACATGTACATGTATCTTTTATTTAGATCTAGTTAGTGGTGTTGTAAACCTTAGTTTCCATGCTCGGGATAATCACTATTCCCCACTTGTCTATGATTTTGGGGTATTTCTTGTCCATCTCATCCTCATGAGAACTCTCTTCCAACTGTCATGATAAATATTTAACAAGCAACACTTCCAACTAGCTATTACTTGCCAACATGAGCACAAAATATGCTAGTTTGTTTGCTAAGATGTTGTATAAAGGGGCAAACCCTAATTCTGTTTGGGATCACGAGAGAGCTCTATTACACATTACATCATCACAAGAGCATAGCTTCATCATAACATCTCCATTCCCCTAGCATATTGCATGATTGCTTGGCATGTCTTCAATCATTACTTGAAACTTTAATTTAAATCTAGAGGCTTGACATTAGCAATCTCTCAAAGTGATTCATCAACACCAATTGTTTTTCACATATAGTTTTCAAACACTGAGTTGAGTAGATCCCAAATCATAAGACATGAACAAAGCATTGTTGTCAAAGGTGCAAGTAGATAATTGAACCAATATAAATTTTTAGATCCATACAATTCTAATTTCTTACTTTTATTTCCAACACCTCCAAGATTTTAAAAAACAAAAAAGAGTTATGATAAAAAAAAAAAAGTGATAACTCTCTATCAATTGGTTTTTTCCTTTTAATCTAATTTTAAATCCTGTCATAATTAATTAGAACTCATAATTAAGCTAATTAAATTGCTTTACTTATTATATTCATTTAAAAAAATCATTTTATTTCTTTACGAATCTCAACTTTCTCGGCTTTTATTCAATTAAAAAAATAATTGACCCGTCAATCCTGGTGGGCTGAGAGCATCTCTCAATAAGTCAACATGCCTGACAAGCTGTAAGCATCTCCCCGTTAAGATTTAAATTATTCCATTGCATTCTTCTTTCTTTCGGAGTACACTCTCGTAATGGGGGAGTTTAGTTCGAGTTAAAAGGATTTGCAGATATTTAGTAAGGAAAAGCAATAGCAGGTGGATTTTTTATGCTTTCAGATATGAATAATTGTAAAGGTCAGTTCATTCTTTTACTCATTTTCACTGCTTTTATCTTTGTTGCATTTTCGTCTAATGAGTTGCAAGACCAGAATCAGATTGATGCAGAAGCTTTGCTTCAATTAAAAAACTCTGTAAAAATGGATCCAACTCTTTCTTTGTCCAACTGGGTAAATGGAAACAATATTTGCAACTGGACTGGAATAACTTGCGATCTCAATCAAAGGGTTGTAAGTGTGGTTCTCAAATACAAGAGATTGGCTGGTACGATTCCCCCTCAAATAGCCAATCTCTCCTCCCTTACAATGCTCGACCTGTCCAATAATCGTTTCTCTGCAAACATTCCCCAAGAGCTGGGTAAATTACAAAAGCTGCAGTACATGAAGCTCTACGAAAACAGCTTGCAAGGTTCAATTCCAGTTAGTCTGTCCGCATGCACAAATCTTTTAGAACTCCGATTAGACCATAATTTCTTGAGCGGAAGCATTCCGCCAGAGCTTAGTTCCTTGCACAAATTGCAAAAACTCATCATCTCCTTTAATAATTTGAGTGGTATTATCCCTCAAGACTTGGAAAATTGCACAGAACTTAAAACCTTGGATCTTGAGCATAATCTTTTAACTGGCACTATCCCCAAGTCCGTGAGTAACTGCACAAAATTGCGTGTCTTATCTCTGTCCATGAACGCGCTTGAAGGACCAATTCCATCTGAGATATTAACAACATTGACCAGATTACAATATCTGTATCTGTATTCCAACAGACTCAACGGTAGCATCTCCATGGACATTGGCAAATTATGGAGATTGAGGGTGATTCTCTTTTATAACAATATTCTTACAGGTAGCATCCCCATGGCCCTGGAGAACTGCTCGTCTCTGGAGAAGCTGGATTTGTCTTCCAATTCCTTGTATGGCACCGTTCCAGCAGAATTGGGTTCACTTTCCCGACTGCAGGAACTGTGGTTCACTAATAATAGCCTTGGAGGATCAATTCATGTTCTCATGAACTATACTAAATTGAATGCCTTGTTGCTAGAGGGCAACAAGTTTGAAGGTACAATTCCAGAGGTTATAGGCTATAAGCTACCCAAATTGCAAGTGATGGGATTGGCGAAGAATCAGTTAAGCGGCAGCATCCCAAAATCTCTAGGAAATTGTTCCGCGCTCTATTGGCTTTCAATACAATCGAACAAATTGAGCGGAGGAATACCCCGAGAATTCGGGATGCTGACCAGTCTACAAGTTCTTTCTATTGGTGTTAACAACTTCACGGGAAATATTTTTCCTAATCTGTTAAACTTTACACAGTTGCAATGGCTTGACCTTGCAGTTAACAGTTTCGTGGGATCCATTCCTGGAGATATTGGCCTGAAGCTCCCCAGATTACAAATATTTGGTGCGGGAGGTAATCATTTTATTGGGGGCATCCCAAAGTCCCTGGGAAACTGTTCTCAGCTCACACATTTTGATCTCTCATTTAATCTGCTAAGTGGTGTGGTGCCTCAAGAATTGGGAATGCTAACTGGTCTGCAGATAATGAACCTTCAGACTAATAGCCTGTCAAATGGACACTGTGCTACATTGTGTGTATTAGATGTGCTTTCTAACTGCTCCATTCTTGAAGTGCTGGATCTGCAGGAGAACAATTTCAGTGGCACTTTGTCAAGGGGCATAGGAAACCTTTCACCTAAGCTATCAATTCTACTTTTGCTTAGCAACAACATCACTGGCAATATACCAGAAGAGATTGGCAACCTTACCGAGTTGACAACTTTCTCTCTCAGTAATAACAGAGTAATTGGGCATGTTCCGAGTGCATTAGGCCGTCTGAAGAATCTACAGTATTTGGATTTGAGCTCCAACAAATTGCAAGATAGGATTCCGTTAGAGTTTAAGATGCTGGTAAACCTGGAATATCTATGGCTTCAGCTAAATCGTATTTCTGGAGACATTCCTTCATATTTGGGCAGTCTGCAACAGCTGAGGGAACTTGACTTCAGTAATAATGAGTTCACAGGAAGGATACCGAATGCCATTGGGCAATGTTTCCGCCTGGAGATGATTGACCTCTCACACAACAGCCTCACAGGAAATATCCCTATGGAGATCTCAAGCCTCCATTCACTAGCGATTTATCTCAATTTTTCATACAATTTATTGACAGGAAGATTGCCTTCGCTGGGAGGAATGCAACAGATTCAAGCCATAGATATCTCGGCTAATAACCTCTCAGGACCTATCCCTGGCGATATTGGCAGTTGCTCGGGATTGCAATACCTGAACCTTGCCAAAAACAAATTGGACGGAATGGTGCCAATATCAATAGGGGAGCTTAAGAACCTCGAAAGCCTTGACTTGTCTTTCAATGGGTTGTCTGGGCCGGTGCCACGCTCTATTGCAAATCTCACCATGCTCCGGCATTTAAATTTCTCATACAACATCTTGAATGGATCAGTCCCAAATGAAGGAGCTTTCAGAAACCTAAGCGCAACATCATTTTTGGGAAATCCGGGATTATGTGCAGCCTCAGGCTTTTTGAATTTACCAAATTGCACAAACTCTGCCAAAAATCATAATGCGTTGAACAGGAACGTTGTCTTGGTTGCTTCAGTTGGCACATTCTTTGCATTGTGTTGCATTTTGGGGGTATTTTGCATTTTCTACAGAAAAATTAAAAGGTTACCAATTACAAATAGTAGGTTGGGGCAAGGTTTCATGCAAATTTCTAGCCAGGAACTTCACACAGCAACCCAAGGATTTAGTGCCGCTAATTTACTAGGTAAGGGTAGCTTTGGGTCAGTTTACAAAGGGCTTATGTCTGATAACAAGTTGGTGGCTGTTAAGTTATTCGATCAGGGCCCTCAAAATTCATACAAGAATTTCGTCAGGGAATGCAGAATACTAAGAAAAATCAGGCACCGCAATGTTGTCAAAGTCTTATCCTCTTGCTCCACTGCAGATTTCAGCGCTCTGGTACTGGAATTTATGTCAAAGGGGAGCCTAGAACAACACCTCCACACAGATGAAACGCAGGGTAGCTTGAGTTTGAAGATGAGATTGAACATTGCATTTGATGTGGCACACGGGATGGCATATTTGCACCACGATTGTTCTCCCCCTGTTGTTCATTGCGACTTGAAGCCCTCAAATGTGTTAATGGACGAAACTATGACAGCCCATGTGGCTGATTTTGGAATTTCTCGTCTATTGACGTCCCCTTCTTCTGCAAGTAGCAGCATATCCAGACTGAAGGGAACAGTAGGCTACCTTGCTCCAGGTAAAGACCCAAGCCTGACATTTTTTCCAATTTATGTGTTTGTGTTATCTTCTTTTTCCTCATATATTAGTTTTCTTCTCAACAATGAAATCACTTTTGACTGTTGCAAGAATATGGATTGGGAGGACAAGTGAATACCAAGGGAGATGTTTACAGCTTCGGGATGCTCATCCTTGAAATGGTAACTAAAAAGAGGCCTACTGACGGTATGTTTTCTGGAGATGACACTTTGCCGAGATGGGTGAGAGGAGCATTTCCTGAGGCAGTGGAGGGAGTGGTGGACAGAGAGCTGTTGGTTAATCATTTAACTCAGAGCGGATCCAGTAGTGCTACACCTGACACCATTGGTCAAGAACTGGTTGATCAGTTAACAGAGAGCCCTACACCTGAAACCACTGGTGAAGAAATGGAATCCTCTGAGCTGGTTGATCAGTTAACAGAGAGCCCTACACCTGAAACCACTGGTGAAGAAATGGAATCCTCTGAGCATGGCAGTTGCCTACTTAGTTTTATTGGATTAGGAGTGCAATGCACAAGGCAGAATCCAGGGGATAGACCAACAATGAGAGAGGTGGAGGGTATGCTGGAAAAGATAGTGTATGGCAGGGCATATGGCAAGTTAGAAGAGCATGCATCCGTCCAGAATCTGTTGAGTGCAGGGAATAGAGTACGCCATCCAGATAGCAGCACAGATCAAAGTGAGAGCAGTTATTAGTGAAGTTCTTTCACCAGCAATAGTTTTTTCATACTTTAAAATAGATTTTATCGTTTAAGAACTCAAAAACGTTGTTCAATTATATATATGTTATTTTTTTAAAAGAACCGTCAAAATAAGTTGTTTTACCAACATTACAAATCTCCTTTTCACACTTAGATTTAATATTTAAAAAAGAGTGAAAACTTTTGTGATATGTTGTATCAAATAATTTGCTTATATTATCCTTAAGAATGAATAAACTCTGTGTATTGTATAAGTATATTATGTGTTGAGCAATTAGGAATGCTTGATAATACATATTTAGATTTAGGTCATCCTTGCATTTTATCTTGAATATTAGGTTTGCATAAAGACATAGCTAAACTTGAAAGCGTAGTAAACTTATTCATTCTAGAAAAAAGAAAAGAGATAAAACTAGGATAGAATGAAGAAAACACTCACTCACCATTTATGGATTTCAATGCAAATAACATTCAAGTTAAATTAAATGAGTATGACCTAGTGGAGCATAGGAAATGTAGTGCATGGTATGACAATGAATTATAATTACAAGACAAATTAGGGGTAAAAATATGTTTTGAGTGATTGAAAATGAGATTGTTTTTGCAAAATGAGGTTGGTATAGAAATAATTAGATATATTTGACTACTTAAGGAATGAACCTAGTAGTAGGTACAATAAGAAAGATTTATTTTCATGTGGTATAATGTGATAGATTTATTTTCATGTGGTATAATGTGATATGTATGTGGAATTTAACGTGTGTTGTGATGTGAGAATACTAGTAAATGTCATGGTTGCATCTCAAAGCATGTGATGTAGGATATCCAACTTGGAAAGAAGAGTTTAGTGGACATAATGTATGGTCCACATAAGCATGCCCTTGTGATAATTGTATATGTTTGTAAATAACCCTTATGACTTAGCAAAGAAATGTTAAAAAATAATGTGTATTGATGTGTGTCTTATGAGGTGTGTGAGTCACCCTTTGCATTCTTATATGATGAGATGTTTAGTGTCACCCCTATTTGAGGCCATTCCCTCATAACCACTTTGGACTATAATCCCTCTTCTTCCCTAATTAAACCACATTGGTTGGTTCGTGTTGTAAAACTTTTTTCCTTCTATTGTTCCATGGGTTGAGGATGGACCTTAATGTACCCTGAGCCTATACTCAATTCTAGCTAGACACTTGGCAAGTTATTAAATAAAGAATGCACTAAGTTTTTTTAATTATGAATAGTTTATAAAAATAAACTATGTTATCAATTTTTTAAAAAACTATAAATTATGAAAAAACTACTAAATTATGTTATCAAACTTTTATTATCAATTTTTTTATTATGAATTATGTTACTAATTATTATATTTATTATTAAAATTTAAAATTCATTTATTAATTGTAAAGAATTTTAAAAAATAATGTGTTAATTTTTTTAAAAAAATTATGTGTTATATCTTTGTTAAAAAGAAAAATTTAATTAAATTGAAATACAAAACCGAATAGGAGAACTCGGAAGGAAATGGAACAAGTTTTTTGCTCCGCATATTTTTGAGTTTGGCCGCCATTGTCTCTCTAGGTCATATCGCGCTTTAGACGTAGGAAGTATAGCCTTTTTTTTACAGTACGCCCGCATTTATTGCGGCTTTTTGGCCATTTAAATGCCTCTTACCGCTTGTAACCCAGCATTTGTTGTTGGTGTTGGTAGTTCTTCGGCTCTGAACAATGGCTCCTCCACCAACCAAGTGTCCTCAGAAGTTTGTTCCGAAGGTGTTCCATGAGGTAAGCCCTCAGACTCTCCTACTGATGTGATCTTACCATCACACGAATTTGATACTGCTTGTTTATGGTTAGAGCAACATACTCTCATTGGTTATTTTGTAGGGAGAACTCCCCCTAAATCTATGCTCAAAGAATGGGTCCAAAAGGCTTGGGTCCCTCATGGGGTTCGCTATGATATAGTCCAGAATTTGACCAAAGGCTTTTTCATTTTCCGCTTTGCGGAAGTTAGCCATGTTCAAGCAATTTTGAACCATGGCCCTTGGTATGTTTGGTCTTCCCTATTGGTCTTCCAACAGTGGACACAGGATTTTGTGGCCTCTGATGATACCAAACACCGAGTTCCTGTGTGGATTGAATTCCCTGATTTGCCTTTGCCCTGTCTGCACTTCCTGCATGACATTGCCTCTTCTTTAGGAAGAGTTATTTGTGTTGAACCTAATAGGTTCTTTCAAGCACGCCCTCAAAAGCGTGTCTATGTTGAGGTGGATCTTTCGAAAGACCTCAAGGAATTTATTGACATTCAAATTAGCCCCCTTCAGCACACCCAGAAAGTCACATACTTCAATTTGCCCAATACTTGCTATCGTTGTTAGTCAGTAAAGCATAAAATTAGGGATTGTCATCTTGTTGTGCCTAGAACCTGGGCTCCTCTCAGGGAGACTGTATAGACACGCCCTGTAGCAAACCATGTAGCAACTATGCCCAAGGAGGTGGTTTCTAAACCAATGGACACTTGGCCTATTGTCACCAATCGCACCCACGAATCTGCATTTGTATCACTTGCTGATAGGACCAAAACACCATCACTTGTAGTATTTTCTTGATTATTTGTGCTCACGTTGCCTTGAGCTTTCTTATAGTTCCAGCAATTCTTCTTATTGTGTCTGGGTTTTCCACAAAACCAACACGAACCGGTTCTGCCCCTAGACTTTGATCACGGACCAGATTGTGACCTTCTCCGGTTGTTGTATCTACCTCTGTCACAGTTTCTTCCTCTATTGTTTGGTGCAGGAGCACCTACCTGACAGCTGGCCTCCATGAGGCAGTTAGTTTGTTATAGGTCTGGTTAATGTTTCCAAGAAGGTCTTATAAGACCAATGCATGTAATAAGGTCATGTTGACCATACTTTACTATTTTTAGGTAGGTTGTTAGGACAGCTGTTATGCTGTATGTTCAGTTGGATCCTCGCAGCCGCTTGGAAGCTCCCAGCCGCTGGGAATCGAGTCGGTAGTACTCGCAGGAGATCCTATTTATGCATGAGGATCGGTTAGTATTGCATATCATCGATCATCGATCAGACTTTGTAGAGAGTGAGACAGAGGGAGAGACTGAATATTGTATTTGCATCTTTTGAAATCAATAAAGAGATCCTGTTGTGTTAATTCTCTGTTTTGGATTCCATTGTGTGATCGATTTGCTGTTTTGGTGGTTACATGGATTCGCTGATCCATTCCACCGGTTGATTCGTCGAATCGGTGGAATGGCTATGTACAGTAGTTTAGGATTTAGTTTGCATTTTGTGTTTGTTCATGTGTATGTTTGCAGGATCGCAATCAAGAGGTGTTGAGAACCCTAGCATGGGCATGTGCTAGGTCGTGCTGGTAGTTCGAGTCTGGAAAGTTGTCCAGGAAGCAGATCGGGTCACCTCAGGAGGTTCGGCAGATCGAAATTCGCTAAGGTTGGAAAATCCATCACAACGACATCATCAGGATATTTCTGTGTATATCCTGCAGTTACTTCAGGCGTCATCCGAGTAGATGGAGGTGAGCATGATGCAGTCATTTGCATAAAAGTGAATGTGCATTGGGCTGATCATCATCAGGTGTTGCCGAGAAGGAGCGTATCGGCATAAGGTAGAAGATCAGGTTGATAAAACCATCGCGGGCCGATAATGTTAAGTTTGGCCGACAGCAGGATATTGAAGGAACTGCATGTGACGTCATCGTCATCAGGATAATCGTCATCAGGATATCGGGGCAGCAAGATATTGAAGGAGCTGCATGTGACGTCATCGTCATTAGGATAATCGTCATCAGGATATCGGGGTGACGTAAGCAACGAAGGAAAGGTGCATGAGGTTGTCGTCATCAGGATATATGGGAGGAACACGATATTTTATATCCTGCTGATGAACATGATGTTGAACATCATGATGTTGGAGATAGAGGTTGGCGGTAAAGTGAACAGTGAACGTCAGGAGGATGTTTGCGCTTGCCGAATGTGATGATGCTGCCGATAGCCGAATATGATGATGCTGCTGATAGGCGAAGGGTCGAAGGTTTGTCTGCAGGAGGATATCGGTCGGCAGAGAAAATATAATGATGCTGACAGTGTTAAGGGAAATATGATGATGATGATGAAGGGTGTTAGACATACATGCTGTATGTCAAGGTTTTAGTGTGGATGCCTCTGCATCATAGTGGTATCAGAGCTCAGCAAAAGGTCTGGGCTGTTGTGTGTTGATTCTGTCACCGAAAGGGCAGAGTTAGAGTTGATTCTGTCATTGGAAAGGACAGAGGTAGAGAAGTGAGAGGTTGACAAAATGCCTCCGAAAGGTAATGGTACTGCAAGGGAATTGCAGGAGATGAAGGAAAAACATGCCAGAGAGATGAGGAAGATGAAGGAGCTTGCTGAAGCACTTCAAGCCAGGCTTGTAGCCTTGGAGAAGAACAAAAAGAGGGAAGTGGACGACAGTGAATCAGAAGAAGATGAAGATGCTGTTGAAGAGTATGAAGAGGTAGCTAAAGATCTGGATGCTGAAGACCAGAGATTTGCAAAACTGTTAAAGGCAGTGCAGAGTGATAAACCTAAGGTAAAGGTTGATGTTTCCAAGTATAATGGAAGTTTGAATGAAGATGAGTTACTGGATTGGATTGCTGCACTTGATAATCACTTTGAATGTGAAGATGTTGCTGAGGATCAGAAGGTAAAGATTGCAAAGACCAAGTTAGGAGGTCATGCTTTGGTATGGTGGGATTATGTACAATCCGAGAGAAGGAAACAAGGGAAGTCAAAGATCACTTCATGGGATAAAATGGTAGCAAGGATCAAAGGTAAATTCTTGCCTAGGGATTATGAGATTCAGATGTTTAAGAAGCTGCAATTTTTAAGACAGAAGGAAATGGATGTGAAGGCATATACTGAGGAGTTTTATAAATTGAGTATGAGATCTGGTCATCATGAGAATGAGGTAGAAAAGGTGGCTAGGTACTTGGCTGGTTTGAGATTGAACATACAGGATGAGTTAGTTTTAGCTAACCCTAAGAATGTGGAGGATTGTTACCAAATGGCAATCAGGATTGAAGAAAAGATGAATAGGAGACAAGATAAGTCCATGAGAGGAAGAGGCAGCAATATGAGGGGAAGAGGAGTAGCCCCTACAACAAGGCAAACCAATGAGGGTCAAGAAGACACTGGTAAAGGACAGGGACAGTCTGATTTCAGAGGTGGATGGAAAGGTAATAGAGGCAGATTTGGAAGTGGTAGAGGTTCTACTACATTTTCAGGAAAGTGTTACACCTGTGGTGATTTTGGTCATCCATTTTTCAAATGTCCAGAAAGCAAAGGTTCATCATCCAGAGATGATAGAACGAATGACAAGAAAGTACAACTTGTGCAAGAAGAGAAAGTAGAGGAATGTGTACAAAGTTCAAACACTTATCAAGGAGACAGAGTTCCTGACGGTTATGGATATCCTGAGGAGGGAGAAGCATTGATGCTAAGGAGAATTAGTTTGCAGACATCAAAGGATATGATGCAAAGAAGAGCTCTTTTCAAGACCACATGCAAGAGCAAAGGTAAAGTATGTAAGGTTGTCATTGATACTGGTTCAACAGATAACATGGTATCTCAGGAAATGGTGGATAAACTGCATTTGGAAAGGATTCCACACCAACACCCTTACAAGGCATCTTGGGTGAGTGATAGTCAATCACTTTTTGTCTATGAACAGGCATATGTTGATTTTCAGATTAGAGCATATCATGATAGAGTTTTGTGTGACATTTTGCCCATGGAATGTTGTCACCTACTGTTGGGTAGACCATGGCAATTTGATAGGAGGGTACTGTATGATGGGTATGCTAATACCTACACCATCAAGAAAGATGGGAAAACTATTATGTTGATGCCATTACAGGAAGCAGCTGTAGTACAGAAGGCAGCCCAAATCATTTTAGTGGGAAAGAAGGAATTTGTGCAGAAACCTATAGGAGCAGGCATAAAGGCAGTTGAGGACACTGCAGGGAAAGGAGTTGTTAAGGACAACAAGTTGAAGAAAGTTTCAGTTGTGACTGACAAAGGTCAGCAGCAGGTTCAGAAACAGGTTTGCAAACAGCAACCAGTTGAGAGGAATGACAAGGATGTTGTCATAGTTGGGGCTATTGTTTGTCCTATAAAGGTTGAAAGAAAGACAGAGTTGAACATTACATAAGTTCAAGAGGCAGTTCAGACAGAGGTTCTGGTCAAACAACCTGACAAACACAAGGTATGTGAGAGAAGGGCCTACATTGACAGGCATGAGGATTTACTTGCAAGAAAGCAAGTTATAGTTCAGAAGTCTTGGAGCAGCCGAGAGCCAGCAGAGGACAAAGCTGGAACAGGTCAAGACACTGCAAAGGCAAAGTGTAAAGGTGGAGGACTTCCACAACCAAACTCATGGGACATGAGTTCTTTTCTGTTGGGGAGTATGGTGCAGGAGCACCTACCTAACAGCTGGCCTCCATGAGGTAGTTAGTTTGTTATAGGTCTGGTTAATGTTTCCAAGAAGGTCTTATAAGACCAATGCATGTAATAAGGTCATGTTGACCATACTTTACTATTTTTAGGTAGGTTGTTAGGACAACTGTTATGCTGTATGTTCAGTTGGATCCTCGCAGCCGCTTGGAAGCTCCCAGCCGCTGGGAATCGAGTCGGTAGTACTCGCAGGAGATCCTATTTATGCATGAGGATCGGTTAGTATTGCATATCATCGATCATCGATCAGACTTTGCAGAGAGTGAGACAGAGGGAGAGACTGAATATTGTATTTGCATCTTTTGAAATCAATAAAGAGATCCTGTTGTGTCAATTCTCTGTTTTGGATTCCATTGTGTGATCGATTTGCTGTTTTGGTGGTTACATGGATTCGCTGATCCATTCCACCGGTTGATTCGTCGAATCGGTGGAATGGCTATGTACAGTAGTTTAGGATTTAGTTTGCATTTTGTGTTTGTTCATGTGCATGTTTGCAGGATCGCAATCAAGAGGTGTTGAGAACCCTAGCATGGGCATGTGCTAGGTCGTGCTGGTAGTTCGAGTCTGGAAAGTTGTCCAGGAAGCAGATCGGGTCACCTCAGGAGGTTCGGCGGATCGAAATTCGCTAAGGTTGGAAAATCCATCACAACGGCATCATCAGGATATTTCTGTGTATATCCTGCAGTTACTTCGGGCGTCATCCGAGTAGATGGAGGTGAGCATGATGCAGTCGTTTGCATAAAAGTGAATGTGCATTGGGGTGATCATCATCAGGTGTTGCCGAGAAGGAGCATATCGGCATAAGGTAGAAGATCGGGTTGATAAAACCATCGCGGGCCGATAATGTTAAGTTTGGCCGACAGCAGGATATTGAAGGAACTGCATGTGACGTCATCGTCATCAGGATAATCGTCATCAGGATATCGGGGCAGCAGGATATTGAAGGAGCTGCATGTGACGTCATCGTCATCAGGATAATCGTCATCAGGATATCGGGGTGACGTAAGCATCGAAGGAAAGGTGCATGAGGTTGTCGTCATCAGGATATATGGGAGGAACAGGATATTTTATATCCTGCTGATGAACATGATGTTGAACATCATGATGCTAGAGATAGAGGTTGGCGGTAAGGTGAACAGTGAACGTCAGGAGGATGTTTGCGCTTGCCGAATGTGATGATGCTGCCGATAGCCGAATATGATGATGCTGCTGACAGGCGAAGGGTCGAAGGTTTGTCTGCAGGAGGATATCGGTCGGTAGAGAAAATATGATGATGTTGACAGTGTTAAGGGAAATATGATGATGATGATGAAGGGTGTTAGACATACATGCTGTATGTCAAGGTTTTAGTGTGGATGCCTTTGCATCATTGTTTATACTTACAACTGTTAGAGCATCGCCGGATGAGGGTTCCTGATGTTTCCTTCTCATGTCTTCGCTGAGAAGAGTAGCTACAACTTCCTCAAAAACCAATGTACTCTTGGCTACCATAGAAGTGCTCGCAGCCATGACAACACCTTCCCAGCTATTTGGTAAGGAACACAACAGCAAAATTGCTTTAATCTTAGGATCTAACTTGATACCCACCGAAGCTAATTGAGAGACTAAGGTGTTAAATTCATTCAGATGATTGGACATAACCCCACCTTCTCTCATTTTCAGGTTATATAATTTCTTCATAATAAATACCTTGTTCGAAGCCGAAGCAATCGCATACATGCTGGAGAGTTTTTCCCAAAGTGCTTTCGTAGTACTCTCATTTGAGACATTAAATAATACATTGATGGACAATGAGAGAAAAATAGTTGCCTTCACTTTCATATCGAGTTTTTCCCAGTCTTCATCCTTCATAGTACCTTGTCCTTTGGCTTTCCCTTGTAAGGCGAGAGACAAATCCTATTTGATAAGAAGAGACTCCATATGCACTTTCCAAAGACCAAAGTTTTGGCCTGTAAATTTCTCTATTTTCTATTTCTCTAAGTCATCCATTTTGATTGCTATTGCTGTGCAGGTTCTCAAAAAAAATTTCACAGGCTATCACCTGGACCGAGCTACACACAGTGCTCTGATACCAATTGTAAATTCTAAAACAGAAATGTAGAATAGCAAGAACAGAATGAATGCTCAGAAAGAAGAAAATGCAAAATAGCGCACACAGAGGAACAAACAGTTTTAACGTGGTTCACCATATCAGGGTACATCCACAACGAAGGGAAATCTTATTAATCTCAATACATCTCTCTCTGGATTATCAATACATCACAGTATGTTCGTATATTGTTTTTTACAGTAGCTATATAATCCCATACTCTCCCATCTACCGAACTTCCTCTTGCTGTTTTTAACCATACTTCAGACCCTCTATATTGCAGCAACCGTATGCCAAGAAGATGGCTGTTACAGAGAATAAGTTGCCAGAGGAATAAGTCTGAGGATACAGAAGAACTGCAGATCGGTTACACATTGGGCTTCACATAGATGCCACATGCCCAACAAAAATAGCTTCAGGGGAAATATTTTTCCTAACCTGTTAAACTGTACAAAATTGCAGGCGCTTAGCCTGACAACAAACAGGTTCGTGGGTTCCATTCCTGCAGATTTTGGCCTCAAGCTCCCCAATTTACAATCATTATTTGCAGGAGGTAATCAATTTTCTGGGGGTATCCCAAGGTCTCTGGGAAATGGTTCTCAGCTCTCACTGCTTGATCTAAGCGGGAACCTGCTAAGTGGTGAGGCGCCTCAAGAATTGGGAATGCTAACTGCTCTCCAGCTACTGAAACTTGGGTTGAATAGCCTTTCAAATGGACACTGTGCTACAATCTGCCTACTAGATGTACTTTTTAACTGCTCGATTCTTGAAGTCCTGGATCTATCGATGAACAATTTTAGTGGCACTTTGTCAAGGGGCATAGGAAACCTCTCTCCCAGGCTATCAAAATTGTACTTGAATAGCAACAACATCACTGGCAATATACCAAAAGAGATTGGCAACCTTACTGAGTTGACAACTTTCTCTCTCGGTGATAACAGTGTAATTGGGCAGCTTCCGAGTGCATTAGGCCGTCTGAAGAATCTACAGTATTTGGATTTGAGTTCCAACAAATTGCAAGACAACATTCCATTAGAGTTTAACAAGCTGGTAAACCTGGAATATCTATGGCTTCAGCTAAATTGTATTTCTGGAGACGTTCCTTCATATTTGGGCAGTCTGCAACAGCTGAGGGAAGCTGACTTCAGTCATAATGAGTTCACAGGAAGGATACCGAATGCCATTGGGCAATGTTTCCGCCTGGAGATGATTGACCTCTCACACAACAGCCTCACAGGAAATATCCCTATGGAGATCTCAAGCCTCCATTCATTGGCGATTTATCTCAAATTTTCATACAATTTATTGACAGGAAGATTGCCTTCGCTGGGAGGAATGCAACAGATTCAAGCCGTAGATATCTCGGCTAATAACCTCTCAGGACCTATCCCTGGCGATATTGGTAGTTGCTTGGGATTGCAATACCTGAACCTTGCCAAAAACAAATTGGAGGGAATGGTGCCAATATCAATAGGGGAGCTTAAGAACCTTGAAAGCATTGATTTGTCTTTCAATGGGTTGTTTGGGCCGGTGCCACACTCTATTGCAAATCTCACCATGCTCCGGCATTTAAATTTCTCATACAACAACTTGAATGGATCAGTCCCAAATGAAGGAGCTTTCAAAAACCTAAGCGCAACATCATTTTTGGGAAATCCGCGATTATGTGCAGCCTCAGGCTTTTGAATCTACCAAATTGTGCAAACTCTGCCAAAAATCATAATGCGTTGAACAGGAACATTGTCTTGGTTGCTTCAATTGGCACATTCTTTGCATTGTGTTGCATTTTGGGGGCATTTTACATTTTCTACAGGAGAATTAAAAGGTTACCAATTACAAATAGTAGGTTGGGGCAAGGTTTCATGCAAATTTCTAGCCAGGAACTTCACACAGCAACCCAAGGATTTAGTGCCGCTAATTTACTATGTAAGGGTAGCTTTGGGTCAGTTTACAAAGGGCTTATGTCTGATAACAAGTTGGTGGCTGTTAAGTTATTCGATCAGGGCCCTCAAAATTCATACAAGAATTTCGTCAGGGAATGCAGAGTACTGAGAAAAATCAGGCACCGCAATGTTGTCAAAGTCTTATCCTCTTGCTCCATTGCAGATTTCAGCGCTCTGGTACTGGAATTTATGTCAAATGGGAACCTAGAACAACACCTCCACACGGATGAAACGCAGGGTAGCTTGAGTTTGCAGACGAGACTGAACATTGCATTTGATGTGGCACACGGGATGGCATATTTGCACCACGATTGTTCTCCCCCTGTTGTTCATTGTGACTTGAAGCCCTCAAATGTGTTAATGGACGAAACTATGACAGCCCATGTGGCTAATTTTGGAATTTCTCGTCTATTGACGTCCCCTTCTTCTGCAAGTAGCAGCATATCCAGACTGAAGGGAACAGTAGGCTACCTTGCTCCAGGTAAAGACCCAAGCCCGACATTTTTTTCCAATTTATGTGTTTGTGTTATCTTCTTTTTCCTCATATATTAGTTTTCTTCTCAACAATGAAATCACTTTTGACTGTTGCAAGAATATGGATTGGGAGGACAAGTGAATACCAAGGGAGATGTTTACAGCTTCGGGATGCTCATCCTTGAAATGGTAACTAAAAAGAGGCCTACTGACGGTATGTTTTCTTGGGATAACACTTTGCCCATATGGGTGAAAAGAGCATTCCCTGAGGCAGTGGAAGGAGTGGTGGATAGAGAGCTACTGGTTAATCATTTAACTCAGAGCGGATCCAGTAGTGCTACACCTGACACCATTGGTCAAGAAATGGAATCCTCTGAGCTGGTTGATCAGTTAACAGATGAGTCCTACACCTGAAACCACTGGTGAAGAAATGGAATCCTCTGAGCATGGCAGTTGCTGTTAGAATATAATGAATAACTGGTTTATTCACATGTGGTGAATATGTGTCAACTAGAGTTGTGTAGTTATAGATGTGTCAATAGAAATTATAGAGGTGTCTCAGTTAGTTTTTGTTAGGTGTCAATCAATTGTAGTTAGCTGTCACATTAGCTAGTAGATTTGTAGGAAGCTGCTAAACTTCTCTGAAGTTATATATGTAATCTTTTCTATGGAATAATAGAGAATAATTTGTGCAGCTATTTGTATTTATCCTACTGTTTATTATTTCCTCAATATTTTATCATGGTATCAGAGCTAGATTGGGCATAACTCCATCATAGGAGTGCCTAGGTAGATGATAGCATTTTGAGAAGACTGTGAGTAAGGTGTGTGGGCCAAGAGAGATACACAGCTGTTGTTCCTCTTTTATCAATACAGAGAGGTCAATGTGGAGGTGCGCGGCCAGAAAGGAGTAGAGGGGAAGAACAGCGCAGAAAAAGAAGAATTTAAGACAAAAGGAGAGGTGGTCCGTAGGAGTTTAGGCAATTAGATTGGAAGAAATTAAACTCAGCAAATAAAGAGTCTCAAAAATTGAATAAAAGAAGAGAGGAGATAAATTAGAATTTCCATGGTGCGCTTGAGCTTCACATGTGGAGTCTGAGGTCAAATGTGTAGACTGCTACTGTTAAGGCTGCCTCTGTTGAGAGGAGGAGGAGCTGTGGATTAGTCAGAGTGCTGTGGCTTCTTCCATCAGAGCATGACCTTGGTTGATTATGCTCACACTAGGGTTGCACTCGCGTCTGCTCTCCACTGCAATACTCTATAGTTTGCCCATCTGTTTCCCTGTAATAATAGTTGGGGGTGGATGCGAGATGGCGGAAGGGCCTTGATCACTGACTATATAATTCAAGTTGGCATGTTGGCTGGAGTTTCAAGCTTGGTGCTCATTATGTTTGGCACGATTGGAGGAATTTTGGGCACTCTTCTCTTGAGAAAGGGAGTGAGAGTTCTGATGGCAGGATGCCTTGCCATGTTAGTGACAGCGTTTGCTGACATGATAGATAGTTTGAGATCATCAAAGCACATTGAAAAAAGGTTGTCAGAGGAAATATGGGTTCCTCGACATGCCTCCATTTATGGTGTTGGAGGAGGAGTGGTGCATGAGATTTCAAAGGAGCAATGTTGTGCTCATGAGAGAGTTGGAGTTATTTTAAGTTATTCATTAAGAGGGGATGTTAGAATATAATGAATAACTGGTTTATTCACATGTGGTGAATATGTGTCAACTAGAGTTGTGTAGTTATAGATGTGTCAACAGAAATTATAGAGGTGCCTCAGTTAGTTTTAGTTAGGTGTCAATCAATTGTAGTTAGCTGTCAAATTAGCTAGCAGATTTGTAGGAAGCTGCTAAACTTCTCTGAAGTTATATATGTAATCTTTTCTATGGAATAATAGAGAATAATTTGTGCAGCTATTGTATTTGTCCTGCTGTTTATTATTTCCTCAATATTTTATCAGTTGCCTACTTAGTTTTATTGGAGTAGGAGTGCAATGCACAAGGCAGAATCCAGGGGATAGACCAACAATGAGAGAGGTGGAGGATATGCTGGAAAAGATAGTGTATGGCAGGGCATATGGCAACTTAGAAGAACATGCATCCGTCCAGAATCTGTTGAGTGCAGGGAATAGAGTACGCCATCCAGATAGCAGCACAGATCAAAGTGAGAGTAGTTATTAGTGAAGTTCTTTCACCAGCAATAGTTTTTTCACACTTAAAAATAGATTTTATCTTTTAAGAACTCAAAAACGTTGAAATTATATATATGTTATTTTTTTTAAAGAACAGTCAAACTAAGTTGTTTTACCAACATTATTTTGAGTGTAAACTGGTAAAAAATATTTAAGTTATTAAATAAAGAATGCACTAAGTTTTTTTAAAATTATGAATGATTTTATAAAAATAAACTGTTATCAATTTTTTTTAAAAATATAAATTATGAAAAACCACTAAATTATGTTATCAAACTTTTATTATCAATTTTTTATTATGAATTATGTTACTAATTATTATTCATTTATTTAAAAAATTATTGTCTTTAATAATTTGAAAAGAATTTAAAAAAATAATGTGTTAAATTTTTTTAAAAAAATAATGTGTTAGATCTTTGTTAAAAAGAAAAATTTGTTGTTATTTATAATCATTTGATCTATATACTTACCATTCTATTTTAGGAAGTCTTTAAGAGTCTCTTTATTATTTACATCCCGTTTTCATGAGTTGTCATGTTAAGTGGACAATGTTTTAGGTGATTGGTTTTTATAAAAGTTAGATTAATCCATTAAAGAGTTTAAATTAGTGAAAAATTTAGAAATTTAAAAAAAAAAAAAAGAGAAAAAAAATAGAAAAAAAATGCACCTTGTGTACAGGTTTGTCTAAAATGATCATTTTTCAAAAGATGAAGGTAAAAGGGAAAAGGTGCCTAGAGTGTGCTTAGCTTGACCACACACCCATTGAATATAAAATAGATGAAAAAAAGAGAAAAGGGCATACAAAGTACAAAGCATGCCTAGTGTGCCCATGGGACCACATGACCATAATGTCATTTTGGCCAAAGTGAGAAAGACATGTGCTAGGTATTTTATCACAACTTAAAATAAATGAATACAATGGGCACAAATGATATAGTATCAATAGCGAGACGATTGAATAATTGGTTACTAGACATGTTTAGAGTAACAATAGAATGCAAAACAAAATGTTTGGAGAAATAGGAATACAAAGTTTGTTAGATGGAAAAAGGTTTTAAATTACACAAACTGCCCATACACAAATGGAGGTTACAATCACAAACACAGAGATTCTTTGTTGTTTGAATCCATTGAATCCAATAGGAAAATGATTATGGACAATCTTGTCAATAGATTATATTAAAAATTGATGGGAAGATTACCTTTGCTGGCAAAATGCAATAGATTCAAGCCATAGATATCTTGGCCAATAAACTCTCAAGACCTATCCTTGGCAATATTGGCAGTTGCTTGGGATTGCAATACATGGACCTTAACAAAAACAAATTGGAAGGAATGGTGCCAACATCAATAAGGTAAATTAAGAACCTTTAAGGCATTGGTATGTCTTTCAATGAGTTGTCTAGGCTATTAGATGTTATGATCCAAAATGTTGTATATGTTTAATATGTAGTAATGTTAAGTGTTGACTAATTGTTTAATGTTGATGGGTAGTGTTGTCACTGAATAATGCACCCTTGCCAAGTTGTGGAACTTAGCTTACTAGTGAAACATGGGAACTTTTCCAGGTTTGTGGGTCACCTATGACAGAAAAGAACCTCTAAAGAGGGCTGGTTCCCTTGGATTTATCACCTAAAACTAATGTTAACTACTGTTGTTTTCTGAGGGAAAAAGTGAGGAAAAAACATAAACAAACTATCAACTACCTAAGGTGATGCACCAAACTGACATGAGTCCAATTTCTTTAATTCACAGAGTTAGCAACAAAAATGACTATTTAATACATAGGATCTAGTTTGAGTGTCTTGCATGTCAATGTTTTATAAGAAGGAAATGCTAACATGTATGTTGTTTTGAAGGAAAAAATATATTTTCACAACTCCACAAGTCTATGTTGCTGTTCACAACTCATAAAACTGCATAAAAGATATTGTTCTGTCTTAAAGGTACTTGTTGAATGCTTACTTTAGAGGTTCACTAGGTTGTAGACGCAAAAAGTGCATACATTCATCATTTTTACATAGATAGACAGCCAAATGAAGGTAAAAGATCACTTTATTTCAAAATGAGGAATACTTACATTGGTATCAAGTCCCAAAATTGTATTTTCTTCTTCAAAAGTGTTACAAAATCAAGGTTTTTCAATGTTGGACTGTAAAAACCTGAGTTACAATGTCTAATTTTTTGCTTATATAGCTCAAAAACATGAAAGAACTGGGCCTAAAAGACTACCTAAGCCTTTCCTATACTCAACCCAACATGGGGAGACAAAAAGAGTGAAAAAATGAAGGAAAATGATGACTAAAATTGGGTCAAATGTGTTTTAGGCGCCCAAGAAGTCTCCTAGTTTGATTTTGCTTCTTGCATGTCATGGTTGACCTCTTCATCTCCTACAATGATGCTCCAGCTACTCCCTAATGCTTGGGAAGTCTCCAAACTGCCCCTAGATACTCGAAAAGTGGTCAAAACTGCCTTAGACTGCACTAAAAGCTTCATAACTGTCCCAACTACCCATTATCTCTCCCAACCATCATTTCAAGTTGATTGACCATGTGTTTTTCAGGTGTTTGGTGTCTTCAAAACTCTTATGGGTGTATGCAAAGGATATTGTGGTATTTAGAGCCCTCAAACTATTTAAAACTGCCTAATAAAGGCTTAGAAACATTTGTCACTTCATTTATGACCCCTGTAGGGTTTTCTTCAATGTTAAAACAGCTTGTAGGTGTCCTTAGTCTGAGTTTTTTAGCCTCTAGAAATGACTGGGACTTCATTCTTTACATTCTGCTCTTTGGTTGAAATACACAGTGTGTATTTCAACCTACTTCCATTTGGTTTGTTTGCTTCAAGTTTGCAACTTCTTGGTAAAACCAAAAGCATGATCATGGTATTGGCGGCCCTATCAAACTCCTTCAATGTCCTATCAAGGTGCAGATAATGTTTCAACAATGTTTTGTCAATGCTTTCTTTCACAGTATATAGGACTGTTTCTTGTGAATCAGAGGTGACTGTTTTCCCCCTTTGTTCTGTAGTCAATGAGACTACTCTTCTGTTGTCTGCAGTCATGTGACTGCTTATACTCTACCTACAGTCATGTGACTGCTTATCTCTGTATAGAGTCAATGAGACTGCTCTTCTCGACTGCTCTTCTCTGTTTCCAGTTGTCTGCAGTCATGATACTGCTCTATCCTTCACACTGTCCACTACACTCTAAGAACTCCTGAAAGTTTGTAACTTAGGACTGCTACTTTCAATGACAATACAAACCCTTTCTAAATCTCCACCATCTACTATGACATACAACATAGAGGAGAAGAGGTTCTGATAACCTAGATACTTGTGTGATGAGAGGTTAGAGGTCTCACTAGGTATGACTACTTCTGTTCCATTGTTTAACCTTGAGTCTCCACTAACTCCTTGAGTGGCATGTAGACCCTCGCAATGCCTTCACATAACATTCCCCTGAGCATGTTTTCTTTAACACTTCTTTATTTGATATCAAAATGACCCTATTTGAAGGGATGCTACAACTAGACAATTGTTGTGACTGGTTTAGAGACAGTACAAAGGTCAAATCCCAAAGTGTAGGATACTATAGCATGGTGTTGAAAGGATATGTCTCTTTTAGTTGTTTCACTAGCTTCATAGCTGTCACTACTTTTCCTTTGGTGCAGATTTCCTATATGCTGATGCAGGACTGATTTTATTTGTTTTCCAATTTGAAACTTGTGTAGGATCATTGGAGGTCTTGGGCCTTCATAAAAAATCCACACACTTGTTAGGACTTTGGCAATGTTCTCATAGTGAAAGTACAAAACTGAATGAAGAATAAAGTCTCCAAGACTCAACAAACCTTGAGATGACTTGGCATATTTCTAGATCCCTAACACAATCCCATAATTGTTGATAGACTATTGCACCCCTTTTAAAACATCATGAAGACATTTTAAACTTCTTAGCAATCCCTTAAAATCCCTGACAGACCCTAACATATGATAAAGTATATCCTCATTGTCCCTTATCTGCTATAGCATCTGCAAAAGAATTACTAAAAGAACTTTTAACGGAGAAGACCTCTAATAGTTTTGTAATCTATCTCTTCTCTCTGCATGATGTACCTATGTTTTCACTGTTATCTTGTTTGCTTAGCTTTCTTCACACCTTTAGGTGACTGCCCACAAAGTATAGGACTGTTCAACAGTAAGACTGTTCTCATTTTTTAACTGTTCTTTCAATCTTTTGACTGTTCCATCTTTTAAGACTACTCTGTTTGACTGTTCCATACAAGTATCTCTATCAAGATACCTCTGTGTTTGTGGGCTTTTGACCTCATTCTTATCATCCTCCAACTTTCATACACTTTATTCACTGTCTCCATAACTGATATACACTCTCAAGATCTTTCTCAAGAATACAGGTCTAAACTCTGTCTCATTCATCATGTAGGCTCTTAAAGGATCTCCCAAGATAATGACTTAGTAGTGTTTGTGACTCTTTGATAATTGTGGCCTTGATCACTGTGACAGTCTCTTCACTGCTTGTTGCAGGCTCTTCTCCATATAAGAACTCTATCCACTGCTTTGAGTTATCACCTTCCTCATGAACTGCATGTTTCCTTGGAGATCTTTTCTCAAACCCTAAGAGATGAAGGAGTTCAACCTCTAAACCATGAAATGAGTGTTGATAATTGTTGTTTGCAGAATACAATGAAAGAAAAGAACACAAGTCTACAGAGACTAGACTGACCCTATTTGTATTGACATGTCCCCAAACTAACAAATTCCTATTATTCATATGCTGACCTCTGCATGTCTTTACTGAACTGTGAGCATGAAGAGGGCAGTGCTTGGGGAGATACAGGGAATAGGAACAAATGCTTTGCTCAAGGGTTATTGAGGATGAAGAATGACCTCTATGATTACTATTTGTTCCATGACTTTGCATACTGTTGTAGGTATCTACATACAGATCTCACTGTCATTTTTTCCTTTGTCACAAACTCATGTGAAGGACTGCATACCATTTCATGATATCTCTGTGACTTCCTTCTAGCCTGTGTAATCATCTCTACTTGATCTACTTGCTGCTTCTAGGGTATGGAGAGCACTCTCTCTAGATCCAGATCAAAACTTCATGATATAACCTCTTCCTTTGCAAAAGAAAATGATCCAACATACCTTTTATCACTTCGGAGAGGTCTGAGCATGTGACAGAGATGTGTGTAAGTTGCTGAAAACCTTCCTTGTCTCCTCACTGTGGAACCTTTGTAAGATGCATGATGTGGAGGCTAGGGTTTGGTTGCCATTAGGCAACCTCCCAAACTCTAGCCTGAATGATATATTTTTTGACATACTTTGGTCTCATGCTCTGAAACTAATGCCTCCCATGTTGGTTGTAGGATAGATGAATCTAGTGCTGATACAACCATGAGAGGCAGGTCCAAAGTTTATAAGTCTCTGAGGACTAGCAAATATACCCCATAGCATTGTTACGTTTAGAATATAGATCATAATCATAGCTTTGCACATGACTGCATTATCATTCCCGTGGAGCAGTATAGGTGAAGGATACTCTCATAAACCCTATCTGCATGATGCCATACCAATAAGTATGTCCTCAAGGTCTCAAAGTGTCTATGATTTGAGGGGACTATTATAGAACAAAGGAGGTAGTATATTTGCTTTCATAAACCATTTTATGTAACCTTAGATTCATGGTCTTGCCTAAGTCTAGCATCATGTTTTCAGATATCCAATGTCAGGGAGAAGTCTTTCATGGGCTCTAAGACTGTTATAGTTATCGGGGCAATCATGAGATCCATTGTACCCAAAGCATAGGGATGGAATATCATCTTAAGCTACCTAAGAAAGCTATCAGGCTCACATCCCTGTCATGCACCAATATAAGCACACACAGAAGGAATAGTCATGGGACGAAGAAGACAGTCTTGACTGCTGCATGCAAGAACTTTGAGTTTAGGGGGAGGGTAGTCATGGATAGGAAAGTTCCACTAAAATGACTATTAGAACTGCACTTAACAATCATGGAACAGTTAGCTTGGGCCGTTGTCCCACCATGGCATGCATATATATCATCCTTTGAAGGAGGTTGGAGGATTACCCAAGGGACTGTAAGAAGGATACAGACTGAGAATGTAGGGATCCTTACAAAATTGGGACAGTTACAATATCTGTAGTTGCCTGCTGTTACATGCATGACTGTCCTAGTTCCCCTCACATTCTTTGAGGTCTTTGGCCTTAAGAAATAGCAAGGTTAAGGAGGTGACAATGAGATCTTCATAAAGGTATGACCTTATCCTTGTTGGGGTGGCTAGTATGAAACTACGAGACGGTCACGACTATCATGGATAGCGGGCTAAGTTATGATCTTAAAGGACATTAAAGACTGTCTCACCATCTTCCTGCCACCTAAGCATGACTACACTTACCATTCATGGTGACATCTCCATACCTTGTTTGGGTGGTCACAATGAAATATATTTGTAATAGTGGTAATCCATGTAGTTGGCTAATAAGGAAATAAGTCTCCCTGTGGTATAACACTGCCTATCTGCTGACTAAATCACAAGACAACGACAAGTTTTGTATGAGAGTCATTGTAATTATAGACTGTCAAGACCGTAGTAGGTTGTCATGATAACCTCAGGTTTACTGCCATGCCCAGTGCATAAGGTTTGATATCATTTAAGCGCTTGGTCTGTGAAACTTTGTCCATGTGATAAGAATGTAACAATGCAGCAAGGGCTAATTGGTCTAGACATTGAACAAGTGCACTTTTGTTGAGGGACTATAGCAGCTATGCTTATGCACTGAAATAAAGGACTACCATTTGGTGGCCAATTAGAATGACATTTATCTGTATTGCAAAGTCAGTTTTAAGAAAGAATACTTTGAGAGCCTCTTCCCTGCAAAGTAATATTGTCTGGTGGCTGAGTTGGTAACAAAAGACCCATTGGCAATCATAATACATAGGGCTGTCTTAGCTCCTGAGCAATGAGCCAGTGTTTTATGTTTGAAGTTATACACCCTAGGGTTCAGTCTGAGAATATGAGTTGGATGATGGGTGATCATGAAAGAAACATGGAGTATCATTATGTGAAGAGGACGGTCAAAAGTCAACACGACTATCCTAGCCTTCAATGCCATCAGCCCTATACCTTGTATCAACTCTAGGTTACTGTCAGGAGCAGTCAATACTTGATGTTGCATGCTCATATGGAATTAACTCTTCTAGATTTTAGAGGATACCCCTACATCACAGTGGGATAGTACTGATCAAGTTGAATAAATAGTTACAACTATCCTAAATCTGCCATCTGCCTATTCATGATTCACAAAGCTAATGAATTATAGAGGCTTCCTCATCTTACGCCCATATTTTGAAATACCTTAGAGGCCTAGATAAAGGATACAACTCTTATTACCCTGGAAAACTTCATGCAGTTGCCCTTAAAATTATGTATGGACTATGTTAGCAGCATTAGGATGCCCATGGGGACTTTAAGTTCTGAATTTGGTTTGCTTTACGCAATGAACTTAAAGGTATTTTGCAAGATGACTGAAGGTTTGTGCTAACCAGATGCAGATCCAAGGATGAGAGATCCTCCAAAATCAGAATAGTATAGCATATTGATTATTGAGGTTCTTTGATTTATTTATGAGGATTTTGATGTTGTTTCTTGTTTGTTTGCAGGTACAGAAGGCTAAAGGTGCTATGAAGACCTGCTAGGACATGATGAAGACACAATACCCTTGGAGAAGCCTATTTTTTGCATCTACTCAGGATCATTGGAAGGAAGGATACAACTGCAAGAAGAAGACAGGGAGGATTTTAATTTGAAGATGCAAATAATGTGATGTACCAAGAAGATTTAGACGACCTATGGCAAGGATGTAACATGGAATTAAAGTTTCTAAAATTGAAATGCAAGCCAACTTAGGCAAATTGCAAAATGTAATACATTGTAACTCCTATAAAAAGGAGATATATTTTTTTGCATTTAAAAAAAAAACACATGGAGACAAGGTTGATCGCACAAGTACAAAATGGCGGCGAGTGTGTGAGAATTCTGCTAAGTTGTCACACGCAAGTTAGTTCTCCAATAGGCACAGCTAGGGCAAAGTAATATACATCTGGAGTGTGGAATCCCTACTCATTTGTAACCTGCTAGTTTGCTACCAATTATAATTCCAAGGGTGCAACTATTGCAATTTGATATACATTTGGAGTGTGAAATCTTTACTCACTTGTAATCTGCCAATCTGATGTCCATTAATATGAAACCATAAGTTCATTTTCTGCTGGTGGTAATGTATCTGCAATTTCCTTTTCTTGCATATGATTATGTTGGTGAGATCCAGTACTTGAATGTTTATCTTTAAATCTAGTTGATGAATATAGTTTCGATTCTGCGCATGTAATATGGTGTCTTCATGCTTATATTCAGATGCATGTCTTTCCTTAGAGTCTTGCACCAACAATGTTAATGATTGTGTGAAATACTAGTCATCCATTGCTTGGTTAATTTGATCTCATTGCCTTTTCATGTGAAGTAGAAGGTCAGATACAGAAGCTGTTGATTACATTTTTTTTATTCTTTTCATTTCTCTAAAACCCTTATCTTTTTTGTTTTTTTCAAATCTGGTTAACTTAGGAGTAGGTTAGGACTAGGGTAGGATTTTATTATTCATTGCTTGCTGCTATAAATTAGATTTATCATTTCTACAAGCAGTCCTATTGCTGATACAACATTATGAACCTTTATTTCCGAGCAATAGGTGATTGGAGCACCTGTTTGTACCTATTTTATCTTACTTACTGACCTCCTTGTGCAAATAACCCTATGATTACTCAATTACTAACAGCCCCTTGAACAGGTACAACTACAAATACCACTGATCTATCCATCACAGCTGAGACCCAACATAACAGGAACCTTGGGGTTATCAACCTCTTGAGGTTAGTTGCCTTTCAAGAGAGATGGTTCACTTGTTCTACCTACTTGTTGTCGACTGTGTCAAAACACCCCTCAACAAGATCTCTTCCTCATCTTGAAGAGACATGAACACACAAGGATGAAGGATATGGCCCCTTGCAACCATTCATCAAACCCTGAATGTGCCATGCAAAGGAACCAACGTGTTACCTCCATGTTTGAAACCTGTAACAAAGTCAAAACCCTAAAGGAGAAGACCAATTTACATGAGAAAGACTAACCCTAAACCTAAACCCAATGACTTAACCCAAGAGCCTTGAAGTTAGCTTGCAACATTATGACTAGATTTTGAATAAGACTCCCTCCATAGGTGAGTACGGAACATTTTGGAGACTTTAAGGTTTCCCAACAACCTTTGACTAATCTTTGAACGTGCCTTTTGGAGGAAAACAAGATTTAAACACTTTTGACACCAAACAACACAAAATAAAGATATTAAACATATTGTTTAATATTTATAATGCATGTATATCAGTGCTTCATGATTTAACTGTGTGCAAGTTTTTTACTCAACATTTTGGATCATACTCCATGATCTGTCATCAAGAGAATAAAGAGCAAGAGAAGAGAAAAGTAAGGTAATTTACAGAACAAGGATGCTAAATAGTGGAGGGGGTGGCACGGGAATCAAAAGATTACAAGGAGGACAAAACAAAGAAGTAGACTCCTACCCAAAAAATAGACAACCAAGCACATACTCAAGACATCCTAAAATAGGGAAAAAAGGATGGCATCAGGCACTGATGGTGTACGTCGAGCAAGGCATGCCTGTGTATGACCTTGCATGGGCGTTTGTTCCCTGGTGCCTCTACTTGCGGGTGGTTGGGGTTAGATTTATGTAGTGTTGTGTGGAGTTTTGCTGTGGTAGGGACGGATCAAGGGAGATATATTGATCGGAGTCTTTGCAATCTTCTTTCTTCTCTACCTTTTTTCTTCGGCGAGTTAGGGTTTTCATTTTTTGGTGAGGGCTTGAAGTTTGGCTTTGGCTTGGCTGGGCTTTTCCTTAGTGGGTGTGGACTATTGCCTTGTGGCCTTGAAGGGTAGGATGGTGCAAGAGGCCTCTCCAAGAGTGGGGATTTTAGGGGTTGGAGACTTCCCAATCCTCTCTTCCTCCATGCATGTTTCCGTCGTAGAGCTTCCAGGAAAAACTCCTTCTAGGGATGGATCCTCAGTTTCGAAGGGTTTGTCGAGAATAAAGAAAGTGAATGGGTGCCTAGAGAGATGCCAAGATTGACCTGTACTGGTGATCCAACCGGAATCAGTATCAGAGGACATCTCATATTGGAGAAAGCATGCACTTATTTGTAAATTTATGGGCCTTTAACTTCCTCTGTCGATCCTGGAATCATGGACATGTTAGGTTTGGAATCTAGAAGGAGATATGGAGATTTTGATGGCAGCCAACAATTACTTCCTGGTGGTTTTCTCATGCATGGCAGACAAAATTAGGGCTTTTGAAGGTAGCCCTTATTTCTACAACGAGGTTGGACTCTTCATCAAACCTTGGCATGTGGGGTTCAACTCTGCTAAAGAACTTCTCTCAAGGGTCCCGGTTTGGATTCATCTTCCACGGCTCCTGCTAGAATTCTAGAGGAGTGACATTCTTCACTCGATTGCTCTTTTGCTTGGCAAACCAGTTGGTTTAGCTTCACAAACTCAGGACAACAAGGTAATCACTTATGCTTATATATGTGTTGAGATTGATTTAAATAACCCTTTACTAGATTCTATGGAAATATGCCTTGGGGCCTCTTCTTGGATTCAATAGCTAGGCTATGAGACGTTGCCTTTCAGATGTCGTCTCTGTCATGAGTATTGGCATTTGTAGAGGAGATGCCCCCGTGCTTCTTTGGCAACTACTGCCGCTAACGCCCATTCTGAGCCTACCCCCAAGAAGGATAAAGGGAAGGATCCCTTACCTGATGGGGCTACAAATAAGGAGGGTTTTGTTCCTATCAAGACATGCAATAGGGGGCGCGGTCAGAAGAGAACTTTAAGGGATAGGCAAACTAATGAGAACCTTAATCAATTTGAGGTGTTGGATGACTTAGTCCAGGAAGAAGGAATTCCAGTTGAGTTACTCTCAGATGCTAGGCCTTTGGAAGGAGCCTTGTCAGAGGATAGGGTGATGGATATTTAGATCTTCTCTAGGGTAGATGGGTAGGAGGGGTAGATGGATACAAATTTGCCCTCTCAGATTTTAGAAGTCCCTAAACCAAGGGAGATTTTGGTCTCAAAGGACAATGAGGCCTTGGTAGCACCAGTCCTTCCGACTAGGGGAGTGACTTTGGAACCTAGGAAAAATAGGGGAGCTTCTCATGCTTTAGGCCTATAGCAAAAACCCCTAAAGAAGAAACCTTCAAATGTTGGATGCAAAAAAGACCAGGAGAAGGTGAAGCTAATTGGAGATACATTGGTGGAATCTAGGTCAGTGAAGACCATTGACTCCCATTTCTCCCAATCTCACAAATGATTGTTTTATCATGGAATGTAAGGGGTATGAATAACATCCCTAGACAAAAGGCTATTCATGACTTGGTTGTTTCTCATTGTCTTGATATTGTCTTCATTCAGAAAACTAAAATGATTGTGGATGGTATGATGAATATTGCTCCTAGAATTTGGTCGCATGGTTTGTGTCAGTGCATTAGGGCTCATGGTAGTTCGGGTGGAGTGGCTTATTTTTGGGATCCGAGGAAGGTGGTCCCTCTCCGATGGTTTTCCAACTGCTCTTCTATCTCTTTGGTTGCCTCTAGTATGGAGTCAGGTGAAATTTGTCTTTTTTATAAATGTTTATACTCCTACAGATCTCTTTGGCAAAATACAGCTTTGGGATCACATAAGATTTGTTCGATCTCTGGAACTCCTTCTCCCTTGGATTATGGTTGGGGATTGTAATGTAGTTTACAGCTTGGAGGAAAAAAGAGGGGGCCTTGCCAGGCTTGATTTTGTTGTAGACCTCCTTCGAGATAATATTGCTCACCTGAATGTTATTGATGTAAAGTCCAATAATGACACCTTCACTTGGAACAACAAAAGAAGTGGGGCTGAGGCAATCTTAGAGAGGCTAGATAGATTTCTTGTCTCCTACTTTTGGATAGGTGATAGATGGACTACCAACTCAGAGATATTAGATTGGTAAGGATCGGATCACTAGACGATCAAACTTTCAGCAATAGCTTTAAAGTGTCAAAGGACCCCTCCTTTAAGTTTCAACTTATGTGGCTATGGGATCAATCTCTCTAGGACTTAATGATTAACTGGTGGTCTGAAGGAAAAATAGCTTATGGTAGGACTATGTATTCCTTTGTCAAAAGATTGCAATATGTGAAATATAAGCTCAGGAAGTGGAATCAACAATGCTTCAGCAATCTTCACTTCAACAAATTGTCAGCACAAGCCTAACTTGATTCCATCACTCATAGGATTCGAGATCAAGGGCTTACTTTGGATTTGAGTAAAGAGGAGAATTTGGCTGTTAAAGAGTTGGAGGAATGGGAACTTCGTGAAGAGATTTTCTGGAAGCAGAAATCTCATATTGATTGGCTTCAAGAAGGAGACAGGAATACAACTTTTTTCATAACTCTGTTAAAGCTTGTAGAAGTGGGAACCTCATTACTTCTCTTGTCACTGTAGTAGGTATTAAACTCTCTTCAATGGAAGATATTGCTCAGGAGGCTTCTCAGTATTTTTTGACTCTATTCATTGAGGCCTCTCCCCCAGCTGAGGCTAAAGAAATCTCTATCTTGGATTGCTTCCCTTCTTTGGTTTCTAATGAGATGAAAGAAGCGCTCATTCACCCCATCGCGCTTCAGGAGCTAGAGAAGCTTGTGTTTCAGATAAACAAAGGTAAAGCCCCAAGTCCTGATGGCTTTCCTATTGAATTCTTTCAAGAGTTTTGGGAGATTATCAAATGGGATCTTTTGGAGGTGGTTCAAGAGTCACAAAGAAATAAATAGATGTTACGTGCCATGAAATCAACCTTTTTGGCCCTTATTCCAAAAAAGGATGATGTGAATAGTCTGGATCAATTTAGACCCATTGCTCTTTGTAATGTGGTTTATAAAGTTATCACTAAGTTGATTGTAGAGATACTCAAGCTGTGCCTCAAAGTCCTGATTTAAATGAGCAAGGAGGGTTTGTTGTTGGTCGACAGACTTTGGATGGGATTCTGACTGCTGCGAAAGCCATTCATTCTATGGCAACTTCTAAGGAGAAGGCCATGTTTATCAAACTTGACAAGTCCCTCCTACACTCTGAGATTTGTTTGGTGTGTTTGTTGCCCCATATGCAGTCTAAAGGCTGGTGGCGATAAGTCCCTCTTGCATTATGGGTGGTGTGTTTACTTTTCTTGTACTTGCATTTGCATTTCATATATATGTGAAAATGAAAAAGAAAATAATCACTGCATTCTTTGTATTCATTGGGTTTTACGTGTCTTCAATGTTGTCTTCTCCATGTTTTATGTGACTATAACTATCTTCTCCGTGTTTTGCGTGCCTATTACTATGTTTGGCATGCCTTCTCCGTGCTTGGCATGTTTGTTGTGTTTGTTGACTGTACTTTAATGCATGTATTGGCCTTGCATTTATACATACATTAAAGTGGGGTCTAAATGTTATGTCAAAAAAAGTAACCTTGGGGGCTTTTTCCTATTAAAGTTTAGCTCCCGGGTCTTATTAGTGCATTTAGAGCATCTTGCATGTTATTTCTAACTCCCGATGAGAAAACCCTTGGGTCTTGTGACAAATAGGACCTAGGGGGCTGCATTTTAATGATCTTTGAGAAAAAATGGTAGGGTGGACATGGGTGCTAGCGCCCTAGTCCAACCCTATTTTGGGTCTGCCCTAATTTCAAATGTCAGTTTTATGACCGAGGTCCTATGTCAACATCCAAAGTTTGAATTACAAAATTCTTAGCAGGAAACTTTGTAGTTGCATATATAACCATGATTAGGTTTCATTTGCAAACTAGATGGATATTTTGATTGACAAGCTTATGTGAAAGTGATTCAAGGCATTCATTGTGTTGCAGCAGAGCATTGTTATTGTGTTTGTGTTTGCAGATTTGACATCCATCTCCTCATGGCATGAAGAGCATCTTCCTTCCATGAGATCTTCACTACAAGGTGAAATCAATTGTGTTTTCAATCATTTATCATTTAGATTTTTGCCTCTATCCCACCGGGATACACACTCTCATTTGACAACGGTGTTCAAAAGACTTGAATGTCTCTCCGGGGCTTGATCGAGGCAAGCCTCTAAATACAACAACCCCCTCCCACACTCCTTGTGATTGCAGGTTACAAGTGTCGAGTCCCATGGAGTGGAGTTGCAGGGTAGGTTAGTAGACATCTAGGATTTAGGATCTAGAAAGAAGCAGGACACTAGTGCTTTTCCTAGACTAGGGCCCTAGTCCCCGTGTCCTCCACATCAAAATCTATGGAAATTGAAGTTGCAGTGCAGATTAGTGTCGGAAGGAGATCAAAACCCCCCAAAGAAATTGGTACCTTGGACTTGGGCACGAGTCCCCGTGTCCTTGACTTCTCCGCCTTCCAAACTTCAAAAAATAGTAAGTTAAGTATCTTTGTCGTTTGTTCCAGTTTGAAAGGATTTGTCATAATTTGATAATTTGCTTATTGATTTGCATAATTAGGGTTTCTAAACATAATTGAGCATTAGATAGAGACATTGTTTGACACATCCAAGAGTCCACAGCTTCCCAAGTGGCTTCCCAACACGATAGGTGACTGCTCTCACTTAGTGGAGATTCAACTCGGTTGATAAGCCCTTGGAATGTTTGGTGTGAAAGGAGAATTGAACATAAACCATTAAAACCAACAATAACAAAACCCACCCTCTTTTTACTACCTAAACACTATGTAACTTTTGTTTATATAATACAAAGCCCATGTTTTTCTTCCATTCATAATAATTATATGGAGTTAAAAGTGGAATTTGAGGCACATCCACGATGAAAAAGAAAGACAACAAGACAACAACACCCATTTACTATGCAAGAGAGCCCCCCAATTTATTGTGGCACTTTATACTTAGTGTAATTTACAATTGTCCTCAAGGGACCACAATTGGGAAAATAACAAAATCTCTTTAAAAAGAGATCCAAGTGAGACTACAATCACTCACAATGATGTATTACAACAAACAAATCCTCTCAAAACAAATTTCACCTTCTCAAGTATGAAAATGCCCAAGTTATCACTCAAAAGCTTAAAAAATGACAAATTTAATAAAATGGACCTGGAGTAGAATCTAAGAAAAGTGCATGGATACATTTGTAGATCTCCTCAATACCTTTTCGATGCCACAATAATCACGAAAATTAGAGATCGTGGCAAAAAGTTATGAGCTCGAGAGCCAAAAAGAGAGATCTGTCTTCAATCTGCAATAAATGCTATCAAACAACAAAATCAGAGAAAATGACCAATACCGCTGTGAATTTCTCTCTGTCACCTTTCCAATTATATCTCATTTTCCTAATTTTAACACCTTGGGCAAACATTGTGCAAAAAGAAAAAAAACCCTATTTTAGGACTTTGAGGGCCAAGAAAGGGCCCTGACAGACAAAATATTCCTTTGCTAGATGGAATATTTCCTGTGGAAAAAAAATGCCTGTTTGGCTGTGAAACCTCCTGTGAAAATGAAACCATCCTTCATAGGACAAAATTGCCTATATGTGTATGGAAACCACCTTTGGGGCAAAAAGCCACTGTTGATCGGTAAAAATTGCTTGTCAAGTGTAAAACCACCTTGACGTACAGTGAAAAACTGCTTTAAGTGGTGGAAACTACCTACCAAGAAAAACTATGGTTTTGTTCAAAAACTGCCTTAGGTGTGAGACCGCTTGCTGGCCGACGGATTTCAAAACGGTTGATTTGGAAGACTGCATGTGGCCACTGTGTATGATTTGACTGTCACTGGAGACTCTCGACAAATTTTTAAACCGCTGAACAACTACCAAGGAATTTATTGAAGCCACAATAGATAACAACAAACCGTTGATAGTGATGTGTTCCCTGACTACAGAAATAACCGATGTGTTTGATAATTTATGGCGTGAGACAATTTACATCTCACAAAACTGTCGAAAGAAACAAAGTGTCATCGCCTGCAAGTTTCGTAGACCGTCGATAAGGAAGATATTAAATTAAGATTGATAGTTCTTCTGGATTAAACTGTGTATGTTTTTGCTTGAAGCAAAAACATACACAGTTTAATCCAGAAGCACTATCAATCTTAATTCATGGACTGTGGAAAACTCATGCCTAAGATATTAAATGTCGATTGAAGCAAAAACATACACAATTTAATCCAGAAGCACTATCAATCTTAATTCGTGGACTGTGGAAAACTCATGCCTAAGATATTAAATGTCGATTGAGTCAAAAGACTTGCGAATTTGTTTTAAACTCCTAAAAAACTTGGAGATGCCAAATCTTGATTTAGATGTCCCCACCAAGAGCTCAGTCTTTGGGCCAGTGATGTAAGTTTGACCGCCGATGAAAACTGCAGTGGCTGTAAGAGGATCACTCTTAGATGCCGATCACGATGAATGTGAGATGACTGTGGGAATATGGTGTGGGGGGCCCACACCACATGGTGCCCCCACATAAGTGGTCAGTACCTACAAGTATAGAAGTACCTAGAACACAGGTACAAACCCTACAGAAATAAATTCTGCAGAAAAACAAGAAAATATGCAGAACAAAAGACATCAAACAAAATAATTACCCAACGTATAATAAATATTACCTGTGGATAATATTGAAGTGATTTGACTCACAGAAGACGCAGTCTAATGACGGTATGCCTGCGCAGAGCGATATAGGTGTTGATGCAAGTAGTACGGTATGGATTTTGCCAAGGCTAACCAAGGGCAAACAAATTTTGCTAAAATTTTCTCGATGATGAAATTTAGAGTTTTTACAGCTAATCTATACTGATTTGGACCTCTTGATCACAATGGTGATGTCCGTTTCACTCCAGGACGCACCTACAACATAGCTCCCAGTAAAACCTCTCCAATGAGGGAAGGAAATTGTAGATCATGCTTTGATACCATGTTAGAGTCAATGTGACTCAGCAAGCCAGGATCCCTACAATCAAGACAAGCTTCCACAAAAAGATAACAGTGAAGATGCTAAAATAATGGAGCAAAGATTCTATATAACAAAGTGTATGAAATTGTATATCAACTATCATGTGAAATACAATGAGAGAGCCTTGCTTATAAAGGCAAGGATGATAATCAAGGAGTTGTAGTCATGTGACACTTCCTATCACATGTGACAACTAGAGGATAGGATGCCAACTAGAGTACATGTGTAGGATAAGACAACTCACTACAACTATCAACAACTAGAAACAACTAGAGACATCTAGAACACTCACTAAGTCAACTTAACATGTGAATTATGTGTGATGTGTGAATATTATTTAACTAATAAGTAGTTAAATAATATGAATTATCCACACAAGGGAAAATTACCTAAACTAGTTAGGAAAAAACTCCTATTCACACCAATAGTTTACCCATAAGGTTGTGTCCCCACTGTGAAAAAGGCCATGGAGTCATAATAGGTTGTAACTCTTGTGCTGGTGCATGAATGAGGTCTCCATGCTGTTGGTACTGTAAATATTTCTTGGCAAAATGATGTGCATATTATTCCATAGTAGGCCAGTAGTATCCAGAATGGAGCAGCTTCTTGGCTAGAGTAGGACCGGTGGAATGTGATTTGCAAACACCTTCATGTATGTCTTTTAAGGCAGCATTAGCTTCGTCCAAGTTAAGACATCTAAGAAGGATACCATCAAGACTCCTATAGTAAAGGGTATCACTTAGAATAGTGAAATGAGAGGCTCAACGGATGAAGGTTTTGCATTGGGTAGAGGTAAGGTTGGAGGGGATAGTGTTGATATGGAGATAGTCATAGATATCTTGGTACGAAGGAGAATTGGGACCAACAAGTTTGCAGATGATTTTAGTTGAAGGAACATCAACGGCCAATATCAACAGTTGCTCGATTAAGAATTCACATCATTGAGTGTTTGTAGGCATATCCACAAGTGATCCAATAGTAGCCATAGAATCTGCAACTTTATTATGTACCTGAGTAATCTGTTCAAAAGACATGCTAGAGAAATGTTGCTTGTATGTATCAACCAATGTTTTGTAGGGTATCAACTTGTCATCCTTAGTGTGGTACTTATTAGTGACTTGCTTAACTAGTTGAGAGTCTCCATATACTCGAAGTTGCTTGATATTTCATTCGACTATTATGCGGAGACCTATAAATAGTGCTTCATACTTGGCAATATTGTTAGTGCAAGGGAATGCTAACCGACATGATTTTGGAATGTAATCATTCTGAGGTGTGATAAATAGGATTCCATCCCCTGAACCATGTTGTGTGTAGGAACAATCAAAATATAATTGCAATTCTGCTAATATAGTAAGAGCGAAAAGCCCTTCATCTAGAAAGGCAGAGATCATAGGGTGTACATATGTCATTGGGGCATTTGCTAGTTGGTCTGCAAGGACTTGTCCTTTGATGGCTTTCTGATCAATATACTCTATGTCAAATTCTCTCAGAATCATGACCCACTTAGCTAGTCTGCCTGTGAAGGCTGCCTTGAATAAAAGATACTTTAATGGATCAAACTTAGAGATGAGGTTGGTATGTTGGTTTAACATGTAATGTCACAACTTTTGGGAAGAAAACACTACTACTAAACATGCTCTTTCCATAGGAGTGTAGTTAAGTTCATAACCAACCAAGGTGTGGCTGATATAGTAGATGGCGTGTTCTTTGCCTGACTCATCATGTTGTGCTAGGAGAGCACCTAGTGCTGTAGATGTAGTAGAGATATATATAGGAGCAAAGGTATATCAGGAGATGGTGGTACCAAAATTAGAGGTGTAGCTAGATATTCTTTGAGTTGATCAAATACCTGTTGACACTTGCTATCCCATTTGAATGAGACATCCTTGCAGAGCAAGTGTAGAAATGGTTGACATTTATTTGCTAGCTATGATATGAACCATCTAATGGACTTCAATCTCCCTCTTCTTAACTACTTTAGACTCTTGGGTGGAGGCATTTCAACTATAGCTTTGACCTTTATAGGTTCCACTTCAATTCCTCTATGAGATATAATGTAGCCAAATAATTTCCCTGAAGTGACACCAAAGACACATTTCTTAGGATTTAGCCTCACTTGATATTTCTCTAGTCTATCAAATATTTGTCCTAGAACTTGTAGATGATCTGCCCTTGTAGATTTTCCCAATATATCATCGACATAGTCTTCCATAATAGTATGAAAAAGGTCATGAAAGATCACTGCCATTGCTCTTTGATAGGTAGCTTCTGCATTCTTTACACCAAAAGGCATGACTTGCCAACAATAGGTGCCCCAAGGACATGTAAAAGTTGTTTTATGTTGGTCTTCTGGTGCTATCATAATCTGCTTGTATCCAGAGAAACCATCCATTAGGGAAAGCATTTCATGACCTGTTGTCAAGTCCACAATGATATCAATGTTTGATAGTGGAAAGCCATCTTTAGGACATGCTTTATTTAGATCCCTGAAGTCTGTACAACTGCAGGTGCCCCTATTTGGTTTGGCAATAGGTACAAGGTTAGAGATCCATTGTGGATAATCAATAGGTCTTATGAACTTCACATCTAGCAATTTCTAAAGCTCTACTTTTACCAAGAGTGCTATATGTGGATACATCTTACATAGCTTTTGTTTGACTGGCTTGGCATTTGGAGACACTGCTAAGTGATGAACCACTAGTGAAGGGTCCAACCTAGGCATTTCAGTGTATATCCAAGAAAAATTGATTGTCCTTTGTAAGAAGAATTATGTGAAGTCTTTCCTTTCTTGTTCTGATAGTGAAGCTGCTAGGAATGTGATTTTAGGATTCTAAACTATGCCTAGATGCATTTCATGCGAGTCTTCCACCAAGAGAGCAGATTTTTCTTGATACTTTGTAGGTAAGGGAAGGTCAAATCCTCCATCCTCAAGTGCCTCATAGAGGTTTTCACCATTGGATAAGTCCTTTATTTTTACTTTTTTGTGATCAAGAGGTGCCACATTGTAGTTTTCACCTAGGGATCTATTTTTATTTTCACTTTTGTGACTAGAGGATTTGGCATTCTCACCAAAGTATGCAACTTGATCTAAATCCATGACAAACCTAGCTTTATGATCACCAAGCGAGATACCATCCCAGAGTCCCATGAATTCTGCTATAGCCTCATCATTTTGAAAGATGCCGAGAATGGGGGCCTCTTGTTGGTCCCAATCAATAAGTTTAGGGTAGATGAGTGGAAGATTCTGGGTGTTCGTATTGGAGGTGATGGAGATGGATGATATCATGAATATCAAGGTTTCTTGGAATAAATCTACAAGGTGTAGGGAAGAGTCATCGATAGTATCCTCTTCAGAGATCGAAAACGTGGGAAAAGCTTTTGCTACCTCGTTGAGAATAAACTCGATGTCCAAGGCATGTGGTACCTCCTTACCATATCCTAAAACATGTTTATTGTATCTCTTAGTCACAATAATTGGTTGTAGCTTCCCTTTACCATGTTTTCCAAGACCACCTTTGCCTTTATATCCCATGTTTTTGACAATTTGAAGGCTTTACTGTATTGTGTGACAGGTAATGTGACTAGATCCTTTTCTTGATATAGCCATGAGGAGATATCTTCAATATCTTCTTCTTCTAGTGAAACCCAATGAGAGAATGTTGTTAGGGAATATGGTATCTTTGCCTTTTGGTGACCTTTGCTATGGGTGGTTTGCCATAAGATTTTGGTGAGAGACACATTCTCCCCACAACAAGATTTTGAAATGTCATATTCTCCAAATCCTATATCCCTAAAGTGGACTTTGATCTTTGGAATGGGTTTATCTGTAGAGGCTTTTTGCAAAGTATCTGGGTCAATATATAATGGAGATGATTGAGCTTCAACATTATTTGGGATTTGGTTGCTATTTTGGTAATGCCCTTGCATGGCGCGACAAAACTCAAATGGATTAGGATCTCCTAAGATTGTGATTTTAATACCATTGAATGGGAATTTGAGAGATTGATGGTACATAGAGGGTACAACATGCATGGCATGAATCCATGGGCATCCTAGGATGATATTGTAGATTAGAAATGCAAATAGGGTGAAAATACCAAACAAAGTGCAATAAACACAAAGTTATACCTTACAAGCAAATCCAATCCCATCAAGGGAGGAAGGAGCCTTTGCACCCAAAACAAAATCCTTGACAAAGATTACCCTAGACAATGGATTCCAATGTGAAATGTTGTTCAAATTGTGCAACTCACTATCTTAGCTCAAGAGTGATTTTGGCATTATGACTTTGCATAGACATGGCTTATGAAAATGGCTTGGGAGAGGCTCTATTTATAGACTTTTGGAGGGGATTTTGATCCAAGGGTGGAGATTGATTGGAAAGATCAATGGTGGAGGATGGAGATGATATGGAGGGCCTAGATCTAATCTAGGAGAATGGATGGCTATGAATAAAAGTGAATCTTTTATTCATTTTGGGGAAGAGGAAATTATTAAATAAGTTATGGGGAGAAGATTATTCCTAAATAAAAGATTCATGGGGGGAAATGCAAATGAATTTGGGGGGAAGTAGAGGTATAGGCATGGGAAAAATGATTATTTATTGTGATGTGGGATTTTAGGTGGATTTATTCCAATTTCTTTATTTGGAGAATGTGGGAAAGTGGGTTAAACTAGGTTTGACCATCCAAATAAGGGGTTTAGGGTTAATTAAACATTGGTTTTATTTAATTAACCCTAGGGCTAGAATAAATGGGTTAAATTAATTAGTTAACATGATTTTAACTAATTAATTGAATTTAGTGGCAAAAAGGGAAAAAATGATTTAGTAAATATTGCATATTTACTAAATTCATTTGGCTAAGTTTGAAACTATTGAATTAATGAAATTAATTCAATTGTCTGGGATAAACTGATGAAAAATGGGGTAATGAAGGGATAATTAATTAAATAAAATTTAATTAATTGGTTTAGGAGAGAAATTGACATGATTAGGGATATCGGGAGTCAGTTTGGTGGTCAAGACATTTTTTGGTGTCTACATTTGCCCCTCTTTGATGTGGCATCAGGACCTAGGAGGGAAGTGGCGTCAGGTCGAAGAAAAATGTGCCCCAGCTGCCAGGAGGGAATAAGATGGATAGGGGATGCCCCCTCAAGAGTTTGGTAGGAAAAATAAAAAATAATTTTTTTTTCAGGCGAGCTCTCGAAAGGATGTGACAGATGTGAAAGTTGGATAGGTGGTGGAAAAAGAAGGTGGCAAAAGGAAAAATGGAGAAAAAAGGTAGAGATCTGCACCCTGGAGGAAAAAGAAAGGGTGGAAGGATGACATGGCCCACTATATTAGGCAAAGTGGGCCCTAAGAGTGCCACATTTGCACACTTTAACCCTAGAGAAGGAGCGAAGGAGAGATGGCTGACCGCAACCCCCAGTTCCTGCGACTTCGACACATCTCCGAGGGGTTCCGAGAGTTTGGTAGGGCACCTGGCGCAGGACCTCCGGTAGGGCCTAACCTTGACTCTGTAATTTTCTCGTTTTATGTGCATTATTTAGGGTTTTTAGGGGTCAGGATTGGAGAGCGTAGCACCAATGGCAAGGCGGATTGGCGCTATCCACCTGGGTAGGGTTAAGGTGGTTTTGTTGCCATTCGGTGGGAGTTTTAGTGCTATCTTCTGGATTAGCGCCATTTCATGGAAGAATTGAATTCTGGCATTTTGGCGCCAGATGGGGGTTAAAGTGGTGCTATTATCTTGAATAGTGCTATCCTTAGTAACAACACTATTGTTAATTTTAGCGCTATTTTGCGGATCAGCGCTATTGTTTGGATTAGCACCATTGGGCGGATTAGTGCAAAAATGAATAGGGGCACCATTTTGAGAAATTATGTGATGAATAGCACGCAGTAGCGCTATTTTGCGGATTGGCGCAAAGAGTTGTATGAAGTGGCGCTATTTTCTGTATTAGCGCCATTTAGAGGAAATTTTAGCGCCATTCTAAGAATGGCACAAGGGGTTGTCTGTGTTTAGGTCTCCCGATGCTAGCTTGGTAGATACCTAGGAGAGGAAGGTTGGTTTAGACACTTAGATAGGTTGACATCTAACCATAATGTTCTATATGCAGGATACAGAGCGGTTCATATTGCAGTCGCGAGAGCGACAAGTCCTCGCTGTGATGGCACTGTTTGATGATTTTGATGACGCTATGCGGGCGCGACTGGCGAGTTTGGGGCTTCTGACGGTGGCGTCGATGCCAATTTTGCAAGCTCATAGAGCTCTGATGACAGCCATGGTGGAGCGATACCGTACTGAGACTTGCAGTTTTTTGTTGCCAACAGGAGAGATTACCATCACACTTGAGGATGTTTATCGCATCCTCAAGCTACCTATCCGAGGTCGGCGTGTCAGATATGACACGAAGAGTGGGCATAATGTACTGGTCAGAGTGTTTGGTGTGGATCGTCTTGTTCTCTCTTCGAATGAGAGGGAGATGGATTATGAGGGGACATTGGCTGCGGGTGCAGATCCATTTGCCTTGTTCCTTTGCGCATTGATTGGAGGCGTGGTGATGCCTGATAGGCGAGGTAGGGGTTTTCCAGTTGGCTAGGGGGTGATAGAGGGGATGGTGACGCATGGGATTGTCTACGCCTGGGGGCCAGTGATGCTAGCGTAGTTGTATCATGAGATGCACACAGTCACCTATCTGCATGATAGAGCCTTATCCGCTGGAGTTACTCTGCTACATGTATGGATTTGGGAGCACATCCCTGTCACTCAGCTGACATGTGGGTACTATCGACGACAGTTTGAGGCCTTTGTGTTTTTATATCGGGATGCAGAGTACACATGTACTAGCCGGGTGCGATATTGGCGGAGGATGCTGGATGACGTGATTAGTGTGGTTTGGCGGCCATACATCGGTGTAGAGGAGTGGCCAGATGATGTTATTCATTTTCCATTTACCTTTCAGTAGAGATACCTTATGGGTCGAGGAGACCATTGCATAGAGATGTACCCACCCTCACGGGTTATGCGACAGTTTGGTTTGGTGCAGGACACCCCTCAGCAGATGGCGATATACACGTGGACCCCGCGAGATGGACCCTACTGGCCTGTAGCTCTACAGCCACAAGTTGCTCTGAGTGACTTTGGAGCACTTCGATTGGTACAATGGGATTGGAGGAGCATGGTTAGAGATGCAGGGACTACGGCTGGATATGATATATGGTGGCATATGCATCGGCTGACTTGTTTGACAGATCCAGCGGAGGAGGTAGTAGGTTTTGGAGGGGATGATTCAGATGGTGATGGGGATGGAGACGAGGTTATTGAGGACTACCTCGTGGAGGTTGGTGATGATGGAGAGGAGAGAGTGGTTGGGGGGGATGGCCAGCCAATAGATGTACTGGTGGCAGTGGCAGTAGGGCAGGGACAGGTTCCTACGTAGCAGGCTCCCGCGCAGTAGGTTCCCGCACAGCAAGTTCCAGCGCAGCAGGTTCTGGCATAGCAGGTTCCTGTGCAGCAGGTTCTGGCATAGCAGGTTCCTACGCAGCAGGCTCTGGCACGGCAGGTTCCTGCGCAGTAGGTATAGATTAGATCGGTGCGACAGCCGAGAAGACCCTGGCGGCGCGGGGGGCAGCCGAGAGCAGATGAGGGTGACCTACTTCCACCACAGGAGGGGCAGCGGCAGGTTGGTGGGCATGATGTAGAGACAAGGACCTCAGGGACAGCTTTGGAGGTAGAGGCTGAGGGTGAGAGGCATTCATCTTGTCGGAGGCGACAGGACGAGGAGGAGGAGATGGAGACCCTGAGAGCACAGGTGACGAGCCTGCAGGAGGCATTAGATGGTCGGGATGCAGAGTTGGTACAGTTGCGGGGGGCACTGGCGTTATTAGATGGTGCAGGTGGACAGGTGGTTGCGTTGTAGGCACAGTTGGCCCAGGCACAAGGTGATATAGAGGTGTTGACCAGCGAGCAGGATACAGCACTGGCTAGGGCTCAGCAGGCAGAGGCTATAGTGGGTAGTCTACAGGCATCAGGTGGTGGACTTGCCCCAGTTTTGACAGGGATGCAGGCTCAGTTGTCTCAGGCATAGACACAAAGTTATCAGCTGCAGGCACAGTTGAGTCAGGCATAGGGGCAGGTGATGCAGGTACAAGGGGATTTGATAGAGGCCAGAGCACGTGTGGATTATTATCGGGGCCTGTACTATGCGGCCGTGCCAGCAGCGCAGCGTGCCCCGAGCTATAGTCAGGTCAGTAGATCGGGGGCATCAAGATCTCATAGATCGAGATCTATTCAGTCTATTCAACAGACAATGCCTCCTCCCTCACACGTGCCCCAGCAGGGTCCTTAGGTGCAGACACAACCACTGCTGCAGCCACAGCCACCGATAGGATCACAGCCTCGACCAGGGTCAAAGTCTCCCACTCCATCAGAGAGGGGATCCTCTATGTGATAGCCCTATCATGATAGCCCTTGGAGGCATTTTGTATCAGGACACTTTATTTTTTGTATACATATGTGAGCGATGTACATTTTTTTTTTTTGTGGTGATGATATGATGCATTCAAGTGGTTGATGATGTTTATGGATATGATGTTCTATTATGATGATATCTATGTGATGGATGCAGTTATGTTTATGTGATGATGTGTTTGATTTTATGGATGATTTTAGGATAGAAATGTATGTTTATGCATGAAAATATGCAAATGCAGCTTAGATATTTATTAAATGCCTTTATATGATGATGAAATGTGACTAAGTGGTTTGTGAGATGTTATGAGATGTGATGTATAATGTGTAACTAAATGATTCTAGAATGAACCTATTTATTATGCAAACTTAAATGGACCTAAGTGACATGTAATTTGAGATGGTTTAAATGAGTCTATTTGATATGTAATTTAAATGAATAAATAAATCTAAATGACATGTGATTTTAGATAGTTTAAAATGTACCTAAAATGAATCTAAAATGACATGCAAATTGGAAGGATGAAACTGAACCTAAATGGATTAAAATGAATCTAAAATGACGTGAAAATGGGATTAATGTGATATGCTAAATGGATTTAAAATGAATCTAAATGGACTAAAATGAATCTAGAATCACATGCAAATGGGATTAATTTGATATGCAAAATGGATTAATGTGATATGCAAAATGGATTAAAATGAATCTAAAATGACGTGCAAATGGGATTAATGTGATATGCTAAATGGATTTAAAATGAATCTAAATGAATTAAAATGAATCTAGAATGACATGCAAATGGGATTAATGTGATATGCAAAATGGATTAAAATGAATCTAAATGGATTAAAATGAATCTAGAATGACATGCAAATGGGATTAATGTGGTATGCAAAATGGATTAAAATGAATCTAAATGGATTAAAATGAATCTAAAATGACGTGCAAATGGGATTAATGTGATATGCAAAATGGATTAAAATGAATCTAAATGGATATGTAATGAAATGATCATGACATGTAGCTAAATGATATGCTTAGATGCAGTTTAGGTGATTGGTGGTATGCAAACTAGGTGATAGGTGAGGTGGTCCAATCCTGATACACATGATGTTCTTTGTGTTGACCCTGAGTGGTGAGGCTGTGGGAAAGGGGATTAGGTGGGGAGAGGATAGGGGTGTATGGATGGGCATGGGTAGGATTGGGAGTGTCTAGAGACGGGGGGGGATGGGGAGACGAGAGGGTTGTTAGGTCGTAAGACACCATGTCAGTTGAGGGGAGATTTATTTCGGTTCAGGATGTATTGAGTGGAAATGCAGTGGGGGAATGGGATTAGCGAGGGGTTGGTTGGTGGGGGATGGGGGAAAATGTTTATTAAATCCAGGCCGAGATGGGATAGTTGACTGAGTGATTAGGATGATGATTTTGAGCTAGTAACAGTAGTTGCCCAAGATTAATTGAGAGCATTTCTTAATTTAATGTAGCAATGTAGGATATAGCTCACAAAGGTATGAAATGACCTAGGTGATGATGTATACCCTGCGATTGCATGGACTAGACCCACAAACAATAGGTTGATTTCATGCATGCCCACGGTAGTATAATCTTGTCTAGTTGAGGAAGGGGACTTATAGCGATGAGTGTGAATAATGCATAAAAGGTTTTGATGCCTGTTTATGCAAATAGGACACATCATGCTAGAACCAACCCGGACTTCAAGATATGAATACTATTCTTGGAGTAATGAAATCAACCCATAAACACAGCATGCAGAAACAATGACGATGTCAACTCCAGGTGCTATCCGCTACATACCATGATATAATGAGATCAAGGTAGCTTTGGAGATGTCTTAGAGTGAGACAAAAAGATAAAAATCAATAAGAAAAAATGACCAATGAAAAGATACAAATAGCCTTTGGGTGCTCTTGCCAAGAGACGTGATGATCGAATGATGGATTTTTTGTCCATTGTAGGAAAGATATATCCTAGGATGCAGATCCATTGTTGTTGATTGGAGAATTGTTGGAAGATGGGCAAAAGAACAGTCTGGCCATGTGTAGGATTATGGTTGGTATGTTGATTGATGATTTTTTGCATTTAGGGGACATGTTTCAAGTGTATGCAAAGCTTGTGTATCTTTTATGAGATCTAGAAAGCTTAGTGAATGGGGACCATCCAAATGGGTTAGATGGGTGCATCTTATATACCTGAGGACTAGAAACATCCTTCATATTCCAGACTGCCTACATACCCTGTGTCCACGGGATCAAGGTACTTTTAAGATGCGGGCGAAATGAATATGTAGTTTTGGCAAGACGTGATGATGTGGGAATGGTGTGCGATGGGCTTGATGTGATGAAGATTGATGTGTGTTTGATGATGAGATGTGTTTGTTTTTTTTTTGGATTTTCTGTATTTTGTATTGTTTTTGTATTTTTTTATTTTGCGATATTTTTTGATTTTTTGATTTTGCGATGTTTTTGGATTTTTTGATTCTGTATGTACAAAGGGAGCTTACAAAGATCCTCATTCCATGGGTTGGCCTTGGGATGGAATAGGATGGGTTAGGCGATAGGACTTGATGTTTCAGAATTCCAAGCCATGGGATGTGTGAAATATGGAGTGGTGTGACGAGAAGAGGACTTATTAGATGGTAGAACCGGCCACTACCCATGGCGCTTAGAACAGGTTTTCACCATGGTACTTATTCAAAGTGTCACTGAAGTGATTTTCACCATTGGAAGTTTTTTATTGCACTCTAATTTTTTCTTGATTTTCTAATTTTTTTGGTGTTTTTGATTTTTTGATTTTTTTGATTTTTTGACTTGGGGTAACAGATGGGTTATGTATAGAATTTCTTGAGATGCAGGATATTCATCGACTCATCTAGAGGCTACCCCTCAGATGTTGCAAGCTGATAGGCTCCTGACTCATAATCGGTCGTGACGACATAAGGTCCTAACCAATTGGGTTCAAACTTTCCTTACTTCAGACACTCTCGCAGGTTCTTCTGATTTTCCATTAGGACAAGGTCACCAACCTCAAATTTTCTGGTTCTGATCTTTTTGTTGTAGCTTCGTCTAAGGCGGTTTTGGTATCCCTGTAAGTGATTCAATGCATTCAAGTGTTTCTCATCCAGTAGTTCTAGTTGATGCAACCTTGCGACGCGGTAGTCCTCGTCAGAGATAATGTTTTGCAAGGACACTCGGAGAGATGGGAGCTCGACCTCTATAGGTAAAATGGCTTCAGATCCGAATACCAGTGAGAATGGGGTGGCTCCTGTAGGAGTGCGGACGCTTTTACGGTAGGCCCATAGGGCGGGGTTGAGTTGGAGGTGCCAATCACGGCCAGCTTCATTGACTGTCTTTTTTAAGATGCGAAGGATGGTTTTATTTGATGCCTCTGCTTGACCATTTCCTTGAGGGTAATACGGTGTGGAGAAGCGGTGTTTGATGTCAAACTTTTCGCACAAAGTGTGAACTTCTTGGTTTTTGAAGGGCTTTCCATTGTCGGTGACGATGGAATGGGGGATACCATATCAGCAGATGATATAGTGGAGGATAAATTTGGAGATTTGGATACCTGTGGTGAAGGTGAGTGGTATTGCTTCCACCCACTTTGTGAAGTATTCGGTAGCGATGATTATGAATTTATGGCCATTTGAGGATGGAGGGTGTATTTTTCCTACGAGGTCGAGTCCCCACTGTGAGAAAGGCCATGGCGTTGTAATTGGTTGTAACTCCTATGCTGGTGTGTGGATGAGATCACCGTGTTGTTGACATGGGAGGCATGTCTTGATAAACTTGTGGGCGTCGCGGTCCATGGTTGGCCAGTAGTATCCAGTCTGGAGGATCTTTTTAGGTAGGGTAGGTCCACTGGAATGCGCCCCACAGATACCTGCGTGTACCTCTTCCAAGGCTACCTTAGCTTCCTTAGAGTCTAAACATCGTAGAAGCGTACCGTCAAGACTCCTTTTGTATAATGTATCGCCTACAAGGATAAAACGAGAGGCTCATTGAATGAATGATTTTATTTGTGAGGTGGACAGATTATTGGGGAGGATGTTGTCGTGGAGGTATAGATATGTTTCTTGGTACCACGGGGACAAGGGGCCAACGACTTCGCACACTAGTTCTGATTGAGGAACATCGTATGGTGGGATAGGGAGTTCTTTGATCAGGGACTCGCATTTCTTGCTGTCCTTCTGCATGTCTACCAGAGATCCGATAGTTGCCATGGCATCTGCTACTTTGTTATTGAGTCTTGGGATTTGCTTGAAGTGGATGTCTTCGAAGTAATCTTTGAAATCATCGACCATCTTTTTATAGGGAAGGAGCTTGTCATCCTTGGTTTTGTATTCATTATTGACCTGCCTGATGACCAGTTGAGAGTCACCGTACACCAGTAGCTTTTCAATTTTCCATTGGATGGCCATGCAGAGACCTGTGATGAGGGCCTCATACTCTACTACATTGTTGGTGCATGGAAATGTGATCTTAAAGGATTTAGGGATTGTGTCGCCTTGGGGGGTAATAAATAGGACACCTGCCCCCGAGCCTCTATGAGTGTATGATCCATCAAAATACATCTTCCATGTGTCTGTGGCTGGTGTGATTGTTAGGATGGCCTCGTCTGGAAAATCTGCAATTGTAGGATGTTCTGCGGGGATAGGTGCTTCAGCCAGCTGATCTGCTATAACTTGCCCTTTGATGGCCTTTCTCTCAGTGTATTCTATATCAAACTCTATGAGGATCATGACCCATTTAGCCATTCTGCCAGTAAGAGTAGCTCTGTTTAGGAGGTACTTTAGTGGGTCAATCTTAGCAATGAGCTTGGTCTTGTGATTGAGCATGTAGTGTCTCAACTTTTGTGATGTAAAGACAAGGGCTAAACATGCTCGTTCAATCTGTGTATAATTGAGCTTATACGAGATCAAGGTGCAACTGATATAGTAAATGGCTCTTTCTTTCCCCTGCTCATCGAGTTGTGCTAGCAAGGCTCCGATGGCTGTTTCTGTTGCCGAGATGTAAAGCAGGAGGGGTTCGCCTTGTCTTGGTGGAGTTAGCATAGGAGGATTAGCCAGGTATTCTTTGAGTTTGTCAAAGGCACTTTGACACTGAGTGTTCCAGATGAAAGCTATGTCTTTTCAGAGCAGATGCTGGAAGGGTTGACATTTATCTGCAAGTTGGGCAATGAATCGACGGATAGACTGGAGTTTTCCCTGTAGGCTTCGCAACTGTTTCAGTGTTTTTGGAGGCGGCATCTCGATGATGGCCTTGACCTTTACAGGATCAACTTCGATTCCTCTTCTCGAAACTATGTATCCCAGAAGTTTGCCTGAGGTGACACCAAAGACGCATTTCTTTGGATTTAAACGGACATTGTATTGCTCCAACCTATCGAAGATTTTGGCCAGCACATCTAAGTGTTCTTCTCTGGTCTTTGATTTGCCTAGCAAATCATCCACATAGTATTCCATGACATGGTGGAAGAGGTCATGGAAGATGATGGTCATGGCTCTTTGATAGGTGGCTCCTACATTTTTTAGGCCGAATGGCATTACCACCCAGCAATATGTTCCCCATGGGCATATGAAGGCCGTTTTGTGCTGATCCTCTTCGGCAATTTTTTTCCTGATTGTATGCTGAGAAACCATCCATGAGGGATAACATTTCATATCCTACTGTGAGATCCACTATCATGTCGATGTTTGGTAGTGGGAAGTCATCTTTGGGGCAGGCCTTGTTGAGATCCCTGATATCGGTACAACAGCAGATTCGGCCATCTGGTTTAGCAACTGGCACAAGATTTGAAACCCATTCAGGATAATCAATTAGGCAAATGAACCCAGCATCCAGTAATTTCTTGAGCTCTGCTTTAACAAGGAGAGCGACTTGAGGATTCATTTTTCAGAGCTTTTGTTTGACTAGTTTTGCGTCAGGGCGTACTGCAAGGTGATGAACCACCAACGCGGGATCTAGCCCTGGCATGTTTGCGTAGGTCCATGCGAAGTTACAATTTCTACGTGTGAAGAAGGACAAGAAATTCTCATGTTCCTGTATGCTGAGAGATTCTGCTCTGTATGTGATTTTTGGCTCTTCCTCTGTTCCAAGGTTCATTTCCTAAGCTGGTTCGACCAAGATGGGTGATCTGTCTAGATAGACTTTGTCTATCTCAGGGAGGCCCATGCTTCCATCTCCTAGCACCTCGTGGAGGTTTTCACTAGGAGATACGTCTTTTATTTTTACTATTTTGGGATCTGATACTGCCGTGGAACAGTTTTCACCATCAGATCCATTTTTTCTTTTTGCATTTTTGTGACTGGAAGCAGGGGTTGTCTCCCCGAAATAGGCATCTGGATGGAGTTCCATTATGTACCTTGCTCGATGATCTCCCAAAGGGAAGTGATCTCTTACCCCCATCATTTCGGTGATGGCCTCATCATTAGGTGTGATGTCGAAGGTAGGAGGTCCCCGTTGGTCCCAGTCAATGAGGTCAGGGTATACTAGTGGCAAGTCAATGAAAGATGAAGCGAGAGTGGTGACGGAGTAGATGGTACAAATGGATGAGTTGAAGAAGTTGGCAAAATTGTTAAAGGAGTCTTGAAGGCCCGTTTCATTAACATTTTCGACATCTAAGGAGACCTTAGCGACCTCAGCCAAGATACATTCACTGGAAGTGAGGATGCGTTGTGGTTGACCATACCCTAATCCTTGAGTATAGGGATTCTTTGTTGCTTGTAGTGGTTCTACGATTCCCTGTTTATGAAGGCCTATACCACCTTGTCCTTTGTAGCCCATGCTCTTGACAATTTCAGAACCTTTGCCATAGATTTCGGTTGGGATTGTTGGGACTTCTTGTTCAGGCTCGTCATCTTTGTAAAGCCAAGATAAAATATCTTCAAGTACATCTTGATCCAGGTGGTGTTTCTTCTCGAAGATGGGAGAGGGTTTGCACCTTATGATGACTGTATTGGCTATCTCTATTGTTGGGATGCCGAATGTCTTCAGATTGGGTAATGTGCCCACACAAAAAGTGCCATGTAGGTCATATTCCCCACATCCCATGTCGGATAGCTTGATCTAGACCTCGGGTGGTAGAGTTGCTTGGGATGAAGTGGAAGCAATGCTTGTGGGGTCGATATATGAGTTTGATGTTGTTAGCTTGGCTTCAACGGTGGCTTTATTGTATGGGTGAAATGTCTGGTTGTGGCCTTCTAGAAAACTGCAGTACTGGAAGGGGCGAGGGTCGGCATAGACTGTGACTTCGGTGCTGTTGTGGGGGAATTTGATGCATTGATGGAAGGTAGATGGGATGGCTTGCATAGCATGAATCCAGGGTCTGCCGAGAAGGATATTATAGGGAAGGTTGAGATCAAGGACCTGACATTTAGTTTCCAATATTTTCTATCCCACTTGAATGGGAAGCTTGATAGTACCTTCGGATAGCCTCTCGGTGTCATCATATCCTTTGATCGTGATGCACTCGTTGGTGTCGACAACCACATCGGAGTACCCCAAGTGTTTTAGTAGTTTTAGAGTGCATATGTTGAGGCTGGAGACACCATCTATTAAGACTCTTTTAATTGTGTGCTTGTGGATGCGAACTTCTATGTGCAGGGCGTCGTTGTGTATGTGGTCTGAGGCGGGTAGGTCCTTTTCTAAGAAGGTGAGATGATGTGGTGCGGCGATGTGTCCTACCATGGCTTGGAATTGAGTTACATTTAAGTCGGCAAGGACTTGTGTTTGCAAGAGCGCTTGCTCGAGGACGTCCTTATGAAGGGGAGATGTGCGGAGCAACTCGAGGATGGAGATTTGTGCAGGTGTCTTGCCTAGGTGTTCTAGGAGGTTATACTAGTGGGTAGGTGATGGACGTGCGGTTGGATGAGGAGGTAAGGGAGTTGATGTGGACGCAGGCATTTGTTCAGTGGGAGGGGCTGTGTGGATGGATACACGGCCATGGTGAGTTGTAACAGCGCAATCGGGTGCTTGTGCCTGAATAGTGACTGTGTTGACATGATGGGATGATGCTTCTATACGTCCTACGATAGAGTTGTAGGACGCGGGTGGTGGGCTGACATTGTATGCTTGGTTGGATGATGAATCTTTATTATGGTTAGGTAGGGGATCCTTGTAAGCTCCTAGGTTGGCATTTGGTGATGGGTGGGTGCCGTGATCGAGGCTGACTAGGTTTTGTTTGATAAGGTCTTGGATACAATGTTTCAGTTGCATGCAGTCAGCTATTTTATGTCCTGCAACGCGGTGGTAGTCGTAGTAGTCATTCTCATTGTACCACGCAGCTTTTAGTTCATTGTCTTGACATGGGCGAATAGGCGGGAGTGTGATGACACCTTGTTTGAGACATCTATCGAGGATGTCCTCGATGGGTTCTGCTAATGGTGTGAATGGTCGGCGAGGTTTGCATGGTTTATTTGGCCCTCTTGGGTTATTTACATTTGTTGCATACGTATGTGCAGGTGTTTGGTTTTGGATATGTTGGACGGCTTTGACATCTGTGACACCGTCATTCAGGTTGTTCTTGTTCTTCCCCCAATAGCGTGATTTGTCATTGGATTGCATGTTTGTAGTGTTGTTTGTGTTGGGGGTGTTGTTATTGGATTTGTAGTAGTAGTTGTTGTTGTAGTTGGACTTATGGTCATGTAGTTTGATGGAGCCCTTGGCAATGAGGGCCCGTTCAATGGTTGTACCTTTGTTGATGACCTCTTCAAAGGTAGACGCACACAAAATTTGTAAGTGAAATCCTAATTCCTGATTGAGATTGGCCACAAACATAGTGACAAGTTGTTTTTCAGGAATAGGCCATGGGAGTTTGCTTGCCAAGCCCCTCCACCTTTGTAAGAAAGAAGCGAAAGCTTCTCCGTTCTTTTGTTTGGTGTTGCAGAGGTTAGTCATAGACACCTCATGTTTGAAGTTATAAGAGAAATGGTTTACAAACTTCTCTGCGAGCTCAGGGAACATTCGAAACCCAGGTGGAAGATGGGCAAACCATTCAGCGGCTTGACCGCCAAGACTTCTTGGGAAGAGTCTCATAAGATATGTGTCATTATTAGACTTCTAGGCAAGCAATGTAGAACTCCCTAAGGTGGTCCCTAGGGTCTCCCTTTCCCTTGTACTTGTCGAATTTGGGTGTCTTGAAGTTCTTGGGGAAAGGGGGCATGTACAAAGTGCGATCGAATGGGTAGGGGCAACTATCCTCAAAGGAATAGTGCTTTCGTTTGCCCCCAGTTTGTAGGTCATCCACCTTTTGGATTAAGCCTTGTAGGACAGTTGTGAGATCCTGTGGTTGTGGTGGCTGGGGTATGTATGCTTGTTGGTTAGTGAGATGTTGGAGATGGGGTGGGATTTGATGTTGGGGACTGGTTTGGTTGAGGTGTTGGTATTGCGGGTTGGCGTGTTGGTTGATTGGTGATTGATGTTGTTGGTATGAATGGAGTTGCTGGAGAATATGTGGTGGTATTTGGGGATTGGTGTGATGTTGCGTAGCTGATGTTATGGGGTTATGTGGACAGGTGACAGTGGAGGGGTTAGTGTTAGGTAGGTGTATGTTGGATGGGTTGGACATATTGTGAGGTGGATGTGAGAATAATTGCCGTAGGTATGCAATAGTATGTGGGTTGGGTGGAGGCACACTTGTGGATGTATTTGCTTGCGTGATGTTACCTTGTATGCTCATGGTGAGTTGTGAAGCGGAAGGGTTTATGGTAGTTGTGGTAGTAGAGGTGATGATGGGTTGGGAAACAGGAGGGATGGTGGTATTTGTGGGAATTGTAGAGGTAGTAGTGGTTGAGCTTGTGGAAGTGGTAGATACAGTAGGTGTTGATGTTTGAGAGGCGGTGGGTTGGGTATGTGATGTAGATGCTTGGGTATTTGATGGGGTAGGTACGATTGTAGAGGTAGATGGTTGTGATGATGTTGTAATGGGGGGAAGTTGAGCACCAATCTTGAGAAGATGATCAAGGTATCGACTTGGGTCTAACCTTAGGATTTTATCTAGTAGGTCCATGTTGTCGGCATCTTGCGTAAAGCTCAAGACATTGAGATCATCTTGGGAAATGGTAGGGACGTGTTGTACTGGTGGTGGTGGCGGTGGTGAAGGTTGTACTTGTTGTAAGTAATGGAAGGGGTTTTCATTAGGGCCATATGGGGGGAGGTAAGAGTATAAAGGTGGGTTATATGTTTGGTATATGGGTATGTTGTTGCTATTGGTGTTGGGCATGCCAAATGGCCATTGTTCTGCCATTTCTTGTTTCTTTTTGCTTTGTGATCTCATGATGGCCATGCACGTATATGGAGTTGATTGCTAGATGTAGGATGAGATGGGGATGGAGACCTTAGAGAATCTGATTGATTATGTTGGACCCAAAGATGGATGTGATAGTGATATGGAGTAGGGGGGAATGTGTGGTGGAAGATCGATATGTATTTCTAAAGATTTCAACCTAAGGGTGATATGGATGGGCGATATTGATTTTGCACAAATGTTGGACCAAAGAGATAGGTGATGGATGATGTGTTGTTTTTGAAGAGATTTTGTTGATGTTTGATTTTGATATGGACGATTTTGATAGTCAACAAGTTGAACTTAGGTAGGACCTAGATTTGTGGTAGCACGAATGGATATTTTTCTTTGTTTGGGGTAGACTAATGACCTTACACAAGGAGGGATAATGATGTCACTTGGAAGGTAGACTATTGACTTTCCAAGTAAGATGTGATGTTAGTAGGATGAAATCTATATCAAATTTTTAGCTCAAAAGGATGACAATTGTTGATGATGTTTTGATTTGTGAGATTTTGGGGATTTTTGGAATGATTTCCTTGTGACAAGGATTTTGGTTTGGTCCAAGAGGTATGCAAAAAATCAATGAAGACAAGCGGATATGAATTTGAATGGGTTTGATATGGCAAATGGTCCAACAATGATGGTGATTTAATCCTCTAAGGTCAAAGTGAAGGTATAATTTTGGAAAATTTGGAGAAAAATGGATGGATTGTTGTCAGATTTTAGGATGTGAATATGGATTATGGTAAAGTAGATGGTGTAGATCACAACTAACTAGGTCTCTGTTTTAGGCAAGTCAATCTGAGAATAGCGCCGATCCATAGGTGAAATAGCACCACAATAAGACAGAGATGGTGCTAAAACAAGGCAGTGTCTGTCAAGGTCCTAAAAAGACAGACAATTTTGGATTTTCTCTGATGGAAGTGTGTCAAATGATTTGTTTTGTCTCTTGGCAATGTTTGTTGTAAATAATTCAAGCACAATAATCACACAACAATCAATAATTCAAGCACAATAATCAAAAAAGATGTGTGATTTTATTTATCAAGCACTTTGAACAACCTAAGGTGAGAATGTGACAGTATTTGTTGAATCCCCTAGCTGCGCCTATTCAAAGCGGGTAGCTCCAGGATCTTGGTAGCACTGACTCCTCCTTACAATTGCAAACACTTCTCATGTATACCAAGATCTAGGTTTCTTATAAGGCTTGTCCCTCACCAAACCTTTAGATTATCCCTGCTACCTCAGCTAAGAACCGCATGAATCGGGGCTGCTTCAAAGGTTTCCCTTCTGCGCCAACAAATAGAAGGATTTTGGCTTGCTAAACAATGGTTCGTAGTAAGGGCATCCGTTCAGGTGGTTATACATGTAGTAGCGCTACTCTCCATTATGGAGTCTCCCAGCCTCCAAGGGTTACGCCTTAGAGGGTTTTGGGGGAGGTTGGCTGTTGGTATAACACAACAACACCTGTCGCTTGAGACTTTCATCCCAAACGCCTTATTTTATATAGTGGCTTGGAAGAGCTTGGCTTTAGCTTGATGCCGCTTGGGTCGTTCCCACCTTTCGAAGCGGGGTGGCAGGCCCTCTAAGGATTACAAAAGTAATATAATCATAAAAATACTTTTGATCCCCAAGTTCACTCAAAAGTGCGAGGGGAGAGCATACATATTCTAAATGATTGTATCACACTAAGCATGGTTCATTTTAGATCTTTGGATTTCAATGGGGTGTGATTCTTGCAAGTTTTGTGATGAGCTTTTTGATTCCCAAGGTCACCAAAATGGTGCGAGGGAAGAGCATATGCTCTTTCACGCTACAAACAAAAAGAGCACAAGACACTTCAAATAATTAAGATGATTTTCTTGGTTACATGTGTGAGAAATGCAAATTGTTGTTCTTTTTTAATCCAATGATATCAATTTGATGCAAGTTGTGGTTCTTTTTAAAACCCAAAATCGAAGTGTTTAATTTATTTGTTGGCACATCAAAGAGTAAATTTTAGAACACCAAAGTAAATATTTGTTGGCACACACACTTCACAGAAAGAGTTGTTTGTTTGTTTGATCGATTTTAAAACACCAATTTGAAATGTTGTCTAAGATCTAACATACCAAAAATGTTTCATTTTAACTTACCTAATCAAAGTGTTTGCTAACTAATCATCAAACCACCCTGCAAAAGTTTCGTGAGTACCCACAGTACCTGCACAAATAGAAAAGCAAGTTTTTCAAAATAGCGCTAAAACAGACATGCACAGGCGCCACTGCGGGCAGAACAACCTGACTTACAAAAAAGGCACTAATTAAAATTATGGCGCTAACTAAAGACTATGAAAGCGACAAAATACCCAATGGTGCTAGTATGTTATAACAAAAGCGCTAATACATATTTTAGCACTAATAAATCAAGTGGAAAGCGACGAAATAAATGATAGCGCCAATATAGATATAGGAGAGCACCACTATGCGACTTTCCAGAGACCCTGCTTATCCTGCGGATGGCGTCGATCTGGGTGATAGCGCTGATATGACACTGAACACGTCCGACTTGCAAAAAAGTAATTTTTTCTACACAATGCAAGGGGTCAGATAGTAAAATCAAGGTCTTGTTAGCCTTGTTAGTCTGAGTAAATAAAAAATGAGATGATAACAAAGCTAAAGTGCCTTTTTAGACTCCTTGCAAAAATTTTGACATAACCCCCCCTTGCAACTTCAATGTCTCTGTGCAAACCGAGAGCAAATGAACACTGCAAATGGCAGGAAGATCTTAAAACAACAAATGTGAGTGAGTGAAAGAAGTGGAATGTGCTATGCAATAATAGCACCAAAATGGGAAATAGCACTGAACCTAACCAGTGATGGCATTGCTGCGAGGGTATAATGGTGCTGCACCTGTAAACACACACATCTTACAACAAAAACTCACAAAACAAGTTAGATTTTGGACCTTGTGGGTCCCACCGGGCATGCCAATGTAGATTAGAAATGCAAATAGGGTGAAAATACCAAACAAAGTGCAATAAACACAAAGTTATACCTTACAAGCAAATCCAATCCCATCAAGGGAGGAAGGAGCCTTTGCACCCAAAACAAACTCTTTGACAAAGATTACCCTAGACAATGGATTCCAATATGAAATGTTGTTCAAATTGTGCAACTCACTATCTTAGCTCAAGAGTGATTTTGGCATTATGACTTTGCATAGACATGGCTTATGAAAATAGCTTGGGAGAGGCTCTATTTATAGACTTTTGGAGGGGATTTTGATCCAAGGGTGGAGATTGATTGGAAAGATCAATGGTGGAGGATGGAGATGATATGGAGGGCCTAGATCTAATCTAGGAGAATGCATGGCTATGAATAAAAGTGAATCTTTTATTCATTTTGGGGAAGAGGAAATTATTAAATAAGTTATGGGGAGAAGATTATTCCTAAATAAAAGATTCATGGGGGGAAATGCAAATGAATTTGGGGGGAAGTAGAGGTATAGGCATGGGAAAAATGATTATTTATTGTAATGTGGGATTTTAGGTGGATTTATTCCAATTTCTTTCTTTGGAGAATGTGGGAAAGTGGGTTAAACTAGGTTTGACCATCCAAATGAGGGGTTTAGGGTTAATTAAACATTGGTTTTATTTAATTAACCCTAGGGCTAGAATAAATGGGTTAAATTAATTAGTTAACATGATTTTAACTAATTAATTGAATTTAGTGGCAAAAAGGAAAAAAATGATTTAGTAAATATTGCATATTTACTAAATTCATTTGGCTAAGTTTGAAACTATTGAATTAATGAAATTAATTCAATTCTCTAGGATAAACTGATGAAAAATGGGGTAATGAAGGGATAATTAACTAAATAAAATTTAATTAATTGGTTTAGCAGGGAAATTGACATGATTAGGGATATCGGGAGTGAGTTTGGTGGTTGAGACATTTTTAGGTGTCTATAGATATTATATGGAAACTCAATGTCCAATACTTGGCATATTGTTTCTAACATGATAGGGCCTACTTGAATAGGCAAATGGATCACACCTTCTGACCGACGCTCTGCATCATCAAAAGTTTTGATAGTGATAGAATGATTAGTATTGATGCTATCCTTAGAGTATACTAGTTGTGTTAGCAATTTGAGTGAACAAATGTTCAGACTAGTACCACCATCTATAAGTATACATTTGATTTTACGTTGATGGATGAGAACTTCAATGTGGAATGCATCATTATGATAAGGATCATGAGATGGGAGGTCCTTTTTAGAAAAGACCACGTGTTAAGGTGATGCAATGTGACCTATCATGGCTTGAAAGTCTGTGACAGGTATATTTTTTGGAACTGATGACTCTTGGAGGGCTTTTTCAAGTACTGCTTTATGGACGGGTGATGACTTCAAAAGGTCTAACATGGAGATTTGTGTGGGAGTCTTCCCTAGATGTTCTATGATATTGTATTCAAAGTTGATGGGGGTATTTGGTGTTGGCCCATGAGGGGTGACACGAGCATGACGAGTAGTAGTAGCACAATCAGGGGTTTTTCCCTTGATGGTAAGAGTGGACACATGACTTTCTTGAAGATGACCTATAATGGAATCATAGGAAGAGGAAGCCTTATTGATATTTTTACCTTTATCAGGGTTATTATCTTTACCATGTGGAGGGAATGGATCCTTCTACATGTCTAGGTGCTTGTTTGTGGTTTGTTTTGGAGGATCATCAACAATGACTTCTCCTCTATCTATGAGATTTTGGATGAGATTTTTCAGTTTCATGCATCTGACAGTTTTGTGCCCTTTGACTCTATGGTACTCACAATATTCATTATCTTTGTACCAATTAGTCTTGAATTGGGGTTCATCATATTTACGTAGTTCTGGTAATGTGATTAGGTCATTTTGAACAAGTTTCTTGAGGACCGTTTCAATAGGCTCTCACAAAGGATTAAATTTTTCTTTAGGTGGAAAATCTTGTTTCAGTTGCTCCCTAGGAGTAGATGGAACAGTCTTTGTAGGAGATTGAAGATTGACTGGTGTTTGGAGAGTTAGAATATGTTTAGTGTCCACAACACCATCATTGACAACATTTTTGGTTTTGGACCAAAACAGGGTTTTTCATTAGATGCTTGAGGATTGTCTTTAGTTTGCTTAAAGATTTTGACTAGGCCTTTTGCTATAAGGGCCTTCTCAATATTAGTCCCTTTGGATATGATATCATCAAAGGAAGTGGCACATTGGATTTGTAAATGGAACCCTAGCTCAGAATTTAGGTTTTGAACAAAGATGTTCACCAATTTCTTTTTAGGTATAGACCATGGGAATTTGTCAGCCATATTTCGCCACCTTTGAAGGAAAGAGAAAAGTTTCCCCATTTTGTTGTTTATTGTTTACTAGGTCATCCATGGAGATCCCATGTTTAATATTGAAGGAAAAGTGAGAGACAAATTTCTCTGCCAACTCACTAAAAGTTTTGATACCTGGAGGTAGATGAGAAAACCAATCTATAGCTTTCCCTCCTAGACTGTGAGGGAAGAGGCATAAAAGGTATGTGTCATTATAAGAAACCTCTAAACAAGCTATATGGAGCTCCCCAAGATGTTCATTAGGGTCCCCTTTTCCTTTGTACTTGTTAAATTTGGGTATTTTGAAATGTGGAGGAAAAGGTACCATAGGTAGTGACCTATCAAATGGATTAGGACAAACTTCATCCAATGAGAAGGGTTTCTTGGTTTGTCCTAAATTGATATCTAAGATTTGTTTTTGAAGAATTGAAAATCTAAGATCAATGTCTTACATGAGTGGTTGATTTGGAACAAGATTTTGATAATGTTGTGCTTGGGAAACTTGTGGAGGATTGATGTCAATGAGATAATTATGTGATGGGTTGTAAGGTGGGGTATATGTTTTTTGAACTTGGGGAGCTTGTGATGGTATGGTATATAAGTTATTTAGAGTAGAAGCTTGGAGTTGTGACCCATAAGGTGGATTACCATATGCCATGTTTTGATTTTGAGTTTGAGATGCATGTGACCCAAGAGGTGGATTACCATATGACATATTTTGATTTGGATTTTGAAGTGTATGTGACCCAAGAGGTGGATTACCATATGAGATGTTTTGATTTGGATTTTGAAGTGTACGCAACCCAAGTGGTGGATTGACATATGTAATGTTTTGATTTGGATTTTGAAGTGTATGTGTCCCAAGAGGTGGATTACCATATGACATGTTTTGATTTGGATTTTGAAGTGTATGTGACCCAAGGGGTGGATTACCATATGACATGTTTTGAGTTAGAGATTGGGGTACTTGTAATCCAAGAAGTTGATTGATATATGACATGTTTTGATTTGGATTTTGAGGTACTTCTAATCTAAGAAGTGGATTAGCATATGACATGTTTTGATTTGTCTTTTGAGGTACTTGTGATCTAAGAAGTGGATTACCATATGACATGTCTTGATTTGGATTTTTAGGTACTTGTAATCTAAGAAGTTGATTGATATATGACACGTTTTGATTGGAAGATTGTGGTGCTTGTGGTTCATGAGGTTGGTTAACATATATCATATTTTGATTGGAAGATTGGGGTGCTTGTGACCCATATGTCATGTTTTGATTTGTATTTTGAGATGCTTGTAATGGTGTCACTTGAGGAGGGTTAACATATGTCATATTTTGATTTAAAATTTGATGTGTTGGTGACACAATTGGTTGATTGACATATGTCATGTTTTGAGTGGAAGGTTGTGGTGCTTGTGACACAAGTGGTTGATTGAAATATGTCATGTTTTGATTGGAAGATTGTGGTTCTTGTGATGGTGTCACATGAGGAGGGTTTGCATATGACATAGTTTGATTTGAAATTTTAGGTACTTGTGTTGGTGGCACATGAGGAGGGTTAACATATGACATATTGTGATTTGAAATTTGAGGTGCTTGTGATGGTGTCACATGAGGAGGGTTAACATATGACATGTTTTGATGTGAACTTTGAGGTGCTTGTGATGGTGTCACATGAGGAGGCTTAAAATATGATATGATTTGGTTTGAAATTTGAGGTGCTTGTGATGGTGTCACATGAGGAGGGTTAACATATGATATAATTTGGTTTGAAATTTGAGGTGCTTGTGATGGTGTCACATGAGGAGGGTTAACATATGACTTGTTTTGATGTGAACTTTGAGGTGCTTGTGATGGTGTCACATGAGGAGGATTTTGTTGGATCATATATGATGGTGCAAGAAGGGGTTCTTGTGATGTGGTGACATTAGAAAGAGTAAAGTCTTTTGATGTTGGGAGTGCATATAATGGGTTTACAAATTGGTTTGTGGATGGTGCTAGATTAGAGTTAAGTGTAGGTGTTGTAGGTATGGTAGATGCTTTGGTTGATATGGTTGTGATGGAAAGAGGATGTGGGTTTCCCATAGCTGAAAAAGTTGTGTCAAATGAATCTTGTTCTTTGATTGTTGAGGTGTCAAAATTACTAGGTAATTTAGCTCCTTTTTGAGCAAGCTTGAGAAAAAATCTATCAGGATTTGAGTTTAAGAGTCTTTCTATGGCATCCAAGGTATCAGGGTCTTGTTGTTCTTCTATTTGGTCTTGTGAAACTTGATGGGATGTTTGACCAAATTAATGTTGTGTAATTTGATTAGATGCACCTATTGTGTAACCCTTAGGAAGAAAAACATGAGGGTTCATTCCTGTGGTAAATTGTGTAGCATCTATGAGAGATGGGGGATTGTTTTGGCTATTCTCCATGGCTTGACAATACTGACTTCTAGTTTGAGGTATAGTACATTAGATTTGAGATGACAATGATTTGAGGATGAATGGGATGTTGTTTGGACTCTTATGACAAAGTTGAGACTCTAGGATGTTGGTGTTGATTGATTGATTTGGATTGATTGTGGATGGAGGATAAAAGCTAGATCAATACTTGATTTGATTGGGATTTTGATTATCTTCCAAGAGATAGACTCATGACCTCAAGGGAAGACAAATAGGATAGTTATTTAGACCAATCGAAGAGAAGATGTACTCCTGTAACATAAAAAATTGTCCTATATGGAATGGTACAATTTCCCTTGGTTTATCTCCTCACTCTTGGTGGTCTCTCAACCTTTTTTTCCTAGCCTTCCTGAAACCCTAATTGACTTAGTCTAGGAGCAGTCTATTCACTTTTTGAGGTAACTAATTGATAGAACCTGAAAAGAGATTTTAGATTAGGGTCCCTAGGACCCCCAAAAATGTAGATCTAAGTTGAAATTGGAGGCTTGGACTTGGGCGCCCGTTCCCTAGTCCTCCCCGATTTCACGGGATTTTGAATTTTGGTGGGGTGTCAGTTCTCGTCGAGTGTCTCAGGATTTTATTTTCAAATTCTCAGTTTTTGTGTGATATCAAGACGTAATTTCAAAATTTGAATTCCCTAAAGCTAGATATAAAAAGACATTTGCAAAACATTTTATCATACACAATTCTTATGCAAGCTTGATGCCAAAGCTCTACTTCAATTGCCATTGAAGATCAGTGACATGTTGAAGCTATTCAAAGTATTCTTTATTTGCTATCTTGGAGACAATGGATGAAGGTTAGGAATCAAGATCTTGAGTCTATCTTTCTCTTCCTAGGGTTTGTACACCCTTTGCATGATCAGGAGAAGGGTTGAAGCCTCCAACAACAAGCTTGGAGATCCTCTGCGGACATTGGTGATTCACCTTCTTGTTCATGCAAGTCTTCATTTATTTCATCTCCTTGAGGTGAAGTTGTATGTGTTTATTGATGCAAAGCAAGTTGTTGATCTTCCCTTGATTGAGACATCTAGGGTTTGATTTTATGCATAACACATTGTTAGGTTTGCACACACTTTTGTAAATCTTTATCTTTGGCTATTGTTGAGGTAGAAATACTAAAGATGGTGCTTTACTGAGGCAAGCTCCTATATAGCCGCAACAATTTCCTTCTTTTGTATGTGCAGATCGTGTTTCACAAGTTTCAGTGAAAAGAAGCTACAGGAAGAAGGATATTGCAGGTACAGTCATGATAGACTTTCAGATTTTAGATTTTGAGACTTGCAGAACATTGGGGTGGGCGCTCTAGTCTAACCAGGTGTTTTATTTGGGATGTGGGAGCCTTTTGATAATCCCAAACACCCTGTGCAGAAGGTTTTCCTATTCAGGAATTTGCAAGACATTAGAGTAGGCGCCCTAGTCTAGGTAGCCCTAAAATTCTAGGTACACTGTCTCTAAAACGCCACCTCTGCACTTCTATGATTAGGTTTACCAGATACTTCATTAGTTTATGTATATTGTTGATTTGAGGCATAATTAGGGTTTTACTTGGTTGAAAGTACAACACTTGATATAATCTTGATTAGGGCCTTAGGTTCTATAACCACACGAGCATACAGGGGAGGCAAAGTGATTAGAAGCTTGTTCACAAGCTCGATCCTTGTCATCCCCAATGTTTTTAACCTAGCTTAACAAACTATCAATTTTCACCCTAAACATTTTAGTGAACCCGAGCTTTAAAGAATTTGCATCCTTTTAAACTTCAGATCTGAAATAATTTGCTATTCTAAAGCATAATTGGATTGGAAAACCTCTTTAGTGAAATTTGCATATGTTAGATTGTGATTACATTCTTGATCTTTTCACTAAAAGAGTTGGAAATTAGCATTTATTGTTGGAAATTGTATTTCATTTGCAAAGGCCATCATTGAGCATTTAAAATCTTGGTTTAATTAGAGCATGTTAGAATGTTAGATTATTTTTTGCAAGATTTTCATGTTTATGATGAGCCATTTAGTCGTGATGACTTCGATATGTCAGATGAAGCCCCTGAGGACTTTATCTCGATTGAACATTCCACTACGATCTCTAAGCCATCACTATTTCAAATATTTGCAAATGCAATTTATGTTCCTAAATCTAAAGAAGAGATTGAAAAACTAAAAATTGTGGTTACTCTATGTGTAAATGTGGTTCAACCATCCTCTAAGCCTGTGCTTGTTGTTAAAGATCTTTCATCTTCTTCTCAATCTCCTGATCACATTTATGATTGTGCAAAACAAATTACAAAACAAAACTTACAACAAACCAATCATAATGTGGTTGCTCATGCATATAATACTCAGAATAACAAACAAAGTACACAACAAACAAATGTTCCAATATCTTTACCAGCTTCTACACCTATGCTTCCTCAAGCACCTTATTTAACATATAAAGGTGGTAAAGACTATGACCTTGTAGAGCACCTTCACACTACTCCTGCAAAGATATCTCTTTGGAAACTTATACAAAATTCACCTACTTATCATGGCATGCTACAAGAAGCTTTACAAAAGGTGATTATTCCTCCTGCTATTAAACCAAATGATGTTGCCTCTTTACTAGATTGTATGCATGCAACAAAAATATATATTTTATTCCAACAACATGAGTTACCATCTCTCGAGGTTCAGAAATAGTATGATCCTTTGGTTATCTTTATTACAATCAACAAAACATTGGTTAAGAGATTTATGATTGATAATGGGTCAGCCCTTAATGTTTGTGGTATTGATTTATTGCATAAGGTTAAAGTTGATGTATCTACTATAAAACTGGAATCATTAAGTATTCATGGCTTTGACAATGTTAGACGACAATCTATGGGCACTATAACTTTACCTATACAAGTTGGACCTGTGATGGTGCCTACCTTGATTCATGTCATACCTTGTTCTTTATCTTATAACATGATCTTGGGCAAACCTTGGATACATGCATTAGGAGCAGTTCCTTCTACCTTACATCATTCGATTAAGTTTATATTTAAAGGCAAATTGCATACTATCCATTCGGATCCTAAACCTGATAATTGCCTACAAATGGAAGTGCATAAGCATGTTGTTGGTCCTAAGATTTTAAACAATCTAAAAGCTGAATTGTTAGCGCTTCTTGCCTCTAAAAATTTTATGCAAGAGCCCAAGCAATCAAATGCATTTGTTGGTGATGACTGGGGTTTGTTAGATTTTGCATTTTCCTCCACATGAGAGTACAAACTTAAAAATCCCATCCCTGAAACATCCAATATTGCATCGATCACATCACATGCTTCGAATGATAAACACAAGATCTCTTTGTTGACAAACAAGGATAATACTCTTAGTTATACTATTGATAATGAGACATATGAGGCTCCTCCTTCGTCTAAAGAACTAGTCTCTCTTTATGGCAGAGGATTCCGAATCCTTTATAAAAATTGTGACTATATAGGTAATGGTTGTGGTATAAATTAACAAGGAATCAAAGTCCCTATAGAATCTGCTTCACAACATTACTCAAGTGGCATTGGATATAATCCTTTTAAGGAATCCAAAGCCCGCAAACGCCCTACTCTAAATGTGAATACAATATCAACACTTAATTTGATATTTCCTGAGATGATTGATACCAATTGTCCTCCATGATCACTTCCATTAGATATGTTTACAACGGATGAAGCGATACTGGAATTCTTAGGTGCTTATGATGGTATTCCTCGTTATCACCATAAACGTGGCCTACCTTATTGTTTAAACAATGATGCATACTTTGGAAAGACTACTAGCACAATAACTGCTACAGTAGAGCAAAATGAAGAAATTAAAGAACAATTACAATCCTACAATCCCCCTAACCATAGTACTCTCCTTAATGAAAAGACTATCGATGTCTCTATGGATAAGGATAATCCTGAAAAAGTTATCCCCATTGGTGATTGTTTAAATGTGGAAGAAAAATAAGAAATGACTAAATTGTTGAATGAATTCTCAGAATTGTTTGCTTGGAATTACTCAGACATCCCTGGTATAGATCCACAGATTGTAATGCATAATATCATGTTGAAACCAGATGTTAAGCCTTTCAAACAAAAAATCCATAAGATGAATCCTAAGATTGCTTTGCTTGTTAAAACTGAAATAGAAAAACTCTTACAAGCTAACTTTATTCAACCTATTGATTACTCTCTATGGATCTCAAATATTGTTTCCATCACTAAACCTGAAGGTTGTATAAGAATGTGCACAGATTTCTGAGATTTAAATTTGGCATCTTTGAAAGATGATTTCCCTCTCCCTAATATCGATACGATTGTTGATTCCATAGCTCGACATGAATTTCTATCTTTTATGGATGGATTTTTAGGATATAATCAAATCCTTATAAATCCCCTTGATCAGTATAAAACAACCTTTATAACACCTTGGGGTACATTTTGTTGGGTAGTCATGCCATTTGGACTTACAAGAGCTACTTACCAACGTGCGATGACTCTTATATTTCATGACTACATGCACAATATCTTAGAAGATTAAATGTTGACGACATCCTAGCAAAATCTATCCATTGTAAGGATCATGTTACAAATCTTCGACAAATATTTGAGCACATATGAAAATATAATATGTGATTGAATCCCTATAAGTGTGTTTTTGGCGTGGATAGTGGAAAGTTACTTGGATTTATTGTTTCAAATCAAGGTATAGGAGTTGATACGAAAAAGATAGATGTGATTGTTAATATGCCAATACCAAAGAACATATCTCAACTTCGTAGTTTGCAGGGAAAGATACAGGCCATTCACTGATTTGTTTCACAACTCGCAGATAGGACTCGCCCCTTTACGCAACTACTGAAGAAAGATTCTCATTTTCAATGGAATTTAGAATGTCAAAAAGATTTCTATGAATTAAAGGATTACTTAGCTAATCTGCCCATTTTACAACACGTTGTTTTTGATAAACCATTTCTGTTATACATCTCAACATCTAACAATGCCCTAGCTGCTTTGTTAGCGCAGCATAATGTTGAAGGCAAAGAATGTGTTGTCTATTACATAAGTCATACTTTTCTTGATTATGAGGTGTGATACACAGTTATAGAGAAGCATTGCTTAGCTTTAGTGTTTGCTACTCAAAAGCTTAGACACTGTCTCTTGAATGCTGAAATACATGTAATGATAAAATTCAACCCTTTGAAACATCTATTCGCAAGAACAGATTTATCAGGTCATCTTGCTAAATGGGTTATGTTGTTAACATAATTTGATCTCAAATTTATTTCACAAAAAGAAATTAAAGTCCAAGTGATAGTTGATCAGTTAGCTGAAGCTCCCTCGCCCTTTTCCATACAAAATTTTGATGCTTTTCCTGATGAACAGATCTTAACAATCTCTACAGATGAAAAATGGGAGTTATACTTTGACAGATCAAAATGTCAAATTGGCTTTGGGGCTGGTGTTATATTAATACCTCCCATTGGTAAGCTAATTCCCTTATCTTATCGCTTAGAGTTCTTATGCACAAATAATGTAGCTAAATACGAAGCTCTTATAGCTGGACTTTGTGCAGCTTTGGCTCTTGATATCAAAAACATTATAATATACAGAGATTCTCAGTTAATTGTTAAACAAATAACATGAATCAAACTAAGCACGATAAGTTATCTCAATACCATGAGTTTGCATTATCTCTCTTAAAATAGTTCAAATCATATTCGATTGATACCATTCCTAGGAAAGATAACCAGCATGTGGATGCAATGGCAAGTGCAGCTTGCCATATATCCCCTGATGGCTCTCCTAGGGAATTTACCTTCATGGTTCATAATCTTAAGACACCGGTAATTGAAAGTCCTATAGTTGTGAATTCAAAACTCTGTGGTAATACATACACTGATGAATGGTTCTCCTACATATTAAACTATTTACATGATGGAACCATCCTGGACTCGACATCTAAGGATGCCCGATTTCGTTTACGCAAATTAATAGTGCGATACATTATATTATCAAATGTCTTGTATCGATGAAGTTATAATGGTGTTTTACTCCAATGTTTAAGTAATGCAAAGATTTTGATAGCTTTAGAAGAAGCTCACTCTGGTCCCTGTGGAGGACATTTCAGTGGAAAATCATTGGTGCAAAAATTGTTACATATGGGGTACTATTGGCAGCATATGGAACAAGATTCCTTTGCTTACATCAAGAGATGCCTGTAATGTCAACATCATAAACACCTCATCTATGCTCCCGCTCAAGAGCTTTGTACCCAGGTGTCACCATGTCGATTCTCTATCTGGGGTTTGGATCTAATTGGCAAGATTTCCCCACCCTCCTCTCAAGGACATACATTTATCATTACTGCTACTGATTATTTTACGAAATGGGTCGAAGCGGTCCCTTTATGATCCATGACTGCTGATGTAATCTGTCGGTTCATACAAGATAACATAATTTCTCGATTTGGAATACCTTCATTCTTAGTTTCAGACAATGGTATGCCATTTAAGAACAAGGATGTGAAAAGGTTCCTCAAAAAATATCATATACAACATTGCTTCTCTATGCCTTATTACTCTCAATCAACCGGCCAAGTAGAAGCTTAAAACAAGGTTATTGGATAGATTTTACAAAAAACTATTAATAAACATCAAAAAGATTGGCGTATGCAATTATCCTATGCACTATGGGCCTACAGAACAAGCATTCGAATGGCTACAGGTAACACACTGTACAATCTTGTCTATGGTGCAGACGTAATAATGCCCTTGGATTTAGAAATTCCTTCCTTGCGAATATCCCTAAGAGACATCATGGATGATGACATAGAATGAGAGAAAAGATTATAGGAACTTGAGATGCTTGATGGAAGACGTAGTAACGCTCTTGAACATCTCAAGGCTTATAAAAAAGGAATATAATGAGCCTATAATGCACAAGTCATACAATGTTCATTTAATGTTGGGGACTTGGTTCTTTACGAAAACCAATGCAACATAAACGCACTGCCTGGAGAAAAAGGTAAGTTCAACCCTAATTGGCTTGGACCGTATATCATCACTAAAACCTTTGGATCTAAAGCATATAAATTAGCCGATGAACAAGGTACGCTGCTTAAATAACCTTTTAATGCAGTACACCTCAAAAGATTTTATGCTTGAGATCTAATGTTAAATGTTCCTAAGCTAATTTAGCACATAGATTAGCTTCAATTTCGACAAGCTATTGTTGTTTTTTCTTAATTCATTTTGCATTATATCTTTGTTCAGTTGATCATTGTTGCATCATGTTTAAGTAGTAATTACTTAGATCACTTTTGTATTAACTGAATAATAGCATGGAAATTAAAATTATGTGTAAACATAATTGATCATTGTGCTTGTTACTACATGTTGTTTTTAGAATTGTTAGTATATCACAATAGCATTAATTATAGCATTTAGACATCATCACTAGTTGTATTTTTACAAAAATCACATGTGATAGATCAAAATCCATTACACATAGATCAAAAGAAATAATCATATATATCTTAGTTTCATGTATACATCCGAGTTGACTATCCCTCACAAAAAAATGGGATGTCGTAGTGCCTAAAGTCTAGGAATCACATAAGCAAAACCTCGATCGCCAGTACCCTCAAGCCCTCATGGTGTGCGAGTGAAAGAACCCTGACCATGCTTGGCTATGGATCGTGAATGACTCCTAGAGATGCTTTGTGATCATAACCCCCTGATCTCACCTCTCATCTCTATCATCTACTCATGTGCCTCCTGGTACATCCTTTGGTACCAGTCTCTCTTTGCTTGAACCCTGTCTCTATCAACTCTTGCCTGCTGGACCTCCTGTAGTAAGAACTCACTGACAGCTGGCTCTCCCTCTGCTGTAGGAACCACTATCGTCTACTCTCATTGTGTCCTGAGCTTAGCCTCAATGTGCTCAGCTCTCTATCAAAACTCCTCTCTCTCATGAAGACTGCTCTAGCATGGCCTCTGTAGCAGCCCTGTATCTGACGACATGCATAAATAACTCAACATGTTGCCCAGCGGATGATAGTGGCAAATGATTTACCTGCACCCGCTGCTTTAAGGCATCTGTCGGTAATATGTCTCCTATGACGCGACTCACAAAGTCTTGCCATGCATCAGTCCCAATTGCAAAACAAAGAATGAGATAGATGTTAGACTCCCATATAAAAATCATAAATAATAAACTATAACAAACTATAAAATAATAAATCAAACCTTACTCGAATCTCCATCTCGCCAGGATGGATCACAGATCGCCGATGGTGTGATGAGCTCTATTGTTTGATCTGCAGCCAAGGGCATAGGCCTGCTATTCTCCCCTCGCTCTATTTGACTAAGCCTCACATCATCTGCGAGAGTAGGACCATGAGCCTTGGACCGTGGTCTCGACTCGGTCTCCTCATCCATGTTCGCCTCCTATTGGCTCTGTCGTGATCTTGCTCTGAAGATGTACTATGATGGGACCTCCTCAGATTCATCCTCATCCTCCTCCATACCCTCCTTGAGATCGTAGTATCCTGTGAAGTCACTAACATCATCCTCCACCCCTGTGTCACTAGCATGACCGACCCAAGATTGGGCATCCCCTGTAGGGTGCCCGAGTAGAAAGATAGGTGCAGGTCATGCTGTGTGCCACTAGGTCCGATATGATCGAGAACACCCAACATCATCTGTACATGATATTGGCTCTACATCCTCAAGACCCTCGTCGTTGCTAAGTGGTACATCTGCTATAGTTAGCCGTCAGACAATATTGGCTCTGACTACACTCCGAGCTGTGCATGCATAGCTCAGATGAACTGCAGGAACATCCTGTACCTGTCTGAACTGTCATGCCACCCTATCATAGTAGAACCAAGATACAACATGATCGAGGTGACTGACCATCAACCAATCTCTCTGTATCTGAGCTAACTACCTTTGCTCGCTAGGCCATCTGATGAAGCCATGATACGTTCTCTAGATGATGTCACCAAGCTGATATCTATCAAATACTACTCTCTAGTATAACAGATTGTCGTGCCTCCAACACCTAACTAGTGGGTAGGCGTAGATGCACAGATGGGTGAATGCTGCCTCTATGGGATAACCCATCAGTCCTATGCACCTAATGTGCTCACAGCCCCAAACCTGTAACAATGTGCAGACCATTAGACTCCACATCTCGTAGTGGACATATCACCCTAAGTCACGATATAGGTGTGCAAGCATACTGCGCCCCCATGCGTAGATAGTCTGATGCGCCTCCATCGCTCTGATAGTATGAACGAGACCCCTGTGAAGGTGAGTGCCTTGTCCATCTGGTGCGATGGCTAGTGCGACTGTGGGAATCATGATCCTCCATAGTAAGGGAATGTCTTTGCATCCCTGCTCTAGCAATCAAAGCTGAATATGTCCTCACTCTGCCTGTGAACTAGTGCGACCCAAGCAATACAACTGACTCTCATGAGTATACTCCTCTGAGCGATGTCCAACAACCCTCACTATCTCTTCTCGGATCGGCAGTCAAAGGATCTTGAATACATCGTCTAGTGTGATGGTAATCTCGCCAGTCGGTAAATGGAATGTGGAAGTATCTGCATCCCATCTCTCCATCAGTGCCATAAGCATCGCGCAGTGGAATCTGATTGTGGGCATCTAAAACACCCACCATAGGCCCACCATCTGTAAGTGCTCTCTCTCCATGGTAGTCAAAGCGCTAGCACGCTCTCGCAGAAGTGACATCACATGACCACCTGTGTGCTCAGGCATCTCAGGGACATCCTGCAAATCAGAAAGCAAGCAAGAGTATCAGAATCCCTGCTAGAAACCAAAATAAGCTATCAAGAACTGAATAGAATGCCTAAGCCTAGGGCCTGTGTCCTCTGAGGACCAGGGCACCCAAGAAGACTAGGGCACTCCAGAGGGACACTAGCACCCCTATGGGACTAGGGTACACCAGAGAGACTCTGGCGCCCTAGGTGGACCTAGGCACCCCTATTTGGCAACCCTATCCACCTTCCCCTCTTGGCACAGACATCGATAAACGTGAAAGCAAAATATGACGAAAGACAACAGAAGGATGGAATCAGGACCCTAGCTCGGCCTTGAAGTGTCTCTCTGCCACTCAGGCTTAGAGCATCTCCAATCATGGTGGATGGTATGGATGTCAGCTCGGCATGGTTGTTCCCCTGTTCTCCTTCTCTCTCTCTACAATAACAAGAAATAAGAATGAGTTAAGTGATAAGCAACAATTCCTTTTACATAAAGTAAGAAAGTGAGAAATCCTATCCCTAACTAGGTGCAAAAGTGCGCTCTTTCACTCTAGAGCCCTTTTCTTGAGCTATCGAACTCTGATTTCAGTGCCATTGGTTGCATTGGAATCTTGGTTCCGCTCTCTTTCTTACCCAATGTGTTATGGTTGAGTGTTGTTCCTTCAAATGACCCTCATAACACATTTCCCTTGAAATCAACGCACGTGTATATCTCCTTGTTTCTACTCTTGGACTAAGCAAGCAGAAACAAGGGGGGGCATATATCTCCCTTAATTTCCTCCCTCACCATGTTTCATCACTCAACCCCCTTAGCGTTTTGATACTGACTCATTGGTGGTGGTTGTAGGTTGATTTGATTTTGATTTTTCTAACAAGTGTTCCTTTGCAGGATGCGGTTCCTGACTTTGTGGTCTTGCAGGATTGTAGACTTGGGGCTTCTTCCTATTCATTGACAATGCTTTGGCTTCCTCTACAGTATCTTTTTGGGTATCTTTTTCATGATTGATGTATTTACTTTCCTTTAGTTGCATATGTACGTAGTGTCATATGGCCACTAAAGTGGGGGCTAAATGTAACGATGGAAATTGTCCTCCTGTATGGAATGGTACAATTTCCCTCAGTTTAGCTCCTCACTCTTGGTGGTCTCTCAACCCTTTTTTCTGGCCTTCCCAAAACCTTGATTGACTTAGTTTGGGAGCAGTCTATTCACTTTTTGAGGTAACTTATTGATAGAACCCAGAAAGAGATTTGAGATTAGGGTCCCTAGGACAGCCAAAAATGTAGATCTGAGCTGAAATTGGGGGCTTGGACTTGGGCACCCATGCCCTAGTCCTCCCTAGTTTCACAAGATTTTGAATTTTGGTGGGGTGTCAGTTCCTGCCAAGTGCCTCAAGATTCCATTTTCAAATTTTTAGTTTTCACACGATATCAAGATGTTATTTCAAAATTTGAATTCCCTAAAGTTAGATATAAAAAGACATTTGCAAATCATTTTATCATACACAATTCTTATGCAAGCTTGATGCCAAAACTCTACTGCAATTGCCATTGAAGATCAGTGACTTATTGAAGCTATTCAAAGTATTCTTTATTTGCTATCTTGGAGACAATGGATGAAGGTTAGGAATCGAGACCTTGAGTCTATCTTGCTCTTCCTAGGGTTTGTACACCCTTTGCATGATCAGGAGAAGGGTTGAAGCCTCCAACAACAAGCTTAGAGATCCTCCATGGACATTGCTAATTTGCCTTCTTGTTCATGCAAGTCTTCATTTATTTCATCTCCTTGAGGTGAAGTTGTATGCATTTATTGATGCAAAGCAAGTTGTTGATCTTCCCTTGATTGAGACATCTAGGGTTTGATTTTATGCATAACACATTGTTAGGTTTGCACACACCTATAAATCTTTGTCTTTGGCTATTGTTGAGGTAGAAATATCAAAGATGGGGCTTGACTAAGGCAACCTCCTATATAGCTGCAATAATTTCCTTCTTTTGTATGTGCAGATCGTGTTTCGCAGGTTCCAACAAAAAGAAGCTACAGGAAGAAGGATATTGCGGGTATAGTCGTGACAGACTTTCAGATTTTTAGATTTCAAGATTTGCGGGACATTGGAGCAGGCGCCCTAGTCCAACTAGGTGTTTTATCTGGGATCCCAGAGCTTTTTGATAGTCTCAAACACCCTGTACAAAAGGTTTTCCTGTTCAGGAATTTGCAGGACATTGGAGTGGGCACCCTAGTCCAGGTAGCCCTCAAATTCTAGGTACACTGTCTCTTAAACCCCTCCTCTACACTTTTGTGATAAGTTTTACCAGATACTTCATCAGTTTTTGTATATTATTGATTTGAGGCATAATTAGGGTTTTACTTGGTTGAAAGTACAACACTTGATAAAATCTTGATTAGGGCCTTAGGGTCTATAACCACGCAAGCATACAGGGGAGACAAAGTGATTAGAAGCTTGTTCACAAGCTCGATCCTTGTCATCCCCAATGTTTAGCGGTAAAATTGAGGTACTTAACCTAGCTTAACAAACTATCAATTTTCACCCTAAACAACTCCTAAGCTAGCTAATGTCACTAGATGATAAGATGATGATTAGGTAAAATGAGGGCTTGTTTTGATTGATGATGATGTTGTTGATAAATCCTAGTGTCTCAAAAAGCTCTAAAAGTCCAAAAGATGATATGAGGATGGGTGAAATTTATTGGATGACTGATAATATGAAAGTATTGATTTGGGTGAAGTTAGGTTTGCTGCTGCTAAAATGGATTGGAGATGCACAGTTTAAGACTAATTTACTTGTTTATAATGTTTTTAGAGGGTTTTGTTGATTTGTGAGACTTTCTTGGTGATAACTAGTCAATCCCTAGGTGGTAAGAGATCCACACACACAAAACAGAGAAGATAAAGTAGTTTTGACTCAACTTTTCAAGGTCACAGGCTTGTCCTTAACGTCAACATGTTAAGTGGCAGTAGTTTTGACTCAACTTTTCAAGGTCACAGGCTTGTCCTTAACGTCAACATGTTAAGTGGCTCATTTACTAGTATTTGACAATGAAAACACGCTGAAAACACACTTTACAACCCTAATTTAATCAAGGAGTGTATGCATAACTTGGGCCCATGACTCAATACTGTAGGATCGACCTCTCTAATGCACAAAAGGTCCTTGTACATTGGGGTCTTTCCACTCTCAAGAATCAAGAGTTAGAGTTCCAGTGACACAGGCTCGATGGCACAGGCACACCTTCACTCTCTCATTTTGAAGACTTTGTCTCCATGGATTCCTCTATAATTTAGGATGGTACATTTTGAGTAACTTCAAGCATGATACTATACTTTGCACCAAGCTACACAGATGACCAATAAGGACTCTAGGCTTCTAAAACAAGGGTTCGTAGTGGAGGTACTCCATAAACACCAATCTGTCTACAAGTTTGAGTCGAGAATATTAGTTAAGATGCTCGGACCAACCCTACACTGCTATCTTGGTAGCACCCAAGCTTTAGGATTTCACTAAACACGATGATGATTGGATTGAGGTACAACTTTCTCTCTCCCCTCTTTATATAGCCCATCGGAAAAAACATGTTGAAGGTCGTCCCTTGGGTGATGAGGTCCCAAGGTAGGCCTTCTCTACTGAAAAAATAAAAATTGGGCTGTTTGCGCCATTGCTATTTCTCGTACACCCTTGATTGCATAATGTCACGAGGGGAGAGGATATGTACCAACTGGCGGGAGACAAGACTGACTCACGAAGTACAAGTGCACAAGACACAACAAACAATATTGTTCATTTTAAAGCACCGAAATCCAAATGTGAAAGTTCAATTTTAAAGCACCAAATGGAAATGTGTGAGATGTTCGTTCATTTTAGAGCACCAAAATGAAATGTGCAATTGTTTGTTCATTTTAAAGCACCAAATGAAATGTTTGATTTGTTGGTTCATTTTAAAAACACCAAATTGAAATATTTGATTGTTCGTTTTAAAACACCAAAATTTAAGTGTGAGAAGTGTTTGTTGTTTTCAAACGCCACACACTGCACACATGTTAGCCAAAAAAGATTAGAAAAAAGCACACAAAGATATGGAAAATCTAAAACCCTAAATTTAAATAATAAAAAGAAAAATGATAAAATCTTAAAATTTAAACCCTAATGCTAAATTAAAAGCCTAAAGTTTTAAATATCTAAATTTAAACCTTAATGTTAAATTTAAAAGCCTAAAGTTTTAAATTAAAATTCCTAAATGTTAATTTAAAACCCAATGTTAAATTAAAAATCCTAAATTCTATTTTAAAACCTAATGTTAAATTAAAAGTATGTTAAGTTAAAACATAAATGTTAAACCTAAAATCTAATGTTGTTTTTTTGTTTCTTTGTGTTTTGCAGGGCCGATGGGCAAAGGGGTTGGGTGGCAGGCAGAGGATGTTGGGGGAGGTGCTGGGTTTAGGTGTCGTGTGGGAGGGGCTGAGCACAAGGAGGGATGTAGGAGTAGGGTTTCGTTTGCTTGTTTGTTTATTTTTTATGTTTGTTTTTTTGTTTTGTTTTTTCTTTATTTGCCTTTTTTATTTTTTATTTTATGTTTTTTGGGTGGGTTTTGTTTTTTTGATTTGGTTTTTTGTTTTGTTTTATTTATTTTTGTTAATTTTTTGTTTTTGATTGATTTTTGTGATTTTTGATTTTTTTTGTTTGTGATCCATTTTTTTGTGTGATTTTTGCTTTGTGATTTTTTGAATTTTTTCAAAAAACTATGAAAACCTAAAGCTAGTTGTTTGATTTTTTTTTTAATAAACTCTACTAACAAAATTGAGTTTTTTTTAAATCTAACTATGCAAAAAATTATTAAAGATTATCTATAAAACTATGGCAAAAAACTATGTTTTTTTTTGTTTTAATCCCACCAGGCATGCCAAAAATGTAACCAAAAATTTTATCTTAACCTAGATCAAATCCTAGATCAAACAGAGTAAGGAAAAGATGAAATCGAAATACAACCAAAATATCATTAAAACATAAAAACAAATTCATCTAATTTTAACTCCATTGCTCTCCTGTCTTCCGCCTTGGGAGAAATGGCATAAAAAAAGCTTTGCACTTAGATTTCTTGTTAGCACAATCCACATAAAAGTCGAGTAGAGTTTCAATACATTCTTCAAAGCGTTAGAGGAAGAAAAGCAAAATGGAGGGTTTATATAAATTTTTGGGAGAAGAGAAGTTGGGAAAGTTTCCATTTGCAATGGAAGATCATTTGAAGTTAAGTGATGTGGGTTGGATAAAGTTTCTAAGATAGAGAGGAGATGAAAATGGAAATGATAAAAGGAGAGAGAAGAGTGGGAGATTGATATGGTAAGTTTATTTAATTAATTAAAATAGAATTTTAATTAATTTGTGGCATATATGAATAATTAAAAAAATATTAAATATTTATTTAATTATAGTATGAAAAGTTAGATAAATAAAATTAAACAAATATACATATTTATTTAATTTGGAAGAAATAAATAAATAAATTTAATAAAATAAATATACATATTTATTTAATTTGGAGGAAAGATTAAGATAAGGATAATTAAATAAATATAACTATTTATTTAATTTAGAAGAAAGATTAAAAGATAAATAATTAAATAAATATAAAATTTATTTAATTTGGAGGAAAGATTAAGATAAGGATTATTTTATTTTTTAAAAAGGGGGTAAAAAGTTATTAATAAAGAGAACAATCCAAAAATACAAGGCAAACAAAAGCCCCTAGACCAAATAAAGGGGCAAAAACACCAACCAACTAACCAAACATGTCCTCACGAATAAGATGATCCAAAGTATCAGAAAAATTAGGAGGCAGCCTCCCCCAATCACTAACATCCCACTCTCCCTTTCTCTCTGAGGCCCACTTTGCCAAGCAATCAGCCACTTTGTTCCACTCCCTAGGAATGTGAACAAAGGAAACAAAATCCAAGGACAAGCTTAGACAAAGAATCTGCTTACCCGTAGAAGTTGATTGCCAGTTCACTTTGTCAAATCTCCCCACATTCAACATGTTAATCACAATCTATGAGTCAAACTCACAAATAATCCTTCCCCACCCCAAAGCACATCCTCTTTCTAAAGCAAAAAGAATACCAAGAGCCTCCATACAATTGTTGGTCTGATGACCCTTATAAATTGAGAAAAAGAAGAGCAGTACCAGAATTATCTCTTCCTATTCCTCCAATCCTAGCATGCCTAGGATTACCCTTGGAAGAGCCATCAGTATTAATCTTACACACCCCAAGAGGAGGAGAAGACCAACTCCCCTCCCGATGAACCTTCCTCAAAGGCTGCCCAATTCTTCTAGGGGAAGCAAGGTAAGTGCCTATACCAAATAAACTCAAGTTGTCAAGAACCTTAATATCCCCAGGGTCTGAAGGAATAGAAACACTACACTTAGCTGATAAAGTCTCATGGATCATACCAATAATCCTCTGCCACACCTGCTGCACGACCAACTTGCACCCCTAAAAAATTCTATGATTTCTTTCAAGCCTAGTTTGCTATAAAAGGAAGGAAGGGCCTATATCCCAAGCAACTTGCAGAAAAGACATCTTACCTGGGGGTCTTCCCAAAGATCTCCAAAATTCAACCAAGGAGAAGGCATGAACACAAGACTGATTCCAAGCTCCCCACCAAAAATGTCATAGCTCTCTAGTAAAGGAGCACTGAAAAATAAGTGAGAAGACCCTTCCTCACTATTTCTACAGAGAAGACAAATAGAAGGCCCCTGAAATCCCCTTTTTCGAAGGTTATCCCAAGGCAGTGACTATGAGCAACCAACCATAGAAAGAAATTGCACTTTGGCCAAGAAACTTTATTCCACACATTTTCCCACTAGGTGATACCAACTTCACCATATTTTTGTTGATCCAACTCCTGATATCCAGAGGCAACTGAATATAGACCCCCTTGATTAGGACTCCAAGCTAGAACATCTCTCTCCCTCAATGAACAACAAGTTCTACCAACAAGAATCTGGGCAAGATCAACATGGTCTTGAAGTGAACCTCCTAATAGCCACTCAGAAGTCTCTTTCCATCTAGATTCTAGAAACCTCAACATGACCCAACTTCTAAATAGATTTATAATTCTCAACCCGAATCCAACCTGCATCAAGAAAAATATTACAGAGGGACTGCAAATGCGAGTACAAGGATAGGATTGAAGGACACCCATCCCAAGAATCATGCCAGAACAATGCTTCAGATCCCCTATTACAAATCTAGAAAAGACCTTGCTTAATTAATCTTGAACCCCTTTTAAGAGTGCCCCAAATCATAGAACCCCTTCTACAAAGACAACATCTAGGAATATCAGCACTCGCCACCTCACCCAAGTATTTGCTAGTGAGGATCCTAGCCTAGATCTAATCCTCATTAAGGCACCACCTCCAATAAAGTTTAGTAGCTAAAGCCTACCCAAAAAGATTGGCTTGCCGAAGACCAAGTCCCCTTCTTGCTTCAGCCTATAGATAGAGTCCCACTTGACCAAACTCCACTTTGTAGAAGCCAAGTTACCTGCCCATAAGAATTGTCTAGAAAGAGCATCAAATTCCTTAATGAAACTGGAGGGAGTAGCCTACACAAGCACCTACAAATAGGCAAAGCTTGAATCACAGACTTTAGCAACATCATTCTCCCAGCAAAGCAGAGCCACTGAAATATCCAATTTCTAACCTTCTTGTGAAATTTATCTAGAATATTTTACCAGAAACCCCTGGGCAAGGATCCAACAAAGAGAGGAATCCCAAGATAAACAAAAGGCATAGACTCAATCTGGAACTTGAGAATCTAAGCAATTCTTACCTAGATAGGCCGAGGGGTATTAAAGAAGAAGATGGAAGACTTATCTTCATTAAGTCGTTGGCCCAAAGCAGCTAGGTAAATATTCAACACTTTCCTTATATTAGTTGCCTCTATAACTCTAGTCAAACCCATCAATATAGTGCCATCCATGAACTATAAATGTGATAGAGGAGGCAACCCATTGCCCCGCTTCCATCCTTAGATCAAACCCTGCCTCACATGTAATTTGATGACACATCCTAGACCCTCAGCCATCAAAATAAATAGATAAGGAGATAAGGGGTCCCCCTGACATAAGCCCCTAGAAGCACCAAACAGGTCTAAACTCTCACTATTGATTAGAACAAAAAATGAAGTAGAAGAAACACAACTCATGACCCAATTGACCCAACCAACACCAAATCCAAATGCCAAAAGAACCTTACGGAGAAATATTCATTTGACCTGATCATAAGCTTTAGTCATATCTAGTTTAATGAACATCACTTTCTCACAAGAAGCTACCATATAATGAATAGCCTCCACCGCAACAACCACCCCATCCATAATTTGTCTGCCAGCAACAAAACCACCTTGCTCCTCTGAGATCAGTTCCTGAAGCCACGACTTAATCCTCTCTACAATTAACTTAGTGATAATCTTGTAAACCACATTACAAAGAGCAATTGGTCTAAAGAGATCTAGAGAATTCGCCCCTTTTTGGGGAATAAGGGAAAGGAAGGTAGCATTCATAGCTCTCAACATCTATTTTCTCTTGTGCGACTCCTAAACCACCTCCAACAAATCAAATTTGATAATCTCCTAGAATTCCTGAAAAGAATTCTACTGGGAACCCATCAGGCCCTGGAGATTTCCCTTTTTTCATTTGAAAAACTATATGTTCTAATTCAACCAAGGAAATAGGACGGATAAGAGCCTCATTCATTACATCAGAGACCAAGGGGGGAATACAATCTAGAACCAGATTTTCTTCCTTAGCCGCATCTGGAGAGTGCTCAGAGAATAGAGAAGAGAAGAACTGGGAGGCTTCCTTCAAAATCTCCCTAGAAGAAGAAATCAAAACCCTATTAGCTGTCATAAGAGAAGAAATCACATTGCCACTCCTATTTTTAATCAAATTGTGGAAAAAAGAAGTATTACGGTATCCTTCCTGAAGCCAGTCAATATGAGATTTTTGCTTCTAGAAAATTTCCTCACGCAGCTCCCATTCAGCAAGATCCTTACTAGCCTTGGATTCCTCTCTAAGAAGCCCCTTAATGAGACCAGATTCTCTAATTTGACTAGTGATAAAATCTAAACACGCCTGTGCAGCAATCTTAGCTTGAAAAATGTTTCCAAAATAATGCCTATTCCACTTCTTAAGCTAAAACTTCAAAAACTAAAGTTTCTTCACAAAGGAGTAAATTGTTGTACCATAAGAAGGTTCACCTTTTTGCCACCAACCAACCATAAGATCCTGCAAAGAAGAATCACAGAGCCACATAAGCTGAAATTTAAAGACAAACTTCTTATAGACACCAAACTGAGATATATAAAGCTTGATAGCCAATGGTCTGATCCTTTCCAATCCAAGATCTCAAAACATGTAACCCAATTATCACTAGCCCAAAAGCTAGAAACCAAGAACCTATCTAATCTTTTAGAGATAGACTCCTCACCACATCTCTTGTTACTCCAAGTAAAAAGACCATTGGAGGGTTTTATATCTACCAGATTCATATTAAGTATATTTGCACTAAATAAACTAGAGGAGGGTTCTAACTTCCTTAACCTGCCCTTCTTCTCAACTAGGTTGGTAATAGCATTAAAATCACTTGTCATAACCCAAGGGAGAAGGAGAACTAAAGAACAAATAAACTAAAGGTGCTTCCATAGCCTTTCCTTACCCAAGAGATCAACAGGTGCATACACATTAGTGAAGAGAGAAGTTTCACCAGACTCCATACTAACTGCCACCACAGAGATAGAGGACCTACTAGAGATCCACTAAAGTGGGGAGACCCTGTGTAGATCCCAAAAACTCATTACTCCACCTGCACTACCATGAGATCCAATACACTGACACAGACCTCTCAACCATAGTCTAGGAGCCAAAATGTACATACCTTCCATTGACATCTTAGTCTCCTAGATGAAAACCAAATCAAGAGAATGAACATAAATGAAATCATGAATAGCCTTTGTCTAGGGATGTTGTTCAACCCCCTTGTGTTCCAAGAAAGGACTATCATTTTTAGAAGAAGAGAAATGGGAATTGAGGGTCTTAACAGACCCAGATTCAACCAAATATTCTCCTATAATCTTCACCTTCTCATGGTCTTTCTTCCGCCCAACTTTCAGATTCTTCTCAGGAGCACTCTTCTTTAGAATCTTTTGCTGAATCCCTAAAGTGGGCTGAGTTCTACTACCCTTTCCTGCATCTAGGGCCCCCTTTTCAGGAGAGGGAAGGGGATCATCTTGAGCTACTCCACCTACCTTCTCCATACCTCCATCTATCTCCAAAGCACTAGAAATGACCAGATCCTAATCTGTTTCCATGTGAGAACCAGAGAGTTCTATCTGCTAAATAACTAGCTTGACGACTTTCATAGATCCTTCATGAACCTCCTTTGCTGGTCCTACTGATCCAATCCATCCAGATCTCCAAATCGATTAGAAAGTCTAGACATCAACCTGTCTATCTTTGAGAGTTCTCTTCTGTCCTCTACCCTTATTCTAGGGTTTGACCAGAATAAAACCATCTTTATCAGTTGCAACTTCAGAAGATGGTTCCCTTCCCCTGTTAGCCTTAGAGTTTTGACAAGGAGGCCTATTAACTTGAGGCCTTACTGGAGAAATCTTAAGACACTTTTTCTATAAATGTCCATATTCATGGTAGATTCTACATTAGAATGGGAGAGCTTCATAATCAAGCTGTTGAGTCCATGAAGAATCCCCTAAATGAATTTCAATAAAATCTAGCAAAGGATTGTTTAAGTCAAATTGTGCACAAACTCAAGCATACGTAATTACCTTTTTATCCAGTGTCTGTTACGAAGTTCCAACTAGCTTGCCCAAGAGTAGTACAACCATATGTAGAATATCATTTCTTCAAAACTCAAGTGGGAACCATGGAAGCCGCACCCAAACTAGGATTTGAGAAGGAAGCTCCTCAGTCGGATTAAAACCAACATGCCAAGGTTTTATTAAGAAGCCCACCTGATTATAAAAATATAGCCCCCCTTCGAAAGCTTTGTTGCAATCTACCATGCTTGATAACACTACCACAAAGTAGTTGTTGGCTACTAACATCACCTCCATGTCCCCCTCCAAATTCCAAGTACTCCTAGCCCAAGCCTCAAGAAAGGGTAGAGAAACCCTAATCCCCATAAATTTACATATAACAACATAATTCATCAAATACATGACATCTTCCTCCACAGAGTCTGGTTGAATCACCAAAATCAGCCTTTCATGGCTCTTCTCTAGGTATCCATTAACCTTAGAGGGTCAAAATCATCATTGTTTAGCAGAATCTTCAACATGCAAACCCACCTTAGAGTTTAAACCAAAGGGACCAGTCCCATTTAGGGCTTGCCTATATGAATCCTTATTGCCAGGATTTGGCTCCATTACATGCCCCATACCCAGAGGGCACTACCCAAACCCTACACTAGAGATCACAAGCCAATCCACTAGGAAGAATGCAACAAAAGAAAGAACCACAACACTAGAAAAAACTAACAAATGGAAGCAATACCTCTGAAGCCCACGAACATGCAAAAAATAAAAGAAAAGACCACACCCTGACACTAGAAATGACCCCCACCATGAACAACTGGAAATCTAAGTAGCAAAGCCCATGGGACAAGCCACACGAAGGCTCAACAAACACCTCACAAGTGCACTAGGGCATTTCCCTACACGGCCTACAAACAACAACCTCTCCCAGTGAACTCTGTAGTAAGGTAAGGATAATTAAATAAATATAACTATTTATTTAATTTAGAAGAAAGATTCTAGGGTAATTTTTAGTGTCTACACATCTAATAATCACATGCTACATGAAGCTCCTAAGGCTAATTTGATGGATCTTCCACCTTTGATTGAATATTCAAGCACATTGGACATCACTAAGGAAGTGAAGACCCTTGATCTTCCTCCTTTGATTGAATGTTCGAGTACCTTGGATATCTCTAAGGAAGTGAAGACCATGGATATCTCTACTTTGGTTGCAAATTCAAGCCCCTTAGACATCACTAATGATACAATCATCACAAACCTCCTTAACAAAATTGTACCTTCCCTTAGTTCCGATGTTCTCCCTTCAAAAGTAGAAGCATTGGTGGATGAGGAAAGGTCTCTCACATTAAATCCTTTAGGGATAAATGTTGAGTGTAATCAAAATGAAAACAATGTTAATTCCATCTTCGATAATAGACTTATTCCACCCACTAAAGGGATAACAGATAAGTATACTAATGTTCCTAAAATATTGTGCAAGGGGCACCTAATGCATCTCCTCACTTCAAATTGGTGACTACAGTTCAAGGTGATCCAAAACTACCTCAACCCCTGGGTTACATTCTAAATTATGCAAGAAAAATCACTCAAAGAAATCAAGGTGTTCAAAATATGTTGCAACAACCATATTACATTGTGGTTGCTCACACATACAATACATGAAATAATAAACACAATAAACAACAATCAAACATTCTGATCTCTTTATCGTCTTCTCAACCTATGCTTCCTCAACCACCTCACCTTACTCATAAAGGTGGTCAAGATTATGATCTTGTTGAGTAGCTTCATACTACTCCTGCTAAGATCTCTCTTTGGGAACTCATACAAACATCACTTACATTCCATAGAGTGCTCTAGGAAGATTTAAAAAAGGTGATTGTACCACCTGATGTTAAGCCTAATGATGTAGTAGCTCTGTTAGATTGTATGCATGTGACAACAATAGATATTTTGTTTCAACAACATGAATTACCATCAACTGAAGTTCAAAACCAACATGATCCTCTTCTAATCTCTGTCACAATAAACAAAAAATTGATAAATTAAGTTATGATTGACAATGGATTAGCTCTTAATGTTTGTGGCATTGATTTGAAACACAAAATCAAGATTGACACTTCTTTAATCAAACCAAATAAGCTTAACATTCGTGGCATTGATAATGTTGGTAGACAATCTCTGGGTACCATAACTTTACTCGTAAAGGTTGGGCCTGTGACATTATTTACAAGATGTAATCAGCGATATAGATCAAGTTATGCAAGTGAAAGAAGGTCCAAAAGGTCTTATTTCTATTGTTCATGATGATGCATCATTCCAATATTAACCACAAGCTGAAATAGGGGAGTTATTGCATAATTTAGATGGTGTTTCTTCATTACATTTGACTAATTTTAGTAGGGCAGATTCAAGTATATCATGTTTAGATTTTTCTAATCTTGCTTATGCTTCTAATGATTAAGATTCTCACTTGATGAATTCTAATATGCAAGTGAAGCATGAGGACATCAACTGGTTCTTTGAGGATGAAGGTAAAACAATCATGCAAAGTGTGGGAAAATGTGAAATGTTCCATGTTTTAGAGCCTAAAAGAATTGAATCTTGCATTGATGTAATTTATTTTTCTAATTCTAAACACTACAATCATTCACTAACTTATGGATTTGATTGTGATTTGCATGTACATGATGCATGAGGGATAATCCATCACGAGTTGAGACCTCCTAAAGGTGAGATAATATTGGGTATGATACAACATGATGGTGAGGATACATTTTTAGCTAATGGTACTACAAACTAGGTTGCATCTTCCATTTTCTCATTAAGTTATTATGCTTATCATTTGGATTATGGGGATGGGTGTAAGAAAAATTTTGTTTGGATTAACCATGGACATTATGAGTTTCCACAATTGCTGATCCTATATGACTTGTATCCTGAATATGAGCCTAGTTTGCCTATATCTTACATTTCAAAATACAAGGATGAGTTTTCCAGATTTAGGACCTTAATAGGTGCCTTATTGCTCTTACATATATTGCAAAATTAGTCAAGAGAGAGTGTATATAGTTGTTGTCCTAAGCCTTTGTACATAGTCCTAAGTTATTTTTGGTTTGTTAGGTGTCTAGTTTGCTTGGTTTTGCTTTGAGTTTGTTTAGTTAGTTGTTTGTTTTGCTTTCTATTTCTTGTTTGTTGGTTATTTTAGTTGTTATTTTATTATTTTAGTTTTGTTTTCAATTTGTTTGGGTATTTTTTTTGGTTATTTTTTAGTTTTCTACTATTTTCTCTCTTATTTCAAGTTTTTGGAGTTCTCCCTTGCTTGTTCCTTGATGATTAGAGGTTTGTTTACAAGTGAATACAATGTGATTTCCTAGATTATAACTTCTAGTCTTCCTTTGAGAAAATTTAGTCATAAACTAAGGGTTCTTGTGGGCTCCATTGTTAGTGTCAGATGGAATGATGCTTGTTCTTGGTAGATCAGTCATTTGTTTGGTATGACTTGAAGTGTTTTGAGATCTTGTACTTTACACATCTTAATGATCCTAAAGTTTCTAAATGAATCTTTGTGATCTTTCATTAAGTGAAAAACCTTAAGGTCTCACCTTTCCCACCACTATGATTCCTAGACTAGCAAAGTTGAAAAATATACATGGCCCATGTGGAAGAAACATGTGTTATAGGGTAGGTGTTACTTCCTAGTACTCCTATCAAATATAAATTAATTGCACCATAAATAATAAAATAAATGAAAAGGCGGTACTTCCTAGTACTCCTATTATATGACTCAACTAGCTAGAGGATTCAAGTATCTCTACTGGGGCTATAAACACTTGGCTAGCAGTAGAGCTATGCTTTGAGTGGAATCAAAGAGACAACCTCATCGAGGCTATAGATGCTTGATTGGCAGCAAGGCAATGCCCAAGTAATTCATAATGTGAGTATCATTTATGTAGCTTAATGTAAGAGAGCTTAGATGATCTTAGTGTTGCAAGTATATGCCTAACCAGTGTTGTCATTGATGTCAACATATCTGTGTTGTCATTTTTGCTTGCTTGTTTGGAGTGAGATGCTTTGTATTTACTTATGTAAGTGATCCTGATGTTGAGGATGTTGAGAAAATTAGCCCCTCCGGTGGTAACAGTGTGTTGCAATGGAAACAATGTATTATACTAAGAAGAATAGTCTAGAAGTTTGCTCCACATTTCCTATAGAATGAATATCTTTGCCTGCGGATTGGATGTTATTTAGAAGTATGTTTGAAGAAGTTATATTCCAATCTTGAGGCTCTGAAATGAAGATTTGAGTGACTTATGTTCACCAGTGTGAAAACTTCTTTTCCTATATGTTTGGTGGTGACAGGGAGAAAGTGTTATGCTCCACATTCCTCTGCATTGAAGTATTTCAGTCTGTAGTTCTAGAATCAAGTTTGTAATGATATTAAGTACCTTCAACTACAATGGCTCATGATTTGGTGGTCTGCAAGCTATCCTTTACTTATGACAGTGGCTGACAGTGTTGTTCTTGTGCTCTGATTTGAAGAATCTTCTTCACAAAGTGGTTAAAGATCATGCAGTTGTTCCTGGTGACTATAATGTTCTTGTGGATGTCTCTTGCTCATGTTCCTACCTTTGGATTGGTCTGTAAAGAGAAATTAGGATCATGGATGAAGTCTGTTCTTTGAAGACCCAATATTATCTCCAGTCCTGGCTGACATGGTTGAATTCATTATTTGCAGAATTCATTATTTGCGGAGATGCCTTGAAGATTGTATAAGCATGTCATGGCATGAAGGATTGTGATTGAGTCCTAACTAAGGTGTGGCATGATTTGCATACATCTTTACATCTATTCCTTAGCTAAATTTATGTTAGTTCCAGACCTATTTTATGTATGATTGTAATGCTGACCTTAGAGATTGATCCAATGGTTGATGAATGTAATGCCGACCTTGACGTACATTCCAAGGTTGATGAATTCTATAAAAGCATGTAATGTAGTTGTGAAAAAGGGTGTGTGATGCAAAGATGAAAAGATAAGTGCAAAAGTGTGAAAGAGAAGAGAAAAGAAGTTATATTGTGCTTCAATGGAACTGAACTCTGGCATGGAGTAGATGCTGCTTAATCAGGTCACCATTTTGGCAGTGAGCCACCCATAGGCAGTGAGCCATTCTTTGCAGTGAGCAATTTGGGCAGTGAGCCTTGTAGGTAGTAAGCCTCTATTTTTTGGTATTGTTATAACTCATATATCTATGTGGGCTAACACCCACCATGGTTTTTCCCTTTTAGGGTTTTCCACATAAAAATCTGGTGTCTATTGTGTTGGATGTGTGATTTTGATTAAGCTTATGGTTTCATGCTTTCATGGTTAAATCTAATTATAAAGTTATTGATGGTTTAATATTCATATGAAGCTAAGTTTTTGTGACAACTGATTCACCCACCCCTCTCAGTTGTTTGGTGTATTTCAACAATTGGTATCAGAGCAGGTTCCTCAGAAGAAAGCCTAATAGCTTGAGGAAGATCCAGGATGTCTTATAAAAGAGAAGCTCTGTAGTTTGATGGGACAAATTATGCTCTTTGGAAGGTATGAATGAAAAGCCATCTCCTTTGTCTTGGTTATAAAGTATGGAAGGCTGCAGAATCAAAATATACCATGCCTCAAAATGGTTTGACAACTGAAAATGAAATCAAAGAATATGAATTGAATATAAAAGCAAGAGATGCTCTGTTAATTGCCTTGACTGACACTGAGTTGATAAAAGTCATGGACCTAGAAACTACAAATGAGGTTTGGGAAAAGTTGAAGAATATGTATGAAGGAGATGATTCAGTAAAAGAAGCCAAACTTCAGGCTCTGAAAGCTAAATATGAAAGCTTGAAGATGAATGAAGATGAAAACATTACATCCTTCATGCAAAGGGTTGATGAACTTGTCAATGGAATAAAAGGAATGGGAGGAACCATTGGTGATAAGGAAATTGTGATGAAAATTCTTAGATCACTACCAAAGTCCTATAGTCACAAGGTAGCTGCAATTGAAGAATTTATGACTATAAAAACTATTGACAAAGATTAGTTACTTGGAAAGCTTACAGCCTTTGAGATGAGAGAATTTGGTGATGCCCTACCAAAAGTTGAGACAACTTTTAAAGCCAGTACTTCAGAAAATATCTCCAGAGCTGAGAAATATAAGGTGGATGATGACTTTGATGAAATTAAAGCTAACTTTGTTGACAAGTTGCAAAGAGGCTCCGGTAAGTTCAAAGGTAAATTACCTTTCAAATGTTTCTCATGTGGTAAAGTAGGTCATCATGCTTCCAAATGTCCTGAAAGAATTGAAAGAAATAGGAAAAGATTTGAGAGCAAGCCTAGAGCTCCAAATAAATGCTACTATGTTAGAGATTTTTATGATGAAGGTGTGACTGATGATGAATCTGATGATGCTAGTACTAGTGCAAATGAATGCCTATTTATTTCTATTAAAGAAGATCCCGTGTCTACTAATTCTACTAGTTGTGTGAAGCAAGAAAAACTAGTGGAAGAAAGTGCTTTGGCTATTCAGGTTGAGAAAGATAAGGATCAATGGATTATTGATAGTGGATGCTCACATCACATGACCAGTGATAAAAGTAAGTTCGTAAGTTTGGAAAAAAGTATGTTGGAGGACTAGTTAGGTTTGGAGATAATGCAGCTGGTAAGATTTGTGGAAAAGGATCTATTTCATTTGATGGAAAGCACAATACTAAAAATGTCCTATATGTGAAAGGTTTGAAGCATAATCTTTTGAGTGTTGGTCAGATGTGTGACAAATGATATGATCTAAGATTCAAAGACAATGGGTGCAAGATCATGAAAAGCTCTAGAACTGTGATTGCTACCGATAAGAAGACAAAAGGTAACATATATCAATTAAGAGGAACTAATGATTACTATTTATTGGCCCAAGCATATGAGAGTTGGTTGTGGCATAGAAGGATGTGTCATATAAACTTTGATAATCTAGTAAAGATAAGCTCAGGTCAGATTGTGAGAGATTTACCAAAACTTGTGAAACCCTCCAATACAATTTGTGAGGAATGTCAGTTAGGGAAGCAGACAAGAACAAGTTTCAAGAGAAAAGAGCAATTTTTTGTTGGTTTGCTAGATCTATTGCATATAGATCTCTATGGTCCTACAAGGGTAAGAAGTCTACAAGGTGATAGGTACTTCATGCTGCTTATTGATGATTATTCTAGAATGACTTGGGTTACTTTTCTAAGAGACAAATCATAACTCCTAGAGAAGTTCAAATCTTTCAAGGTAATGGTTGAGAATGAAATAGAGTTGAAAATCAAATGCTTGAGGTCAGATAGAGGAGGTGAGTTCACATCAAATGAATTCAACATTTTCTGTGAAGAGCATGGGATAAAGAGATAGCTATCTACACCTAGGACTCCTTAGTAGAATGGAGTTGTGGAAAGAAAAAATAGGACACTTCAAGAGGCTGCTAGAACAATGAAGAAGGAAGCAGTTCTGCTGGAAGTCTTTTGGAAAGAAGCAATACATACCATTGTCTACATTCAAAATAGAGTTCAAGTGAAAGGTAATGGTATTAAAACTCCCTATGAATTGTAGTATGGAAGAATTCCTATAGTAAAATATTTCAAAGTCTTTGGAAGCAAATGCTATATTAGGAGAGATGAAGATCTAGGAAAGTTTAATGCAAGGTGTGATGAAGGAATCTTCCTTGGATACTCTACCAAGAGTAAGGCCTACCAGTGCTATAACAAAAGGCTCAAAAAGATTGTTGAGAGTGCAAATGTGAAGGTGGATGAAGGCAAGGAAAGAATATCGGACCTGAGTTGCTATGAACTAGATGAACTTGTGACTATAGTGAATGAAGAAAAAGATGAGCAAGAAGATAGTCAAGATGAAGAAGAGGCTCCGAAAAGTGTTGACAAGACTCCTAGGTATGTAAGGATTAATCATTTTGAAGATCAGATTATAGGTGACAAAAACAAAGGTGTGCTGACAAGGAAAAGAGTTGCAGAAGAAGAAGTGAATTACTACTTGCTTTCAAAGGTTGAACCAAAAACTGTGAATGAAGCCTGCAATGATAAAAACTAGGTTAAAGCCATGGAGGAAGAACTAATGCAGATAGAAAAGAATGATACTTGGGAATTAGTCCTAGACCTACTGAAAAAAATGTTATTGGAACTAAATGGGTTTTCAGGAATAAGCTGAATGAGAATGAAGAGGTTGTAAGGAATAAGGCAAGGTTTGTGTGCAAAGGATATTCTTAGATTGAAGGAATAGATTTTGTAGAGACTTTTGCTCTAGTAGCTCAGATTGAAGCAATCAGAATATTTCTAGCATTTACAGCCCACAAATATATCAAAGTGTATCAAATGGATGTGGAGTCAACATTTCTGAATGGTGAGTTGGAAGAGGAAGTCTACATTTCTGAATGGTGAGTTGGAAGAGGAAGTCTACATTGAGCAACCGAAAGGTTTTAAGTTATCAGATCAAGATGATATTGTGTGCAGGTTGAAGAAAGATTTATATGGACTCAAGCAAGCCCCTAGACCCTGGTATGCAAGGTTGGATACGTACTTATTTCAATTAGAGTTCAATAAAGGTACTACTGGCAGTAATCTTTATTTCAAGATTAATGGTGATCAAATTTTGATTATTAGAGTCTTTGTTGATGATATCATCTTTAGACACAATGAAGGTATGTGTACGAAATTTGTTGGTGAAATACAAAAAGGGTTTGAGATGTCCATGTTTGCTGAGATGAATTTCTTTCTAGGTCTACAGATCAATCAATCAGATAAATGAATCTTCATATCTTAGTCTAAGTATGTGAAAGAGTTGTTGAAGAAGTTTGGGATGGAAGACTCTAAAATGGTATGTACTCCCATGGTGACTAGCTACAAGTTGAGAAAAACTAATGAATCATCGAAGACTGATAAAAAAAGTATAGATCCATGATTGGAGGATTGCTTTATCTAACTCAAACTAGACCTTATATTATGCATGTAGTTTTTCTTGTTGCAAGATTTCAAGTAGATCCAAGGGAATCACATGTGATGGCAGTAAAAAGAATCTTGAGGTATTTAAATGCTACTCTAGATCCTGGCTTATGGTATCCAAAGGACAATGATTTCACTCTTGGTGCTTATACAGATGCAGATTGGGCCAGAGATGTTGATGATAGAAAGAGTACAAGTGGAGGTGTCTTCTTCTTGGGTAATAGATTGGTTTCATGGCTAAGCAAGAAACAAGATTAAATCTCTTTGTCAACTACAGAAGTAGAGTATATTGTAGTAGCATGTTGTTGCACTCAAGTGTTATGGATGAAGCAGACTTTGAGGGACATAAGAATTGTATATGAAGACCCATTTGAAATCTTTTGTGACAATACAAGTGCCATAAACATTTCAAAGAATCCAGTGATGCACTCAAGAACAAAGCACATATCAATAAGGTATCACTTTTTGAGAGAGAAGGTGACAGAGAATGAAGTAAAGTTGGAATATCTATCCATAAAGGATTAGATTGCAGACATTTTCACTAAGCCTCTGCCTAAAGATACCTTTGAGTATCTTAGAGAAAAGTTAGGGGTCATCACCCCTCTTGCTTTGAACTAAGATGCATAGGAATGCATCAATCCAATGGTAATCAAAGTATCATTCTTTGATCTGGATTGATGTTTTGAGGGCTACCTCTTAGGGGGAGTAGCTATATGTTTCTAATAAAGTAAGTGTTGATAACAGAGAAAGTTCAGTGGATCAGAGCAGCAACATGCAAGTATGTGCCCTTTGCCATTGATGTCAAAGGGGGAGAGAAATCATGTGAAAAACTCAGGGGGAGAAAGAGTGCAGATGTGTAAAAAGAAATGGGGAGTATCTTGTCTTGATGGTCATTAAGTTTTTCACATCATATGTTGCCATCAATGACAAAGGGGGAGATTGTTGCAAGTATGTGCCTAGCCGGTGTTGTCATTGATATCAACATATCTATGTTGTTATTGGTGTCAACTGTGCTCTTAATTTGTTGCCTACTTGTATGGAGTGAGATGATTTGTATTTACTTATGTAAGTGATCCTGATGTTGAGGATATTGAGAAAATTAGCCCCTCTGGTGGTAACAGTGTGTTGTAGTGGAAACAATGTATTATACTTAGAAGAACAGTCCAGAAGTTTGCTCTGCATTTCCTGTAGAATGAATATATTTTCTTGAGGATTGGAAGTTATTTAGAAGTATATTTGAAGATGTTATATTTCAAGCTTGAGCCTCTGGAATGAATATTTGAGTGAGCTATGTTCACCAGTGTGAAAACTACTTTTCTTGTATGTTTGGTGGTGACAGGGAGAAAGTGTTATGCTCCACATTCCTCTGCATTGAAGCATTTTAGTCTGCGGTTCTAGAATCAAGTTTGTAATGATATTAAGTGCCTTTAACTACAATGGTTCATGATTTGGTGGTCTGCAAGCTATCCTTTACTTATGACAGTGGCTGATAATGTTGTTCTTTTTTCTCTAGTTTGAAGAATATTCTTGACAGAGTGGTTAAAGAATGTGCGGTTGTTCTTGGTGACTACAATGTGCTTGTGGATGTCTCCTGATTGTGTTCCTACCTTTAGATTGGTCCACAAAGAGAAATTCAGATCATGGATGAAGTTTGTTCTTTGAAGACCTAGTATTATCTCTAGTCCTAGCTGACTTGGTCGAATTCATTATTTGTGGAGATGCCTTGAAGTTTGTAGAAGTGTGTCATGGTGTGAAGGATTGTGATTGAGTCCTAGCTAAGTCATGGCATGATCCACATACATCTTTACATCTTTTCCTTAGCTAAATTTGTGTTAGGTCCAGACCTACTTTATGTATGATTGCAATGACATTGATCCAATGGTTGATGAATGTAATGCCGACCTTGATGTACATTCCAAGGTTGATGAATTGTATAAAAGCATGTAATGTAGTTGCGAAAAAGGGTGTGTGATGCGAAGATGAAAAGATAAGTGTGAAAGTGTGAAAGAGTAGAGCAAGGAAGTTATATTGTGCTTCAATGGAACTGAACCCTGGCATGGAGTAGATGCTACTTAATCAGTTCACCATTTTGGTAGTGAGCCACCCATAGGTAGTGAACCATTCTTTGCAATGAGCAATTTTGGTAGTGAGCCTCTATTTTTCAATATTTTTATAACTTATATATCTCTATGGGCTGACAACCACCATGGTTTTTCCCTTTTAGGATTTTCCACGTAAAAATCTGGTGTCTACTATGTTGGATGTGTGATTGTGATTAAGTTTATGGTTTCATGCTTTCATGGTTAAATATGATTATAAAGTTATTGATGGTTTAATATTTTGTGACAACTGATTCTCCCCCCTCTCAGTTGTCCAGTGTATTTCAACACTTAGTTTCTAAGGGATGGGAATGAATGTATTTGCACACACTTGGATCTTTGGAATATGGATGGTTATTATAGCTTTTGATTTTCATTCCTTCATCATGTTGTTATGTTTATTTGGCCTAATATGTGGGTGTACGTAGAGATTCTGGGCTCGTGAATTATATTTATCTTTGGAATGATCAGGAGAATTCTCCTAGTAGAGTCATCATTTTTTGTACCTTGCACACATGCCCCACTTTTTGCATGGGCAAAATGGGGACCCCCTCTTTTTCTTGAATCTTTTGGTGAGTTTCTCAGCTTCTTTTAGGTGTTTCAACTTTTTATGAGTGCTCTAAGTCTTGGTTGAGTAGATTGGTTTGATTGTACAAGTTCATGATCCATTGCATTAAGTGGGCATATTTTAACAATTTCTTGGGTCTGAGTTGTCTCACCTAGTTTTATATGCATTTGGATGCTCTTAGAAGTCCTAGTTGGCTTGTATGTTTTGGATGCACTTGTTTGTTACCACATGTCTTATTTAAGTCAATTGGATATTTAGGAGTCTATTAGGTTGGTTTTGATATTTTTTGGGTTTAATGAGTCTTGATAAAGTATGTGCTTCATTTTTTCATTTGGTTTTTAGTTTGCATGAAGTTGTGGTGAATGGTCCTGTCTCATTTTATCATGCTTATAGTCATATTGACAAGTCTTTCATGTTTGAGTGATTGTATTTTGAGGCCTTGTTGACTCTTAAAAAGAAAGGACATTTATTGTTTTAGAGAATGGGGTTGATTGTGATGATCAATTCATGTTTATTTATTGCTTCATCTTCACATATAAAATTAAGAGCATAATCCTTCATATTTGTAGAGTCTTAGGAGGTGTCAAGATGACTAAATGTATGAATGCATTAATGTGGTATGCTTAGCTTTTATCATGTCATTATCATTAGTTATGGGTCTATTAGAAGACCAAGGGCTTGATAAAGGTCACATTGTTGATGTGAAATAATAATAAAGTGAAACCATTAGCTGGAAGTGAAGAAAACAATCCATGCAAGGGTGAAAAGAACACAATTCATACAAGGTTCTAAAATTGCCTACTGATGTCATAGTCAAACAATGTATACATGGTCATAAAATCCACAAAACCTTGAGAAAAATATTATAATTAGCTAAAAGACTTGAATGAGAATGTTTTCTAAGTATCCTAAATGCAAAATTCAATCATTGTTTCACCTAAAATGGTCAAAAAATAGTCCTAAAACAAAATTTTGACAACCCAGAAATCCTAGGACAGCCATGAAGAGTTGAATTTCTAATTTTGTTTTGACCCACACAATGCATTAGAAGTGTATTACCAGATAATAGGAGGCTTCATCAGGTAGAGAATATGGAAATTTTGAGAGGATGCATCAAGAAACCAAAGGAATCAAGGGGAAACCACAAATTTAATGACAATATAGTCCCAATTAAAACATCACTCTAGAAATATCAGCAAAGATAAACAATTAGTAATTAAGTCATATCTCAGAATCTATAATCTAAGTATAGATAATTTCATGTGGAGATATAAAAACTATTTTTTGCAGCTTCCCCAAAAATATTTAAAAAACCTAGATCATAAAATAAAAGTTATGGATGTCGCAACACTATTTTTTCTCATGATAGGTTTACCAGTTTTTTAAAAAAACTCGTTTTAATAATTATTTTCTAAATCCATGATGGAAAATGGATATGATTTGATATGTATTGACTTAAAATGATTTTTTAATGATTAAATTGATGCTTGGCTTTGTTGGTTGCAGGTCTAAGAGGTTGGAATTATGAGGAGACCAACTAGAGCTATCATGGAGAGATGAAAACCTAGAGGCACCCTGTTGTCCCAGTTATGGAGAAACTTGATTTTCATTCCCAAACCACTGTTTCACTTACAAAATGAATCCAAGATGATGTCAAGGATAATTAATACAAACTCTAGGAGCTGCTACAACATGAAAATCAGACCTAAGCTACTGTTGTGCATACACATTTGGAGCCCAAAATGATGGAAAATTAAGGAAATGAAGCCATGCAACTATTGGAAGATGAATTGTGCCACCTTATACCTGATTCACAGCCAAGGACATGACTGATACAACCTTCTAGAAGTTCCCCACTTGTTGTTCCAAGTCTAAGATGGAGATTTGAGGTGGAAAAATGGAGAAATCATGAAGTATGAAGGCTGGAAATGAACTTTTAATGCCAAAATTGGTCACTAACAGCTGCATATTCATGTTTGCACATGGAAAATAGATAGCTACAACTACGTATGATGGATAAATGACTTACTATAGCTACATATGTCCACTTTATGAATATTTGTCATATTACAACTTGTTGGAGTTGTAATTGCAAATAATAAATGCTTGGAGATGTAGTTGAAAATATTTAATACCTTTGGCTTCCAAAAGTTACTTTTTGTCATATTTAGAAAACTTAGTCACAAAAAGTAAATTAAAATATTACTTTTTGATACTAATGGAAGCTTTTTGAGGAAGTTACATGGTATGAAGTGGAATACTCCTTGCTACCAAAATGGACTTTTGTGTTTAAGCAACAAATGTGAGCCATTGGATTTTAGAGTAAAAACTTAGTATGGAAAAGATGATTAGAATATGTATACAGCTGAAACTCATTGTAAGAAAAGAAGAAGAAGTGAGAATTGGTGAATAACTATTGAGTTCTTGTTGGTGTTTTGAGAAAAAACTCATTGAAACTCATTGGAAAGCATTTGTACTATTGGGATTTGAGAGCAAATACATAGTATTTTCTAATTTTTCATGATATTTTCATGGTTTTCTCCACACCAATTTTAGGAATGGTTGATATTTATCAATATTTTGAGCTTCATACAAGTTTAGTTCATAGTTTCTAGTCAAGATAGTGAATAGAAATTGTTGAGATTTGTTGAACTTATCATCTTACAAGTTTGTTTCATGGTTTCTAAACACCAAGTTAGGTAATTCTTTCATTTTCAACTGAAGATACATGGATACTTGATGAGTTTGAAAAGTATTCATACCACTAGTAGTTTTCTGATTGTAAATTACCTTGTGTGGTTAGCCTAAATACCCATAAATTCATCACTAATTATTGCACCTCCTTGAAACTTGAATGTTGGGTTTTCATCATCAAATCAAGGATGGTTAAATGTGTTTGTGAACTTGTCTACCCATTATTGAAGCTGAAATGATGGAATGGGTTTAATATTTAGTTAGATTTCTTATTATCTTTTCTCTATCTTGCCTTGATTTTGCACTTTTTTTATTAGATTTGGTTAATGTAGAGTTAGAATAGGGCTTTCAAACTTACACATTACTATTGTATGGTTGATATTTTATGAATGAAAGTTGATGTATTTTTGGTTATGAGCTGAAATGATAAAGTTCATGACAGTATATGTTTATATTAGTTTGTATATATATTTCTAAATCTAAAAATGGATTGGTTTTTTATCAAATTTGGTTAGTGTATAGTGAGAATAGGGCTTTCAAACTTACATATTACTATCAAGTAAGGTTGATATTTTATGAATGCAAGTTGATGTATTGTTGGTTATGAGCTGAAATGATACATTTTATTAAAATATATGTTTATATTAGTTTATATATACATTGCTAAATCTAAAAATGGATTTGTTTATGTGTAAGTTAACCTTGTTTGTTGGAGTTTGTCCAAATTCATGTAGGCCCCTTGATTGGAACATAAAAGGACATCATACAATTGAGTTATCTTGTGAATGCCAAGACCTAGCTATATAGACCTTGGGGTAGTCATTTTCCATTCTTTTGGGATTGGGAGAGATAAGATACTTGGTATTTTATCTAGGATTGTTGCATGCAGAAATACCCATCAACAACATCCTCACAAGTCATTTATGGAAATAACTTTTCTAGTACCATGATACCTAACATAAATGAGATCTACATATCACCCCCAAATAGATGGCCAAACTAAAATTATCAATAAACTCATGGAGACTTATTTATGCTACTTTGTTTTAGATCACTAACATCATTGGACCAATTGGTTATCATTGGATAAATGGTGGTATAATACCACTTATCACATAGAAACCAAAACAACACCATATGAAGCCATATATGGTCAACCTCCACCATCTCCTTAGATTTACATTGTAGGTGGTTTCAAGTTTCTGATAGTGGATTCCACCCTTTACACATATGGAACCATTCTCTTCACCCTAAAGAACAACCTACACCTAGCACAAAATCACATGAAGCAATAGGACATTCAACACATTTCAAAGCACACTTTCACCATCCATGACATGGTTTCCATTTTATTGCAACTATACAAAAAACTCTCCTTGAAGATAAAACATAAACATAACTTGCACCTAATTTTTACAAGCCCTATAAGATTTTGTAGAAAATTGGTTCCATTTCAAACAAGTTGGAGCTCCCTTCTTTCAAAATCTAGCTATTGTTTCATGTTTCTTTCTTGAATAAGGATCTTGGTCACTAGGTTTGAGAGATCCAAAGAGAGCTCACCTGAATCTTCAAATGTATCTCCCTTTCTTATCCTAAATCCATTCCATCCCTTGATTGTACCTTAAAAATTGTTAAAAACCTCATTTAATTATGTCAATAGTAGATATAATATTGTAGTCACTTTTGGAATTAGATGGGTCTTATCTTTCAAGTTTTCACTAACAAATGATATGTAGAAACACATTTTTGACTACAAGAATCACTTTCATTATAACCAACAAGCTCTTCATGAGGCTCCATAGAAGTTTTTGTCAACTCCAGAGATCCTTAGCAAAACTACTACAGAAGATCAAGAGGTGCTACCAGCATTTTGGAGCTATACAACAGACTCCAGATATTTTGAAGAAGATTGCATTAGAGCATGCTAGCACATACCCCATGAATTGTTGCAAGATGAAGTGAATTTCAATTTCCTATTTTCATTGATCTATTGAAGAAAAGAAATAACCAGTTGACTATTCATTCAAAAGTTATAGAATTTTGCCAAACTATTGCTTTGTGATGTTACTTTTTAATCAACATCTTTCATGAACTATTTAAACTTAAGTTAAACTATTGTATAAAGTGGCATAGTCAGTGCCACTCTATAATTTCCTTTAGTCTCTACATGAATTTTTCTAGTAGTAGTTGCATGTTCAGGATGATGAATAAATGATTTTGTATCTGATACAAAATTGTAGTAGAAGAATAAGACTCTAGAGATACCTATCAGCAATTATAACTGATATATATATAGAAGGAAGCCACAAAATAGATATAGTTATTTTGTTGATTTTTGTTAAACGTATATCTTTTTGAGAAATCAGAAATAAAAGGTAGGTAGTTCTACATTTGTGTGTGTTGGAATGTTGAATTGGTATTTCTCTGGAGGTGTGGAGCAAGGTCTCACTCCCACCAAAGGGGAGGGGATTGGTATTTAGCGCATTAGATTTCCTATTTTGTCAAATTTTTGAATTGCTTAGCTAGATTCATTTCTTTTCTAATTTTTAGATAGATTTAATGCTTTATTATATTTGTTGTTTTCATACATCTCTGTTAAAATAGTTTTGTTCCTACAGTTGTCATTTTTAGATTCCTAGATTATAAATTTTCTCAAGAAAGTATTTAGATGCATGATCACAGATAGATAAGAAAAATTTTGATTTCTGGAAGTAGTATAAGGAGGACTGCTAGTTATAGACTTTACTGTAGATAGCCATTGACACGCATTGGATTTGAAAACTTAGACAATTATTCTATTTAAATACAAGGTGTACAATGACCCTCGTCAAGGTTTAGGACCAACTTTCATCACCTGAGTTGTATACAGAAGGATCTATTCTCTTGGCACCTAAGTCTACCCTTGATAGATGATTATGCCACCTTTTCAACTACACCATCACTGGGGTCCTCATCCAATGGCATGACATGCAACTAGAGGATGTAAACTAGAAACTCCTCTTCCAACTATAATAATTTTCTCATCTCAATCTTTAAGGATCAAGTTTTTTAAGGGGAAGGACATGTTAGGACCTATAGTCCTAACTAATGCTTCATAACTATTTTGTAGTATAAATTATTATTAATAAAAGCATTAGATGCATATGTTTTGTAAGTTATCCCTTTTGCTAAGGTATGTTCATCACATATGCATGGGAAGAAGTGGTTCTATTGGATAGTATTACTTTAAACAAAGGGTTTAGATAAAAGATAAGACATTGTTAGATTGAATAGGGTTTTTTATCTATCTAGTTCTTTCCTATCTTGTTCTCTGCTTTAGCTCTCTTCACACTAGGTTAAGTTTACTTAGGGACTTTTTCACTTTATCCCATATTGGTTGTGGTTTTAGTCTCTTAGGTGGAATTGTTGAACACACAAAGGTACTGAGAGGGGGGGTAAATCAATACATAATAAAATTACTTTATCTTTAGTAGCATCCAAACTTATGTGAACATTCAAGACATGATAAATTCAAGAGCACAAAAGCACACAACCATAACACTAGATTTACATGAAAAACCCAAGAAGGGAAAAACCTTAGTGAACAAGCTGCTTGGATCTACTATCAAAATTTAGTCTCACAAATAAAAATAGGATTACAATTATTTATGGACTACAACCCAAAGGAAGTTGTAACTCTCTAAACAGTTACAATATTTACAATACTTATCTCAAGGTTCTTCATACAACAAGAATACTGATCACTTCAGCCTCTACACTATTATTTATCTTCCTTATAACAAAAATACTAATCTCTGCAACATCAAAACATAATCAGGAATCCCACTTTATCATTGTAGAGCTCATCATATCTTTCACAATATAATTATATTACATGAACTAATCCGTAGCACTTTTCATCATCATATCTCCTAATGTAAGTTTATTCACACAATATCAATTATACCTTATCATTCATCATATACACCTTCCAATGCTCTTGATTCTTCATATATATCCTCTACAAGCTTCAAGAAACTTTCTCTTTAGTCGGCCAAAATAAAATGTGTAACATGAAATGTGTAGTGGCCATATAAGTTGGCTCCCAAACATATGCAGTAACTAAAATTCTAATGTGGTTCAAGAAAAAAGCATAACCAAGACCTATCTAACCTTAGCATACTCTTCCACCCTAGTGCACACTTCAAAACATATGCCATAACCATTAGCAAACATCAGGTCAGCACAGTTAGCCCTTACTCTTACATTTAACTCTAGATGAAAAGTAGTACCAGAGGAGATAAAATTACATCATGAGGACCACTTGCATATAATTATGTGACTTGTAAAATGTTCCTTTATATTTCTCTTATTATCTCAAGATGTTTCATGCTAGCACAAACACTAGGTCTCTGATGATGGTATCCTTAGCAACTTTTGTTTGCTCAGTCTTAAGATAAGGCTATGAAGAAAATACTTGCAGTGAACACACTTACTTGAAACTTGATTATCACATACCTCCCAGTCATAAGAACTTGTTATACAATCAACAAGACCAATTGTCATTGTTACCCAGATTTTGACTGAACCTCAATCAGCTAGACCTTATTGTTTTAAATAGGGAAGTGAGATTCATTTTCTATACTTTCCAGTGTTACATTCAATTGTATAAGCAAATTCAGAAAATTAATCTTTATTGAATGTAAAAATATCCATTTGTCTCACACAAGCCATGAGATTAGCTTTTGCTTATTCAATACAAATTGAGAAAAGCATATACATGAATAAGTAATGAAAGTAAATAAGGGAGTATAGAATGAGGGTAACCAATCATTGCCTAAATGACTGGTCTATCTAGCCAGTGGAGTTGTTGACTCAAGCAACCTTAGTCCGTTGTCTTGTTTCCCTGCAAAAGATGAGAATAAGATGTTAGAGCAATGTTGCTCTAAGCAATGACTGACTACATTCATTATATACGCATTCATTATGCATGTATAGGCTTTTCAACAAGATGCATAAAATCAATCATGCATACCTTGTATGTACTAGAGAACTACTAAAGTTGTCTAATGCATCCAGGGTATGCATTTGTTTTTATTAACAAGTTTTCTTCATGTGCAGATACAGGTATATTTAATTTTCTGTTTGATTCATTAGCTTACATTATGAGTGGAGAAAATGTGGCTCCCACAAGGGTTGAGCCCAACTCATAAACATTGCAGAAGATCTCATATATGTTCAACAGAAACAAGGATCAACTTGTATAATAAGAGTTATTCATACACTTGTATAAGGAGCAGATAGGCTCTATGTAAAAAAGTGAATTTTCATGATATAATGCAATTGGAACAACTTGTTGCTCATCATAGTGTCTTTATAACAACATCATCAAAAGATAATAGCATCACTATTAGTTGGGATAGTTGAATTTTCTAAGATAGTCAGTCATTGACTGTCATCTGTCAATAGCATGCATAAGGCAGACATCAAGCAAGACAAATGAAATGTTATGAATTTTTAGGACAGCTAAAGTCATGGAGATAGCCACAGAAGTGGATAAACAAATGCATTAGGTGCCTTGAGTTTTCTGAGAAGTCATGATTAAACAATCAAAATTTCTAGCGTCTAGAATAATAAAGAAACAAGTAAATATAGAGGCCTTAGATCTGCCAAGGTAGGATGTTAACTAGTTTGACTAAGATAGCATACAGAAGGACTTGTATCTTCATTTGTTTGCTAAGTAGAAGATGAAAACATATGTAAGAAGAGACAGGATCAGCTTGCAGGAACAGTCTTGTTAGAGTTGAGGAACAATCATAAGACTAAATGATTGTTACAAGCCCTACGGATCAGCATAAAGAACAATCAAATGTGATAAAAGACAAAGTGTAGACAGTTAGCAGATTGAGAAAAATAGTCAATCTGGACTATTACAAATAGAACAACTAGCAAAGATAAAGCAAGTTTGTCTTGTAAGAAGATACATAATAGTCCTTGCAAAGATGACTGCCAATAGCATGACAACACCACATAGAGGTGGTCATTTCAAAGATTTGAGAGAAGGTACAATAGTCACAGTTAGAGTATCAATGGATAGTGACTGTCAGTAATCAACAGGAGTAGTCAAGTGTGCACTTGCAAATATCTAATGTTACATCTATAGAAACAGTTACAACAGTGAGCAAAATCTTCAGAAACAGTCATGCACTGAAGGATAGCAATCAAGGAAGAAATGGAACAACTTCATGGTTTTCAAGTATTTGTCGGTAGTCTTGATAGTCAACAATCATAAGAGGTGCCATGAAGGCTCAAAGGTCTCTAAGACCATCATCAGAACGCATCCATAGTAGTCAAAACAAAGAGAACATCACTTAGTCATCATATGGCACTGTTGACCATTATGAAGTATAGAAGCATGAAAATAGCTATGATAACTTATAAGACCATCATAGAAGTCACTGTCAAAGTAATAATGAACAAAGAAACAACTTGACAGAGAAGAGATAAGCAACAATATAGGAGTTGTCAAAGATACATACCAGCTACAAACCCTAGCTGAAGGAAATTGTTTTGTTTTTTCAAAATGCCATTTTCTTGCAAAATATAGACCTGAACAAGTGTTTTCCTCAGGGCCATTCAAAATACAGTGAGGGTTTTGGTAAAACCCTAAGGTGTAAACTTCATTGGAGAAGGTAGAGAGAAATGCAAATTTTCATACTTTCTGTAGCTCATGCATTGAAGAAAAATAGTCATTTATGCATAAACTAGAAAATATCTATCTCATACAGAAAACAAAAGAATGAAGCTTTTAACATATACAATGACAGTGTCAAGTGTTCACCTCAGAATGGTAACAAAACATAATACAGAAAGCAAAAAAAGTCACCTACAGGAAAACCCTTGTTTTCCATTTTTCAAAAATGCTTTGTCATTGCAGGAGTAAACTAAATTGAGCAGTTCAGACCATGGTCGTTCAGTCCAAGTATAAAGTTTTTGTGTTTCCTAGAAACCCTCATCACAAGAGTTAAGAGAGAAGAATTTGCTGTGTTGCATCATTTTTAGCATAGTAATAGCCATTTTTGGAGGTCCAGAAAGAAACAGAGCTTATCATAACCATGCAAAATATAGAGGAATCCTACAGAAAACTTCGTGTATACAGAAGTGAGATTTTCCTGACAAAAAGAAACACTCATATATACACAGAAAGATAGTTTGTTACCATGGCCGTTCATTACAGAGCAAGGGTTTATTATTTTCTTGAAACCCTAACTGAAGAGGCAAAAAAAATAATAGCAGATACAGAAAAATATATTTTTTGCCATACCTCAGAAAAAGATAGGTTCACAGAAAAGAAATTTATAGCAATGCAGTGAGTTAAAAGCTTCGGAAATCTTGAAATTTTTGTAGTTTTGTTTTAGAAATGGAAGTTTAACTGACTCACCTTGAGTTACAGAGTCTTTCCATGTATTTTTCAGTTGAAAAGTTTAGAGAAAACAACATAAAGACATCTTCAGGAGCCTTAGCTACAAACCCTCATGGCGGCGCGAAATGGCAGAGCAACTTTTCAAGAAGACAACAATGCAAAAAAGTGAAGTTCCAAATTGCTTTTTGTTAATTAGGGTTTCAAAGCCCTAATGTACCCGATGGCTTCATTTCCCTTTTTTGCATTTTATTTTGCATAGCATTTAAAATAGCCGTGGCCCAAAACATTGTAGAGTGTGATCCCTAGGAGTGTGCCATGAGGTGGCCATGGGATATTTTATGACTTTGGTTAAGTCTCTATTTCTTTTGTTTTAGGCTAAGCACTTCGGTGCCTTTTTGTTTTATCTTGTATTTATTACTCCTTGCAAATATCATATACTGTAAAATGATGGCCTTAAGTGATGAAATTATGAGTCATTTAAGAGTTATTGTTAATTTCTATTGCAAGGGAGAGTGTTGTGAGACTTTATTGTCATTGAGGGAATATGGTTGGAGTGTAGAGGAGTTGACGGACACATGCCTTTGTTGTAGCATCTTTTTCTACCTTGGAGGAGAGAGTGTTGGACTAGGTCACATTGACAGTTAGTAGTTGTCTTGACTACTTGGAGAGTATCTAGGAGGGCTTAATTGCTTTTTAGAGTCCTTTTTAGACTTTTTGTCATGAGCCATAATGTTTGGTCAAGTCCTAATGGACTTTTTCTTGTAGTTTGGGCATGTTTGGAGAGGATTTAGGCCTTGGATTGTAGGCTTTTTCTGGGCATCCGACCCAAATCAGTTGGGTTTTACTATTTTGGTGGAACCACTTAGAGGGATATAGTCATTTTTATTGACTCATTATAGTTAGTTCTGATTATGCTACTTACAGAGACTTGTGATTTTTGATCCTTTCTCTAGATTTTGGCAATATTTGTAACTCATGTTACCAGTTCACTTGATATGATATACAGAGAGAACCTTGGAGATCGTTGATTGGAAGTTGTGCCTATCTATCTTATGCATTTTAGTGTTCATTATCTGATTTGATGGAGTTAACTGTGAAGTAAGTCTATTTCCTCTTGATTTTGTCTTGGAAAAGAGCCTTTTTGCAGAAAGTACTTATATAGGTTACAAGTTGTGTTCTAGTTATGTGTTAAGATTAAGTGTGAAAGTACTTTTCCTCTTAAAATTTCTGCAAATATAGACCTGTTTGTGAAACATTTATGCAGAGGTATAACTGAAAGGTTGTGCAATAGTTATTTCAATCGCATTAGCAAGTGTTTGAGTTGTTATTTCATATTCCTCATTTAAGATAGGTGTATCATCCTTAGAGTTAAGTTTCAGTTGTAGAACAGAGTTTTTCTTACCCTTTTCTTCGTCAAGATCATAGAATAGTAATGTTTTAGGGGATATAAAGTTAGGAATCCAGCCTTCTCCGAAGGTTGACCTCTACCATTAAGTGACCCGCAGCTTTGGAGGTCTTCCCATGTTTCACCAAATAGACTAATTTCTGCAAATTAGTCAGGGTGCAGATTTAGGTGATAATAGTCATTGTGCGGTGTACTACGGTAACATTAACTCTCTTCTTCTATTTGCACTATACAGCACCAAGGCATGTCTTCACAAATCTAACTCTAGAGAAGCATCTGCAGTACATATCATTGCTTGAAACTTAAAATGTACATACTTGTTACTCATGTCTACGTATCCTCCAAGCTGCAGCATCATATCTTCATCTGTGAAGAAATGTGGAGCATTCTCTAGTCAATTTCATTACTATTTTCATTCTTCTATCCTCCAAACACTTTGTGGTGAACAATATGATCTCAATTTGAAACATATATACATGAAAGTAATAATTATCCATTTGTCCTATATGTGGGCTCATATCTTCAGATGCGGTAGCGTGTGGTATATTATTTTAAACCTGTAACACCTTTCCTAACTTACACTAAACCAATTCTTCTTCAAGTTTTTGCAATTTTATTCATCAAGTGTCGATCATCATGAGTTCATATCTTCATCATGCAGAAAAAACCCAACACTACTAATCATGGTCTTCAAACATAAGTATATCAGGAATGTTAACTTACATATGAACTTTAGTAGATAAGATATGACAGTGTATAGATAATACTGATCCATATTCTTTACTTCACAATTCTCTGATCATCATTGTTAGTCTACTCCTCTGATTTCCTCCACACATTTTCATCTCTTTACTTGTCTAACTCATAATTCTTATTTTGCTATCTTCATTCATCATTATACTATTGCAATCTCTTAGTCATCACTTGTACCATTCTTCTATACCGCAACACTTCATACTACTGTTGACATCAATGACAACTTATATATAATAGTCTCCCCCTTTGACATTGATGGCAACACATAACCTGATATGCATGTATTTCTCCCTCTTTGACATTAGTGACTAAGGGCTAGTGGTTTTCTTTTGTTCCAGAAAAAAAAGGCTCCCCCTGTTTGAATTATTCCTTATCCTAATCAACTCCCCTTGAGTCTTGGCTTTTATGTCTTCAAAACTGATGTAGAAAAATTGTTCTTCTAGATTCTATGTACAATATGCCTTGTTCATATTATAATAACACTGCTTATTCTTATTTTATTCACAACATGTCTATACAATCATCAAAATTTGTTTTACCTTCAACAAATCTCCAATTTACTTAGAAGGTAGAACTTTATTATAGATTACCTTTAATTGGGTAATAATTGTATCCTAGTTCTTCTTTGTAGATGCCAAAATGTGCAATTGGCTCTTAAGTTGAATGTACAAATCTTCTTCTTCCTCAAAGTGGATGGCACCTTCACCTTTTGTGAAGTAAGTCCATTTCCTCTTGATTTTGTCTTGGAAAAGAGCCTTTTTACAGAAAGTACTTATGCAGGTTACAAGTTGTGTCTAGTTATGCGTTAAGATTAAGTGTGAAAGTACTTTTCCTCTTAAAATTTCTGCAACCATAGACTTGTTTGTGAAATATTTATGCAGAGGTATAACTGATAGGTTGTGCAAAAGTTATTTCAATCACATTAGCAAGTGTTTGAATTGTTATTTCATATTCCTCATTTAAGATAGGTGTATCACCCTTAGAGTTAAGTTTCAGTTGTAGAACAGAGTTTTTCTTACCCTTTTCTTCATCAAGATCATAGAATAGTAAAGTTTTAGGGGATACAAAGTTAGGAAGCCGGCCTTCTCCAGAGGTTGACCTCTGCCATTAAGTGACCCGCAACTTTGGAGGTCTTCCCATGTTTCACCAAATAGACTAATTTCTACAAATTAGTTAGGGTACAGATTTAGGTGATAATAGTTTTTGGCACGCCCAGTGGGACCGTTCGATTCTGAACAGTGCTATGTTACAATCATATTGCTGGTTTTGATATGCTACCAGCATTATCAAGCCTTTAAGAGGTAATTTTCTGCATATCTAGCGACTCATACTGAGAAAGGACAAGTAGATCAGTGTTGTTACATGTTTTTAGGAGAAAAATACAAAATCAGAGTTTGAGTTCCTTTGATTATTTGTAGCTATTTCCACCTAGAAGACAAAGTAGAACTGTGGTAAGGACTCTAGTTTCAAAGAGAATCCAATCAACCCCACCAAGTTTTAGACCAGTAGTACCTATAGTTCCTGTACCGGTCTAGGCAAACCCACCTCCAGCTGTTCCAATGGCAAGGAATTAGCCGTTTGTGGCTTTTGATGGGGTCAGCCCATTAAACTTGACAGTACATGATAATATACCCATGGTAGATTTGAAGAGCCTACCCTATTTCACTGGGGAGGATCAAACTACCCCAATCGAACACATCAGAGACGTAGCTTCTCTATGTGGTGTTCAACATGTAACTCAAGAAAATGTAGCCATCAGGCTGCTGGCTGTCTCATTTAAAGGTAAAGCATTATAGTGGTTTAGGAGTTTACTAGTGCAAACCATTGCAACTTTGGATGATCTGGGTGATAAGTTGAACAAGCAATTTCAAGATAAGTCTGGTAACTTATCGCTGGTTGAATAGTTGACTACAATAAAGAGAGCTCCCTAGGAGCAAATGATGGATTTCAATTTCCAGTTTCAGAAGACATGGAACAAAATTCCTATCACGGTAAGACCTTCATCAGAATATGCATTTCTGTATTAAAGCTCTTAATAGTGATATTTTAGTAATGATATAATCAATGGGAGGTACAAGTTTACCTGATGCATATGAAATAGCTATTAGAGCATAAAATAGCCTAATTCAGGTTGGGAAAATAGCACCTAGACCACCAGTGCCCATTTTTCCTAAGATTCAAGCTTCAATGCCTTTGTCGATCCCATCTTTTGCCCCTTTACCTGCTACAGCAACATTGACAAGTATTGCCAATCTTGAGACTATTGTTTCCAGCTCTTCACAAGAGTTAAGAGATTAAAAATAACCAACAGCAAATAGAGAACATCCTACAAACTTTTGGGAATGAGCTGGTGAACATCAAAAAACAATAGTCCCAGAGCAGACAACCTTATCAGCCACACAACCAAGGGCAAAATCAGCCTTATCAAGGGCAAAACCAGCCATACCAGGCCAATAGGTTTCCATATCAAAGCAATTACCAGGGTGCCAGGCAGAATGTGAACCAAAGGCCTTTCCAGCCTTACAATCCCGCACCCATTAATGTAGTTAGAGACATTGTCCCTGTTCAAAATAACCTTGCAACTGAGTATGAATGGTGTTTTCCATGCAATCAGCCACACAGTCAGGGAACCTGTTTAAATGGAGTGATAAATCAGGCTCTAATGGTACAAAATGTTGCAGTTTCACAGCCAAACACACCTAATGATGGGGCTATACAGTAGCAAGAGCAACCTCAGAATGATACTGCCTTCCTAAACTGGCAGGGAGATGAGTAATGTGGCATAAACATAGATGATACTTCAGTTGTAGCAAATATGAGAGCTAAAAAGAGGGTTATGAGATAGATCAAGCAGCAAACAAAGGAAAAGGACTTGTTGATCCTTCTACATCCCAGATTCCCCATATTTTGCAAAGGAACACCCAAGCAACTGCCAGGGAACAACCTCATTTTCAGGCTGATATTGCTACTGCAAAGTCACATCAGAAGGTAAACGTCACTTCACCTTTTATTATCATTGAAAATATGAAGAAAATGAATGTGATTCCTTAGCCATCCCAGGTCAAAAGGACATGTTACAATCTACCTTGTCTGATTTAAAAGTGTCAAATGATGCAACTGTTGACCCAGTTAGGGCTATCCTTACTAATACATCCCAGGACAACAGTAAACAGCCAAATAAGAGTGCTAAACCACTTCTGTTTTATGTGTCATTAATAATAGGAGACAAGTTAGTACATAACTGCATGGTGGATAGTGGTGCAAGTAGTTCTATAATGCCAAAATAGATTGCAGACCAACTAGGATTGAAATACTAGCCCCTTGAGAAGGGTGTGCTCCAGCTAGATGGCACAACCATTAATACTGTAGGTGTGAGAAAAGATCTAGGTCTCACTTTGCATACCTGCCCAAATGTTTCCATTTCCCAGGAGGTGTTCATCATAGATCTACCTCCTTATTTTGCCATGTGTTTGTCAAGAGAGTTCACAGCCAAGATAGGAGGATATTTATGCTCAGATTGGTCCCACATATTTTTTAGGACCCGATATGGTAAAAAAGTGACCATAAAATCTGAATTGCTTGCCAAAGATCACATAGAGCCTTATGTCCCAAGTGCTGTTAATGCAAATTGCATTATTTCTGATGATCCTGTGCTTGTTGCTACTCAAGAATTGCAAGTTGAGAGTATACCAAAAGTGTTGTTAAAGGAGTGGGCATTAGAAAATATTGTAGATGATCCTGAGGGACACATTCATGAAACTAGTATGGGGGTTTACATGTTGTACGAACCTAAAACAACAATTCCAAACCTTGTAAAGAGTGCAGAAAAGTAGATAGAACAACAAGATGAGGTATGGAAAATGTACTTTGATGGCTCCAGGAATAGGAATGGATCTGGTGGTGGTGCAATGCTTGTGTCTTCGCAAGGTGACATATATTATTCTTCTTTCCATTTTGCCTTTTCATGTACAAATAACACTGCTGAGTATGAAGGGTTGATTCAAGGTTTGCAGTAGGCAAGGAAGAAGAAAATCGGCTGTTTGCAGGTATATGGGGACAGTGAACTTATTGTGAATCAGGTGAGGGGACTGTATGTTACAAAGAATGATTTTTTGAAATGCTATAAACATAGGGTATGGGATATGATTGAGGAGTTTGATGCTTTCAATCTAATCTCTATACCAAGAAATCAGAACAATCATGCAGATAGGCTAGCTACAATTGGGGCTCAGTTTGATATCCCCAGTGATATTCAAAGGGAAAAGGTACAGCCTCATGTGAATATAGTTGATAGACCCTCTTTCCCTAACAATAACATTCATTGGTAGGTTTTTGAGAGTGATCAACAGGTTTTGCATTTTTTGTTAGAAGAGGATGAGTTCTCTGTGATGAATCAGAACAAACTCAAACAACAATATGGTGATGATCAGGTTGTTCAGTTAAGGACTAATAAGCTGTCTAGAGGATTAGTTACCTTGGAATCCATTTTTGGTACTGATGATTAGCTGAAAAAGAGCAAAACCAGCATGTAGGTCAAAGAGGAACATTATGAGGAGATGGAAACTTTCAAAGGTAAGCTTCTCAAAATTGGGAAAATCTGTTCACCTGAGGATAGGAAAGCTTTTATTGCTCTTTGTCAAGAATTTGAGGTTGTGTTTACTTGGGAATACTCAGACTTAAAGGGGTTTGACCCTCATATTGCCCAGCATACTATAGAGTTAGAGCCAAATGCAAAACTTGTAAGGCAGAAACAAAGGCCTTTAAATCCAAAACTTGAGTCTTTGATGATTAAGGAATTAACCAAGATGATTGAGGGAAATATCATTTTTCTGATCAAGCATACTTCTTGGGTCTCCAATCTTGTTCATGTGAGGAAGAAGAATGGAGAGATTAGGCTGTACGTTGACTTTAGAGACCTTAATAGAGCCTCCCTGAAGGACCACTACCCGCTGCCCTCAATGGAGAAAATTTTGCAAGCAGTGGCTGGTTTAGAAAGATTCTCCTTACTTGATGGATATTTTAGTTATAATCAAGTATTAGTCAAGGAGGAAGATCAGTTTAAAACTATTTTTACCACAAAATGGGGCACCATGGCCTACAAAAGGATGCCTTTTGGTCTGTCAAATGTTGGCTCTACTTTTCAGAGAGCTATGGATATGGCTTTTAAAGGTTTGCTTTATAAATTGGTATTTGTGTACCTTGATGACATCACAGTTTTCTCTAAGGATGCAGCTGAACATTTATCCCACCTGAAACAAGTATTTGAGAGATGTAAAGAGTTTGAGATATCTCTCAATCCCAAGAAATGCATTTTTGTTGTGCATGAAGGCAAGCTTTTAGGACACATTATATTGAAAGAGGGAGTTACCATTGATACAGAAAGAGTGAGAGCTATTTTGGAGCTGCCTTTTCCCAGTCACAAGAAAGGGCTACAAAGTTTTATTGGCAAAATTAATTTTCAGCGAAGATTTATACCTGACATTGCAAATTTATTGAAGCCATAGACCTCTATGTTAAAGAAAAATGCAGATTTTAGTTGGACAAAAGAGGGCAAACTCAGCTTTGAGTCCATAAAAGAAGCGTTATTAGCTGCACCAACTCTGGTAAATCCTAATTTCTCAAAAGATTTTATTTTGTATGCTTATGGTAGTATAGATACAATTTCTTCCATTCTGGTATAGCAGCAAAGTGAAGGCTTTGAGCAGCCAATTGCCTTTTTTAGTCAAGGACTGGAGGAGTATGAATAGAGGTATAGTTTCATTGAAAAACATGTCCTTGCAGTGGTCAAGAGTCTCAAGAAGTTTAGGCATCTTATTTCTAACAATAAGGTACATTTGATGGTTGCTCACCCTAGTGTGAAAGAGTTTCTGTTAGGTAAGGATGTTAACGAGAAAAGGGTTGGTTGGATTACCAAAGTCATGAATATGACGTAGATATCAAGATAACCAAGCTCATCAAAGGTAGAGGACTTAGTGAACAGCTTGCTACTAGGTTTGAAAATGAAACAGAGAAGGAGGAAGAAGCACTTCTGATCATTAAAGATGAGCATCAGAATGTTGCAACAACAATTGGAATAGGTTGGATTAATGACATGACTCATTTTTTACAAACTGGTGAATGTCCAACAGGTTTAGATAGAGCTAAGAGAAGATATTTTAGACTGCAGTCTATTCCTTATGTTTTAGTTAATAACATCCTTTTCAAAAAAGATTTTAATGGTGTGTTGTTAAGATGCATTGATAATGATCAAACTGACAAAGTGTTGCATGAGTTTCATGATGGAACAACAGGGGGTCATTTTGCCCCAAGGACTACTGCTTGGAAAATAATGAGAGCTGGCTATTACTAGCCCAGCTTATTCAAGAATGCCCATGCATGGGCCAGAAAGTGTGTAAAATGTGCCATTTTTGTAGGCAAAGAAAGGCTACTAGCTTTACCTCTATAGCCAATTCAAGTAGAACAACCCTTCATGAGATGGGGCATTGATTTTATAGGTCCCATTAACCCACTGTCAAGTGTAGGCCACAAGTGGGTACTTACAGTAACAAACTATTTCACAAGGTGGACTGAAGCAGTGGCTTTGAAGGAAGCCAATGAGAATGTTGTTTTGAACTTTTATTATGATTTGGTATCTAGATTTGGAGTACTTGAATCAATCATTTCATACAATGCTTTAGCCTTCGTTGGATTGAAGGTAACTAACTAGGTTGTGAAGAATGGAATCTATTTGAACACTTTATCAAATTGTTACCCACAGGGTAATGGTTTGGTTGAATCCACAAATAAGAATCTCATAAGGATTATCACAAGATCAATGGAAGATAACTAGAGGACCTAGCACACCAATCTAAAATCTACATTATGGGCAGATAGAATAACTCCCAAGAGATCTATTGGAAACTCCCCATATATGTTAGTTTATGGAAAAGAGGCAAGACTGCCTGTATCTGTAGAGATGCTAGCTCTTGATATCATGAATCAGTTGGAGATGTTTGAAGAAGAAGATCCCATGGCTGTTAGATATGCTTAACTTATGGAGCTTGAAGAGATTAGAGATAAAGCTATGAAAGCTATGGAGTATCATCAGCTTCAGACAAAAAGAGTTTTTGATAAGAAGGCCACTCCCAAAAATTTTAGGGAAGGTAATATGTTACTCAAATGGGATGAGTTGAAAAGCAGGCCAGGGAAGCACTCCAAGTTTGACAGCATGTGGAGTGGCCCGTTTATCATTACTGAATGCAAGGAGCACAATGCATTTCAGTTATCAAACATGGATGGAGAAAATTTGCCTATCCCAGTCAATGGGATACACTTGAAGAGGTGTTTTGAGGTATGAGTTGCCTTGTAAAACCGTAGATTAGGTTTCTTGCTTTTAATAAGTGTTGTTGCACAATAGTTTAGATGCCTTTTTATTTTCCCTAAGTGTTGTATAGCACAGTTAGGTGGGTTGCTTTCAGCTTTTTTGTTTTTGTTTTGGTTTTCCAAGTGTTCTTCATTGCTGACATGCTAAGTTATTGAGGTCAAGATTGTTTGTCAAAAGTGTTTTTAAGTCTTTGTATGACTATGTGCCTAATCGATAAGGTCTAGGAAGCTGGTCTGATGTTTAGTAGGCAAACATATAGCAGATGTTGCTAGAAATGTTACCCAGATTTTCACTACAACTCAATCAGGTAGAGCTTATTATTTTAAACAGGGAAGTGAGATTCATTTTTTATACTTTCGAATGTTATATTGAATTGTATAAGCAAAATCAAATAAGTAATCTTTATTAAATGTAAAAATATCCATTTGTCTCACACAAGCCGTGAGATTAGCTTTCGCTTATTCAATACAAATTGAGAAAATCATATACATGAATAAGTAATGAAAGTAAATAAGGGAGTATAGAATGAGGGTAACCAATCATTGCCTAAATGACTGGTTTGTCTGGCCGATGGAGTTGTTGACTTGAGATTCCTTAGTCCATTGTCTTGTTTCCCTGCAAAAGATGAGAATAAGATATTAGAGCAATGTTCCTCTAAGCAATGACTGACTACATTCATTATGCATGTATAAGCTTTTCAACAAGATGCATAAAATCAGTCATGCATACCATGTATGTACTAGATAACTACTAAAGTTGTCTAATGCATCTAGGGTATGCATTTGTTTTTATTAACAAGTTTGCTTCATGTGCAGATACAGGTATATTTAGTTTTCTGTTTGATTCATCAGCTTACATTATGAGTGGAGAAAATGTGGCTCCCACAAGGGTTGAGCCCAACTCATAAACATTGCAGAAGATCTCATATATGTTCAACAGAAACAAGGATCAACTTGTATAATAAGAGTTATTCATACACATTTATAAGGAGCAGATAGGCTCTATGTAAACAAGTGAATTTTCATGATATAATGCAATTGGAACAAATTGTTTCTCATCATAGTGTCTTTATAAAAACATCATCAAAAGATAATAGAATCATTCTCAGTTGGGACAGTTAAATTTTCTAAGACAATTAGTCATTGATTGTCATTTGTCAATAGCATACATAAGGCAGACATCAAACAAGACAAATGAAATGTTTTGAATTTTAAGGACAGCTATAGTCATGGAGATAGTCACAGAAGTGGATCAACAAATGCATTAGGTGCCTTGAGTTTTCTGAGCAGTCATGATTGAACAATCAAAATTTCTAGGGTCTAGAATAATAAAGAAACAAGTAAATACAGAGGCCTTAGATCTATCAAGGTAGGATGTTTACTAGTTTGACTAAGATAGCATATAGAAGGACTTGTATCTTCATTTGTTTTCTAAGTACAAGATGAAAACATATGTAAGAGACATGATCAGCCTGTAGGAATAGTCTTATTAGAGTTGAGGAACAGTCATAAGACTAAATAATTGTTACAAGCCCTAAGGATCAGCGTAAAGAACAATCAAATGTGATAAAAGAAAAAGTGTAGACAGTTAGTAGATTGAGAAAAATAGTCAATCTGGACTGTTACAGATTGAACAACTAGCAAAGATAAAGCAAGTTTGGCTTGTAAGAAGATACATAATAGTCCTTGCAAAGATGACTGCCAATAGCATGACAACACCACATAGAGGTGGTCATTTCAAAGATTTGAGAGAAGGTACAATAGTCAGAGTTAGAGTATCAATGGACAGTGACTTTCATAAAACATAGAGATAACCAACAGTCATGAAGTGTAGTGGTCAACAAAGCCAGGATTGGCTACAGTGGTATGAGGTACTTTCATTTAGGAATTATGGATCAAGATCAAGAGAAATAACCATGTATTGTTCCATCTTACCCCTTCAAGATTTACTTATCAATGGACATGACTGTCTTAACACAAAGAAATCATTAGACCTGTAGTTAGTTTGGACAAAACGTTAGTGACATATTCAAGAAGTCCATCATAGATGAAGTATGCTACAGTCAAGGCATCACCATGGAGAGTTAGAAACAGATCTATGGCAGTCAATAATCATACAGAGGTATCAAATAGATCATAGTTAGATAGGACTATCAACATAAAAAAATTAAGAGTTGAGGAAGCAATGATCTAAGGCATTGACCTTGCAAAGATAGACAAAACTCTCTATGACAAGAAAAATCAAGGAAAAATTAGTGGTGAAGGTCTACATAAGAATCATCATAGAGGGCAGTTAGAGGTTAGGGAAGGGGATGAAAGCAATCACCATTAGAAACGATCCTCTACTGGCTTTCAGTAATCAATAGGAGTAGTCAAGTGTGCACTTGCAAATATCTAATGTTACATCTATAGAAACAATTACAACAGTGAGCAAAATCTTCAGAAGCAGTCATGCACTGAAGGATAGCAATCAAGGAAGAAATGGAACAACTTCGTGGTTTTCAAGTATTTTCCAGTAGTCTTGATAGTCAACAATCATAAGACATGCCATGAAGGCTCAAAGGTCTCTAAGACCATCATCAGAAGGCATCCATAGCAATCCAAACAAAGAGAACATCACTTAGTCATCATATGGCATTGTTTACCATTATGAAGTATAGAAGCATGAAAATAGCTATGATAACTTATAAGACCATCATAGAAGTCACTATCAAAGTAATAATGAACAAAGAAACAACTTGACAGAGAAGAGATAAGCAACAGTATAGGAGTTGTCAAAGATACATACCAACTACAAACCCTAGCTGAAGGAATTGTTTTATTTTTTCAAAATGCCCTTTTCTTGCAAAATATAGACCTGAACAAGTGTTTTCCTCAGAGCCATTCAAAATATAGTGAGGGTTTTGGTAAAACCCTAAGGTTTAAAGTTCATTGGAGAAGGTAGAGAGAAATGCAAATTTTCATACTTTCTGTAGCTCATGCATTGAAGAAAAACAATCATTTATGCATAAACTAGAAAATATCTATCTCATACAGAAAATAAAAGAATGAAGCTTTTAACATATACAATGACAGTGTCAAGTGTTCACCTCAGAATGGTAACAAGACATAATAGAGAAAGCAAAAAAAGTCACCTACAGGGAAACCCTTGTTTTCCATTTTTCAAAAATACTTTGTCATTGCAGGAGTAAATTAAATTGAGCAGTTCAGACCATGGTCGTTCAGTCCAAGTATAAAGTTTTTGTGTTTCCTAGAAACCCTCATCACAAGAGTTAAGAGAGAAGAATTTGCTGTGTTGCATCATTTTTAGCATAGTAATAGCCATTTTTGGAGGTCCAAAAAGAAATAGAGCTTATCATAACCATGCAAAATATAGAGGAATCCTACAGAAAAATTCATGTATACAGAAGTGAGATTTTCCTGACAAAAAGAAACACTCATATATACACAGAAAGATAGTTTTTTACCATGGCCGTTCATTACAGAGCAAGGGTTTATTATTTTCTTGAAACCCTAACTGAAGAGGTAGAAAAAATAATAGCAGATACAGAAAAATATATTTTTTGCCATACCTCAAAACAAGACAATCTCACAGAAAAGAAATTTATAGCAATGTAGTGAATTAAAAGCTTTAGAAATCTTGAAATTTTTGTAGTTTTGTTTCAGAAATGGAATTTTAACTGACTCACCTTGAGTTACAGAGTCTTTCCATGCATTTTTCAGTTGAAAAGTTCAGAGAAAACAACATAAAGACATCTTCAGGAGCCTCAGCTACAAACCCTCATGGCGACGTGAAATGACAGAGCAACTTTTCAAGAAGACAACAATGTAAAAAAGTGAAGTTCCAAATTGCTTTTTGTTAATTAGGGTTTCAAAGCCCTAATGTACCTGATGGCTTCATTTCCCTTTTTTGCATTTTATTTTGCATAGCATTTGAAATAGCCGTGGCCGAAAACATTGCAGAGTGTGATCCCTAGGAGTGTGCCACGAGGTGGCCATGGGATATTTTAAGACTTTGGTTAAGTCTCTATTTCTTTTTTTTAGGCTAAGCACTTCGATGCCTTTTTGTTTTACCTTGTATTTATTACTCCTTGCAAATATCATATAATGTAAAATGATGGCCTTAAGTGATGAAATTATGAGTCATTTAAGAGTTATTGTTAATTTCTATTGCAAGGGAGAGTGTTGTGAGACTTTATTGTCATTGAGGGAATATGGTTGGAGTGTAGAGGAGTTGACAGACACATGCCTTTGTTGTAGCATCTTTTTCTACGTTGGAGGAGAGAGTGTTGGACTAGGTCACATTGATAGTTAGTAGTTGTCTTGACTACTTGGAGAGTATCTAGGAGGGCTTAATTGCTTTTTAGAGTCCTTTTTAGACTTTTTGTCATGAGCCATAATGTTTGGTTAAGTCCTAATGGACTTTTTCTTGTAGTTTGGGCATGTTTGGAGAGGATTTAGGCCTTGGACTGTAGGCTTTTTCTGGGCATCCGACCCAAATCAGTTGGGTTTTACTATTTTGGTGGAACCACTTAGAGGGATATAGTCATTTTTTATTGACTCATTACAGTTAGTTCTGATTATGCTACTTACAGAGACTTGTGATTTTTGATCCTTTCTCTAGATTTTGGCAATATTTGTAACTCATGTTACCAGTTCACTTGATATGATATACAGAGAGAACCTTGGAGATCGTTGATTGGAAGTTGTGCCTATCTATCTTATGCATTTTTGTGTTCATTATCTGATTTGATGGAGTTAACTGTGAAGTAAGTCTATTTCCTCTTGATTTTGTCTTGGAAAAGAGCCTTTTTACAGAAAGTAGTTATGCAGGTTACAAGTTGTGTCTAGTTATGCATTAAGATTAAGTGTGGAAGTACTTTTCCTCTAGAAATTTCTACAACCATAGACCTATTTGTGAAATATTTATGCAGAGGTATAACTGATAGGTTGTGCAAAAGTTATTTCAATCACATTAGCAAGTATTTGAGCTGTTATTTCATATTCCTCATTTAAGATAGGTGTATCATCCTTAGAGTTAAGTTTCAGTTGTAGAACAAAGTTTTTCTTACCCTTTTCTTCGTCAAGATCATAGAATAGTAATGTTTTAGGGGATATAAAGTTAGGAATCCGGCCTTCTCCGAAGGTTGACCTCTACCATTAAGTGACCCGCAGCTTTGGAGGTCTTCCCATGTTTCACCAAATAGACTAATGTCTACAAATTAGTCAAGGTGCAGATTTAGGTGATAACAGTCATTGTCCGGTATACTACGGTAACATTAACTCTCTTCTTCTATTTGCACTATACAGCACCAAGGCATGTCTTCATAAATCTAACTTTGGAGAAGCATCTGCGGTACATATCATTGCTTGAAACTTGAAATGTACATACTTGTTACTCATGTCTACCTATCCTCCAAGCTGCAGCATCAAATCTTCATCTACGAAGAAATGTGGAGCATTATCTAGTCAATTTCATTACTATTTTCATTCTTCTATCCTCCAAACACTTTGTGGTGAACAATATGATCTCAATTTGAAACATATATACATGAGAGTAATAATTATCCATTTGTCCTATATGTGGGCTCATATCTTCAGATGCGGTAGAGTGTGGTATATTATTTTAAACCTATAACACCTTTCCTAACTTACACTGTACTTAACCAATTCTTCTTCAAGTTTTTGCAATTTTATTCATCAGGTGTCGATCATCATGAGTTCATATCTTCATCATGCAGAAAAAACCCAACACTACTAATCATGGTCTTCAAACCTAAGTATATTAGGAATGTCAACTTACATATGAACTTTAGTAGATAAGATATGACAGTGTATAGATAATACTGATCCATATTCTTTACTTCACAATTCTCTGATCATCATTCTTAGTCTACTCCTCTGATTTCCTCCACACATTTTCATCTCTTTACTTGTCTAACTCATAATGCTTATTTTTTTATCTTCATTCATCATTTTTATTATACTATTCCAATCTCTTAGTCATCACTTGTACCATTCTTCTATACTTCAACACTTCATACTACTATTGACATCAATGATAACTTATATATAACAGTCTCCCCCTTTGACATTGAAGGCAACACATAACCTGATATGCATGTATTTCTCCCTCTTTGACATTAGTGACAAAGGGCTAGTGGTTTTCTTTTGTTCCAAAAAAAAAAAGGCTCCCCCTGTTTGAATTATTCCTTATCCTAATCAACTCCCCCTGAGTCTTGGCTTTTATGTCTTCAAAACTGATGTAGCAAAATTGTTCTTCCAAATTCTATGTACAATATGCCTTGTCATATTATAATAGCACTACTTATTCTTATTTTATTCACGGCATGTCTATACAATCATCAAAATTTGTTTTACCTTCAACAAATCTCCAATTTACTTAGAAGGTAGAACTTTATTATAATTACCTTTAACTGGGTAATAATTGTATCCTAGTTCTTCTTTGTAGATGCCAAAATGTGCAATTAGCTCTTAAGTTGAATGTACAACTCTTCTTCTTCCTCAAAGTGGTTGGCACCTTCACGTTTTGTGCCACATTTTCAGCTTTAGTTAGGATGCCAATTAAAATTGCTAGCCTCATACTCACAACATCTATCAGTTGTCCAAATTCATTCTTTATCTGTTCCCTTTTATCCAAAAGTTCCTTCAGTTGGGCATGTAGATTTTCTATTTGAGATCTAGTGGTCCCATCCTTATCTTTCAATGGATCATATAATTTGGATCCATGTATTAGTTGTGACTCAATAGATTCATCTTGGTCTTTTATGCTCTTAGTTGTAGCAAGCCAATTCAAGAAAAATTGATATATAACTTTGGCGTCTTCTACACATTTCAAAACATTTTTCAATTTTTATTTAAAATTATTATTTGCCTTAGCATATTTCCCCGATGCATCAGCCAATCTTTTATTATTTACTTACTATGTTATTTTCAACTCAATTTTCTTTTCAAGGTAATATGAATGGGCCTTGAAGGATTCCAACATGAGTTTCATTTGTTGAGTGGGAGGTAAGGATGGATCTCTTTTTTCCTTATGTAGCTCTTCCTATATAACCTTAATTGTCTCTTCCAAAACTTCAGCTCCTTTCACTTGTTTCTGTAGGAACTCTTGTCTGGTGGTAGATTGAAGTATGTCTCCCAGTTATAACTTTTGGAATAGAGATATTCTGAGCAAGATAACCTGTCCCTCTAACATAGGCAACTGTAATAGTTGCAGAGTGACAACTGGTTGTATTTGCACTTGATTAGTGTAGAGGAAAACTAATGCGTTGTAGATTTAAACAAAATTCAGGGGTAAACCTATCTAAACAGTCCACTCTATCATTGCATTCCTACATTGAATTATCGACCAAGGAGCGTAAGATTATGATGATGCCCACACTATATATGCCTTCAAGACTCATTTCTATCCTAAACTAACTCATACAGACTTATTCTAATTAAATTAATTTACTGAAGTTCACATAAATGAAAGAACAACAAGAATAGTTAAAAATCTAGTTTCTACGGGTACCTTCAGCATAAGCTGAAGATGACTATATTCAACAAGGAATTATAGAATCAACTTGAAATACACAGAATGATAAAAGAATTGGCACTAACCTTTGGAGGACTTCAAATATGTATTATATTCATGAATCACAACTACTAGCAATAGCAATCAAGATATTCTACTCATTCCACAATGCAACTTTATAAAATAACATGAAACATATTTAACTAGAAATGCATGAGTAAATAAGAAATACAAAGTGATGGTTAGTTCCTTGAGTGGCTAGCTCAGGGAACTATCTCACTTAATCTGGAAACTAAATCTACTTTAGATTCTCATAACACATAGTTGTATTCACTTCATATTAGAAACAAGATCTTTTTAGATTGTATTCAATAAAACATGTCTAGATAAAAACAAATTAACTATTGAGTAGCTATAAAAAACAAAGTAACTTGGAAAGAAAATCTTCTCTAACTAACTTCTCATCAAACTCATCCCTTGTAACTTATACAAAAATGGGAGAGTACGATGTAACTACCAACTAGCTTGATCATCAATTCATCCTAAGATATTAGGGTATAGGTTTGAGATTAATTTATTATTCTAACTAAAACAAAGGAAGCAGAGTCCTGATCAAACATAAATTCCTATCCAATGGCTCATGAAATGAAAACACATAAGTTGTGATTAAAATTCTAGAGAAAGTCTTTTTCTTCACTTGTATTTATTCCTCCATGATGATCACATTCATCTTTAGTGGGTTCTTAACTATGACTTCCTTCAGTGCTCTGTCTTGCAATGTGATGTGAATTCTCCTCTCCTTAACACTATCATCTTGCTATTGCATAGGGTTAATCCAGAGAATATATGCATACAAAATAGCCTTCATAATTAATCCATAAAATCCCATTTATATGCATACATACTTATGTCTAACTCATGCAATTGACAAATATTATCACCATGTTTCATATTGGCATATTAAGTTCAAGGTTGTAGAATATATATAAAAGACAACATATTATGGTAGTAATGTCTTAGAGAAGTATCTTGAAATAGCATAGGTATAAAGTCTGGAAGCATAAGAAATAGCATAAAAGAAGTCACATTTGGACCCATCATTTCCCCCCAAATTAGACTTTTTCTTGTCCTCAAGCAAAATATTGAATAAAACACCTAGGGGAAAAGGTTATAATGCAAAGTTGTCTACCTCATATCCATATCTTCTCTGACTCCCTTTCCTTGTTTGAGATAGAATCCATTGTAGCATGCAAGTTTCTCCAACTTGGTCAATTCAACACACCTGCACTCATCACCTCTTCCTCCTACCCAGTGTGGCACTAGATAAAGAAGAATAGGAGGGTGATAAGTAAGGGGTAGCCATTCCACTCCTTTCCACTCTGAGATCTAGATATACCTGTGTAACCTCTCAAACATGTTCATAAATTTGTGAAGAGAATGAGGCTCTTTCTTCTACAACTCTGGGGTCAAACTATCCCATCTATTCTACACATACCTTTTGCAATTCTAAATGATAGATACTACCAACCATTGTATTCTCCTATAATCCCCGAGAATTAAATCCATAATTACCTTACCTGGACCCTTATGAGAAAGTAATGTTAGCCATTGGGCCAAGATTACTTTGAGATCTAATGCATCTTTTTTAATCTGTATTGGCATTTTCTTTTCATGTTCCTGATATCTATCCATCAGCTCCCCTCTAAGCTTCTCATTTCTGAGATAAGACATTAGTGCTCTGACTTGAAGATCACCAGTATAGATCAAGGGGTTCCACTCTGTATCTTCATCCACCAAATAATTGTGCAGACAGTATTCACACAATTGATCTTGTTCTTCCAAACTAACTCCTTGAAACAACTAGAAAAAATCATGCCTTGAATAGATGGAAATGGATTGATCATTGATGAATGTATTGAATTGAAAACTAAGAAAATTTTCTTTGATAAATAAGGCATAAACCATTGGTGGAGGTCTGCATTCTATTATTTGAATTACCCTGTCAACTACCTCTGTTAGCTTCCCTTCCAACCTTTTCAACTCAGCATCATTATTCTCTAATGATGTATTAAGAGTTTGTTTCTCCTCTCCTAGATTTCTTTTTCTTGTTTAAATTCATCATTAAACTTCATTAATTTAAAACCCATAGATAGAACAGTGAGACGTGTTGGAGGTCTTATCACAGGAGGCTGCAGGATTGGTGCTTCTTTTTCCTCATTTTCCATTTTACTCTCAATCACTTGTGCTAAGAGATCCATGTTAGAGCCATGACCATATGTCTGAATTTTTGCCTCCAAATCTTTTATTCTAATCTCTTTCTCCCTATCCTTCTCCTCATACTGTTTCACTTGTTCTTCTAATTGTTTAATTCCATCAAGGGCTTCCTAAAGTTCTTGCCTCATGTTTCTATCTTATAACAACTCCTTTTCTTGTTCAATATCAAAACCTTCATCCTTACTTTCAGTAACATTAAAAACTTCTCTAACAGGGCTGCTAGGAACTGTTTTTCCCATTTTTCTTGCAATGAAAGTGTCCTCTGAATCAGAACTAGAGGATGATGAAACATACTTTCTGTGTTTGGCAGGTACACTGGCATCAGTAGGAGTATTTCTAGGGACATTTCCTTCCTTTTCTGAAGTTGTGTCAAATAATGTTGGATCTTACTCCTATTGTGCTTCCTCCTTTTCTTCTTCCCCTTGTCCCTCATCAACTCTTTTTCCTACATTCTACCTCCTTAGTCTTCCTGAATGCCTAGGTGTGATAGTTTCTGGCTTATCCTCTCTTTTTCTCTTTTTCTGACTTCTCTTATTCCTTTCCCCTGCACCCTTCTCTTTCTCAATGCCCTTATTTTTCTCTACATTCTTCTTACTCTTCTTCTTCCTAGAAGGAGTAGAGGTATCACTTCTCATGGTTCCCCTCATGGGTTTAGGGTTAGGAATTGGGGTTTCTTCTGCTGTCACTGGCATAGTTTCTGGAGGAATTTTCTCCTGCGGCTCTTCTTGCTCAGGCTCAACTTCAGGTCCAACTTTTGGTTCGAGCTCTAGTTCTACATCAGGTTCAATTTCAGGTTCAACCTCTTGTTGAGGCTCATCTACTTCTAGCAATTCAGAAATATCCTTGCATTGTTTAAAAGCATCCCAGCTAACATGTGGGTGCTGGATTCTCAAACTTCTCTTAACCAATAGAGCTACCAAATAATGGTGAGACAATGTAGTCTCTATTTATCTTTTTTCATACTCAAATGACATTCTCTTCAACATATTGTACATATAATTGGGAACATTAACCAGTTTGTCATGGTGTAGGTGATTCAACAATTTAAAGTGTACAGTATACAACAGGTTATGTCTACCATCACAAGTGAGATATTTGATAATATACGAAGAACATTTCCCCCAAAAGAAAGGAAGGCATAATCTTTTTGTACCTTGTGTGGTCTACTCCAGGTTCTCACCACGCTCATAGAACTCCTCCCTTGCTGTTGCTGCATCAACACGGGCTGGATACTCAGACCCTGTTTGTGGTAACCTGGTGACTTGGGAAATAGCTATTTCAAAGGCATCCACAACTAATCCCCTCACTGTTGCTTTGTCATACTGCAGAGTAGCTGCAAAATCCCTTGCCATATCATTGTCATACTCCATTAATTTTAGAAAATAGTCTAACCACCCCACTCTAGTGAAGAGTGGGAGAACCAATACATCCTCCAATATCTCCTTATGCATTGATGCTTCTCTTATGATTACATCACCCCCCATTGCAACTGTATTTTATACTCCTATTACTTCTCAATTCTACCTAATTTCAATTTTACCACCTTAGAAAACTGCCTGTCAATACTTCCACCCCAAACTGTAGCTTTGCAAAAAATTGAAATTCAACTCACTTTCAGGAAAATAACAAGCTCACAATTTAGGGTAGGTCAATTATCATAGAAAACAACATAGGAAAACCTCAACAACAATTTAAATAAATTTTGATAGATGGTAAAAAAAAGAAAAAGAACTTAAAAACTGACCATAGACCCCTCCCCCCAACTGAAAGGTGAAGTGACCACACTTCACGAATGAATGTGCAGGGATGAAAGAGTAATGATTACATATAAATGGGTGATATATTGTCGCATGCATAAGATAAACACTTATCAATAATGAATATAAATAGAAACTTTGAAGACAATCATTAAAAGGTTACATTATGTGCATTGATTATGAAGAGCGTGGAGTGCATCACCTTGGAAAAAGAGATCAGGATGTTGGCATGAGCGGAGTGATATGCATAGAGTAGATGGGAGGGTGGTGGGTACGTCATAATTTATTTGAGTTGACAGGTCATAAAAGTTGATGTAACAGCTGGTGAATACAATTTGAACAAACATGCCACAACCATTGGATTATGAAAGGTGATTGAAACACGTGGAGCAGTAAGAAAATGTGCACGAAGAAGAATGAAATGTGTGCCAAATGGATGAAAATCTTTGCAGACACTCATTGCTATAGGTATCCATGGCACAGGTCCCGAATGACAATGTGTAGAAATAGGAAACCAGGGCCCAACTGCGACATGTCCCTATGATATGTGAAAAATAGGTCCCTTTGAAATTGACAGTGGTCATCATGTACAATGTGCTATGTGTGCATGTGAATTTAAAGCAAAGAAAATTATGTTTCAACAACAGGGATTGTGTATTGCAGCTCAACCTCTGCATCATTGGACAGTGTTGGTGGATCAATATATGAAGGTGTATCATCTAGTGTCACCTCATCATCATCAGGAGTGTTGGGAGGACCATACTGAGCAGCTAAAAAAACAATAAAGTCATCCTTCTGAAGTGGCTTTTTATATAATTTTAGCCTATGCCCATTTACTAGTAGTGAAAACCTGATTGCATCAATAGTCTACAATTAAACTGCACCATTAGGAAAGACTTGTTTGATCTCATATGGGCCTAACCAACGTGACTGAAGCTTTCCCTTGAAGTCATTATACCTTGAATTATAAAGGATTGCCCAGTCACCTGTAGTGAATTCCTTTGTCTAGATGTACTTGTCATGCCATTTTGCTCTTTGTTTTTGTATGACCTCTGTGTGATGAATAGCCTCCAATCAGATTTCATCCAAAGCATTCAAATGTCGTAGCCTTTCTTGTTGTGCTGTGGTCAAATCCATTCCTAGTTCCACTATTGTCCTCAGGGTTTTGTGTTCAAATTCTATAGGCAGGACTGTTATCTTGCCATAGACCAACTCATAAGGTGTAAACCCTGTAGTTGTCTTCCAGGTTGTTCTGTATGCCCAAACAGCTTCAGGGAGTCTAGAAACCCAATCTCTTCTATGAAGCTGCACTGTCTTTGTCAAGATGTTCTCAATCTCCCTATTTGTGACTTCCACCTGACCATTGGCTTGAGGATGGTAGGGAGTAGATTTCTTATGTCTAATCTGATATTCCCCAACTAATTTGGTGATTAAATCAAATGTAAATTGTGGTCCTTGGTTAGTTACTATCTCTCTTGGAACACCATACCTATTGAAGATGTCTTCATACAGGAATTTTTCCACATTGTCATCTCTGGCAAATTGTAATGCCTTCACTTCAACCCATTTGGTTAAGTAATCAGTACATACCAAGATATATTCTTTGTTGTTGGATGTGGGAGATATAGGAACCACAAAATCCAATACCCACTTGTCAAAAGGAGCCAATGAAATTTGTGGTTGAAAGGGCATTTCATCACTTCTTGTAGGCCTCCCCATTCTCTGACATCTATCATAGCTCCTAGTGTACTTGACAACATCTTTGTGAAGTGTTGGCCAGTAATACCCTGTTGTGAATATTTTGAAAGTTGTCCTCTTGGCTGCAAAATGTCCCCCACAAGGCTCATCATGGCAGGCCTTCAATGTATCAAACACCTCATCTTCTCTGATACATCTGCACATATTATTATCATGTCCAGTGTAAAATAGAAATCTAGAAATCCATGAATAAGGAAAACATTTGTGAACTAGCTGCCTTTTCTCTGTTAGAGAGATGTATCCTGGAATCTGCCCTGTAACCAAATAATTGGCTATATCTGCATACAATGGAGTGTGTATAGTGAGAGCAAATAGATTCTCATCAGGAAAAAAATCATCAACCACTCCTTCTGAAGATTGTGTAGGTAGTCTAGACAGAAAATCAACAACTACATTGGCCTTGCTTGGTTTGTCAACAATTGTAATATCAAACTCCTACAACAACAATAACCATCTTACAAGTCAGCCACCCACTATTGGTTTATTCATAAAATATCGGATGGCTACATGATCTATATGTATAAAAACCTTGTAATTAGTTATGTAGTGCCTGAATTTATTAATTGCATAAACAACTGCCACCATCTCTTTCTCTGTCACGGTGTAGTTTAACTCATCTCCTTGTAGATTCTTACTTACATAGTATATGGCATACTCCTTGTTTCCTTCTTGTTGACCCAAGACTGCCCCAATGGAAAAATCAAATGCATCTATATGGATGTGAAAAGGTAGTGACCAATTCAGACCTCTGAGAATAAGGGCTTATGTCAATGATGTTTTGAGCTTTTCAAAAGAAATATAACAATCTGATGTCCATTCAAATTCACTGTCCTTGATTAGTAGAGTGAACAGAGGGGTAGTAATCTTGCTAAAATCTTGAATGAACCTCCTATAGTATCCTACATGGCCCAGGAAGCTCCTTACATCCTTCTATCTTTGTGGAATAGGCAAGGTAGATATGATCTCAATCTTCTTTGGGTCAACTTGGATGCCAGCACTTGAGATGAAACGTCCCAAGACTATTGCCTATGTCATCATCAAAAAACACTTTCATTACTCAAAGAGAGGTTGTTCTCTATACATCTCTTCAACACTTTCTCCAAATTATGTAGAGCTTCATCATATGTGTCACCATATGTGGTGAAGTCATCCATATAAATCTCCATACTGTCATGGGCAAAATCAGAGAAAATACTGAGGACTGCTCTTTGAAATGTAGCTGGAGTGTTGCACAAACCAAAGGGTAAGACAGAGTATGCATATGTCCCCCAAGGGCAAGTAAACGTTGTCTTATCCTGATCCTCTGGAGCAATCTTAATCTAGTTATAACCACTAAAACCATCAAGAAAGGAAAAATATTTCTTGCCTACTAAAGAGTCAAGAACTTGGTCAATAAATAGCAATGGAAAGTGATCTTTCCTAGTAGCAGTATTTAGTTCCCTTTAATCAACACAAACTCTCCATTTTCCACCTTTCTTGGGCACTATGACTAAAGGTGAAACCCATTCACTGTCTGAAATGGGGTATTTAAAGCCTGCATCCAGAAGCTTTTGAAGCTCATCTTTCACAATCTCTCTGAGGGCGGGGTTCATGCACCTCTGCTACTGCCTAATAGGTCTATAACCTTCATCAATATATATTTTGTGCATGCATAAGGTAGGATCAATGCCTTTCATGTCATTGTAATCCTAGGCGAATGTTGATGAGTGTGTATGCAATATGTCATGCAAGGATTTTTGTTGTTCATCAGTCAATGTATTGTTAATATTCAACATCTTACCTGGCTTGATTTCTACTTGTTTGGATAGTTCTTGCATGAAAGATAAATCAAGGTTGGGTAATATAGGTAAGCATTGTTGAGGTAATTATGCATGGAATATTTGGGAGACTTCTTCTAATGAACTGCTAGGTATTATGCTGCTCAAAGGGTCTTGTAAGCAAGATAGGTAGTCTTGCTACTGTGGGTGCCTCCCACAATTGTTTTGTATAACATGGGCGATTAATTCATCTTCATCTGGAATATTCAATAAAGGATTGCATTCAATAGTCATCAGGGTTTGCAGGGAATAGGTGTCATCTTCTAGGCTAGGCCAAATGGTCTGCTCAAGCTCATGGTATGGCTGGGCTGGTGGATATAAAACCAATTTCTTGGTCACTGTCCCATTGGATATGATCATGTTACCAGACCTGCAGCCTATAAATGCATCAGCAATGGCAAGCCATGGTCTACCTAGGATAAGAGGATAACCAGCAAGATTAACCTTTGGCTGTAAAATTGTAAAATCAGCAGGGTATTCCCAAGAATCTAATGCAATGACCAAATCTTCTATGACTCCTTCAGGTTTGACTGTAGACCTATCAACTAATTGGAAGAATGTTTGAGTAGGCGTAAGGTTGTTTAATTAGAGTGTCTACATTGTCTCCTTGGTCATGACATTAATTGCAACTCCTAGATCTATCAAAGTATTCTTAATCAGTGTCCCATTAATCTTTACATCCACCACTGGACTACCTGGATCTGTGTATTTGGAAATAGTTAAATATTACCCAACATGGTATCATGAAGATTACCTAAAACATGTACTATCTGAGGGTCTATTCTCTTCCTTCCTGGCTTCTTAATGCAAAGATCCCTAATAGTTTTGGTGTAGATAGGAATATCCTTGATGGCTTGGATTAAGGGAATCTTGATGCTTATATCTTTTAGCTGGCTCAGAAGGACAGTATCAGTTTGGGCTATTTTCTTTTACATGGTCAAGCGCTCAGGAAAAGGAGGAGACTTCTATTGTAAGGTAGTTTGGGCATCTTGGGTTGATTCAGGCTCCAAACGCGGCTTATCTAAGGCTTTTTTAGTGGGTTCTTCATCTTTAAGCTCTATAATTTGGGGATATGAAGGCCCTGCAAGTTGCTTCCTTGATCTAAGATGAACATTACTCACTTCCACCCCATAGGTGGGATATTGCATTACCTCGTTAGTATAAGCCTGCTGGATAGGCTTGTTGTTAGGGTTAGGTGTAGGTTGGGTAGGGATTTGGGTAGGTCTAGGAGGTGGATTTTGAGGTGCTGATGGTGGCATTATGGCTGGCTGTTGTGGCTGAGATGGAATCATAGGTTGCTGAAATTGTGCATTTTTCTGCCATTGTTGGCCTTTGTTCCACTGAGGTTGCCATTGTTGCTGCTAAGTAGGCCACCGAGGGTTATAGTTGGGACCTTGGACATTTTGTTGAGGCCATGAGTTTGGTTGTTGTTGGTTCCACTCAGCTTGTGGAGTAGGCCATTGGGGGTTTTACCAGGCATTTGGCTTACCAGGCCATTGTTGAGCATTCCAAGGAGAGAGGTTTTGATTTGCAGTAGGAAAGGGAGAATTAAAACTAAGTGGATCAAAGGGCATACCTTGCCTTTGTTGCCAAGGTCTCCTCTAATCTATAAAGAATAGTTTCCCATCTTCTCCTTCAAATGGTCGCAATTTTGGCCGTTCAATCTTTTCTTGTTGGATACTAGCCACCCTTTTGCATTTATAATTGGCCTTCCTCTATCTACAGCTGAGGCAATATTCAATAAGCATTGCATCTGCCTCTTCTTGTTTCTTCTTGATATGAAGAGTGTCCAGTTGTGTATCCATGTGGCTAATAATGTCCTCTTTCATATTGGTCAGCAGGTTACTAATCTCCACTCTTGAAACTCCATTAGTTGCCTTGCCTGTGATGGTTGCTCTTTCTCCCCTTGGTTTTCTAGAAAAGGTTCTAGAATAATTTCTGCAAGCTCTACAGACATCCTCAAAGGGAAGCTAAGATATATCCCCTGTTCTAATGAGATTGAGGGCATCCATGCAGTCATCATTAACTCCTCTCAAAAAGACCAGCTTAAGTGATTCTTTAGACAATCTATTCTGAGGGTTTTTCTTCAAGGAAAACTAGAATATTTCCACATAGTCTTCTAGTGGTTCATCCTCTTTCTGTGACATCCTAAAGATGTCATCTCTTCTCCTATCACGTCCTCTACAATAGTCTTTATATTTTTCCAGAAACTTTGTCTTCATGGTATCCCAGTCTCGAATGACATCTTTCCCCAACCCCATAAACCACCTTAAAGAAGCATCTTTTAGTGTGGCAAGGAACAACTTGAGTCTGTAAGGATCAGTGGTGTAGTCATAACTCCTACACAAGACATCAAACTCAAACAGGAAAGTGTCAGGATCTTTGGTCACCAAGCCATAGAAAACTCCTCTGATGAAGATGTAAGGTGAACTCTTCTTCAGCACTTTCTACTATGTAGTTGATAAAATCAGTTATGTCCTTGTTATCCTGAGAAGTTGAAGGGAGGAATCTACCTCAGTGATCTCTCTTCCTCCGCATACAGTAGTTTTACCTTTATATTTCCACTGTCCTACACAATGTTAGTATAATGTCTGGTGTTTCCTAAAGAAAAATGAATTCGTTAATTCTAATGCTGGAATCAGAATTTAATCTATGAAAGCACATAAAACTAATGAGACTATGAATATAGCACCATCCCCGACAACGGTGCCAAAAATGTAGAGGAAAACTAATGCATTGTAGATTTAAACAAAATTAAGGGGTAAGCCTATCTAAACAGTCCACTCTATCATTGCATTCCTACATTGAATTATCGACCAAGGAGCGTAAGCTTATGATGATGCCCACACTATATATGCCTTCAAGATTCATTTCTATCCTAAACTAACTCATACAGACTTATTCTAATTAACTTAATTTACTAAAGTTCACAGAAATAAAAGAACAACAAAAATAGTTAAAAATCTAGTTGCTACGAGCACCTTCAACATAAGATGAAGATGACAATATTCAACAAGGAATTACAAAATCAACTTCAAATACACAGAATGATAAAAGAATTGGCACTAACCTCTGGAGGACTTCAAATATGTATTCTATTCATGAATTACAACTACCAGAAATAGCAATCAAGATATTCTACTCATTCCACAATGTAGCTTTATAAAATAACATGAAACAATTTTAACTAGAAATGCATGAATAAATAAGAAATACAAAGTGAGGGTTAGTACCTTGAGTGTCCAACTTAGGGAACTATCTCACTTAATCTAGAAACTAAATCTACTTCAGATTCTCATAACACATAATCGTATTCACTTCATATCAAAAACATGATCTTTTCATATTGTATTCAATAAAACATATCTGGATAAAAATAGAGTAACTGTTGAGTAGCTATAAAAACAACGTAACTTGGAAAGAAAATCTTCTCTAACTAACTTCCCATCAAACTCATCTCTTCTAACTTATAAAAAACGGGAGAGTACGATGTAACTACCAACTAACTTGATCATCAATTCATCCTGAGATATCAAGGTATACGTTTGAGATCAATTTATTATTCTAACTAAAAAAAGGAAGCAGACTCCTGCTCAAATAGAAATTCCTATCCAACGGCTTATGAAATGAAAACACATAAGCTACGATAAGAATTCTAGAGCAAGTCTTCTTCTTCACTTATATTTATTCCTCCATGATGATCACGTTCAATTTTAGTGGGTGATTAACTATGAATTCCTTCAATGCTCTGTCTTGCAATGTGATGCAGTGCAATGGTTCACTCAACAAACATATTACAAACACTTTCTCACAATTTCTTTAGTTTGACTAGTAGCACTCCAAATAGTGAAAATGGAGCATATCTTGCAGAATACTCCTCAAACCCAGAAACCAAATAGCATTTTGGATACCCATTTGGGCATAATTAAACATATGTGAAAATTAGATGTGGTTACTTTGGAAAGTATGCTTAAAAAATGGACTGTTACTGCTCTTGACTAGGCTTAAGGTAGGTGCAACAAATAGGGTTTATTGGCCATAACTTTCAAACCAGAACTGATATGTAAGAAAAAAAAATTGATTCAAATACCCATTTGGCCATTATTTAAGATATATTAAAATAACAGTAGATTATTTTGCACAGAATCCTTAAAAAATGGACTGTCCTTCTACCAAAGAGGCCTAAAATCTAGAAATGTCAATCACTAATTTAACCATAACTTTCACAAAACATGATGAAATTTAATGCTACAAAAAGGAAAATTTAGAAGATTAAATATCCTATCAAATAAAATATGCTTTAGGTCACCATATACCTATACATAGCCATACAATGGCTTGGAATAGAGCAGAATGTTGGAAAATGCAAGAAATTCAAAGTGTTTTATTCAATAACTTCTCAAAACTTTACATTCCACTTCTACTTTTCTCCACACGACCTTACATAAAGTTTTTGAACATATTTAAACTCATTCCCAACCATTGGTAACTTTCCAACCAACTTCCACATGACTTTTCAAATGATGACCTTTCATATTCCCAATTTTTGCATTCTTGCAATTTGACAATTTTTGATAAAAACTACTTCCTAGCAACCCAAACCAATTTTAAAACATTTAATATGGCCCATAAATACCTTATTACAAACTAAAATAGATTAGACCCCCCTTATAACCCACTTTTGCATTTATTTTGCATAAATGACTACTTGTACCAACTATCACCTAGAAACCTAACCATGACTCCAAACACCTTACACACCTTAGAAATGGTCTTCAAGACCTTATGACATGACTCAAACATAACATAAAGCTAATATTTACAAAGTGGCCTCATGTAGGCATAAATTCCATCAGGTGCTCTTGCACCATACTCCTAGAGAAAAGAAAATTCAAGTCCCATTGAATGCTGGTATGCTCCTTCTTCCTGGTCTTCCAATTCTTCTACAATTTGTCCTTCTTCTTTGCAATTGTCCCTGGGTCCTTCTTCCTCTCCTTTTTCTTATACCATCTCCTATTTAGCATCCTCTTAGCTTTTAGGTTCCAAAATTCCATTTCTTGTGCATATACCTTAGTAGCATCATCATTTATGTCTTCATCATATAATATAGCAGCATATTCACCATTACCACAATCTACATATACCTCCTTAACAAACAAATCTACAACATCTTTGTTAGAAACCTCCTCTATTGTTGTTATCATAGAATCCTCTTGTTTAGAAATGGTTGTAATGTCCATATCTTCTTCTTCATCTTCTTTTGCTTGTTCTTTACCTTTTTCCATCAAAGGTTCTTTTGTCTTCACATCTGATTCTAATGCTTTCATTTGTCTTCTCTTTTGCATCAGCCTTTGAATAGGCCATACAACCTTCTTCTTCATTGTCAAGTGCCAACTTTGCAACTGGTGCATCTTCATTTGGAAATCCCAATTTATTCTTTCCATATCTTCTTCCATTTGTTTCAAGACTTGTTTCAATTATGCTACCTCTTGGTCAATTGCCTTTTGTTTTGCCTTTTCTTTTTCCTTCTTCATCTATTTTTTCCTTTCTTGTTTCCTCTTTGATGAACCCTCACCCAGAAAGTACCTCTTCAACAAATCCATTTCTCCTTCTTCAAGCAAGTCCCTTTAACCTTGCTTCCTCTCGTCTTTGCCTCACCTAGGTCTCTTCTCTTTTCCTCTACCTAGTCTTTTGGCAACCAGATTCTCTCTTCAACCTGCACAAACACACAAACACAAACACCAAACTCTCTCTTTCCCAAACCTTCTAGCTTTGATACCACTTTGATGTCAATCAAGCTAGACTGATTACAAACTCCTCAATAAACCACTTTGCAAGTTAGGAGAACTTAGGATTATGGGTTTTCTTGTTTATCCCTCCTCAAGCCTTGTAGACCTCCTAGAGAGGTTTTTTCAACTTATTTTCCTTTTACAAACAACCACTAGAATATTTAAATACATCTTATGTCCCTCCATTTCACCCATTTTGAGCAAATTTCACTAGTGGAATGAGGCCCAAATCATTATTTTTTGTACTCAAACCCTCAACTAGGGTTTCACATACCTATTTTCACAAAAACAACTATAACTTTTGTTTAACCCAATGAAAATTAATAAAACCAACTAAAAATGAAAGCTACTTCAATTTTATTTCCAACAAACTCAAATTCTTTCCATTTCTAGGCCGTACAGGGCCGTACCATGGGTTGGATCAACAAATTTCACTGAAAACACAAAAAAATGGAGCTTTCATTTGCTTCCTTTCACCAACATCTTCAACTGACTCTTGAATTCAACCATACACATTGTTTATAAGCCTTGAAAATCAAAACCAACCCATCTAACCAACCCAAACTAACTTTTTAACTTACATGATCATTCACCTTCCATTTTGCACTTTTTTTGCAATTTTGCCATAACAACATTTTGGCAATTTTTGCAACTTTTGACATTATTTGCCAAATTGAACTCAAATTGACTCAAGACATAAAGAATGGCCTATTATGGCATTATTACATGACTTTAGAGACTTTAAACACCAAAATTCCCTTCATGACACTATTTACCCAAAAATAGCCTTAGTGCTCCTGCACACAATGTGCTGCAAATTCTCCTCTCCTTAATGCTACCATCTTGCTGATGCACAGGGTTAATCCATAGAACATATGCATACAAAATAGACTTCATAATTAATCCAAAAAAATCCCATTTATATACATATATACTTATGTCTAACTCATGCAATTGACAAATATTATCACCATGTTTCATATTGGCATATTAAGTTCAAGGTTGTAGAATATATATAAAAGACATCATATTATGGTAGTAATGTCTTAGAGAAGTATCTTAAAATAGCATAGGTATAAATTCTAGAAGCATAAGAAATAGCATAAAATAAGTCAACATTTGGACCCATCATTGAGCTAAGAACTCCTTTATTGAGTCAACTGGGGAAGAGGAGGAAGAGACATCTTGTACCTTTTCAGGACCTTCTCCTAAATTAACTTTGACCTGCTCCTCATGCTGTTTCTATTTCTCAGTGTTCTCCATAGGAGGGTTGTCATGTGCATTTCCTTCATCTTTCTCTAGCTAGTTTGTGACTTGTGCTAAAGGCTCTTCTTTCTCCTCATGAGTATCTTGTTGATGTGAGTCATGCAGACATGAGACACTGCACTGTGTGGTGGAGAAACTTGTGACTGCTCCACATCCTCAACATTCCTTAAACTCTCAAGTATTTTGTCTGTCACATCTTCAGTTTTCTTTTGAATTTTGTCTTGATCTTCCTTTTCCATGCTCATAATGGCATCTACCCTTTATTTTGTCCTTAGTTCCTGAGCTTGCCTCTAAGCCAATTTATCCTTCTCTTCTTGAGTCATGGTAGACCCCAGCCTTGTCAAATGCATTATGTCTCATATCATCATCCAATTTTACTTCTTTTTCTCTTCTTTCTCTTAAAACATTGGCTAGACCTTCTAGAATCTACTCAATAATGTCATTCAAGGGAACATTGAACTTAAGAATATACATTACAACATTTTCTCAATAGTTCTCTAATCTTTAGGTGGCATATCCAGATATAAGTCTACTATTTCTTTTAAAATACCATACTGTACAATAGCATTGAAAACAACATCCAATGAAAGAGGTGTTCATTCAGGTTTTGGTGGAGGAGATTTCTTGATTTCTTTTCTTTCTTCTTTGGCTAAGATACACCTTCATATCTTACTTCTTCCTCTTCACTCTCTTCTATCTCCTCAATTTGAACTTTCTCTCTTTTAGCAGGCATCTTTTTCCTTGGTTACTTCTTTTCTCCTACTTTCATCTGATTCAGAGTCTCAAATGCAACCCTTCTTCGGTTGAGGTGGTTTTAGTAGATCTAGAGGGTTGAGTATTAGTATAAGTAGATCTGCTAGACCTTCTTGGTCCTTCTGCAGCTAGCTGAATAACAGGAGCATGTTGTTCTTCCTTTGTAGGGGCTTCTAATGGAGTTTTAGGTGAAATACCCCATTTTTTATATAACTCCCCCTTTTTCTTCACAAGATGCTCTTCTAAATTTTTCTTATGCATCTTATTCAAGATTTCATCATATGTACTGAATCTTTTAGCAGTAGGGTCTTTAGGTTTTCTCAGTGAAATATCAACATATACCCTTATTTCATCTCTGGATTCCTCATATGGAAATCTTGGAATCCATATAGTTCTAGATTCAATGACCTCCATATAGGTATAATCTTTGTCCACTAAGAAAGTGATTTGTCCTTCATACCGCCTTACAAAATCAAATGGAACTCTGTCTCTTGCATGCATGTTGGTTTGCAGATTTTTGAAAAAGCCCTAATACATTTGTTTGTATTGATTGGGGTCACTGAAGGCTCTTATGTGGCTTTCGATTTGTACAGATACTAGAACATTATGTTGCCAAACTTTTCCTCTAAAACCTAGTAGCTCATTCATAAATAAAATGTAAGACAAATGATAAGAGTACCAAACTTGAACTGGTACCCAGTTTCTTTTGTTCTGCTTAAGTTCTCCATGAGATGTTCTTTCATAACTTCATAAAGATCAAATGTTTTCCCTCCTTAACCATCTAGTATGATGTGTAAATGGTAGTACTAGTAGCGAATCCTTCTATGTTAGTTAAGTAGACTTTATAGGTAATCCCCATAGTAGCATATCTGACACCCAGATCAATTATATCATTCACAATTAGAGTTCTTTTGTCAAATTTTGCTCCAGTTAGTTCAGTAACCTTCTCATTTTTTATTGATTTTATTATCGATACAAATCTGATGGAGCATAGCCCTGTAACTACCCTGATTATATCCTTAGTTATCAAATGAGGCTTATCTAAGTATATGAACTCATCATGTATTATGCTCAGTACATATCTTACCCATTCATGTTTTCCGTTGAAATCAAGAAAATCCTTCGATATGTCAAGCCACCTAGCCCCTACATTTGCAAACTCTAGTTTGTAACTCACATCATCATTTAATAGTTGATCCTTGAGCTCTTCAAATTTCATATGGTCAATTTCATCTATTTTGGAATGAATTTAGAACCTCACATCTTATGTATATACCACATATACTAGAACGTTTGAGAAGGCCCCATCTTTTTCCATCTCCATTGCTTTGAACAGATATTTCTTGTATTTTGGTCTAGGGTTTTCAGAGATATCAACTACCTTTGGAGTTGCCATATCAATCTTTCTTTTAATTCAAAAACTAGGGTTTTATCAGATTTGATAAATACCTTAGGGTTTCCAACACAAAAGCTTAGAATCTAGGATCCTTCTTTAGCTCAAGTTGCCAAGTGATCAGAGAGTCTTCTTCACTCCTTAGCTCCGAACGCATAGCTTAGTCTTCAAATGTGATCTGATCATTCAGGGTAAGCATAAGTACCTTTCAATTTTACCCTAACATCCCTCATAAATGCACTTTAGTCAGGTTAGGTAAATCTATAGCCGATTGCTCTGTGAACTTACGGACACAAAAACCTTCCACAATCCTTCACATTTAAGTAATTTCCTCTAAAAATTTATGAAAAAAATTCTACTTTACCTTATTAACATCATCATCAACTAATTTCAGTTCAACTTGTCTGTATGCTTAGCCTCTATTTGTAAAGGTCATCAAATATTCAAGGGAGGAAGGATAGATATGCACTGATTAGCTCCCCCTGACCCTTATGCTATACATCAATCAACAATGAAGTCTTCTACACTAGCAAAAGCACAAACTCTTCCTTCTTTGCATTATCTTGTTTTGTCTTCTTTCTTTTGTTGAGTCACAAATTTCTCTATCTTCTCATGCTGAGGAGATGATTTCATAGAACCATTCCTGTAGGAACTTGCTTTATGCCCAAGGTTGTACATTTGTACCAAACAACATTATAATCCAAAGTCACACCATTTCTACTTACTTTAGTTTTGCATTCAATAACCTTATGACCAAATTTTTTCCAAGCATAACAATAGCCATAGAAGGGATGAGAAATCACAGTATTATATTTGGTAGGCACAAATGAATTCTTCTTCATGTTATTATTTCCTCTAGCTTGGGTTTCATAATCAATAACCTTATGTCCAAATTTATTGCAAGAATAACAATGACCAAGAAAGGATTGAGAGAACCTAGAATTAACAGCTTGTCTAGGATGAGATCTCCTAAAATTTTCTTCTGATTGCTAACCTATATGAAGTTGTCATTATTAGGCTCTTTCTCCTCATCTTCAGTTTCCTCTGAATCTTCAATACTAACTTCTTCCCTTTTCATTTCAAACATGCCTTTAGGTATATATGTGTTATGGCTCAAACTCTTCTCAAATCCAATACCACATTTATTCTTTGAAGGTCTTTGACTATTGAGTATTTCATCAAGAATGTTTGTGCTTTTCTTCAGTTTAAACTTTTATCTATCTGATCCTTTGCTTTCTCCAATTCTTTCCTCAATGAGACAACTTATTCAAGTTTGCAGCATTCAAATGTCTTGTCATTAATCTTGGCATTTAGGTAATCTACAATCTTCTTAATTTCTTCAATTTGAATTTTTAGCTTGGCATTTTCTTCCTTTGATTTTATGAGCTTGATTTTATATTCTTCATTTTCACTTCTTATAGCATCCATATCATCTAGGGAAGAAATGAGTTCTTCTTTCAAAATCAACTACACAATCTTCTGGATTATAGTCTATCATGTCTTTATCAAATTCTAAAGGATTCTTCCTAGTTAACCTTACTTATTATCCCATGTGTTCACACCAAGATCTACCTCAGTTGTTAGGCTATATTCAAGGAACTCGGCTCTGATACCAATTGGTGAACACACAGAGATATTGAGAGGGGGGTGAATCAATACATAATCAAATTACTTTATTTTTAGTAGCATCCAAACTTATGTGAACATTCAAGACATGAGAAATGCAAGAGCACAAAAGCACACAACCATAACACCATATTTACATGGAAAACCCAAGAAGGGAAAAACCACGACGTGTAAGCTACTTGGATCTACTGTCCAAATCCAATCTCACAATTAAAAATAGGATTACAATATTATTTATGGGCTGCAACCAAAAGGAAGTTGCTACTCCCTGAACGGTTACAACATTTACAATACTTATCTCAAGGTTCTTCATACAACAAGAATATTGATCACTTCAGCCTCTACACTATTATCTATCTTCCTTATAAAAGAAATATTGATCTCCACAACATCAAAAAAATATTCTAGAATCCCAATTTATCATTGCAAAGCTCATCATATCTTCCGCAATAGAATTATATTATATGAACTGATCCTTAGCACTTTTCATCATCATATCTCCTACTATAAGTTTATTCACACATTATCAATTCTACCTTAGAATTCATCATATACACCTTTCAATGCTCTTGATTCTTCATATATATCCTCTGCAAGCTTCAAGAAACTTTCTCCTTAGTCAGTCAGAATGAAACGTGTAGCATGAAATGTGTAGTGGCCATATCAGTCAGCTCCCAAACATATGTGGTAAGTAAAATTTCAATGTGGTTAAAGAACAAAGTATAATCAGGACCTATCTAACCTCAACATACTCTTCCATCCTAGTACACACTTCAAAACATATGCCATAACCATCAACAAACATCAGGTCAGCGTAGTTAGCCCTTACTCTTCCTTACATTTAACTCCATACCAAAAGTAGTACCAAAGGAGATAAAATTACATCATGTAGACCACTTGTTGATCATTATGTGACTTGTAAAACATTCCTATATACTTCTCTTATTATCTCAAGATGTTTCATGTTGGCGCAAACACTAGGTCTTTGATGCTAGTATCCTTAGCAACTTCTCTTTGCTCAGTCTTAAGATAAGGCTATGAAGACAATACTTGTGGTGAACACAATTACTTGAAACTTGATTATCACATACCTCCTAGTCATAAGAACTTGTTATTCAATCAGAAAGACCAATTGTCATTGTGCGGTGTACTACAGTAACATTAACTCTCTTCTTCTATTTGCACTATTCAGCACTAAGGCAAGTCTTCATAAATCTAACTCCGGAGAAGCATTTGCGTACATATCATTTCTTGAAACTTGAAATGTACATACTTGTTACTCATGTCTACCTATCCTCCAAGCCACAACATCATATCTTAATCTATGAAGAAATGCAGAGCATTCTGCAGTCACTGTGTGATTGTACTTGCCTTGTTTCTTTACTATCTTCATTATTCTATCTTCCAAACACTTTGCGATGAACATTATGATCTCAAATTTGAAACAGAGATACCTGAGAGTAATAATTATCCATTTGTCCTATATGTGGGCTCATATCTTTAGATGCGATAGAGTGTGGTATATTATTTTAAACCTGTAACACCTTTCCTGACTTACACTATACTTAACCAATTGTTCTTCAAGTTTTTGCAACTTTATTCATCAGGTGTCAATCATCATGAGTTCATATCTTCATCATGTAGCAAAAACCCAACACTACTAATCATGGTCTTCAAACTTAAGTTTATCAGGAATGTCAACTTACATATGAACTTTAGCAGATAAGATATGATAGTGTACAGATTATACTGATTCATCTTCTTTACTTCACAATTCTCTGATCATCATTCTCAGTCGACTCCTTTGAGTTCCTCTGCACATGTTCATCTCTTTACTTGTCTAACTCATAGTGCTTATTTTCCTATCTTCATTGATCATCATACTATTGCAAACTCCTGGTCATCACTTGTACCATTCTTCAATACCACAACACTTCATACTATTGTTGACATCAATGACAAGCTATATACAATAGGAATATCCTATATATACCCACCTCTTGTTCTCATATGAGAATTACACTTTCATTGTATGCTTTGCATTCTCTTGAGTTGAGTACAGTTTATTTGTCTCATATCTGATTTTTTTTACTTTCCTTCATTCATTTGCATTCTTGGGTGGCATTTTAACCAAAGCTTACATGGTATTAGAGCAGGAGTTGTACGTTAGTTTTTTTTAGAAATGCAAGTGTAGGGATAATTTTTTAAGCACATGAATATGCTCTTCTCTTGAATCTTTGGATGATCTAGTGAATAAGAAAAGTCTAGAGAAAATACTAGTTTCTAGAGGGGTTCATGTTTGACTTGCTAGTTGTGAATTTTTTGGAGCTTCCTAGAGACATTCTGAGCTCACCATTGAGTCCAAAGAAGCTAAGATAGTCAGATTTTCCTTTCATTTTGTCCCAATTGAACACTAGAAGAGAGATCTACGAGGGTTTGAAGCTAGAGGTTTGTTGCCAAATCTAGTAGGTAGCCGCCATTTTGGAGCATTTTGGGTCAAATCCAACCCTATCATTTGTTGCAAGTATGTGCCTAATCGGTGTTGTCATTAATGTCAACATATATGTGTTGTCATTGGTGTCAACTGTGCTCTTATTTTGTTGCTTGATTGTAATAAGTGAGATGCTTTGTATTTACTTATGTAAGTGATCTTGATGTTGAGGATATTGAGAAAATTAGCCCCTTCGGTGGAAACAGTGTGTTCCAGTGGAAACAATGTATTGTAATCTGAGGAATAGTCTAGAAGTTTGCTCTGCATTTCCTAAAGATTGAATATCTTTGCCTATGGTTTGGAAGCTATTTAGAGTCATGTCTAAAGATGTTATGTTTTGAGTTTGGGCTCTCCACATGAAGATTTAAGTGAGTTGTGTTTACCAAAGTGAAACTTGCTTTTTTTGTGTATTCAATTGTGACAGGTGGAAAGTATCTTGCTCCACATTTCTCTACATTGATGTTTCAGAGTCTGTAGTTCTGGAATTAACTTTGTAATGATGATAAGTGCCATCAACTCTAATGGTTCATGGTTTGGTGGTCCACAAGCAATTTTTCCTTTATGGCAGTTGATGAAAGTTAAGCTCATGTGCTCCAGATTGAAGAATCTCATGGATAAAGTGGTTAGAGGTTGTGCGGATGTTCCTACTGATTACATTGTTCTTGTGGATGTCTTCTGATCATGTTCCTACCTTTGGATTGGTCCACAGAGAGAAATTTGGATCATGGTTGAAGACTGTTCCTAAAAGACTTAGTGTGAACACCAGTCTTGGCAGACTTGGTTGATTTCACTAATTGTGAAGATGTATTGAAGATTGTAGAAGCATTTTATGGAGTGAAGGATTGTGTTTGAGTCACAGCTAAGGTGTGGCATGATCATCATACATCTTTACATCTTTCCCTTAGCAAATTTTTGTATTAGGTTCAGACCTATTTTTATGTATGTTTGTAATGCCCACCTTGGAAATTGTTCCAATGGTTGATGAATGTAATGCCGACCTTGATGTACATTTCAAGGTGGATGAATTGTATAAAGGCATGAAATGAAATCGTGAAAATGATATCCTTGGGCAAAATGCAAAGATAAGTGTGAGGTGTAAAGGTAGAGCAAAGCAGAGGAAATGTATTGTGCTTCAATGGAACTGAACCTTGGCATGGAGTAGATGTTATTATCTTAGTTCAAAAATCCTTGGCAGTGAGCCACCCCATGGTAGTGAGCCGATCTTTGTAGTGAGCATTTTGGGTAGTGAGCCTCGTAGGCAGCGAGCCTCTAATTTTTGGTATTGTTATAACTTATATATTTCTATGGGCTAACACCCACTGTGGTTTTTCCCTTAAAGGTTTTTCCACGTAAAAATCTAGTGTCTCTTGTGTTGAATGTGTGATTGCGATTAAGTTTATGGTTTCATGCTTTCATGGTTAAATCTTATTATCAGTAATTGAATAGTTGATGGTTTGATAATTATATGAAATCAAGTTTTTGTGACAACTGATTCACCCCCCCTCTCAGTTGTCCTATGTATTTCAACACCATTGTGCTTAGAAGGCTTGAAAACCCTAATATTGATTGTTCATTCATCAATTTTCAACAAAGTTGCCTGAAGAGGTAAAAATATTTTACGCAGGAAGCCATACAGGACCTTGCATGCATTTCAAGGAGAAGGTGAATTTTTTCAAAAAAATATATTCATTATTTTCTGCAAAATTAATTTGCTAAAAAAATAAAAATATATATAAATTTTATAATGTTTTTTTGTTAAATTTCATTGTTAAAATCATTGTAAAAAAAATTTTAAAAATATATATTAGGTACATGTGGGTACCTTGTACTAGGTCACAAGGTACTTGCAAGGTGTACAACCCTTACATAGGCCGTGTGACCTTAGTATAGGCTATAGACCCTAAACCTAGGGTGTGGTCCCATCTCCTTGGGCCGTGAACCATAAGGGGTTGGGTGTGGCCTTTGGCCCCCACCCCTTTCCTTTGATCGGCCTTTTAGGCCTTTGTTTGGCTCAAACTTTTTAGGCCTTTAATTTTTTTCATTTGACCTTGTACCTTGAAAACCGTCCTACCTTAGCCTTTGTGTCAAGCACTATATTTAGAGGTTCCACCAAACTTGGCTACCTCTACTATTTTTAGAAGTAGTTCTACACTTGGCAGCTATTTTGGCAATTTCTCCAGTTTTGGTAGGAGATCTCTACATTTGGATATTTTTCTAAAGTTGGCAACAGTTTCACCAAATTTGGAGGTTGGTTTTTGATACTCTACCCCCTCTCCATTGGAAGTTTAGTTTTCGAAGACAAACTTTAAAGACTAATATCTCAGGCTCCCGACCTTCGATTTCTGAGCATTTTTTTATTTGAGCTAATTTTTTATACTCTCCACACTAGTGCAATGGTTTTAGATTTTTATTCATAGATTTCCTAGAAATCATAGATTCTCACATGTGACACTGTATAGTACTCATTTTAAGAACTTCAAAGCTGCATAACTTTTGGGTACAACCTCAGATCGAGGTGATTTTTTTTTGAAAGTACATTATTTTTTATATACTTTTTAGTGGTACTATTTATTTCACTTGGAATTATTCCAAAATTGTACTTTCAGTATACTCTCATTTTTGAGGATTTGTAAAATCATTGAAGTCAAGTCCACTAAGCATTCTCTTGCTAGTGGCAATTATAACCACACTAAATATAAAGTGCCAAATCATTTTTATTGGGGGCTCTTTGATTAAGGGATTTGGGGGGTGTCTCTTGGTGTGATTGTGCTTGTGCATCTCTTTTTGCTCATACTCTTCTTTCCTTTCACAAATGGGTAATGTTAAGTTTCCATTGCTAACACCATACACTATAACACATGGCAACAAAATACATGAAATGTTTTAATGCAACAAGGTTATACACCCTATGTTGAAGAAAAGATAACTAAACCCACAGATGCTAAGGAAAAAAATACTCTGGATGATTGAACAAACAAAAACTCTAGGTTGTCTTAGGAGTTTAGTTTCTCTTGATATAATGTTTCAACTTGATGGATGTACAAATTCACATGATGCATTGGACAAACTTAAAACTCTCTATGGGATGACTGATTAAGAGGATATCAAATTGATAATCAATTAATAGCACTAGATCCTAAGTTTTTTGACAACATCTAGGACTTTGTAACAAAAGTTAATGATTTAAGAGCACAATGTAAAGCATGTGGTATAGACAAAAAGAACATTTATCTTGTTTTGAGTACTCTTAACTAACTTGGACCTAAATATGCAACTTTTATTTCCAACTTTCATACTCATAGATTGACTATGGGCTCTTCTTATACAATGCTTTCTTTTGCTTCATTTTCTAAATTATTGATGTAAGAACAAGACAAGCTTCTTTTCGTGGGTCTCTTGAAGCCATCTCAGTCTCAAGCTTTGTTGGCTAGCCAGTTGATGAGACAAAAAGAGTCAAAAAAACCTGACAAGAAATAGAATAATTCCAAGAAGAAGTCACAAAAAGATCAGGCACGGTCATCGTCTGGCCCAAAAGCATACTCCTCTTCAAAGGGGAATTCTTGGAAGAAGGAAAGACCAACTTGTTACTATAGGAAAGTTGGTCATGAGGAACATTCTTGTCATAAGAAGGAAATTGATGAGTTGAAGCATCTTTTCAAAAAGAACAACATTAATCTACCTTCTTCTGTTGCTGAGCAATCCTCTACATCTTTGAAATCAGGGAAAGGGAAAGAAACCACACTTGTTGCTACTATAGATTCTTCTCAACAGTGGATTCTTGACTCAAGTGCATCACATCACATGGGTTCTATTAGAGAATAATTTTCTTTGTTGGAGCCTTGTTTGGTACCCCACATTCTCATTGCGGTGACTCTCCTGTACAGGCCATTGGGAAAGGTTCTTTTGATGTTGGCACTGGTACATTTGAGGATGTCCTTTGTGGGCCTAATCTATTAGCCAACCTTCTCTCCATCTATCAGATTGCCCAGAATGGAAGAAAAGTTGAGTTCACTTTTGATTTTGTCACCATCATGAATCTTGAAGATAATGCACTTCTTGTAGTTGACAAGGTTGATCATGAGTCTCAACTACATGTTTTCTCTCATTTTGTACCTGATTCACATGCTACTGCTTTTCTCACCCATTTGAATTTTGTGAGAAAACTATGACATGAGTAGTTTGGCTATCTCAACTTCTGCTATCTCTAACAGCTCAGCAAATAGGATATGGTCATGGGTCTTCCTAAGATAAGTTTCTCAAATGGATTTTGTTCAAGTTGTGCCTTGGGAAAACATTCTAAGGACAAGTTTGACAAAGGGAAGGCTTGGAGGGCTTTAGAAGTCCTTGATCTAGTTCACAGTGATGTGGTAGGTCTATTTCCATCCTTATCTTTCAGCAAGGCTCATTACTTGCTCACCTTTATTGATGAATTTTCTAGATACACCTGGGTCTACTTTCTTCAATAGAAAGAAGAAGCTTTTGATAGATTTCAGGAGTTCAAGGCTTGTGCCAAGAAATAATTAGGAAATGTTGTCAAGAGAATATGTGAACCACCACTTTGAACAATTTTACACTCTTGAAGGGATAGATCTTCAGCATGCTATCACCTATACACCTCAACAAAATGATGTGACTGAGAGGAAAATTAGGTCCCTGAAGGAGATGGTTGGTTGCATGATCCATACATGCTCCCTTGCACCTAAGTATTGGGTAGAATCTCTCAACTATGTTTCTCACATCCAGAATAGAGTTTTACATAAGGCATGTGTTTCTCACATTACTCCCTTTGAAGCTTGTTGTGGTAGGAAACCTATTATTCAACACTTCAAAATTTTTGGCTCTCCAACATGCGCTCACATTCCTTTGGAGAAGTGCAAGGCCTTGTATCTTTATTGGTTACCTGGATGGCATAAAAGGATACAACTTCTAGATCCTAAGACACATGAGCTCTTCATTGAGTGAAGTACGTAATTCGAGGAAAGCTCTCCTATTTCATCCTCTCTTCTTCCTTCCTATACAACAAATTTAGATAGTGACTTGGAGGATTTTCCTCCAATAGTCTCTACTCGCTGAGTTGATCATGAGGCTTCATCTTTCTCTTCATAGAGTGTAGGTTCTGAGGATGAGGATTCTCCTCCTTCATCTCCTCACATGCCTAGCTAGGCTTGCCAGACACTTGACTCTGTAGGCACTCTTGTTGGGGATCCTTAAGATACTTAGAGGACTCAGTCACAACATCAGGATATTCTGTATTCTTACATTGCCATAGCTTCAAATCCAAAGTCATTTCATGAAGCATCGAGTATTGCTGAGTGGGGATTCAACAATGGAGAAAGAGTACAACTCATTGATTTGAAATAAAACTTGGGATCTTGTTCCACTTCCTAAGGGGAAAAAATAGGTTCGGTGTAAGTGGATCTATTGAACTAAATTAGCAGTGAATGGATCAGTTGACAAATTCAAAGCACGACTTGTAGCAAAAGGTTTCTCTCATGTTCCTGGTGTTGACTATAGTGAGACCTTTTCCCCTCTCACCAAGATGAACTCCATTCACTTGCTATTTAGTATTGTTATAGCTCAAGGTTGGGCTATACATCAGATGGATGTAAAGATTCTATTTCTTCACAGGGATCTACATGAGGAGATTTACATGGAGAAGCGATAAGGATTTGTCTAGGATTCCTCACTAGTTTTCCAATTGCAAAATAATCTTTAATGCCTCAAATAGGCCCCATGAGCTTGGTATGCCAAGATGCACCCCTTTCTTCTCTCAATCAGGTTCTCCAAATGCCACTTAGATTTTAATGTCTATTTCTTCAGATAGGAGGATGCTCTTCTTTTCTTAGCTCTCTATGTTGATGATTTGATTGCCACTAGGAGCACTTCATCCATCATTGCGAGTGTTAAGACTGCTTTGTATGACAGGTTTTCCATGACTGACTTGGGTCTCTTGCACTATTTTCTCAGGATCAAGATTACTCAAACTTATTATGGGATCTCTCTTGTGTAGCCCAAGTATTCTCTTGATCTTCTGGCTCATTTTCAGATGTTTGATCGTAATCCTACTTTGACTCCCTTTCTATCCAAAGTCAAGTTTGAGGTAAAGTGTTCCACACCACTAGTTGATGCCACTTTGTATCATCAGCTTGTTGGTAGCCTGATCTACCTGACTCATACTCGCCCCGACATTTCCTTTGTAGTTGGCATTATTTTGCACTTCATGATGGAGCCACATGAGATTCATTCAAAGGTTGTCAAATGCATCTTGCACTACATATAGGGAACTCATATGTACGTGATTCACTATGCAGTGTGTTGGTTCCTTCAACTGATTATCTAAATCCTCTAAAGATTTAGCCTATTTCTTATGGTTGAGGACTCAAGTTCAATGGCCAACGAATAGGATTCAACAAAGAGTTGAAATCCTCTGCACTTTTAGTTTTACAAGACCAAGGTGGGTGTATCTATACAACATCTAAGGACATTTATCAACTTATACAAGATGTTGTTATTAAACAGATGGTTCTCGATGAAAACATACCAAGGAAATGAATGATTCCTATTAGATTGGATTGACCCTTTGGTAAATCAATTCATACTAGTATTGAGAATAGGTTATAATCCAATCTACTCCTAAAATAGTAGAGGAAATGAAAATGATCTTGATTATTTAGATGGTCCTAAATGATAATTTAACACAACAATGGATCAATGCCTAATCCCAGGGCCACAGAGTCAAATTACAGAGAACAAATGTATCCTTCAAAGCAATCTTAATTCACTTCAACGGACTAATGATACTAGTGCCTTACATTAACATCTCCTAGACATGGAATTGTAGAATTGTCCTTTAAACCACAATATAGTTTGAAATCAACCGTGTATTACCCAAGCATTTATTTCTCTCCTTGAAAGAAAGTCAGGAATAACACATACATCACAGAGGAACTACAAAAATGAATTCAAAACATCATTGATATCATGTATTCATATTAATTTCAATAAGTACGTGTATGGGGAAAATTCTATAACTAATTTGATTTAATATTCAGAATTGAAATGACATATTGCTCTTCAAATTTGAACAAATACAGGCTATAACTATTCTCTATTTATTCTAGACTAGAACACAACACACTACCACCCAAAATTGAGATCTAGGACCCCTTAACAAATGGCCTTGAATTCCTTTTTATAGGACAAGGGAGCAACAAGCTTCAGGCTATGTACAATTCTTATGAGAAAAGGAATATGCCAAAAGGCATCTTTGAAGCACTATAAGACAAAACATATTTTCCCACCCTCTATTGAGAAAACTGTCTCTCCTAGGAATCAAATCATTCCTTGTAGTGGAAAGGATAATTGCATTTCATCCTTTTCTTCTCCTGCCTTCTAGCATGGTAAATGATTAATAATTCTGTTACCCTCCTAGATCATGGACTACATTACACCGTGTAGGCACTTAAGTACAACCAATTTCTGTCATGCTTCATCCTTTCAAGCATGGGTTTGCATGATTCCCCGTCTTTCAATTTAGGGTTTTCAACTACCAAAACCTTCAAGGTTCTTGAGACAACTACTTGCTACTAAAACTAGAAGCAAGTGAAATCTCCTTTGTGAGGAAGCAGTTGCAGGTGTCATTATGAACCTAACAAACAACTAACTATTGCTATCAATTTGCCTCTATCTCCTTATCACCAGCTGGACCATCTTGATGATGTATCCTCCATATGTCATAGTTGGATCTTTGATGAATGACATCAACCTAAGGGATGGGAAGAAGGAGCAATGAGGCAGCTCCTCCTCCTTGCCTAGACTAAAGACTCACAACAACATAGTTATTATTGGAAACTTGCTAGTGTTGTCATTGATGTTAACCTCTAGCAAGTAGTTCACTTGGTTTCCAAGTGATTTTGAGAAAATTTGAATAAAAAGGTGTGTAGTGTGATAGAGATGTGCTCAATATTATGCTCCGCATTTATTCATGGTTGAAGATATGCCTGTATGGTTTGGAAGTGTTGATAAGAGGTGTTCAGAGGTGTTATTTCTAGAGTTTCAGGTTTTGGATTGTGTGGTAGTGAAAGATGTGTTTGACAAAGTGTTTGCCTATGTAGAAGACTGTCTGGGAGAAATGAAAATGCTCACATTTCTCCGCATTGAGGTTTCTTGTCATGTGGATCTAGGATTGTGTTTATACTATCTATATATACTTTCCCTTGAAGTTTCTAGTGTTGGGTTTCTCTGCAAATTTAGTTCTTGTGTTGGTGTTTAGTAGTAGTGCATCCTGATGTGTAGAATGAAGACATTCTTTGTCTCAAGTGGTTGCAGTAGTGTTGTAGAAGATTCTAATGATGATGAACATTTTGGAAAGATGTGTGTATGGTTTGGAGTGTCTCTCTGTAGTCTACATGATGCTTTGTGTCTTGGAGATGCATGTATGTGATTGTTTGTGGTGTTAGTTCAAGTTTGGCTGACCTAGCTTGCTAGCACTATTTGCAGAGGTACTTCATGGATTGTGGATGTGATGAGTAGCATGGTGATACAGATTTGAGTCCTATTTAACCCTTAGCATGGTCCACTTTCACTTCTTTCCACTGTAGAAGTGTTTCATGCTGACGTATTTGGTGTTGCACATTTGAGGTGCATATGTTTCATTAGGACCAAGCTACTGGAGATGATTTTTGGTTGTGGATGGTATAAATGCAAGATAAAGTTGTGTGGATCAAGGTATAGAAGATGATGTGAATGTGAATCAAGGGTAGTGAATTGAGTGCAAGCTTAAATGCTTATGACTCCTAGATGTCGTGAGCAGAAGGTGTACATTTTTAGTTTGCTTGAAGTTGTTAGAGGCAATGAGCCAAAGATTATAGATGGAAAGAAGTTACAGTGGTGGATTTCTCCTATTTCTTTGAGATAGTGAATCTCTCTGAAATAGTCTTCTTCTATTCTTCTCTCTTCTAGACAGTGAGTCCTTCTAGCAGTGAGCCTTTCTTTTGGTAGTGAGTCTTTCTTCTAGGCAGTGAGCCCTTGGCAGTGAGCATATTTGTTTTCAGTGTTTCTATTCATATATATGTGAGCTAATCCTCACTATGGTTTTTCCCCTCTTGGGTTTTCCACATAAGTATGGTTTTCTTATGTGCTTGATGTGTTTGCATTGATGTTTCATATGTTTACAATCTTTTGATGCTTAATAAGAGTTTGGAATAGCTTTGAGGATTTAATGTTTTAATGTACAACTGATTCAACCCCACCTCTCAGTTCTCTTATGCATTTAATAGTTATTGGAGTCTCCAAACAAGCAACATTTTCCCTCACCAGAATGACACTATGCAGAAGTAGGGAAATAAAAGCCAGTTTCTTACAGGTGCTTCTCACTATGACTCTTTCCCATACTACCGATTCCTTAGAAACACACTTCTCATTTTTTAAATTTGTATGAATAGAACATTGACCAAGAGAATAGAGTAGTACTTCACCAAGAGAATAGAGTAGTAGTTCCTACGAGACTGGGTGGTAGACAAAGCATATCAAAAGAGGAAAAATTCTGCATTTTTTTCCTAGAAAAGGAATAGTGCATACAACGTGCACAGGAGCTTTCATTTATAGCAAAAACACTGAGACCCTTACAACTAGGTAGTCTTTTCTGTAAAACTTTAATAAATTTAGTTTATCTACCTGCATCACTATAGTACTTAGTCTTTAATTGGCTATCTCTGGTAATCACAACTCTTTCCCAAAAGTACAAATGGAGGCGCAGTAATTTTTGACACCAACCACATCCTGTCATCACCCAAAGCCCCTACAGATGGAACTTGTCAAAATCAACTCATCAATAGCTAAATAAGTAGCATTAAAAACTCAAAGAGTGGTGTACTTAAAAGCCATATAGCACACCCCTGTACCGGATCTATAAACACTCCCTTTGAAGCCCAGTTTTGACTTAGTACCCTTTTCAATCTTGCTCATATGATCAAGAAATCTTTTATTCAACAAAACCCCTATTTCCATAATAAGAATGCTAAGGTTAGTTGCTTGGTTTTAGAATTTTATTCATTTTAACACTACATCTTGCTTTGTTCAATCCTAATGTCCAGAAAAAATGTTCTAACAATCCTGGCTATCAAGCCTCCAAAATCAATTTCCCACTCTGTCAGTTCTCGTTCAAACTCATCATGTTTTACAATGGCGCCATGAAAGGTCCTCAAAGATCTTTAAAATATTCCAATTTCTCCCTTTTAGTCATATCTGACCTGATCTAGAAAGAGGATACTCATTCAAAACACCTAACTTGTTTTTGTACCACATGACATAAGAGGATTTAGTACACTCTTGATTTTACTCTGTGGTTTCTGGCTTACAGCTCCTAGCATCATCCACTACACACTGTCAATCCATCACCTCATTTGAATTTAGGTCAGATCATCTCAAAGGATCAAATTGATAGTTTTTGCTAGAGTTTGAAATTACTCCCACGAAAAATAAAAAACCCCTTATGACTTGGAGTTTCTTTTTGCCATGGTGACATCTTCATCACTTCGTGCTAAGCTATTTGGAGCCTTGGTGAAGTTTTTATTTCCCACAAAAGATTGTTACTGTGGACACCATGGACAATGTGGACATACTAGTCCAAATCACCTTCTTCGTGGTCCCACTAAAGTCTTTGATTGGCCTCAGTGAAGGAAGGAATCCCCATGAAGCATTGTTGATTTACTGGAACTATCACGATGGCTTCGTTGTCTCATGGAGCTTGTTTGGGAGCTCTAACAGACAGCTGAGCTTCTGTAAAATACCTTTTATCAAGGAACAAACATGACATGTCAACTAATAAAACACTTCGCAGTCCCACGGAGACCCAAAATGAGGCTCCACAAAGGAAGATCCTAGCAAAAAAGAAGAGACTCTGATGTGGACTACCAACAAAGCACAATTTAAAGGATAATTGGCGCACATGCAACAAAGTTGTTTATAAATGGGCCTGTTACCGACAACCTAGTGAAGGGGCCAATGATTTAGATGATAAAACACACTTAAGTCATAACTTAAGTCACTGGGAACTACTAACAATCGGTCAACGAAGGATTATAACATAGGATAAATAGATACCAATGTATTAATTGTTAAGGTTTTTAGGGGTTTTTCTAGGGTTTTACAAGCCTAAAACAAATGAAACCTTGGGCACAAAAGGCATAAAAATGCAAGTTCTAACATAGTGGGCACAAGTTTAGACTTGGTTGGATACATGGATTTTGATTGGGTTGGTGATCTTGATGATTGCAAGTCCACATCTGGCTAAAACTTTCAACTTGGTTCTAGTCCCATTTGTTGGAAGAGAAAGAAGCAGCATACCATTGCTCTTTCTTTGATTGAGGCTAAGTATCGCGGGCTATCAATGCTACCACTAAGGCCATTTGGCTTTAGAATATTCTTACTGAACTTGGTATCCCTTTTTAGAAGCCATCAATCATTTACTATGACAACCAAAGCACCATACAGATAACCTAGTTCATCATCAATGGACCAAACACATCAAGATCCACATGCATTTTCTCTAGGATCTTCAATTCAGTAGTAGGTCATGAATTTGTGGTACTATCCTATAGCTGAGTAGGTTGTAGATATCTTCACCAAACCCTTCATTGAGAGCAAGTATGTTCATCTTCAATCCCTCTTTGGGGTGTAGGACATCTCTTCTGGGGAGGGTCACTTATCCATTCTTGCTTTATCCTCTCATGGGGGGAGTTTTTTCCCACTGGGGTTTCTCCTTCATTTCTATTCGAGGGGATCTTTTGTAAATGGGTACCTCATCAGGCCTAGTTGCCAACATCCATCTTTGCATCTTTGTTTACTTTTCCCCCTAAGTTGCACTTAAGGGGGTGGGTACTAGTGTGAATAGGGTTCTTTAGCTATCTAGTTCTTTCTTAGGTTGTTCTTTGCTTTAGCTCTCTTCACACTAGGTTAGGTTTACTTAGGGACTTTTTCACTTTATCCCACATTGGTTGTGTTTTTAGTCTCTTGGGTGGAATATCCTATATACACCCACCTCTTTCTCTCATATGATCATCTCATTTTCATTGTATGCTTTGCATTCTCTTGCTTTGAATACAATTTATTTGTCTCATATCTGATTTCTATTTTTCTTTCCTTCATGTATTTGTATTCTTCGGTGGCTTTTTCAGCTAAATCTTATAGGCATCCATGAATTATATTGTATTGATCATTGCTCAAAGTATTTTTCCCCTCGAAGAGGCTAGTGATATAATGTAATGTGATTTTGTCATTTCAATACAATATTATTCTTTTGTTCTTATTTGCAGCATTTATTTTCTATATTTTAGGTATTTGGCTAATATGTTGTAGGAAGATATATAACAAATATTTTGTATTTACTGAATCAAAATATTTCTCTTTGGAATTGATGAAGTAGTACCTTTTACGTGAAATTGTTTTTTCTGTAGTAACATACCCTTATCCTTCTTAGGTGTAATAGTAGCTAAAGTATGCATGATATGATCATCTTCCATATTAGCTTTATATTTTTATTTTTGTTTTTCTTTTCATTTTTCTTTTGGGATATTTTATTTTTTCTTCTAATCTATTTTTATATACCTCATTAAGTTATTGCTCAATATCATAAGGAGGTTCCTTTGAGGTGTGTATGTAAGCATGCAAAGTGATAGAATCTTCTTAGCAAGTGGCTTATATAGATCTCATATTATCTTTGTAATTACATGATGCAGGAGCATCTAGTGGTGTAAGGGTAATCTTGCATCACCCAAAAAGAAGTTAATTCAAAATCATTGTAGTTGTTTTCATTTCTTTCCATAATTAGTGTTTTTGGTTCCATAATATCCAGAATAATGATGTAGGACTTTCAGTTTTTCCAAAATTGCTAAAAATAGCAACCTGCCTGTTTTGGAAAGTGTCCCTGCCATTTTAGGAAATTTTGCATTTGGGTATAGATCGAAGCGAAAACTTACAAAAAGTTACATAATGGAAATATAAGACAATTGGAGAAGGAATCAAACAAAGATCATTTGTGAGTTGAAAGATATTAAAATTTTTGTTTTCTAAAAAGCCCCTAAAAATTTTCAGAACAAGATATGAGGCACTAAAACATCCCATAACGTCCCAAAAAGTTGACAGAAATCCATTTATGGATTTCTGGCATGATAGTTCACATCACGAGATTTCTGGCACTTAAACCAGTTTGTCAATTGGACACTCGGATCAAAAGTTATGCTTCCCGAAAGTTGACCTACTTTTGGAGGGAGTTGCAATTTTGAAATTTAGCTGGAGACTGCCAAAAGTACTATTTATGACTATTTTGGGAACCCTAGCCAGTAGTAGAGTTAAGGGGGCAAGTGTAGAGTCAAGAATAGGTGGGAAAATAGAAACCCTAGCGGATTTGGGGTTACAGAAGGCTGAAGATTCTAGAGTATGGAGGTTGGGAAAGCTGTAATGTGTTGCAGCCAGTAGAGGATTCATCCTCTGATTGTAATTGAGCTTCTGTAATGTAATGAGTTTCCCAGATCAATAAAAGAAAGTTCTATTTTCTGTGTTCAATTTTTTTTGTGTGTTTTGTGATTTACCCCCTTCATCAAGTGGTATCAAAGAAAGGGTTCCTGAGTGTGTAGACAGATCACTAACCATGAGGCAGTTTGCACAAGACTTGAGGTTGTGGGTTTGCTGCGGAGACCAAGATGCCTCCACAAAGAAATCGTGCTGGGAGGAATGCTTTGACGAAAGAGGGTTTTAGAGCCCTACAAAGGCAAATCAATGCATTGCAAGAGGAGCTATGAAGAGGGTTTGATCCGAGGACAAGAGAAGAAAGCGAAGATCAAGTTGAAGAAGAGCTATCTGAGGAAGAACAAGAAGCTGCCGGAGATCCTGCAAAAGTTAGGTTGTTGAGGGCCATTTCAAAGATCGGAAAGAGGCCCAGGACTTAAGTTTCTACATATTCTGGAGATTTGAATCCAAAACAACTTACTGATTGGATCAATGACATGGAGGAGTATTTCGAGTATGAAGATGTGGAGGACCCAGATCGCTTTAAGTTTGCAAAAATAAAGTTGAAGGGCCATGCCAATGTTTGGTGGAAGGAGGTCTAATTAGAGAGGAATAGAAGAGGAAAAGGAAAGATCACTAGATGGGATCAGATGGTGGAGAAACTAAAGAAGCAGTTCATTCCTGTGGACTATGAGCTAGAGTTACTAAAGAAGTTGCAAGGACTGAAGCAAGGTAACAAGTCTGTTAAGGAGTATATAGAAGAGTTTTATAAGATTACTATTAGGACTGGCCATGCAGAGCCCAACAAGGAGAGGGCAGCCTGTTACATTAATGGGTTGAGGCGAAGTATTCAAGAGGAATTGAGCCTGGTCAGAATGACCACCATAGAAGATGCATACTAGTTTTCCCTAAAGGTAGAGGAGAAGCTAAATAAAAGATTTGACAACAAGCAAAGGGGAAGAGGTCAAGGTGGAAGGACTGGTGGAAGACCCTATGGGGGCTAAAATGAAGATTCAAAGAAAAGTGAAGAAGCTGGCACCAGTCGAAATCAGAGAGGAGATAATACCTACTGCCCTCGTGACCAAAACAATGTGAGCAAAGAGGAAGAGGAAGAGGCAGACTTGGGCAAGGGCCTGGAAGAAGAGGTTTCAGAGGAACCTCTTTTCAATGTGGAGAAGAAGGGCATTGAGCATACGAGTGTCCATAACGTCAAGGAAGGACGAATAGAAGACCTGAAGGTAATGCATGAGTTGCACATGTAGATAAAGATGCATAGTCTGAGCATTCTGAAGATGCTGAAAGGGGAGAAACCCTAGTGGTCAGAAGAACCTTGTTGAATGAGGAGAGAGAACCAAATAAGAGGAAGAGCTTATTCCGCACAAGGTGTAAATGTGAAGGTAAGTGTTGTGATATTATTATTGACTGAGGAAGCACTGATAATCTTGTTTTAGAGGAGATGGTTGACAAGTTGAAGTTGACAGGAAGAAAGCATCCACATCCATATCGGATTGCATGGTTGCAGAAGGACCACAAAGCTTTGGTCAATGAGCTTTGTTTAGTGAATTTCAAGATTGGGGACTACCATGATGAGGTGCTATGTGACATCATACTGATGGATGCATGTCATATTCTATTGGGGAGGCCATGGCAGTATGATAGGAACGCTGTCCTTGATGGTCATGCAAACACATATTCCCTAACAAAGGATGGAGTTTATCACACGTTGAAGCCCTTGAAGGAGGTGGAAGAAAAGGTATGTAGTACTACCAGAATTTGCTTGGTAGATGGTAGAAACTTTTTGGAGGGTATGAAGCATGAGTGTCATTGCTATGCATTGATTCCTAAGATTAGTCAAGAGAAATGTGAAGATGTACTAGTTGAAGTCTCAGAGATGTTGGAAGAATTTTAAGATATTGTCTCTGATAATGTACCAGAAGGTTTACCACCAGTAAGGAAGATTAGTCATCAAATGGATTTGATACCAGGAGCCAGTTTGTTGAATAAGGCAGCCCACAAAATGACCCCTACAGAGAATGAAGAGCTGAACAGACAAGTTTAGGAGTTGTTGAGGAAGGGACTGATAAGGGAGAGCCTAAGTCCATGTGCAGTACCTGCAGTACTAGCACCAAAGAAGGATGGAGAATGAAGGATGTGTATAGACTCTTGAGCCATCAATAAGATAACAATCAAGTATAGATTTCCATTGCCAAGAATGGATAACATCATGGATTGTTTGAGTGGAGACAAGTACTTCACAAAGATTGACCTGAAGAGTGGGTATCACTAGATCTGTATCAGAGAAGGAGATGAATGGAAGATAGCCTTCAAGACAAAGGAAGGTTTGTATGAGTGGTTAGTCATGCCATTTGGGCTAACCAATGCACTAAGCACATTCATGCGGCTCATGAACGAGGTACTGAAAGAATTTTTGGGAAGTTTTGTTATTGTTTATTTAGATGATATTTTGATTTTTAGTAAGACTTGGGATGAGCATCTAATGCATATCAGAAGATTTCTAGAGAAGCGAAGGAGGAGAAGTTGTTGATTAGTCTCAAGAAATGTAGTTTTGCAAAGAAGGAGTTCATATACCTGGCATTTGTTGTCTCAAAGGAAGGTCTTAAGATGGACCTAGAAAAAGTAAGGGCTATCATTGAATGGCCTACACCAAGGAGTACAACAGAGGTAAGATATTTTCATGGTTTGGCAAGTGTTTACAGAAAAATTATTAGAAATTTTAGTAGCATTTGTGCACCCCTAACTGAGACAATGAGAGGGGATAGAAAAGAGTTTAGATTCACTAAAGGTGCAGACAAAAGCTTTGATACATTAAAGTAGAAAGTCGTAGAACAACCTATTTTGGCACTTCCATATTTCAATAAGGTATTTCAAGTAGATTGTGATGCTAGTGGTAGTGGTATAGGAGCTATTTTGAGTCAAGAAGGTAAGCCCATTGCCTATTTTAGTGAGAAGCATAAAAATGCCAGGAAAACGTATTATGTTTATGATCAGGAGTTTTCTGCAATATTTCAGGCTTTGAAGAAATGGACACATTATTTATTGCCAAAGGAGTTTGTTTTATATACTGATCATCAGGCTTTGCAGTATCTTAATAGTCAAGGAAAGTTGAATCAAAGGCACTTAAAATGGGTTGAGTTTTTGCAGAGCTATACTTTTGTTTTGAAGCACAGGAGTGGGAAGTCCAACAGAGTTACAGATGCCTTAAGCAGAAGGCAAAATTTGTTGACAGAAATGAAGATAGAGGTTTTTGGGTTTGATGAGCTCAAAAGTTTGTATCCTGAGGATCCAAATTTTACAGAGGCCTAGAAAGCTTGTTTGGAACATGTTACTTTGGACAGGACAAAATGGTTGTATTTCATAATCCAAGATGGCATGTTGTTTAAAGGAAGCCAATTGTGCATTCCAAGGAGTTCCATGAGAGAGAACCTGATTAAGGAGAAGCATAGTGGAGGATTGGATGGACACTTTGGTCGAGATAAGACCATTGCTATTGTTGGTGAAAATTATTATTGGCCACAGTTGCAGCAGGATGTGAGGAAATTTGTGCAGAGTATGTTAGATGGTGAAAGGAGCAAGTCACAACACAGGTCGATATCAGCAACTACCTGTACCAGAGAAGCCATGGGATGATATTAGTATGGATTTTGTTCTTGGTTTACTAAGGACATAGAAAGGACATGATTCCATTTTTGTGGTGGTGGACAGATTCTTAAAGATGGCACATTTTATTCCTTGCAAGAAGACTAATGATATTGTTCATATTGCAGAGTTATTTTTCAGAGAGGTGGTGAGATTACATGGTCTACCAAAGAGCATAGTTTCAGATCGAGATACCAATTTTGTTGGTTATTTCTGGAGGACATTGTGGAAGAAGTTGAAAATAGATTTGAAGTTCAGTTCTGCACACCATCCAAAGACAAATGGACAGACAGAAGTGGTGAATAGGAGTTTGGGTAACCTGCTATGATGCTTAGTAGGAGATAAGCCCAAGGGATGGGATTTGATTTTACCACAGGCAGAATTTACTTACAACAATTTTGTCAATAGGAGTACTGGTAAATCACCATTCCAGATTGTATATGGCAATAGCCCGAGAAATGCTTATGAGTTAAGGAAGTTGGACAAAGGAGAAAAGACAAGTGCTGCAGCTGAAGACTTTGTAGAACATCTAAAAAATTTGCATGAAGAGGTGAGAAAGGACATTAATAAGATGAATATTCAGTACAAGGCTAAGGTAGATCATAAGAGGAGGTATAAGGAGTTCCAAGTAGGAGATGAAGTCATGGTTCACTTGAGAAAAGAAAGGTTCCCAATTGGAACATACAATAAATTGAAAATGAAGAAATTTGGACCATGCAGAATCTTGAAGAAGCATGACTCAGGAAATGCATATGAGGTAGAGCTGCTGAGTGGGATCAATATTTCCCCTATTTTCAACATTGCTGATTTACCAGAATATCATGAAGGTGTAATAGAGGATGGACCAACAGAAGTGCAGTGGAGTATTCTGGCATCTACTTCAATGGAGGAGATCAAAGAGATCTTGGATAGCTGTGTGGGAAGTACTTGGAACAAGTAATATGAAGAATATCTGGTAAAATGGAAAGGAAGGCCTGTTAAAAATTCTTCTTGGTTGTCTAAGGTAGAGGTTGATCGTTTGGGTTCTCCTCACACAAACATTTGAGACGTGACAGGGTCACTTCTCAAATTACCTTGGGTGTCTGATGCATGAGCATTCAGTGGTGTAAGGGTAATCTTGCATCACCCAGAAAGAAGTTAATTCAAAATCATTGTAGTTGTTTTCATTTCTTTCCATAATTAGTGTTTTTGGTTCCATAATATCCAGAATAATGATGTAGGACTTTTAGTTTTTCCAAAACTGCTAAAAATAGCAGCTTGCCTATTTTGGAAAGTGTACCTACCATTTTAGGAAAGTTTGCATTTAGGCACGGATTGAAGTGAAAACTTATAGAAAGTTACATAACAGAAATATAAGACCTTTGGTGAAGGAATTAGGCAAAGATCATTTGTGAGCTGAAAGATATTAAAGTTTTTGTTTTTTGAAAAGCCCCTAAAAATTTTTGGAATGAGATATGAGGCACTAAAACATCCCATAACATCCCAAAAAGTTGATGGAAATCCTTTTATGAATTTTTGACGTGATAGTTCACATCGTGAGCTTTCCGACACTTAAAACAGTTCGTCAATCAGACACCCAGATCAAAAGTTATGCTTCCCGAAAGTTGACCTACTTTTGGAGGGAGTTACAAATTTTGAAATTTAGCTGGAGGCAGCCAAAAGTACTATTTATGACTATTTTGGGAACCCTGGGCAGTAGTAGAGTTAAGGGGGCAAGTGAAGAGTCAAGAATAGATGGGAAAATAGAAACCCTAGCTAATTTGGGGTTACAGAAGGCTAAAGATTCTAGAGTCTGGAGGTTGGGAAAGCTGTAATGTGTTGTAGCTAGTAGAGGATTCATCCTTTGATTGTAATTGAGCTTTTGTAATGTAATGAGTTGCCTAGATCAATAAAAGAAAGTTCTATTTTCTGTATTCAATTTCTATTGTTGTGTGTTTTGTGATTTACCCCCTTCATCATTACACCTTCATTAACATAGTGATTTCGCCTTGCTTAATCACTTTTGCCACAGTTCTAAGATTAGTTTTCTTTTCTTTCTTTTATCTTCACTGGAGAATTCCATAAGGGTGGCAAAGGAATATCATGCTAAGAATCCCAAAAACTTGGTCATCCCCCTCCACCAGGGCCTCATTTTTAGCCTATACCATTTCCACTTGGCTTTGTGCCCTCTCAAGACCATTAAGGTCAGTTTCCTCAATGATTCCCCTCCAAATCCTATTGTTGATAGCCCCATTGTTAAGGGTAAAGGGAAGAAGTGTGTGGGTTTTCAAAATGTGGTGGCAACCTCCTCTAGTATGCCCAATGTCCCCAAAGATTGGCCTAGAATTGAGGAGATCTAGTACTCCCCATTGGCTGAAACTCTTAATCCCAAACTAGTTTCCAAAACCCCCAAAAGTAAAATCACCCTGAAGAAGCAAAGAAAGAGCCCCAAAACTCAAGCAACCACTACTAAGAAGGGGGAGATTTCCTCTACTAAGAGAGCAATTAAACTAGAGGAGGGAAGGACCCACACCCACAAAAAAATAAAGGAGGAGAAGGAGGTTGTTCAGTATGAGGTGGCTGCGTCGAAATTTATGGACCTAGATGTGGTGTATAAACAAGGTTGAGGTGGCAACTTGATGGGAATTGTTAATAAAATGACCCAATGGGTTAGAAGGTCTAGCCACATTACCTAGATCCCTTCTACAAATACTCAAGGAATTGAGCTTTCTAGGAAGTTTGAGTTTGAAGAAGTGACCCTAGGAGATGATGATGTGGGTACCCTTGAGGGTTTTGTACAAGAAGAAGGCACCAGTTACTTCCCAGAGATGAATACCCCCTACTTGGAGGATGAGGAGGACACTCAGGTTCAGGAGGAGGACAAAGGTAAATGTACTCTATGTGAGAAGACCATGTGGAAGGTTTATGATCTTAGTTCTAAGGTGAAGGAGTTGTAGAATAATTGGAGAGTGATGGTTGGTTTCGCAGCTAAAGTTCTTCACCGCACCACTACTACTTTCTCTCCATTGAAGGAATTTGACAAGAAGATCCAAGACATTGGTGTTGATAGTCTAGGAAACTATGAGGAGATGTTCAATTTCCTTACTAAGCATGGGGTTGATGACAATCCTTAGTTCTTTTTCTATGTTCTCTGGCCTTGGTTTTTTCTTAAGGTTAGTTTGGTTGGGTTTTTTGGTTGCTCTGTGTTCTGCTATTAGGCTGTTGTTAATGCACTATATCTTTCCTGTTTGAGGATGTTGCTCTTTCCTTTGAGTTGTTTTGTATAGGGTTCTAAACACTTTTTTCTAGCTAACTTAATAAAAAACATAGTTGGCACATTGATGTACAATAAAAGGGAAAACCCTCAAGTGCCCAAGCCATGGTCAATCGAGTAAGATGGAAAATCTATCCAAAGTAAGAATAACATGATATAATACTTAGACTTCCTTAGGAACCATGTTAAGAGGTAAAATAACTGACTCCAAAATATGAATCAGTATTTTACTAGTCATCTTCAATGACACTTTTGAATGAGCATACAAATTTTGCATCAAGTTCTCATTAACTAAAAATTCTTTAGTACATATATTGAATTGATTCATAGCATCTATGATAATCTCATCAATAACCTTGTCATGTGTTTGATCTACCAAATATAATGGACCATAATGGTTATTTCATGGGATTTCCCATTTGAAAATGTGATCAATAGAGTATCATGGGAGGAATAATATGTATATCTAGATTGCATTGTACCTACAAACGCATCTATATGTGGATTTACATGACAATAAATATGACAATCTTCCATAGTAGGTCTTTCAATATGTAAATGATCTATAGTGATAGAATCATGCGCATGAGATGCATTGATGTTGTTAGAATGTTTCTTTTAATAAAAAACCATTTACTAAAATAAAAGGTAGGTTACAATATATGGTGGCTTAATAGGGAAACACACTATCAATCCAAAAAGATTACATATTGACCATGATAGTACTAATAGATTTTACAATAAGATGGATGCACCTCTCCACTAGAAACCGAACTAATTCTTCATAGAAGACTTAAAATAGTTACATTTACATCATATTCACCTTGTAAAAACTACTATTAGAGAAAAAAATAAAAGAACATGAACCACACAAATTATTCACAACAATGTTTTATGTTATTGTTGCATATTAGAATGATTAGGAAATGGATTAGTATAATTATTCAAATTTTGTTTAGGAGGAGAAACCAAATGATTATTCCCATCATTAAATCAAAATGAATCATAGTATTATCAATAAAATCTTACACTTAATGTTTTAATTCCATGTAACCCTAAGTGTGATGCACATTGATTGGATGGTACAAAATGCACTTTATTGAAATTTTTGGTAGCTCTCTACCTAGATCTACTCGATGTATAGGTGGAAGAGTAATAAAGTTAGAGCTTAATTAAATTTGAAGCACAATGTCTAGGGTCTCTTGTTAACTTAGTAAACTTCCTTAAAGTATGAGGTTTAAATGAAGGCATATTGAAATTATAAGTCACTTGATGCACATTTACCTTTGTTTCCTCAAAATCATCACCCTTTAAAATTATTAGGAATTTTGAATTTTGAAGGGTAAGATGATGTAGAAGATGACTCATTCTTAAGAGTATTTGATGCAAGAAATTTGATCTCAAGATTCTTTAGGTGAGTGGACATGTCTATAAAAGAGAAAAAACTACTCAATTGTGCATTGTTCTTAATAGTACGAAAACATCCCTCAACAAATATAATTTATAGTTCAAGATCATCAAATTGGTTCCTTATTTCACCAAATAATGATTATAAGTGAATAACATAATCATTGATAGGTGCATTACTATTTTAATCAAACCTAGTCAAATCATTCATTGTTATTTCAATCCCATGTTAATACAAATTTTTCTTAAAAAGGTGGTGGATAGCTCATGAAAAGAATGTATAGAACCAAAAATGAAAGAATAAAACCATTGAATAGAATAATCCTTTAATATTTTTAGAAACAAATTGGCTAAGATATTATCCTCATATGAAAAACTTACATACAATAGTGAAATCTTGTAAATGGACATTAGCATCTCCTTTCCATTATATAACTCAAATCTAGATGCAACAAAACCAAGAGGAATTGGGTATATCACTACCTCAAAAGTGAGTGGTGTATGATGTGGAGGATTGTATATGATAGAACATTTTTTATTAGCCATATCATCTAGCTTTTTCTTATGGTTTGTGAAGTCTTATAGTAGTGTATCAAGAGTAGAAGTAGGAATAATAGTGACATGAGGAATGTGGGAAACAATGGATGAAGTATAATGAGGATGTGTGAGAGGAGGTAATTTCATTGCCATGGAATGAGGAATCATATTGTAAAGTGAAGTGTCATAGGGTGAGAGGGAGGAGTAGTATGAGTGGCATAAGTATGGGGAACATCACTATTAGGTATAAGTGTGGAAGGATGAGATGTGAGTGGAACACTAATGGGTGGAAAAGTAGTGGGAACATTAGAGGTAAGAATGGAAGAGGTAGGGGTGACACTCGGGGTGGCAATATGAGTGGCAATAGTCATATAATGGATAATAATGAAAGGATAAGGATTTGAAGAGGATAAAGAATGAGATGATGCACCATTCAAAGAAGCTAGAAAAGTACCAGTACCATAAATAATATTCATGCCAAATGGAGAAACTACTAATGTCTTATGCAAAAGAGTGGCTAATTGTTGAAGAGATTGAGCAAGAGTAAGTGCATCAACAAGAAGTTGTATATTAAGTGAAATATCTTGTTTAGTTGCATATTAATCATGGTCATAACCATGTCATGTGGATTGAGTTGTTGCAAGTAGAATTAGTTCAAGTGGGCAAACCACTAATGCCACAAATGACCCACCTCATCTAAGTGAGTGAGAAATGCAATCAAAGGAGAATTAGGAATAAAATGAGAAAAGTGATATAGTCTAGACTAATGATCAACTTTCCCCATGACAATTGTAGACCCACTATGCAACACACTGATTACCACTATGTCTGGTGTGAACTTAACTTTCTTGCAAGAGCCAATGTGAGTGATTTGATAAACAAATAGAAGATTAGTTTACAAATATGGAATGTAGAGAAAATCTTGAAAAGTTTCTTTTCCCACATCAATAGACCATCTCCCATGCACTTCAACAAGAGTATCATCACCCATTAACTAGATGACATAGAACATGACTCCAAAGAGGTAAAACCATTCTGTGATGAACCCATGTGGTGCAAAGCACCCAAGTCAATGATCCAAGTATTTGGGTGTGAAGTAATATATACTAAGGTCTTGCCATTTTTTTCCCTTACTATTATTTGTGTCCTTAGAAAGCCCCTAAGATGAACCATGTTTGACTGAGTTAGGCACCTTGATGTTGTTCTTTTCAAGAAGATGTGAAAGGTGATATATCTGCTTCTTTAAACACTTGTGTTAATCATGACCAAGTTTCTTACAATAGACACATTTTACCTTCTCCTTATTAGTCATGTTGCCTTTGGAAGAAGAGGCTTCATTAGCTGCATTAGAGGAAGCCAATTTTTTATCTTGTTTCTTCTCTCCTTAGTTTTGTTATTTCTTGTTTTTATTTCCAGACCCTTTCTAATATTTAATGCCTTGATTTGTAGCCAAGGAATGATATTTAGATTATTTATTAGTACCCATTTACATCAATTTGTCCTACTCCTTAGTGAGTTCAACAACAAAATCATCAAGATAGGGTATTTATAGGTAGAACCTAGGGCACATTTAGTAGCATGAAATGTAGAAATAAAAACTGAATAGTTTGGACCAAGTTTTGAAAGAATACTTAAGATCAATTGTGTGTCTTTTTTTTCCAATTCTACACTACTTTAACTCCAATATAATTTGTGAAGAAATCTTGAATTGTATCAAAATTACATGGATTTAACCCTATGAGTTCAATCTCTAGTTGATGGCCCCTTAATTCATCCTATTTTCCAAGGAGGCCTTCCAATATTGTCTTGACATCATTTGGAGTTGTAGTAGATTCAATATGAAAAAGTAAGTCAGGAGATATAGACATGCACAGAGTACCATATTATTCACCACATTTGTTATACCATTATGTCTTTTTTCCAATTAATTTTGGTTGTATTTCAAGCCCTATTTTTACTTGATGCAACCCTTTCTTCTTTAGATAGATAGTCATTTTGGACTTCTAATCAAATTAGTTGTAGGGTGTGAGTACTGGTATTATTAATTGATCCATTTTAATGTAGAAGAGTAGATTGTATTTTGTTGTTTTTGTGTAGAAAAGAAATGTAGAAAGAAGACACACAAGACACCCCCACTTTTCACTAGTCTCAAAAATCATCCCCCAAAAGATTACAAGTTTGGCACTTTATATTTCAGTGTGATTACAATTATTTTTTTAGATTATAATAGTCTCAAGGCCCAAAAATCAAATTTTGATCCAAACTGGATCGATTACAAAATCTAGAAAATAATCTATATGGTTGTATAGTGCTCTCCAATAGATTTCCAATGCCTATTCATTTGCAAAAAGGGGAGATTTGGGGGCAAGATATAGTCTATCGAATATAAAATAAACAACCAGTTTCAAACTACACTATCTAAAGAAAAATGGCAAAAATTCTGATCAAAACCTCCTTAGCTAGAAAGTACACATCGTTATCTTTTTTTCCTATTTGTTTCCAAAAAATTGATAGCTAAGGCAAAAGTTATGAAAAAATTTATAAAAAAAACACCTTTAAGCCAAAAAAAGGCCCTAGTGGCCCTTAGGTCACATGTGGGTGGTGGTGCCACTACCAGTGGTGGCTACAAGGGTAGTAGATTGATGGTTGATGGCTTCAAATTGACTAGTGCTTTTGTTAGCTAGTGGGAAGTTTAAAGACCACTTGTAGTCTTAACTGTTGTTGGATAAGAAAGGTCCATAGGGGATTTTGAAGGGAGCCTGCAAAGGGCTATAAACACTATCCATGGGACCTTAGAGCCCTTAGTGCTTAAAGAACTAGTGTTAGGCACTTAAAATTTTTACTTTTTATTTTTATTTTTTTAAAATCTACGTCTGACTACATGTTGGGGAGGTCGTACAACCTTCCTCGTAAAAAGTTTTTCCTTAGAAACACTCAACACCAAAACATGGAAAAATTTATATGAAAATAGGGGTTTTTGTGCCTTCTCTATGTAATGGTAAGGTTTTTTGGGCCTAAAAACATCTTAGAAAATAGTTTTTTTCCATATCTATGTTTCAAACCCCTATTTGCAACTATGAGAAATGATCTCCAAATTAGATGAAACGAAAACCAATCCTAACTTTCTTGAGCCTCCTGAACACATTGGAATAACTAAAAATATTACTAGTATAACCAAAAGAGCCACAATCACATAGATCTCACAAAACACATATGCAAAATAAAGAGGTTATTAGATCTTCAAAAATCCTTTTTGATTCTCTAGATCATTCAAAAACACAAAAGAAGAGCATACAATATTTTACAAGATCTCACAAAAAGAAAACTCAAATCTCTCAATCAAGAATTATAGAACTCAAAACTATAAAAACAAAATCTCTTATACCATGTTAGAAATCTAAAATAGATGTATAACCCAAGAACTTTTTAAGAGATATTTTAAGCTACAAAATCTACAAATGTATAAACAAAAATAGACCAATAGTTCTGAGAGATATGCAAATGTCAAGATGATAGAATTGTATTATGAGCTCATAAAGAGGAATCTATTGAGAAATATTGGAAAAATAATACCAAATACAATCTAGGTAGTGAGTTTATATGGATAAAAGAGAGGGTGGAGGTAGAAAAACTAACCTTCACAAAGGAAGATTGTAATCTCAAGTAGCTAATGACAAACAAAAAAATATACCTAAGAGAGAAAAGGATGAAGAAATATAAATTATCACTCTTAGATTTGTAAAATACAAAAAAATAATAAGTGATCAGATATATAAATGAAACCCTAAAGGTGAACATAGTGGTAGGTACGGTTAGTGAAACCAAAGTGATACAATGACCCACAATCCCTAAAGAAAAATAAATCTATGAAGCATAAATAGGAAAGGAAAATCAAATCTAAAAATATGATAGAGCATTTAGAAAAATTAGATCTCAAAACCCTAATTTAAAAGGTCAAAACCATAGAGGATGTAGGATAAGTTGGGTTCACCAAAATTTAGGAGGAAAAATACCAATACTTACATAAATTAGACTAGGATAATTAAATAGATCACAAAAATAAAACAAATCTATCCTAGGGTAATGAGTTTGGACTAATACTCAAAAATATTGAATTAAGTGCAATTTTTAAATAAATTGAATGTGCTACTTAACTTGATAACTAATGATGGAAAGGTGTTCAAATGTCAAAAAGTGATTTTCCTTGTTTATAGAACATTAGGGCTTACTATGATGAAGATCTTAGAATCTATGAATTGATTGTTCCTCCTTCAATTCACCTATGTCCCTATAGACCTAATGTTTGCATGTGTGGGCCTAAACCTCAGCACAAACTTGATTTTAAACTCAAGGATGTGATATAGCAAAATGTGGAGTCTTAGGTTTCACTCAACTCAATCTCTAATGTCTACTTGTTATAAGTACATGTGCTATTTATTGAAACCTTTGGGGAATCTACTAGATTGAAAAGGTCACATGTTATCCTTAGTCAGATCCCTAGAAAATTGGCTTTATGTATTTGAGAGAAAGGGTCAATAATAGTAAGAAATGATGCAATGGATCTAGAAAGATGTGCTTTGATAATTCTACCATGATGCTCCTGTTAAATGTTCTATGAAAAATTCATACATAAGCCTTAGATTGTTTAGGATCCTCTTCAAGTGAATGAATGAATGCCCTTAAGTAAAAAAACCAAGCACACAAATCAACATATCATGTGCTAAGTTGACTCACAATGGCTAGTGAGAAGGTCAATCAGGTTGGAAATTAAATTCTTAATTTTAAAACCAAAAGGCTCATAGTTGCATCCATAGAAGTGACCTAGGTCAAGCTAGCACCCACATTTTTTATTCAATGTGGTGAAAATAGGTGTACGGATTATAAATGTAAATTTGAGGATCAATGATGAAGGGGATTGAGATGTAGGATGCCATGAGCCAATTTAATGCATAATTATGCCTTGTAAGTTAATTATTGTGTTTATGACACTCCAATCAAAATATGCCCAAAAGGGAAGGGAAACGGGCACAAGTATGCAATTTTCATCATTACAATATTAAATATTACAAAAGTATAATATAATATTATTAATTATAATAAATTAATATAATATATATAGTTAAATTACATGTTATAACAATTTTAATTTTTTTGAAACATATGAATAAATTGGATAATATAGAGTTATAGAAAATTTTAAAATAAACAAAAATGAATAGATGAATGTTATTTTGAAGAATATTTAAACCCAGAAGATAAACCATCACCTAAATGACTGGGTAAACCACCTTCCCAATACAAACCAAATGTGTTTGGTAGAGATGTGTGTCACCAATAATGCTTTCCCACAAATTGGTCCCTTTTTCTCATTGCTTCCATGTTTAAGACTTGATATCTTTTCATCTCATCTTCCTATCATGCCGCCCATTCACCTTCATGATTCTTCCTCACTTTTCCTAGAACACAAAGTGCTAGCCACACTCAATGATGACACCATTTGAATAATGCACATCTTCTTCCTAAATTTTTGCATTTAAAAAAAATATTAATTTGGTTTTTAGTAGGTTTGCCTTGGGTATTTTATGGGCATGAAAAGTTAAATGCCTTTAATGATCTTGATTTTTCAACCTAGGCTATGATAAACCGTGATTAGTGAGTTAGGATGAATAATAAACTTAAGACCATGATTGGATTAAAAATATAAATGTGATGAAAAATTTAATCTAGGATCAAGGGAGATAGCCCTAGTGGCTTAGTATTGTTGTTGCATTTTAGTTTTATCTTTGACTTTCAAGGTGTGATGTCACTCCACCAGTTGTTTATATGAACAATATATTACATTTTTATTGAATATAATATTTTACACTCTTCATCATTAAAAATAAAAAAGTTTAATTATATTACTCATGTTCGTAAGGCTATTGGTGATAGAAACTTTACAACCCAGGAAAAATGAAACACGTTAAAAGAATTGAACTTGAGGGCTCATTAAAAATTTAAAATCTAGCCTCAAATCCATGGAGTTATCATGGGAAAAGGGTGTAACATGGAGATAAAGGCCTACAAGAAGAATCTAGATGCGATGGGTTCTTGTAATGCGGTCTAAAATAGGTTGAAATCTAAGTATAATAGAAAGAAAGAAGATTCAGTCCCCAGATAATATAAAAACCTTGAGACCCACCTCACTCCATTAGAGCTATCAATGACTAAAGCTTGATAAAGAAAGGAAATAAATACGAAAAGAATCTAAATGTGAAAGATTGATTTAATCTGGCTAAGAAATTCCTTGTGTCTGTAAAGTGATTGCAGTCAAAAATATAAAGTCACTTGGATGACAGTGAGAGAAATGTAACTACAGATGCGAGTGGAAAAATAGGATGGAAGCCAATTTTTTAGTTCCATAGACCTATCAAAGGAAAAGACATCTCATAGAGATGAATGTTAGAAAGGACCCAGATGTGAGGAAATTATGAAACATTGACCCCAATAGATTTGAAGTCCAGAAAATACTGTGTGATAAGGAATTCAACTAGAATAATTTTTTTAATAAAAAATGGCAACTTCTTGAAAAAAAAATACTCTTGAAACATTCAGAACCTAAAATCTCTGATTAAGAAAGAGTTTCATTCAAAACCAGAACAATCCCCTATGAAATTATACTATACCTTAAACAAACCAATACAAACTCAACTAGGTTGTGTGTGCATCAGGTGAATTTGATTACTCTTCAAATTGTGAATATTAACAAGAAGGAAAAGGAATCTAAGATGATAATTGTTGACCCTCAAGCATTTATTGATCTGCTCATATGTATTTTATTAACACAGGTGACATATTTTAAACTAGGTGGCAGTGTAATTAATTATTACAAGATAATTTGTGGCCATTATTAATAACCTAAATATAATTAGAATTACATATAAAGTATAAGTCAAAGTGAGATTATAGAGTATGTATCTCATCCATATTGGATGCATGGATAAATGATTTACTTTGAAGAGGATTTTGTTTTTTTAAATTTGTTTGGGTTTAAATCTAGTCTCATTTTTTGTGTGTCAAGCACTTGCTAGAATTTATCATTGGTGACTTTTTTTAAGTGAACAAATTTTAACGGTGAATTATTATATGTTTAACAATGTTACATCCCTATTTTCTAACTTGCTTTACTTTTACTTTTTACTTGGGCATAAGTAAATTTGTTGTGATGTTATAGACTTACGACAGGATATGACATGGAATTATATTGAATATCATTTATGAAATCATGGAAATGATTATGTTATTGTCGATTTAATATCTATATGATGAGATTTGATTTACTAGTTGAATTTATTGAATAATGATGCACTGATTACATATGTTTGATGACAAGTGAAAACAGGATTACAGGTTATCGACTCTCAGAGAAGAGAGAGAGAGAGAGAGAGTATCTTTCAAGAAGAGAGATATAGACCTTGGAATACGAGTGGTCTATTTGCTAAACAAGTTTAGTGTTAAATGATAATGTGAACCAATGAGTCGTATGAGGTAAGTCTTGTCTTGCTAGTTACTTTTGAATCTAATCAACAGGTAGTTGATATCTTGATTATCATCTAGTCAAGTCGATGATGAGTCGACTTAGTCGTTTGCGAAGTAAACAATGTCATAGCCGTAAAATGGTTGCGTTATTCTTCTTGAGTCACTTGAGGTTTTATTATCGCCTCTTAAACGTCGAGACGTTTCCATCAAGTTAGATGACGCGAATATTGTCGACGTTTAACGTCAATAGATGATCTCGTCAAGTTGACATGATTTTAATGAAGAATTGTGATGGGGAGGTAAAACTCGACCTTTTCACATTATCCGTAAACCTTACTGATTAATTGAATGGTCGTCAAATTAGTATTAACCACCTTCTCTATTACCATGTCAATCTATTCTTTTCTTGCAATATAACGAAGAGGGAATCTTCAAACATTTTAGGAGGCAATTACTGCCCACACTTTCTTCATAAGAAATGCATGTCTTTCTTTAAGGAGAAGTCCACGATTGGTGGCACTTGTTTTAACCAACTCTAAGTGGACGAGAGTGGTTAGGAGTGAATGTAAGTCGTATTTAATGAGATGTGTGTTCTTTATACCGTGGAGTGGTGCTTCTAAACTACCAACACCTCTTAACTCATTGGAAAATCCTTGTGCTATTAATGGCATTTTGTTTGCTGCCTTGTAGGGCGTCATTACTATTTTAGGAAGTAGTTATTTTGGAATGTGGTAAGAGTTTTATGAAATAGGGACTCCATTGTTAAAGGAAGAGAGGATAGAGGTTAGGGGGGAGTCCTCACATTGGACATGGGTTGTTTTAACAAACTCCTGAGAGCATGCCGCGAGGGGAGGGAACTCACTTTAACTGTGTGAGTGGATTTTTAGTGATAAGTAGTGGAGAGTTATATCAGAGATACATGGGCAGGAATGGCCTGAAGGAGGTGGGGGATATAAACGACTTGTTAGGGGATTAGTAGGGGCAGATAACCACAACTGTGTGAAGTCATTGGAGGCATATTTTGGGAGTTAAATTTGAGCGTGGATAGGGGAGAAAGGGGGTGCTTAAGAGAAATAATCGAAAAGAGTGAAGTTGCCAGAGGATGGTTGGCGTAAGTCTCTTTGCTGGACTAAGATGAGATCATCCAAGGAAGGAGAGACAACCATCTTAGAAGGAAGAGAAAATCTTTATGTGAGGAAGAAGCGTAGCAGTGCAAGGACGACACTTGACTGTCAAAGTAACCTACCAGGTTCATTCCTTGTGTGAAATCTTTAATTGTCATTTGATTTCTTTTTATAATGTTTCATATTTATGATCAAAGGCTAAGTTGAAATGTCTAAGTATTTTAGAGGTTGATGTCTGTAATGGCGAAAAGGTTGACATTCTGAGTAAAATAGCTTTCCTGTAAAGTGATTTCAATAGCCTTTAGTAGACGTAAGTGCTTATTATATTTCAAAAGACAATTTGTTGATAGATATTAACATTCTCCCTTGTTTATTGTTTGATGTTTTAACTAATCTTGTGCTGGGACGAATGATAGAATGTAGATAGCAATATTAAGAGTGTTTTTACTCAAACTGTACTGCATCCTTTATCTACGCCTATTCTTATATAATAGATTGGGAATGACATTGTTTCAGTTAGATTAAATGTATCTTTATGATATTGCATATTGTAAGTTTTAGTGTATAACTTTACATCTAGCAATATAGATTGTGTAGAACGTAGAATACTACGAGAATAGTATCGTTATGTTCTTTAGAACACAATAATTCTCAAATGATTGTATTATCATTATGGGATAACCTTCTAATAGATGAAAGGGGTGAATTGTTCTCCTTTATCACTTGTTTAGTAATGATTTGATATCACTTAGTTGAGGAAGAGAAAGAGAAACTTAACTTTGAGTTCAAGAGGATAACAATTTAGACGTTTAACTCAGGTTGATAACTTAAACTAGTATTTGTACTTTTGTTATCATATCAATCCTTAGTCCATATCTTAGACTCATATAGAACCATATGGTTTGATATATAATTAAGATCTCTTTTTAAGGGGAGAATAACCTAGTTGTAAAAGATTGAACCTCTTAGTGGTAAAAATAATGGAAAACAATCTTCTATCTAGTCAAGGGTTGAGAAACTTAGAATGACCTCGTAGACCAAGAGGTTACCTCCTTTCTTATTAAATTATTACTTAATGTCTAAATATGTTTGAACTATTCCATTATGGTGGAATAGGGAGGACAAAACCTAAAACTTGACCCAATAGGGTAATTTTATATACTAAACCCCATGATCACTAAATAGATCGACAAAGAAGGGGCAAGTACCCTAATTATGAATGTTTATTCTTACATGTCAGAGAAGGACTTTAATATGAATTCAATTGGATAGAAAATGGGGTTAGACTATCAACCAGTTAGAATCAAACTAAACTTGGGAGACTCTTAGACTTGGAGTCGAATTGTTTGACGTTATTGTTATTAAGGATTTCTCTTATAATTTAAGCAGATTTGTTTAGAAGTTTGAAACAACCTTTAAGTTGAAAGAAGACTGAAGGAAAGTTGTTTATTTAACAAAAACTATTCTTTCTAGAATCGAATGCTTGATATTCCATTTTCATGGAAAAGGAAAAGCAAACCCTAGATTGACCAAGTAGGGATTAAGTTGTAAAATGTACCTTGTTAAGTTACATCTTGTTTTATCTATTTATATATATATATATCGGTCGATGATGAAGGTCGAGAACCCCTAACTGGTAATGCTCATGTCTATCTTATTGAAAAGAGATTTGTTGTTAGTCGACAGTGTTTAACCTTAGGTAGGGAAAACTATTTATTGGGCTACAATTTGACTTGAAACACAAGTCGTAAGCCTCAGACTTGCAAGTATGCAAGAAGTGCCATTAAATGGTTAGTCAAACATTAAAATCATTATGCCTTTTTATCACAACTTCTCTAAGCTATTACTTGTCGACAAGGGGGTGAATCTCAAATGTTGCAAAGATGCAAGGAGAGATGCCTAAGAATGGATAGTCAATCCCTAATGATTAATGGAGCAACGACAGTGTCTTGTGAATTTACCGAAGTTAGAAAGACTAGGTTTGAGTTAGGCAAAACTCAACAGTTAAATCTTAAACCTAGATATGGTAACTATTATATTAAATCATTGAGATCATTATTTAGATCGTGATTGAAGGGTCAAGTGCCTTGACTATGAGTAATTATTCTTATTTGCAAGAAGGGAATTAGATTCCTAGACTATATTTCTTGACCTGGGTAAGGTTAGCATCTTAGTCATAATTAATCTATCTATATCTATTATGAGGCAATAAGTCATGGACCTCGGGTATTGCAATGATGCAATGAGAGTCCTCATAATAAAAGAAAGTTGATTAGGTCTATGGATTATAGACAATGAAAGAAAACATGTTTTGGGTCGGGAAGACTAGATTGATGAAATCATCATGATTTCATAAGTTAAACATAGTTGACCAAGTCAAACTGTAGGAATATGATAGTATCCAAGTCGAGTTGGAGTGGGTGAACATTATGACAACGTTCATTGTGAACGTCAATTTATATTGAAACTATGGCCATAGTAATGCATATGTCTCTGCATGCATTGTCGGTTCACTATATCTGGATTGCACATTCTATCGGGAATCATACTTAGCTAGAGGGTATCTAGGGTTGTATGATAGATAGAGTTGTGTAAGATACAACACTATGTACTTGGAAAGGCAAATTACCACTGGTCACCTTGGTCTATACTTCTCGTGAAGGGTAGGGCCACTTCCGGTTAGGAAGGAGTACGGGAGACCGACGGTCTGTGGTTGGAGGTTAATCACTGGAAAGATACTCTCTCTCTCTAGCAGAAGACATGTTGAGGCTTGCGATAAAGATGTCAGATTTCTGGATGCAGTATATTTCTGAGACTTGTGTTTATTGAGACTAAGTAAAACTTTATCTGATTTAGGTATTTATAATTGATTTATTTTTGTAAACATTGTACTTGAGAAAGACAATATGGTTTATTGAATTTGTAATGAGATATCTTGTAATTGTAGTTACTTGACTATATGTTGAATAAAAGAAAAATTTTCTCTATCTCATTTTTACCTTGTAAATTTACTTTATGGTGAAATTTTGGATTTTACTATGTTTTTAGAATGTGGATGTTACAAACAAAGTGATAATTTTAATTTTATGTGTGTATGTATGTATGGATAGTGAAGTTATAAAGACAAATTAATAAAATAGCAAAATGATTAAAATGCTATGAGATATTAGGAAGACTCTAAATTGTTGTAATCTAGTCATATTATCTATAAAAACTACGTTAAACAAGGATTAAAAATGATAAACAACTTTCGAAGTGTGACACAATAGACAAGGTAATAAAACAAAAATATTTTTTTATTGAATATGTACATTATGTACATACATATTCTCAAGGGCAATGCATAGATGATGTCATACTTGTCCAAAATACCTTGTGTAATGTAGAAAATAATATACCCTTGAATTTCATATTGTGTTTTGAATTTTCTTTGGTGTCCATCTCCCCTAGTATGTTTTTAGGCTCATTTACCCCTTGTCCTAGCCTTTTTCCACCCTTGGTTCCAAGGTTAGGCTTGTTTTCTACTTCTAGCATCCTCTTTGTGCAATTTTATTTTCATGCCATGTTATCCTCATTTTTTGTTAGTGACTAGACCTTTCAAGAGCCATAGCTATCTAGGAATTAACGTGATTCATAGATGTTCATGTGATGTGCTAGCATCCATCAACTCTCTATTGTATGAAAGTCATTTCTAAAATGTTTCACTACCTTGCTTCAGGTTCAAGTCTTTTGTAACACCTCTAACATGAGTCCAAACAAATTTTTGAGACCTTAGATCCCCTATTTCCTTATTATTCTCCATTTTTGAATCTATATTTTGCTATCCTGTGAATCTATCAAATTTTCTAGCTCTCCAACAATCTACAACCCTCTTTAGAATAGTATAACATTCCATTTTGATTTTTGGCTCTAAAATCTTCTATGTTATTCAACAAAACAATACTCGAGCACTCTTCATGAGGTCTTGAGCACACAAAATCTTGTTGGAGCCACCAAGATCAACCAACAGGAACTAGAATCACTTCCACAAGCTAAACTACACAAAATAAGCTAATAACATATATTCAAAAGCTAACTAAAAATGTGCAATATGCCTTGTATAAATAGGCATGAGAGAGGAGGTAGGAAGGTAGGAATCAATGACTAACTACCCCTCCAAAAGTACCACACTTGTAAGGTCACATGACAAGTGTTTGAGAAAATGGCAAGTTGTTTAATATGAAAATAGGGATGATGAGGTTGATGGTTTGTTTTAAGGGTTTATCATGATCCTCCTTTCACCACTAAACATTCAAGGACATTCAACCAAGTAGAGAACTCTACTACAAATCTCCTATCACTTGGAACATAGGGGAAGATTAGAATTGTGTGATTTTGTTGTTTAATTAAGTCCAATTATGCTCAAAACCTTAATTTTGTGAAATCGTAAACAAACAGACAAATTACGGCAAATGATCGCACACAGAGATATCAAATGACAATCAAATACATACCATATTTCAAAGTTTAGTGTGTGGAAAAGTTAGGGACTAATGAGCAGGCGTCTTAGTCCAGTACACCTGTTTTTGTCGGGATCTTTGAATAATGTCTGCAATGTGTTCCTGTCGTCATAGAGATTTCACTACTTCAGAATCTAGAGGACTAATGAGTGGGTGCCCAAGTCCAAGCCCTAGTTTTCTTCTCAGATCCACAATTCTGATAGTCTGCACTACTCTCTTGCAACTCCACTTCTTTCACTTCCAAAACCTATAACCTGCAAGCACAGAAACGTGGGTTGGCGGTTGTGGTGTGTAAAGGCTTGCCTCAGTCAAGTTTCGGAGAGACATTTAAGTCTTCTAAACACCATTGTTAGATAAAGAGTGTGTATCCCTGTGGGATAGAGGCAAAATCCAAATGATAAATAATAGAAAACACAATTGATATCACCTTGTAGTGTAGGTCTCATGGAAGGAAGATGCTCTTCAATGCCATGAGGAGATGGATGTCAAATCTGTAAATACAAAACATAATAACAACAAAAAATATTGCTCTGCAACACAATGAATGCCTTGAATCACTTTCACATAAGCTCATAGATCAAAAATGCCATCTAGTTTTACAAATGAATCACTAATCATGCTCATATTTGCAACTACAAATATTCCCGCTAAGAATTTTGTAATTTAAACTTAGGATGTCGGCATGGGACCTAATAACGGTCATAAAACTAACACCCAAAAATAGGGCAGGACTAGGGTGCAGGCACCCAAGTCCTTCCCCCTGTTTCAGGCAAGATTTATGATAAACACACCCCCTAGGTCCCATTTGCCATGAAACTTCAGGGTTTTCTTATTGGGAGTCACCATTAATGTGCAAGATGACTAAAATGCATTCTAAAGGACCCAAGAGCTAATCCTTAAGAGGGAAAAGCACCCAAGGGGACATTTTCTGACATCACGTTTAGCCCCCACTTTAATGTATGTATAAATGCAAGGCCAATACATGCATTAAAGTATGGTCAACAAACACAGTAAACAAGCCAAGCACGAAGAAGAAACACCAATCACAATGAAGATACTAATAGGCATGCAAAACACAGAGAAGACAATTACAGTCACACAAAACATGGAGAATACAACATTAAAGACATGCAAAACACAGTGAATATAGTGAATGCAGTGAATATTTATTTTTCCTTTTCTCATATATGAAATGCAAATGCAAGTACAAGGAAAGTAAACACACAACCCAAAATGTAAGAGGGACTCATCACCACTGGTCTTTAGACTGCATATGGAGCAACAAACATGCCAAACAAATCTCAGAGTGCAGGAGGGACTCATTACCACTAGTCTTTAAGACTACGCTTGAGAACAAACATGCCATATAAATCAAGAACACCATACAAATCCCAAAGCATAGGAGAGACTCATTGCCACCGGTCTTTAGACTATGCTTGGGAACAAACACGCCATACACACATACATGGAAGACATAGAGAAAATACGACAGATAAGCGATGGAAGAAACCTATTTCTAGGTTCATAGCTATCTCAAGCACATTACAGGCACACACTGACAATTGGGCTTCACCACAAGAATCACTAAAGACACGCTTAAGGGTTAGGATAGTCTCAAATTCGCTTCCTGCCTGCTCAGAGGACTTTTTGAAAATGACAGGATTGTGCAATCTCCTCAAGAAATACACCATCCTCACCTCGCACATAGGGCTTAAAATAAAAATGATATGCACGATATCCCACCTCTGTAGAGGGCTTAAGTGATTACAGTAGATTTCAAGCTTTACAAACACACTTTGCTAGCATCTAAATCAAATAGCTTACCTTATATATGCCCCCACCTTAAGGTGGTTGATATCACGTAACAATATCAAGCACGTTAAGGTAGAGAAAAAACACACAAGGGAACACAAGCTCTCAGAAATCCCATGCCCCCAGAGGTGATCTATGTACTTTACGATCACCAAATGTTCCCACAAACACACAGTTTCTTGCAAGAAAAGGTGTTAGCATCCATATAATCATGATAAACAACAATGCATGTAATCCTTCACATAGAGAGTCGAGGTTATACTATGGATTTAGAGACTGAGTATAACCATGGGGCTATACCACAAAAATCTCAAAACTAAGTGTAACCAATGCAAGATTCAAAGATAAACAAGGTGAATGGAGCAACAATATTGTTATGTTTTGTAAGTGCGATAAGACAACATCAAGATCACATGGAGTGATTCTACTAGCCAAGCGTCAAATAATAAATATCAACCCCATCATCATGTATGGACTTGGTCCATTTTTTGATTTCTCACAGAAGGGACACTAGGTTTGTATCAGTACAATATGTTTTTTGTCATCCGCCAGCAAGATAGAGCCACTAGCGGAAGGTAAACAATAAATCAAGAGAGGAGAAACAAGTGCCTTAAGGACAGTCACGTAGGAGGGTGCCCCCAAGTCACCAACCACAATGCTATGTCCATAAGACACAACACACAACAATGAAAATAGAGGAGAAGCAATATAGAAGAATGATGATACAAATAGAAGAAGGTCACAACAGAGGCGGTCTCCTAGTATCCTTGACCTTACAAGAGAATCAAGGGTCATCCCAGGAGGCTTAAACAACACATAACACATCACAGGGGAAACACAATATAGAGGGAAGGCCACATACATGAGCTGATCATGCTACCACATAGGTGACCACCACGGTTAGAAATACTTACTTGTAGGGACAACTAAACTAACGGTTGTCTTGGATCTTGATCTTTACTTTAATGGTTAAGGTTGTATCTCTTCTTCTCTCTTCCACATTTTCATGACTTTGTAAGGGTATCCTTGTAGAATGGTTTTCTATTAATGATGGTAGAGGGGGGATATTGCAATTTTTTGTGTCAGTTAAACAGGGTGATGTAGGAGCTATTATAATTCCCTTTCCAGTTGATTTAGGTTGTTGAGGAACCCAAAAAGTGCCCATTTCAGTCCATATATAGGGTGTTGGAATACCTTGGGTTTGAGGGATAGTTTGTTCTTCAATGTCACGTGAAATTTCATTATTTTCCAAGGTAAGTGAAGGTTCAGGTAAAGATGCATGATATGTTTCTCTATTTAAGATGTAGTTGAGAAGTTCTTGAACATCAGGTGGTAAATTTTTAATTTCAACAGGTTGAAGAAAATGTTCACAAAGGGAATCTGCATCATCCTGGCTAGGGAGAGAAGGAAGGGATGGAAGAGTAGTATGGACAAATGTATCAATGATGTCTTCTTCTTGTGCCAAAATATCCTCACCAAGTGGGGTTATGTTGGGACAAGTCTCTTTATTAGATGAATCACCCGGTGCTATATCATTCTCATAGGTTTCAGAAAGAATGTCCATTATGTCATCATGAAATGAAGGGAGAGAGGGAATAATGTTTTGACTACTACTTTCCCCATGGTTATTGTCAGAAATGAAATTAGTGAGATTTTCTAATATTGAAGGGAAAACACCCACGATATTGAGAAAGCTTTGAAAATAAGCTATTGTTCGAAGGATATCGCAGGTAATGCTTACGGACAAGTCAATAGCATAGATGTATGCTATTTGATGCAAGACTTGATGATGTTTATTAGTGAATTTTCAAAAATTATCATAATTCATAATGTACTCAAATAAATCTTCCAAAGATGAATGATGAGGAGAATCCATGGTATATGAATGCAAAACTATTTGTGAAAATGACTTGAAATGCTTGATTTTTTCAACTTTATTCAATGCAAATAAGTGAAAGAAGAGGTGTTGTAAGGAAATTAATCAAGGAAGCCAATAATATGTCCAATATCAGTCCAATAAAGAAATAATATCCTTCACAACACACATTTGATGCAATTCTATAATGATGACAAGTCAAAACCTAGTTAAAAATACACTAATATATGCAATTTTTCACCAATTTTCAATGCAAAGGCCCAATAGAAAGGGTGTTGTAAATAATTTGAGGAGGGGCAGCAGATTATAACCCTGATAATAGACAATTAGCATAGATAAATCCTTCACAACACGCTTGTAGTGCAATTCTAGAGAGACGATAAGGCCAAATCTAGTGAAAATGCAAGGTTTTCAAACCCTAGACATGAAATTTTGCAAGAAAGCCACTATGATGCAACACTATAGTTATAAATCAGTCCTAATGAGTGTTTTAAAAGGGTAGTAAAATATGAAACAAGATTTTGACTACAAACCCTAGCTAATGCAAAACTAGGTTATATGGAAAAATGTATAATTTCAAGCAATTTTTATCAATTTAACCATGAGAATGTAATGTAAATGAATGATGAATGAATAATTTATGTGTTTTAAATCATATCTAATGGTAATGACAGAAATTTTATGAAATTAAATGCCAACTAATTTAAATTATTTGAAAATGCAAGCTAAAAATGTCAATTTTTTCAAATTTTTCAATTTTTTTGTAATTTTTCAAATACAATAAGATGAATAATGAAATGAATGTAAATTTGAAGTACAACACTCAGCAAGGTGCAAAATTCAAAATAACATGGGTTCACCAAAATGTTTGATATGAGAAGAGGGATGATGAGGTTGATGGTTTGTTTTAAGGGTTTATCATGATCCTCCTTTCACCACTAAACATTCAAGGACATTCAACCGCGTAGAGAACTCTACTACAAATCTCCTATCACTTGGAACATAGGGGAAGATTGGAATTGTGTGATTTTGTTGTTTAATTAAGTCCAATTATGCTCAAAACCCTAATTTTGTGAAATCGTAAACAAATGGACAAATTATGGAAAATGATCGCACATAGAGATATCAAATGACAATCAAATATATACCATATTTCTAAGTTTGGTGTGCAAAAAAGTTAGGGACTAATGAGTGGGCACCCTAGTCTAGTGCACCTATTTTTGTCAGGATCTCTGAATAATGTCTGCAACCTGTTCCTTTTTTCATAGAGATTTCACCGCTTCAAAAATTGGAGGACTAATGAGTGGACGCCCAAGTCCAAGCCCTAGTTTTCTTCTTAGATCTACAATTCTGATAGTCTGCACTGCTCACTTGCAACTCCACTTCTTTCTCTTCTAAAACATGTAACTTGCAATCATAGAAAAGTGGGTTGGGGGTTGTGGTGTTTAGAGGCTTGCCTCAGTCAAGTTCCAGAGAGACATTCAAGTCTTCCAAACACCGTTGTCAAATAAAGAGTGCATATCCCTATGGGATAGAGGCAAAATCCAAATGATAAATGATAGAAAAAATAATTAATATCACCTTGTAGTGTAGGTCTCATGGAAGGAAGATTCTCTTCAATGCCATGAGGAGATGGATGTCAAATCTGCAAATACAAAACACAATAACAACACAAAATACTACTCTGCAACACAATGAATTCCTTGAATCACTTTCACATAAGCTCATAGATCAAAAATGCCATCTAGTTTTACAAATGGATCACTAATCATTCTGACTTATAAAACTACAAACATTCTCGCTAAGAATTTCATAATTTAAACTTAGGATGTCGGCATAGGACCTAATAATGGTCATAAAATTGACACCTAAAAATAGGTCTTGACCTAAAATAGGGCAAGACTAGGGAACAGGCATCCAAGTCCTCCCTCCTATTTCAAGAAAGATTTATGATAAACACACACCCTAGGTCCCATTTTCCATGAAACTTTAGGGTTTTCTCATTAGGAGTCACCATTAACATGCAAGATGACTAAAATACATTCTAAAGGACCCAGAAGCTAAACCTTAAGAGGGAAAAGCCCCCAAGGAGACATTTTCTGACATAACACAAATAAACATGCAATATGTGACTCAAAAGGATTAGGACAAATGTCTCAACCATATGAGTTGAGACAAACTCCTAAAAAGTCCCTAAGTGGACTTAACAAGTGTGAATAGGACTTTCAACTAGGTAGACTAAAAGCTATCTAGTTAGATAAAGTCACTATTTACACTAACACCCCCCTTAAGTGCAACTTAGGGAGAAGTGATACAAAGATGATGGGTCCCAACTATTGGTCATGTTAGGTACCCATGTACAAACAATTTTTTCATAAGTGGAGTAAAGGAGAAAACACAGTGGAAAAAACACCTCTCCAAAAGAGAAATGATACAAGAAAAAATCTACAAGTGAAGAAGAAGAAGATAGAAAGAGGACTCGTCATGACCCCCAAGGACTATTTATATCACAAAAATACATGAAATTTTCCCCCAAAAGGAGAGAAAGAGAGAGACTGGAGAGCCCCCATAAGATAATGGATCCTATAGTGTTGAATGATGCTTGAATAACACTAAAAGTGATCCCATAATGATGAACAACATTTATTCCATGTGGAAGAAAGAGAACTATAAAAAGGTGCAAGTGATCTTCCCAAGTGAGAAGAATAAAGTAGATCTCTAAATGTTGCACACATAATTCAGAGACTAAAATGAAATCTTTATAAGTTGTATAGAAACCACATGTGGAAGTTGAACAGGATCAAGAGATGCAAGGACAACATCCCATTGCAAAGAATCTAAAGAAGCCCTTTGTGAAGCAACAGGTGATGGCTGGCTTGTTTGAAGAACATGAAGGTTCGAGTGACCAAGATGTACCTCTAATGAACTATCCACACTAGATTTAGGAGTGTGAATTGTAGAGAATAAATCATCACGAGAAAAAGTGAGAAAATGTGTAAAAACGAGAGAAATTGTCAACCTTTCCAACTACAAAAACCTCTCTGCTCTGCAAATCATGAATAATGCCCGATTCTAAGGTGAACTCAATTATCTTCCCCATCCCACTATTGGTAATATGATAGATGGAAAGAAGATTGTGTGACAATTCTAGATCAAAAAAGACATCAGTAAAATATCCTATGCCCATGTCAATAGTTCCTTGCCCACAAACATCCATATATGTGTTATTTGCCATCCATATTTAGATGTATCTATATGGTATAATGTTGAGAATAGAAGTGGTGAAGAAGTCATGTGATGGGAAGCTCCAGAATCAAGGATCCATCACTCAGACTCTAAGACTACAGATGCAACTAATGCTTTTCCCTTATATTTTTTTGATGTTGATGGAGAAGATGAAGAAATACATGCTTTTAGTTTGGACATTTCAAGGTCTTTTTGTTGAATAATTTTCTTGAACTCATCTTCTTTCTTTTTAAAATATTTTCTTTCTTCATGCCTAATTCTCTTGTAATAAGAGCAAGTAGGCTTCTCATTTGAACTTTTCCCTTTTGATGAGGGAGATGAATTATGTGGAGCTTGTGAGTTTGATCCCTTATCTTGATGACCCTTATCTTGATCCTTAGATTTTTTTTTCCCCTATGATTTGAAGATGTAGATGCAACAAGAGCATGTGATGTGGAAGAATTCAATACACCCATTTGAATTAGCTTATCTTGCTCCCATGTTAGAGAAACAACAAATTATGCATGCATTTGCATAGTGTAGTTTGTACCAAATGCACTCTTTGTAGTATGAAAAGATAAAACAAATACTAAATATTGTGGACCAAGTTTGGACAAAATACTTCGGATCAATTGCAATCTTTCTGTTCAATGCCACATTGCCTTAGTTGAAACCTTAGCAGATTCAACTTAGTGAAGAAATCATGGATTGCTATGAAGTCTTGTAGATTTAGACGTATTAACTCATTTTCCAATTGATGCCTCTCATGACATCTTGTTTGCCAAACAAACATTCTAACTTAGTCCATACTTCATTAGGTGTTGTGGTGGAGTCAAAATGAAAGAGAAGATCTTGATAAATAGAGACACACAAGGTACCATAGGCTTCATCACTACAATTATACCACTTACACTTTTCAGGTGCTGAAGTGGGTTCATGTTCCAAACCCATTGTGACATGATATAATCCTAGACATGATATAATCCTAGTTTCTTGAGTTGGATTTCCATTTTTTGCTTCCATTCATGGAATTTAAATAGAGTTAGCATTATATACATTATGTAGAATACACAAGACAACCCTTCTGATATTATTGTTTGTTTCTTTTAGAAGCCCCCTAGAAAAATTATACAAGATTTGTTTACAATTTGTGCAATGAAAAGACAAAATCAACTGTTTATAAAACATGGTGACTTTTACAATTTTGAGAGAAAATGACTATCTAAAGATAAAAATTACATGCATAAATAATATCCTTACATTTTCTGATATGTTTCAAAAAAAATTGCAAAGTTTTGACAAACAGGGTGAATATTATGCCTCAGTGAAATTTACATCACAACTTGTACTTTGGAGCTTAAAAAAAAGGTAAAATAACAAATTTTATAAACAATAGCTTCACTATAGTGAAGTTCATAGAAATAACTTTTCATTGGCTGTAATTTTGTGAAAAACTAACTCCATAGGAGGAAGTTATCACAAAATGAAAAAAGAGCCCTTTTGGAGCTCTTGGTGGACCAGTGGTGGCCCGGTGGCTGGATGATGGCACCTTGGCGGTGGCCTGGTGGAGCCCCAAATGGGCCAAACAGCTAAGTAATGGCTAACTGAGCTCAAAAATGGGACTTGCAGGCTAAATTTTGGGCTAAGTGGACCTGGTATTAGGCTGATATGGGCACAGGGATGCTAAAATAGGTTGGCTAGGCTGAAATGCTAGATGACAGCTAAATTGAGGGCCTGGTTAGCTAGATTTTGGGCTTGGTAGGCTGAATGTTGGTAGAGAGGTTGCATTCATCATGGAGCAGCTACAAAATCCCTAAAGATGGTGTGATGAAGGCGGCAAGGAGGACCGAGTGTAGGTGTAGGGTTTGTTGGACCCAAGAATCCAACAAGGGCAATGTAGCCTGAGCAAGTCAGGGACTAAACAAATTTTGCGCTCGTGATGATCTTCACGTCATCTAGGAGGCTTGAAAAAGAGCTTGGAGGTGCCCCAAAATGGATAGGACCTATGTGTAATTGGGCTTGGAACAACTTTGTGAAATTGGCATGGGTGAAGATTCCACAATATAGTCCCATGTCTAAGATCGAATGTGCCTAGAGTGCAAAGGGTACCAAAAATGTGGCCTATGGGGAGTTGAGAGCCACATGGGAAAGAAGAACACCCAAACAGAGAGCTGAGGAAGCAACTCAAACAGGTGGAAACCAGTCTGGGAGGCTGGAAACGAGGTTGAGGTTGCAAGTGACCTTAGCAGGGGCCATCGAGGCCATTGTATGAGAGGTCAAGCAAGAGATTGAGGTTGAAAAGGGTGCAAGAGCACTGAGTCCATGTACCTAGAATGGAGGTCAAGGGTGTCCAAAACCAAGCTAAATGGCCTTGAAACTCAAAAAACATTGTACACAAATAAACTTCAAACCAAAAAATAAAAATTTGTAGGGGGCCAAGTGCCCTCTACAAAATAATTTATCTTTTTGAAATTTGTACAAGTATGTAAATAGTTGTATAGTTGTATAATACCATAGGGCTAGGGGTAAAAAAATGCAAAAAAATTATTTCATCAAAATTCACCAAATGAAGGGTAATATTTATTATCTTAGGCCTTTTGGACTCAACAATGAGGTTCGTTTGGCTCCATAATGAACTCTTGACAAGGCTAGGTGTGGAAATCACTCAAAATGAGAAGGGTTTTGCTAGCATGGCTCTGATACCATGTTGGAGAAGCCAATATCAACCAACAAGAACTAGAATCACTTCCACAAGATAAATTACACAAAATAACCCAATAACATATATTCAAAACCTAAGTAAAAATATACAATATGCCTTGTATAAATAGGCATGAGAGAGGAGGTAGGAATCAATGACTAACAACCCCTCCAAAAGTGCCACACTTGTAAGCTCAAATGACAAGTGTTTGAGAAAGTGGCAAGTAAACATGCAATAGGTGTCTCAAAAGGATGAGGACACATTTCTCAACCATATGATTTGAGACAAACTCCTAAAATATCCCTAAGTGGACTTAACAAGTGTGAATAGGACTTTCAAATAGGTAGACTAAAATTTAACTAGTTAGATGAAGTCACTATTTGTACTCACACATCTTATTAGGGTTTCATTAACACCTTTGCTCTTTGTCTTGTAGGCTTCATCTCTTCTTATTTGAGATGATAGTGTTCTTACCTCCATTTTACATTACTATCTTGTTTGTAGAATCTATTTAGTCTCCTAGACTTTTGTAGATTTTCACATCATCATGTCCATCTACTCACATATTCATTAGTTTATTTCTTTTTTAGACCTAAAAGAAATATTCATTTTTTTTTGTCACTACCTTTAGTTCTAGTCAGATTTAGGCTAAGAGTACATAATTCTACATCATTTTTTTGGCTTCTTGTGGAGGTTGAAAGACCAAAATAGGGGCTTGTTGGAAATATACAGACATAGAGACAAATTCCTCATAACCCAATAAGAGATTCAATGTGCAATAAACCAGAAATCACATGCAAAATAAATAGACAATCATACCATCAATGGTGACACAAGATATACCTTGGGAAAACCATCATAGAGGGAAAAACCCAGCCTCCAAAAGCATGCACCTCTCATGTATTATTCAACAAGAATTAGCAAATACATATGCAGAGATAACCTCTGAAACATCAAGCTCTCTCTATCTACAATCCATGTGAACAAGCATGCAACCATGCATCCCATGCCATGCTTCAAATCCTCACACATCCAATCTGCAAGAGAAGCTACAAACCTAGCCAACAAGCCAAATGGCTAACTCAACAAACCTCTACAACTACCCTTGTTTTTTTTCTTTTATAGACATAAGCTCACACAAATACATGTGGTATTGTAATACCATTTTCCCCAATACTGGTATGTGTCTACAAAACTATTGACCCCACATTTGATTATTGGTACTAAGTTTTCCCAATTAATCATATAATTACAAATAAAGTAATTAACCCAATGTTACATACAATGATTACAAGTGGCATCCAAATAAATATTCAATGTGGCTAAACATATTACATGATACACCACAATTAAATATTTATTTTACATAATAAAATAATATCAATGTTATGCAAGGTGTACAACACACCTACTCCAGCATTCTCCCACTTGTTATATACATTGCATAATGGATCAACATGTAAACTCAAAATATCAAGGGAAACCATCATGTGTGCCCAACATGTACCATATAACCATCCATGTGTTCCATGTGCTCCAAGATACCTGCAATAATAATCAAGGTGTCCACCATCTCAAACAAGAATCTCTCCATTCTCCATCTAGCCTCATGAAGAATAAGATCCTCCAAAGAGATGCCACTCTAAACTGTCACATAGAAGCAAGCAATCTACATCAACTGATATCTAAACACAAGCACCAAATCCAATGATAACAAATAGGCTCGAGTAGCTGACAAGAATCAATCATCATAACTAAAATAGAAACCACAACTAGTTGCTAATGCATCAACTAACCATACCTCCAAACCAAGGTATACAAATCATAACAAGTAGACCTTATGCCATCAACATATCCAACTCAAATCACAATGATAACAAGTCCCTGTATATGCTCAATCCTGCATAAAGAAGTCCTCCAAGGTAACCACACAAATCATGTGATAATCAAACCTCAAGACCCTCCATACCACAGTATAATGAGAACATCCAACAAAGGAATCATATACATCCTGAAACTCCCACTGCATGAGTAAATGTCAAATCTGAAAATAGATCAAGGCATCCAAAGATCCACTAATAGCATGCACATAGAAGATGTGGTTGAATCCTCTATCACATAGTGTCAAAGAACATACACATAGATATGCAAAATCAAAAAACTAAATAGTTTCAACATAACTCTCCTCAAGTCCATATCTCTCCCAAAACCTCCACATCATAAGAGAAAGAAGTCAAAGAGACTCAAAAGCTCCATACACATCTTAACTCCAATGTCATGTGAATATAAATATCCAGGAAGAAGCATAAGACCAATCAAGAGAGAACCTGCAAATCATAATCATGTCCTTCTATCCACACTAATGTGGTATAGTTGTGAAAAGTATGTGTTGGGGCCTGCATGAATATTTAGGTTTCAAGCATTTAAATATGTAGGCCCCTTCCATAAATTCCAAAAATTTCTAAGTCTTTTGGCCTTTGCAGTTGAAAAGTACAAAAAATAGTTTTAAATGCATATATCTTTGTATATACAAAGGGGTTTGTATGTACAAATGCAAATATACCTTGGCGGGCTTGCCAAAATTTCAATCAGCCTTTGAAAATGGTAAAAAATGGTTGTATGCATCTTTGTATGCATACTAGGTTTGCATGCACATTTGGGGAATCTATCGCAGATTCTGAGAATATTATGTGCTTGTATATCGGGTTGCATGTATATTTTGTGTTGTATGTTCAGACATACAATGGAAAGATACATTGGAAATGTGCAAGGGAAATATACATTGCTAAGATGCAAGCCAACATACAAGAGGAAATGTACGTAGCCGACATGCATTCGCTACAGTGAAAGGGGTTTGTATGTGCGAGATGCAAGTGCAATTTACATTCGCCACATACAATAGAAAGATGCATTGGTCGATGCATATGCAAGAAGAAACATGTACATTTGCAAAGATGCAAGGGTCTTGTATTATATTCAGCAACATACATAGCAGGAGATACATTTGGTGGGGTCTACCTCATATACAAGGCAGAATGTATATGCAATGTACATTCGCTATATGCAAAGTGAAAAGTGCAAGGGGCCGATATACAAAAGGTAGGGCCCACCAATTGCATATTTTAGCGACTATATGTTCGCACATACAATCAAATATGTGTTCGCAGATATACGAGCTAGATTTGAAATGAGCATGCATTCTAGTTGATAAGGTTGAAGTCCGTTGTTTGTATGTATAATTTGCGTGTATGTCTGCATTGTATATGTGACATACATTGGTCATATACAAACGAAAAACATGCAACCCAGATGTGAAAAGGAAGATGTACTGTAGCGGATAAAGGTTTGGGGTCCGCAGCATGTATATTGGGTGCTTGTATGTGCCGATATCCATTGCGAAGATGCAAAAGTTAAGATACAAGCTGAACTCGATTCAAAAGTCAGATTTGCTTAATTCAAGGCTGGCATCTGCGGCTTGCATGTATATGGCATTGTATATGCCTATATACAAGAAAATAGAGAAAAAAGATGGATTTCAAAGTGATTTCAAAATGCTTCATAAAAATTTAAAATCCGCAGAATGTATACTACGATTGTATCTGCAATATACAAAGGAGATATACAAAGAGAGATGTACAAGGCGGACCCGATTGCAATTTCAATTTGTTCTATAACAATTTGGGGTCTGCGCTTTGTATGTAGGCAGTTGTTTGTATATGCATGTTCTTTTGCATATACAAAGGGGAGAAAAGAGGCAAAATGCATGTTATGATGGCAAAAAAGTCAGCGATGGAAGCATAGAGTGCCTACGTGGCACGTTCTTATTGGTTGGCAATTTTTCAGCGTGTTTTGGCGCCATTAATCTTGGTGATAGAAGGAAAATCGACAGTCGTCTTTTAAACTTTCAACTGGCGAAGGATTTGTATGCATTTGCAGCTATTTTCAGATGGGAAAATTTCAAAGACACACTGCTATAAATTTTGAGGGGAGGCTGCGAGTAGGTTGGCATTAATGGTGAAGTTGCAGAAGCATGGTCAAAGATATAGATGGGCCACCTACCATCTTAAGGGCAAAAATCTTGAGCAGCTGCACAGTTCCCGATCTCACCTGCTCCCTTCCTTCTCTTTGCCTGGAACATTCAATGATTTGAGCTCCATCCTGTGGTGTGCTGTATTTGGCAGGAATTTTGAAAATGCCATGTAATTATTGCTGAGTATGCAGTCTTGCTATAAATTGCAAACTGTATCACTCATTTTAAGTTGTTGAAGACTTGGGCATTTTTGGGGGAAAAATAACGAAAGACAGAGCATTTTCTTGGCTATTTTATCTCTGTTGGAGTTTATGAGTTGCATCTAAGTACACCTTACACATATGTTCAGTTTCTTGTCATTCTATATGAAAAATGCATTATTACATGTGTTTGTCTATCTGTCTCCATGTGTTGTATGCATTATCTTCTTTTGAATCTGGTTGCTAAGGGTTTCTCAGATTCTAGGGTATGGATTTCTATATCACATGCTTAATCTTTAACTTCCATTCAAGGAGTGGATTAAATTGTTTTAGGTTGAGTATGGAGAAGATTGTATGTCAGCTGGGATGTATGTAAGTAGAGATAGTTAAATAATTATCCTTGGGTGGTGTTTGTAAGGAAAATACCAGTCCTAACCCCTTGAAACTTGAATGTTAGTTGCAAGCCACTCTCTCGTATATGTCTAGTTGACTCCTTGCCCTGAGATAGGCACCGGTCTTCTTTTGGATTAGTAGTTATGATCCAAAACCCCTATCTTGCATCCAAAACATTAATACAAATCCTTTCAAATTTCCAACCTGTTAGTTGTAGGAGTAGGAATAGGAACCCTACATACTCTCATCCCTAACCAGTTAGATATGTCCAAGAACATTGCCAAACTTGTGACGCATCATGCATATCTTGGTCCAAACATGAGAGTATTCTGCCTATTGTTGTAAAGCTAAATCTTCTGTCATTGGGCGAATCAAGGTTAAATCTTTAGCTATAGGGATACCCCCCTTGGTGTGGCAGAATCAGAAGTGAAGGGGAGGTAGCTCACGCAACCTCCTGTATCTATTGGCCGAATCTACCTGTGCATTGGAACTGGCAAACCCTCTGCCAATTTGGGCACCAACAGTATGATTTCCTTTACAACCTCAAAACAAGAAGCCTCTCAACATCCAATAACAAGATGCAAGCCTCTCAAACCAAAAGGTCAATAAAAACTCATAACCATCCCAAATAACAAGAATAAGCTCAAATCCACTAACCATCTCCATTACACACAATGATCTCATTACAACTCAGGATAAAACATAACAAGATAACTAATCATAACCATGCATCTACTCCACAAACAAGTCCTCACAACCATAATCCATAGCTCAAGACTCAAGCATGAGAAGATACAAAGTAAAGAATTGGTGCAGGAGCACCTAGAAAATCATGTTTTGTGTTGTAATAAGGTCTATTTGACCAATGCATTTTTATTTTGGTTTGTAAGTCCCAAGTGACTTAGGTCATATTTGTCAAATTGTTAGTCTCAAGACGGTTGGTCTCCTAACCATTTGGAGTCGGTCTCCCCACTGCTTGGAATCGGTTGGTTTTCCTCAGGGCAAGTTTATAAACCCAGAGGAACGAACCAAATGATGATGGAAATTAGATCAAAGAAGAAGTGTGATTGAATGTGATTGTATTCTGCTAAGGAGAAATAAAGTGTTTATGTTCCGTCAAATTTTGATTTCCATTTTTTGTAACTGCAAATTGTATAGTTATAGATTTCCATTCTTTTTGTGCTTTCCATTGTTGCAATATGTCAATGTGAAGCATTCCACTAATAAGATTTCTATCAAAATTAGTGGAATGGCTTCGATGTACAAATATTCATTTTTGTTTTCTGTTTTGTTTCATTGTTCGGCAGTGAAGAGGATCCAAACAGTGCATGTTGCACAATAGGTTGACCTAGCATCTCCATGTGCTAGGGTTCGAAAGGAAGTACACTGTGCATCGGTATATCGGCGTAGCAAACCCTAAGGTGGCCAATAGTAATTGTCACATGAGTGAAGGACTAAAGTGACATCAGAGTGATCAGCTTATCGGCAGCTCCAGAGAAAGTCTCACCAATAGTGAAAGTTTCACCGAAGGTAAATGCCATCGGGAAGACGTACGACATCGACAGATGAGTTAAAGGTTTCATCGACAAGAAGAGTCTCACCGATAAGGTCACAACTAACTAGTGTGGAAGCCATCACAGTTGAGGCATGGAGGAACTTAACCGTCATCGATGCATCGGTAGAAGGATGAAAGACTTGGCTAATAGAAGAAGTCTCGCTGACGGTGAGGAGTGGAATGGCTCGGTGTGAGTCTTGTGGTATCTCATCGAAGAGAAAGTAAAGATAGTTATCAGTGTAAGTCTAATCAATGGTAAGACTTAGGAAAGTCTTTCCGATGATGATTGTCTAGCCAATCAAAATGTATTGGTGTCTCTTTTGTTAGGTCTTGCCGACTGTAAGGAACTAGGGCCCGTCCTGTGTTTCCTGCTGTGTGCTCCCCATCATATTGGTATTAGAGCAATTTTTAAAGATCACTTGGGTGGTGTGGTCTTAGTGTATGCCAGACAGAGAAAGAAAAATTGAGGCGGAGAGGGTGCCTCCCAAAAATATGTCGCTGGACACCATCAAGAAGCTGATCGAGGAGATGCTTGAACCCAAGTTGGGAGAATTCAAGCACTCCAAAAGTAAAGATAGGGAAGATGAAAGTGACAACGATGAAGGAGATACATAAATTGATGAAACTAATAAGAAGACAGAGGAGATACCAGCAAACTAGTGGGCATTTGTAAATGCATTGAAGTTAATCAATAGGGACACCATAGATGGGTTACCTATGTATAGTGGAAGTATGGAAGTTGAAGAGGTGATTGACTAGATTGAGGCATTGAACAATCATTTAGAATACAAAGAAGTCCCTGATGATAAGAGGGTTAAGTTGGCAAAGGTAAGATTGAAGGGATCTGCTCTTGCATGGTGGAATTATGAGCAAGGAGAGAGAGTCAAGGAGGGGAAAAGTATGATAACCTCCTGGGAAAGGATGAAGACCAAAATCAAGGCACAATTCTTACCCCTGGACTATGACGTGCAGATGTATAAGAAATTGCAAAACCTCAGACAAAGAGACCTTGATGTGAATGCATACACACAAGAGTTTCATAAACTCAGTCTCAGATCAAAGAGACAAGAAGAAGAGTCAGAGAAGGTGGCCAAGTATTTGAATGGCCTAAGGATGAACATGCAAGATGAGATCAACATCTTAGCACCAGAAACAGTGAACAAGTGTTTCCAAATGGCCTTAAGGGCTGAAGAGAAGATAAAGAGAAAGAGTAAGTAGAATAATAGAGGTAGAGGTGGAAGGAATTTCAGAGGTAGAGGCAGTTTTGGAGGAAGAAGTCCTAACCAGAGGCCTAGTGGTGAGTCTAGCCAAGAAGAGCAAGTTGGAGACTCCAGTAGTAGAGGAGGCTACAGAGGAAGGAGGCCTAATGGAAGAGGTGGGACAAGTGGATAAGGTAGAGGATCCAAATTCTCCAATATGAGATGTTATAACTGCAATCAGATAGGGCACCCAGCATATAAGTGTCTAGAGAAGGCATCAACTTCTCATGGTGGTGAGAAGAGAACCACTTTGATTCAAGAGGATGCAAGGAGTATGACATCTCCTGAAGTGAATCTAGCATCAAAAATGGGAGAAAATCTAATGATCAAGAGGACGTTGCTTAAAGAACCAGTGCAGCCTGAACCATCACAAAGAAGGGCTTTGTTTAAAATCAACTGCAAGATCCAAGATAAGGTTTGTAAAGTTATTTTGACTCTAGTTCTACTGATAATATTATATCTTTGGAAGCAGTGAATAAGTTGAATCTAGAAAAGATACCCCATAGTAGTCCATATAAAGTTAGTTGGTTGAATAAGGGGCAGCACATACTCATCAATGAACAGGCATGGGTAGAATTTAGTATTAGGGGGTATAGAGAGAAAATTTTGTGTGACATCCTTCCAATGGATGCTTGCCATCTTTTGTTAGGTAGACCATGGTAGTTTGATAGAAAGGCTCATCATGATGGAGAAAAGAATGCTTACTCATTCCAAAAGGATGGTGTGACTTATAGGATACAGTCATTGGTAGAAGAGGACCACAACATGTAGGGTCTAGTGTAATGATGGTAGGAGAAAAAGAATTCATGGACACATTAAAGGAAGGTGATGGAGTAGGTTTCACTTTGATTGTGAAGCCTAAGGGGGAAAAGAAGGAAAATGTGAGAGAAGTAGGGCCTAAGGAGGTCAGAGATTTGCTTGAGAGTTACAAAGGAGTGATTGCAAAAGATATACATGATTCCCTACCACCTATCAGAGATATTAGCCACTAGATAGACCTCATACCAAGAGCAGTACTTCCTAATAAGGCAGCATATAAAATGACTCCTCAGCAAAATGAAGAGATAGCAAACCAGGTTCAAGAACTCCTAAACAAAGGGCTGATAAGGAAGAGCCTTAGCCCATGTGCAGTACCTACTATTTTAGCCCCAAAGAAGGAAGGAAAATGGAGATTGTGTACTGATTCTAGGGCAATAAATAGGATAACCATCAGGTATAGGTTTCCTATTCCTAGAATAGAAGATCTAATGGATTGTTTGGGAGGGGCTACTTATTTCTCCAAGATAGACTTGAAGAGTGGGTATCACCATATAAGGATAAGAGAGGGGGATGAGTGGAAGACAACATTTAAAACCAATGAAGGGTTGTATGAGTGGCTTGTGATGCCTTTTGGTCTTTGAAACGCCCCTAGCACCTTTATGAGACTAATGAATGAGGTGTTGCAGGAATTCATAGGAAAATTTGTGGTAGTCTACCTTGATGATATCTTGGTGTTCAGTAAGAGCAAGGAAGAACACTTGGAACATTTGGAGATAGTCTTGAAGAGGTTGTAAGATCAGAAGGTACTGATAAACTTGGAAAAGTGTGACTTCATGAAACAAGAATTGGTGTACCTAGGTTTTGTCATCTCTAAGGGTGATTTTAAAATGGATCTTTCCAAGGTAGAGGCTATTTTGAATTGGCCTACACCTAGGATAGTAGGTGAGATCAGAAGTTTTCATGGTTTGGCCACATTTTACAGAAAATTTATTAAGAACTATAGTGATATTTGTGCACCTATGTTAGAGACCATCAAGGGTGGAGGAAAGATGAAGTTTGTGTGGACAAAAGAGGTAGATCAGAGTTTTGAAAGTCTGAAACAGAAAGTTGCCAAGTATCCTGTCTTAGTACTTCCCGATTTCAATAAGGTTTTCACAATTGAATGTGATGCAAGTGGGCTGGCCATAGGAGCAGTGTTGAGTCAAGAAGGCAGACTAGTAGCCTTTTTCAGTGAAAATTTGAATGAAGTTAAGAGGAAGTACTCCTCTTATGATTTAGAGTTGTATGCCATGGTACAAACTCTGAAAAAATGGAGGCACTATTTGCTTCCTAAAGAATTTATTGTATACACTAACAATCATGCTCTCAGTTTTTTGAATGGACAAGAAAAGGTCAGCCATAGACACATGAAGTGGGTGGAAAGTCTTCAAGCATACACCTTCATCATCAAGCATAAGAAAGGGATAACCAATAAGGTTACTGATGCATTAAGCAGAAGGGTGTTGACAGTGCAAGAAGTGTAGCTACAAAGCATGGGTGTTGAGTCACTCAAAGGATTGTATGAAGAGGACCAAGATTGCAAGGAGATTTACAAGGTATGTAGTGAGTTTTCCAATGCTTTCCACAGTGAATTTTCAGATTATACATCGTAGGATGGACTTTTATTTAAAGGGAGTCAACTCTGTATCCCTAAGTGTTCAATGAGGGATAATATAGTGAAGGAGAAACATAGTTGTGGTTTAGGAGGACATTTTGGGCTCAATAAGACCCTCGATCTTGTAAGAAGATTTTACTTTTGGCCAAGGATGCAATCTGATATCAGAAGGTTTGTTGAAAGTTGTATGATTTTCCAGAAAGCAAAGGGGGTCTCAATCAATGCAGGATTGTACCAACTTTGCACATACCAAACAGACCTTCAAAAAGTTTGAGTATGGATTTTGTGATGGGATTGCCCAAGACAAGGATAGGTTATGATAGTGTGTTTGTTGTGGTAGATAGGTTCAGCAAAATGGTGCACTTTATACCTTGTAAAACCACCAATGATGCTAGTTACATTGTAGGTTTGTTCTTTAAAGAAATTGTCAAGATTCATGGGTTACCTTTGAGTATTGTATCTGACAAAGACAACAAATTTGTGGGACATTTCTAGAGAACCTTGTGGAAAAAATTGGGCACAAATTTATATTTTAGTTCAACCTATCATCCTCAAACTGATGGCCAAACTAAGGTTGTGAATAAGTCATTAAGCAATCTGCTCAGATGTTTGACAAGAGAACATGGTAGTAGTTGGCATGTGGTACTCCCACAAGCAGAGTATGCCTATAATGATTCTACAAATAGAAGTACAAGTTTAAGTCCTTTTGAAGTTGTTTATGGTAGTCATCCTAGAGGAATTTTTGAATTGAGAGATGTTCGAGGGTTGAACAAAAGGAGTGGACATGCCGATACATTTGCAAAGGCTATGAAAGAGATCCATCAACAAGTCAGGGATACTCTACACCAGAACAGTCAGAAGATCAAGGCTAGAGTGGATCAAAGAAGAAGGAATGTGTAGTACCACATAGGAGATATGGTCATGGTTCATCTCAACAAGCACAGACTGCCCACAGGAAAACACAACAAGTTGATGATGCAAAAAATTGGACCTTGTCAGATTCTAGAGAAATATGGTCCTAATGCTTACAAAATTGAACTCCCTAATGATATTGCTATTTCACCTATATTCAATGTTGCTGATATGACATTATATAAGAGTCCTGATACAGGAGAAGGTACAGCAGATTCTGTCCATGACAATGCTGAGTGGGTGTAGTATTTACCACCTAAGAAACCACTGAAGATGGAGTGCATCTTGGATAGCCAAAAAGATAAGAAATCATAATAATTTTGAGCACTCAATCAAATGGCAAGGACTTCCAGATTCAGAGGCCACATGGATGCTGGAAGAAGACATCAAAAAGTAGGGTGGTGATTTGCAGTAGTTAGTCTCTAAGAGGACTTGAGACAACTTTCACCTGGGGAGTATGGTGCAGGAGCACCTAGAAAGTCATGTTTTGTGTTGTAATAAGGTCTATTTGACCAATGCATTTTCATTTCAGTTTGTAAGTCCCAAGTGACTTAGGTCATATCTGTCAAATTGTTAGTCTCAAGACGGTTAGTCTCCCAGCCATTTGGAGTCGGTCTCCCAGCCGCTTGGAATTGGTTGGTTTTCCTTAGGGCAAGTTTATAAACCCAGAGGAACGAACCAAATGATGATGGTAATCAAATCAAAGAAGAAGTGTGATTGTATTGTGCTAAGGAGAAATAAAGCATTTTTGTTCCGTCAAATTTTGATTTCCATTTTCTGTAACTGCAAATTGTATAGTTGTAGATTTCCATTCTTTCTGTGCTTTCCATTGTTGCAATATGTCGATGTGAAGCATTCCACTGATAAGATTTCTATCAAAATCAGTGGAATGGATTTGATGTACAAATATCTATTTTGGTTTTCTATTTTGTTTCATTATTCAGCGGTGAAGAGGATCCAGACAGTGCGTGTTGCACAGTAGGTTGACCTAGCATCTCCATGTGCTAGGGTTCATAAGGAAGTACACTGTGCATCAGTATATCAGCGTAGAAAACCCTAAGGTTGCTGATAGTAATTGTCATGCCGACGAGTGAAGGACTAAAGTGACATCGGAGTGATCGTCTTATCGGCAGCTCCGGAGAAAGTCCCTCTAATAGTGAAAGTTTCACCAAAGGTAAATGCCATCAAGAAGAGGTGCGACATCGGCAGATGAGTTAAAGGTTTCACTGATGAGAAGAGTCTCACTAATAAGGTCACAGCTAACTGGTGTGGAAACCATCACGGTTGAGGCGTGGAGGAACTTAACTGTCATCAGTGCATCGGCAGAAGGATGAAAGATTTGGCTGATAGAAGAAGTCTCACCGATGGTGAGGAGTGGAATGACTCAGTGTGAGTCCCATGGTACCTTGTTGAAGAGAAAGCAAAGACAGTTATCGGTGTAAGTCTGATCAGCGGCAAGACTTAGGAAAGTCTTTCCGACAACGATTGTCTAGTTGATCAAAATGTATCGGTGGCTCTTTTGTTAGGTCTTACCGACTGTAAGGAACTAGGGCCCATCCTGCATTTCCCATTGTGTGCTCCCCATCAAGAATGCATTTGAAAATCAAGTTGGCATACCTATCAAATCATTCACCGCTGAGTGGACCAAGAGTGGGGATGAGATTTCTCCTCCATGATGCACCAATCCTTGAAGGCTCTCTCCAAGAACAATCTCCTCATCATGTCCATGTTGGACTCACGTCCAACCAAGGTGTAGGCTCCTCAATCTTGCTACTAAAATCCTCATCAAAGAGTAACCATCGTAACACATGTCTCTAATCGAAGAGAACTCAAGCCTCACCTAAGTCTCCAAGTATCCATGAGTAGCTCCATGATCAATCCATGCTAAACTCCAAATGCAAAACAACATCATCATGAAGCTCCCAATCACATGACCAATGTACCCAATACCAAGAGAACCATCAAGATCATAGTAAAATCTCCCACTACACATCTACATAACCAAGGAACATATCATGACATCATGATCTAATCATCGCCTCAAAGGAAGATTACATGTACTAATGTACACATCCTATCTCAAGAGAATTTGTATCATGTCAACACTCTAACACATGATCAAGAGTAAACCATAACACAATACCAACCATCCTGTAAACAAGGATCACCTATCAAAATTGAAAAACCACAACCAACACCTCAACCAAAGACTCCAAGAGTCCTCCACGGTATTAAGATGTCAACATCTCCAAATCACATGAAGATAACCATATCCTACCAAAGCTCCCACTAAAGTGTGATATCAAACTATACATGGAAAAAACATAAACATCAAACCCATCACTGGCAAAACCTCCCACTGAAACCTATAACCAAGCTATCCATGACATCATGATAACTATCTCCTACATGAAGATCATCCATGGCCCCAACAAAATCAAAGAATCCACTGTAAATGACACAACTCCCAAAAGGTCGAGTAAACCATAATCTCCAAACCAAGAATATGAACAAAACCTGTAAACCAAACATCAATCCAACACCACCAAAATTGCACCTGTAAAACAATCATGTCATGCTAATGTCCCATCCAAACAAGGAATATCCATGACACCATGATCAGCACCTAATGCACCTACAAAACAATCATGTCATGCCAAAGTCCCAACCAAACAAGGAACATCCATGGCACCATGATCACCACCCAATGTACCTGCACCAAACTCTCATCATGTCTCACACAACTATACCATACAGTCAACAAACATAGGTCCCATATCATGAATGTATCAGGAAATACCATCTCTCTCTATATCTCATAATGACAAGAAAGCCAATGCAACATGTGACTAACCCAAGCTAAAAATTAGAATCTGCATTAGCACTGAAACATCTATGGGCATAGACAACCCACATCCAAGTCATAAATGCAACCTATAGACATAAACAACCTACAACACTGCACAACCTGTAGATCTCATAATCCAACATGCAAACTCAACATTACATGTATAATTCTATCAACCAAGGATAATTAGAGATAAACATGTAAGTCTGCAATGACTCAAACACCAAATCATCCTAGATTCAATTTGTCATCAGCTCACAAAATCAACAAAAGTCAAAGGAACCAAAATTAGCTCAAACTGATATAATCTAAACAAACCTCATAATATGATCTCCAAACCTACTTCACTATGTAGTGCTCAGAAATACTTTTCCAACACCTATAAGAAGTCTGAAATCTGACTCCGTATACACTTGTTATGCCCGGTAAAAGTTCAAAAGAAACATCTGGATTCCAACTAGACAAAACTAGTCAAAATGGAAAAATCAGGAAAATCACTAACACTATTGCATAGTACATGGAAAGAGCTTTTCGTTGACTATAAGAAGTCAAAAATCTGACCTACTGGGTGAAAGTTATGCCCCCTGGAAACAATCTGTCCAGTTAGGCTAAACAAACAAGCCCTGGTGGCCCTTTGGTGGCCAACTAGTGGCCCACTGGTGGCACCCTGGCAATGCTGCTAGTGAGTGGTGGTGGACTTCAAGTTTTATAAAACAAGGTTTAATTTTTGATTGCTAACCGTTTGAAATTTTTTAATGTTTTAATAGAGTTTTACCCCACGGGAGGGAGGGGGGCTGGGAACTACCCCCACCGAACCGAGGGCCAGGAGCTGGGGCTAAACCCCACTGGCCTGGTAGTCTTGCTAGTGGAGGGCTTGTCGCCGGCAATAGACCACCGTTCTACCAGGTCGTGCAACCTGCATAGACCATGCGGCCTACTGTAGCAGGCGCAAGGTACCGGGGGTCTGTAGACCCCCCACCCTTATGATTTTTTTACTTATTTAAAAATAAAAATGTTTGCAGATGGAAGACTTAGGAATTTTTTTTACAAAACAAAGAATTTAAATTTTCCATACTGTAGTGAAGTGACACCTTGGCAGACTGGGAATATTTCTCCTATACCCTGCGACTATACAAAAGATTCTTTCTGCAGATACCCCCTAGGGTAGAATAGGGCAAAAAAATTTCCTTCTCTAAAATATGTCAAATTTTATATGGATCAATAGGTTTTCATGCCTTCTAGACTCAACCATAGGGTCTGCTTTTGCCTAGGAGGCCTCTAGAAAAAGCTCAGCCCCTGAAACCCTCATACAAAAAGCCCAAATCAAAAACCCACATGCCAAATCACCGTCAAACCCTAGATCTACAACAACCCAAGTCTGCAAATAGCCTTGTAACTATGAAAATGCCTTTATTCATTCCATGCAAATCCATGGATTCCACTATACACAAAAAATCCACTCATAGCTAGGGTTATCAAACATGGTTTTTCACCCAAATCATGGCAACCAAGCTCTGATACCAAATATTGGAAATATACAGCCATAGAGACAAATTGAACCTCATAACCCAATAAGAGATTTCAAGTACAATAAACCATAAATCCCTATGCTAAAGAAATAGACAATCATACCATCAATGGTGACACAAGATATACCCTGGGAAAACCCTCATAGAGGGAAAAAACCCAGCCTCCAAAAGCATGCACCTCTCATGTATTATTCAACAATAATCAGCAAATACACATGCAAAGATAACCTCTGAAACATCAATCTCTCTCTACCTACAATCCATGTGAACAAGCATGTAACCATACATCCCATGCCACCCTTCAAACCCTCACACAACAAACCTGCAAGAGAAGCTACAAACTCAACCAACAAGTTAAATGGCTAACTCAACCAACATCTACAACTACCCTTATGTTTGCTTTTATAGACATAAGCTCACACAAATACATGTGGTATTGTAATACCATTTTCCCCAATACCATGTGTCTACAAAACCATTGACCCCACATTTGATTATCAGTACTAAGTTTTCCCAATTAATCAAATAATTACAAATAAAGTAATTAACCCAATGTTACATACAACGATTACAAGTGGCGTCCAAATAAATATCCAATGTGGCTAAACACATCACATGATGCACCACAATTAAATATTTATTTTACATAATAAAATAATATCAATGTTATGCAAGGTGTACAGTACATCTACTCCAATACGGCTTGACCATTCGTGTAAAGCTCCTTTACAAATCAAACCTTTTCTCCTTTGTTTCAGCTATATTTTTTGTTGAGATATATTCAACCACATGAAGGTTTACAAGTATCTTCCTTCTTTTGTCATTTTCATCTTATTTTCTCAAAATAAGATTAAACCATTTCCTTTTTGGTTTTGTTATCACCTAGAGTGCTAGAAGTACATTTGTCCTTATTTTTCTATTGTGTCGATTTAGCACAAATTTTGAGGAAAGGATGTTTTTACCAAAAGTTCTATTGTAGTAGACATGTAGATGACAATGCATTATAGAGACATCTATGCATCACGCATGTGTCCTCAATAGAGACGTCTAGAATTTAGTGCTAGGTTCCTCTTTACCTATTATTTACAGTTTTGTATTTATATTTATCAAATTTTCATTCCAGAATATGTAAACTAGCATCTTTTTAGTTAGTTTTTGTGTTTTATCTTGGTAAAGAACACCATCTCTCAAGATTAAAACATGTTAGGATCTACTAGTTTAATTTATTCTTTCTAATTAGAATAGTAGTAGATTATTTTCTTCAAAATATTTAGTTCTTCCTAGTGTAGTTCCATAAGAGAACATTTAGCTTAGAAAACAAGACATTTCTTGGTTGAATCATTTTTCCTACACTACATTTTGGTGAACCTTCCTCATTTAAACACTTAAACAAACTTTTAAAACCTTCAAAAAATATTTTTCATCACCTCAAGTTATGAATTGTAAAGCCCATTTCTCACTTTATGAGCTTTACAACCCAATCTCTTTATTTAGACAACATTGTTCGAAGAAGCTACCCAAATTTAAGAATGGCCCACTCTTAAATTGTTACTTCTTCAATCAAAACAACTATCAATTTAACCAACTTTCCTATGACCCAACAATAACAACTCTTCACATCTTCTAAATTCTCCAATGATAACTTATCATGATATGGATGTGGCCTTTAATCACAAAGTTGTATTGTGCATGAGTTTACATGCCTAACCTAGATAGGCACCTTATAGATTTTTTGTCACATTTGAATGAGACTAAGAACATATCCAGTGTTTTCATTCTCATAGTCAAAGCCAAACTTTTTAAACTAAATCTTCACTTTCTAAACTAAATAATGGGTTACACTTTTTGGCCAAACTTGACATTGAAATCAACATTTTGAACTAAATCTTCACTTTCTGACACCTATAGCTGCTAAACCATTAGGAATTTAAAGATGATGCAAACTAGTGATTTGTGAAATTTTGTTTTTAGATTCTAAATATATTTTTTAAAAAAAATTTGGAGTTAAATTGTAAAATTTTTTGTGTCTCCTTTGATAACTAGTTTTTAGTAGTAAACAACATTTTTTTAAAGTGAGGTGTATTCTGTAGCACATAACTTTTTTTCTACAAAGGATAAAATTATGATTCTTTTGAATTTAGATTGGTAACACCGATATATAGGGCATGCATTTGGTTTCATAATGTTTTGTTGAATATATTTTGTTTAATTAAGTTTTGAAGTCAAACCAATTATAAATTAGACATAGGCATATTCTGTAAAACATAACTTTTTCTGTATGTATCGAAATTCAATTTTTTTTGTTGAAACAAGGACGTCAATACTTATGGCTTAGATATTTTTTAGAATTTTTTTTCACTAATTTACTAATTTTCCATGTGTGTAGAATAGAGAACTTGATGTTTGGTGAAAAACCTACATTTACAAGAAATAAAAAATAAATATAATAATCAAATTAAATATATTTAAAATTATACTTTTTGGTTGGGAAGCTTATAATAAGGACTACATACTTACAAAACATAAATTTTAAATGAATTCATTTGATCTTTAAATGAGTTCATTTGATCCCCCAAAAGGTAAATCAAAAGTGGTTTTTTATCAGCATTTTGATAGGTGTAGAGGAGACTCCATTATATGTATGGTTTAAAACTAGCGGGGTTCTATCCAAGGGGGTTTGAATCTAAGGGGGTTTGATCAAACCCTCTTCAATTAAAATCCTTTAAATGGAACCTTTCAAGGCTTAAATCATTATATTTTCTAAAAATATGCGATTTCAGCAAAAAATAGGATGTCCCAGAAAGTGTAACCCATTATTGTGGCAGTACATCTAATCGTCCTGATGGTCTTGACCTCTTACACGGGATTGCCTATATTGTAAATAGTGATGTTCCTACTTCAATCATCCCCCATGAGTAGAGTAAAGACTTGCATTTTAATATCATGATTAACCAATTATCTATATCTGTCCTAACTCCAAGTGTTTATATGTTGATTTCTATGCATGTTGCCACTAGCACTACACAATGTGGTCAAGTGGATCCTTCATCCTCTAGAATGAAAAAAAACCCCATTTATAAATTTGGGTTTATTCCTCCATCCTAGCCTCTTCCATTAGATTTTACTATTGCTCTACAACCTATAGCTTTGTAGCCTTTGCAATCACAACTCCTTTCTGGAATTGCTACATCTATTGTTTCTAATGGACCTATCCACACCACTAATCCCATCATTAATCAACTTTTGTAGAATGTAAGAAACTTGTAGCAATAGCTTGTCTATCTTTCTACTTCCTCTGTGCAACTACTTATACTCCATACTATCACCACAACCTCTTATCCATTGATATCCTAGCCACACCTCTTTCTACTAGGTTTTAGGTTTTGTTCTTTAACAAATACAATGGTAAGGGAGAATCGCAAACCCATGTCTCCATGTTCACTACATTGTGCAATGATTTCATCTTCTAAGATAGGCTACCAGCTAAACTTTTCCCATGGTCCCTCAAAGAGATTATCTTTGGATTGGTTTTGATCTCTTCCTAATCACTTTATATTCTCATTTGAGTAGCTAGTTAATTAATTTATTTTGTACTTTTAGGCTAATAGTAACATTGGCCTTAGGTTACATTCACTAACCTAGTTCATTATTAATATGGTGCCAATGAAAAAGTGATTGCCTTATCTTTTGATATCAATCATTATTTTCTTAGATTCCTTATGCACTCCTAGATTCAAATGTGCAAAGGGTTTTTATTAGGAACCTTCAACGTCTTATTTGGGATAAAATTCTTCTCATGAGGTATCATTCATTCGTACACATATGCATGACCCTTCATGAATATCAATAGACTATTAGCCTATTTGAGGCACCTACTTCATAGGCTCCTACTATGTCATTAGAGCCCTCTTCATTCAATAATTATAATAAAAACAACATTTCTTTAAAAACTTTGCACCTACCATTGTTAATAATATTGCTACCATTGCACTTTCATTGGTTTCTATGGTTATCTCTTAATCTCACCAAAAAAATGATAGTTTACACCACTTTCTAAATCTCTTCACTCTATTATGCAACAACTCATTTCCAATAACTTGGTATATGCCCACCTTTGATTACCTTAAGGGAGTACTATCTTCAAACACATCATTTCTTTCTCTTTGGATGACATGCCTATGGGTATATAGGATGATCCTCTTTACATCAATGCTTAGGAAAACATGAGAGCCATTCATAGTGTCTTAATTGACCCTACCAGCATGGGTAATTTTTTTATTGAGGGGTTTCTATATATCTACCAACTTCATAGAGATGCATATAATGTTTTGGACATCTCTATCCATGCGCATGATGAACTCTATGTGCCTACCCTAGATTTGATTACCCTCTTTATTTAGGTTAGACCAAAGAGCCTAGAAGTTCATTTCTACCTCATCCCTACCTCAAAATGCTTTCATATTTTGTTGGGCCAACCATGGCTCATGATGATAAGCTAGCTTTCTCCTCTATCATCCATAAGTTCTTGAAGTTACTTCACAATGGTTCCAACCACTCTCTTTGTAGGGTAACTTTTTCGTTAATTATTTCTAGCATACCCCTCCTAAACCTCTCTAGGGTGCTACCACAATAATGGGTTACACTTTCTGGGACATCCTGATTTTTGTTAAAATCACATATTTTTAGAAAATATATTGATTTAAGCCTTGAAAGGTTCCATTTAAAGGATTTTAATTGAAGAGGGTTTGATCAAACCCCCTTAGATTCAAACCCCCTTGGATAGAACCCTGCTAGTTTTAAACCATACCTATAATGAAGTCTCCTCTACACCTATCAAAATGCTGATAAAAAACCAATTTTGATTTATCTTTTGAGGGATCAAATGAATTCATTTAAAATTTATGCTTTGTAAGTATGTAGTCCTTATTATAAGCTTCCCAAAAAATATAATTTTAAATATATTTAATTTGATTATTATATTTATTTTTTATTTCTTGTGAATGTATGTTTTTCACCGAACATCAAGTTCTCTATTTTACACACATGGAAAATTAGTAAATTACTGAAACAAAATTCTAAAAAATATCTATGCACTAGGTATTGATGTCCTTTTTTCAACAAAAGAAAAAAAATTGAATTTCGATACATACAGAAAAAGTTATGTTTTACGGAATACGCCTATGTCTAAATTATAATTGGTTTGACTTCAAAAATTAATTAAAAAATATGTATTCAACAAAACATTATAAAACTAAATACATACACTATATATCGGTGTTACCAATCTAAATTAAAAAGAATCAAAATTTTATCCTTTGTAGAAAAAAAGTTATGTGCTACGGAATACACATCACTTTAAAAAAATGTTGTTTACTATTAAAAACCAGTTATCAAAGGAGATGCAAAAATATTTACACTCTAACTCCAAATTTTTTTAAAAAAATATATTTAGAATATACAAACAAAATCTCACAAATCATTAGTTCACATCATCTTCAAATTCCTAATGGTTTAGCGGCTATAGGTATCAGAACGTGAAGATTTAGTTCAAAATATTAATTTCAATGTCAAGTTTGGCCAAAAAGTGTAACCCATTATTGTGGGATGACCCAACCCAATATATACTTTCTTTTCAAATTCTACCAAAAATACAAGGGAAGTTAAATAGATGGGTATGTGCATGGAAATGGGGGACTAAAAGGGGGTCAAAAGTGGCAAATTTTTCTCTAATATTAGTAAAAATTAATCTTGAATGAGAAATTGAAGATAGCCATGCTCAAAATTTGAAGATGTGACAAGAATAAGATTCATAGTGCTCAAAATCTAGTTACTAAACTACTATTTTTTTAAATGGTAGAGATTAAGAGGTTCGAATAAGAGGAGCACACAAAGTGCTCCTATTTTTATTTAAAAAATATAACATAGCATTTGGTGTGCTCCCCCTAAAATGTTGACATTTTTTAAGTATTTCACAAATTGCTTCAGTGGAAAATTGTCTAACATCATGTAGTTTATGCCTAATTTTTCTACTAATTTTTTAATGAACATATGATTTTTATGAATTTTCAAAGTGGACACATCCTGAAAAACAAAAATTTGAGCATTATCCCCCCTATTTTTTTATTATTAATCAAAATCACTTTTTTAATGTGCATATAATAGTCTAAGGGGTTGAGCTTAATTGGTCAAAGCATTGAATTTTCATTGCAGAGACCCAAGTTTAAATCTCAAAGGGACATCTAATATGGAACTCTAAGTTGTGACTATTGGTCTTCCATAGTTGGCTTCTATTGTGGAGATGGTTTCTAAATAAGTGGATTTCTTGTGAATCTCTATCTTCCATAGGTGGTTTCTAATGTGGTTTCTCGAAAGGATCTTGTATTGGTCTCATGGTTGTCCTTGCAAGAGCTTTTATTGGTCTCAAGTTGATGCTCATATGAGCAAAATATTTGTAAACAATTGACAATATAAAAAAAATGTATATAGAATAGAGTCTAAAATCTAAAAATGTAATTTGTTTCAAATTTGGATGAATGGGTAAAAAATGACACCAAAAATACTATACATAGGTTTTCAACAAAAAAGAAGACACTAGAAAGAGAAATTGAAGATGGAAACCCTAAATTTTTCATATTTTAGAAAAAATTACATGGTTAGAAAGGTAATAAAAAACTTGAAGTCATCCTAACATGTTTTTAGATTAACTTTGAAAAATGTGTAAACTTGATAGAGAGTACTCTCAAGATTTTGTTGATTTTCTATGTTTTCTTGAAAACACATCTTTGTGCATCTAAAAGGTAGTTTCAACCCTTTGAGTTGGATGTCTATGGAAAATTCAAACCTTAGGATTGAAAATTCCCAATGCAGTTAAAAATGTGAGTGTGTTATAACACACTCACATTTTAGATTACTTAAAAAGGTGAGCAACAATGTACAAAAAGGAAAAACTTGATAATTTAGACCCACATGCTCTGTTTATTCCCTTGCTCTATGCTTTATGTGATATATAAAAACCTTTTGATGCTTTTGAGGATCTACAATCACTAGTTGACAAAATTATCTCATTTTTTGTTCTTGTATTGATGTAGAAGATTCCAATTGTAGGTTCTTATATCAAATTTAATATTGTAAATCATTGTTTTCATGTTTTTAGGAATTGAAATAATTGTTTAACAAAACTAACTAATTTTTTATTACATTGATAAAAAAACATTCTAATTACATATTTTGTACTTGAATTTGATAAATTTCCCATCATTGTTTATATTTTTTGACCAATTGTGTTATATTGATATATAATTCAACATCATACCAAGGAAATGACCAAAAACTCAAAAATTGGATGAGCATGAACCTGAGAATGTGAAGAAAAGAAAACAAATGAGATAACTTCGTAAAAATAAGAAATTTAACTACACAGATGAAGATATACCATCTTTGCCAATTGAATTAGATCATGAAGCATCCAAGAAAGAGAAGGATTTGGAGAAACAAAGGAAACAAATGCAAAAACTTCATGAAAGTAAGAAATTGAATGCGGGAGTTGAAGGTACACCATCTTTTCCATCTCAATTTGATATTGTATCTAGAAAATATTCAATCACCAATTGAAAATGATGATGCAATTTCAAATGTAAACATAGATGTTACACAAATTGATCAATTGTTGAATGAACAAAATTTATCTAATGAATAAAGTTTTCCATTAAGAATAGCTCCTAGAATTTTGCATAAAAAACCTAATTTTTTAATTGAAATTGATGATAATATTCTAAAACCAATGCCTAATAAGATTCTTTAAAATACTTGTAGAAGAAATTTTAATAAAATATGAAAAATATTCTTTGAAAATTTAAGTGAAACCAAAAGATTCCAATTGTTTGTTGAAATTATAAAAAATCTTAAGTGTAGACCCATCATGAAGATTCTTGTTCTAAGAACATCAAATACTAATAGAAAAAAAACTATTGTAAAAAATCTAATCAATGCATATCAAAGCATTGGTACCACCTAATGCACCAAAGATAGTAATGTTACATGATGTGTCATTACATTGACTATAGTAGGTAATCAAACAAAGAAATCTCACTTGATAAGGAAAAAAAGTCAAGCACTAAAAATAAGTAGAAAAACACTAATGAAAGTCGATGGGAGGTGTGAAAGAGTTAAGGACCCAAATAAAATTGAACTATGGGCATTCTTTGGTAGACTCTCATAGAAAGACAAAATAATAGTCGAAGCCTTAAAATCTCTAATTAATTTTTTTTGGGAAAATACCTCAAGAGTATCTCCTAATCAAAGAGATGCAAAAAAGAGAATTGATTGTCAAAAGCATAAGCCACATCCAAAGTATTTTTTGAATATGACTCAAACACAATTTTTCTCCAAATTCATAGAGTTATCCTCAAATAAAAATTAGTCAAAAGTATTTTGAAATGGAAAACCTTTTTATGTCAAAATAAATCACACACACAATTGTTGTAGAGTCTCGACATGGAATTTTCTATGCATTACAATATTTTTAGACATATATGTATATCTTCACATACTAATGATATTTTATAGGAGTGTATGATAGAAGCTCCACCTAGATCAACAAGATATTTCATTTCAACTATTTTTTTGTGAAAGAGTAGATGGACAATTGTCTTGTAAGAAATCATGTTTGGTTGGAACATGTGATAAGTGTGGTGGTTTTAACATTTGTGAATTTGTGTACACATGGAGTTCATATAGATGCAATTAGAAATGAACTAGTACCTTTTTGGAAATATAAGTTAGTGGCATACATTCTAAAATATGGTAAAGAGGCAAAAACGTGTGAACTAATGAGTGAAAAAATTCTAGTATCTGAATATATGCCTATTTTTTGAGAAAAGATAGTGTATGAGTATGCAATACATATACATAGAGATCAATGGTTGGAGTTGCAATTAAAGTTATGCAAGGAAACATTTCCTCTTCATATGATCATGTCAATTATAGACCTTGTAGAGAATTATACACTACAACCATACAATAAGGTTCAATCACAGTACTACAACTCCACTCAGGTTGCTATATTTATGCATATAACATTTATTCATGCACCTAAAAAGACAAGCCACAAAAGATTTATTATTATAAAGCATAGTGACAAAGGAAGTGAGATTAGTAAGGAAGGTAGGAAAGACATTCAACATAAATTTTAACAATGAAAGTGCATAAGGGAAGGTGGGTGCGGTAAGAATGAGTATTTAAAATGAGTGATAATAAAGACATACCATGGAGGTGGAGCATGAGAAAGAGACTTATAGAGAGAGACTCAAGGAGAGAGGAAGAGAGAGAGAGACATAGGGATAGAGAGACATGTTTGGCATGATTTTCATATCCTCATTTCACCTTCTATATGGTTTCCATGCTTTGTATATCCTCATTTCACGTTCTACATGTTTGACATGATTTTCTTATCCTCATTTCACCTTCTATATGTTTAACATTATTTTCTTACCTTTATCTCACCTTCTATATATTTGATATTAATATACATGTTTAGTTAGGTGGAGAGAGAGAGCAGAATGATGAAATGAGGAGAGAGAGAGAGAGAGAGAGAGAGAGAGAGAGATTTAAGGAGAGATAGACTCACAGAGAGAGGAAGAGAGAGACTCAAGGAGAGAGGAGGAGAGAGAGAGAGAGAGAGAGAGAGAGAGAGAGAGAGAGAGAGAGAGAGAGAGAGAGAGAGAGAGAGAGAGATTTGGCATAATTTTTATATTCTCATTTCACCTTCTATATGGTGTCCATGCTTTTAATATCCTCATTTTACTTTCTATACATTTACCATACTTTTCTTATTCCTATTTCACCTTCTATATGTTTTCTAGGACTAAAATTTTGCATTTCACACCTCTTGGGACCAAATTGATGGTGCCAACACATAAAGGTGGGTAGGTAAGTGCTATTAGAGATCTCTTTTTGTTGTTCAAGAGTCACAATCCTTTCAGCCTACATTGGACTAAGAGAGTCTGTTAAGATCCCTAAGACCAAAAAGGTGTCAAACTTTTAACTAATTATTCTTTGAAACTATGGCACCTAGGAATGTCTTGTTTGCATGTATAGGTGGAGGTTGGGTTCCCCTAAAAGAAACTACCTCAGTTTTTGCTAACTTAAATTCATTTTCCCATGGTGGCAATGAAAAAAATGTTACAAAATGCTTTAGTTTCATTCAATGAAAGGGTGCTAGCATTGAAATTTTGCATCCCACACATCTTGGTACTAAACTAATGGTGCCAACATGTTGGGGTTGGTGGGTGAATGTTAGTGAAGGTCACTTTTTGGTGGCCAAGTGTCATGATCCTTCTGGACTACATTAAATCAAGAGTGTCTCTTAAAAGCCTTAAGACCAAAAAGGTGTCAAACTTTGGACTGACTATTCTCTAAAACCATGGCACCTAGTAAAGTCTCCTTTGCATGTACAGGTGGATGAACTAGGTCCACCTACAAATACTTGCCTTAGTTTTTGATAACTTGAATTCATTTGCCTATGGTGGAAAGGAACACAATGTTTCAAAATGTTTTAGTTTCATCCAATGAAAATGTGCTAGGAGTGAAATTTTACATTTTGCACCTCATCATATTAAAATGATAGTTCCAACACATTTGGGTGGGTGGGTCAATACTAGAGTGGAGGTGTCTTTTCAGTGGCCAAGTGTCTTGATCCTTTCAAGCTACATTAGATTGAGACAATCTCTTAAGAGCCCTGAGTTAACAACAATATGATGTTGTAACAAGTCTAATCTTGAGTTAGGAGTCACTGGTACAACCATTAGTCTACATCATAGCTTCCATTTCTTCCATCACTCAAACATTTTCAAAGCCTTTCCATAGTTTCCTTTAGTTGTGTTGGCAAGAGACACTATATGGATTCATGGTTGTTGTCATTGATGGCAACAAAGGTCATCCCACATATCCGCAAGTCATGGTGTGTCTCTACCGGAAGTCAGAATGAAGATTGTTGTGGTCCGGTGAACAAGAACAGAGCATGTGGAAAGGTCTGACAGATTGGTCCGGATCTCTCAGAGGAAGTGTCTTGGTGCAGTGCAGATTTAGGGAAGTCAAGAGGACTACCTTGAGTGGTATATTCCAAGGATTTAGCCTCCGGTGATGGACAAGGAAAAAGGATATAAATAGTTGAGTACCGGATTCCTGAGTGACAGTGAGAACAGAGGAAGAACTGACTGACAGAACATCAGACTATTTTCTGGATGTGTTACTGTTGATGGTAAAGGTTGTGAAGGCATGAATCATGTTTGGCCAACATGATTAATGATATCTACAAGTATATGCTTGATCCGCATTACTTGATATGCAAGGATTCAGCCGACAGAACAGAGTTTGTGAGAAGATAGACTATTCTGGGTGTCGACTAGAAAGATAATAAAATCACTAGTGCGGATATATATAGAGGATGGATTTTGTTGTGAGAAGTGTAGTTGTGTGGTGTATGTGAATAAGTGCAGAGCGGAGCAGAAGCAGTAAGAAAGATCCGGTATGTGAAAGAAAAGCAGAATAGAGAGCAGAGGAAAGATGAAGTGCAACAGATCAGTGCACTGAGCCTAACTGGAACTGAACTCCAGCATATATAGATGCTTCCAATTAGTTCAAGTATTGTATAACATTCTTTTGTAGACAGTGTGTCTCCTTGTAGGCAGTGGGCCTCTTTGTGAGCAGTGTGCTCGGGCAGTGAGCCCTAATTGGCAAGTACCATTTTGTAATTCCTTATTCTTCTAACAGAGAATAATCTTTGGGTTAATCACCCCGTGGTTTTCTCCCTTAACTGGGTTTCCACGTCAAAAATACTGTGTCATGTGTTTCTCATTTCATAGTAATGTTTGTTTGTTTGATTCAATGCTGCTTTTATTAATAAGAAAGTTCAAAAGAAGAAATAATTAGGATAACTGATTCACCCCCCCTCTCAGTTATCAACAATTGGTATCAGATCTAAGTTCCTCCTAATAGAGCCTAACAGCTTGAGGAAGATTTGGGAGTTCAAATGGATGCATATGGTTTAAGGGAGCAACTCAAGACTGCCCTTGAGGATCTTGAATAGTCAAACTCTGAAGTCAATGAATTAAAGGAAAGACTCAAACAGGTTGATGAATTCATGAGAGAACTAAAGGACAAATTAAGTCTCTCTATGAAAAAGAGAAAGGAGCTACTCCAACAATTGGCAAGACAAAGTGAAGAAAGTAATACAAATGAAGAACTGACTAAGAAAACCAAGTTATGTGAAAAGTTATCAAAAGAAGTCATTATGGTAAGACATGAAATGGAATCAGGAGTTATAAAATATACTCAAGAGATTGAAGAAAAAAGAAAAACTAAAGACAATCTAAGGCAATCTCTTAAATAGAAATCAGAAGAATGCCACCAGATGGACAGGATTATCAGACATCTTGAATCTGATCTTGAAGATGCCAAAGATAATGAAGAAAAACTTGAGGATCAAATTGTCTCTCTCAAAAGAGATCTTCAAACAACAAATGAGTATAAAGAAAAATTCAAGATAAGTTCTGCTCAACTTGAAGTGCTTCTTGGAAGTCAAAAGAGGGCAGATGACAAGTATGGTTTGGGATATGAGAAAGGAGAAAGCTCCGGATCTGGTCAAAAGAATTTTGGATCAGAAAATCCAAGGAATAGACCTAGAAGACCTCCAGTAAGATAGCCCAATGCTCAAAGATATCCATCCTTCAATGGATACTGCCACAGCTGCAATCACTTTGGTCACAAAGCTAATCAGTGCAGAAAGAGAATGAATCAGACTAATTCATCCTTCTCCGGACAATGCTTTAACTGCAAAAGGTATGGACACAAGTCTCATGAATGCAGAAATATGCAAATAAACAAATCATTCAATGGTAGATGCTTTGCATGCAATAGAGTAGGTCATATGGCTAATTAATGCAGATCAAGAGGTTATCAGTCAAATATGCAAGGAAATGTTATTTGTCAAATCTGTAATAGGTCCAGTCATAATGCAAAAGTCTGCAGAAGCAAGAATCAGGACAAAAGAGGTCCGGTGTATAATCAGAATCAAGACAAGGGTAAACAAAAGATGAATGTGGATGAAGTTAAGAATCAGATGAACAAGATTTGGGTGAAGAAAAGTTAAGAGAATGTAGAGGTTGGATCTACACCAGACTCTGGTGCTAATATTCCTTCCGAAAATTAAAAGGTGAGCTCTGGCTCAGGGGGAGACTCAAAGAAAATCCTGTTCCCCCAGCCAATCAAGTGGTGCCAGATGTGGCACAAGATGCAGAGTAAAGGGTTTGAAGATATAAGTCTTGAGATGATCCAGATAAGATTTCAGAGGTCCGCATGGAGATGTGAAGAAGTTGTGATCGATCAAATAAGACCTGTTCTGGGAGATGCTCCGGAATGACAGAGGATTACAAAAAGGGTCCGGAGAGATCCAAAAATGCATTGTCTTATTCTGCTGATTGGACAGAGTATTTGGGATGTCCTTGTGATGTGTCATCTTGATTTGCTCATGGTTGGAAGATCTGCATGATGTTCATAGATCAGGACTGATCCGGTACTCCAAGCTATCCGAATAAGGCAAACCAGAATAATGTAGGTCGAGCATTTATTGCCATCAGATATTAGGGTTTGCGGAGCAATATAAGGGATTTCTCATAAATCACTTGCTCATTCTGCACTCAAGAAGAAGCGAAAAGTGGAGCTCTGCAACAAGATTCATCAAGCTCACCAAAGATCTCCTGCCGAAGTCATTACATACAGAAATCAATCCAACCACTCTGTGTAACCAAAGGCGCATAAGGTATTTTCTATTTTCGATATCTTACTACAAATCTTTTGAGAAATGGCTACTCTAAATATAGTAAAGATCTCAGATAGGCCCTGACCTGAATTTAAGAAACACCCATACAAGTCATTGGAGGTAGATCCCTTAGGGGCATTCTCTAGTGTTCCTCATGGCGTTTTACACATAGAAGACATTAGGGCTTACATACATGCAAGCATTGAGGAATTCAAGGAATTCAAATTGAGAGATTTCTATCACAAACAACTGATAGACAATGCTTTTGAGCTTAAACCAGACTATAAGGGTATCCAAAAAAAATAGTTTGGTCAATTCATTCATTTCCCCTGCTTTGAAGAAGATGAATGGGTCTGGTATGTATTGAGCAGGATGCATGACAACTTCCTATGGCTGGATAGACCTTGCAGGATCACAAAAGAGGCAATTAGGGCAATGACTGGTCTATACTCTTCCGGAGGGATACCTATCCTCAAATCTATCAAAAATAACATTGTAACTGAGGCCACCAGATCAAAATTTGATAAGAGGCAATGACCATTGAAGATATTTCTGATCCGGATATTAAATATGCATCTATGATAATAGGATACAAGACTTATCACTCTAGTAGGGAAAATTCTGTATCTGGAACTGCAATATACACTGCCTATGAGATGCTGAGGAAGAATGCAGATTATGATCTCTATGAACTTCTTTTAAGCTAATTAATGGAAAATATACAGAAAATCAAAAAGGACAAAAAGAATTCTTTTAAGTATGGTACTCTCATATTATGTCTATTTTTCTATTTCATGAATGAGCTGCCCAGATCAAGTGGATGGGTATGGCAGAATGACAAACCTGTAGCAGTCCAAATCAGAGAATACTTACATGGACTTGGGGATGCCAAAGCAAGAAATATAGCTCTATGGGGATACTTCAAAAACTTCCAGAGTATGATGCAAGCAAGAGAAAGAAACCCCCAGTCTCTTGTTGAAAAATACAAAGACTTAGTTTGCTTTATGGTAGATACTGATCAGTGCCTAATGGAGGCAGTGGAGCCAAGGATAGTTTGGATCATGCCCATGGGGTATGAGGTTGATGAACAGATTGTGGAACTGCATGTTCAACACATGCTTAGTCAGCCTAAGGATCTAAAGGTAGAAAGGTTTGGAACCTTTGAGGAGCTGAGTGTGAAGATCCATGTGGAACTCAGAGAACCTGAGATTAAGAGGAAGGTGAGAAAAGAAGTAGAGCATATTGCTCAAGGCCTAGGCATCCCAAAGGAGGCACTTGATGCCAACCGGGAAAAGAGGAGAAAGGCTGAGGAAGAAAAGAAAGAGGCAGAGAAGAAAAGCAAGAAAAGTACTCTGGTGGAAACCTCAACCTGGACCAGATCATCAAAAGGATCTACACCTGTCAAAACCAAAAGCTCAAAAATATCTAAACCGGAAGGTCAGACATTTGGTAAAGGAGAGAAAAGGTCTAAAATAAAAGCCACAAGGGCTTATACAAGTCAGAAAGATGAAGAGGAAATGGAATCAAATGAGGGGGTAAAAGAAATAAAGAAGCAGAAGAAGAAAGGATCTGGTAAACCCTCCACAGGCCAAGACAAGGAAGAAATGGTAGAGGTATTTGTTGAAAAACCCACCTTGTCTCTAGAGAGTGTAATCAAGTCAGTCACAGTGGATGGAAACCTTCAACCAATGACTGAATTCTATGATGACTACAATGAGGCTAACCAAAAGATTCTGTAGGAAGCCACAATCAAGTATCTGAACATATACAATAAGGCTTTCATTGAGATTATATCTCTAATTCCTAAAAGCCTAGAAAAGGAATTAGAAATAAGAAAGAACAATGCCCAGGCAAAAGATCTTGAGATCCGGGAGCAGATAGCTATTCAGCTATATCCTCAAATTGATCCCAAGACAATGAACATAATATTCAAAGACTGCAAAGATAAGTTCAGGAGTAAAGCAAGGATGAATCAACTCATGCTTGGTGAGACTGACAAGGTGGCCATAGAGACAAAAGAGATCCTCCAGAAGACCTTCAAAAGGTTTAATCTTCCTGTTGTAGAGGACTTGGGTACTGATCCCTCATCCACTAGTGCTGTAGAAGAAACTTCTGAGAAAGCAACATAAGAGATGGGCCCTGAACAAACCAACATTTCTCCTCCGGTTGCCCCTACAGTCTCTGGATCCCAAGAAGAAGAGAAATTACAGGAGAAAGAAGCAGCGGTAAAAGAAAAAGAGGTTGACAGCACCAAGCGTGCAAAGGAAGAGAAGACTCCAACAGAGAAAACCACGGCTGATAGTGGTAAGAATGTAGAAATTCCAAAGGTAGTTCCAAGACTGCAGAAGAGAAGAAACATCTGTCTTCGGTAAGAGACACTACACAAACTGTTCAAAAATTTTTGAGCCAAGAAACAATAGAGATTGATGAACCGGAGCTTCTAAAAGGTCCATTCAACTTTGATTCCCTCTCTTCGGTACAGACAATGAAGATAGCTTCATTTGCAAATGCTAAGGCAAATGAAGAACTCCTAAAGTCTCATATGGAAGACTGTGAGTTGATAGAGGCTGCTTCCGGAGTGCTTGAAAAGATTATTCCATCAGTCAAGATAGATCCAACAGCCTCCTCTTCCGGTAATCTCAAAACCTTAGTCAGCAGTGTTGGTACACATTTTGATTCTCTAGAAAAATCAGCTGAAGAAAAGGTCTGGAAGGAGTTTTTGGATAAGAGATTTTCTGAAGTACTAGGATTAATCTCTAATGATAGGAGAAATATGAGTATTGGAATAAAGTGCTTAGAAAATGCTCTTAAGGATGGCGGTGACATTTACAAATTTTGCATCTCCTGGTCAAAGGCAACAGTAGAAATTGATAAGAAAATAAAAGAGGAACAGGACAAACTACAAAGTTTGTCTCAAAGTTTTGATCATCTCTCTTCCTCCATAGTAAATCAAGAATGTCAAACTATTGCAATCACAAATGCAATAAAGAACTTTGAGAAGGAAAGGAAGAATATAACTAACTGGATGGGAGAACTTAGAAGGATTATAATCCCTAAGTTAGAAACTATGCATGAGGCCATAACTGATGCTCAGACTACCGCCCAAACCAATGATCTGACAGATCTCAAGAGGGCAAAAGCTTTTGCATTTTTGTTGAGTGGTCACATTTCAATTTTGGACAGAATGAAGCAAAGTTAGGCTACAGAACTGGTCCAATTGAAGACATCCTTTGTAGACATTCTTCAGTTTATGTGAGTATGTAATATGCGGCTAAGTATAGTAAATTTTTGAAAATTTTGGTGTGCGGACCCTACCCTTTGCCATTGATGTCAAAGGGGGAGTGAGGAGCAGTGAAAAATGAGGAATCCAACTAAGGAGGAGTTCCAAAAATTGTATATAAAGATAGAGCATCAGCCAAGGGGGAGCATAGTGTAAACACTTAGTCATTTTTCACTAAGTGTTGCCATCAATGCCAAAGGGGGAGATTGTTGGCAAGAGACACTATATGGATTCATGGTTGTTGTCATTGATGGCAACAAAGGTCATCCCACATATCCGCAAGTCATGGTGTGTCTCTACCGGAAGTCAGAATGAAGATTGTTGTGGTCCGGTGAACAAGAACAGAGCATGTGGCAAGGTCCGACAGATTGGTCCGGATCTCTCAGAGGAAGTGTCTTGGTGCAGTGCAGATTTGGGGAAGTCAAGAGGACTACCTTGAGTGGTATATTCCAAGGATTTAGCCTTCGGTGATGGACAAGGAAAAAGATATGAATAGTTGAGTACCGGATTCCTGAGTGACAGTGAGAACAAAGGAAGAACTGACTGACAGAACATCAGACTGTTTTCCAGATGTGTTACTGTTGATGGTAAAGGTTGTGAATGCATGAATCATGTTTGGCCGACATGATTAATGATATCTACAAGTATATGCTTGATCCGCATTACTTGATATGCAAGGATTCAGCAGACAAAACAAAGTTTGTGAGAAGATAGACTATTCTGGGTGCCGACTAGAAAGATAATGAAATCACTAGTGCGGATATATATAGAGGATGGATTTTGTTGTGAGAAGTGCAGTTGTGGTGTGGTGTATGCGAATAAGTGCAGAGCAGAGCAAAGCAGTAAGAAAGATCCAGTATGTGAAAGAAAAGCAGAATAGAGAACAGAGGAAAGATGAAGTGCAGTAGATCAGTGTACTGAGCCTAACCGAAACTGAACTCCAGCATATGTAGATGCTTCCAATTAGTTCAAGTATTGTATAACATTCTTTTGTAGACAATGTGTCTCCTTGTAGGCAGTGGGCCTCTTTGTGAGCAGTGTGCTTGGGCAGTGAGCCCTAATTGGCAAGTACCATTTTGTAATTCCTTATTCTTCTAACAGAGAATAATCTTTGGGTTAATCACCCCGTGGTTTTCTCCCTTAACCGGGTTTCCACGTCAAAAATACTGTGTCATGTGTTTCTCATTTCATAGTAATGTTTGTTTGTTTGATTCAATGCTGCTTTGATTAATAAGAAAGTTCAAAAGAAGAAATAATTAGGATAACTGATTCACCCCCCCTCTCAGTTATCAACAAGTTGATCTAGACAACCATGACCTATGAAATTGTATAGTGGTAGCATATGAGACTCAAAAATTAGGTAAAAGCTCCATGTATTCATCTAATTTTAGTTTCAACACCTTTTTTATATCATCATTGACCATTTCTATCCATGCATGGATTCATGCCTTATTTCAACTTGTTTCAACCCTTCATGCCTTCATTTCACCTATTTTCACCTACACAAGAGAAACCCAATATCAAATCCTTCATAAAATCACCATTTTCAATCAATAATCATGAGTAAAATAAGAATTCATATCCAAAAAATAATTTAAAAAATGGAGTTCTAGTCACATGTTTCAAAGACTAGGTGACAACTTTTCATGTTTCCATGCATTTTTTGTCATTTTTCATGAAATAAAGTGTGCCAAATGAAACACCACCTAATTTATCCTTATTAGGATGTTTATTTTACTACTCAATCAATCTGATTTTATTTTTAGTATCCATTTGCATGTTTCTAGTAAGTTGCAACATGTTTCCAAAATGTTGTTTTTAATAACCCAGGGTGTCCCCGTGACCCAGCCCAGTGCCTTACGGGCGAGCTGAGGTGAGACTAGTCCCTAGGGATGAACACAATAGCCTGCAAACCACGTGCATCAAGTAAACATGGGCCTCAAAGTCAAACTTGAGACCATGGGAAGAAAACCCAAGACTCAAGCCAACTCCACTACCCATGCAGGCTCAACATCTTTCCAAAATGTTGTCAATATGTTTCTAAAGTTGCCAATAGAATTTTTTTATTTTACACCTCGTGGGACCAAAACAACAACACCAACATGTTTGGGTGGGTGGTTTAATTCTATAGGAGGCCCCGTTCTTCTCCCCAAGTGTCCCAATCCATCTGATCTACATAGTTTCAACAAAGTCTCTTACCTAAGAGTGAAAGAAGTCAAACTTTGACTAAGTGGTTCTCAAAGTCCATGAGACCTAGGAATGATATATTTGGACCTACACCTATATTCTAGGTCTCTCGATAATAACCTCTCTCATGTTTCACCAACTCAAAACTATTTGACTATGCCAACAATGGATGCATTCTTGCAAAATGCCTCATTTGTATTCAACATAGTGGTGCCAAGAGACATATTCTACACCATTCACCTTAGAGGAACAAATTGATTGTGCCAACACAATAGGGTGTGCAGGTGAATTATAGAGGAGGCCTTGTTTCATTCCCTAAGTGTCGCAATCCTTCTAGGCTACATGGTTCTGAAAAAGTTTCTTAAGAAACATAAGAGAAAAAAATTACCAAACTTTGATGAGTAGTTCTTAGAGTCTGTGGCACCTAGGAATGATTTGTTTTGAACTATAGCTAGATTTAAAGTCCATTTTCAATAACCTCTCTTATTTTTTTCAACTCAAAGCTATTTGACTGTGCCAACAACGGATGTATTCTTGTAAAATGCCTCATTTACATTCAACATAATGGTGTCAAGAGCCATATTTTATGTTCTTCACCTCATGGGACTAAACTGATTGTGTCAACATGTCAAGAGTTGTGGGTGAATTCTATAGGAGGCCCCATTAATTTCCCAAGTTTCTCAATCCTTTTGAGCTACATAGTTCTAGCAATGTCTCATAAGAGGCCGAAGAGCAAAAACTACCAAACTTTAACAAAGTGTTTATTGGAGTTTATGGCACCTAGGAATGATTCGTTTGGACTTATAACTAGATGCTAGGTCCCTCCATAATACTCTCAATTTTTTCAATTAAAAATTGCTTGATCATGCCAACAATGGATGCATTCTTGCAAAATAGCTCATTTGCATTCAACACAATGGTGCCAAGAACCATATTTTATGTTCTTCACCTCATGGGACCAAACCAATATGCCAAGACATTGAGGTGGGTAGTGTTGAAAATAAGGAATACTGAGAGGGGGGGTGAATCAATATTCCACAAAACCACTTCTTCACAAATTTATTTATCCAATTTCCAAAGTTAACAATATGAAAGTAGAATAACCATAGAAACAACAACCACAAAGACATAACACATAAACACCAGGATTTTTACGTGGAAAACCAAAAAAGGGAAAAACTACAGTGAGTGTTAGCTCACAATATATTAATATAGCACAATACCATATTATAATAAGGCTCACTGCCTTAGGGCTCACTGCCCCGAGAAATACTCACTACAAGAAAGGCTCATTGCCTAGAGAAATAAAGAAGAAAGAGCAATGGCTCAGTGCCAAGTTTAGCTACTTAGATTGCATCTACACATGCATGGTTACAGCTCCAATGAAGCATAGAAAAACTGATTCAACACTCTTCATCTCTATCTGCCTTGTTTCACTGCTCTGCTCTTATTCGGGGATAAGATTCTTCTTTTTCTAATTATTGCCTTATCTTCATATGATTCACACACAATTACTCTTCACACAATATCCATACCACCAAAATGAAATTCATTGGATATATATATCTGCAACAAGATTTATCTCTTAATCAGGTCGGCAAGCTAAACCTGAAACATGTAAACAAAGAGTTGTACTCTGTCAGCTTAATCTTGTGTTCAATCTACATTGTGGACTCAAACAAATGTGTACAAGTCTTCACATAGGTTGGCCCCAATCATATAACTACTTAGATTAATTATCCAGATGCTATAACTTCTCCACATAAGGATCTGCCATGCCTGTCGGCTTGTTCCTTAAGAACATACTTGATCAATTCATCTGTCATATCATAACTCATATTACAGACCATAAGAGACTTAATAAATCATATCCAACAATCATTACTGACCTCTTAACAAGCCTTTAGATCTATGAAACCAAATAAACTTGTATGTCAAAATGCGGATCTTGGAACTGTTGCACTGTCATAGAAAAATACTGTCAAACTGGAAGCCGATATTGGAAAGATTGTAGAATGTGAACTGTTAAGCTTAAAAGACTATAATACTAGATTTAGGTAGTCATGACATGTCTCTTAGTTACCTTATAACCATAGAACAAAATATACAATTGTGGAGGAATGCGGGCCCTTTTACTTTGCACTGTACACATTCCCTGTCTTACCTCTGTTCATCCAGACTTAGACATTTTCTCCAAATGATTTTTGGATGAAATCATGACTTAAAAATTGGAGTATATCATCATCAAATAGCTATGATTCATCATACCTGAACTACATTTATAGGTCTTCATCTACGGAGGCATACTAATTTACTTTTTGTCCCTTACTCTGAACACTGTCCATACTTAGTCAATTTGGCCTTCCGAACTTGAATACTTGGGTGCCTTGATGCCAATCCAAGTTGGTCTTCCAGAATGATGTCTTCTTGTCATGTTGATGTACCCTCTTTTCCTTATTTCCATCAATGACAACATTCCAATCTTCTTCATAGCAGTGTCTCTTGCCAACAATCTCCCCCTTTGGCATTGATGGCAACACTTAGTGAAAAATGTTTGACTGCTCCCCCTTTCTATATACATTCTATATTTCTTCTCCCCTTGAGATGTTTTCCCATTTTTCACTAATCTAATTCTCCCCCTTTGACATCAATGGCAAAGGTGGGGGTTCCGGAGTCAAAAAATTATCAAAACTACAAAATTTGCTATACTTTGCCGCATATGTATAGGTACAATTTTCAACTCTATTTTACATATGCTGGAGGATGTCATTGAAAATGTTCTTAATTTGGGCCAGCTCACCATCCCATCTTTTCTTGACATTGTCCAAAATTTGAATGTGACCACTAAGTAGAAAAACTACAGTCTTTGCCTTGTGAAGATCAGAGGGTGTGTCAGATTGTAAAGTTGCCTCTACTTCAGTTGTTGGATTAAACATAGAATCTAACTTAGGATTGATTATTATTCTTAGCTGACACAATTTATTTATAATTTTATCCCTCTCACTTATTAGATTATTCAAGTCATCATAAAGATTGATGACTTGACTTTCCTTGCCACTCACTGATTCTGTCACCGGATTGAATGACTTAGATATATTTAACAGTTTCAGCTCTAAGTTCTTGATCTTCACTTCTATTTCCTTAGTGGCTTCTGACCAAGATAAGAAAATTTTTTAATGTCACTAGCTTCCTTAATGGTACTCTAAATGCTTTTTATTCTATTATCTAGTTGGGCTTTGTCATCAACTATCATTTTCTTCAACTCATTCAATCTTTTCTCATTAAACTCTTGCCTAACTTTTATGTCTGTATATTTCTCAAAGGATTCAAAATGTTTACTTACAAAGTTTAATAGTCCTTTGAGTTGATTTTTTGATGACAAGGAAGTATCCTTTTGGTATGTTGGCATTAGCTTCTCCAAAATACTAGATGCCTCACCAATGAGCTCACTATCCTCTATGTGAGACTTTAACATTTCCTCTCTTGCCTTTTCCTATACAATTGATGCCAATCTAATTTTTTGTACGAGGGACATTGTGTCCAAGTTTATTGGACCATGTAGAAATTTAGGCTCATCTAAAACTTGTTTCTCTTTCTCCAAAAGTTCTTTAATTGACTCTGCAGTGTCTCTTGGTGCAGTGGAGACTTCTTCTTTCAAGCTCTGCTTTGGATCATCTAGATCCATGTCCTTATTAGAGTCCTCTTTCTGTTCCAGTGAAGGATTTTCCTTTTCCTTTTCCTCCTTAGTCACTTTGACACCTTCATCTATTTCTTGATCAAGATTTACTTCCGGTGCATATGTATCATTTCCAACATCTATTTCTTCATTGTCATAAATAGTTGGAAGATTGAATTCCCTTAATGTGTTCAAAGTGGTTTCTTCAGTTTCCTTTACCACTTTTTCAATTTCTCCTAACAATAGAGCATTCATTCTTTTCTTTGACCTGAATTTGCTATGAATTACTTTGGATATTTTTACTTTTTCCTCCAGAGTGATTTCTAGACATAGTTTTATTAAAATATGCTCTCTTAGTTTAGCCTCCTTTTCCATGGTTGCTTCCTTTCTTGCAAACATTATGCTTTCTAGGCTATGTGGAAAATCATCAATTGTTTCAATTAGTGCCATGTTGTAGATGTTCAGATATTCTACAACATTAGTCTCAATAACCCTTTTATCTATATCATTATATTCATCATATAATTGTGCAATTGGTTTTAGATTGCCATTCGTAGTTATGGCTTTGAGCACATCTTCAAGACTTATAGTTGCTTTCTCTGTCTGAGGAACATCTTTCTTTTGCCTCTTTCTAGGTTTACCCTTATCGGAGGGTTTCTTTTTGCTAGTTCTAGAGGCTTATGTAACCTCAGCTTTCATCTTTTTCACTTCTTCATCAGACTCTGTTTCTTCTTTATCAGTTCTTCCTATAGTGACATACATCCTTCTACCTTTCATTTTCTGTCTCTTTGTTCCTTTGTTAGTGGATTTCTTGGATGGTTTCTCCAAACTTGCAGATGGTGTGGGACCAGAGAAAGTAGCAGAGCTTCTTGTAGACCTCTATGTTGCTTTAGACTTTTTTGGTTTCCTTTTAGGCTCCTCCAGAGCCTTAACCAATTCACTTCCTTTCTTTTCTCTTGCTTCCCTTTATGTCTGTCCTTTTTATCTTGCTCCTTTGATTTGTTCTTTAGTGAAACCATGTTTCAATGCAACTTCTTCTACCTCCTTCCTCACTTTCCTGGAGGTTTTAGGTTGTCTGAGTTCAACATGAAGTTTCATAGATAGCTCTTCATAGGTTCCAAACCTTTCTCCTCTGTTGTCCTTAGGTTTACTCAGCACGTGTTGAGCATAGTTATCTAATATTTGTCCATCCACTTCATAACCCATTGGCATTATCCAAACTATCCTAGGCTCAATAGTCTCCATCAAGCATTGATCTTTTGTAACCATAAAACATATAGTATCCTTATACTTCTCAACAATTTTCTCAAGAATTCTTTCTCTTGAATGCATCATGCTTTGAAAATTCTTGAAGCACTCCCATAGGGCTGTTTTTTGCTCATCATGGCTTCCAATGCTACTTAAATGATTTCTAATTTGGACAACTACCAGTTTGCTAGTTAACCAGAACAGATCTTCACCTTTGGCAACTCATTCATAAAATAGAAGAATAGACAGATAATCAACGTACCAAATTTGAAGGAATAGTTTTTGCTTTCCTTGATCTTCTTTAGATTCTCTAGTAGTTGGATTCTCAACAACTCACACAAATCATAATCAGCATTCTCTTTGATCATTTGATATGTGGTGTATATCATAGTACCAGAGACAGAGTTCTCCTAGTGTGAGAAATAGATCTTGTAGCCTATGACCATAGAAGCAAATCTTACCACATGGTCTGTGATGTCATTTATGGTTAATTCCCTCTTATCAAATTGGGCTCTAGTAGCCTCTGTAATAGTTTGGTTATTCACAACTTTCAGCAAGGGCACACCTCCGATGGAATTTAACCCTGTTACTACCCTAATCTCTTGGTGATTTTGAAGGGCTGCCCTAACCACATGAATTCATTGTGAATTTGACTTAGGATATACCAGACCCATTCATCCTCTGCAAATGTAGGAAACTCTACATACTGGATGAATTTCGTATCTTCTAAGACTTTGTATTCTTCCTTTAGGTCAAATTAATCATTTCTTAGATACTTCAGGTATAGATCTAAGAATTTGTCACCACTAAGCTCATCTAGGGCAACATGGATATATGCCCTAACATCTTCCACATATAGAACTCCATATGGTATTTTTGAAAAAGCACCCATTGGATCAACTTCAGTTGCTTTGAAGGGATGTTTCTTGAATTTGGGTGTTGGTCGCTCAATAATATCAACAACTTGTGGGGTTGCCATTGCAAAGATTCAATAAGGTTCCAACGGTAAATACCTTGTTATGCCGAATTAGGGTTTTCTTCACTTGGATCGCTTTGAGTTCTTGAATCTTTGTTGATGCTTGAAATCTTGCTGCAATCTCTCTTGAATATCTGATAGCTCGAATGTAAAGTGAATTAGAAGGCAAATGATTTTTCTTTTTATCCTTTACACTTGACCTAATCATCATAAATGCTCATTTTCAAAAGATGCCTAACTTTTCTCTGATAGATACAGTAGATCAAAATTGTTCTGCAATGTACCACACTAACGTATTTTCTTCTAGATTTTCTTCCATAAGATCTTCCATATCAGATTCCACCATACATCTTCATGCTGGACTGTGGCACTATCTATCTGGCTAGGGGTTTTGGATTTTCAACATTGCTCCCCCTAAGCCAGAGCTCCCAATTTACTTCTCGGAGGAAGTATCTACACTGGATGATGGCACAGATTTATCCTTGACTTCAATCACATCTTTCTTGATCCAAGTCTTGCCCATTTCCTTCTTGGTTTCAACCGGATCAACCTTTTCTTCTCCTTTATCATTCCTTTGGTCTATTTTCCTATTTTCAGTATGATAGTTTCCTTTTACATTTTTGCTTCTACAAACTCTTGCAATATGTCCATACTTGTTGCAATTGTAGCATACCACATTCCTTTGTCTTTGATTCCTTCTATTTATTGGATTTGATCTGCATTGATTAGCGATATGTCCAAATCTGTTGCATACAAAACACTTTCCATTGAATGATTGACTATTCCTTGCATTATAGGCACCATTCCTTACCATATTTCTACATTCATTTGATTTGTGACCAATTTTCTTGTAGTTGAAGCATTGACTAGAGAATGATGGAATATTGTGATTCTAGTTTTTTCTACTCCTACATTGAGTAGCTTTATGACCAAACTTATTGCACTTAAAACAATGACCATTGAAAGATGGATACCTTTGAGCATTTGGCTACCTAACCAAAGGTCTTCTAGGTCTTCTTCTTTGATTTCTGAACTGGTTGCCTCTATTTTTCTTTAACTCAAAGTTTGCTTGACCAGATTTTGAACTTTCTCCTTTCTCAAATCCCAAACCTTGCTTATCATCATCATTCTTTTGACTAGCAATCATCTCATCAAGCTTTGCAGAACTTAGCATGAACTTTTCTTCATAGCTCTTGGCTACTTCTAGATCAAATTTTAGAAGTAGCACTTCTTTGCCCAATTTTTCACATTCCTCTAATTTATCCTTAACAACTTGATTTAGATGCCTTTCAATTTCTTCCTTCTTTTCAACTTCTAGTGTCAACCCATTTAGGAATCCGTGTGCTTCATCTAATAGACCATTTAGCTCCTTACTTTTCTCTTTGAATTTCTTGAATTGCTCTTTTAGTTTTAGGATGCATTCGTCAACTTCTTGAATATTAGCTTTTAGATCCCTAATTTTTGCCTTAGATTTTTCAAGATCAATAAGGGCTACTTCTAGTTCCTTGTTGCTTTCATAATTTTTGAATCTTCTTGCTGCCATGATTACACTACCCTAGATCTTCCTCAAGCTATTAGAGTTCTTCCAAGGAACCTTGCTCTAATACCAATTGTTAAAAATAAGGAATACTAAGAGAGGGGGTAAATCAGTATTCCACAAAACCACTTCTTCACAAATTTATTTATCCAATTTCCAAAGTTAACAATATGAAAGCAGAATAAACATAGAAACAACAACCACAAAGACATAACACATAAACACCAGGATTTTTACATGGAAAACCCAAAAAGGGAAAAACCATGGTGAGTGTTAGCTCATAATATATTAATATAGCACAATACCATATTACAATAAGGCTCACTGCAAGAAAGGCTCACTGCCTAGAGAAAGAAAGAAGAAAGAGGAATGGCTCACTACCAAGTCTAGCTGATCAGATTGCATCTACACATGCATGGTTACAACTCCAATGAAGCACAGAAAAACTGATTCAACACTCTTCATCTCGGTCTACCCTGTTTTACTACTCTGCTCTTATTCAGGGATAAGATTCTTCTTATGCTAATTATTACCTTATCTTCACATGCTTTGCACATAATTACTCTTCACACAATATCCATACCACCAAAATTAAATTCATCAGATATATATATCTGCAACAAGATTTATCTCTTAATTAGGTCGGCAAGCTAAACCTGAAACATGTGAACAAAGAGTTGTACTCTGTCAGCTTAATCTTGTGTTCAATCTTCATTGCGGACTCAAAAAAATGTGTACAAGTCTTCACATAGGTCAGCCCCAATCATATAACCACTTAGATTAATTATCCAGATGCTATAACTTCTCTGCATAAGGATCTACCATGTCTGTCAACTTGTTCCTTAAGAACATACTTGATCAGTTCATCTGTCATATCATAACTCATATTGTGGACCATAGGAGACTTAATAAATCATATCCAACAATCATTATTGACCTCTTAACAAGCCTTTAGATCTATGGAACTAGATAAACTTGTATGTCAAAATGCGGATCTTGGATCTGTTGCACTATCACAGAGAAATACTATCAAACTAGAAGTCGATATTGGAAAGCTTGTAGAATGTGAACTGCTGACCTTTAAGGGCTATAACCCTAGATTTAGGTAGTCATGACATGTCTCTTAGTTACCTTAGAACCAAAAAATAAAATATGCACTTGCAGAGGAATACGGACCCTTTTACTTTGCACTGTACACATTCCTGGTCTTACCTCTATTCATCCAGACTTAGACATTTTCTCCAAATGACTTCCGAAGGAAGTCAAGACTGAAACACTGGAGTATATCATCATCAAATAGCTATGAGTCATCATACCTAAACTACATTTACAGGTCTTCATCTGCAGAGGCATACCGATTCACTTTCTGTCCCTTACTCTAAACATTGTCCATACTTAGTCAATTTGGCCTTCCGGACTTGAATACTTCGGTGCCTTGATGCAGAGCAACAAGGTGGAAGCATACAAAATAGTTTGAAAACCCATTAAAATCCAACAAAATAGCTATTTACTGCTTATATCGGCAAGATCACATCTATGTCTCACCGAAATATACATTCCCTTTTCCATTGGCAAAACATGCATCATCGGTAAACTTGAAACTCCTCCTGCCGACATTCCTTCTCTCTCCGATGAATGGTCAACTTCACTCATCACTCACCAAGACTTATACTATCGATGAAATTTTTTTACTCGCCTTCCGATAGTCCATCTCTTCCCGATGTTGTTTCGCTTATATTGCCTATCGGCAGGACCCTATGCTTCGCTGTGGCTCTTAAAGTCTTTGCCGATAGTTCTCCTTACTCTGATATGCCTGATGTCACATAGTCATCGGTAAGATTGCTTACTTTGGCCAGACTTTCTTCACCTCCGCCGATCATGCCTCACACACCGATAAGCTTTCTATCGGTAAGACCTTCCTCTCTCCTGCCGATATGCAAAAGACTTCCCCATCGATGAGACTCCTTCCAACGGCAACTCCTTCCATTCTCCTGCCGATACATTCAGTCACTTCGATGAGTCTTCAATCTCTATCATCGGCGTGACTAACATCATCGGCCAAACTTTCTGGCCGTTCTCCGATGGCGAATGTCACGCTGAAGAACTTAACACTAGCTCCACCGTCAGTCAGACTTCCCTCATCAGTCTGACTAATAAATCCTCTGCCGACGTTCCTTTTCACTCCAATGCCTTAGGCCAATGCTATTGTTGGTGAGACGTGCCAACGATCACCCCGACCTAGTCCTTCGGTGAGACTTTCACCGTCGGCTGAGCATAATTCTGACACACCGATGCAGGATCTCACGCCGATGCTTCCTTCATCGGTGACACGAATGAAACCTATGCCGATGTCTTCAAAACATACATTGTTGACCTATTTTGACACCCAAACTAGTCAGTGATACACATATAGATGCAACTCATGGATATACACAAAATGCACAATTCCTCCCCTGCAACCGTTGTAACCAACAACACACAGACGCAATTGATTTCTAACAGAATAGAAAACAAACTAAAGAACATGGAGATCAATCTTGTAGCAATGGTATACACCGATGAGATACTTGGAGTAATTCTATAATTCCTATCTTACCATATCTAACAGACAAACGAATAAACAGAAATGGGGAACTAATTTACAAGACCATTCCATTGATTTCACAGAAATCCACCAGTGGAATGGATTTATCTAGTCATTTCAACCACAGAGGAACTCAAACTAAATTATACACAAATCCTATCCAGAATGATTTTCTACACAGTGTATCTACACAGAATTCAGAATTTTGAGAGAAAAACAATTTGCAGAATTTCTATTCCTCCTTCTTAGTGTTCAGAACCACATTCAACTATTTGACCTAAAAATAAAACACAAAACCACCGCCACTCTATTCCAGAGGATTTTCCTATTTATCTTTCCCAATGGTGAGAGACCGACATTCCTCTCCTCTGTTTCTGTGATTTTGATTCTACCAAGATTATTGGTAGAAACCCCTAATTACTTACATGACATCTGCTTTGCATGGGACAGCAAAACTCTTAATGTTAAGACACCTTGATTAACCCTTCCCTTAATCCAAACTGTCTAAAATGTCAAGTTTGGAGTTTACAAACATGAAATGCCAATATAAAATGTTACATTTTGAAGCTGCTATGAGGTAACATGAAATGTCAAAACTATATTAGTCTTATTCTTCTCCCTCTTGTGTATGTTGATCCTATTGAAGGGGTGCTCCTACACCATAGTCCCCGGGAGAAGAGATCTCAAGCCCCTTTGAGATCAGAGTTTGGAGGTCTGTACCATGATTTGAAATCTGATTTGCAGTCATCCAAACGGCCTCTGAATCTGGTTTCCCTTGCCAAGTCACCAAATATTCTAGGTATTCTTTGTTCCTAGTCATCTTTATCACTCTTGAGTCTAAGATATGCTTCAACTTTGGTGGATCATGCTTAGGGATATCATCATCTGCTGCAGCTTGCAATGGTTCCTGTTCTACATCTGTATTTGGCTTGTATGGAGTCAAATCACACACATTGAAAATGGGTGACAATCCAAGATCAGGAGGAAGTTGGATCTCATATGCATTCTGCCCACACTTCTTTAAAATCTGACATGGTCCAATCTTCCTCTACATTAGCTTGGTATACTTACCTTTGGGGAGTCGCTCCTTCTTCAGATTTACCCATACCAAATCTCCAACCACAAACTATAAATCTCTTTTCTTTTTGTCAGCATATGTTTTGTACTTCATTGTAGCCTATTGGAGTTGGTTCTTGACCTGATCATGTACTTCTTTAATAGCTGAAGCAAAAGCTTCACCATCTGCACTAATAGGCTCTCCTATAGGCAGATCTCTCAGCTCCAGAATACCTCTTGGATGAATTCCATATACCACCTGAAAAGGTGATTTTCTTGTACTCCTATTAATGGTGTCATTATAGGAAAATTCTGCTTGTGGGCGGATATTATCCCATTTCTCTCCATGCTGCCTGGTTAAACACCTGAGTAGATTACCCAATGAACGGTTAACAACTTCAGTCTGCCCATCGGTTTGAGGATGGTAGGCTGATGAGAAGGACAAATTGGTTCCAAGCTTCTTCCAAAGAGTTCTCCAGAAGTGACCAATAAACTTCACATCTCTGTCTGATACTATGTTCAATGGCAAACCATGTATCCTCACTATTTCCTTGAAAAACAAATCAGCAACATATGAAGCATCACAAGTGGTTTTACATGGCAAGAAATGTGCCATTTTATTGAATCTGTCTACTACCACAAAAACACTATCATATCCTTTCCTTGTCCTAGGTAAACCTAGTACAAAATCCATGCTTATGCTCTCCCATGGCTTAGAAGGAATGGGTAATGGCTGATATAAACCTGCATTTGTGGATCTTCCTTTGGCTTTCTGACATATTACACATGCTTCCACAAATTTTCTCACATCTGACTGTAATTTAGGCCAATAGTAATGCCTCTTCACAAGATCTAGAGTTTTATCAAGACCAAAATGTCCTACCATAGCCCCACAATGTTTTTCCTAAATAATATTAAGTCTCATAGAACATCTTGGAATACATAGTTGGCCACCTTTGAAAAGTAATCCATCTTGGATCAGAAATTTAGAAAACTCAACATGATATTTGTCTCCAAAAGAAGTACATACCTTGTAGATCTCTCCAAAGTCTTCATCCTGACCATACATTGTCTTCAAAGAATCAATCCCAACACTCTCCAATTGGATCTGATTGATGGTCAGAACTCTCCTACTCAAAGCATCTACTACTTTGTTCTTAACCCCTTTCTTGTGCTTGAGTGTGAAAGTGAAAGCTTGCAGAGTTTCCACCCACTTCATGTGCCTATGGTTCATCTTCTCTTGACTGTTTATGAAATTGAGGGCATGGTTATCGATGAACACTATGAATTCTTTGGGCATCAAGTAATGCCTCCATTTCTTAAGTGACTAGACTAGAGCATACATCTCCAAGTCATAGGATGAGTATCTCTTCTTGGCATCATTTAATTTCTCACTGAAGAATGCAATAGGCCTACCTTCTTGGCTGAGTACTACTCCAATTGCAATATGACTTGCATCACATTCTACTTGAAAAATCTTGCTGAAGTCAGGAAATGCAAGAAGTAGCTTCTCTGCCACATTCTTCTTCAATGTTTCAAAAGAATTTTCTGCCTCCTTTGTCCATGTAAATTTGCACTTCTGTCCTCCCTTTATGGTGTCAAGCATGGGTGCACAAATATGACTAAATCCCTTTATAAACTTCCTATAAAAGGTTGCTAATCCATGGAAACTTCTAACTTCATTCAAGGTTTTGGGGGTTGGCCAAGACAATATGGTACTTACCTTTTCTTGATCCATTTTCAGTTTGTTATGTGAGATAACAAATCCCAAGTAGATGATCTCTTCCTGCATAAACAGACACTTTGCTAAATTGATCATGAGCTGCTCTTCATGTAACCTTTTGAGGACCAAGTCTATATGGTTGAGGTGTTCTTCCCTTATATTACTGAAAATCAATATGTCATCTAGATAGACTATGACAAATTTACCTATGAATTCTCTCAAGACCTCATTCATCAATCTCATAAAGGTACTAGGGGCATTGGACAAACCAAAAGGCATGACCTTCCACTCATACAACCCCTCATTAGTCTTGAATGCAGTTTTCCACTCATCACCAGGTCTAATCCTAATCTGATGATAACCACTCTTTAGATCTATTTTGGTGAAGTATTTAGCACCTCCTAAACAATCAAGCAAATCTTCTATCCTAGGGATTGGAAATCTATACCTGATTGTTATTTTGTTGATAGCCCTTGAATCAATGCAAAGTCTCCAAGTGCCTTCCTTCTTTGGTGCTAGTACAACCGGTACTACACATGGGCTTAAACTTTTGCCAATTAAGCCTGTCTTCAACAACTCTTCAATTTGCCTTGCTACCTCTGTATTCTGATCTAGAGTGAGCTTATATGCTGCTTTGTTTGGAAGTGTAGATCCTGGGATCAGATCTATGCAATGGCTGATGTCTCTTATAGGTGGTACGGAACTTGGCATCCCATCAGAGATAATGCATTTGTACTTGTCCAATAGCTCTTGGACAGCTGGGTCTATGAATTTTTGTCTCTTCTTTCCCTTGACTTCTTGCTGTTGTTCCTTATTCACCTTTAGGCAAGGAATTAGAGCATATGCAACTGCTCCTTCTTCTCCTATCTCCTTCATGAATTGTTTACCTTCTACCATCATCACCTTAACTTCTTTTCCTTTTGATTCCACCTCATTCTCCATTAATGGTAGCAGTTCTATCACCTTACCATTCTTGGTGATTGAATAGGTGTTTCTAACTCCATCATGGTATGCTCTTAAATCATACTGCCATGGTCTTCCAAATAGGAGATGGCAAGCATCCATCTTGGCAATGTCAAACAGTATCCTATCCTTGTATGGGCCAATTTGAAATTCTACCCAAGCTTGTTCTTCTACAACTATTTGCTGACCTTGGGTGAGCCATGAAATTTTATATGGGCAAGGATGTGGCAGTCTAGTAAGCTTAAGCTTTTCTACCATCTCAATGGATACAAAATTCTCAGTAGATCCAGAGTCAATCAGAACTTTACATACCTTTCCTCCTGCCTTGCAAGTAGTTTTGAAGAGAGACTTCATTTGTGGAGGTTCTTTTCCAGGCATCTTCAGGGTGGTCATTGCTCTTCTAATCATCAAAGATTCTCCATTTTTAGGATACCCGTAACTGTCAAGAGCATTCACACTTTGATTTGTGCTTGAGCTTGCTATACTTTGACAATCAGATTCTTGGATCAGATTGATCCTCTTTTCTCCTATTGAACTTGTTGCCTTTGCTGGACATCTACTGGCTATATGGCCTTCTTGATTGCAATTGTAACATCTAATAGGTCCTCTACCCTAAGATCTTCCTCTAAATGGTGGTCTTCTGCCCCTGAAGTTTCCCTTTTGATTGTAGCTTCCCCCTTGGTTCTGACTACTATCTCCTCTACTGTTCTCTTGGTTGGATTCACTTTGGTATCCAAATCCTCTGCCTCTAAAAGGACTTCTTCCTCCTCTCTGCTGTCTTCCTCTACCTCTATTGTTCTGCTCATGCCTTGTCTTTAATTTTTCTTCCACTTTGAGTGCCATTTGATAGCATTTTTGAACTGTATCTAGATTATGTAGATTTAGGTCTTCTTGAATGTTGAACCTCAATCCATTGAGGTACCTTGCTACCTTCTCTTCCTCACCTTCCCTTACCCTTGTTTTTACACATAGCTTCATGAATTCTTCTGTGTATGAGCTGACATCTAGCTCATTCTGCTTCAAATTTTGTTTCCTCTTATGTAATTGGATATTGTAATCCAATGGAACATAGGCCTCCTTCACCAATGCCATCATTCTCTTCCATGTTGCAACTCTATTCTTTCCCTCTTTCACCCTGTCATCTTGGATGAAATTCCACCAAGTCAGTGCAGCTCCTTTCATTTTGGACTAAGCCATCTTCACTCTTTGGTGTTTTGGTATCTCCTCGGTCTCAAAGAAATTGTTTAAGGAGTCTATCCACTCCATTACTGAATCAGGTTCCATTTTTCCTGCAAACACTAGCAGGTCTATTTTCACATCCATGGTCCTTCTTTTCATGGACCTGAGGGCATTGAGTAAGGGTTTCTAGTCTGCAGGAACCACTAGCTCTTCCTGCTCTAGGGTCTCCTCATCATCCCCATCTTCTCGTTCACCAGAGTTTTCTTCCCCTTTCTCCACTCTGTCCCTCAACTTCTCTAGTTCTTCCTTCAATGCCTGATTCTGAGCCCTATCAGCTCTACTCTCTGCTATTTGCTTTCTTACCAAGGCTGTCAATTCAGCATTGGTCATTTTTGCTGGAAAAGTTTCTGAAGCTTCTCCTTTTGACATTTTTTCTTTCTCCTTCAACCCCACAGATACTCCTTGCTCTCTTTTCCTTCTGCTCTAAATGGAACAAACACCTTCAGAAATCAAAATACACAATAGCCTTTCCCAGAGCTTTCTCTACCTCTGATACCACTTGATGCAAAGCGACAAGGTGGAAGCATACAAAACAGTTTGAAAACCCATTAAAACCCAACAAAATAGCTATTTACTACTTATATCGGCAAGATCACATCTACTGTCTCACCGAAATATACATTCCCTTTTCCATCGGCAAAACATGCATCATCAGTAAACTTGAAACTCCTCCCACTGACGTTCCTTCTCTCTCCGATGAATGGTCAACTTCACTCATCATTCGCCAAGACTTATACTATCGGTGAAATTTTTTTACTCGCCTTCCAATAGTCCATCTCTTCCCGATGTTGTTCCGCTTATATTGCCTATCGGTAGGACCCTATGCTTCGCTGTGGCTCTTAAAGTCTTTGCCGATAGTTCTCCTTACTTTGATATGCCTGATGTCACATAGTCATCGGTAAGATTGGTTACTTCTACCAGACTTTCTTCACCTTCGCCGATCATGCCTCACACACTGATAAGCTTTCTATAGGTAAGACCTTCCGCTCTCCTGCCGATATGCAAAAGACTTCCCCATCGATGAGACTCCTTCCATCGGCAACTCCTTCCATTCTCCTGCCGATACATTTAGTCACTTTGATGAGTCTTCAATCTCTATCATCGATGTGACTAACATCATTGGCTGAACTTTCTGGCCGTTCTTCGATGGTGAATGTCACGCCGAAGCACTTAATAGTAGCTCCACCGTTGGTCAGACTTCCCTCATCGGTCTAACTAATAAATCCTCCGCCGACGTTCCTTTTCACTCTGATGCCTTAGGCCAATGTTATCGTCGGTGAGACGTGCCAACAGTCACCCTGACCTAGTCCTTCGGTGAGACTTTCACCATTGGCTGAGCATAATTCTGACACACCGATGCAGGATCTCACGCCGATGCTTCCTTCGTCAGCGACACGAATGAAACTTATGCTAATGTCTTCAAAACATACATTGTTGATCTATTTTGACACCCAAACTGGTCAGCGATACACATATAGATGCAACTGACGGATATACACAAAATGCACAATTCCTCCCCTACAACCACTGTAACCAACAACACACAGACGCAATTGATTTCTAACAGAATAGAAAACAAACTAAAGAACACAGAGATCAATCCTGTAGCAATTGTATACACCGATGAGATACTTGGAGTGATTCTGCAATTCCTATCTTACCATATCTAACAGACAAACGAATAAATAGAAATGGGGAACTAATTTACAAGTCCATTCCACTGATTTCACAGAAATCCACCAGTGGAATGGATTTATCTAGTCATTTCGACCACAGAGGCACTCAAACTAAATTATACACAAATCCTATCCAGAGTGATTTTCTACACAAAGTATCTACACAGAATTCAGAATTTTGAGAGAAAAACAATTTGCAGAATTTCTATTCCTCCTTCTTAGTGTTTGGAACCACATTCAACTGTTCGACCTAAAAACAAAACACAAAACCACCGCCACTCTATTCCAGAGGATTTTCCTATCTATCTTTCCCAATGGTGAGAGACCGACATTCCTCTCCTCTGTTTCTGTGATTTTGATTCTACCAAGATTATTGGTAGAAACCCCTAATTACTTACATGACATCTGCTTTGCATGGGACAACAAAACTCTTAATGTTAAGACACCTTGATTAACCCTTCCCTTAATCCAAACTGTCTAAAATGTCAAGTTTGGAGTTTACAAACATGAAATGCCAATATAAAATGTTACATTTTGAAGGTGCTATGAGGTAACATGAAATGTCAAAACTATATTAGTCTTATTCTTCTCCCTCTTGTGTATGTTGATCCTGTTGAAGGGGTGCTCCTGCACCAGATGTCTTCTTGTCATGTTGATGTACCCTCTTTGCCTTGTTGCCATCAATGATAACATTCTAGTCTTCTTCATAGCAGTGTCTCTTGCCAACAGGTAGATGAATTCTAGAAAAGGCCCCATTTTCCCCCAAGTGTCCCAATCCTTCCTGGCTACATAATTCTAACAAAGTATCTTAAGAGACTTGAGAGCAAAAAACTACTAAACTTTGACTTGGAGTGGTTCTTAAAGTCTATGGCACCTAGGTATGAAATGTTTGGACCTATAGATAGACTTCAAGTCCCTATACAATAACCTCTCATTTTCATTCAACATAATGGGGCTAAGAGTCATATTTTACATCCTTCAGCTTGTGAGACTAAACCAACTATGCCAACACATCAAGGTGGGTGGTTGTATACTAGAGGAGACCTCATTTAATTCCCCAAGTGTCCCAATCCCTCTAGGCTACATAGTTTCAACAAAGTCTCTCAAGAGACCTAAGAGCAAAAAATTGCCAAACTTTGATGGAGAAGTTCTTAGAGTCCATGACACCTATAAATGATCTATTTGGACCTACAACTAGATGTTAGGTCCCACTAGTATAACCTCTCTTGGTTTTTGTTAGGTCAAAATTATCTGATTATGTCAACAAGTGATGCATTCTTACAAGATACCTTGGTGGTGTTTAGTGTAATGGTGTCAAGGGTCATATTTTATCTTCCACACCTCATGGAAAAAATTGATAGTGCTAACACATTGAGGTGGTTGGGTGAATGCTAGTGGAGGCCATAGGTCTCTCAATCCTTCCAAGATACATTGGACTAAGAGTCTCTTAAGAGCCTTAAAAGAAAAAAGTTATCAAACTTTAACACAACAATTATCATAATGCATGGTACCTAGAAAGATTTCAATTGTACCTACATGTGGATTTTGGGTCCACCTACAATATCCCATCTTAGTTTTTGTCTATTCCAAACCAGTTGACCATGATGACAATAAATGCATTCTTACAAAATACCTCATTTAAAAGTAGTGTAAAGGTGTCAATAGCCACATTTTTTCTTCCACACCTCATAAGATTGAATAGACAATTCCAACATGTTAGGGTGTGTGGGTGAATTGTTGGCATGAGACACTGCATAGCATTGATAGGTGTTGTCATTGATGGCAACCAAGATTGTTCCACACATCCATAGTGCAGTATCTAATCTTACCAGAAGTCAGAACAATAATCTAAGTTCAGGAGCCTGAAAATAGAGTATATAGCAGAGTCTGGTATTTTGGTTTGGATCTCTCTGGTGGAAAGACATGGTATGTTGTGGATCCAAGGTTGTTGATAGCATTGTAAATACACTGTAAATCCAAAATTTTGTCATTCGGTGATGAAGGAATCAAATGTTATTAGCATCTGTGTATGGGGTTTCAATATGATAGAGCAGACAAAAGAAGAATAGGCAAACCTTGTAGAAGATCTTGTTTTCAGATGAATGGAAGTTGCTTGTTGGACAAATGGTGGCATTTCATAACTATGGCTGACATGAATAATGATTTGCAAGAGTAAGTTTTGGTCCGCACTCCAAGTTATGCATAGATCTAGCCGACAGGATTGAGCATTCTTAAGTGTTCTAAGTACTATTGTAGCCGACTGGTAGAATGATTATAGATCTTGTTGCTGATATATATAGTTGATGAATTTGGTTGTTTAGGATGTGGTGTGTATGTGAAGAAAGGGAATATGAGTAGAGCAAAAATCTAAGGTGCGAATGAGAGTAGAACAGTAAGAAGAACAAAGCAACGATGAAGTGTGTAAGATCAGTTTTTGTACTCAACTGGAACTAAAATTCCTACATAACTAGATTCTATCATCAGTTCATATCTCTATTTTTTATTTGCAATATTGTCTTAGGTAGTGAGCCTTCATTTGAGCAGTGAACTCTAGGTAATGAGCCCGAATGCATTCCCATTTTATATTAATACTTTTAACAGGGTATTAATTTTGTGGGTTAACCCCCACCATGGTTTTTCCCTTAACCAGGTTTCCACGTCAAAATATTGGTGTCAAATGTGTCATTCATGTTTTATGCTCATATGCTATTGTTTAATGCTAGATTGTTTATGTCATTGATTTAATCTTAAGTTGTAAAAAGGAATAACAATAGAAAAAGGAAAAGAAAAGCAAAATTGATTCACCCCCCCTCAGTTGTCTAGACCTATTCCAACAATTGGCATCAGAGCTAAGTTCCTTTGAAAAATCTTAACAGCTTAAGGAAGATTCAGGAAGACAGCAGAATAGATGAATATGACCTTCAAGGGCAACTTAATCTTGCTCTAGATGATCTTGAGTAGTCCAAGGCAGAAGTTCAAGAGCTGCAAGACAACCTCAAAAAGGCTGTAGACTTCATTAAAGTTTTAAAAGAAAATTTGAGCAAAGCCAATGCAAAAGGAAAGGAGCAACCTCTTCAACTTAGAAAACCTTATGAAGACAAGGCCCTGGATGAGAAGACAAAGGAATGTGAAAAGTTAACTAAAGAAGTAACTATTCTAAAACATGAGATGGAAACTGGAGTGATGAGACTAACCAAGGAAATTGAAGATAAGAAGAAAGCTAAAGAAGAGTTAAATCAAAATCTAAAAAAGAGTTCTGAAGAATGCTACAAATTGGATGTGATAGATGGCCTTCTAGAATCTAATCTAAAAGAAAGTAGAGACAATGAAAGAGAACTTGAGAGATAGATTATCACACTTAGACATGACCTAGAAATTGTAAATGAGTAGAAGGAGAAATTCAAGATAAGCTCAGCTAAACTTGTAGCACTCATTGAAGGGAAGAAAAAGGATGTTGATAAGCATGAGAAAGGTGAAAGCTCCGGAGCTAGACAGAGAAACTTTCAACTTAGAAATGGAAGAAACAGATCCAGAAGACCTCCAGTGAGAGCCAAATGCTCAAAGATATCTATCATTCAATGGAAATTGTTTTAATTGCAACAAATTTAGTCATAAAGCTACTCAGTGTAGAAGCAGAGTAAATCAAAATGGTCCATCCTTCTCTGGTCAATGTTTTAAATGTAACAGGTATGGTCATAGATCAAATGAATGCAGAAGTGTGAAAATGAATAATCCCAATATTAGAAGAATTAGCAATTCTTTCAATGGTTACTGCTTTGTTTGCAATGGGTTTGGACATATGGCTAATTAGTGTAGATCAAGAGAAAATCAAGTTTATAAGAAAGGAAATGTTGTATGCTATAACTGCAATAAATCTGGTCATATTGCAAGATTCTGTAGAAGTAAAAACAATGGAAGAAAAGGTCCAGTAAACAGAAAACTGGATGACCAAAAACAAGATAGAGGCAAAAGGAAAATTGATGTGGATGAGATACAGAGTGAAATGAACAAGATTTGGATAAAAAGGGATACAATAAACAATGATAATGAGTCCACACTAGAATCTGGTGCTGACAATTCCTTTGAGAATTAAGTTAGAAAACTCTGGCTTAGGGGGAGCTGCATAGAACATCAAATCCCCCCAGTCAATAAGTGGGTGCCTGAATCTAGCACATTAACAAGTTAGTCCAAAACTTGTGGAAGGATTTCCAAAAGAAAAGATGTTGATATATGAGGAATTGTCTAAACAATGTAACCAAATACAACTAGGGAAACACATTTATTGCAAAGGAAAATTAGGGAATGCAAAGCTTTAAAAGGTCACTTGATCACTCATTTGAATCACGTTGCATTCGAAGTAAACAAGAAGAAGAGCACTTGAGCTACAAAGTCTAGAGACTGAGGCAAAGAATGAATTCAATTGGCAAGTGATCAACCCTAACACCGCAAAAGAAAAAGGTACCTCTCTGTAAATCTTTTGATCTGAAATCTGTTGAAATGGCTACCCCTCATGTTATTGACATTACCGAAAGGCCTCGACCCAAATTCAAGAAGCATCCTCACAAATCAATTCAAGTCGATCCGTTAGGCACTTTTTCAAGCATTCTGAATGGGGTGCTACATGTAGAAGACATTAGGGTTTACATTCATGCAAACATAGACGAGTTTGGAGATTCAATGTATGTAGATTTGTTTGAAAAACAACTCATGGATGAAAATAAAGAACTTAAACCTGAATACAAGGCTCTATAGGACAAACACTTTTTTCAAGTTATGGGGTTTCCAATATTTGATGAGGATGAGTGGGTCTGATACGTCTTAAGTCAGATACATGATGAATTTATGTGGCTGTTAAGACCGTTCAAGATTACCATGGATGCTATCAGAAATGTAACTAGTCTGAACTCAACCAAAGGATTTCCCATGCTAAAAGTTGTGAAAAATCAGACAGTAACTGATGCTACCAAAGCTAAGTTCGATAGAAGAGCAATGACCATAAATGATATTATAGAGTCAAATGTCAAATTCACCTCCATGGTTATTGGATATAAGATTTACCACTCGAGTAGGGAAAATTATGTTTCTGGAATAGCCATTTATGTTGTATACAAGCTGATAAAAGAAAATGTTGATTATGACTTGTGTGAACTATTACAAAACCAATTGATTGAAAATCTGAACAAGATCAAAAGAGATAAGAAGAACACCTTCAAGTATGGTACACTAATTTTATGCCTATTCTTTTACTATATGAATAAAGTACCTAGGGTAACAAGTGTACACTGGACCAAAGATGAACCGATTTCCATTCAAATTAAAAATCATCTTCGCAAGATTGGTGATTTCAATGCTCAGAAGACGACAATATAGGGTTACTTCAAAAATTTCCAAAGTATGATGCACTTAAGGGAAAGAATTCCAAATTCAATTGTTGACAAATACAAAAATGAAGTATGCTTCATGGTTGATACTAACAAGTGTTTAATGGAAACAGTGGAACCCAGAACTGTTTGGATCATGCCCATGGGGTATGAAGTAGATGAAAGGATCTTGGATATGTATGCTCAACATCTTCTAAGAAAGCCCAAAGACTCAGTGGTTGAAAGATTTGGAACCTATAAGGAGCTAAGTTTAAAGTTGCATACTAAGCTTAGAGAACCTAAAACTAATAGAAGAGTAAGAAAAGAAGTTGAGCAGCTAACCGAGAATCTTGGCCTAACAAAGGAAGTTGTGAAGAAATTCAGAGAAAGAAGAGAAAAGGATGAGAAAGAAAAACAAGAAAAGAGACAAACAAGTGATCTAGTGGAACCTTCTTCCACCTCGAGAACTACTAGAAGTTCTTCTGCTTCCTCTACTCCTTCCAAATCTACAAAACTGGAAATAGAATCATCCAGAAAATGTGAGAAAAGGAAGAAAACAAAAGCTTCCCGGACCTATGAAAGCAAGGGACCAAAAGTCACTGAAACAAAAGCTACAAAATCAACCAAAGAAGAGTCTTATGGAAGCAAAAGGACTAGCAAAAAGCAAAAGACTGAAGAATATGTTGAGAAACCCACGCTATTGCTTGAAGATGTGATAAAATCTATCACTATAGATGGCAATCTAAGACTTATGACTGAATTCTATGATGAATACAATGATGCAAAGAAAAGAGTGTTGAAGAAAGCAATGGTCAGTTATCTTAACATCTATAACAAGGCACTAATTGAGATAACTTCTGAGCTACCACAAAGTCTAGTTGATATTCTGGAGTTGAGAAAAGAAATTGCCAAATGCAAAGACTTGGAAATCAGAGAACATGAGCTGATAACCCTGTGTCCTCAAATTTTACCTGATCAAATCAATATGATATTTAGGGAAGTCAAAAATGACTTTGGAAGGAAAAAGAGAATGAATAAGCTCATGATGGGAGAAACAAGTGAAATTGTTGAAGAAACTCAAGAAATTCTTCTGAAAGCACTAAAAAAGCACAATTTTCCCATAGTCACAAAAGAAATTTTGGATGAAGAAAAAGATAATATGTTTGAACAGCAATTGAATGAAGCCTCTATTCCAAAAATAGAACAAGCATTTCAGGAGGATATAGAAATGTTGGATAAAATATTTGATGTAGAAGATACTCCTAATCTATCTAATATAATAGGGAAAGAGGATAATGTTACTGTTTCACAGAACCCTCCTGATCAGATAGCAAGTGATGACAAACAAGAAAAAGTTCCTCTGTAGACATCACAGAAAAGGATAAAATAGAGTTAGAAGAAGAAAGAGAAAAGAAAGATAATGCAAAAGAAGATGGTGCAAACGTTGAAGCACCTAAAGCAGAGATAGAGAAATCAGGAGATCCAAAGGTTGACTTTGAAATGGCTGCAAGAGACACTGCAGACGCAGTAAAAGGTCTTCTTGGAAAAGAAGTGATTGAGCTTGATGAACCGGAACTACTCTAAGGTCTAGCCAATCTGAATGCTCTCTCTCCAATTCAACTGATGAAGATAGCATCATTCACCCAAGTAAAGGCTAGAGAGAAGATGTTAAAGTTCCACATGGAGGAGAACAAGATACTGGGACTTGCAACCAAAGTTTTGGAGAATTTAATGCCAACCTATCAGAGGAATCAAAATGATTTCCCCTCTAGACATCTAAAGAATTTGGTAAGTTTAGTAAATTCACATTTTGAGTCCTTTGAGAAGCCTGTGGAGGTCAAAGTTCAGAAAGAATTCTTAGATAAGAAGTTTTGTGAAATAAAGAACCTGATAGGAAATGATAGAAGAATACTTGGTATTGGCATAAAGAGTAATCAGAATGCTCTAAATGATGGAAGTAAGAAATACAAATTTTGTCTGTCATGGCCCAAAGTTAATAAGGATATTGAGAACAAGATAAAGGAACAAGAACAAAATTTATCAAATCTCTCTCAAAATTTTGATCCCCTAACAGTTTTGCCCATAAGTCAAGAATGTCAAGTAATTAACTTAACTGAGGAAATAAAGAAACTTGTCAAAGAGAAAAGCAACATTATGAAAAGAATGTGTGAGCTCCAGGGATTAATTGCCCCTAAGTTAGAGACAATGTATATTGCCTTATCTTAAGCTCAGACTGCAGTTCAGACCAGTGTTCCATTAGATATGTCAAAGGCAGAAGCATACTCATTTGTGTTAAATGGGCACATTTTAATTTTGGATGGAATGAAGAGTACTTGGGCCTCTAAACTTGTGCAAATAAAAGCTAGTTTTACAGACATCCTCAAGTTCATGTGAATAAAACTTAATGGTTACTAATACATATGCGGCAATGTATACAAGAATTTTTGAGAGTTTTGACTTATGGATCCCACTCTTTGCCATTGATGTCAAAGGGGGAGTGAGGGGCAGTGAAAAATGAACTATTCAGCAAAGGGGGAGCACCAGAATAAGTGAAGTGCACAAATGTACAGACAAAGGGGGAGTTTCACAAAGACAATTAGTCATTTTTCACTAAGTGTTGCCATCAATGCCAAAGGGGGAGATTGTTGGCATGAGACACTACATAGCATTGATAGGTGTTGTCATTGATGGCAACCAAGATTGTTCCACACATCCGCAATGCAGTATCTAATCTTACTAGAAGTTAGAAAAATAATCTAAGTCCGGGAGCCTAAAAATAGAGTATATAGTAGAGTCCAGTATTTTGGTTCGGATCTCTTTGGTGGAAAGACATGGTATGTTGCAGATCCAAGGTTGTTGACAACATTGCAAATACACTCTAAATCCAGAATTTTGTCATCTGGTGATGAAGGAATCAAATGTTATTAGCATGTGTATCAGGTTTCAGTCTGATAGAGCAGACAAAAGAAGAATAGGTAAACCTTGCAGAAGAGCTTGTTTCTGGATGAATGGAAGTTTCTTATTGGACAAATGGTGGCATTCAATAACCATGGCTGACATGAATAATGATTTGCAAGAGTAAGTTTCAGTCTGCACTCCAAGTTATGTATAGATCTAGCCGACAGGGTTGAGCATTCTTAAGTGTTCTAAGTACTGTTACAGCCAACTAGTAGAATGATTATAGATCTTGTTACTGATATATATAGTCGATGAATTCAGTTGTTTAGGGTGTGGTGTGCATGTGAAGAAAGTGAATATGAGTAGAGCAGAAATCTAAGGTGTGAATGAGAGAAGAATAGTAAGAAGAACAAAGCAAGGATGAAGTGTGTAAGATCAGTTTTTGTACTCAATTGGAACTGAAATTCCTACATAACTAGATGCTATCATCAGTTCATATCTCTATTTTTCATTTGTAATATTGTCTTAGGCAGTGAGCCTTCATTTGAGCAATGAGCTCTGGACAGTAAGCTCGAATGCATGTGCATTCCCATTTTATATCAATACTTTTAACAGGGTATTAATTTTGTGGGTTAACCCCCACCATGGTTTTTCCATTAACTGGGTTTCCACGTCAAAATCTTGGTGTCAAATGTGTCATTCATGTTTTCTGCTCATATGCTATTTTTTAATGTTGGATTGTTTATGTCATTGATTTAATCTTAAGTTGTAAAAAGGAATAACAATAGAAAAAGAAAAAGAAAAACAACAACTGATTCACCCCGCTCTCAGTTGTCCGGACCTATTCCAACATGAATACTTTGGAGTTCGTGTTTGATTCCCCAATTCTCCCAGGTTACATTGGACCAAGAGAGTATCTTAAGAGCCCTAAGAGAAAAAAGTTATCAAACTTTGATGTAATGATTCTTAGAATTTGTGGCACCTCAAAATGTTTTGTTTGCACATATAGGTGAATTTTAGCTCTATCTCAATTTCTATCAACTCCAAACCATTTAACCATGTTTTCAATGAATGGATTCTTGCAAAATGTCTCATTTGAGATAAGTATAAAGGTGCCATTAGCCATATTTTTTCTTATGCACCTTGAGGGACCAACCTAATAGTGCCAACATGTCAGTGATGCAGGAGCATCTAGTGGTGTAAGGGCAATCTTGCATCACCCAAAAAGAAGTTGATTCAAAATCATTGTATTTGTTTTCATTTCTTTCCATAATTAGTGTTTCTAGTTCCATAATCTCTTGAATAATGATGTAGGACTTTCAATTTTTCCAAAACTGCTAAAAATAGCAAACTGCCAGTTTTGGAAAGTGTACCTACCATTTTAGGAAAGTTTGCATTTGGGCATGAATTGAAGTGAAAACTTACAAAAATCTTCATAACGGAAATATAAGAGCTTTGGCAAAGGAATTAGGCAAAGATCATTATTGAGCTGAAAGATATTAAAGTTTTTGTTTTCCAAAAAGCCCCTAAATTTTTTTGAAATGAGATATGAGGCACTAAAACATCCCATAACATCCTAAAAATTTGATGGAAATCTATTTACGTATTTCTAGTGTGATAGTTCACATCACGAGCTTTCTGGCACTTAAAATGGTTCGTCAATCAGACACCTGGATCAAAACTTATGCTTCCCAAAAGTTGACCTACTTTTGGAGGGAATTGCAAATTTCAAAATTTAGTCGGAGGCCACCAAAAAGTGCTATTTATGACTATTTTGGGAACCCTAGGTGGTAGTAGAGTTAAGGGGGAAAGTGTAGAGTCAAGAATAGGTGGGAAAATAGAAACCCTAGCTGATTTGGGGTTACAGAAGGTAGAAGATTCCAGAGCCTGGTGATGTATAGTTGTAGTGTGTTGCAGCCTATGGAGGATTGATTCCTCTTATTGTAATTGAGCTTCTATAATGTAATGAGTTGCCCAGATCAATAAAGAAATGTTTTATTTCTCTGTGTTCCATTTCTGTTGTTGTGTGTTTTATGATTTACCCCCTTCATCAATCAGGGTGGGTGGTTGAATACTAGTGGAGGCCTAATTTTGTTCCCTAGGTCTCCCAATTCTTCTAATCTACATTGGATTGAGAGAGTCTCTTAAGAGCCCTAAGAGCAAAAAGTTGTCAAACTTTGATGCAGTGATTCTCAAAATCTGTGGCATGTAGAAATGTTATTTTTGCACCTAAAAGTGGATGTTGGTTCCATCAATAATAGCCTATCTCAATTTATATAAACTCTAGATTGTTTGACTATGTTGATAATGAATGCATTCTTGCAAAATGCCTCAGTTGCATTCAATATAAAGGTGTCAATATCCATATTTTTCCTTCCACACCTTGTGGGACTTCAATAATAGAGCCAACACATTGGAGTGGGTGGGTGAATACTATTAGAGGCCTTATTCCATTCCCCGAGTATCCTGATCCTTCTAGACTACATTGCACTGAGAGAGTCTCTTAAGAGCCTTAAGAGCAAAAAGTTGTCAAACTTTAATGCAACAATTCTTGAAATCCATTGCACCTATAAATGTTTTGTTTGCACCTATAGGTGGATGTTGGGTATGTCTATAGTAGCATATCTTATTTTCTTTCAACTCTAGACCATTTGATTATGTCGATAATGAATGCATTCTAGTAAAATGCCTCATTTAAGAGTAGTGTTGTTACATCCCTAACCCATGAATAGCTTAATTTCTATGATTACATGATAATCTAAAGGATTGATTAGTAGTTAGATTATGACATTGTGGAAATATCAAATTAATCACTACTTTTACTTTAACGATAGTTAAAATATTTAGATTTAAATGATTATTTAATTATTATAGTTTATTGATTATATTATGATGCACTGATCATGATTTTTTTGGTTGTAAGTTGGATCAAGAAGGTGATCATCTTCTGGAGATAGAAGGAGAGTATCATCTAGGAGGGAGGAATAGATGTTGGAAAATGGGAAGGTTTCTAGCCATCTTAGTGTTAGACGTTATGTCCTTTTTGTTGCAAGTATGGGTCTAACTGGTGTTGTCATTGATGTCAACATACTCCTTTTGCATTGATGATAAGGATTGGATGAGCCATGGGCTGAGGATATTGAGAAAATTAGTCCAAATCAAGAACAAAGAAGATTAGTGAAGACAGTGAGGTAAAGATCCCAACTAAGATGAAGATTAGAGGATGCGCTTCATAGGGTTTGTAGGTATGTGTCTTAAGATGATCCAGTAAAGATTTTAGAGACCCACATGAAGATCTAAAGAAGTTATGGCCACTTAAGTAAAATCAGTTCTGGCAAATGTTTAGAGGTAACAGAGTGATATAGATAGGTCCGGTGAGATCTAGAAATGCAATATCTTGTTCTGTGGTTTTGGTGGAGTGTTTAGGAAGTCAATGTGAAGTGACAACTCAATTGGTTCATGGTCTGGAGGTCCGCAAGCATCTATTCCAATATGACAGTGATGACAGACTGTGTTCTTGAGGTTCCAGGTGAAAGAGAGAATGATTTTAGTAAGCATAAGTAGTGTGGATATTCTTGGTGATTCAGGCAAGCTTGTGGAGGTCTTTGGATTGTGTCCAGTTAATGTTGGTGGTCCGCATTAAAGATTGAGCTCGAAATTGAAGAATTACTTCCGGATGATGATGTTCTTCCTAAGTCTGGCCGACTGGATGAGTTACACATCATGTGGATGATCTTGGATATGTTCTGTGGAGAATGGCGTATTTCTAAAGGAAGTTTGAAGTCTTAGATCTTTGTGGTCGACAGCATGTTGATCCGCGTGAAGTCTTTTCGTAATAAGTCATGTTGTATTTATGTGTTTTCTCTGTAATGTAATGCCAACTTGGATGATTATCCCTAAGTCGATGTCTTGTATAAATAAAGAATTGTAAAGTCATTTCAAAATGATGAGGTTATGATGAGAGTGTGGTAGAAAGCAGAGGAGCGAAAGGTAGAGTAGATGTATTGGGCTTAAATGGAACTGACTCAAGCATGGTGAAGATGCTATTCTCCAGTTCATGTATGTAATACTTATTATTCTGTAGACAATGTGTCTCCTGTAGGCAGTGGGCCTCTTGTGAGCAGTGTGCTAGGGTAGTGAGCCCTAATTGGCATGTGCCATTTTGTTCTTTCTATTCTTCAAATAGAGAATACAATCTTGGGTTAGTCACCCCGTGGTTTTTCCCTTAACCAGGTTTTCCACATCAAAATCTTGGTGTCTTATGTGTTAATGTGTTTTTGCTCTTGATTTAATGCATTATGTTTCGATGACTGATTTATTATTATGCTACTGAATTAGAAAGTGGATTTAAGTGGTTAATTGCAAGAAAGATTTGTACAACTGATTCACCCCCTCTCAGTTGTCTATCCTGAATCTAACAATTGGTATTAGAGCCAAGTTCTTCTAAAAGAGCTTAACCACTTGAGGAGATCTAGGATGTCATCTTACAAGAAGGATAGTCCGAGGTTCGATGGAACCAATTTCACCCTTTGGAAAAGTCACATGGAATGTCACTTGCAATGTTTGGGAATGCAGTATTGGACTATGGTTTCAAAGAAGTATACTCCTCCTTAGAATGGTCCAAGTTCTGTAGATGAAATCAAAGGTGTTGAAAATAATCTGTGGATTAAAGAAGCTCTTCTAAGTGCCTTATTTGATTCAGAGCTGACAAATGTTGTTGACCTAAAAATTGCCCATGAGATTTGGGAAAAACTAGAACTTCTGCATGAAGGAGATAAGTATGTTAAATGCACCAAGCTATAGAGTCTGAAGGGAAAATTTGAAAGCCTAAAGATGAGAGAAGATAAAAATATCACTACATTTATGCCAAGAGTAAATGAGCTTGTTTGTGGCATTAGATGTACTAGTGGAGTCTTGGATGAAGATGAAATTGTTGGCAAAGTTCTCAGATCCCTTCCTGATTCTTACAAATATAAGGTTATTGCCATTGAAGAATTCAAATCCTATTCAGGTATCACAAGAGATCAATTGGTTGGCAAATTGGCTGCATTTGAATTGACTGAGTTTAGAGATGCCCCCTAAGACTGAATCTGCATTCAAAGCTAGTTCCTCTGTAAAAGGAAAACAAAGGTTTGATCTGGGAGAGAACTCTTCAAGGAAACTATCATGGTATGAAAAAGCAAGAAAAGACCTAGAAGAAGATGAAGCAGAAGCTGCTCAACTTGAAGCCCTTATTGCAAAAAGACTGCCAAGAGGATCTAGTAAGTATGAAGGGAAATTACCTTTTAAATGTTTTAACTACAAAAAGATTGGTCATTTTGCCTCAAGGTGTTCGGAAATATTTTCAAGGCCAAATCCTAACAGATCAAGGTTCCAAAAGAAATGTTACTATGTCCATGAAGATGATGATGAAGGAGTAACAGATGATGAATCAGAAATAGGAAACAAATCCAGAAGTGACTGGGTGTTTATCGCCATCAAAGAAGAAGTTCCAATGCCCTCTGAATCTGTCAATCATAAAATTGTACAAAGAGCCCTAGCTGCCCAAGTAGAAGAAAAGGATGATTGGGTCATTGATAGTGGATGCTCCCACCATATGACAGGTGAAAAAAATAAGTTCATAGATTTAGAAAGGTATGAAGGAGGAGTGGTAAAATTTGGTGATAATTTTGCTGGTAGAATCAGAGGTAGAGGAACTATTTCTTTTGATGGAAAGAACAAAACCGATAATGTACTGTATCTTGAAGGCCTAAAGCACAATCTTCTTAGTGTTGGATAGTTGGTGGACAAAGGCTATGATCTCTGATTCAAAAATAGAAAATGCAAGATCTTTGAAAGTTCCGGAACAAAGATTGCATCTGGTACTCAAACTAAAGATAATATCTTCCACTTGGTTGGTACTGGTAAAAGTTGCTTATTTGTTTAAATTGATCAGAGTTGGTTGTGGCATAGGAGAATATGTCATGTGAATTTTGATAATATCATCAAGATAAGCAAGACTCAAGCTGTAAGAGATCTTCCAAGACTTGTGAAACATACTAATAGCTTGTGCAAAGAATGTCAGTTGGGTAAGCATAGTAGAGTCACATTCAAATGTAAGGAACAGTCTTCTACCAGATTATTGGACTTAGTTCATACTGATTTATGTGGTCTAGCAAGAATCAGAAGTGTGTAAGGTGATAGATACTTCATGCTATTAATTGATGACTACTCCCAGATGATGTGGGTGACTTTTCTGAAAGAGAAATCAGAAGCTCTTGAGAAATTCAAAATATTCAAGGCTATGGTAAAGAATGAAACCAGATTAAAATTAAAATGTCTGAGGTCTAACAGAGGTGGAGAATTCACATCCAGTGAGTTCATAGAATTCTGTGAGAAACATGGAATAAAAACATAGTTGTCTGCTCCTAGTACTCCATAGCAGAATGGAGTAGTGGAGAGAAAGAACCGAACCATCCAGGAAGCATCTAGAACCATGATGATGGAAGCAAATGTTCCACAGATCTATTGGAGAGAAGTTGTAAGCACTGCAGTCTATACTCTCAATCGAGTACAAATTAGAAGCAATACCAGTAAGACTCCTTATGAACTTTGGTTTGGCATCACTCCCAATGTGAGGTATTTCAGAGTCTTTGGTAGCAAATGCTACATTAAAAGAGATGAAGATCTAGGAAAATTTGATGCTAGAAGTGATGAAAGAATATTCTTGGGTTATTCTACTCAAAGCAAAGCATACTGATGTTATAACAAGAGATTAAGGAAGATTGTGGAAAGTACAAATGTGAAGGTTGATGAAGGTATTGAAAAACCCTCAAAGTTTTATGAATATGATGAAGATGATCAAAATGATGTTTTTGTTCAAGAAGTCCAAGCTCCCTCTGAAATTTAGATTCAAGCTAATCTGGTAAATCAAGAAGAAGACATAAGTTTGAATGAACCTGTTCAAGAATCAGAAGTGCAAGAAACTCCCAAAGTTCCCAGGTATGTAAGACTGAATCACTCTGAAGATTAGATCATAGGTGATAAAAGTAAAGGTGTACAAACAAGAAGAAGGATTGCTCAAGATTCGGAAGAGTATTGTCTGATTTCAAAGATTGAACCTACGACAGTGAATGAAGCTTGCAATGATGAAAACAAGACTAAAGCAATGGAGGAAGAGCTGATGCAAATTGAGAAAAATCACACTTGGGATCTTGTTCCTAGACCTAAAAACAAGAATGTGATTGGAACTAAATGGGTCTTCTAGAATAAACTGAATGAAGATGGTGAAGTAGTCAGAAACAAAGCCAGATTGGTCTGCAAGGGTTACTCCCAAGTAGGAGTTGATTTTGAAGAAACTTTTGCTCCGGTGGCAAGAATTGAAGTAGTCAAATTATTTCTTGCTTTTGCTACCTTCAAGGATTTCAAAATATATCAGATGGATGTCAAATCTGCCTTCCTAAATGGTGACTTGGAAGAAGAAGTATACATTGAGCAACCAGATGGATTTCAATTGTCTGATCATGGTGATATGGTCTACAAGTTGAAGAAAGCACTGTATGGATTGAAGCAAGCCCCAAGAGCCTGGTATGAAAGATTGGATAAGCATCTTTTGAAGATTGGTTTCAATAAAGGTACTACTGACAGTAATTTGTATTTCAAAATTGATCATGAAAATATCTTGATTATTGAAGTGTTTGTTGATGATATCATTTTTGGAGGAAATGATAGTATGTGCAAGACTTTTGCAAATCAAATGAAAAGTGAATTTGAGATGTCCTTGTTTGGGGAAATGAATTTCTTCTTGGGTCTGCAAATCAATCAAACAAAGAAAGGAATCTTCATTTCTCAAACCAAATATGTGAAAGAATTGTTGAAGAAATTTGGGATGGAAGACTCAAAACCAATGGGTACTCCCATGGCAACTGGATGTAAATTGAGCAAAGATGATGACTCTCGTAAGGCTGATCAGAGAAAGTATAGGTCAATGATTGGAGGACTATTGTATCTCACTCAAACTAGACCTGACATTATGAATCCTATTGGTCTTGTTGCTAGATTCCAAGCTGATCCTAGAGAATCTCATGTCATGGCAATCAAGATGATTTTTAGATATCTAAAAGGGATAGTTGAGTATGGTTTGTGGTATCCTAGAGATCATAATTTGTCTCTTCATGCATATACAGATGCGGATTGGGTAGGAGATGTGGATGACCAAAAAAGTACCAGTGGTGGAGCATTCTTTTTGGGGAAGAGATTGATTTCTTGGCTAAGAAAGAAACAAGAGGCAATATCTCTATCCACAGCTGAAGCAAAATATATTGTAGCAGCAGGAAGTTGCACTCAAGTTTTGTGGATGAAGCAAATGCTAAGAGACATCAGAGTGGAGTATGAGGAACCTATCACAATCTTCTGTGACAATTCAAGTGCAATAAATATATCTAAGAATCTGATGTTGCATTCAAAGACTAAACATATATCCATCAAGTTTCACTTTTTGAGAGAACAAGTGAACAAGAATGAAGTCAGATTGGAGTTTGTGCCCTCCAAAGATTAGATTGCAAATATCTTTACTAAACCTCTACCTAAGGACTCCTTTAAGTATCTCAGCGAGAAGTTAGGGGTTATTACCCCTCCAATTTTGAATTAAGGTGCACTGATGTGCATCAGTCCGGTGGATCTCACAGTCATATCTTGTGATCTGGATTAATGTTTGGGAAGTTGCCACTTAGGGGGAGCAGCTGGTATGATTTTGAAGTGATGCAAGTAAGTGCCCTTTACCATTGATGTCAAAGGGGGAGAGAAGACATGTGAAAAATAAATGGTTTCTGATCAAAGGGGGAGTAGTAAAGGAAGAGAAGACATGTGAATGGTTGTTGTTGATAGGGGGAGTTGTGACAGTGAGGAGAAGTTCTTGTCTTGATGGTTAAAATAGTTTTTCACATCATATGTTGTCATCAATGACAAAGGGGGAGATTGTTGCAAGTATGGGCCTAACCCATGTTGTCATTGATGTCAGCATACTCCTGTTGCATTGATGAAAAGGATTGGATGAGCCGTGGGCTAAGGATATTGAGAAAATTAGTCCAAATCAGGAATAAAGAAGATCAGTGAAGATAGTGAGGTAAAGATCCCAGCTAAGATGAAGATCAGAGGAAGTGCTTCAAAGGGTTTGTAGGTATGTGTCTTAAGATGATCTAGTAACAATTTAAGAGATCCACATGAAGATCTAAAGAAGTTATGACCACTTAAGTAAAATTAGTTTTGGCAAATGTTCAGAGGTGATAGATTGATACAGATAGGTCCGGTGAGATCCAGAAATGCAATATCCTATTCTGCAGATTTGGTGGAGTGTTTAGGAAGTCAATGTAAAGTGACAACTCAATTGGTTCATGGTCTAGAGGTCCACAAGCATCTATTCCAATATGACAGTGATGATAGACTGTGTTCTTGAGGTTCTGGGTGAAAGAGAGAATGATTTCAGTAAGCATAAGTAGTGTGGATGTTCTTGGTGATTCAGGCAAGCTTGTGGAGGTCTTTGCATTTTGTCCAGTTAGTGTTGGTGGTCCGCATTAAAGATTGAGCTTGAAATTGAAGAATTACTTCTAGATGATGATGTTCTTCCTAAGTCTGGCTGACCGGATGAGTTACACATCCTGTAGATGATCTTGGAGATGTTCTGTGGAGAATGGCATGTTTCTAAAGGAAGTTTGAAGTCTCAGATCTTTGTGGCCGACAACATATTGATCCGCGTGAAGTCTTTTCGTAATAAGTCATGTTGTATTTATGTGTTTTCTCTGTAATGTAATGTCAACTTGGATGATTATCCCTAAGTCGGTGTCTTGTATAAATAAAGAATTGTAAAGTCATTTCAAAATGATGAGGTTGTGATGAGAGTGTGGTAGAAAGTAGAGGAGCGAAAGGTAGAGCAAATGTATTGGGCTTAAATGGAATTGACTCAAGCATGGTGAAGATGCTATTCTCTAGTTCATGTATGTAATACTTATTATTCTGTAGACAGTGTGTCTCCTGTAGGCAATGGGCCTCTTGTGAGCAATGTGCTCGGGCAGTGAGCCCTAATTGGCATGTGCCATTTTGTTCTTTCTATTCTTCTAACAAAGAATACAATCTTGGGTTAGTCACCTCGTGGTTTTTCCCTTAACCAGGTTTTCCATGTCAAAATCTTGGTGTCTTATGTGTTAATATGTTTCTGCTCTTGATTTAATGCATTATGTTTCCATGACTAATTTATTATTATGCTACCGAATTAGAAAGTGGATTTAAGTGGTTAATTGAAAGAATGTTTTGGACAATTGATTCACCCCCCCTCTCAGTTTTCTATCCTGAATCTAACACTTTCAAGCCTTGCAAGTTTGTGTAAGTTTCGCTTGACTTGATAAGTTGATTTTCCCTTTAGGCGACATGTCAATTCAGTTGTATCGGCAATTTAGTACTGACTTGACTAACGACAGTCTTGGATCGTCAAATTAAGTTGAGAGTTAGTCTTGTTTAATTTTACCTTGTTGTCCATAGTGAAGAAGGGAGAGTGACGCTCAATCCCTAAATCGCTCGATGGATCTATCTCCATGTAGAAGGATGTCAAATAATGACAACGTGGATTATTTAAGTGTTTATAGTGTCTTATGGTTATGCATAATAAATCTATATTTTGATGATATAAGATTGATATTTAATATCAATTGATCCTATTATGTATGAGTATCAATATTGTTGTTGAAGGCATTTGGGAGCTTTATGCTCACATTAGCTGACAAGTGTCATGTTTGTGTGAACCTTCTTGAGGAAATGAGTCAAATGGAGAAACCACTCTCTCTCGCCACCTTAGTGGGGGTGGTAGTTTTCCATAATTTGAAGCATGCCTTTGTTGATAAGGCAAGAACCTTGGCTTTTGAAGGGTCTTCGAGGCTTGGTTTTTCATTTTTTTTGGAACAGGTTTTTTTTTTGGAAAAGGGAGTAGGGAGCTGTGTTGGGCATTCTTGAGAAAGAACAACATTTCTGAACTAGATACCTTTTGGTGACAGGGGTCTATACTAAGGTAATGTGTATTCCCCTGTATTAGTTATCACTATGGATATTTACCTTAGTCATGAGCTGGTGTTAAATGGCCATACAGCCAAATAGTTCTTATCTATGTTAGCATTATTATGGCTACAGGTTGTAAGGCCGAGTTTCTTTATTGTATTCCCACTGTCTGTATTGGTTGAGGCTTAAGGCTGTTGGGCCGAGCTCTCTTATTTTTGATAGTCTATATATATATATGATTGTAGCTACAGGTCGATAGGCCAAGTTTCCTTTTAAGATAGATAATCTTTACTTGGATGTTGTTCGAGGCCGTAAGGCCAAACTTCACCATAGTTGACAATAGTCATGCTTTTATGATTTGAAGCCGAGCCATATAAATGTTGTTAAGTCTTCATTGACTATGGCTATAGGCCGAAGGGCCGAGCCATAGAAATGTTGTTAAGTCTTCATTGACTGTGGCTATAGGCCAAAAGGCTAATCCATGTAATAGTTAACAAATCTATAATGGACTGTCGTTATAGGCCAAAGGGCTGAACCTTTTATTTGTTGACAGTCTCTAGTTAGACTACGGCTCAAGGCTGATGGTCGAGCAATATATTTCAACATTCTTTATTTGTATAAAGCTCGAGGTCAATAGGTCAAGCATTTATTTCTTGGAATCTTTTAATAATTATGGCTTATGGCTGGTAGGCTGAGCCTAAGTTTGCTTTTCACAATCTTTATTATGGGTGCAGGTCGAGGTTGCTAGGCCAAGCTCAATTGCATGCTATGAAATCATTGATACAACTATGCTCTAAGCTGTATAGACTGAGCCATTAACTCTTTGGAAACAATATTAGAGTTCAAACTTGCACTACAGGCAAGGTTGAAAGTATTCATGATATGAACATACAGTTTTAGACATGACTATCCTAATTAGTGATACAAACTACATGTAGTCAAAATAGTTCTTTTACACTATAATAATGGATGTTAAGCCCAAGTTGGAATTGTGCTCATAGCACTTTGTGTATTGCTTGCACATTTTTTTTATATTAAGACTATTGTGAATAAATGAGGCAAGGTTTGCCTATGGTTTTTGGAGAGAAATATTAACTTTCTCGATGACACATTTCATGTATTTAAACCATGGGAGTCCTGGGAAGGGGTGAACATGATTCATTATAAGATATAATTTAAATTGGACTGAGGTGACATGGGTTCACAAATTCCTTGTTACTAAAGTAACCTTATTGGTTGAAACCACCTTAAGAGGGGAATCGATTTGTTCCAATGGGAACTATGAATCAAATTGATCCTACTTGAAATAGACCTAGAGTGAATGGTCATTTTATACCTACTATAGGACATGACAGGTTATAATTTGAGTTAGGGTGGTGGACATACGATAACATTCAAGATGAAGCGTCTATGTATGTAAAATGTTGGCCAAAGTAATGCATCTGTCTCTACATGCATTGTTGGTCCATAGTGCTCCAAATGGCATAATGGTCTCTATAAGCATCATACATAGTTAGAGGGAATCTATAGTTGTGTGACCATGAGACATTATGAAGGACACAACACCAAATACTCAGATGGCTAACCTAACGGTTCTTAATATCTATCCCTTTTGTGTAGGGTCGGGCCACTTCCAAGTAGGAAGGTGTGCAGGGGACCATCGGTATGTGGTTGGTGGAAAAGCACATGGATGATGCTCTCCTTCCCAAGCTAGAGACAAGCAGAGACTTATGGACATTGATGTCATATGATCTAGATATAGTGTTTCCATTTTATGACTTGTTGGTCAATTGTAATGCTTACTCTGATATGTATAATGCCTTGAGCATAGTTTGTACATGCATAGTGAAAGATATTCTCTAAGGAAAATTATTTAATTTTGAAATTATAAGCTTCATTATATTTTGTTTATGAATATCATGCTTAATTGATAATCTGATACTAAAGCTATATTACTTAACTTGAATTGGTTAATCAGTTGGTTAACTTTTATCATGATTAAGTTAAAATTGTTATGTTAAATTTGTAGATTATGGTTGAGTATGTTACATATGGTATCAAAGAAACCAAGTTCAATACATGGACCTATGAGCTCACTACTTGATGATTATTTGTATCCAACATTAAGTATGCTAATGATTGGATGTTCTATGCCACAATGGTAATAATTAGAACAACACCTTAAAAGAAGGTAACAGAACATGGACGTTACCTAAGCCAACAAAAGATCTTGAAGGCACGAGCCTCAAGGATGAAGAAACTTGAGTAGATTGGCTGCCTGGAAGGAGCATGATTATCTGATGAGGAAACCATCGATGATGTTGTGAAACACATCAAGCAGGAGTTAAGGAAAGCATAAAGGATGGTTGTCCCTAACTCTATTGATGCATTAGAAACACCCTCTACCAGTAAAGCACCAACTGAGGGAAATAACCCTAAAGATTGTAATGTACTTAAGGAGATTGTGAAGGAGTACTAGTGTGTATCCTCACCTCCAAAGACTGAAAAGAAAATATGAATACAGGAAGTTATCCCAAACTGTAAATGACTTGCAGTAGCAAGGTGTAAATACAATTTTGTAAATTTTGGTGGATTATATGTAATCCAATGGAAAGTGCAATGCAATGGCAAATTTTGACAATCTTTCCTTTCTTGTTAAAGATTACATGAATGTGAATAGATTTGTAAAATGAATGAATTAAATGACATGGAAAAACTAATCCATGATTAACCTGCAAACTTTAGGAAGAAGTAGATTGCAACAAAGGTTCAGATTAGAAGTAGAATGGAGGATAGCTGGGATGAAGGATTTTTAGACTGCATGCCATTCCTGAGAAGATTATCTCAGATAGGGATGCATGGATGACATCAAGGTTTTTACAAACCTTGTTCTCTTCACTTGGTAGTCAGTTGAACATAAGCTCTACTTATCATCCTGAAATGGATGGACAAACTGAGAGGGTGAACCAAGTGTTGGAAGACTTATTGAGGATGTACTGCATGTATCAACAGTACAAGTGGGAGGATTATCTTCCTCTAGTGGAATTCACCTACAATAATTCCTATCATTCAGCTATTAAGATGGCTCCATTTGAGGCATTATATGGATGAAAGTGCCAAACACCTATAAGTTGGGATAAGCTAGAAGATAGGGTTATCCTTGGTCTAGAAATGCTATCAGAGATGGAAGAACAAGTCCATCCAATTAAAAGAAAGTTAGCAGAAGCTAATGATAGGAAAAAGAGTTATGCGAATGCTAAGCGCATCGAAAGGCATTTCATAGTGGGAGAGAAAGTTCTCTTGAGAGTAAAACCTTAGAAAAGTTCCATTAAATTTGGAAAGATGTCTAAATTGGCACCTCAGTATGTGGGACCTTTTGAAGTACTCAAAGAAGTCAATCCAGTGGCATACATTATTGCTCTACCGCTAGCCTTAGCCATGATGCATAATGTGTTTCATATTTCATATTTGAAAAAGTTTAATGCTACTGATAATCAAATTCCTATGCTTGATTGGAATGTTCTACAGGTGAAATACCCAGGAGTGGTGGTGAACAAGCCCATCAAGGTGCTCGAAATGCATAAGCTATGCTTATGTAACAAGGAAATAACACAGTGCAAGGTCCAGTGGGACCAATTTTTGGTGGAAAACACCACCTGGGAAAATTATGATGACTTTCATGCTAGATTTCCTCATCTTTTCCGAAAAACTTATTTATCATGCTCATGAAACATTTTCTTGTTATGTTAATTTGACTTTAAAATAGTAAATCATCAGGGACGATGATTCTTATGGGGGGGAATATGTTACATCCCTAACCCATGAATAGCTTAATTTTTATGATTACATCATAATCTGAAGGATTGATTAGTAGTTAGATTATGACATTATGGAAATGTCAAACTAATAACTACTTTTACTTTAATGATAGTTAATTAAAATATTTAGATTTAGATGATTATTTAATTATTATAGTTTATTAATCATATTATGATGCACTGATCATGATTTTTCTGGTTATGAGTTGGATCAAGAAAGTGATCATCTTCCGGAGACGGAAGAAGAGTATCATATAGGAGGAAGGAATAGATGTTGGAAAAAGGGAAGGTTACTAGCCATCTGAGTGTTAGACTTTATGTCCTTTCGAGCCTTACAAGTTTGCATAAGTTTCGCTTGACTTGATAAGTTGATTTTCCCTTTAGGTGACTTGTTGATTTAGTTGTTTCGGCAATTTAGTACTGACTCGACTAACGACAGTCTTGGATTGTCAAATTAAGTTGAGAGTTAGTCTTATTGAATTTTACCTTGTTGTCCATAGCAAAGAAGGGAGAGTGACGCTCAATCCCTAAATCGCTCGATGGGTCTATCTCCACGTAGAAGGATGTCGAATAACGACATTGTGGATTATTTAAGTGTTTATAGTGTCTTATGGTTGTGCATAATAAATCTATATTTTGATGATATAAGATTGATATTTAATATCAATTGATCCTATTATGTATGAGTATCAATATTGTTGTTGAAGGCATTTGGGAGCTTTATGCTCACCTTAGCTGACAAGTGTCATGTTTGTGTGAACCTTCTTGAGGAAGTGGGTCAAATGGAGAATTACTCTCTCTCGCCACCTTAGTGGGGGCAGTAGTTTTCCATAATTTGATGCATGCCTTTGTTGATAAGGCAAGAACCTTGGCTTTCGAATGGTCTTCAGGGCTTGGTTTTTCATTTTTTTAGGGCGGGATTTTTTTTGGAAGAGGGAGTAGGGAGTTGTGTTGGGCATTCTTGAGAAAGAACAATGTTTACAAACTAGTTACCTTTTGGTGACAGGGGTCTGTACTAAGGTAATGTGTATTCCCCCATATTGGTTATCACTATGGATATTTACCTTAGTCATGAGCTGGTGTTAAATGGTCGTATGACCAAACTGTTCTTATTTGTGTTAGCATTGTTGTGGCTACAGGTCGTAAGGCTGAGTTTCTTTATTGTATTCTCATTGTCTATATTGGTCGAGGCTCAAGGCCGTTGGGCCAAGCTCTCTTCTTTTTGATAGTCTATATATGTATGATTGTAGCTATAGGCTAATGTGCTGAGTTTCCTTTAAAGATAGATAATCTTTATTTGGTTGTTGTCCATGGCTGTAAGGCTAAACTTCACCATAGTTGACAATAGTCATGCTTTTATGATTCAAACCTGATCCATATAAATGTTGTTAAGTCTTCATGGACTATGGCTACAGGGTGAAGGGCCAAGCCATAGAAATGTTGTTAAGTCTTCACTGATGGTGGCTACAGGCTGAAGGGCCAAACCATGTAATAGTTAACAAATCTTTAATGGACCGATGTTATAGGCCAAAGGGATGAACCTTTTATTTGTTGATAGGCTCTGGTTAAACTATGGCTCAAGGCCAATGGCTGAACAATATATTTCAATAGTCTTTATTTGTATACAGCTCAAGGCTGATAGGCTGAGCATTGCTTTCTTGGAATCTTTTAATAATTATGGCTTATGGCGATTAGGTTGAGCCTAAGTTTTCTCTTCACAATCTTTATTATGAGTGCAGCTGGGGGCTGCTAGGTCGAGATCGATGCATGCTATGAAATCATTTATACAACTATGCTCCAAGATGTATAGACTAAGCCATTAACCCTTTGGAAAATAATATTAGAGTTCAGACTTGCACTACAGGCAATGTCGAAAGTATTCATGATATGAACATACAATTTTAGACATGACTATCCTAATTAGTGATACGAAGTGCATGTAATCAAAATAGCTCTTTAACACTATAATAATGGACATTAAGTCCAAGTTGGAATTGTGCTCATAGTGCTTTGTGTATTGATTACACCTTTTTTTAATAAGACTATTGTGAATAAATGAGGCAAGATTTGCCTATGGTTTTTGGAGAGAAATATTAACTTTCTCGATGACACATTTCATGTATGTAAACCATGGGAGTCCTGGGAAGGGGTGAACATGATTCATTATAATATATAATTTAAATTGGAATGAGGTGACATTGGTTCATGAATTCCTTGATACTAAAGTAACCTTATTGGTCAAAACCACCTTAAGAGGGGAGTCGATTCGTTCTAGTGGGAACTATGAATCAATTGATCCTACTCAAAATAGACCTAGAGTGAATGGTCATTTTATAGGTCTACTGTAGGACATGATAGCTTATAAGTTGAGTTAGGGTGGTGGGCATATGATAACATTCAAGATGAAGTGTCTATGTATGTAAAACTTTGGCCAAAGTAATGCATCTGTCTCCACATGCATTGTCAGTCCATAGTGCTCCAGATGGCATAATGGTCTCCATAAGCGTCATACATAGTTAGAGGGAATCTATAGTTGTGTGATTGTGAGACATTATGAAGGACACAACACCAGATACTCAGATGGCTAACCTAATGGTTCCTAATATCTATCCCTTTCATGAAGGGTCGGGCCACTTCCAAGTAGGAAGGTGTGCGGGGGACCGCCGGTCTGTGGTTGGTGGAAAAGCACATGGATGATGCTCTCCTTCCCAAGCTAGAGACAAGCTGAGACTTATGGAGATTGATGTTATATGATCTAGATACAGTGTTTCCATTTTATGACTTGTTGGTTAATTGTAATGCTTACTCTAAAATGTATAATGTCTTGAGCATAATTTGTACATGCATAGCGAAAGATATTCTCTAAGGAAATTTATTTAATTTTGAAATTATAAGCTTCATTATATTATGTTTATGAATATCATGCTTAATTGATAATATGATACTGAAGCTGTATTACTTAACTTGAATTGGTTAATCAGGTGGTTAACTTTTATCATGATTAAGTTAAAATTGTTATGTTAAATTTGTGGATTATGGTTGAGTATGTTACATATGGTATCAGAGCAACCAGGTTCAATACATGGACCTATGAGCTCACTACTTGATGATTATTTGTATCCAACATTAAGTATGCTAATGATTGGATGTTCTATGCCAGAATGGTAATAATTAGAACAACACCTCGAAAGAAGGTAACAGAACATGAACATTACCTACGCCAACAAAAGATCTTGAAGGCACAAGCCTCAAGGATGAAGAAACTTGAACAAACTGGCTACCTAGTAGGAGCATGGATATCTGATGAGGAAACCATCGCTGATGTTGTGAAACACATCAAGTAGGAGTTAAGGAAAGCATAAACGATGGTTGTCCCTAACTCTATTGATGCATTAGAAACACCCTCTACCCCTAATGCACCAGCTGAGGGAAATAACCCTAAAGATTGTAATGTACTTAAGGAGATTGTGAAGGAGTACCAGTGTGTATCCTCACCTCCTAAGACTAAAAAGAAAATATGAATACGGGATGTTATCCCAAACTATAAATGACTTGTAGTAGCAAGGTGTAAATACAATTTTGTAAATTTTGGTGGATTATATATAGTATAATGGAAAGTGCAATGCAATGGCAAATTTTGAGAATCTTTCCTTTCTTGTTAAAGATTACATGAATGTGAATAGATTTGAAAAATGAATGAATTAAATGACATGGAAAAACTAATCCATGATTAACCTACAAACTTTAGGAAGAAGTAGATTGCAACAAAGGTTCAGATTAGAACTAGAATGGAGGATAGTTGTGATGAAGGAGCACCTTCAGGGCAATCCAAGTCTAAACTAGACCAAATCTTGACTTTGTTGAAAGAAACAAGGACGAGAGTAGAAACTCTCGAATAGGAAGTAAGAGGTAAGCAGGAAGCCCGATAGGATGCTTATGATGGGGGTGATGGTGAGGAATGCCATAATGACACCACCCTAAGTGAGCACAGAGAAAACAACTTCGTGACTAGACAAGAAGGGGATAAGAGGAGCCTTATGGCTATGGAACGATCTCATGACATGAAAAAGGTCGTGCCTCCTAAATTTGATAGATCCATAAGCAGAGATGCTGCAGAGGCATGGCTTACAAAAATGGAGAAGTATTTTGAAATTAGACACTATAATGAGATCACTAAAGATGTTTGGGGAGCATCCTAGTTGATAGGTGAAGCATCCACATGGTGGATGAACAAAAAGATGCAACTAGGCTTGAGGTCTACAAGCCTTACATGGGATAGGTTTGTAGAGCTTTTTAGGTAAAGATGGTTGCCTCAACTGTTCTATGATTAGAAACTTATAGACTTTCAAAACCTAAAACAGGCTAATATGTTTGTAAATGAATATTGGGAAAATTTCACTTGACTATTGAAGTATGTGTCGCAGTATCAACAGGATGAGAAATTTCATATTTGGAAGTTTATAATGGGTCGAACACCCAGATTGGGGGTGAGGTTGATGTTCACAGTCCTACTATTATGGACCAGGTCTATGAGAAGGCCATCAAGTAAGAACTGAAACTGAAGGCTATGATGACTTATAGAGAAAGAAATCAGAATAGATATAATTGGTCTCAATCTTCTCAATCCTCTAAGAAAAAGGAGAAGAAATAGGATTATACTGAGAAAAATGACAAAGGGGCCAAAAATAAACAAACTGAGTCCAAGGGAGAGAAAAAGAGAAATAACCACTGCAGGAAGAATGGAGATAATTCTGGCAAACCTCAGGAGAGGCAAGGACCAGTAGGTGGATGCTACACTTGTGGAGGAGATCACTACACCAATTAGTGTCCCAACAAATCATAGGGAACACAACCAAGAGGAAACCCTCTACCCTCTTTGCAAGTGGTGTTCCAACAATGCATCCATGTAGCCTTGGACAACTAGCAAGCCGAGTACCAAATAACTCCCATAGAGACAACAGGTATTTTATTTGGAGTACCGATTTCAGTTTTGATTGATACTGGTGCTATAGAATGCTTTATTTCTCCCAAAATTCTAAATAAAATACCTAGAAAGGCAGGATTCATGGAAAACACTTGGTCTATAGAAAATGCAAATCACACCAAGGCTCAAGTAGAAAAATGTCTATTTGAGGCTAGGGTTAAACTTCTAAACTTTTTCGTGGAAGTAAATCTTTATGTAGCCCCACTAGGCTTGTGTGATGTTATCCTAGGGATAAATTGGCTATGGAGACATCGAGCCAAGGTGGATTGTTATGCCAAAATGATAGAGTGTCTGGATGATTTAGGAAACAAAGTATTTCTCTAGGGGAAACCTAGGGAAGTTAAACTAAGGCAAATTTTTGCTTTACGAATGAAAAGAGCTCAAACGAAAGGATGTTAGCTTTTTGCTGTCAAAATTGAAAATCTAAATGAGACTGAGGAAACTTACTTCCAAGATGACTTAATGTTTTATGAATCTCAGAAACTTAATGAAGTTGGGATGAAGGAGCCCATAGGTCAAGAAAGATCAAATATGGATAGCTATCCTTTCCTTAAAGACTTTGAGGATGTATTCTTGGATGAGCTACTGGGGTTACCTTCTAAAAGAGCCTTTGATTTCACCATTGATATTATTCCAGGGTCAAAACCTATTTCTAAATCTCCCTATAGAATGACTACTATAGAATTAATGGAGTTAAAGGATCAACTATAAGAGTTGTTAGATAAAGGGTTGATTGGACCCAATGTGGGAGTGCCAATCATTTTTTTGAAAAAGAAAGATAGCACTTTGCAGTTGTGCATAGATTACCACATGTTGAACAAAGCAACCATTAAGAATAAATACCCTTTACCTCGCATCGATGATCTTTTTGACCAAAGGAGGGGTACAACAATATTTTCCAAGATTGATCTTCGATCTAGATATCAACAATTGAGGTTGAAGGATGAGGACATCCATAAGACAGCCTTTAGAACCAGGTATGGACATTATGAATTCACCATCCTACCTTTTGGATTAATGAATGTGTCGACAATGTTTATGAATCTTATGAACAATGTGTTTAGAGACTGTTTAGACAAGTTTGTCTTAGTATTTCTTGATGACGTTCTGATTTATTCCAAGAATGAGGAAGAGCATTTACAACATTTGAGAATTATTATTCAAAGGTTGAGAGAGCATAAACTATACGGCAAACTCTCCAAATGCACCTTCTTTGAAAATGAGGTACAATATTTGGGCCACATAATTTCATCTAAAGGGATAGTTATGGACCCATCTAAGATTAAGGCTATTTTAGAATGGTCGATACCAAGAAATGTACATGAGGTCTAAAGTTTCATGGGCCTTGCTGGTTACTATAGGAAGTTTGTGAAAAACTTCTCTAAAATTGCATATCTTATAACTTCCTTGCAAAGAAAGGGCAAGAAGTTTGAATGGTCAAAAAAGTGTCAGGAGGCCTTTGACCTATTGAAAGAAAAACTGACTTCAGCCCCAATATTGAAATTACCTACCTAGAAGGTCAATTTCTAGTCATTACCGATGCCTCAGGGGAAGGCTTAGGTGGTGTACTAGTCCAGGATGGACAGGTCATTGCGTATGAATTACACAAACTAAAAAACTATGAACAAAATTATGCCCCACATGATTTAGAACTGGTGGCAATCATTCATGCTCTACAAATGTGGAGACATTATCTATTTGGGAAACCATTTGAGTTAAAAATAGATCATCAGGGACTCAAATACCTATTCACTTAGCCGCATCTTAATGCTCGGTAAAGAAGATGGTTGGAATTCATCTCAGATTATGATTTCAAGATTAAATACATACAAGGAAAACAAAATCAAGTGGTAGATGCTTTATGTAGGAGAAGGCACATCTCCTCCATGATCTCCATACACTCTAATTTTAGGAATTAGGCGCTACAAAAATCTAAGGGAGATGAGTTTTACAAGTAAGTAAAACAAGCCCTTAAAGAAAACCCCTAGAATCTGAAATATGAGGGATTCAACCTTGAACCAAATGGGTTATTAAGGTTTAAAGGAAGGATGTATGTACCTAACTCAGCAGAGTTAAAGAATATGGTATAGAAAGAGGTTCATTTTGCACCATATTCTGGGCATCCTGGAGTAACCAATTTACTCACTGATGTGAAACCTTTATATTTTTGGAAAGGAATGAAGAGGGATGCTACAAATTTTGTAGCTACTTGCATTGAATGCAAGAGGGTGAAGGCGAAACACCAACACCTAGTAGGATTATTATACCCTCATGAAATTCCTGAGTGGAAATGGCAAATTATAAGCATGGACTTTGTGCAAGGGATTCCTATGTCAAGGAATAGGTACAATGCTATCTTGGTTGTGGTGGATAGACTCACCAAAGCCACTCATTTTATACCTAGAAACTTGACAAATGGGGCACCCATAATTGCTCAAAAAAAAATTCAAGAGATTTTCAAACTACATGACATTCTTGAGAAGATTATCTCATATAGGGATGAATGGATGACATCAAGGTTTTGGCAAACCTTGTTCTCTTCACTTGGTACTCAGTTGAACATAAGCTCTGCTTATCATCCTAAAATGGATGGAAAAATTGAGAGGGTGAACCAAGTGTTGGAGGACTTATTGAGGATGTATTGCATGGATCAATAGTACAAATGGGAGGATTATCTTCCTCTGGTGGAATTTGCCTACAATAATTCCTATCATTCAGCTATTAAGATGGCTCCATTTGAGGGATTATATGGATGAAAGTCCTGAACCCCTATAAGCTGGGATAAGCTAGAAGATAGGGTTAGCCTTGGTCCAGAAATGCTATCAGAGATGGAAGAACAAGTCCATCTGATTAAAAGAAGGTTAGCAGAAGCTAATGATAGGCAAAAGAGTTATGCGAATGCTAAGCGCATCAAAATGCATTTCACAGCGGGAGAGAAAGTTCTCTTGAGAGTAAAACCTCAGAAAAGTTCCATTAAACTTGGAAAGATGTCTAAATTGGCACCTCAGTATGTGGGACATTTTGAAGTACACAAAGAAGTTAATCCAATGGCATACATAATTGCTCTATTGCCAGCCTTAGCCATGATGCATAATGTGTTTCATATTTCATATTTGAAAATTTTTAATGTTGTTAATAATCAAATTCCTATGCTTGATTGGAATGTTCTATAGGTGAAAGACCCAGGAGTGGTGGTGACCGAGCCCATCAAGGTGCTCGAAATGCGTAAGCTACGCTTATGTAACAAGGAAATAACACAGTGCAAGGTCCAGTGGGACCAATATTCGGTGGAAAACTCCACCTGGGAAAACTATGATGACTTTCATGCTAGATTTCCTCATCTTTTCTAAAAAACTTATTTATCATGCTCATGAAACATTTTCTTGTTATGTTAATTTGACTTTAAAATAGTAAATCATCGGGGATGATGATTCTTATAGGGAGGAATATGTTACATCCCTAACCCATGAATAGCTTAATTTTTATGATTACATGATAATCTGAAGGATTGATTAGTAGTTAGATTATGACATTGTGGAAATGTCAAACTAATCTGATGCAGAGGTAAACGCAACGGGAGCCTACAAATGGGAAGGAGGAGTCAATAATACAAACAGCATGTTAAAAATCCTATCGGCTTAGCATCATCATCATATTTCTTGCTAACACAGACAGCATCATCATATTTCGAACGGGCACGAAATATCCTCCTGCTGACTACTGTTCACTAACTTATCGCCTATCGCCTATCGCCTGTTAGCAGCATCATGATATTTGACAAGCGCAAACATCCTCCTGATGTTCACTGTTCACTTAGCGCCAAACACTATCTTCATCATCATGATATTCAACATCACCTTCATCAGCAGGATATAAAATATCTGGTTCCCTTCAAATATCCTGATGACGACAACTTCAAGCACCCTTCCTTCGATGCTTATGTCACCCTGATATCCTGATGACGTATATCCTGATGATGATGACGTCATATGCAACTCCTTCAATACCCGACTACTCGAACAACAGCATCATGATATGACTTATCCGGCCATATTGAAACATCCTGATGATGTTAACCAAACCTTATGCCGATGACTTACGCCGATGCCAAAACACTTAGCGACAGCAGGATAAACTTGCAAAGGGTGATATTCGCAATATCCTGATGATGACCCCTCCGGTACTTAGCCAAAAATATGAACTTTCACTTCCGCATACGATAGCGATATGCGGCTGATGGGCATACACGAAAGATGATCCTGACGACGATATATACACTGAGCATATATCCAACCTATATCATCCTGATGCACTTGAAACATGCAATCTTCGTCAGCTTCACAACCCGATCCGGATAGCGATACACTCGCAGATGACGATGCGATTCGCTTCGACTGGAAAAGCACATGCAGACTCCTGTATATCTGTCAGCTGCATGCAAACTCATAGAACCGCACAATTTCACAAAGAAAATATGATGATCGGGCCGGATCACCTTCAGATCAAAACTTAAAGATTTATTTTCCTGAACCTAGCACATGAGGATGCTAGGCTGATTCACAGCATGCTACCAACTGATCTCTCAAACAATGAAATGCAGAAAACTAAAATGCAAACTAAACTATCATACATGACCATTCCACCGATTCACAAAATCAACCGGTGGAAGGGTTGAAAGAATCCATCCACTTGTAATCAGAACAGAAATCAAAACAATAACCACTGATAAACCAGATAATGCAATTGATGAGATCTTATTCAGATGAAATACAAATGTCCTGAACAATGTTTCACAATGTCTGGACTGATCTCTGGATCACCAGTACAACACAACACAACACAACTCACATCAACATCTAATATCCTAAACCCTAACAGATCGAAGGTATATATAGCAATATCCTGCGAGTACTACCAACTCGATTCCCAGCGGCTGGGAGCTTCCAAGCGGCTGGGAGAGAGGACAGCTCAGACTACCTGATCACGAACTCTAACTGCCTGCACACTCTCCTAGACTGATCTAATACATATGCATTGGTCCAATGGACCTTATTACATCATGAAATCAAACATACTAAAAATAGACTAATTGTCCTGTCATGCGGACAATGAACCTATATCCTGATCATGTAGGGGTGCTCCTGCACCATAATCACTACTTTTACTTTAATGCTAGTTAGTTAAAATATTTATATTTAGATGATTATTTAATTATTATAGTTTATTGATCATATTATGATGCACTGATCATGATTTTTTTGTTTGTGAGTTGGATCAGGAAAGTGATCATCTTCCAGAGATGGAAGGAGAGTATCATACAAGAGGGAGGGATAGATGTTGGAAAAAGGGAAGCTTTCTATCCATCTGAGTGTTAGACTTTATGTCCTTTCGAGCCTTGCAAGTTTGCATAAGTTTCGCTTGACTTGATAAGTTGTTTTTCCCTTTAGGCGACTTGTCGATTTAGTCGAATTGACAATTTAGTACTGACTCAACTAACGACAGTCTTGGATCATAAAATTAAGTTAGGAGCTAGTCTTATTTAATTTTACCTTGTTGTCCATAGTGAAGAAGGGAGAGTGACACTCAATCCCTAAATCGCTCGATGGATCTATCTCCACATAGAAGGATGTCGAATAACGACATTGTGGATTATTTAAGTGTTTATAGTGTCTTATGGTTGTACATAATAAATCTATATTTTGATGATATAAGATTGATATTTAATATCAATTGATCCTATTATGTATGAGTATCAATATTATTGTTGAAGGCATTTGGGATCTTTATGCTCACCTTAGCTGACAAGTGTCATGTTTGTGTGAACCTTCTTGAGGAAGTGGATCGAATGGAGAAACTACTCTCTCTCACCACCTTAGGGGGGTGGTAGTTTTCCATAATTTGATGCATGCCATTGTTGATAAGGCAAGAACCTTGGCTTTCAAATGGTATTCGAGGCTTGGTTTTTCATTTTTTTTTGGAAGAGAGAGCAAGGAGCTGTGTTGGGCATTCTTGAGAAAGAACAACGTTTACAAACTGGATACCTTTTGGTGACAGGGGTTTGTACTAAGATAATGTGTATTCCCCTGTATTGGTTATCACTATGGATATTTACCTTAGTCATGAGCTGGTGTTAAATGCCCATATGACCAAATTGCTCTTATCTGTGTTAGCATTGTAGTGGCTACAGGCTATAAGGACAAGTTTCTTTATTGTATTCTCACTGTCTGTATTGGTCGAGGCTCAAGGCCGTTGGGCTAAGCTCTCTTCTTTTTGATATTCTATATATATATAATTGTAGCTACAGGCTGATAGGCTGAGTTTCCTTTAAGATAGATAATCTTTACTTGGATGTTGTTCGAGGCCGTAAGGCTGAACTTCACTATAGTTGACAATAGTCATACTTTTATGATTCAAAGCTGAGCCATATAAATGTTGTTAAGTCTTCATTGACTACGGCTACAAGGGGAAGGGCCAAGCCATAGAAATGTTGTTAAGTCTTCATTGACTATGGCTACATGCTGAAGGGCCAAGCCATGTAATAGTTAACAAATCTTTAATGGACTATTGTTATAGGCCAAAGGGATGAACCTTTTATTTGTTGACAGTCTCTGGTTAGACTACAGCTCAAGGCCAATGGCCGAACAATATATTTCAATAGTCTTTATTTGTTTACAGCTCGAGGCCAATAGGCCAAGCATTGCTTTCTTGGAATCTTTTAATAATAATGGCTTATCGCTAGTAGGCTGAGCCTAAGTTTGCTCTTCATAATCTTTATTATAAGTGTAGCTCGAGGCTGCTAGGTCGAGCTCAATGCATGCTATGAAATCATTTATACAACTGTACTCCAAGATGTATAGACTGAGCCATTAACTCTTTGGAAAATAATATTAGAGTTCAGACTTGCACTACAGGCAAGGTCGAAAGTATTCATGATATGAACATATAGTTTTAGACATGACTATCCTAATTAGTCATACGAAGTGCATGTAGTCAAAATAGCTCTTTTACACTATAATAATGGACGTTAAGTCCAAGTTGGAATTGTGCTCATAACGCTTTGTGTATTGTTTACACCTTTTTTTTGTTATAAGACTATTTTGAATAAATGAGGCAAGGTTTGCCTATGGTTTTTGGAGAGAAATATTAACTTTCTCGATGACACATTTCATGTATGTAAACCATGGGAGTCCTGGGAAGGGGTGAACATGATTCATTATAAGATATAATTTAAATTGGAATGGGGTGACATGGGTTCACGAATTCCTTGTTACTAAAGTAACCTTATTGGTTGAAACCACCTTAAGAGGGGAGTCGATTCGTTCTAGTGGGAACTATGAATCAATTGATCCTACTCAAAATAGACCTAGAGTGAATGGTCATTTTATAGGTCTACTATAGGACATGACAACTTATAAGTCAAGTTAGGGGGGTGGACATATGACAATGTTCAAAATGAAATGTCTCTGTATGTAAAATGTTGGCCAACCTAATGCATCTGTCTCTGCATGCATTGTCGGTCCGCAGTGCTCTGGATGGCATAATGGTCTCCAGAAGCATCATACATAATTAGAGGGAATCTATGGTTGTGTGACTATGAGACATTATGAAGGATAGAACACAAGATACTTAGATGGCTAACCTAACGGTTTCTAATATCTATCCCTTCTGTGAAGGGTCAGGCCACTTCCAGGTAGGAAGGTGTGCGGAGGATCGCCGGTCTGTGGTTGGTGGAAAAGCACATGGATGATGCTCTCCTTCCCAAGATAGAGACAAGCCAAGACTTACTAAGATTGATGTCATATGATCCAGATACAGTGTTTCCATTTTATGACTTGTTGGTGAATTGTAATGCTTACTCTGATATGTATAATGCCTTGAGCATAATTTGTACATGCATAGTGAAAGATATTCTCTAAGGAAATTTATTTAATTTTGAAATTATAAGCTTCATTATATTATGTTTATGAATATCATGCTTAATTGATAAATTGATACTAAAGTTGTATTACTTAACTTGAATTGGTTAATTAGGTGGTTAACTTTTATCATGATTAAGTTAAAATTGTTATGTTAAATTTGTGGATTATGGTTGAGTATGTTACAAGTTTAAAGGTGTCAATAGCCATATTTTTTCTTCCACACCTCATGGGACTAAACTAATAGTGCCAACACATTAGTGTGGGTAAGTGAATGCTATTGGAGGCATTGTTTCATTCCCTAAGTCTCTATCCTTCTGGGCTATATTGCACCAAGGGAATATCTTAAGAACACTAAGAGTAAAAAGTTGTCAAATTTTGATGCAACGATTCATAGAATCCATGGCACCTAAATGATGCAGGAACTTTTGGAGGTCATAACTTTTGACCCAGACATCTGTTGGAGCTGAAATTTGGTGGGCAGATGTGTCTTGAAGAGTTTAATAAAAAACCCACTGAATTGGTAAATTCGGTAGGTCACCATTTTGACTCTTTTTTGAGACCTTATTTCATCATGTAGGGCCTCAAAATGAGGTTTTAATGTTTTTTTTGAGATTTTCTGAGTTGTTTTTTCTAAATATTTTCCTAGATTTACTTGCAATTAGATTAGAAAGTTGACAATTAGTCAATTTTTAGAAAGTTTCAAATATTTGGAAACTTTCATGGTCATACAGATAAGGATGCGAAGTTACCAAAAAATGGTAATTTTTATTTTTGGATAAATTGGATATTTATCTTTAGTTGTAGCAGGATGGGATGGAATGAGAAGAAATTTGAAAAAATAGTTCTGAGTTTTATGGGTATTCTTTTGTAATAATAGAGTTGAATTTTATGTTGTGAAGTTTGGTTACATCACCTAAAATTGTTTTGTTTCTACCTACGGGTGAATTTCAGGTCTATCTACAATAGTATATCTTACTTTCTATCAATTGGAAATTGTTTGACCATATCGAAAATGAATGCATTCTTGCAAAATGCCTCATTTGAGACAAGTGTAAAGGTGCCAATAGCCATATTTTTTCTTCTACACTTTGTGGGATCAAACTAATAGTGCCAACATGTCAGCGTGGGTGGGTGAATTCTAGTGGAGTCCTCATTTTGTTCCCTAGGTCTCCCAATCCTTCTAAGATACATTAAACTAAGAGAGTCTCTTAAGAGCCCTAAGAGCAAAATATTATCAAACTTTAATGAAGTGATTCTTAAAATTCATGGCACCTAACAAATTCTTGTTTGCACCTATAGGTGGATGTTGGGTCCATCTACAATAGCCTATCTCAGTTTCTATCAACTCCAAACTATTTGACCATGCTGACAATGAATGCATTCTTGTAAAATGCTTCAATTACTTAAATATAATTGATCATTCTCTCTCTTGGATGGTTCATAATCCAATTCAATCAGAAAATATGGTTGAACTTCATTTATGGAATTCAATTTCTTATTTTCATGAAGTTGCCTCATTAGTTCTCTTTTCTTTGTAATCTTGACTTCACACTCCTCTAGTGTTTGAGTTTTTTGTTTCCTTTGAACAATGTTGAATTACATATTAATCTAACATGAATGGTCAAAAAAGCACAAACAATAATTATAATTTATCAAATTCAAATACAAAACATGCAATTTGAATTTTTTTGTCAATGTAAGAAAAAAATTAGTTAGTTTTATCAATAAGGTATTCAAATTCCTCAAAACATGAAAGGAATTATTTACAATATCAAATTTGATTTAAAAACACCAAACTGGAATCTTCTACATCGATACAAGAATAAAAACTGATGATTTTGTCAACTAATGATTGTAGATCCTTGAAAGCATCAAAAGTGTGTTTGTATGTCATAAAAATGTAGAGTAGGGGATTAAATAGAGCATGTGGGTCCAAAATCATGTGATATACATTTTTGTAGACCGTTGTTCACCTTTTTATGTGATCTGAAATGTAAGCCCGTTATAACATGATCGCATGTTTTTCTGTATTGGGAAATTCCACCCAAGTAAGGGTTGGATTTGCCTTAAACATCCAACCCAAAGGGTTGCACCTACCTATTGGACACCAAAGATGTGTTTTAAAGAAAACATAGAAAATCAACTAAATCTCAAGGATGCTCTCCATCAAGTTTACATATTTTTCAATATTCATCTAAAAAAATGTCAAGATGACTTCAAGTTTTTTATTAGCTTTCTAACCATGTAATTTTTTCTAGAATCTAAAAACATTAAGGTTTTCATCTTCAATTTCTTTTGCTAGTGTCTTGTTTTTTTAGAAAACCTATGTATAGTATTTATGATGTCATTTTTTACCAATTCATCAAAATTTGAAACAAATTACATTTTTAGATTCTAGACTCTATTCTATACACATTGAAAAAAAATTGATTAGTTTTCAAAAAAATTAGGGGGAGCACGCTCAAATTTTTATTTTTCAGGATGTGTCCACTTTGAAAATTCATAAAAAAACATATAATTCATTAAAAAAAAAATTAAAATAGGCATAAACTACATGATTTTAGCTAATTTTCCACTAAAGCAATTTATGAAATATTTTTAAAAAGTCAACATTTTAGGGGAGCACTCCAAATCCTATGTTATATTTTTCTAACAAAATAGGAGCACTTTGTGTGCTCCCCCTATTTGAACCTCTTCATCTCCACCATTTAAAAAAAAGTAGTTTAGAAACTAGATTTTAAACACAATGAATCTTGTTCTTATCCATCTTCAAATTTTGAGTGTGGTTATCTTCAATTTCTCAACCAAGTTTAATTTTTACTAATTATGTAAAAAATAAACTTGGGTGAGAAATTGAAGATAACCACACTCAAAATTTGAAGATATGTAAAAAATAAAGTAGCCACTTTTGACCCCCTTTTGGTCCCCCATTTCCATGCTCATACCCATGGTGTAGTCTGGATGCTTTGTGGAGATGTTTTTTATGACCATCGAAGTGTTTCTAATAAGGTTATGTTATGATGTAGGATTTATGACTATGAATTATGGGATGCATATGTTGTGTCTTTGTATGCTAGATTATTATCGTGTTTCAACTTCATTGTTTTCATTTAAATGTTATGTTGGGTGGGTAGACCTAGTGCCTTTAGTATTATGCTTAAATATGATTAATTTCACCACATTTTGTTTAGATAGATGATTTAATTAAAATATGTCTATTATATATTTATGATATAATTATGTAATTTTATCATTTGCTTTGGCTATGGTTACGTATTGGGTAGATGCACGTAACATTTGATTGATTGTGAATGAAAATTATAGGTGTTTGACCAATGAGTGAAATGTGGAGAATGTTAACATGGGATGCTTATCCATCTCACCTTTGTCCTTGTGTTATCAAAACCCATGAAAACCATATGTGTTATTGCAATTTTAGATTCCCTTGTGTTAGAGGTTTGTGAGTGTGTCTTCTTGGGTGATTTTAATTATTGCTTTTGCGATTACTTGATATTTGTTAAGTTTTATTATCCTTTTGAAATAGTTGATTGTTGGAAATGAGAAAAGTGGTTGTTTATCGCTTGTGTGATTGTGTGTTTTCTTGGTATGTGTGAAATGATTATTAGTGCCTTGAAAATCATTAAATTGTGTTATAAATTCCTAGTGTAGAAGAAAAACATTTAATTGATTTATTTGAGTTGCATAAATATTTAAATGTGAAAGGTTGTATTTTATTATTTTGTGTGGGAAATAGATTAAATTCTATTTTGTTGCAAGTATAATTTAATCAAGGATTATTGTCTTAAGTGTATTTGCTTAAGGAAAGAAGGAAAGATTAAGACAAATTTCTTATTAGAGATATATAAGAAAAAAGTGCTCGTTTTATTTTCATTATGCAATTATGAGGAAATGGGAGAGAGAAAATAGAGAAAACCATTCTTTTCCAAAACCCTCCTTTGAAAATAATGGATGTTTCCTTGCTTTGGAATGGATTGGAGTTTTTTGAATTGGATTGCTAATAGAAAGGGAAGCATTTGGGAAGGGCAACTGAATCCATTGAGGTAATTTGTATCTAGATTCAGTTTTTGTTTAAATTTTAAAGTTGTAGGATTTCATAAAAAAAATGATTTTCCTACCCAAACCCTAGCAAAATTTTATAAAAATGAGATGTGAGTTGAAAAGTGTGTTGTTGGATAGAAAAGGAAGAAAAGGGTGTGGTTACATTTTCAATTTTTGCATTTCTTGGAAATTGTGAAAAATGTGTGAATTCCTTTGTTTTACCCTATCAAATTATGCCCAAAAAAATATGTGTTTTAGAAAGTTCATTGTTGGGCAAATTTGGGTCAAGAGGATATTTTCAAAATTTTGATTTTTTTTTTAAAGTGAAATTTAGGGATGAACTTTAGGAAGGATGCTCCAGGATCTATCAACCGTAGACCCTAGATAAGTGTGAAAATATTTCATTTTATTTTTGTGAAATTTAGAAAATTTGAAGAGTGCATAATATGTGGAGTAGTGTGTTATCCCATAGGTTTTAATTTTTGTGCATTAAGGAGCATGTTTTCAAAGAAAACCACTCTTTTCCTTGTTTTTGGGTTACTTGAAGAAGGTTGACCTTGAATTGTGTGGGATATAGGGAGACATCATTAGGATGCTTGGGATGGATAGTTTCCCAACCCGTTGGATGAAGTTAGATTCAAGGAGTGTGCTGAAGAAGTGTCCCTTGAGCTTGTCCAAATGTGTGACTAAGAGTGACTGATGTTCACCTTGAGGCTCCTATGAGAGTGGTGACATCTTTCTTGAGGCTCTTGTATGTGTGATTTATATTATGGTTGTACATTGATTGGTGTGTGTGCCATATGTTATCTTACATGTTTGATTTTGTGTGAGTTTCCACATGTTTGTGTTGTGTGCATTGATTAGCATGCATGTAGCCATGTATTCCTTGGATTTGTGTGAGATGGCTTTGATAGCAGTGTTGCCATGATTTTCTTCTCCTTAGCTTAGGGGTTTCCTAGATTAGCATAGACATCTATTGAACTCAATGATAGTAATATGATAGGGTGGTGGGTAAATTTTCCCAATTGGTCCTTGAGGAAGATCTCTTGGGAGATGGAAGAGTTCCTTGTGCATTATTCCATATTGTGATCTCATGTTGTATTTCATGATTATTGAAGCACCTTGGAGGTGGCTTATTATTGATGTATATTTATTCTTTCTATAATTTTATTATTGGAGTGTGATACTTCCATGTTTGTGAAGTAGCCTCCATCATTTTATTAATTGATATGATCATTTGGTTGGAAAATGCACCTTGTTTTGGAAGGAAATTGTAATGTTGAGAAACTTGTCTTGTTGAAAATGATTAATTGGCATGTTGGAGCCATATTTTATATATGATGTTATTCATCTATGTTATGTTTATGAGTTGGGTTGTTTTGTGACCTCATTATGGTTGATTTTCCCCTAATCATATTTGGCCTATCTCAACATTGGTATCAAACAAGCATGGAATTTTATATGGCATTTCTCATATTTGGCATGTATATTTGTATATATTGGAAGATTCATATTATTCTTTATTTGAATTTTTATCATGCTCTTGAGTTAGTTACCATGTTGGATTAATGGTTAGGGAGTATGATGCAATGTGATTGGTTTCATTTTGGATGCTTGTCCTTGCAAGGTTTCATGTTTGATCCTCCCTTTGGCTTGTTGGTCATTTGTTAATAGTACTTGGTTTGTTGGCCATTTGTTGACTTGGGTTGTTCTTGTCATGTAGAGAAGTGTGTATCTTTGTTTCAACCTTATCTCTCATGCCTTTTGTGGAAATTTGTTGGTGTGAGTGTGTAATTGTGACATGTGAGTGTTACAATTGCATCACAAAAAATTGTTTGCCCTAGTTTTCTCTATTAATATCATAGTGTAAAAGTTAGGGCATTACATCTAGTATTAGAGCCCATGTTACAAAATTGGGAGCTCTGGATTCTTTCTGTGTGTGGTGGTTCATCGTGGAATGGACTTGAGGTGATTGTCGCCCTCATCCTACTCCATGTGTTTGTGAGAGAGTGAGGGTCTGAATTGGCATCTAACCTTCATTGTGGAGGAAGCTCCATCCTCTCATGTGGTTATCATGGTGGCTTTGTCACATGATTAGTGAAGTATTCATGTTGTGTTTTCTTTCTGGTGTATATTAACCTTACTTGGTGCTTGCATGTGGCTCCTTCCTTGATCTCCTTGTTGGAGAGCGCTTTCAGTAAGCATGTGTTTTGTCGATCTTGTGAGGCATTTTGACTCTTATTTTGCCTTTCAGAGGCTTATAGGAGATCTTATAGTAGATTTAGTGGTTGATATGTCCTTGGGGAATCTTGTGTTTTTGTCCTGAGTTAGTGTTCTAGGAAAATTTTCTATTCAGGTACCTTTTAGGATGACAATGCATTTTTTAGGACTCTAGCACCCAGGAAGGACCCTAGTGCCTAGGAAGGACACTATCACCTGGACTAGACACTAGAACCTAGATTTAACATTAGAGTAAAGCATTATAGTCCTAGTTTGGCACTAAAGTCCCACTTTTACGTTGTAGTCCTCTCCCGCGTTGTAGTCCTTGAGCCTTCAGATCATGAGCACTTCCTGACGTTTTCTAGAGAAAATTTTTGTATGGAACTTGTTCCCCTTGATCTTCTGAGTCCTCCCATATATTCACCTTGTTTGGTTGTGGTATATTTTAGGAGTTATGACATTATTTGCATTGGGAAGTGTTCTTTTTTTTTCTTGTAGTAGGCTTGTGGTTGCTCATTTTGGTGGTGGTCGTGTTCCTCCTAGTGGATCCTCCTCTCATGTGGATTGCTCTAAGAGTTTGGAGGTTGTGTTGGGACTTTTCCTAGCCTTTTTGTATTTTGTGAAGTGTGGTGTTGTTCCCTGGTATGCTCTCCATGTGCTTGGGGTTGGAGGTTAGCGTCATGGGAATAGTTAGGACTATGTTGTGTCTTTTGTTGTGTGCTCCTTGTGTGGTGGATCTTCTTGCCTCTTGGATTGCTTAAGAAGGATCCTTGAGTGGTGTTTTGCATGATTGACCTTTTCATGGTCCTGAATGCTTTGGTATAGTTGTGATAGGAAGCTATTGTTGAGAAGTAGTTTTGATGGAGATATTAATGCTAAGGATGAGTTTTTCTACATTCTCCTTATGTATGATGCATTTTGTTGTTGAAAGAGTTGATGATTTGTTCTTGTGCATGTGTTTTGAGAAGAAAGTGATGATGTTAAGTGTCTACAAGGGGTGAGTCTTGCATTTCTATTTGTGTATTCTAAGTGATTGATGGGTGATGTTGTGATTTATATGTATCAATGGGGGATGCTCTATGATGATATATGTGTTTGTATGGGTTATTTTCCCTCTTCTCCCTTGTTAGTGACTAGAAATGGTCATGCAGAGTATGTAAATGTGAAAATTTTGAGAATTGTAAAATTTTCTTTCGATTATTGGTGATTTTTTTCTTGTGAAGACCAACATTTATTATTCTATCTTTTGTTGTGAGTATCTTAGATATAAATCTTTGATTTTGATTTTCATGTTACTCTTATGGGTTCATTTGACATTGTTGAAATTACCAATATTTATTTATCTTATTGTGGAATTGAGATTCTCTTTTGCTTTGGTATTTTTGGATATTGTGGTGGCTATGCTGTTTTATAAAATGTTTGGACTTGTTGGTCTTGTGTTGTGATATGTTCTTATTTGTACTCTATCTAGTGTTGGATGTTGGGAAAATGTTTTGGGGGAGTTTAGATGGAAAAATTGTGTGATAGGAAGTAGATGTGGATCATTATGTGGTTGTCCATTTATTTTCCCATGTGTGTGTTGTGGTGTAAATTATGTAGTAGTTTCATCTTCATATGAGTGTCGATCCAATTTATATATGATCTAGATGTGTAAATGCTTGTATGCATGTGTAAAAGTGATTATCGTTTGAGCAATCTTTTGTGATTGGGATTTTGATCCTTAGGATGATGTTGTAATTGGTATTATGCCTTGTATTGGTGTTGGAAATATGTTATATTCCCTTGTCTTTCTATTTTGTTTATGAGAGATTGAAGTGGCTAACCTTGAGTGGTTGAAGGTGTATGCTATTTTCTTTGGTTTGGGTGTGCTTAGTGGTGTGGTGATCTTTCCATGGATGACTTCTAGGAGGAAGTCCATTCTGAGAGGGGAAGGATACAATTCATACCTTTGTTGACCCTTGTCATCATGTTTTATAGATGATCAATAATGCATTGATCATGTTATTGGACTTTAATGAGATATGATGTATTGAGTGTTTCTGCAATGTATTGTGTGATTCTTGTGATTATGTGTTGTTACATCAAATTTTTTGATGAGGTTTTTTAGCCATCGAGGTGTTCTGATGGTGTAGTTTGGATGATTTGTGTAGATGTTTTGTATGACCATTGAGGTGTTTGTAATGAGGCTATGTTATGGCATTGGATTTTTTACTATGCATTATGTGATGCCTATGTTGTGTCTTTGTATGCTAGATTATTACAGTGTTTCAGCTTCACTATTTTCATTTAAATGTTATGTTGGGTGGGTAGACCTAGTTCCTTTAGTATTATGCTTAAATATGATTAATTTCACCTTGGTTGTTTTGCCTAAATGGCTGATTTAATTTAAATATGCCTATTATATATTTATGATTTAAATGTAATTTTATCATTCACTTCGGCTACGGTTACATATTGGGTAGATGCGTGTAATGTTTGACTGAGTGTGTAAGAAAACTATAGATGTTTAACTAAATGTAGAGAATATTGGTTGACATGGGATGCTTGGCTATCTCACCTTTTTCTTTGTGTTGGACCAAAACATGTGAAAACCATATCCAAGTCATTACGATTCTAGATCCCCTTTTGTTAGACCCGTGAGTTTGTCTTCTTGGGTGATTTTAGTTATTGCTTATGTGACTACTTGATATGTGTTAAGGTTTATTAGCCTTTTGAAATAGTTGATTGTTGGAAATGGGAAAGTGGTCATTTATCACTTGTGCAATTGTGTGTTTTCTTGATATGTGTGAAATGATTATTAGTGCCTTAGAAATTGTTAAATTGTGTTATCTATTCCTAGTGTAGAGGAAAAGTATTTAATTGATTTATTTGAGTTGTGGAAATATTTAAATGTGAAAAGTTGTTTTTTATTGTTTTGTATGGGAAATAGATTAAATTATATTTTGTTGGAAGTATATTTTAATTAAGGATTATTGTCTTAAGTGTATTTGCTTAAGGAAACAAGGAAAGGTTAAGATAATTTTCCTATTAGAGATATATAAGGAAAAATGCTTGTTTTATTTTTATTATGCAATTGTGAGAAAACGGGAGAGGAAAAACAGAGAAAAACATTCTTTTTCAAAACCCTCCTTTGAAAAAAATGGATATTTGCTTGCTTGGGAATGACTTGGAGTTTTTTGAATTGGATTTATAATAGAAAGATAAGCATTTGGGAAGGGCTATTTAATCCATTGAGGCAAACTATATCTAGATTTAGTTTATATTTGAATTTCAAAATTGTAGGATTTCATTTTTAAAAACTTGATTTTCCTACCCAAACCTTGGCAATTTTTTTTGAAAATGAGATGTGAGTTGAAAAGTGTGTTGTTGGGTACAAAAAAGGAAGAAAAGGGTATGGTTACATTTTTAATTTTTGCATTTCTTGGAAATTGTGAAAAATGTGTGAATTCCTTTGTTTTACCCTATCAAATTGTGCCAAAAAATTTATGTGTTTTAGAAAGTTTGTTGTTGAACAAATTTGGGTCAAGAGGGTATTTTTATATTTTTGAATTTCTTTGTTTTTTTTAAAGTGAAATTTAGGGATGAATTTTGGGAAGGATGCTCCAAGATTTGTCAATGGCAAACCCTGGGTAAATGTGAAGATATTTCATTTTATTTTTACGAAATTTGGAAATTTTGAAAAGTGCATGATATGTGGAATAGTGGATTATCCAATAGGTTTTAATTTTTATGTACATTGGGAAGTGCATTTTTAGGAAAAAATTCTCTTTTTCAAGATTTTGGGTCCCTTGAAGAAGGTTAACCCTAAATTGTGTGGGATAGGGAAATATCCATAGGATGGCTGGGATGGCTAGTTTGCCAACTTGTTGCATGAGGTTGGATGCAATGAGTGTGTTGAAGAAGTTCCTCTTGAGCTTGTTTAAATGTGTGACTAAGAGTGATCGATGTTCATCTTGATTCTCATATGAGAGTGTTTGTGCACTGATTGACATGTGTGTCATATGTTTCCCTTATGTTGGTTGTAGTGTGAGTTGCCACATGTGTGTTATGTGCATTGATTGGAATGTGTGTCATATGTTACCTTACATGCTTGATTTGATGTGAGTTGCTGCATGTGTAAGGAAAGCACAGGTGTGGAATACAGCTTCCCTAATGTCAATTCAAAGGGAATAATGCATACAGGTAACGTTTAATTCAAATACACAGATGAGCACACCAGAAAATACAGAATAAACATGTAAGATAATAGAGAACAACACCAGATGTACGTGGGAAAACCCTTTTGGGTAAAAAACCCACCACCACAAGAGAGACAATCTTTATTTATAGTAAGCTTAAATGATTACAATAAAGATCTCAGCCTTCTCGCTCAAGTATCGATTCTCAAATCATACAAATAGTTCACTTTCACTGTACATCCACAAAATGAACAATATGATCGAATCTCATCATCAACTTCAATGACATCACCAGATCTGTATATATTTATAGTCTTCAAGAGCAAAACCATTTTTAGCTTCTGCCCTAACTGTTCGTTTCAACTGACCCAGCGTCGCTGCCTTCCAACAATCACAACTGTTCATATTCATGTGAGACCTTTAGTCCCACATTCACCAAGTCAAGATTGACATCCAGGTTTATATACCTGAACACACTGTATGACTATCGTCGGCAATTTTGTTGCCGACAATGCTAGTCTAAGCTTCATTGGGATAGCACAAACTATATACACCTAAAACTGGCTCGTGTCAAATTACGTAAATATTTTAATATTTATCTTAATTCCTATTTTATTCTATCAATTAAATAAATATTCTAAGTTTATTTAATTGGTTCATTATCCCATAATTAAATAAAATCAATTTATTTAATTAAATTCCCTAAATTCTTCTAATGGCTCACATAATTATATAATCCTACATTATTTAATTAATCCTAAATTCCTCTATCCTAAGTCCTAATTCCATAAATCCACCTCATCTTTCCACCTCACATTTTCCACCTCACCATGTTGCACATGTAATTAAATATTTTAAATATTTAATTAGCTAATATTCCCTCACCCACATGTCCTATTTATCCTCTAGTCAAAATTAGTTAACTCATCAATCAAATCAGTTAACTAATTAGTCAATTGAGTTCACTGGTCAATCTATTCTGTTGACTCCTCAATCAACCCAGTTAACTGATCAATCAATTCAGTCAACTCCATAATCAATTCACTTAACTGATTGGTCTATTCTGTTAACTCTTCAATCTATTTAGTTAACTCCCTTGTTGCATGATGGAGCTTGGACACTTGTCCTCTTTCTATTCACACACATTCCTCAACCATTCTCAACCATTGATCTTCTCTCTCACACTTTAGAGCAGGTGGAAACATCAACCCCTTGTCTAAACCAAGATCAAAGCACTCCCATCTGACCCCTGCATAACCTTTATCTTTTTAATGATCCTATACCTATACATGAGCAAGAGATCCAATTTCCAACCATGCATAACCTATATCTTTTCCATGATCAAGATACTACCTTTGATGAAGAAGCTATCCATGAGAAACTTGATCCTATGCATGAGCTAGAGATCCAATTTCAGCCCCTCCATAACCTATGTCTTTTCTATGATCAAGATATTATCGCTGATGAAGAACCTATACAAGAGAACATTAATCCCATCATGCTAAATCCTATCTATGATCAAGATCCCATCTATGATGAAGAGCCTATCTATGATCAAGTAGACCATGATGATCCTCTTAGCCCACTTTATGCATTCCATGGTCCTGAGCCTATAACCCCATCTAGTCCTACCCAAGATCCAGCAACTTCCACTTCCCTTGATGAGACACTTGCCTCCCAAGCAAGCGTAGAAGATCAAACCAGTAATACTCCTCCACCATTCGTTATCGACCATGCTCCAAATCTCCACCATATATTCTTGGTCTTACCGCCTTCATTCATGAGTGTTCCTCCTTAGAACACCAACAACCATTATCCTCTATCTCATCTTCTCCATCCAATAAGGAACTTGTGTCTAATGTTCCACCTACACATAATCCCTCTGTCCACCGCATACTCCAACATATGAACTATCAAGGTAAAGGCTTAGGCCTTCACAAACAAGGTATTTTGGAGCCCGTCCATGTCAATGTTCCTCCTCCTTCATATGGCCTTGGATACATACCCCAAGGTGAACAATCTTAAGATGTTGGTACTTCCTCCACTCCTTCAAAATCCCCCACTTTCCATCGCAAACCCTATCATATCCCCAAAACATATATCGCCATTCCACCTCCATCATCCTATAATCGTCAAAAGCATGTGACCATACAGCTTCCACCATCCAATCTACCTCCGCTACTTCCAACTCCTAATATCCCTCCATACATTTTACCACCACTTCTTCCAACACCTTATTCATCCATCTATGAATCTTCTGACAATCTTAATCATGGCCAACAAATGCATATGTTGTCTAAACAAAGAACGTCCTCCAACTCCACTTCCACCATCCCACAAGAATTCAACAATAAAAATATGGATGTCTCTACCTATAAAGTCAAAAATCCTAAGAGTCCTCATGACCTAGGATACAAAATCCAAGAATCAAAGAAACATCTTTCTCTAGAGCTACATGCACCCACACACTTATATGCCAAACTAAAAAAGGTGTGGGTCCACATCTAACAAATAATTACCTCTGAAGCTGCACAAAAGCTGCCTACACCCAAGCCCATACCTCCACAGGTACTATCTAAAAGCAAAATGGTTTGGGTACCTAAAAAAAAACCCTCAAGATACATGAGGCATCCACCTCTCAAGAATCTCAACCATCTACTTTCTCCCATTACATCCATAAGTCTAAAATTCTTCCATCCCACACGACGAACAAAAATAAGGACAATACTTAGTCTATGTGGATCCCTACATGCCTACATCATTCATCCACAAGAAAAAGTCTCCGTTGCTTCCTACACTACTTTCCCATCACCAGCTTCAATGTTTACCATGGTATGTGCAACCGTTGGTCATGATTCCCCTCCATTCCACAACATTTTCATATACCTCCATCTCCCCTTCCTTCCACTATTATCCTACATATCTTCCTCATCCTATTCCTATGGTCCATGCTTTTGCATAAGCCTTCCCTCCATATTCTGCATCATAATCCACTATCTACCTATGCCATATCACTTTCATGTGATCCCCTACTAACATCTGTGAGAACACTTGACATTGTCCATGCGACAACATCCATCTAGTGGGACTATCACCTTTCACAGAACTAGATCCCTGAGTCTCTCCCTTCCATATCCATGTTCTCCTACCCCAATGTTTCAAAAAAAAAGGAAAAAGAAAAAAAGTAAAGAAAAATCCCTTCATCCAATGGTGAAAACTTGGCAAACAGGCACCTTGGATAAGTACCATGATGAAAACCTGTCAAACAGGCATCATGTGTAAGTTGATCTTCTATGTCACCTACACTTGGGGGCACCTTGTATCATCATCATATCACTTTTCTCCTACCAGTTTCCTTTCATACCATTTCCTACCCTATCCTCTATCCATTACATACCTATATTGTCCAGTCTATCTATCCTAATTTTCCATTCCTCTACTTTCTTTGGTCTTGGTAAAGATTGGGGGCACAATGTTGACAAATGTTTTAGGTGTCTCTTGACATACCTTATCCCTCCATGCCATGCCAATCCTTCATTATCCTCTCATCCTCCTATTGTCATAAGCATTGTCATGAAAAATCCCAAGTCCTCTACCTACAATGGGGCATGTTATTCCTATGCGACATAGTCCTTAGAGATCACATCCTTGATTCCTTCTATCCACTATTGCCCATCCCCATACATACCTTTATCACCCATACATCTACCTATCCGTGGTGTTTCCTTGTCATCAGTGTTCTATGTTCCATATCTGACCCATATCTGTTCCATATCGTGCTCATCCGATCCGTATCATAGGTCCATCAGGGCTCTTCCTGAACTACGTTGCCTATGCATCGTCACGTAGGCAAGGCCATTATCAATGCACCCCAAGGCTCCACTTCCTGTCCATCCCATGTCTTGCCGTCTGTCCGTCTATCCGTCTGTGTCCGTACCCTTTCACCAGGCAAAACACGCACAGCAAAGCCCACTTCCAAACAAAAGTCTTGATGCAAGACATCAACCTAGCCAAAGCAAAGCAAGTACCTAAGCAAACCAATCCACATGATTCTATCTAAATTATGGCAAGAAAGATACATCTAATGCAAGAATGTTTTGTTTCGATTAGTTGCATCTTAAGTCTTGATTTTTGTTATTATGTCTTTCTATGCTACTCAAGGATGCCAAAAGCTAGAGATGCTATGATGGGGGCATAATCATTTTCTTTGTCTGCTATTTGTGGATTAATCTTTAGTAATGTGAAGCCTTGTCTAACGACATGATCGGCAAAAGATCATCGAGGACTTCAAAGGTCTAACATGAATGGGGGCAATCTTTGTTTGTTGATATGCAAGAAATACTCAGGTCATCGTGGTTCAATTATACCTCGATGCTTGTATTAACTTGCTAAATCAAAATCCATGTAAGCAATACTCAGGTCATCCTGGTTCAATTATACCTAGATGCTTGTATTTTCTTACAACATAATAAACGCCCAATGATGAAATAAGCACTTCAAAATACTTGCAATATCAAGATGGCAAAATCCATTTGCATTCCATATCCATACCCATACCATATCCAATTGTATTTCATATCCGTATCCATATCCCATTCAATAACGATTCTATGCAGAGTATCAAGGTTTACAAACAAAGCTTGTGAGTCATTCTTCTATCAATCAACTTTCTATCTATCCATATCTCTTGTCAACAGTTCTATCTATCAGTCCAAGCAATGATCCAAATGCAAGTCTATCCTTAATCCATACCGATCAAGTCAAGTCAATCTTGTCAAATGATCCAATCACAATCAGTGGTCTTGATCCTTGTCTGGTCATAAATCAACTCAATCAATTATAAATCAATTGTCTTATACAGGATGTTGCATTGTCGAAATCAGACCAATACACGCGTCTTACATGACATGTTTCATTTCCTGAAACCAGACATTATCCTTCATGTTTCTCTAGGGATATATCGTTCCCTACCATGACAACACTGTCGTATATCTTTATCAATTAATCAGTTGGTTTACAGCTTGACAAGGGCAATACCTTGTTTGTTCTTGTATCATTTGTGCATACTTTCTCTCTTGCTTGTGTGTGTTATCATTTTCTCTTGCATCGCGTATCATTCGGCTCTTTCTTCACCCATTTTCTTCAAACCTAACCTTCTTCATCGTGAGATTGTCCGTCTCATACCTTCTACCTTCTCCCTATCCAATCTCCCGAGGGGGCATCTTGTCGTCAAACTTGTACCAGGGGAAAATTGGGGCATGTATCATTGTCAAAACAATCTTTTTCTTTGAAACAACGTGATAAAACACATTGCTTCAAAGAGGGGCAAAATGTATGCACTTAAAATTGGCTCGTGTCAAATTAAGTAAATATTTTAATATTTATCTTAATTCTTATTTTCTTCTATCAATTAAATAAATATTTTAAGTTTATTTGATTGGTTCATTATCCCATAATTAAATAAAATCAATTTATTTAATTAAATTCCCTAAATTCTTCTAATGTCTCACATAATTAAATAATCCTACATTATTTAATTAATCCTAAATTCCTCTATCCTAAGTCCTAATTCCATAAATCCACCTCACTAATCCACCTCATCTTTCCACCTCACCATGTTGCACATGTAATTAAATATTTTAAATATTTAATTATCTAATATTCCCTCACCCACATGTCCTATTTATCCTCTAGTCAAAATTAGTTAACTCATCAATCAAATCAATTAACTAATTAGTTAATTGAGTTCACTGGTCAATCTATTATGTTGACTCCTCAATCAACCCAGTTAACTGATCAATCAATTCAGTCAACTCCCCAATCAATTCACTTAACTGATTGGTCTATTCTGTTAACTCTTCAATCTATTCAGTTAACTCCCCTATTGCATGATGGAGCTTGGACACTTGTCCTCTTTCTATTCGTGCACATTCCTCAACCATTCTCAACCATTGATCTCTTCTCTTCTGGGTCTATAAATGGAACCTTATTCTTCCATTTCTAAGATCTAAGCTTTAAGTAGAATTACTCTGTCGAATTACTAGCATGCCTTTAGCACCCCATTACTATCCATTTGCTTGAGATCACCCCATTGCTTTAAAGCTCATCTTCATAGCACTTCATATCACAACCATTCTATTCTTGTCATCTTCAACAAGCAAGGGAGTATACGTTTCTGAGGGCTTCATTACAATCAAGATCAAGAAAGATAGACGAACAATGGAAGCTGCAGGATAACAAGGTTCGTGAGGTTTGTGCTTTATTTATTCAATCTTGTTATTTGCATATTTCGTTGTGTTATTGGGTTTGATATGCTTATTTATTTCATCCAATTTTCCTGATAACACAAACCATCAGAGCTCACTCCATGAATCACATCGATAGTTCCTTTTCCCACCGACACCAACGCTTCGCCAACCCTTCATCGAAGTGACAGTTAACATCGGAAGAACTTCAAACCCTTAAATTGACAATGCTTCTCATGCCGATACTTCATCAGAATGGCTCATGCCGATGCCAACTCCCATCGGAGTTACCCAAACTGTCAGAGTGACATTTGCAAACCAAGCCGACAAAGATTGTTATGTCGATAGCTCATCATTCGTCGGTGTAACCTTGTAGATCAGCCAAAGACTCCTCACTCCCACCGATATAGGAAGTCAACCCGATAGCTCATTACCATCGGTGAGACCAAAGCGATCTGTGTAGCAATAACCAAGTTTGCCGATGCTCCAGTGTGGCCGATGACCAAGGAATGAATGAGGTTCCAAGTAGTAACTTGAGACATTAGGTCTCTTCAATCTCCCACTTGTCAAAGAGACTACTGCTACCTCTTAATCCTCATATGATTACTGAGAATTATGGGCCCGAAGACCCATTTCATCTGAACACCATTTGAACTTGGTCGTGCTCACTGGTTTAGTCAAGGCATCTGTAACATTTTCTAGCTTTACCCTTTTGTCTTCCACCATATCACGAACAAAGTGATATTGGACATTAATATGTTTTGTCCTAGCATGAAAAGTAGGATTTTTCACCAAACAGATAGCACTTTGACTGTCACAGTGAATTTGTATCTGCCCTGCATCAAAACTAACATCAGAACACAACCTCTTCAACCAAATAGCTTCTTGGCATGCACGAGTAGCTTCCATGTACTCTGCCTCTGTTGTGGATAAAGTGACTATAGCCTACCGCTTGCTCATCCAACTGATAGCACCACCATTTTACATGAATACATATCCACTGGTGGATCTTCTACTATCAATGTCCCCTACCCAATCAGAATCAACATATCCCTGAATGCTGATAGATTTCTGAGATCCAACCGAGTTTCCATTATAGCAAATAGCATAATCAGAAGTTCCCTTCAAATACCTCATGACTCTCTTCACAACATCCCAATGTGATTTGCCTAGATTTGCCATAAATCAGCTTAAAACTCCCACTGCCTAGGCAATGTTTGGTCTGGTATAGACCATTGCATACATTAAACTACCAACAACACTTGCATAAGGTACTTTTTTCATGTCATCGATTTCATTCGAAGATTCTGGACAATCTTCAATAGATAGTTTCATTCCCTGTAAAACTGGAACAACTAACTGTTTGCAATCAGACATATTAAATTTATTAAGAACATTGGTAATATACTTGCTCTGGCTGAGCCAAAGCTTTCTCTTAGATTTGTCCCTTTTGATTTCCATTCCCAGAATGTACTTCGTTGTCCCCAGATTCTTCATTTCAAATTTCAAGGACAACTAAGATTTTAAATCTGAGATCATTCCCTTACCATTACCAATGAATAACATGTCATCCACATATAGTGCAATTATAAGACTCTGATAACCATCAGTTTTATAATAGACACAATGATCAGATTTAGATCTCACATATCCCAAAGATAAAACATACGTATCAAATTTTTGATACCACATTCTGGGAGATTGTTTCAAGCCATAAAGAGACTTTTTAAGTTTACATACCAGATGTTCTTTACCTTTTACCACAAAATGCTCTGGTTGGGACATATAAATTTCTTCTTCAAGGTCCCCATGAAGAAATGTTGTCGTCACATCCATCTGCTCAATTTCAAAGTCATGCCCTGCTGCAAGTGACAACAAAAATCTAATGGATGTCAGCTTAGCTATAGGAGAAAAGATTTCTCCATAATCTATACCTTCCTTTTGGGAATACCCCTTAGTAACCAGTCTTGCCTTGTACTTTTCGATACTACCATCTGGATCATATTTCTTTTTAAATACCCACTTACAGCCCACAGGTTTTCTACCTTCAGGCAAGGGCACTAGATCCCAGGTTCCATTTTCTCCAACGATGACATTTCGTTATCCATGGCTTCCAACCAAGAATTTAAACCAGGTAAACTAATAGCTTCGTTCATAGTCCTAGGTTCATTAGTATCAGTAAGCAAAGCATAGGTACAACTTGAATCAAGTACTAAAAATCCATACCTATCTGGTTGTCTTTTTTCACGTGTAGACCGCCTCAATGGCTGAGGTGCAGGTTCAGGTTCTTGCTCTAGATCTGAATCTTTAGAGCTACTCAAACTCACTTCTGAATCATCTACACTTGGTGCTTGTTGTTACTCTTTTACAGGGGTCAGAGGAATATTAACAACACTCTTTTCTTTCTTATCTTATGTCTTCTCCGACTGAAGATCAATAACCAAAGGTTTCAGCTCTCTGAAAATTACATTCCTACTGTAAATTACTTTTTTAGTTTCAGGATTCCAAAGCTTGTACCCTTTAACACCGACTCCATAGCCAAGAAAGATACATTTGACTACCTTGTAATCTAACTTAGATCTTTTTACCTCAGGAATATGAGCATATACCTCATAGCCAAAGACTCGAATATGTCTTAGAGAGGGCTTCTTTCCAGACCATGCTTCCATAGGCGTCTTATTAACCAATGCCGAAGTATGAGAATGATTCAGCAAGTAACAAGTTGTAGCAACTGCCTCAGCCCAGAACCTTTGTTCAAGACCAGCATAACTCAACATACTTCTTGCTTTCTCCATCAATGATTGATTTAACCTTTCAGCAACTCTATTTTGCTGTGGAGTATAAGGTGTAGTCTTATGCCTTTTTATTCCATGATCAAGACAAAATTTATCAAAATCTGCATTGCAATATTCACCACCGTTATCCGTTCTCAAACATTTTATTTTTCTATCGGTCTGATTTTCCACAAGATTTTTAAAATCTTTAAACCGACTGAACACTTCTGATTTATTTTTCAAAAAATATATAAATGTCCTTGAATAATCATCAATAAATGATACGTAATATCTTGATTTAGACAAAGAAGGAACATCAACTGGACCAAAAACATCAGAATGTACATAGTCCAAAACACCAAAAGATTTATGAGAACTAGAGTAAAAAGAAACACGGTTCTGTTTTCCATATATGCAATGTTCGCATAAATCAAACTCCAGACTACAATCAATCAGCCCATCTACCAGGTTTTTGTTTTTCAAGGTTTTTAAGCCTTTTTCACCTATGTGACCAAGTCTATGATGCCAGAGCATTGTTTTCTCTATAGGAAGTTTAACTTCCATAGAATTTGCATCATGTGTTACAATAGTAGCTCTTTCAGATTTTATAGAGACATTATTATAGCACACTGGTTTAGCATCTAACCTATACAAAGTTCCAATGCGTTCACCTTTTGCAAGTACAATAGAACCTCTAGTCATCTTACAACCACCATTCACAAAAGTAACTTGCACTCTAACATCATTAAGCTTACTAACAAAAAGTAAATTTCGAGCCAAACCTGGTATGTGTAGTACTCCATTCATTCCCTTTATTCTGCCATCCGAGAACTAGATTCTGACTCTTCCTCGGCCAACAATTTCTAGTGTTGAATCACTTGCCAGGAACACCTTCCCACTAGCATACGGTTTATACTTAGTGAACCATTCTCTGTGAGAAGTCATATGAAAAGATGCTCCTGAATCCACCAGCCATACATCTTCAGATGCAGGCAGTTCCAAGGCAGCAATGAAGGCATCAACATCACTCTGAGAAGAATCAGTGTCAGAGAAGTTCTTCTTCTTCTTTTTCTCCTCTTTGCAGTCTTTTCTGATGTGTCCTTTCTGCCCACAATTCCAGCACTTTACCTTGGACTTTTTGCCAGGAGATTTTGATCTCCCCTCTGATTTGGACTTAGACTTCTTGTCTTTCTTCTTGTCTCTTTCCTTTGATCTACCTCGAACGGACAGGGCCTCTTTGGCCATCTTAGAAGATTTCCTCTGCATCTCTTCAGATAACAATGAGGCAACAACTTCTTCAGTTTTAAACGTGGTTGTTGTACTTCCAATAGCCATCACAAGATGATCCCATGAGTTAGGTAAGGAACACAACAGAAGCATACAGTGGTCCTCCTCTTCTATTTATACACCTACATATGTCAACTGTGCAACAATCATATTAAATGAGTTTAGATGGTCTACTACATATGCTCCTTCATCCATCTTTAGAGAGTACAACTTCTTTCTGAGGAAAAGTTTATTCACCGAGGACTTGCCCTGATAAATATCTCCCAACTTCTTCCACAAATTGTTTGCAATCTTCTCTTCATGGACATTCAATAGAACAAAATCTGCTAAACTTAATCTTATCAGTCCTCTGGCTTTCCTATATGCCAAGTCCCAGTCTTCTTGCTTCATGCCTGAAGGTTTAGTTCCAAACACAGCAACCCAAAGATCTCTATTGACCAGCAAATCTTCAACCTTAAGTTTCCACAACTCAAAGTTTGTGCCATTGAACTTTTCAATATCTATTTTCCTGATGTACTAGCCATCTAATTTAACAAAATAGACCTCTACAGAACTCCCACTTCACAGAACTAACACAAAAAACCCAACCTACCAAGAAGGATAACACAAATGGCCAGGCTCTGATACCACTTGTAAGGAAAGCACAGGTGTGGAATACAGCTTCCCTAATGTTAATTCAAAGGGGATAATGCAGACAGGTAGCATTTAATTCAAATACACAGATGAGCACACCAGAAAATACCGAATAAACATGTAAGATAACATAGAACAACACCAGATGTACGTGGGAAAACCCTTTTGGGTAAAAAAACCCACCACCACAAGAGAGACAATCTTTATTTACAATAAGCTTAAATGATTACAATAAAGATCTCAGCCTTCTCGCTTAGGGATCGATTCTCAAATCATACAAATAGTTCACTTTCACTATACATCCACAAAATGAACAATATGATCGAATCTCATCATCAACTTCAATGACATCACCAGATCTATATATATTTATAGTCTTCAAGAGCAAAACCATTTTTAGCTTTTGCCTTAACTGTTCGTTTCAACTGACCCAGTGTCGCTGCCTTCCAACTGTCGCAACTGTTCATATTCATGTGAGACCTTTAGTCCCACATTCACCAGGTTGAGATTGACATCCAGGTTTATATACCCGAACACATTGTATGACTATTGTCGGTAATTTTGTTGCTGACGATGCTAGTCTAAGCTTCATCGGGATAGCACAAACCATCAGAGCTCACTCCACGAATCACACTGATAGTTCCTTGTCCCACCAATGCCAACGCTTCGCCAACCCTTCATCGGAGTGACAGTTAACATCGGAAGAACTTCCAAACCTTAAATCAACAATGCTTCTCATGCCGATACTTCATCGGAATGGCTCATGCCGATGCCAACTCCCATCGAAGTTACCCAAACTGTCGGAGCGACATTTGCAAACCAAGCCGACAAAGATTCTTATGTCGATAGCTCATCCTTCGTCGGTGTAACCTTGCAGATTGGCCAAAGACTCCTCACTCCCGCCGATACAGGAAGTCAACCCAATAGCTCACTACCATCGGTGAGACCAAAGCGATCGGTGTAGCATTAAACAAGTCTGCCGATGCTCCAGTGTGGCCAATGACTAAGGAATGAATGAGGTTCCAAGTAGTAACTTGAGACATTAGGTCTCTTCAACATGTTTGTGTTGTGTGCATTAAATGGCATGAGTGTAGCCATGTATTCCTCATATTTGTGTGGGATGACTTTGATAGTGATATTGCCATGATCTTATTCTCCGTAGCTTGGGGTTGCCTAGAGTGGAATAAACATCTATTGGGCTTAATGATCGTAATACGGTAGGGTGGTGGGTAAAATTTCCCCATTGGTCCTTTAGGAAGATCTCTTGGGAGATGGAAGAGTTCCTTGTGCATTATTTCATATTGTGATCTCATGTTGTATTTCATGATTATTGGAGCACCTTGGAGGTGACTTATGATTGATGTATATTTATTCTTTGTATCATTTTATTATTGGAGTGTGATACTTCTATGTTTGGGAAATATTCTCTATCATGTTATTATTTTATATGATCATTTGGTTGGAAAACAAACCTTGTTTTGGAAGGAAATTGTCATGTTGAGAAAGCTATCTTATTGTTGAAAATGATTAAGTGGCATGTTGGAGCAATCTTTTATATATGATTTTATTGATCTATGTTATTCTTATGAGTTGGTTTGTATTGTGCCCACATTATGGTTGAGTTTCCCATAATTGTATTTGTCTTGTCTCAAAATTGGTGTTGAATGAGCATGGCATTCCGTATGGCATTTCTCATATTTGGCATGTATGTTGTATATATTGGAAGATATATATTATTCTTTATTTGAATTGTTATCATGTTCTTAAGTTAGTTAGAATGTTGGATTAATGGTTAGTGAGTATGATGCAATGTGATTGGTTTCATTTTGGATGCTTTTCCTTGCGAGGTTTCATGTTTGATCATCCCTTTGGCTTGTTGGCCACTTGTCGATGTTTCTTGGTTTTTTGGACATTTGTTGACTTGGGTGGTTCTTGTCATGTAGAGAAGTATGTGTCTTTGTTTCCACCTTCTCTCTTATACCTTTGTGTGTCACCTTGGTGGTTTTTAGTGCTTGAGTGTGTAATTGTGACATGTGAGTGTTACAATTACATTGCAAAAAATTTGGTTTTCTTGGTTGTGTTCGTTAATGTCCTAGTGTAAAGTTGGGGCATTACACTTACCTTTTTTATTTTGTGTTTGTGTTTCCTTTATCTTTTCCTTCACCCTTCACCTTTAGTTATCCTTTACTTTATCCTTTTCATTTTGTTCTCGTACCCCTAGTATCTTATAGTTCATGTCCCATAACTATTTTTCCATCATTAAGCTACCAACCCTTATCTTTCTAGGAATATTCCTTGTCATAGCCCACACCTAAATCCTACTATGGCTATTGTTCCTCACCCATCCACTTCTTCTAAAGAGAACATAGCCTTCTTTATCACAACCAATAACTTTGATTAGGAAGCCCAACTTGACCTTCAATAAAGAATGAAGATCATTTCTCAATTACAATAAGTGAAGAATGTTGCCAATCCTAATCTAACTCCTATTCCATCTAACCTGCTTGACTCCCTAGGTAATCTCAACCTTAACAATCCTCATAGGCTTGAGATAATATAAAACATTATGCACACATTGCATGTTCATGCCACTTCTTCCCATATCTTTTATCCTACTGAGACTTCTCAAGATGCCTCTACCTCCATTATTTCTTCTACACCTACTTGGACTATTACCTTTCCTACTCCACCTACACCTCTACAACCTTCAATCAACCCCACTTATACTATTTTTCCTCCTCTCTCATAACCCTTAATTCAAGCCTCTACTCAAGTGCCCATTTCTACTTCTATCCCTTTTCCCTTCTTTTGCTTCTCACACCTTAGTCCCCTCCACCTTAATCTTTACCTTTTGCCCCTCCACCTACCTCTAATTTAGCTCTAATCTTATCCATATACCTTCTTATACTAATGTTTTCATGACCATTATCACCCCTTTTCCTACTACCACCATGATTACTTCCACTTCTATCCCTCCAACCTCTTATGATACTCACCATATTTACCAACCTCCACCATCTTATTAAATGACTAGATACCACATACTTACTCTATGACCATTCCTCCTACTCCATATTTTCCTCCTTTCTCATTTTCTCTTCAATAAGCCTCTTACTATTCACCTCATTCTTCTTACCCACCAACATTTGACCCCATCATGCCCCATGTGTTACATCACTTCCAATAAATACAAAATAAATTAATTCTTTACTTACTAGTTCTTGTGAGGTAACCTTGGATATCTACCACAACCCCTCGTCATATGATATTCTATCTCACCTCTTCCCACCAAATTTTAAATCCTATCCTTCCTCTCTATGATGGAAAAGGACATTGTATTACACATGTGCACACATTATATTCCTTTTATCTTGACTATGTCTATGATGACTGCATCCTTTGCAAACTTTCCCTTGAACACTCCAGGTAAATGCCCTTAAGTGGCTTTATTCCTTACCACATGGTTCCTTGCAAACCTTTAAAATGATTTCAAGGCCTTCATCAACCACTTACAAATCTAAACAAACCTTGAAGTCAATTTCACCCACCTCATCACTAGATAAGGGTCCAATAAGAAAAAGTGAGTGGTTTTGTCCTTTATTTTTAGTCTATCTTAGCCAAAATTTACTACCATTTACTTGACATTGAAATCCAATGCATCGTCATGGATAACCTCATTCCTTCCTAGAAAACATCATGTTCCAAAAGTACAACACCTTTTCTAACCTATGTGTTACCTTAAGAGATTATGAGACCAAAATGGACAATGTTAGCAAAGTTTCTTTAGGAACACCTACTTCTAACCCTTCCACTTCTTCTCAAAAGTATAATAAACCATACAAGAAGCCATTCAATAGCAACAACAATAAAGAAGCATTCAACATGGCTGCACCCATTAACCCCCCTTCTACCAAATCTCTATCTATTCTTCCATCTCCTACCATTCCTTCTACTAGCACCATTTCCATTCATCCTCAACCTTTCAAATAATTCACTTGACTTTCCAACTCATATCAATCTATCATGAGCCAAGTTTTTTTATCAATTTTCTCACACTTCCTCTTATTCAGATCCTATTAACACTTCTCTTTGATTACCTAAAAACTATGACATGAATGCCTTTTTCTAATACCATAGGCTCTTGGGGCATGACATAAAAAGATGCATGGGCCTTAAACATAAAATCAAAGATCTAATTGACAACAACCTTATTCGAATATATGGTTTAAATGAAAAACAACCCTTCTGTAGTTCATCTTTATAGGAGAAGTCATAATCGGTTGTGAGAGTCTTGGAAATAATTTTCTTAGGTTAATCAACTGATTTTACCATTGTTTCTAACATCTTAAAAATTTAATCAGTTAATCTAAAATGTGTTTGAAAATGCTTAATAAACCTAATTCAACATTTTCCATGGGTAAATTGACTAAATTTGCAAGCTCTAGGAGTTAAAACCTTCAAAGTGAGTATTATATTATTTTCTCGTAGTTCAAACTTTGGGCCTAAATCGCAAGTTGCAATTTAGGTTTTGGGCCCAATGTGCAATTGGAAATAGGTTTGCAAGTTGTAAACATGGTGTGGTTTCTAGTTGGAGTTTATAGTTGGTTGCAAATTGCAAAAAGTTTTAGGTTTCCAAACTGGAACCACACTTCGAACACTGGTTGCAATTTGCAAAAAACTATAAATTACAAACAAAGTGTGAATACCAATAAGAGTTTATATGCAATATGCTTTATGTATGTTTTTGTAAACTACAAAAACTTTTGGGATTCAATTTTGCAATCAAAGTTTAGACTTTGAGCGTAATTTGAAACATTTTACAAGCCACAAACTATAAAGATTTTGGGTTTCTGAATCTGGGTTTAGATAAAAACCTTCAAATTTTCACCAACCCCTTCCCACACACAATCAATCTAATATTTTTGATCTTATGCCTACTTCCTCTGATGAAGTACCACCTCCTTCTGATGAATTCCCATTATCTTCACATAAGAACATGATTACTTTCCATGACATGATTGGTATGGTTGACATATAACCTATTGATGAAGACACTACTTCTTCATCTTCTTCCTTAAATGATCTTCTCATCATAGTCTCAACCATAAAGATTCTTGATAACAATTACCATGATCCATTATACATCAGTGACCCTATTAACCATGACCATTGTGAAGAGAATATTGTTAAACCTTCCTATCCTTTTACATTATAATTAAATAGTATCTTCTTAACATCCATAGCTAACAAGAATCCTATGATACATTTGGGGTGGCTTTGAAGTGTTACAACATAATTTATATCAATACTCTTAGTTATATTATCTTAAACATTGAGATTGGTCCAAAATTGACTTCTATTCTTGCTGATGTTATTCCTCTTTTTTATCACTTCCACTTTCTTCTTGGCTAGTCTTGGTTACAAAAATACCAAGTTGTTCCCTCCATCCTTCATCAATATCTTAAGTTCATCCATGATGATTCTATGGACCATTTGTGCTAATACCAAATTCACTATGGACCATTTCATTTGAAAGCCAAGAGCCACCCCACATCAATGTACCAAGGGTTCATGTTCTCCTTAGTTAACCCCTTGTTTTATTGGCTTTACAACCTTAGGTGAAAATTTAGCAAACATGAACCATGCATGCATCCTAGATGAGTGTGATGCATATTAAGTTCCTTTTAGTGCTCCAAACAAAGTGTTCCTAGAACGATTTTCCTCTTCAATGCATAGGATTTGCAAATGATAATTTGATTATTCTTAGTTGTGAATAATGAACATTGAACCTATTTAAATATCAAGACATAGTCCTTAATTGCACAAACATGTACCAAGCTAGCTCATAAAGACTAGTGAAATAGGTGAGAGTTGACAAAAATTTGAATTATGGCCCATTAATTTCATGTGGTGCAAGATCGCTTTCCACATGAGATACGATTGACCAAGGACAAGGAAGTGCAATTATTAAAGTGGGTGATGAATTTGTGGGTGCAAGTGTATTAGTTTGTGTAATAAATGGGACGTAGTAGAAAATATTTAAGAATAGATGCAAATGGAAATAAGTTAGGGTGAAATGTATAGAAATATATATAAATGAGGATGAGAAAAGAATTGAAGAATAAATCTAACTTTACATAAAAATATTCTATCTTTCACTGCATAATTATATCAAAACACTCCATCAAAATAAAGCCAAAACTAAATAAAAATTAACATTAATATACAAATTTCACCCTTTCAAAAAAATTCCATAGAATTCCTTGTGCAACTTGGAAGAAGAATTATCTTTTATTTAATGATTTTTTTTTAACCAAGTTCAATGTCAAACCAAGAATAAGACCCCTTCAAACTAACACCATCTTGTGTCCCTCTAGTTTGATAGCATAACACATCCTAAAAGAAAGAAATATCAAAGTGTAAAGTAAAATGTACGTTATCTCCACTCATATTTTTGAAAAGTGAGGGCATGGAAGCCATATGCCCCTCTGCACAAAGTCTGGTTGAATTCAAAATGAAGGCACTCCCTAGGAATAGGATTAGGAATGTCATCCATTTTAAAGCTTAGATATTTTTTCCTTTTTAAACTTTTACTTGACGGTGAAGGCCCCTCAAGAGGTTTTTTTTTTTACTTTTTCTTCACGATGAAGCTCATCAATCGAAAGCAAAAAATGTACGTAACAATCTCTCAATATTCTCTTATACGTAACGTGGTACTTTTTAGCATTTTCTAGTAGTAGCGTTCCATTTAGACGATAAAAGTGTAAAGATTTTGTTAAAAATCAAGATAAATTTAAAATTATAAAAATAATAGATAATCCTTTTTTTCTAATCGTAGGAAATAAATAAATATATATTAATATAAAAATATTAAAAAATTTAAATATCTTAAAATATTGAACACATTTCAATAGTCGATATTTTTAATTTGAAAGGTCAAGTGGATATTTTTTTAAAAAATAATTAAAATATTTTTATTTTCAATATTTTTAATGTTGAAAGTTCAATTCAGGAAGTTTTTAGGGGCATTTTTTAAGTTAAATAAATTGTGAGTTATATTGTGCAAATAGATGAATGTGATTTTTTTGGAAGATAAATATTTTGAAATATTTATAGGAGTTTAATTATATGGATTATTATTAATTTATTTAAGTGCAGTGTTTAAGATTGAGGAATATCAATTCCTTCAAATTTATTTGGAACACTATTTCAACTTCATTTCAACTTCAGTCTTTATGATATGACAAATCTATATCATCCAACTTTTTGGACACACTAAAAATTACTTAAACATAATAAGATGTGATTGCTTCTGGATATTAACTGTGTGGTGCTTTTTTTACATAATGTTTCCAATCATACTCCATGATCCATCCTCAGATGAAGAGAGCAAAAGAGGAGAATGAAAAATTATAGAGTATGATATGAAACGTTGATGTAAAAAAAGCACCACACAATTAATATCCATAAGCAATCACATCTTATTATTATAGACTCTGGGAATTTGATGTCTCTAACTACTTAAAAATATTAATTTGTTCCATTATATATTAAAAATGTTATTTCAACTTCATCATTTATGATATGAAATATATATACTCAAGAAATCTATATCATCCAACTTCACCAACAGACCAAAGACTACTTAAACATATAATTTTTTTCAATTATATATAAAAAAGCTATTTCAAGCTCATTCTTTATGACATGAAAAATATATATTCAACAAATCTATATCATCCAACCTCAACAACATATAATTTGTTTTTTAATTATTTATTAAAAAAATTAAAAATTTAATACGATGCTTATCAGATTTGTTGGCTGTATCCTATCCCCAAGAAATAGGAAAATTTGACTCCATATTTACTAAGCGAGTAATGCTACTATAAGAGATACGTACCTAATTCCAACGACAAGGACTCGAGAAACTTGTTTAACACACGAGATTTTCTCTCTTTTCACAGGTTACAACCACCCCATCAATGAGATCCAACGAAGGCTTGGAAGACAAGCACTCCCAGTCAATTCTACTCAACTTCCAATTTAACATTTGAATTTATCTCTAAACCAACAAGAAGTTTTTCTCCCCAAGTTGTGATCTCCTAGCTCCAGAACACTTTTTGATTCCTGCAACATTTGACCTTGTGGAGTGGATGGAATAACAGGTTCTTAGTAGTAGGAAACATTGGTTTTGAGAACAGTGCAAATTTGCCATGTTTTATGTACTTGCCTGCCACTGACATTGGGTTTATTTCACACTCTTCCAATCTAACGTCAAATTCTTTCTTGTTGGGTTTTTCTTAAATCTTACTCATTCTTCCCAATTTTTTAAGGCTTCGGGTTCCTATCAAATGGGATGAATGTTTACTTCGTTTTCTGTAATGGGTTGCCTTGAATTCTTTTGATGGAATATTATTCAATCTTTTATTTGTGAAAGCCAGTCTATTCTGTAACCACTGGGGAGCTGGGGATTGCTGTTGCTTGCAGTATACATTATATTACAGGATAGTAGATTGTGTTGTTGTTAGGCCTGTCCAACTGGGTGGCCCACAGAGAGCTCCATTCCATCTCCCACCAGGCTTATTCTAAGTCTAAGGCTGCTCAAATGAGGTAAAAGAGAGGAAGGGGTCCTATTATCATTGCACTAAACTGCAAGGTGTTTTTCTTCTCCAGGAATCCAAAAGGTCATCATTTTCTGCTTCTTCGCTACAGGGATTCCTGGCAACTGGAGAAGAATGTAACAATTGGATTTTTCCAGGCTTTCAGAGTTTATCCTCAAAAAGAGTAGTTGATGTCTGCTAAATTTGGGAATTCATTGCTTCCAGGCTGCCCAAGTAGTCCATGTATCTGACTGGTGAGTACGCGTGCCCAAAATGCAAGTTATTTGGAATTGTAATGCTCCACACAAAAAGATTTTCCCTTTTGCTCCCTCCTCTTCCATATTAGGATTAATGCTAGGACCTTGCCTTTAAGTATGTATTGGAAGTGTTCTTCAGGAGCCCTGCTTGCAGACATGAAATTCACAATTGATCTAGTACCACCCTTTTGTATCATCAAACCCAAACCGATTAATACAGCATCAGCAGTATTTAATTGTAGATTTAAGGTAACGCCTACCGTACATCTCTATATTTTGCCAATTCCCATGCCATTACTTTATCAATACCATGAATACCAGCAATGCCATCTCCTACTTGGAGCATGGTGTCAATGTTTTTTAAAAACTTTATTATATTGTTCACTCTGCTTATACATCACATTACTAATTTGGGTACATGCTAGGTCATACGTTTGTCTAAAGCACGTATGCTAATCCCTTTTTGACGTCTGTCTGATCTCTGTAGCTAATCCATTTTCAGGGCAGATCATTCTTTCCAAAATAAATGGAATTTAACATTGAATTCCCGAAAAGGTGTTATTCATTGCAGCTTCCCACGAATTTAAATTTAAAGCTATTCTATATAATGTTCCCTGAAACTAAATAACAAATGTTTACAAAGAGAGTTTTAGGGAAAAGAATAACCACCCAAAACAACAATGCAGTTTTGTAAAAACAAGTTAATTTTTATTTTTTTGTGGGATATTTGTAAGGTTTATGGGATTGGCATTCAAAGATTGTGAAATTCTTATTATATAGGTGCTACTTGTATAGTTTGGTGCACAGCAGATGTAAGCTAGGGTAGTAGGGATTTTGGCATATTAACCTTTGCAATTTTTGCTGTATCTTTTATTTCATAGCAGTCGGCTTCTTTTCTTTGTTTGGTTTTGTAAGAGTGTACACCTAGACTGAAAAATATCTGTTCTCTTTATTTATTTGCTTTCAGTGGACTTTGAAAATGGCATCTGAAGGGTTCTTGAGTGCTGAATTATCTAAGAAGACATTCATATTTGGGCTGAAATTATGGGTCTTGATTGGCATAGCTGTTGGAGCATTCATTGTCTTAATTCTCTTTATGTTGTCAATATGGCTCACTTCGCGGCGAAAATCAAGGAGAATGCTGGAAAAAATACCTGTGACCCAGATCCCATCAGTTTCAAAGGAGATCAAGGAAGTCAAGGTTGATAGGAAATGGGCTAACAATTTTCCCATGGCAGATGGTCTTCTCCTTACTATTCAGGGAAAGACTCGTGACAAAGATTCAGATAAGGCTTTGATGCGTGCAAGGGTAAAGAGTCCTAACACAGAGAAGATTAGTCCAGGGGGTTCCATGATTGAACAAAAGGGCGGAATCCCACAGTCAGGCGATGAGGGGAGCTCAGGGACACATTCTATTTATAGAGATTCTTCATCTTATGCAATGAGTACATCCTCACTAATGAGTGGCATGCCTGAAGTTTCACATCTTGGATGGGGTAATTGGTTCACTCTAAGGGATCTTGAGATTGCTACAGATTACTTTGCAAAGGAAAATATATTGGGTGAAGGCGGGTATGGAATTGTTTACAAGGGTCAACTTCCAAATGGAACCACAGTTGCAGTTAAGAACCTTTTTAACAATTTGTAAGTTCAATCATCTTTGAATAATGTACTTAGTGATTGCATTCTTCCTTTTTCTGAATCCTTCTTGTTATGAAGCACCAGTCAGCACGCTATTTTTTAAGGTTTATTGCCAAGTCTCTTGAATTTCTCTGATGCAATATAGAGGCCAAGCCGAGAAAGAGTTCAGGGTGGAAGTAGAAGCCATTGGTCGTGTGCGACATAAAAATCTTGTCAGACTGCTTGGATATTGTGTAGAAGGAACTCACAGGTATGGACTAAACACCTAAAACTTTCTATGGCACAATTTCTTTTTTCTTTATGGGAATTAAAATATGGTAAGCAACAAAATTTATAAAATGTCAATGCACCCTTTCGAAAACTTCTGTTTGCATGATTTGCACTACTTACTTTTGTAAACATCAATGCCTGTAGGATCTTGGTATATGAGTATGTTGATAATGGCAATTTGGAGCAATGGCTTCATGGAACTATGAGGCAACAAGGCATTCTGACTTGGGAGGCACGCATGAAGATTATCTTCGGAACTGCAAAAGCGTCTGTATCTTGACAATTTTTGTTACATAGATGTTCTCCGGCTCACTAAAACATTGTTATTTTATTGAAAACTGTAGTGTTGCAGAGTCTTTTGGATTTGATTTAATTTGATGCTGTTTTTAGTATTTTTTATCTTCAAAACATTTCTCTGTAACTGAAAACTTTTGACCAGCCGTCTTTGTAATTTACATTTAACTTACAAAATTTACAGGTTGGCATATTTGCACGAGGCACTGGAGCCAAAGGTTGTTCACAGGGACATTAAATCAAGCAACATCTTAATAGATCATGATTTCAATGCCAAGGTGTCTGATTTTGGATTGGCAAAGCTTCTTGGGTCAGGAAAGAGCCATGTTACCACAAGAGTAATGGGCACATTTGGGTAAATTATCTCCTTCCATATGCTTCCATTGCTATGCTTTCAAATAGTAGCATTTCATTTGCAGGCTATTTCATTGGCCATTACCCATGAATAAGGTGATCTCTGATATTCCAGGAATTTAATGAACACTAAAACTATATATCTGCATATGTTCAAAGATACAAACATGCCTCTTGACCCTTATCTTGTATATCTTGTTGCCACTATGTTGAAGAGGTGGTGTGATACTTTCATTTTGCATTGGTTTGCAGTTCAAGAAGTGGTCTCAGTTACCATAATTCAAAACAAATAAAATTTGCCATAGATATTAGATCATGTCATCATCCTTCTTGTTTGCTGTAGGAAAAAGTGTTTGCTCACTTTAGCTGGCAATATTTCTCCTTAAAAGTCACAGGGAACTTGTATAACCAGTCTAGATGGGATACCTATTGTTGGATGACTTACCGTCCAGACAGGCTCTTCATACGTAGGCTAATTAAAGCATATAAAATGAAGGCCAATATTCACAATCATAATTATCTAAAGAATAAGTGAAAGACTTAGATTCTTGTAGTTCTTTTTATTATTGGTATGCTTTAGATGTATATTGTAAACTATCTTACAAAACTGCCCAAACTGCTACCATGTTGTCAAATCCACATGTAAATGTATAGTTCTCACCTGACCCTCCCACTAAGTGTGTATCAACAACAAAATTACATTTTTTTCTAGATAAACCAGTACTCATATTTTTTGTCATTGATCTGTTATTATGGTTGGGTTTGAGATCAGATCAAGGTCAAATTCTTCTAATTTTTCGAAGATTGTGATCCCCTTTTGGTAGATAATTCCATTGTCTCTTCCGTCACTACAGAGCCTCTCACTTTATTGGTTCTCTTTGCTAGCTTGTCTCCAGATGCCATTGGAGTCATCATAGGTTTGCCATCAAGAATTTTAATGTTATGTATTTCATCATCTCCATTGTACAATATTTTCCATTTCTTTTGTTTGGGATCATATGAGCCCACAATGCTTTTATGGAACTGTTTAAACATGTGGTCACAAACCTAGATCCTCTAGGCAACCAAATTCTCACCTTCACCATTTCTTTTAACTGTAGCAGAAGGCTTTCCCAATCCTGAAATATTCGTCTTCGTCACAAAAACTTCTTCGATTTCTCTTGAAACTGTCAGCACCCTACCTTAAATTTTTAATAGAAGATTCTGGATCTGAGAGAGCCTTCACCATTTCTTTTAGCTGTAGCAGGAAGCTTTTCCAAACCTGAAATTTTCTTCTTTATCACAAAGATGTCTTCGATTTGTCTTGGAACTGTCACCACCCTAGCTCAAGTTTTTATTACAAGACTCTGGATCTGTAAGAACCTTAAACATCTTTTTAAGCCAATGGTCATCTTCTTGAATACATTGGGATCAGAAGCATAAATTTCTTTCAAATCCTAATAATTTTTAGGTGAAATTTTCTCTGCTGTCTTTGGTCTGTGCTAATTCATTACATCCAAGTTCCTCTTGAAGCACTTCAACAAATTTGTTGTTGAGCCTTTGGCTTGATTCCAATTGTTTATTTGTGTTTGGATCCTCTTTTTTACCTTCTGCACCCCCAATGCCCTTTCTGTTGCTTTTATTGTCGAAACCTCACAACTTGGGATCCTCTTTTTTACCTGATCTATTACCAGCACTTCTTGGATGCCCTCATTTAGCTCACATTGAATCTATTCCATTGTCACCACATTTTTGCAAGCTTTGCTTTGTGCTTGGGGAGGCCAAATCTACTCTTTCCTCTCTTGATCTAGCTGGGTAAGTCAGTAATTGTTTGATCTAGGTGGGGTAGCCAAATTGTCTGCTGCTTTTCTGGACTCTGCCAGAGATTTCAAGCCCTATGTCTGTTGCTGCAATTGTAATTATGATTAATGTGAATCTCTTTGTGGCATGACTTTTTCAACCTCTGAACTTGACTCCAATACCTGTAGATCTTTATGGTTCTTTAGGTTTATGACACACCTTATGTCTTTGCTCCCTGCTCACAATCACTTTTTCTGAGACTGGATCAAATTGCTGTATCTGTTTTCTACTTGATTGAAAGTACAAATAAAGATTATCTTCATACTTGTAACTTTTTGCATCTAATTTTTCCTTGTCCCTGCTGCAATAAGAATGTAAGAAAAATACCAATACAATACACTCTTAAAATATTTAATGGAGGGTTTCATAACTGACCATATCTCTTTTGTTGTTTTTCCTGTAACTGCTGATGTAGGCACTCTATTAAAAATATAGACTGCTGTTGCTATAGTTTCTGCCCAAAGAGTAAAAAGATTTGGACATCTTACTGATAGCAAGTTTGCTCTTTGCATATTCCAATAATGTCCTATTCTTTGTTTTGGATATCCTGGACGTGTACTTTCCCCCAGATTTGGTCAAAAAAGAGGAGCAGGGGAGGAGGAGTTACATCCTGTCCTCTCTTTTCAAAAATGTTGCAAATGTGTACTTTGCCTGGGATGCATCAACCAAAGCTTTTTTGGTACCATGCATTATGACATTTTCTTATACACTTTTAATTAGTAAATAACACTCTACTAAATTCAATTTTCAGCCCTAGATCAACAATTCTGCTATGCAAAACGTTGTTCATCTTTTACAAAGACCAATCTGTAGTTTAACCACTATGATACCCAGTCTAGCTACCTCAAACTGCTTCTATGCCCTAAAACCATAATTTTTTCCATAGTGTTGATTTGTTATATGTTCTAAGACACACCCTGAATGGTGGACACGTGTGGCATTAGTGTCCAAAATCAATCCACTAAAGGAGGTGCATCTACCTTTAACATTATATCTTCTTCACCCAAAATTGTGTCTGCCTGTGCACACATCTTCTTGTTTTTTATTTTTCTTTAATTCCTCATTTTTGAATTCTTGTTAGAAGAACTTAATACAATGGTAGGGCCTATAATGGTAGTAGAAATTTTTTCCCTTGTTGGATGCAGATGCCAAACTACTTTGTTTCTCCTTGTTTTAGGATTACCTGATGCAAGCTTGTTTTCCATTTTGCTTTCCTAGAATCAAAGCCTCCTTCAATAGATTCTACATCAACCTCTTTATCCTTCCTCCTTGTCTCTTCCTTTACAAATGTGGAATTCATTGAATCAAGTTGTAACTTAATCCTATCAGCCCAGTTAGCCAGAGCAATCCCTGAAGTGTTAAATGAATTTGACAAATTAGCCGATAATGTCAACATACTAATTTTAAGACTTTATCTGATATAATATCGCCAACATCTGCTAACTTATTAGAGCTCTAAATTAGTTTATATGGGAATTAATACTTTCCTTCTGACATAAATAACCTGCAAAACTTTGTCTTAAAAAATCAATTGGAGGTTGTATTCTATCCCTTTCATCTTTTCCTATGCTACATTAGAGAACTTTACATGTAACACTTACAAGCACCTGAAGATCCTTTAGACTTGACATAATGGCGGCAAGGGATTTTAAAACCATCTAAGCCTATTTCAAGGGTGCATTAGGATCTAATGGTATGGGACATGATGCATCTACAAATATCCATAAATTTGTTTCCAGAAGGATGATTTTCATTTTATGATTCTATATATAAAACTTTAAAATCCTTTCCCACTAAAATTCTTCTTGACATGATCTGAATAGCATCACTATCTTTATTTTTGAGTACTTAACAAAGGTTTATCAACCTCCTATGTATGGTTCTATTTTCTTGTCACTCTGTTCTGCTGGTTGTGATTTCCCTTTCCTGAAGTTAAATCACAAATTAAGAATCTGTTTGAATCTGTCAAACTGCTGAAATGAATATTAAAAGGAGTAGGAAGAACGAGAAAGAAAAGACAACTTCTTCTCCCGAGTCAGGTTGCACCTTTCTTGACATCCAAATCTCTATCCTTCAAGTGAATTACTTCATCAGGGGCAGTGCTCTTTCCTCAATGTTTATTTACCAACTTAGGGGTGTTGATGTCTTTTTGCACACAATGTGTTATAATGCCATGTCATAATCTTATTGGTCTGCAATTAGAATGCTGCAATATTAAATGAAGAGTAACATAAATAAATAAGACCATTATAGAGAAAACTAGAAAACTCAATTCTTTTCATTGTTATGCTTGAGATTTACAAACTGAGTTATCTTATAAAACTGTTCGAACTCCATACAGAACTGCTTTAGCTACTTCCATATTGGCAGACCTACATGGATGCCTACAGATAGTTGTATGTTAATCATCTTACATTAAATATCATTTACTCATATATACTATATAGTATAAGCCTTAGGCTTTTGCTTGAACATGTTGATCTCTTTTCTTCAGTTTGCTTCTGAAAGGCAACTAGATAAATTATCAGGGAATAAAAGCGTAGGCTTGAAATTAAATATTAGGAAGGTGCACACCGTTTTGTAACATTTTTGCCATGAAGATGGTTAGTACAAGCTTCAACCAAAATAACAACAATAATAACTTGTAAACTGGATCTACTGTCTTAGCAAGTGTTGCCTCTTTTACCCAGAGTTGCCAGATATTATTCTCCTCTGTCTTGATACACATATCCACATATCAGATACTGGATACAGATACAGTTCTCCAGATACGGCATTGATATTGTATCCAGATGTATCCATATACAAGCTTATAATTGGTCCATATACAATACGTCTGGATACAACATAACATTGTCTGGTGTCTTATCCAGTTTAGGGTTTATGAAAAAACGTAAAAAAATTGTTAGCAGTTAACACACACACGTACCACCAGACACAAACATGATATAAAAAATAAATATTATAAACGAAAATATAGAAACCAATATATATAGGTAAAGGTATGTTCTATAATTGTAGACATATAAATAATTGAATATATGTATGATTTTATAATTTCCATATCTAGCCATATCTGTATTAGGGGATCTTCAAAACTTGGCATATCCATATTTGATACTGTATTTGTTTGCATGCAACTCTGCTTTTACCACATCTTGGCTGTGCTTCTCTATGGATCACTTATCAATGTCGTCATTTAATATTTTTAACATTTTATAAAAAAGCCTAAATTTTCTTTCCTCAGAGTTGCTTAAAGCAAATTACTCTTTTGGAGGAAATGAACATAGGCCTCTTAAGGCTGGTCTTATGACTAAAATACCAATTCTCTTGGCAAGAGGCATCTATGGTTGTTGTTTTGCATGCTTGTGTCTTGGAAACATTTCTTTTGTTTCCATTCGTTTTAAACCTAAATATCAGATTCAATACTATTACCTTCCTACATTGAAATTCAGGTACCTAGATTGCAGTATTTGATGTTGTCATGCAAGTCTTATCATTAGTAAATTTTTGCTTTTTGGATTGAATCATAGGCATCTTGAAACTCTGTCAAACAAACATATCTGCCAAACAACTTTCTGGGTTTGTTTGAGGTACCAAGTTATGCTTTTGGTTGTATGATGGTAGGCTCTATAGAAATGTGAAAGATAACCTTAGTTCTTATATAGTTTCATTGTTATTTTCAGCTATGTTGCCCCAGAATATGCAAATTCAGGGTTGTTAAATGAAAGAAGTGATGTATACAGCTTTGGTGTCCTCCTCCTCGAGGCTATTACTGGAAGAGATCCAGTGGACTATGGTAGACCTGCAGGAGAGGTAGGTGTCTTGATTTGTATTATGCCTGTTTATATTTGTTGTTTAATTTTTTCTTTGTGGCTAAGAAGCTGTGAAGGGAGAGGCAATTATCATTTTTGATGGACTAATTACATGGGCTTATGCTGCAGGTTAACCTCGTCGATTGGTTAAAGATGATGGTAGGAAGTAGACGTGCTGAAGAAGTTTTAGATCCAAGTTTAGAAGTAAGACCATCCACAAGAGCTCTCAAGAAGGCCCTTTTGGTTGCATTAAGGTGTGTTGATCCAGAGTCCCACAGGAGACCTAAGATGGGCCAGGTCGTGCATATGCATGAGACAGATGAATTTTTATTGCGAGAGGTATTGTTTGATTGAAAAGCTAGCATATTTATTAATCAAAATAAAGATAGATACAGATTATCAATTTATCACAGAAAAAATATATGAATTGTTACCTGCAAAAGATATTTTTTAGATCACTATGGTTTCTCTTTTATTGTAGCATTGAGATGACAAAGAAGTTTGTGTTTTGTTATTCAGCAGCATAATTCAATTTTATGAAAATGTATTCACAGGATCGAAGAAACAGAATCAATCAGGCCAAAGGCATAGAGGCTGGTAACCAAAATGGTACAATCCGTCAAGTTTCAAAAGAGGGTACTTCTTCCAAAGCTGGAGGATCAAAAAGACAACCGATGATTAGATAGAGGGAGAAGATGCAAAGAAAATGGTTTGAAGATGTGAGTGATTTGAGGCATGATATTAGCCTTGGTTTTGAGGATTTGATCCATCTGTCTGAATTCTCGAGTCACTAGAAATCTTTAAGAAACAAGAAGGATTTCAGGATTAAAATTCTTTGTTATATCCACCGCATGAGGACCATCCAAGTTCTGTTGAATTGCTATTGGAGAAGATGATTTTTCTCTCTAATATTGAAAGTTTATTATATTAAAGAAGGCTGCATGATACTGTATGGCCAGAAAGTTGTGTTGATGTGAAAGGAATGGGAAAGGTAATGTTATTATTGTCCATGTGATTTAGGTGAAAGGTCAGTGGGCTGAGATGTAAGAGAGCGTTTTGCTTTCTTAGGATGATTGGTTCAACTGAGCACACACCATTGTAAAGTTCTAGGATTTTTTTCAAGATTTCTGAAGTATTGGGAACTTTTTGAGATTTCTGAAAGGCTTGAGCATTCTATCAATCAATTGTAGAAGATATATTCAAGGTTTGTTCTTACTTCTTTAATAATTGTTTAAAAGCAGCTACATCCTTGTTTGTATTGTCTATGATGAGTTCTGAAGAAGTCACAGAACGCATGTTTAGTGCAGAAACATCTTTGAGCTTCTCTGCTCTTGAAGACAATAGATCCAGAGATTTTAGTCATGCTCTTCTATTATCTTAATGTTTGTCTGAAGAATAGAATGACACAAAATTTTTGCCTCGTCACTTAACTACTTCATAGATGATAGTGAACATTCTTCAGATGCTTTAGGATTGTTTTTCCTTTCTTTACAGTAGTTTGCTGGGTCATAGGTCATTTTACAGCATTTGACTCATAAAGGAGAACAGACTTGGTAAATTTTATTTGCTAACCATAAAAATTTTTGAATTCTCCTGTCACAATCAACTAATTTGCATACGTTACACGAGAATAGTTTGCCATAAATCTCCTCCATGGAATACTGGGTTTTCAGTTCCCTTAAATGTAGAGTAATTAATGGTCTATGAGTAATGTATATTAGAAGTTGCACAGTATATGTGTGCAACAGATCTGCCCATAGGCTATTTGCAGGGGAGGAAAAGTAGTATTTAAACATAGCCAAGCAGTATTTATACCAATGTTACTAAAACATTGAAGAGAAAACAGAGTACTAAAATAGTGCATTGAGAACACAAGAAATGTAAAATGATTTGCCAAATAGCTTTGTATTGAAATGTGAATAAATTAAGTTGCTTTATTTTTATGGACTCAATTCTCCTAGAAGAGTTGCAGCAATTTTTTTGATTTATTTAAATTACATATGTACATGGAATGATTTATAGCAAGTAATTAGTAAGGAGTTGTTTAATTTTATCACTGGATTGACTTAAAATATAACAAAACACGTGTGTTATTTGAAGCTCATTTTGATATTAATTAGTTTGTAGTAGCATCAAAACATAGTAAAGAAACTACTATATCTGATGTAATAAATTTCCTAGGTTCACCAACTATCATTAATTAATCTAAAATGATAGATATGTCTACTAACTCTATGCAAAAACTATTTTCTCATTTTTCTCATTTCGATGTTATTACAAATAAAAGTGAAATTTTAACTAACATGCACTAAATAATTCAAGGTGTGAATGTAAGGAAGGAAAAAAGGAAATTGTAATCAAATATAATTTCACAATCAAAAGATTCAAAGTCAAATCAAATTAATAGATTAACTACTTGACTAATTACATCTAAATTATGATGCCAACATGTTTGGAGGGGGTAAACCTGTAATTAAACCCTGAACCATACAATCCAAATTCAATTCTAAATAGGCATGTGAGGAAAGACTCTTCAATGAGAAATGAAGCTTATGGAAACCAATATTGGAGATGGAGGCCAAGGCTAAATATTGCCATGTAGTTGTAATAAACATTGGGCCAAAAGAATTGAATACATTATTGTCCACCAACATGAAAATGTCGATGAGTAAAGATGATTGGTGACCTTGTGAGGTGGTTTTCGGAAGTCTATTGGTCTGGTTCTAATGTCTCTTCTAAAGCTTGCTTGCAAACACCCCCATTAAATTAGTTGACTTGATGAAGTGTAGGCCCTCTGTGGACTATAAATGGAATCAATGTAGATCAAGCTCATTCCATTCTACCATGTTGCAAGCTCCACCCTGACCACATAAGCCATATGAATTCCAACTAGGTGGGTCTCTTCCTTGACATAGTGGCAAGACAGGCTAGTGCTACTTGGTTTATCATATTCAAACAGAACTGGAAGTATTTGAAATAGGACCATACACTTTATGTTAGTTTTTAGGCCACATGACAATCTATCTCTAATAGTCTCTCAAATTCAGTAGATGAACCAACATCAATAAACTAAACTAATCTTCTTTCCAGATGCATTTGGAGTTTTACGAGCATCAAAGAGGTGGTGACATAAGCAATTGCATAGTTGCAAAAATCTCTCACCATGGACCAAATAGATTTTTTCCCTTTGCAACTCAAAAGGAGTGTTGATTCCATGTGTTTCCCTAAATAGGAGTGAGTTAGGATACTTCGACAGCGTAAAGTACTAGAGGAATAAATAGCAGATGTTTCTCTAGCAATCTTTCAACATAATCATTGGCAATGGTAGGGGTTTCCACTTCAATGATAATATTGATTGCCCTATTTGCAAAGATTATTTAAAAATTCCAATAAAACTTGAATTAAAAAATATTAATTGTCGATCGTTTATTGCTTTAAAATAAATTATTGAAAGTAAAATTCCTAATCCAAAACTTATGTGATTGTCATACCAAAATAATCTATCTCTAATGGTCTCTCAAATTCAGTAGATGAACCAACATCAATAAACTAAAATCATATTTTATCAACAATCTTCTTTCTAGATACAATTAGAGTTTTACGGGCATCAAAGAGATGGAGACATAAGCAATTGAGTAGTTGCAATCTCTCAGCATGGGCCAAATAGAATTTTTCCTTTGCAACTGAAAACGAGTGTTGATTCCATGTGTTTCCCTAAATAGGAGTGAGTTAGGACACTTCGACGAAATAAAGTACTAGAGGAATAAATAACAAATGTTTCTCTAGCAATCTTTTAACATAATCATTGGCAACGGTAGGGGTTTCTACCCTCCAGAGTTCAATGATATTGATTGCCTATTTGCAACTTAGATTATTTAAAAATTCCAATAAAACTTGAATTAAAAATATTAATCTATGTGTAGGGAACTAAATTGTTGATGGTTTATTGCTTTAAAATAGATTACTGAAAGTAAAATTCTTAATCCAAAACTTATGTGATTGTCAAGGATTGATCCAGGGAGAGTAAGAGAAATAGACGTCATTCTTCAACCTAAAATAGTTAAAGTAGTGCAGTCCAAGTCTTTGGACAAATTAATTTTGTTAGGAGGTTTGTGTTAGAAACAAGATCGACTAATGCATTGCTGATTACAAATTGGAGTAATTTGATTATGAACAAAGTAGTTGTACATATAGGGTAGAGAGGTTGAGTCGACTTCAACACTCAACTAGAGGTGGAAGAAAGAGTGTCGACAAGTGGCTTGGAGAGTTGTAATGGACTCTCCAAGTAGACACCTAACCACCTAAGATGGTTTAAAATCATGTGGGGAATATACACATAACTACTTATTTAAATTTAATAAATAATAGTGTTAATATTCCTACACTAACACCCCCTTAAGCACAACTTAGGTGGGCACAATAAAGATGGGTCCCGACTACTAGGCTTGATCAGCTACCCATGTATAAATGTATCTCTCATAAAGTGGAGAAAGAAAATCTTGTGGGAAAAAAATTTCCTCCAAAAAGAGAGAAAACAAGAAAGTGTTCTAGACACGACTCGATGAAAGTGTACTTGACACAACACAACTGAAAGTGATAGTCTTGCAATACTTGCAAGATGCATGTGTGGAATGTCGATTGCATGCCATATGGCTACAATTCAAATCCAATGTGAAGTCCGGCTTTGAAGATTATGTGGAAGCCTTCTATGAAGCAACTCTAAAATCTATAGAAGCAAAGAAACTGATATCAATCTTTTGTTGTGATGAATCTCTAGAAGTCCTCAAGGAATCAACTTTGGATGCACATGTAGTATTAGGTGATAGTGATGTTATAGTGGAAGTGTACTTGACGTATCTCTGTGGAAGTGCTCTTGGCACAACTCTGAAATGCTCTTGACACAACTCTATGAACCCCCCCATAATTCAATATTTTTATCCCAATATTAGTTATCAACTTTGGATGCACATGTAGCATTAGGTGATAGTGATGCTATAGTGGAAGTGTACTTGACATATCTCTGTGGAAGTGCTCTTGGCACAACTCTGAAATGCTCTTGACACAACTCTATGAAACCCCCCATAATTCAATATTTTTATCCCAATATTAGTTTGTTGTTTGAGAAACTTCCCTATGACTCAATATTTTAATCCCTCCCTAAATTTGACACTTGATAATGATAGTGCGTTAAACAAGGCTAATTGGAATGAAAAATGACACTTTATAATGATAGTATGAAATTGCTTCCAATAGATTAGTTTCAAAAAATTATTCACTTTTTTAAAAAATGGCCCACTCAATTTTGTGTTGCCAATCAAAAGATACAATTGTTTTTCGAGTTATTTTACTTGATTTACAACGAGGGAAAATTTTTTGAGAAAAATGGGACAATTCTCAAATTGTCTCGACGTAGCTTTGTCGGTGCCTGAACCAACTTGACATTGACTATAAATATACTAAATTTCACCTCCGTGGGCGAAAGTTATGGCAAAATGAAAAAAAAAACCCTTCTTTGCACACACAATGCAAAACTAGGGTCTTTCGATGCAAATTTTTTTAGAAAATGCAACTTTTGGAATGATTGCTTTAGAATGAAATGTCAATTTTTGTGGTTTGTTGACCACTAATTAGGTGATAGGCTTTTATATGTGAGCATTATAGTGCTCAGAATTGTCTCATGCCGTAAAAAAAAACACCAAAAAATTTTCTTTAACTCGTCGGTTTTTCCTATCGGCATATTCCTTGAACTTCCCCTATAGGTGCATGTGCTAGTTGTTACATTTACATATGATACTAGCAATTACCTTTGGTTTGGGCAGTTTGTTAACTAACTTCTAAGAGTTAGCATGTTTGGGCGCACTAGAACTCCTCCTCGGGTTACAAGCAATAGAAACTCAAGTGGTTGTTTAATAAACAATCTAATGCGCATAAGCAATGTAACAAACCAGGTTAGAAACAACTGAACAAGGAGCTGTTAAACCATCGGTCTGGTCAAAAGGGAGTTTGTTACAAGGAAGAATTCAAAAACCATGACTTAGTCAACATTTAAAACATTAACAAACTACCATGACCATAGGAAGTGAGCATGTTAGAACTAGAATTCAAATACAACCATAAACTGTCTCTAGCAGATCAAGCCACATCCAAGAAAGCTCAATCACTTGTAAACACCAACCACATTTGAAGCGCCTGCCCATTTTCCTGATCCTTATCTCATTCACTTGCATTTATCCCCATAGAGTACAATCTTTCATTGAGAACGGTAGTCTTGAAATCACAATACTTTATCAATGCATGATGAATGCTTGAGCCGTCTTATGCACAAGAGAATGCACCTTCAAGATTAGATCACTATATTGCTTACAAGCCAAGTTTACCAAATGCAAACTGGATGTCTGCCACACTACTATACCGTGGCTTGTAAGGACTAGAGATAGTTGATGATCTTGCTGCTATTCGCTGGGAAAGGTGGATTTCACAACAAAGATTATCCTATTCAACAGGAAAGAGTGTGGGCCAGGGATCTCTCGCAAAGAGGCAAAATTCCCTGCGAGTTGCCATCTCTTCTACGCCTCCTTATACAGCTTGTGCAGCTCGCAGATCGACTGAGAGAACATGTTTTAACAAAATCGGCCCTCTGTCCCTCTCAAAACTTTGCCAGAAACACTAACACCGCTTGATGCCATGAGAACCACAAAAATGATGGCTACAACAGTGTGGTTAATGAGTCCTCTGCTGCAGTAGAAATCTTCAACCATCAAGCTCAAATCAATCCAAACGATGACACAAATGCCCGAAAGCCAAAAATCGACCGCTAGATTGAAAAAAATGTGCCCAAAATCACTTCATAGCTTGCAAAATGTTTATTTGCAAAAAAAAAAATTGCATTTTCAACAAAGAATCTATGAACAAAAACTTGCAAAATGTCAAATTTCTAAAAACATTTTGCATTTTTTACAAAGAATTCCGTCAAATAGGAGATTTTTGCCTCCAAATGAACCAACAAGCAATTAGAGTAGCTCTGATACCATGTTAGAAACAAGATCGACTAACGCATTGCTGATTACAAATTGGAGTAATATGATTATGAACAAGGTAGTTGGACATATAAAGAAGAGAGGTTGAGTCGATTTCAACACTCAACTAGAGGTGGAAGAAAGAGTGTCGACAAGTGGTTTGGAGAGTTGTAATGGACTCTCCAAGTAGACACCTAGCCACCTAAGGTGGCTTAAAGCCATGTGGAGAATATACACATAATTGTTTAATTAAATAACAAGTAATAGTGTTAATATTCCTACACTAATAGTTTGTTCCTAACTTCACTGAAAAGACAAAAAACTATTTCCAAGGTACTCAAGAATGTGCAATCGGTTGGCTAGGATAACGAGTCAACTGATTCCTTCATGGATATCGAATATGCACTTAAGAAGGCACTAGTATTGGATAGTCCTAATTATTCCAAGCCTTTTTAACTATTTTCTTTTACTTCTTTCTACACCATTATTGTAGTGTTGCTTTAAAAAATGTTGATGGATATGAGCAACCTATTGCCTTCTTCAACAAATGGTTGCAAAATGCTTAGTTGAACTATTCCATCATGGAAAAGCATGCTTACGCTCTTGTCAAGGTTGTCAAGAATTTTAGGCCTTACCTTGTGGGAGCAAAAATCATTGCATATGTGCCTCATATAACTGTGAGAGACATATTTTCTTAGCAAGAAGTTTGAGGAAAGAGGTGTAGATGGATCAATAAGATTTAGGAATATAATATGGAGGTGCAAACTACAAATCTAGTTAGAGGTCAAGGCCTTTCCAAGTTAATGGTAGATACAAACTTGGATGCAACTCAGGTAACTTCTAGTCCAACACTTCCTCCTTGCTCTTTGAATGATGATCCTTGGTATAAAGATATAGTTTTTATTTGGAAAATTTGAGTTTCCCTCCAAGATTAATGATCATTAAAGGAGAACCTTGAAGTTGGTAGCCCAGAAGTATGTGCTACTAAAGGCCAACTTATATGGAGAAACCTTGATAGATTGCTTCTCAAATGTTTAGGTCATGAGCAATCTGTTAAGGTCATGAATGAATGTCATCAAGGACTTTGCAGGGGGGCATTTCATATCAAAGACTATTGCCCACAAGGTATTAAGAGCAAGATAAGTTAGTGGCCTACATTGTTTAAGGATGTGGCTAAATTTGTTAGAAAGTGTGATCCTTGCTAGAGGTTTGCAGGTAAGATGAAGTTTGTAGACCAAATTTCTTTGCTTATTTGATTGATATCCTCTTGATCTAGATTGATTAGCCATATGTCCCATTCTATTGCATGCAAAGCATCTACCATTGAATGAATTGTTTATTTGCATATTTCTGCATTCATGAGATTTGTGACCATACTTTTTGTAATTAAAACATTATTTGGAGAAGGATGGATTATTCTGATTCATTCTCTTTCTGCACTGAGTTGCTTTGTGACTGAAATTATTGCAATTGAAGCAGTATCCATTGAAGGATGTATATCTTTGAGCATTTGGTTGCCTTACCGGAGGTCTTCTAGGCTTGTTTCTTTCATTTCCTGATCCAAAGTTCTTCTGATCGGATTTAGAGCTTTCACCTTTCTCATATCCCAAACCACGCTTATCATCTACCCTCTTTTGGCTTTCAAGAAGAACTTCAAGTTGGGCTGAGCTTATCTTGAATTTTTCTTTGTATTCATTTGTAGTTTGAAGATCTTGTTTAAGAGTGTCTATCTGATTCTCAAGTTGTTCTTCATTGTCTCTAGCTTCTTCAAGATCAGATTCAAAATGCCAGATTATTCTGTCCATTTTGTGGCAATGCTCTGTTTTCTCCTTGAGAGATTGTTTTAGATTATCTTCAATCTTTCTTTTTTCTTCAATTTCTTGGGTGAATCTCATAACCCCTGATTCCATTTCATGTCTTACCATAATGACTTATTTTGACAGCTTCTCACATAGCTTATTTTTCTCATTCAGATCTTCATTAGTATCATTGACTTCACTCTGATTGGCTAATTTTTGAAGTAGTTCCTTTCTCTTTTTTACAAAGATACTAAGTTTTTTATTTTAGCTCATTTATGAAATCATCAGCTTGTTTGAGTCTTTCTCTCAAATTATTGACTTCAGAGTGGGATTGTTCAAGATCATCTAGGGCAGACTAAAGTTGTTCCTTCATACCATATGCATCCATTGAGATTCCCAAATCTTCCTCAAGCTGTTAGGCTTTGTTCAGAGGAACCTTGCTCTGATACCAATTGTTGAAAACAAGGCACATAACTGAGAGGGAGGGTGAATCAATTATCTCAAAATTTCCTTAATTTTCTTTTCTTTTGTTATCTCAATATTCATTGTTATATCAAAACATGAAAGCATATGCAATCATAAGAACAAAAATAAAATTAACACACATAACACAAGGATTTTTTACGTGGAAACCCTATTAAGGGAAAAACCACTAGGTGACTAACCCAAGATTGTATTCTCTATTAAAAGAATAAAGGAGTACAAAATGGCACTTGCCAATTAGGGCTCACTACCTAAGCACACTGCTCACAAGAGGCACACTGCCTACAAGAGACTCATTGTCTACAGAACTTACAGAAGATAATCAAGTGTTTGAACTGATGAGAAGCATCTACAAATGCAAAAGTTTAGTTCTGGTTAGGCACAATATACTGATTTGATGCAGTTCATTCTTCCTCTATTTAATGTTGTTATTCAGTCACAGACCGGACTTGAATTGTTGTTCTCGCAGTTATCCCTGCTTTTCTTCGCACCTTCTTTTTTTTACATCTTCAACACACACTTACATGCTGGAATCCATCTGGTATATATATCTGCATCAAGGATTTTTATCAACTTTCTAGTTGGCAACAAGAACACTCAAGATGTTTGCAAGTTATTGATTTGTCGGCTGAATCCATGCGTATCAAAAACTTAAGCATAGAAGTCATTAATCATGTTGGCCAACAATGTATAATCCCACAAATTGCTTGATCAAGACCTTTTACACATCCAGATTGAAGTCTGATACTCTGCCAGTCAGTTCTTCCTCTGTCCGCTCTGCCTGAGTGGAACCCAACACTTAGATGCTCATATCTTTTTCATGCTTTATCACCGAAGGCTAAATCTCTGGAATGCAGTAGTCATGATACCCCTCTTGATTTTTCCAAGTCCGCAACTTACTAAGTTACACCATCTGAGAAATCTGGACCTGATTGTTGGACCTTGTTACATACTCTGTTCATGTTCACTGGACCAAAATAATCTTCAATCTAACTTCCGGTATAGGCATACTATGTAATGCGGATGTGTGGGATAGACTTTGTTGCCATCAATGGCAACACTTATGAAGCCACACAGTGTCTCTTGCCAACAGATATCACTTCTCCTCACTTCCACATGGCTATAAACACCTCTTATGCATAGTGATAGAATTCACTATAAATCTCCAAATTGAGTTACCTTTCAATGAAAGTGAGACTCCTTAAAGATATGAGAAGGGATGGCAAAATTCTGAAGCATATAAGCCACACCTATTCAAAAAAACCATTTGTAAACAATCAATAATCTAATAGTTTATTAGATTATTAATTATGAAATGTTATATGTTTATAAAGCATATAATAAGCATAAATTTTTATAACCTTATATTAGAATAATATATAAATATTATAAATACCGTATGACCCCTAATAACATTATGTTCTAACACTCCCCCTTAATGTTAATAGGGGGCATGACCTATCAATTTTTATAAAATAAAAAATGAAGTACCCTGGTAATGTAGGTCTTCTTTGACAATGATAAACAAGGACAAAAATATATACCAAAATAAAGATCATGTATTCCAAACTACATGAAAGTCATCTTGTCATAGTTTATAATAATATTTAAAAAATGATGCTTTTAATGAGGCCTTATAAAGTTTTTTGTTGGAGCCTAAGACTCCTCAAACTAGCCTCCCCTAGGTTCATTACATAGTACCCATAAGTCTTATATAACACAATACTTTTACAAGTGGAATAATTACGAAGAGAAGAATTGCAATATTCCCAAAGGACTTACATATAATTCCTATAGGTCTTATTTATGCATGTTAGGTCTTATATCCAAAGTTTAGCCATATATAATGCATAGAGGTCTTATTTGTGCCTTTTAGGTCTTACATCTACAGGTGTCATTGTCATGCACACTCCCCTCAATGGTAACTCCTTAAGACCTTCATCACTGATTTGAATTTAAAGAATTTGGTACTGCACAAACGTTTGGTGATATACTGCATATAGGATTCCTTTTATGATTACTAAGAGCCTAGCCTAGTTCCTCTTGATCATAGTATATTTGTCACTTAATAATTAGTCTAATAGAATTGGAGAGTAATTTTATGATAGAAAAATTTCCCTTGAATTAAGTTCCCTATGAACTTCAATGTGCTTTATTTCTCAAAATAGGAGTCTTTGGTAAGAGTAAATAGCTTTGGATATCATATAATAAAGTGAGACTTTTACTAGTATCGAGATAAAACCCTTCCACTAATCTCCTAAGCCACATTGATTCTTTTGTAGCTACTTTTGTAGTCAGCCTTTGATTAAAAGGCTATGGAAGGTATTCATTTAACTATTACTCCATCCATGTGATAGAACTTGCATCATATTTTGAAGACATATCCTAAGGCAAATTTTTTATTAATAGGATCACTAGTAAAGTCAATAACACAATAATTTAATAAAGTTGATTCTTGGTTTAAGAATAATAAAGACCATAATTAATTATAGCTTTAATATACATTTGTCATTTTCCAATGATCATACAATATTCCACAAAAATCTAGATGTAATACCTACTGTACAAGTAATATCTAGTCTAAATATGGTAAGGCAAATAAACTTATTACAAGGTAAGTTTGATCTTTTTATATGATAGATTTATGATTTAATTACATACTAGCCTTAATAGGTATAACAACTTGTTATTAGTTTAATCATATTACATTTCTTAAGTGCATACTTGTTTTGAGACACCTACAATTGATCCTAGAATATAGTCTATTCGAATGATGAAATAGACCTACATTTGTTATTTCTAATTATTGATTCAATAATAAGTAAGTCAACTCCATATGATATAGCTATAATGACGTGACAATACCTACAATGAAAATGATTTGATGATCAATAGCTAGAAGATCATACGAGATTTTCATAAAATAAGTATGTATAGTTTGCCATGTTGCTTTAAGGAAAAAATAGTCATCCTACTAAACATATAGTAATGGGTTAGCTATTCTTTCCAGGTTTGCTCTTCGGATAGTTTCTTAAGGTGACAACCACCCATTATAAGTAGGTTCTTTATCCCCAAGAAATTTAGAGGATTATGTTAATACAATGTAGCATTTCAATATTACAACTACTAGTTTTTGACATTAGCAAATGATATTTCAGTGTCTATTTATTAAAACTTTAATGGACCATGGAATTCGAATCCATTATTCCAAATAAATGCATTAAAAAATTTAATTATAATTGTATCTTATCTAGAAGTAATGACTTTGATTTCTAAACATGTTGCTTAATGTACTTATGTACTATGTATGATGTAAATTTTTTAATGTTGTAATTCCTAATATAGCTTTCATCATGTTTCATGGACATGACCAACATCACAATGTTTATTAGATTTAGTAGAAATAAATGCACCAAGCTTATCTTTCCTTTTGCCCTTGGTTTTTAATTTACCTTGTCATCCTTGTGATTTTGCGAAAAGAAATAAAACTATTTTCTTTTCTTTTTTTTGTAGTATTGCCCCTCAATGGACCTCTCTTCTCCAAGACATACAGGATAAATTTTCTTCTTGATTATGTTAGTTGTAATATAACAATCTTCAAATAAATAATATCAAATGTTATCAATCCCCTAGCCACACAAACTCATCCAAGGTTCTTATCAAATCATTTCACATACAAGGTAATTATTTAAAATTGGAGCCTTTACACATGACGATATCTTATATGCATGATAATGCAAATTATATGACATCTCTTACTTTAAAGGCGACTTTAAAGGTGATGGCTCTCTTTAGCATCCAACAAAACATCCTCTATGGTTATAATAAAAATAGCAATAAAGTTATGTTTAGAGAGTTTTATTAATACACAAAGGTCATAAAAATGCTAAATGCATGCTAAATCAACTATTTGGTGGGTATGAAGTATATAATAAATTTTTGTCTTTTATGATCACAAAGTCTAGCACTGGACAATCATATTCTCAAGGTTACAACTTAATTTTTGAAACTGACTCTTCATTTGGAGTGGCATGGTTCCATTTTGGACTAAATCAGCATGGTCACTGCGCTTGTCTATTAGAACTAGGACTACTAGGGATCTTTACTGTTCACATTACTCATATTATACTCAACCATGTCTGAAAATTTGTTTATCTCATAAATGCTCATTTGATTTAAAGCCACCTTATCATTGTATATGAAAGTGGGATGAATTGTGTAGGCCTAAACATCACATTTTGTGGTGTAATTCAGCTAAGGAGAGATGAGTGTAACAATCATTTGTTTTCCATTAAGTCATAAAGTGCACATAGTTCTAACTTATCTAACTTATGTCTACACAACAATATCTCAAAAACAATAGTATCAGTCTTATCAATAAAGCTTTAAAAAAAATTCCTCAAACTTGCTCAAATTGAATAAAGACAAGCATGTATAAGAGCACAAGGAATTAAGGCGCCTAAGTTGATAGGAACCTAAAGAAAAGTTTTTGGTTCTGATTCATATGGTAAATGCTCTTAACCTTTGATTATTGAGCTTAGAGTGTGCCAAAACTAGATATGGTGCGCACAGGTATATACTTGTCAAACTGATCCTTTATAGTGACTAGCACAGATAATTCAAACTTCTTTCCTCAATAGAGGATCTTGTGTGCCCAAGAATTGCATGTGTGAGAAGTAGAGTTTCTCCTTCCTAGTTTGATTAATACACCATATGTATTAAGGTAATAATTTCCAAGGAAATTCAAACGGAAAGAAGTTTTAAGTTTTCAATGGGAGTGCCACAACACAATTCTAAATATATTTTCTCGTATATTGAGTATATTAAGCATTCATGTTTAAAAATAGTATTGAAATGGTTTGCATTTGAGTTCACATGCCGCACCAGGACCAAACATGAGTCTTCAACGGAGTGCATAGACTTTATGGTACAAATAATGGCGCAAGGTGATGATATGTTTGGTAAAGATGGTTTGTAGGAGAACAAACTCATTAGGATGGCACAAGAGTTGGTAGATGTAATATATATTTGCCCAAGGCTTCAATGATATTCACACTTGCACACTTATTATTGAGGATGGCGCACCAGTGCATTAGCACAATGGAAATATACAGGGGTATAGGAGATGCATGAACATCAGTGTATTGGTCTATATGCTTGTGCTATGATTGATCCCTTTCTTCTATGTATTTTAGTATCCCTGCCTAATGCAATATGCTAGAATTGAATTGTATTGTAGCGTAGCATCTCAGCATTTTATTAGTTTCATATCTTTCACATTATACCAGAAACAGGATAGACTTTTGTGTGTGGAATTATATTTATTGATTGTGCCTTAATATTGCTTGAGCGTAAACTTGTGAGTTGTGAAATTTGCATCCATAGCACTTTGACTTTTAACGTTTGTCTTTTGTCTTTGTTTTTTCTGTTTCTGTTTCCGTTTCCATTTCCCTCATGTTGGCATCCCTTATTCGCATGCCACCATGTTACCATGCCACACATGCCCATACCATACTACGATGATGGAGGATTCGACATCGGGCAATGTGATGGGATGGAGAAAAACGTTAATGGGACATTTTGGCTTGTGTCGTTTTTGAAGGCCACTTCCACTTATGTTGGACCCCTCATACGCTGAATTTTTTTTAAAAAGTTGAGCTTTGAACATTCATGTCATTTTTTATTTTTGAGAGATTGAAAATCACAAAACAAGCTATGTGAGGAAACAAGCATGGGAAGCTACTATAAGGAGCTTCAAGTAGGTTTGTGGAGTTGTAAATGAAGCCGACATAATAGGTGCTGGGTACCTGTGTTGTGGGTAACTTTAGTTCACATTTTTTGTAAAATAGACATAAAATTTTTGAATTTTATGGTTGTTTTTTAGGTTTTTGCAGAGCTGGGGGGGTGGGGATGGGTTTGAGGAGGACGACTTCCAAACAACGAGAAATGAGTGGTAGTGGTGGAAAAAATGTATGTATGTCTGTCAATTTCTCATGCCATTTGCTATCTTGCCTAGAAATGTGAAGAGGGCAAGAGGGGTTTTGTTGTGTCGAAAATGTGAACCATTGTGAAATTCTTTCAAGAAATCTAGCTGTGTGTAATGTTGTGTCACCTGGCAGAGTTTTTAATAAGCATAATTGAAAAATAAGGGTTTATGGTCATCGATGCCATTTTGTATGAAATGGGTTTTTGTGATTTGTTGACAACTATCATGGGACCAAATGGGTAATAGAAATATGTGAATTTTTTGGTCATTTCTGTTCATTATAAAAAATGCGAGGGTTTGTTGGGTTTAGCCGCAAAACAAGTGATTATCGTTAGACATTTGTTTGATTTATTAAATTAAATTGTTTAACCATTGTAAGGGTTGAATAAAATTTAAAACAAAAAATATATATATATATATATATATATCAAACTAAACCAACTTCTCTGACACTCTATCTTCCTCCCAACATTGATTAGAGAATAAGTTTGTCCAACATCTTTGTACATATAATCCTTGATGGGGTGAACCTCTAAGAAAAAAATAAAAGTGGTATTTTTATCACTATCATTCCCACTACAAGAAACACAAATGCTAATTGACATGCTCCTCACCTAGACAATCACTTCTTTTGTAATGATATCCTCTATTTTTTGTATTACAATAGTTTCCCATTAATTCACATCTATAAGAAACTCAAATACTGGTTGTGAATAGAAACAGTTATAGTTCCCATATAAAAATGAGGCACAAATTATATATTTCATTTCCCTCACAGCAGCTAATTTTATAGCAGTTTTACTTCCCGATGAAGAAAAAAATGAAATTGTCTAAGTGTGCGCTCCACCTCTTGCTCCATGTTAGCAAGTGGAATGGTTCATTTGTCTCCTACTTGAAACTTTGCTCGATCTTTACCCATGGTAGAAGCTTCATGGTGAAACTCTATTTTTTTAAAATGGCATTTTTAATTTGGGCGGCACAAATAAATTCAAAAAAATTTAGCTTTGTGGCGGATGGATAGTTAAAAAGAAAATGTTAGATGTTGTTGTGAGACCCATCACCATAGCCATATAACTTTGTATGGAGAATATGATGTGTATTGGCATGGTACTGTATGTTAGAATCATGATATGACATATAGACATGCTATTTTGTATGGAGAATAGTCGTTTTTCCCAAATGTAACAGAAAGTGAAAATAAATGAAAGAAATGTTGATTATAGTGTGGGCTCCACTTGCAATGTTAGGCAAGACTACCAATGCACCAACTATTTAAGCCTAAGTATCCAATCATCCTCACCAATTGAATTCTAAACCCTTGAACAACATGTTCTTTCATTTTAGATAATTGATCTTTAAAAATTTTAATTTTGGTTTGATCATTTTCATTACTATGTTATAGTTGCAACTAGGTCCTTATGGAGACATTTTTGTTCACATCGGAGTCAATGAATGAGGGGCACCCAGACATTGGGTTTTATAAATTTGTATACAAAAATGCAGTTAGAAAACCACAATGTGTTTTGCAATCTAGAGTTATGTATACAAATTTGTGAAACATTATGCTAGGTATAGACATGCGTAGCATGGTAACATGGTATCTTAAGCATGCCAACCTTAATCATATCTCTCTGAAATTATTTATACCTTAAGAAATAATATGACACACAATCATCCTCAGCAATTGAATTTCAAAACCTTGAACAACAATGTGTTCTTTCTTTCTAGATAATTCATCTTTAAAGATTTTAATTTTGGTTTGATCATTTTCATTATTGTGTTATAGTTGCAACTAGGTCTTTATGGAAATGTTTTTGTTCATATTGGAGTTAGTGAACAAGGGGCACCCAAACATTGACTTTCACAAATTCGTATACAAAAATGTAGTTGGAAAAACACAATATGTTTTTCAGCCTAAATTTTTGTATACAAATTTGTGAAACATTATGCCAAGTATAGGCATGCATAGCATTGTAACATGATATCTTAAGCATGCCAACCTTAATCATATCTTTTTGAAATAATTCATCTTAAGAAATAATATGACACACAATCATCATCACCAATTAAATTCCAAACTCTTGAACAACAATGTGTTCTTTCTTTCTAGATAATTTATCTTTAAAGATTTTAATTGTTAGAAATATGCAGCCATATAGACAATTTCCTCATAACCCTATGAGAGATTAATACATGCAAACAATAACCAAAAATCTATATGAAAAAGAATAGACAATCATACCATCAAAGGTGACACAAGATATACCTTGGGAAAATCCTCATTAGGGGAAAAAACCCGCCTCCAAAAGCATCCATCTCTCATGTATTATTCAACAATAAACATTACAATACATATGCAAAGTCTCCTTGAATACCCTAAAGCATCCAGCTCTCTATATACACTCCATGTGAAAAAGCTTGTGACCGCATCAAATGACATACTTCAAACTAGAGTCACAAATGCAACCTGCAAGAGATGCTCAAACAAGCCAAACCCGACCAACAACTCAAATTTAGCCCAACCTCTACAACTACTCGTGTGTTTGCTTTTATAAAGATAAGCTCACACAAATACAATATGTGGTATGGTAAAACCATCTTCCCCAAAACTATGAGTCTACAAAACTATTGACTCCATGATGCAGGAGCATCCAATAGTGTAAGGGAAATCTTGCATCACCCCAAAAAATGATGATTTGTTTTCTGTTATTTTTATTTTTTGTATTTTTAGATACCCATTTGGTTGAATAATGATTCATAACCCTTAAAGCTTTCAAAAAGGCTAAGAATGTTACACATATGGTTCCTATGGTTGCATTGTTTGTCATTGATGTCAATACTATCACAAGGTTGTCATTGATGTCAACACTGATATGAATGTGTAATAGTGTTCATAGTTGGATGTGATGCTCCTGAAGAAGATATATTGAGATGAGAAGATATGCATGTCATGCTCCTATACAAGACACATTAATATGGAAATTAGAAGCACTAAGATGTGGTACTTATGGACAAAGATATGTTGTATGCTCCCTTCTACTATCCTTAAGAATGCATGTGTTAAGGCAAAGAAGTTTCAGTGTCCAGAAGTGGGTGATAGTCTCTGTTTTAGAATGACCACCTTTGAAGACTGTCTGGGAAATTGCTCAGCATTTCCATTAGGTTGGTTTTGGGCCTTTGTGGATTGGAATATAGCTTAATGTAATGACAACTCTTGCATATTCCAAGTTTCATGATGTGTGAACTACTGGAAGTATGTTTTGCAAAATATAGAATGAAGACAATGTTGGTTCTATGAAGTCAGTCACTACATGGAAGCAGGATGCTCTACATTCCTTCACATGTGAAGATTTGGCTATGCGGTTCTGAAGGTATGATAAGATTGCAGTGAAGGTGATAATTCTAGAGATTCACATCATTTACTCTTCCACTGTGAAAGTTGTACATGACAGAGTATCGGCATGTGTTCTAGCAGAGTAAACCAATGTTGAAGGTTTGATGGAATGCTCCACATTCCTCCGCAAATGAATGATTGCCCTTGCAGTTTTGAGGACATGTTTCTAGATGAACATTATATGCTTCTTTTTAGTTTCAAGGTTCTTGGTGGTTTGTAGCTCAATTTTTCAAATGACAGCATGTTGCAGTGTGTTTCGGATGGTATAGTGTTCTCAGAGTTAATGATTGAAGTTGTGTGGCACAATTCTTTAATGTGCAATGGAAAAGGAGTGTTTGGGGATGTTTTATGAGTCATGTGAACTCATCTAGAAAATTTTTGTGAAGATCTTTCTTGTTTCCTGTACCACACAAGGTTTTTCAAGTTGATGTGGCCGTTATACTTCAAGTCTTCATGTATTGTTCTTAAAGTTGTCCTCTTTCTAGATGAGCGGAGTGTGTGGATGTAATTCCTTGATGTTTGAAGCTGTGAAGGATGTTTTGGACCTAGTTAAGAAAGAGTTGGGGTCCACAAGGCTTGGATCTTCTGCTAGTGTAACATGTGTGTTCACTTAGGACCTATCTTCTACACGTTTCATATTGTGTGATGTCTAGCCAACTTGTAAATGTATTTTTCATATTGTATCTGGCTGATAAGCTATGTAATCAATGTAATATCATGTATAAATAGTGAATCAAATTGAGTGAGGAAGGTATGATTGCAAGTTGATTGAAAAGGTTCGCAAGCAAATAAAAAGTAGAATAAATGCATTATTGATGTGTGACTGAAGGAGAAAGAGCAAATGTTGTTTTTGATGTCTGGATTCATATTGAAGAGATATTTGTGATAGTGATCAAGTATAGAGTGTGCCTATCTGATTAGATCTTTAGAAGAAAGTGTGAGGAGGCAGAAGTGCAATCATCAAAAGTGTGAGCTCTTCAATGTCAGTTTTCAAATAGTAGAAAGATTGTGATACTGTAATCTTTTGTAAGTGTATTTTCATTTCAGGGAGTAGATGCTTCCTTGGGAGTGAGCCTAAACAAATTTATTAGGGAGTAGAAGCTTCCTTGGGAGTTACCCTAAATCAAAGTTGCTTAGGGAATAGCAGCTTCCTTGGGTTACAGCCCCTAAAACAAAGTTATTATTTGAGCTTCATATATTGTGAGTTAATCCTCACTGTGATTTTTTCTTTTAGGGTTTTCCACATAAATCTGGTGTTATGTGTTGATGTTCATTGTGTTATTCTTTCATGTTGATATTATGATGCTTAAGGTTTAATATGCTCTAGATAAGTTGAAGTTGTTGAAATTGAAAATTGTTCAAATACCGATTCACCCCCCCTCTCAGTATTCTTGTGTGTCTAACAATTGGTATCAGAGCCAAGTTCCTCTAAGGGAAGCTTAACTAATTGAGGAAGGTCTAGGATGGCACAAGGAGGATCCAGTAAGATACCTAGGTTTGATGGAACAAATTATGCTTTTTGGAAGCTAAGGATGGAAGCCTACATCAATTCTCTAGGGTGTGGAGTTTGGGATTCTGTCAAGAAAGGTTACACTGTTCCTGCTACTATTCCTATAGATGCAGATGAAATCAAGAAGTATGATAACAATGCCAAGGCAAAGTTTGTCATCATGAGTGGATTAACTGATTCAGAAATTTCAAAGGTGATGAGTTGTAGCTTTGCTCAAGAAGTCTAGGATAAACTTGAAACCATTTATGAAGGAGATACGAAAGTAAAGCAAACTAAGATACAAATCCTTAGAAGTAGATTTGAAACCCTAAAGATGACAGAGGATGAAAATATTGCTAGATTTATGCTCTGAGTGAATGAAGTGGTCAATGGCATCAAAGGTCTTGGTGGTGAAATAAAAAATGGTGAAATTGTGAAGAAGGTTCTGAGATCTCTTCCCAAATCTTACAATCATAAAGTATCTGCTATTGAGGAGACTACAGACTTGGATAAATACTCTTTAGACCAAATGTTTGGGACCCTTACTGCTTTTGAAATGAGAGAATTTGATAGTGATGTTCCAAAGAAAGAAGTTGCTTTCAAAGTTAGTAAAAAGACAAAGGATGAATCTGCTCATGAAGATGAAATCCTTGATGATGGTGAATAAAATTTTGTAAGAACACTGAAGAAAGGCTCTGGAAAATATAAAGGTAAGTTACCATTCAAATGTTTCAATTGTGGAAAGGTTGGTCACTTTGCTTCTAAATGTCCTCTTAAAGAAGCTAGGAGAAGCAAAAAAAAAAAAGTAAATTCAAAAGGAGTCTATTTTCCATAGAAGACAGTTGTTCTTCAAAAGATGAGGGTCATGATGACTCAAATGATGAAATACTTTTCTTGGTTGTGAGTGTTGGTTGTTAGAGTTGGCTATGATTTGAGCCACCTAGGATCTAGGACTTCACAAAAGCACAAGAGAGATCAAATGAGAGAATAATGTTATTTTATCAATGAATGCAAAAGATTACAAGATTATATTACAATGTACATGATATGCTTTACTTATAAAGACAAGGATGAAATGTGGGATGTTGTATTCATGTGACAAGTGTCATTATCCTATGACATGTGACAACTATAGGATAAGATGACAACTACCAACAACTATCAACAACTAGACACAACTAGAAACATCTAGTAGACTCACTAAGTCAACTTAATATGTGTGAATTATGTGTGATGTGTGAATATTATTTAACTAATAAATAGTTAAATAATATGAATTATCCACACAAGGGTAAACTAGTTAGGTGATAACCTTGTTCACACCAACACCCCCCTTAAGTACAACTTAGGGAGTAGCTAACTAAACAAGATGCAATGATGGATGAAGATGATGAATGGGTCCCGGCTACTAGGCCATGTTAGGTACCCATGTACAACAAATCTCAAGTGGAGAAAAGGAGAAAACCTCATGGGAAAAAACTCCTCTCCAAAAGTGAGAATGCAAAAAATAAATGAAATGAAAGATGTGATGGAAGGACTCAAGACCCCCCTAGAACTACATCCAACACATATGTATAATCAATTACACCCTATAGGATAGCAAGTGTGAGACTATAGGTCCCTCCCACAATGAAGTAGCTCCTATGCCAATGGTGCATGCTTGAAGAAGAATGTTGAAGAGAATCCAAAGCCTGCAAACAACATTCTTCCCTTTAGGAAGAAACAGGTCCAAAGGCTGATGTAGAAGAAACTCCATCTCCAAAAAGAGATATGAGGGAAGAAGTCTCATGATGGATGTTGTCTCTGAAAACTACTCAAATGTCCACATGTTAGAATCAAAGAATGGCACAACGCAATGAGGTGTGACCAATCCAAAATCTGTGGTAGAATCATGAAGAACAACATCCAAATACGAAGTAGATGGGATAATAGTTGTGTTGTAACTCTTATCAAAAAGGATAGATATCCCCTCAAGTGTGTCCTCCAAATTTACAATATGAGACTCACAAAATAAGTCTGATATACCTGCTAAGAAAGTGTCCCACAAAGCTGTGTCTAAAAAACTGGAATGATCCTACTCAACCGAAGTAGAAGAACCCATGTCGACGTCGATCTCTGAAAAAAGAGGTTGAGGTGATGGAAGCTCGGCACTAGTCTCATGAACCAAAGTGGGTGAAAGAACACCAAGGTTTAAGTGACCAAACTTCTCCTCCAAAACTTGATTCACACTTGATGCATGAGTGTGAATATCAATCAACAGATCTACATCATCAGAAGAGGCAAAATGGGAGAATGTATACAAGCAAGATGCATGATTAGCCATCCCACCAACAATGATATCTCTGCTCTCCAAGTCTCGTATGATCACTGAATTAGGAGTGAACTCAATTGTCTTGCCTGCACCACAATGAGTAATTTGGTAGATGGAAAGAAGATTGGTTGTCAAAGAAGGTACACACAACACATTGTTGAAAGTACTCTCACCAAAATTAATAGTTCCTTTACTAGTTGCATGCATGTATATACTATTACCCATCAAAATAGGCGGCAAAGTACATGAATCAAATGAAGAGAACATCCCTTGTGAAGATGCCATATGATGAGAAGCTCCTGAATCAAGAAACCATCTATCTGACTGTAGACTTGTTGAAGAAAAGAGTGTGTGTCCTTTTCCTTTGTATGTCCCTTTAGCAATGCCTATTGTCCATGTCTATGTAGATGATGAGGGTGTCGAAGAAGAGGATGTACTAGGTGATGATGATGGCATTTTGATATTGTGCTTTTGAATAATATGAGTCATCTCATCAATTTTCTTCTAATAACAATTATGCTCATCATGTCCTAGTTTCTTGCAATATGCACACTTTGGTCTCTCCTTCTTAGATGATTCCTCCTTAGGAGAGGATGAGGACTTAGGCAATTTGGTTGATTCCTTTACTTCCTCATTGTTCTTGAGATCCTTATTTTTCTATTTCTTTTCTTTGCTAGTTGAAGCCTTTTGATCCTTTGTACCTTGACTAGAAAGAAGTGCTTGAGGTCTAGGAGACTTCAATGTGCCCATGTGTACTAACTTAGCTTTCTCCCTTGTGAGTGATGTGGCAAACTCATCAAGTGAAAGCATTGTGAAAGCTTTTCTGAGTGCATCCATTGTAGCATAAAAGGTAGAAACAAAAACTGAATAGTTAGGACCAATCTTGGCAAGGATTGAAAGAATAAATTGAGTGTCCTCTTTCTCGATTCCACATTGTTTGAGATGCAATCTTAGTGATTTTAGCTTTGTGAAGAAGTCTTGGATGCTTTCAAAATTAGTTGGATTCAAACCAATTAGTTCATTCTCTAATTTGAAACCTCTCATAGTATTTTGCTTACCAAAGAGATCTCTAAGGTAGTCCACACTTCATTAGGTGTTTTACAAGATTCAATATAAAAAAGAAGAATCAGGAGAAATAGACAAGCATAATGTTCCATAGGCTTGATCACATCTATTGTACCACTTTCTCTTTTCTATAGCTGTTGTGTGTTCAATTTCTATACCCATTGTTACTCTATGAATTTTCAAACTTCTTAAATGAATCTCCATTTTAGTTTTCCACTCATGATAGTTATATGGTGTGAGTAGAGGAAGTTTATTTGGATCCATGATGCAAGAGTACAAAAAAGAACACAAGTACAACCCCCCTTTTACTCAATCAAAGAGATCACCCCCCAAAAAAAGAATGATTGTGGCACTTTATACTTAAAGTGATTTATAATTGTCCTCAAGGGACCAAAAATGAGAAAGCATCAAAATCTCTTAAAACAGAGATCCAAGGGAGATTACAATTACTCACAATGATTTATCAGAGCAAACAAATCCCTCCAAAACAAGTTTCACTTCCTCAAATGTCAAAATGCCCAAGTTATCACTCAAAAGCCACAAAACTGACAAATTGAATAAAATGAACTTGGTGCAGAATTTGAAAAAAGTGCATGGATGGTGATGCAGAGGCATCCACACTATAACCTCAACATACAGCATGGATGTCTGCAACCCAGTATCATCATCATCATCATCATCATCATCATGTTTTCCTTAACACTGTCAGCATCATCATATTTACTGTGCCGACCGATATCCTCCTGCAGACAAGCCTTCGCCCTTTCGCATGTCAACAACATCACCTTATTCGATTATCGACAGCATCATCATGTTCGGCAAGCGCGAACATCCTCCTGACGTCCACTGTTCACTTCGCCGACAACTTCAACCTCCACTATCTTCAGCATCATGATATTCAACATCATGCTAATCAGCAGGATAAAGAACATCCGGTTCCTTCCATTTATCCTGATGATGACAAACTTTAACTCCTCGCACCGTCCCCTCGATGCTTACGTCACCCTGATATCCTGATGACGTAGATCCAGATGATGATGACGTCACATGCAGCTCCTCAATATCCTACTGCTCTGAAATATCCTGATGACGTATATCCTGATGATGATGACGTCATATCCTGCTCTTGGCCAAACTTAAACTTTTTCAGCCCACGATCAACCTGATCTTCTATCTGATGCCGATACGCTCCTCCTCGGCAACTCCTGATGATGATCACCCCGACGCACATTCACTTCATGCACTCAACTGCATCATGCTCTCCTCCACTTATCCGGATGACGATGCCCGAAGCGACTGCAGGATATAAGCAGAAATATCCTGATGATGCCGTTTTGACGAACTTTCAACCTTAGCGGATTTTCACTGTTCTGATCCGCCGAACCTCCTGGGTGACCCGATCCACTTCCAGGGTGATCTTCCACACTCTAATCTATCAGCTCGGCCTAGCACATGCCCATGCTAGGGTTTCTCAACATCTCTCGACGGCGATCCTGCACACCTGCATGCAAACAAACAAACTAACTCCTAACCTACTGTACATAACCATTCCACCGATTCGACGAATCAACCGGTGGAATGGATCAGTAAATCCATGAAACCACCAAACCAGCAAATTGACCAAGCAATGGAATTCAACAGAGGATGAACAATAACAGGATCTCTTTATTGATTTCAACAGATGCTATTACAATATTCTGTCTCTCTCTCGCAAAGTCTGATCGATGATATCTGTAATATCAACCGATCCTCATGCTTAAATAGGTTTTCCTGCGAGTACTACTGACCTGACTCCAAGCGGCTGGGAGATCCAACCGATCCTACAGCATGACAGCTGTTCTAACAAACTAACTAAAAATAGCAAAGCCTGGTCAGCATGATCTTAATATGATCAGCATGACCTTATTACATGCATTTGGTCTTATCAGACCTTCTTGGAAACATAAACAAGACTCAAACTAACTAACTGCCTCATGAAGGCCAGCTGTCAGGTAGGTGCTCCTGCACCAGATGGATTTGAAGAGCTCTTGAATACCTTTCTGATGCTGCAAGAATCGCAAAAATTGGAGATCTTGGCAGAAAGTTGTGAGCTCAGAAGTCAAAAATGAAGATTTATCTTCAAACTGCTATATCTATCACCTGCAGAAAAATATCAGAAAACTATTGACACCACTGCAAGATTCTCTTTGTTAGCTTTCCAACAATATCTCATTTGCCTAATTTTGACTCCGTGGGCAAAAGTTATGAAAAAAAGCCCCTGTTTAGGGCTTTGAGGGGCCAAGGGGGACCCTAGCAGGGACGAAATATTCCCTTCAGTCTACCAGAATATACTATCTACACCAAAAACCGCTTGCAGAAAGTTAAAAAAACTTGTTTCTAGCCAAAACCACCATTTTTCTACAAAACTGCCCTCTATTCCACGAGAAACGGCCCATGTCTTTTTGTTTTAACCGCCAAGAGGTTTTGATTGTTTCCCAATGATATAAGTGTTTTTTGTTTTAATGTCCCCACCGGTTGATTAATAGCGGAGGTTTAATGATGCCGTGAGCAGTTTTTATTAATCGCTAGAAATTTGAAATGTGGCCGCCATATAGTAATGAAACCGCAACGGGAAGTGAAAGGGTAGCAAAAATTGCTGGTGATTGGTATGCTGGGTGATTCCCGCCATCGATCCTATGGAATTATGCCAGCTGGAATAGTGTAAACCCCCGCAACTAAAAATATGCCACCCAAGGGTTTGAAAGAACTATGCCAATGTGAAGAATGCCGCTCACTATGGAATATACCAATAGGATCACCGCTAAGATTTATAAAATTGCTAGTTTTTGGATTAGGTCGGCTTTACAACTGTCGCTGAGGAAATAAAAATGCACGCCAATTATTTTAAACACTGTCACTGGTGGTATAAGTAGCTGAGGGCAGTTTTATATTGACCGCAGGTGGAGGATTATATGCCCGCTAAAGGCGGTTTAATAACCGCCATAGGTTTTAATCACCCATAGATAAAAAGAAGGGGCCAAGTGGAGATCTGAGGATCCCTATGTGTACCCTGATCTGCACATAGGTGCATACCTGTGGTACGCAGGTACGACCTGCGATAAAAAACTACAATTTTTTTTGTTTAACGAGAAAATAATGAAATAACCATAAACAGATTAATTACCTAGTGGACAATAATTGATGAATTGATTCTGTCAATGTAAGCATGGAGATTCTTTGCGTTAGCAAGGATTCATGGAATATTCTCTGTAACAGTTGATCTATACGGCCGAGGGGCAAAATTTTTTTGCCTTTTGCTACAACTTTGTCCAATTTCAACGAATTGACCATCGATCTTGGGGTTTTTGGGCCTCCTGAGCGTGATGGCAGGGTTAGATTTGACCCAAAGTGCTCCAAAAGATCACGTACCTATTGGATCAAGCATGCACCTCCCAACTTCAAACCCTCATAGATTTAGCCTCCAATGTCTGATTTGGACGAAACAAAAGGTGATCTTGACTATCTTAAACCTCCTGAACACAATGGTGTGCTCAAATTTACAGTAGCATGTTCCAAAATGAACCTGCAATACAAGGCCGCAAAGAGCAAAGCCTCACAAATCTAGTATTTCTATCAAGTCTTTTTGATTCTCCAGGTAATCATTCGATGCAAGAGAAGAGCATACTCAACTATCAAGATCCACCATAAATTGTATTCAAGATCTCTTAAGAAATGGCTAACACAAAGTGATTCTTCCTAGAACTCTGATACCATGTTAGAGTTGGCTATGATTGGAGCCACCTAGGATCTAGGACTTCATGAAAGCACAAGAGAGATCAAATGAGAGAATAATTTTATTCTATCAATGATTGCAAAAGATTACAAGATTGTATTACAATGTACATGACATGCCTTGCTTATAAAGACAAGGATGAAATGTGGGATGCTGTAGTCATGTGACAAGTGTCATTATCCTATGACATGTGACAACTATAGGATAAGATGACAACTATCAACAATTATCAACAACTAGACATAACTAGAAACATCTAGTAGACTCACTAAGTCAACTTAGCATGTGTGAATTATGTGCGATGTGTGAATATTATTTAACTAATAAATAGTTAAATAATATGAATTATCCACGCAAGGGTAAACCGGCTAGATGATAACCATGTTCACACCAACATTGGTGACAAAAAGGATGATGTTAGAAAATGTGGAAAAACTAATACCTTGCAAACAGTCCAAAATAATAAAAGATCAATGGTTATATGGACTACCTTCCATGCAAAAGAAGAAACCAAATCTTGGGTTATTGACAGTGGTGGTTCAAATCATATGACCGGTGACAAAGAGAAGTTCATTAGCCTTGAGAAGTGGGATGGTGGAGCTATTAAGTTTGGAGGTGATGAGTCAGCTCGAATCTGTGGAAAAGGTGTCAACATGGAAAGAGCAGGACTGAGGATGTTCTTTATGTCAAAGGATTACAGTACAATCTTCTCAGTCTCAGTCAGATGTGCAAGAAAGGTTACAATATTACTTTTCATTCCATTGGTTGTGAAATCAAGAAGGCTGGATTTGGAAAGCTAGTTGCAGAAGGTATCAAGACATGTGGTGATATTTATCACTGGAAAGAGGAAAATGGAAGAACATGTATGTTGACTTAACCCAGTGAGTGTTGGCTATGGCACAAAAGAATGGGACACAACAACTTTGATGATATGGTAAGAATCAGCTCTACTCATGCAGTGAGAGATATGCCTAAGATAATTAAGCCTGCAAACACTGTATGCAAGGAATGTCAAATGGGAAAGCAAACAAAGACAAGTTTTAAAAGTAATGAGTACTCTTCTTCAAAGCCATTGGAGCTGATTCACACAGACCTATGTGGACCTACAAGGATAAGTGTAGGATCATGATGGGCCAAACACTACTCCTAAGTGGTGAAAAACAGACTTAAGTAACTTCATGTAAAAAAATTAATGAGTTATCTACACAATCTAGAAATAAGATAGTAATAAAAGTTGTAATAAATTGAATATAGTTTATGGGCTACTAGTTTTTTGAAAATTTTAAAAATAGTTTGGTGAAAATTAGAAATTTCAATGAAGCACTACTAAAATTTTCAGAAAACCGTAAAAAGTAGGTGTCATTCCGGCCAACCTAAGTATGAGAAAAAGATACTATTTTCTTCCATGATTTAGATTTAAGTAAAGGATATATGAGTGGATGTGACACATGTTTTTTTGAATTTTTTAAGTAAATAAATAATTATTTATGAATTTTTTACAGTGACTTTTTTAAAATAGTAAAAATTAATTTTCCATCCAACCTAACTTGGTCAAAAATATATGAAAATCAAAACTTTTAAGTTTTAATGTATATCCAATAAATCCTAGAATGTGATGAATCTTTTGGATTTAAAAAAGGATTAATATGTTGAAAGTTATAGATGTTTTTCAATATGTATATCTATCAGGAAATCAATCATAGCATATGTAGAAAATTAATAATAATTATCTATTAAAATTATATAATGAGGAGTATATTATATTTTTAGAATTGTAACAACCAAGTTCTCCAACAAGACTAAAATCAAATATTTACCATGAGATAAAACAAGCAAGGTGAAAAACATATAATTTTTTCTTTCCTTAAATAAAGATTCAACAATTTACATAATTTCTTTTCTGAAATAAACAACATGATATAATATACAATGAAGATATTTTGTCTTTACAATTACAAATATCTGTAATAGATGATGGTTTGCATAGTCTTAATAAACCTAAGTCACAAAGATATGTTGCATCAGGAAATATGACATCCTTATCGCAAGCCTCAACATGTCTTCTACTAGAGAGAGAGAGAGAGCATCTTCCCAGTGCTTTTCCTCCAACTACAGACTGGTGGTCTCCCACACATCTTCCAACTGGAAGTGACCCTACCCTTCATGAAGAGTATAGACCAAAGGTGACCAATGGTGATTTGCCATCCAAGTACTGGTGTTGTATCCTACATAACACTATTGATCATACAATCCCCTAGATACCCTTTAGCTAGTAAGATCATTCCAATAGGTTATGCAATCCAGATACAGTGAACCGACAATGCACGCAGAGACATAACTTACTTTGGCCAAAGATTTAATATAAATAGACATTCCCAATGAACGTAGTCGTAATGTTCACCCACCCCAACTTGACTTGGCTACTATCACATCCTACAGTTTGACTTGGTTTACTATGTTTGATTATATAGTTTTATCAACTCTAATTCAGTTTTCCTGACTATACAAGGATACTCACTGCAACTTTGCAATACTTGAGATCCAAAACCTATCAACACTTTAAAGAATTTTAAGTCAATTCATTAGCAACTAAGATGGTTACCTTACCCAGGTTAAGCATCATAGTTAAGGTAATTATTTCCTTTCTTACAAGATTATATAAACATAGCTAGGGTACTTACCCCTTCATTTAGTAACTCTAGACACAAACTTGTCTGTACAGTAAATCCATTCCAATCAATCTGACGTAGGACAATCCTTAATCTAAGATGTATTTGCAATATTAAGATTCAAGCATATCTAACCTTTTAAAGAGTCCCTCATTGCATACTTGTAATTTCTAGGGTTTAGGACTTTCTGTCATTCTACTCTCTAATTCAAATATCAAACATCTTGATGCATTAAAATGAGTTTTGACATTATCATAGAATCACTTGAATTTGATAAGGTATTATAAAGACTCTTCTTGTCTTGATCTATGGTTTTCTCGACCTTACACTGTTGACCAAGAAATATAAACTAAGTCATATTTGACATAAGAGTTATAGGTTTCCTAAATCTTTCAGGTTATGGTTCTAGGGTTTTAACTTCTCTAACCCTAAACATGGAAATATCAAACATCTTTGTTTTCCAAAGGTAATAGAATAAGTATAACAAAACATGAGAACAAATACCTCTAGTCTTTCCTAGACCACTTGGCATTACTCGAATTCACATTTCTCATAACATGAATAAGCATAGTATTCGGGGTGTATCCTCACCCATATAATATCTAAATGAACACTATCATTTATCAAAACTAGTCTTTTGACTAAGTTTAATCTTTCAACCCTATAGGTTTGAATCATAAAGATAACAAAATACTTTTGACCTTTGGTCTACTTAAGTCTACCAGCTTTCGAATCAAGATAGGTCATGAACTCTTATTTAACATCCTTTGTTTATATAAGCTATGTAAACCTTTAACAACAAACAATGTTCACTTAATTCTTTATCAATCTTTCTCCTTGATAATTTGAGTTTATAAAATAATTATCAACCTTCTAGGTCTTCTCTAGTCATTTGACTTATGCTAAAAAGATATAAGAACTAAGTCTAACCTTCTAGGGTTGTGAGGATAATACTTACCACCACATTGAAAAAGTAAGCGATACTATATCACTATTCAAGTTGTTCTTAATGATAACGATATCATTCTAACACAAAAATATATATCAAAATTAGAGTTTTTGATCTCAAGGAAAAAAAACTTATACTTTTATCTCAGTGAGATACGAAGATCACTCTATATCCTAAATCTCTAAATTCCAATTCCACATAACTACTAGGCTTATGACAAAGTTCTCAAGAGTAATATATCATGATAATAAAAGAAATACCTGTAGTCATCTCTTAATTGCTAGGTATTGAATGAGTTTACACTCCTCATAATGTATAAATACATGATACATCAAGTATAACCTTTTACATAAAATATTATCATGTTCATAATAGGACTCTCAATTAAGTGAGTTCTTCTTCCTTGATGAGTTCAAGTTTCTAAATATAGAAGAACTAACATTCTTTATTCTAAAAGTCCACTGACTCACAACAAAAATATATATTTTAACCCTAAGTACCATTTCCTAAAACCAAAAGATAATAATGATAATACTTTACCATTACTATGCATACTTTTGGGAACTTGTAATACTATCCTTCAGTGATGCAAAACATGTAATTACAGTCTAAGTCTGAAATGTATTATATTCTCCAGCAATGCTTTTCCACAAAACACTCTAAGGTCGATATCTAAATAGTTTCACTTGACCTTAAGGCTTCTAACTCAAAAAACAAGATAAAACTAGGTTAAGATATAGCCAAAAAGGCCCTCATATCACCCGGATAAAGCAACTGTGTAATTCTCCTAAGCTTAAACAAGAATACCTTATGTTTAAACATTTGGATGTACATACTTAATTAAACTTAAAATTGTCTCAAGCCTAAGACATAAAGATCCTATTCAATTTTATGTAATTCTCTGATACTGTATAGATCCTCTACTCATAGAATAATATATATCTGTTCTGTCAGAGATTCGTCACACATATTAAACAACAAACTGGTACAACAACTTTCATGGTATTGAATGTAAGTTTTGTGCGTTCTACGTTGAGCATACCAAGCTACGATATCACTCAGCATAAAGTTCATTTTGAAGATTATGAACTCATTCATATATAGAATTCCTATATATTCTAGATAAAGAAATGTTTTATTGAACTCGATAACAAAAGAATTCGTCAAACTAAGAACGAAGGTTCAGCCCTTACCTGAGCTCGCATCCACACTATGTTACATGAGAAGTTTAGACTTATACTATTGACAACTCTACTATTCTCATGTCGACCTGTCTCTCCATCCTCTGATAGGTACTATATTTTATGATGCATCGACTGTCCTTCTCTATTCTTCTTTCATCAATGATAACTAGTTGTATTATCCTCCTATCAATTCCTAAGGACAGTTCATTTATGACTCCCACAACAACTGCACCACGATCCCCCTATCGATATCAAGCCTTTTCTTTAAATAAGACTCCCCTCCCATTGTTATCATCTCAAGATTCTAGTTATTTTGAAACACCCCCATGCCATGGGTTTCTCCACTTATTTAGCCTATGAATGTTCTTAAGTTGAGCATGCATGGGTTTAAAAGGGAAACGTGGGGGACGTGGTCACTAAAGTACCACTTCCTCATTATACAATAACTTTTAAAAGGCATTCAAAGCTATCATAAATGGAAGAACGAATGCTTGCATTAATAAGGGAGGTGGTTATCATTATTCCCATTAACAACCTCAAACTAACCACTCATAGTTGGTTAAAACAAATGCCCTCAAATCATTTAGAAACAAAAGACTTCACCACTCTCTTAACCTCGAAACCTAAGGCAAGTTTAGTACCTTCAAGACGTGCTTCATAAACATGCAAGAAGTGGAGTATGACCACTCTCTCATGACGTGGTAAGGAGAATTAAGTGCTCCATAAATATATGGATAGGTATTAACTGCAAAAAACCTATCATTCCATTGCAAAAGAAACTCTTCGATAGGGTATAATAAATATAACTTAAAAATGATAATTAAATAAATAATAAAACATCATTATAGTGTAGGAATACATATGATGTATCCTCTAGATGTTCTAAACACTTGACCACATAGCCTCCTTAAAGGGTTATCTCTTAATTTGATATTAGACTTCTCTTAAGCCGTGAGAAACTCCAAAATAAAGCATAGTTATCAGTATCAATATGAATTATAATAATGTGACCTAATACTTACACACAAAGTGTGATTGGGTCAAGTACACCTCCCCTTCACGTATAAAAGAAAATCACATCGATTTCATTTTGACAACAATGAAATTCAACATTTAAACTATAAACAAGAAACATGCTACCAATTATGCCATTGAAGACGCAAACACAATCTTGTTTACAACGTAAAGAACAATGTGTTCAACAGAAAGTCACGTTGGTCGCAAAACAACTACCGTTCGACCTTGACAACATCGATTTCACAAAATGACAAGGTTGTCATCTTCAAGACATCTAAAAACACTAAATGACATCGACAACTTGTCGAGTTGATCAACAAACTAAAACCACTTGAATAACATGACTTACCTCAATCGACAAGGGTTAACTAACTGTGGCAAACTATACTCAGTTGGCAAATGACCATTTGTAACCCAAGGTCTATTCTCCTCTCCTTAGAAGATACTCTCTCTTTTGCAGAGAGTCATTTAAACCTGTTATCCTGCATATCACTTGCAATTCACCAAATCTTGATAAGTGCATCGTTAGTCCATTTATAAACCTTATAATTAAAAAATCATAAATTACTAAATCATCACATCATATGCATTGCATTTAATCACATAAATGTTATTCCATAAAATTGATATTTTCCAATGACATTTATCCCATTGTCAAAATGTTTATCCAATAGATTCACTTCTATCCATGTAAAATTAAAAGTAAAAATAAGCCAAAATTAGGGATGTAAAATATCTCCCACCATAAGATTCATTGTCCTCGATGATCCAATGTATCCAAAACTTAATAAGATAGAAATTTTGTTTAACCTGCAAAAGCGTAAACAATGGATAAAATCTTTGCTATAAAATCATGGTAAACTTTCCATGTTATATTACCCTCTGCACATTGTCCCACCAGACCTTGCAATGAGTAATCTCTTTGTTTTGCAAGCAGAGCTTGTGATCTTCGAGCATTTAAAAGCTCGATCATGACCACTCCTGGGTCTTGTTCCTGTAAAACATTCTAAGAATATAATAGTCATCTGTTATATACTTTTCAAATATAAATCATAAAAAAAATTATACCTTCTGGCAATAGCTGATAATAAAATGATTCTAAAATCAATTGAATTGATAACTTCAAAAACTTTAAAGAGTCCTTCATATCTAGGGACTAGTTTGGAATACTTTCTGAACTTTATGAATATTTTTGGCTATTTAACCCTCAAAGGACTTTTTTCTCCAACTAAGAATTTACTTGGTGTATGTTGCCTAACAATTACTTCTACCAATCCTTTCTGATCAACTCGATCTGTTCATCCATTTCTAACAACATTTCTAGACTAATGCTAATCCTATCTTCTAGCTTACCCAGCTTATAGGAATTCAACATCTTCTTCTGTCCAATGTTTCAAATGGAGTCATTATGATAGAAGATTTATAAAAGTTGTTATATACAAACTCCATATGAGGTGGATACTCTTTCCACTTGTATTGCTATTCTTTGCAATACATTCCTATAAGATTTTCTAAAACTTGAGTTACCTTCTCTGTCTGACCATCTGTCTCAAAGTGATAAACTAAATTATATTAAGTTGAGTTCCTAGCGCTAAAGACAAAGCTTACTGAAACCTTGGCGTCATCCGTACATCTCTATCAGAGATTATCTTCTCAAGAACTCCAGACAATCTAACACTTAGTGCACATAATTTACCAACTAAAGTTGGTACTCCATCCTTTAGATTCCCAAGTATAAAGTGAGCTATCTTGGTGAGTTTGTTCACCACCACAGAATAGTGTCAAGCTTAATTTGAGACATAGGATGCCCTACTAGCTACTTATGCTCAGCCTTGACTTTCTGGCATTCTTGCTACAAATCTTGCAGCATTACTCTTCATTCTTTTCCAGAGATAAAGAGATTTCTCATCGATTAGGAGTTTACTTACTCTTGGATGACTGGTTTATGGTTCAGAAAGAATTTCCTTCCACACAAGGTTTCTTAATTCTAAAGAGTTAGGGACATTCCAAGTGCATTCTCTACAATTTACTCCCCTACATAATCCACCAGAGGCCCATCTAGGACATGATAGAGGTAAACATTGCATAAACATAGTGAACAACCAAAATGTTCTAGTATAGCCACCACAATAGTTTAAATCCAAAATCAAAGTATAAGCAATTTCATTTTCAACAATAAGTCAAAAGATTGAGCTCAATTTCGACAATAAATCAAATGTTGACCAACTGATCATAAAATAAACAATCTTTGAAATTTGGTGGCTAGACCATTCCAAAATAAAGGAACAAAATAATGAAAATCCTTGTAAGTATTAAAAGAGATTTTAACAAAAATCCTAAGAGGTGTCAAAATCTCAAGAAACACTTACTATGGACTACGTGACTAACCAAGTCACTAACAAGGGAGTAGATTGCCGTACTAAACTTGGATTTTCAAAAAACTTACAGTAGGTTAGTGATCATGTTGCATGCACAACCAAAAGATAAGTTCCTTGAGACTTTCTTCTTACTCAAAAATTTTGCAAACCAAAGGGTTATAACACATCCACTCCTATTTCCTGGAGTATCTATCATTCATTACCCTGATTACATTGTAAGATCGTGGTTTCATACAGACTATGCTCTACTTGAGCTCTTAGTCTAATTAGTAATTGAATAAAGTTTTACCTTTCTAGTCAAAGTCTCAAAATCTTTCTGCGATGCAATCTCAACATAATTTATTTGTTCTTGGAGTTTTAACTTCTCGGTTGGTTTTTCTCTATGTCATTCTAGCATTAAACTAGTTTTCAAACATTAGTTAATCTGCTTGAATGTTAACAAGTTTTCTCGTAATGAGCTCATAGGTCCATGTGTTGAACCTGGTTAGCTTTGATACCAAATGTGACAACCAAGTTCTCCAACAAGACTAAAATCAAATATTTACCATGAGATAAAACAAGCAAGGTGAAAAAGATAGCAAATTTTTCTTTCCTTAAATCAAGATTCAACAATTTACATAATTTATTTTCTGAAATAAACAAAATGATAGAATATACAATGAAGACATTTTGTCTTTACATTTACAAATATCTGCAATAGATGATGCTTTACATAGTCTTAATAAACCCAAGTCACAAAGATATACTGCATTCATAAATATGACATCCTTTATCGCAAGCCTTGACATGTCTTCTACTAGAGAGAGAGAGAGCATCTTCCCAATGCTTTTCCTCCAACCACAGACCGGTGGTCTCCCACACATATTCTAATTGGAAGTGACCCTACCCTTCATGAACAGTATAGACCAAAGGTGAACAATGGTGATTTGCCATCTGAGTAAATGTGTTGTATCCTACATAACACTATTCATCATACAATCCCCTAGATACCATCTAGCTAGTATGATCATTCCAATAGGTTATGCAATCCAGATACAGTGAACCAACAATGCATGCACAGACATATGCATTACTTTGGCCAAAGATTCAATATAAATAGACATTCGCAATGAACGTAGTTGTAATGTTCACCCACCCCAACTTGACTTGGATACTATCACATCCTGCTGTTTGACTTGTTTGATTCTGTTTGACTGTATAGTTTTATCAACTCAAATTTAGTCTTCTCGACTAAACAAGGATACTCATTACAACTTTGCAATACTCAAGATCCAAAACTTATCAACACTTTAAAGAATTTTAAGTCGATTCATTAACAACTAAGATGGTTACCTTACCCAAGTTAAGCATCATTGTCAAGGTAATTATTTCCTTTCTTACAAGTAAGATTAAATAAACATAACTAGGATACTTACCCCTTCATTTAGTAACTCTAGACACAAACTTGTTTATACAGTAAATCCATTCCAGTCAATCTGATTTAGAACAATCCTTGATCTAGGATATATTTGCAATATTAAGATTCAAGCATATCTAACCTTTTAAAGAGTCCCTCATTGCATACTTGCAATTTCTAGGGTTTAGGACTTTCTGTCATTCTACTCTCTAATTCAAATATCAAACATCTTTATGCATTAAAATGAGTTTCGACATTATCATAGAATCACTTAAATTTGATAAGGTATTATAAAGACTCTTCCTGTCTTGCTCTATGGTTTTCTCGACCTTACACTGTCAACCAAGAAATATAAACTAAGTCATATCTGACATAAGAGTTATAGGTTTCCTAAATCTTTCAAGTTATGATTCTAGGGTTTTAACTTCTCTAACCCTAAACATGGAAATATCAAACATCTTTGTTTTCCAAAGGTAATAGCATAAGTATAACAAAACATGAGAACAAATACCTCTAGTCTTTCCTATAACAAAACATGAGAACAAATACCTCTAGTCTTTCCTAGACCACTTGGCATTACTCAAATTCACATTTCTCATAACATGAATAAGCATAGTATTTGGGGTATATCCTCACCCATATAATATCTAAATGAACACTATCATTTCTCAAAACTAGTCTTTTGACTAAGTTTAATCTTTCAACCCTATAGGTTTGAGTCATAAAGATAAAAAAATACTTTTGACCTCTGGTCTACTTCAGTCTATCAGCTTTCAAATCAAGATAGGTCATGAACTCTTAAATAACATCCTTTTGTTTATATAAGCTATGTAAACCTTTAACAAACGATGTTCACTTAAGACTTTATCAATCTTTCTCCTTCAAAATTTGAGTTTATAAAATAATTATCAACCTTCTAGGTCTTCTCGAGTCATTTGACCTATGCTAAAGAAGATATAAGAACTAAGTCTAACCTTCTAGGGTCGTGAGAATAATACTTACCACCGTGTTGAAAAAGTAAGTGATACTATATCACTATTCAAGTTGTTCTTAATGATAACGATATCATTCTAACACAAAAATATATATCAAAATCAGAGTTATTGATCTCAAGGCAAAAAAACTTATACTTTTATCTTAGTGAGATACAAGGATCACTCTATATCCTAAATCTCTAAATTCTAATTCCACATAACTACTAGGCTTATGACAGAGTTCTCAAGAGTAATATATCATGATAAAAAAAGAAATACCTGTAGTCATCTCTCAATTGCTAGGTATTGAAATGACTCTCAACTAAGTGAGTTCTTCTTCCTTGACGAGTTCAAGTTTCTGATTATAGAAGAACTAACATTCTTTATTCTACAAGTCCACTGACTCACAACAAAAAAAAAATATTTTAACCCTTAGTACCATTTCCTAAAACCAAAAGATAATAATGATAATACTTTACCATTACTATGCATACTTTTGGGAACTTGTAATACTATCCTTTAGTGATGCAAAACATGTAATTATAGTCTAAGTCTGTAATGTATTATGTTCTCAGGCAATGCTTTACCACAAAACACTCTAAGGTCAATATCTAAATAGTTTCACTTGACCTAAAGGCTTCTAAATAAAAAACAAGATAAAACTACGTTAAGATATAGCTGAAAAGGCCCTCATATCACCTGGATAAAGCAACTGTGTGATTCTCCTAAGCTTAAACAAGAATACCTTTTGTTTAAACATTTGGCTATACATAATTAAACTTAAAATTGTCTCAAGCCTAAGACATAATGATCCTATTCAAGTTTATGTAAACCTTTGATACTGTATAGATCCTCTACTCACAGAATAATATATATCTTGTCTATTAGAGATTCACCACACGTATTAAACAACAAACTGGTACAACAACTTTCATGGTACTGATTGTGAGTTTCATGATATATATATATATATATATATATATATATATCGCATTCTCCTAAGAGTTACTATGTTCTCGAAAGAGATAGAATTACAGATAAAGAAATGTTTTATTGAAATCGATAACAAAAGAATTTGTCAAACTAAGAATGAAGGTTCGACCCTTACCTGATCTCACCTCCACACTGTGTTACATGAGAAGTTTAGACTTATACTATTGACAACTCTACTATTCTCACGTTGACCTGCCTCTCCATCCTCTGATAGGCACTATCGTTTATGATGCATCGACTGTCCTTCTCTATCCTCTGTTCATCAATGATAACCAGTTGTATTATCCTCCTATTGATTCCTGAATATAGTTCATATATGACTCCCACAACAACTGCACCATGATCCCCCTATCAATATCAAGCCTTTTCTTTAAATAAGACTCCCCTCCCATTGTTATCAGCTCAGGATTCTAGTTGTTTTGAAACCCCCCCATGCCATGGGTTTCTCCACTTATTTAGCCTACAAATGTTCTTAAGTTGAGCATGCACGGGTTTAAAAGGGAAACATGAGGGACGTGGTCACGAAAGGACCACTTTGTCATTATACAACAACTTTTAAAAGGCATTCAAATCTATCATAAATGGAAGAACGAATGCTTACATTAATAAGGGAGGTGGTTATCATTATCCCATTAACAACCTCAAACTAACCACTCATAGTTGGTTAAAACAAATGCCCTCAAATCATTTAAAAACAAAAGACTCCACCACTCTCATAACCATGGAACCTGAGGAAAATTTAGTGCCTTCAAGATGTGCTTCAAAAACATTCAAGAAGTGGAGTATGACCACTCTCTCATGACGTGGTAAGGAGAGTTAAGTGCTCCATAATTATATGGATAGCTATTAATTGCACAAAAACTATCGTTCCATTGCAAAAGAAACTCTTCGACAGGGTATAATAAATATAACTTATAAATGATAATTAAATAAATAATAAAACATCATTATAGTGTAGGAATACATACGACGTATCCTCTAGATGTTCTAAACACTTGACCATATAGCCTCCTCAAAGGTTTATCTCTTAATTTGATATTAGACTTCTCTTAAGCTATGAGAAACTCTAAAATAAAGCATAGTTATTAGTATCAATAAGAATTATAATAATGTGACGTAATACTTACGCACAAAGCATGATTGGGTCAAGTTCATCCCCCCTTCACATATAAAAGCAAATCACATTGATTTCATTTCGACAACAATGAAATTTGACGTTAAAACTATAAACAAGAAACATGCTACCAATTACTCCATTGAAGATGCAAACACAATCTCGTTTATGACGTAAAAAATGATGTGTTCAACAGAAAGCTACGCTGGTCGCAAAATGACTATTGTTTGACCTCGACAATGTTAATTTCACAAAACGACAAGGTTGTCATCTTCAAGACATCTAAAAACACTAAACCACATCGATAACTTGTCAAGTTGATCAACAAACTAAAACCACTTGAATAACATGACTTACCTCAATCGACAAGCCTGGTTAACTAACTGTGGTAAACTATACTCAGTTGGCAAATGACCATTTGTAACCCAAGGTCTATTCTCCTCTCCTTAGAAGATACTCTCTCTTTCTTGGAGAGTCATCATTTAAACCTATTATCCTGCATATCACTTGCAATTCACCAAATCTTGATCAGTGCATCGTTAGTCCATTTATAAACCTTATAATTAATAAATCATAAATTACTAAATCATCACATCATATGCATTACATTTAATCACATAAATGTTATTCCATAAAATTGATATTTTCCAATGACATTTATCCCATTGTACAAATATTTATCCAATAGATTCACTTCTATCCATGTAAAAGTAAAAGTAAAAACAAGCCACTATTAGGGATGTAACAAGAATCTTCATAGCTTCCTCTATAAACCCTTTTCATTTGATTAAATTTAGTTACAAAAAAGTTTGTCAGCTTCAAGGATGAAACTGTGGAAATTTTCAGCATAACACTAAATGGGTGGTTTTGCAAGTTTCTTTGACAAGTTTTGGGAATCCCACATGCCTAAATATGAGGTAATCCTAAGGCATTATTGGAGGGAATTCATATTTGAGCTACGAATATTAACATCCTTTCCGTCCAAATCTAAATATTAGTCTAAATGTTAGCACTTTTTTCATCTAAGGAGTTTTTTCTCCATTGCCACTGTTTGGCCCATCATGATCTCGCACTCACCCACAAGAGTAAAGAGTCAACAAGGTGAAAGGTATTTTATGTTTCTCATTGACAATTATTCTAGAATGACTTGGGTTACATTCTTAAGATGAAAATCCGATGCCCTTGATAATTTTAAAGTTTTCAAATCTTTGGTTGAAAATGAAATGGATACTAAGATCAAATGTTTAAGGTCAGATAGAGGAGGTGGGTTTACTTCAGATGAATTTGAAAAGTTTTGTGAAGATCATTGCATTAGGAGGCATTTGTCTACTCCTAGAACCCCTCATCAAAATGGGGTAGTGGAAAGAAAGAATAGGACTATGCAAGAAATGTCTAGGGAAATGTTGAAAGATGCAGATCTACCTAATATATACTGGAAGGAAGCAATTCACATTGTTGTCTATCTAACTAACAGAGTGCAGTTAAGGGTCAATAGCACTAAGACCCCTTATGAGTTGTTGTATGGAAGACCTCCCATAGTCAGATACTTCAGGATCTTTGGCAGCAAATGCTATATCAGAAGAGATGAAGAAGACCTAGGAAAGTTTGATTCAAGATGTGATGAAGGAATCTTTCTTGGTTAGTCAACCAGAAGCAAGGCCTATAGATGCTACAACAAAAGGTTGGGAAATATGATCAAGAAAGCACAAATGTCAAAGTAGATGAAGACTTGTATCAGTTCTCACAAGATTTAGAAGACACTGAATCTGATATCTTTCCTTGCATTGATGATGAAGAAGAAGTGAAAGAAGAAAAAGAAGAAGAAACAAAGCAGATGCCGAAGACCCCAGTAAAGTATGTTCAGAAGAATCCCTCTGTAGAACAGATCATTGGAGACAAGAATGAAGGTGTGTTGACAAGGAGAAGGTTTGCCAAGACACATGAGCAAGCAAAATTGTGTTTGTTATCAAAAGTTAAACCTAAGACCTTTGCTAAAGCCATCAAGGATGAGGGATGGATAAAAGCCATGGAAGAAGAATTGGATCAGATTGAGAAGAATCAAACATGGGAATTAGTTTCCAGACCAGAAAACAAGAATATTATAGGAACAAAATGGGTGTTCCAGAACAAACTAAATGAAGAAGGTGAAGTTGTAAGGAACAAAGAAAGATTAGTATACAAAGGATACACTCAAGTAGAAGGCATTGATTTTGAGGAGACTTATGCTCTAATAGCAAGGATGGAGGCAATCAAAATTTTCCTTGCTCTTGCTACTCATAAGAACTTCAAAGTATATTAGATGGATGTCAAGTCAGCATTTCTGAATGGTAACCTAGAAGAAAAGGTATACATTGAACAACTAGATGGTTTCCAAATATCAGAAGATCTAGACAAGGTATGTAGACTCAAAAAGGCTTTGTATGGTCTCAAGCAAGCACTTAGGGCTTGGTATGCAAAATTAGACAAGTACTTACTTTAGTAGGGCTTCAAGAAAGGTACCACAAATAGTAATCTTTATATAAAGGAAGGAGGAGACATGATTTTGATAGTTGTAGTATATGTTGACGACATTATCTTTGGTGGAGATGATGATATGTGTAAAAGGTTTGCAGAGGAGATGTGAAAAGAGTTTGAGATGTCCAAGATTGGTGAAATGTCTTTCTTCCTTGGACTTCAAATTTCCCAGCTAGATGGTGGTATCTTTATTTCTCAATATAAGTATGTCAAATAATTGTTGAAGAAGTTTGTTATAGAGGATTCAAAACTAGTGAGTACTCCCATGGTCATTAGATGTCACTTGAGCAAAGATAATGAGCCTCCGGAGGTGGATTAGACTGTCTATAGGTCTATGATTGGAGCATTGTTGTACTTGACTGCCTCTAGACCTGACATTATGCACGCAGTATGTGTGGTTGCTAGATATCAAGCCAATCCTAAGCAAACATGTGAGAAGGCAGTAAAAAGGTTATTCAATTACTTGAAAGGAACTCCAGACTATGGTCTATGGTATCCAAAAGGTAATGACTTTGATTTGAGTGCGTACACTGATGCTGACAGGGTTGGTTGTGTTGATGATAGAAGAAGTACAAGTTGTGGTGCTTTTTTTCTAGAAAACAGATTAGTTTCATGGTAGAGCAAGAAGCAAGATTCAGTGTACTTATCAACTACAGAGGTAGAGTATATTGCAGCAGCCTCCTGTTGTACACAAGTGTTGTGGATGAAGCAAACTCTGAAGGATATCAAGGTATTGTATGATGAGCCTATTCCTATTTTATATGACAATACAAGTACTATCAATATTTCTAAGAATCTAGTGATGCATTCTAGAACCAAGCATATAGCAATCAGGTATCACTTTTTGAGAGAGAAGGTTGCAGATAAGGAAGTGAAGTTGGAATATGTTCCAACAAAGGATCAAATTGTAGACATCCTTACAAAGGCTCTTGAAAAGGACACTTTTGAGGATCTTCGGCAGAAGTTAGGGGTAATTACCCCTCCTTCTTGCTAAAAGATACATAGTGATGCATCTGTCCAGGGGGAGTTAATGTTATATCTTTGTTTTTTGGACTGATGTTGGTTACCTCTCAGGGGGAGTAGGTAGTGGTTGCTGATGATAGGAGGAGTTCGTTTGTTGAAAGAAAAGTTATAACCTAAAGAAAAATGTGCAGATGTATGGTTGCTAATGAAGTTGATGGTAGTTGCCCTTTGTCCTTGATGTCAAAGGGGGAGAAATGTGCAAGCATGTGTTGTCATCAATGCCAAAGGGGGAGATTGTTACACATATGGTTCCTATGGTTGCATTGTTTGGAATTGATGTCAATACTGTCACAAGGTTGTCATTGATGTCAACACTAATATGAATGTGTAATAGTGTTCATAGTTGGATGTGATGCTCTTGAAGAAGATATATTGAGATGAGAAGATATGCATCTCATGCTCCTGAAGAAGACACATTAATATGGGAATTAGAAGCACTAAGATGTGGTATTGAAGGACTAAGATATGATGTATGCTCCCTTCTACTATCCCTAAGAATGCATGTGTTAAGGAAAAGAAGTTTCATTCTCTGGAAGTGGGTGATAGTCTCTATTTCAGAATGACCACCTTTAAAGATTGTCTAGGAAATTGCTCAGCATTGCCATCGGGTTGGTTTTGGGCCTTTATGGATTGGAATATAGATTAATGTAATGAGAACTCTTGCATATTCCAAGTTTCATGATGTGTGAACTATCTGAAGTATGTTTTGCAAAAGATAGAGTGAAGACAGTGTTGGTTCTATGAAGACAGTCACTACATGGAAGCAAGATGCTCTGCATTCCTCCGCATTTGAAGATTTCACTATGTGGTTTTGAAGGTATGATAAGATTGCAGTAAAGATGATAATTCCAAAGATTTGGATCATTTACTCTTCTGCTGTGAAAGTTGTGCATGACAGAGTACTGACATGTGTTCTAGTAGAGTAAACCAATGTTGAAGATTTGATGGAATGCTCCGCATTCCTCCGCAAATGAATGATTACCCTTGTGGTTTTGAGAACATATTTCTCGATGAGCATTATATGTTTCTTTTTAGTTTCACTTGGTTCTTGGTGGTTTGTAGCTCAGTTTTTCAAATGACAGCATGTTGCAATGTGTTCCGAATGGCAGAGTGTTCTCAGAGTTAATGATTGAAGCTATGTGGCACAATTCATTGATGTACGATGGCAAAGGAGTGTTTTGGGGTGTTTTATGAGTCATGTGAACTCATCTGGAAAAGTTTCATGAAGATATTTCTTGTTTCATGTACCACACAAGGTTTTTCACGTTGATGTGGCTGTTATACTTCAAGTCTTCATGTATTTTCCTTACAGTTGTCCTATTTCCAAATGAGTGGAGTGTGTGGATGTAATTCCTTGATGTTTGAAGCCGTGAAGGATGTTTTGGACCTGGTTAAGAAAAATTTGGGGTCAACAAGGCTTGGATCTTATGTTGATGTAATGTGTGTGTTCACTTAGGACCTATCTTCTACACGTTTCATATTGTGTGATGTTTGGCTGACTTGTAAATGTATTGTAAATGTATTTTTCATATTGTATCTGGCCAACAAGCTATGTAATCAATGTAATATGATGTATAAATAGTGAATCAAATTGAGTGAAGAAGGTATGATTGCAAGTTGATTGAAAAGGTTCACAAGCAGATAAAAAATAGAATAAATACATTATTGATGTGCGACTGAAGGAGAAAGAGTAGATGTCGTTGATACTATCTGGATTCATCTTGAAGGCATATTTGTGACAATGATCAAGTCTAGAGTGTACCTATCTGATCAGATCTTTAGAGGAAAGTGTGAGGAGGCAGAAGTGCAATCATCAAAAGTGTGAGCTTCAATGTCAGTTTTTAGACAGTAGAAAGATTGTCATACTGTAATCTTTTGTAAGTGTATTTTCATTTCAGTGAGTAGATGCTTCCTTGGGAGTAACCCTAAATCAAAGTTGTCTACCTATGAAAATGAGACTCTAAATGGATGCAAATTCAACCTAGAATGCACCCAATCTCAAGTCCAAGGGACCTCGAGATTGGACTAAATCACTACTATACTTTTATACCTAATTATGCACCCTAATAGATGATATATCCTGAAGCAAGGAGAATTGGACAAATGGCATGATTGGATTGAATGAGAATGTTGCCCCAAGATTCAAGGGATGATCAATGGATGAGAATACAAGTTTGAATGGATGGATGGCTAGGATTGAGTAGGTGTATGACATGTAAGGACTCATTTATGAAAAAGTAAGGCTTGGACTTTGTGAGGAATTTTAAATTCCATGGAGAGGACAAGTGGAATTTAAAATTAGAAGAATAGTGTTCAAATAGTGCCACATGGAATTTTAAATTGGAAGGAATAGTGACACATGGAGTGGGGTGGAAGAAATAGGACAAATGTACTCAATTTGGAAGATTTTCCCATGCTTCCAAAGTACCACTTGCCATGTACATGTGTGTACATTGGATGACAAGTGGACTTATAGAAACATGGGGGTTTGTAATAATAAATTAATTAAAATTAATTCATGTGCACATGAATTAGAATAAAATAATTATGATTACAAAAAGTAATCAAAAGTGCACAAAATAGGGAATTAAATAAATATGGTAATTTATTTAATTTTTGGAATGAACTATAGTCAAAAAAATTTAATTTTCAAACTATAGTAGAGGAATTTGATTTTTATAATATGATAAAGGCAAAGAATAAATTAATTAAATAATTAAAAATTATTTAATTAATAATTAGATTGGATGAAGTGATGTGGATGGATTAGGGTTGAAATCGTGGGTGAATGAAAGTGGTTGTGACCATTTTTAGGTGTCTACATTTTGCCCCTCTTTGATATGGCGTCACGGTTGTTGCGGTTAGTGGATTGATGGGATATCAAAGAATATAATTATTTTTATAAATATGCCCCAGTGAGTGAGTGGAAGGGGAATAGGTGATGAGGTGATGCCCCCTCAAGAGATCGGCAGAAAAATTAAATTTTTTGGTGATTTCTCGAAAAAGGAGGAAAAAAGGCAGAAAAGGGGGGAAAAGGTGGTCCTGAGACTAAAGAATGAGAAAGAAATGGTGAAAAAATAGAAAAAAATGAGGTGGGTAGATGGAAAAAGTGGAAAAAGAAGTTGGTGGAGAAAAAGGAGGGAAAAAGGGATAAAAAGTGGGGTGAAAAAGATAAAAAGAAGTTTAAAAAAAGAAAGTGGAGGGGGTTAAAAAGTGAAAAAGGAGCTAAAAATCTCATTTTACTTTTGGTGATTTTGGAGGTGGAAGTGAAAAGAGGAAGAGGAGCGATGGCGGGCATTCCTCAAGAGGAGCACTGAGTAGAGCGGGCTAGGTGGCAGGCGAGCTGGTGAGTGGTTTTTACCCATGTGACTATTTTAGTTTTATTTGATTTAATGATAGCGGCACTAGGGTATATTAATGGTGTGGAAAAAAATGGGGATTTGGAGGGAAAGGCACAGGGGTTTGGGAGTTGGTAGGTAAAATATGGACTGGTGCTAAAAATGTGAAAATGGGTTTGGTTTTTTCTTTTAATGTTATTGGATTTTATTATTATTATTAGTGGGTTTTTATTATTGTATTTTATTATTTTTTTATTTGGTATTTTTTGTTTTAGCGCTAGGGGGGAGTGGCACCTAGGCGGTGTTGGGGGTGGTGATGGGCGCATAGGAGGCGCTTGGGTAGTAGATGGCACATAGGGAGGGGCAAGTTTATGTTAAGGGGACAAGGTACGAATCGGCGCCCATCTCGGTGCTTTAGCCCCAGGGCGGGAGGGAGTTTAGGGACTTAGGCTAGGGGAGGGCAGGATGTAGGGTGGTAGGGGGGATTTAGGGTAGTGTTTAGAGGGAGGGTTGGGTAGTGTTTGAGGGAGGGGCGGGGAATGACACCCATCCTGACACTTTAGCGTCGGGGCAGGGGAGAGGGTAGTAGTTAGGGGGGATGAGGTAGGGAAGTTTAGGGGGTAGGGGTCTCTGCTTTGGCACCAATTGCAGCGTTGTAGCACTGAGTTGGCGCTAATTTTTTTTTATGATTTTTAATTTGTTTTGATTTTTTAATTTGATTTTTAATTTATTTGACTTTTTTTATTTTTGATTGACTTTTTATTATTGTGATTTTTATTTAATGTTTGATTTTTTTATTTTTGTTTTGATTTTTTATTTAATGTTTGATTTTTTGATCATTTTTTAAATTTGATATGTTATAGTTAATAATAATTTGTTGATGTTTGTTTTTTATTTTTGGTAGGTTAATTTTTTAATTTTTTGATTAGGGAATGGGGGTGGCAATGGGGGGAAGGTGAGGGTTCGGGGATGTTTGTCCGGGTTAGGGTTTTTAAAGGGAGAGAGAGGGGGGCTTGACTCGGGCCGCGAGGTCAAGGGAGGGGGTGCTTTGGAAAATGTGCCAAGGGGTAGAGGAGGTGTGTAATGACAAGATAGACTGACATGGTGATGTGTTTGGGAGGGTGCAGGAGGACAAGGGGTTCTTCAGTCTCGAGAGAGGTGACCGCCAACATTTGGTTTATGGGAGGAGCTAGACCGAGCCGATAGGTTCGTCTTAGGGGTACTTGGACTGGATGATATTGCAAATATGTCGTAGATTCGCATGGATAGAGCTATGATGACAGTTGTGGTGGAGCGATATCAGCAAGAGCGTTGCGCCTTCCTATTTCCTATAGGGGAGGCGATGATCACATTAGAGGATGTGTGGAGGATTCTACAGGTCCCCCTACATGGGGAGAGGGTGGTTTATCAGCATGGGCACAAAGCAAAGTACCTAGACCAGGTGTTTTCCCTGAGGCAGGTGTCGTATACAGTAGACAGTACTGAGATGGTGTATCAGCTAGTGATGGAGAGGGGATTAGATTCGTTGGCTCTATTTCTCGCGGGGTTGAAAGCAGGGACATTGGTTCCTGACAGGAGATCACGTAGATTCCCAGAGTATTACATCGGATGCTAACTTATGGAGTGGTTTATGCATGGGGCCCATGTATACTGGCCCATTTGTACCATGACATGGATGCAGTGGTATACAGGTGATTGGGGAGCCTGGGTTGTGGGGTGACATTGTTGCACATCTGGGCATGGGAGCATATCCCAGTGACTCGGCCACTAATAGTGAGAGATAGGCCATGACATCAGCCATTTGTTTATGCATATAGAGGTCATCAAATGCGGTGTCAATTGGGGGACATGGGATACTAGAGGTGCGTGATAGATGAGATGGTGGAGTTTGTGTGGCGACCCTAGAGGGAGGTGGAGAGGTGGTTAGACGACGATGACCAGATAGGTTATGTGATGCAGTCATGATACCTGATGGGGTGGACAGAGTAGTAGCGGTGGGGACTAGTGCTTGATGAACAACTAGTCATAGCGGAGTTCGAGGGACTTTAGCCACAGGCATGGGATGATAGACAGGATATAGTGGATGCAGGAACTACGGTAGCATATGAGGAGTAGTGGGCTCGGTATAGGCTAGTGAGACTCACAGTGCCCATGGGGTTTGTAGCGCCAGTGGAGGCGACAGGAGAGGAGGAGGATGATGACGATGATGAGGATGAGGATGATGACACTAAGGAGGATGAGGTGCAGGCAGAGATGATGGATGATGATGAGGATGAGGATGAGGTGAGGATGAGGATGAGGATGAGGAGGAGGATGCACAGGTAGAGGGGATGGATGATGGTGAGGATGAGGATGAGGATGATGATGATGATGAGGATGCATAGGCAGAGGGGATGGATATAGATATTGGAGGTGATGGCGGAGGTGATGCAGCTGGTGGTGATGATGCAGATGGATTGGAGTTAGCCAAGGCATAGGAGTAGATATGCCAACTATAGGAGAGAGATTAGGTGCATGAGGGATAGAAAGCCCAGCTATAGGTGTATCTAGCCCATCGAGACAGACTGGTGGCTTAGTTAGAGGGATAGGTAGCTCAAATACAAAGGTAGTTGGTACAGACAGGCACCGCATAGGCACAGGTTACAGGGTTGCAGGCACAAGTGACAGAGTTGCATGGATTAGTGCGGCAGTCTGCGCATGAGAGGGACTAGGCCTGCCAAGCATCAAGGATGGGGGAGATGGTGAGGGCCATATAGGAGAGTACTAGGGAGGCCCTATACTATTGGACCCTTTACAAGGGGTGAGTACTACAGAGTAGAGAGTTAGTTATCATAGTCAGTCTGGAGCTTCTAGTTCCAAAAGGATAGGGCAGTCAGAGAGGTCTGTTTAGCGGTCCTCTCCATCACAGGTGTTAGCAGCAACACAAATGATGCCTCCACCGGCACTGGGACAAGTAGGTCAGTAGGATATGGGGGGCCCACGTCAGAGGGATTCAGGACTAGCTAAGTCAAGCAAGGATAGCTCCGCCTAGGGGCATGATGTAGACATGTATTATTTTTTGATAGGTCTGAGGACCACATTTTGTATCATCATATATATATATATATGAGATGTACTATTCGATCGATGGACTATGTGGTATGGATGGATGTATGGATGTATGCTGTGATATTTATGATGTATGCATTGTTTTATAATGTGATGGATATATGATAGATGTATTGATTGATGATGTGATGCATTTATGGATGTGCATATATGATGGATTAGATGTTGTGATGTTATTTAATATAAATATGTTTGTGATGCTTGAGATGTGAGATGCTATGACTTGACATGTGGTTGGATGTAGGATGGAGCGTATTAGGATAGATGGATTTAGGTATTATGTATGATGTAGTCATGTGCATATGATGTTAGGATAGATGGATTTATGTATGATGCAAGTATATGCGTATATGTTATGTGGTGATATGTGGATATATGCTAACATATTTCTGATGCAGGATGGGCTACTAACATATTCGTGATGTAGAATGACAAGTGATCATGATACGCTTAATAGGACCCTAAAAATGGTTACAAAATGGTAGGGGAATAGCAGGTAGTAGAAAGTAGGGGGAATGGAAATGTGAGTGTGAGTGAATCTTGAAGCAACAATAGAGAGATGGGGTGATGAGAGTAGATGTGAATGCAAGGAGCTTCATCATATTGAGATATTCTGCCAATACTAATAAAAATTGAGTGCTACTGTTGATATAGCATAGGATGTGTTGTGATGTTCACAACATGCCCCATTATGCTCCTTAGCAAAATGGGGACCCCTGCTGTTGCTTTGCTTTTTGCTTCTGCTTGTGTTGTTTTGCTTGGTGGTAAAGGGAAAAAAGAGTCAAATTTGCAAACCTTGTTAAAAATATGGAAAAATGCATTTTCAGTACCATTGCATGATATGGTTGGATTCCTTGTGAAAAATGAGCTAGGGTTGTTTTTTGAACCATCTTAAAATTTGCCATATTTTGCAAGTTATGATCGATTTGGTAAAATGAACTATCAGGTTTTGCATAATATACAGTCAATTGTTTGCCTTTTTTTCCTTGTTGGCATTCGTTATAAATTTTGAAATATTCATATTTAGTGGTTCCAGGTCATGGGTAATTTTGTCTGGGTTCCACTCTGTATCTCACAATTGTCTGTTTGATAGAAAAATGCATAGGTGCACTTAAAATGACAAACCCAAGGGGTTATTTTGCAGAATTAATACATTTGGTATTGAGCATAAAAAATGTATTTCATGCATACCTTAATACATTACAGCGAAGTATGTTATGCGCGTCGGCATAACATTTGATATCAGGGTGCTTTGAAATTGTTACGCCGATGGGGGGCTTCTTACCGATGACGGATGGTCATCGGCCTAACTGAGACCATCGGCTGAGTTTAAAAAGGTCACCCCGAGGCCGTGTCTCTCGCCGACAATATTGTCATCGCCATAACTTACATCGTCGGCCAAACATTTATAAGTCACCCCGAGCGGTATGGTCTCGCCGATAGCCTTGGGCTATCGGCATAATAGTAGGCTATTGGCCAAGGTTTTTCCCCCTTCACCGATATGGAGGCTCTCGCCGATGGCGATCAGCGAAGCGGTCATCGGAATGACTCTCGCCGATGTCAAGACATCGGTGAGATAGCTACAATCGGCGGGGGAGATTTAGAGTTCGCCGATGGCGAAACTCTTGCTGATGAAGAGAAATACAAGCCGAATGGAGGGTAAAATAATAGAAAAGGCCACCGGCCAAATAGCGAACATCGGCCGAGTGATATTTTGACACGCCGATGGCGGTTGTCACGCCGATGGGCGGGAAATGGAATGCGATAGAGTTTTAAACCATTTCTTTTGGCGCCCGTGGCATTTTCCCGGTCAGCGATAGTTGACCCGATGGGTTTTGAACAGTCTGTGTACATTTTGAACGCAGTTTCTGCTAATTTTGGACCCGATTTCCACATTTTGCATGGTCACCCTGATTTAAACAGATATTTTTGGTTCCCTACTGTTCATTTGGAAAATTTGATACTTATTGCTTGTCTTGTCTTGCAGGCTTGCAGTTGAGGAAGCAGCCGGAACTTGATCACAGTGACATCATAGGGAAGGAAATCTAATCTCAGGAGCAGGAAGTAAAGATGAGGTGCGAAGAAGTCAAGGCCAAACCAATGGAGGACAGAGTTGCAGCTGAAGGTATTACTGCAACAGACAAACAAAAGTTATTGCCAAGCTGCCGGAACTTCTTAGAAGGGGCAATATTTCGCCCAGATTTGACACTGCTCAGAGATATTTTGGAAGAGCTGGTTCACCTATATTTATTGCTGTAACCAGGGGTTTGAACCAGGGGTTTCGTTAGGTTTTTTGCTGTAGTGAGGACAATCTGAATGTCTTTATATTGTGCCTCTCTACACTGTAATACACTACAACAGGGGCTACGACAGGGATTTTAGTATTTTGCCAGAATTGTAGAGTCTTTCTGGGCATAGTTTAGAGGTAGAAGAAGGAGGTCGCCTGTTTGTCTGCAGTAAGGTGCGCGTGGAATGTCTGGCTACCTTATTGTATCTGTAAAGCTTGTAAGTTCTTTGTAGTATGATCAATGAAACTAAGAGTCATTCCTACATTGTAAATCATGTATGACTATTCATTTCTAATACAATAGAATCTGGAGTTCTGCATCTATCTTCTGAGTGTTCTCCTGCTCTTCTTTGTGTTTTGAAATATTTTCTTTGAGAGCTTGCAATTTTAAATGTATGTTTGTGAAAATGCTCAGAACTTGCATTTAAGGTTTTTACTGTGGATTTGATCAAATTACTGTGGTATTTACATAGTGTATAACAGAACAATTAGATCCTTCGGTAGATTAAATGAGGTATAGATTAGATCTTTCTAACTTTTCCCAACCCATCTGAATATTTAGCTGAAAACGTAGAAATCTAAAGGAAATTGTCTCAAATTTGAAGAAGCATGCATAACAGAGTTATAAGTAGACAGTTTTCATAAATAGATAAAGAGGAAAGCTGCAATAATTCAAGAAAATCATCTGAACTTGTAGCACAGTAACACTTGTATGCAAATGAACAAAATACTTGTTGAAATCTATGATTCTTTTGCATATTCTTAGTCCAGTAAACCACCAAACAAACCTAAACTACGTAAGGCCCCTTGAACATTACAGCTTCACATTGACGAACTGAACTTGACCAACCGAACCATTGTAGACTTGGGATTAGTTGAATCTCAAATGATTCCTTCTTATCTTTCAAGTATAGTTTCAGTTCATTTCATGTGAATTTTAACTTACTGTTATGATTGCATCAAAACAACCATCAACAGTTTTCTGGCGCTAGAAGGAGGGCTAGAAGGCTGTATATTGTAATCATCAACAGGATGTTATGCACCAGGGTATGTGGAACCATGGTGACAAGGCATCCATGCATAAGACTTGATTCTACAAACAATAAGATGAACCCATACATGCCCATAATAGTACAACTTTGTCTAGACGAGAGAAGGGGACTCATAGCATAAGTCCTTAATACACTAGAGGTATGAAGAACCTTAGATGCAGAAGGGGATCAATATGCTAGAACTAACCCTACAATCCACAAGATATGAATATTAATATGGAGTAATGAGAACCTCCCACAAGCATGACATACAAAAGCAATGACCATGCCCCATTCTAGATTGTTCTCCACATGCCATGATATAATGAGATCAAGACAGCTTTGACATAGTCCAAGAATGATGCATAAGATAAAAATCAAAGACCAAAAGACTAGCTAACCCAAAACACACAACCATTGTATCTCTTGCCAAAGGATGGAAGGAGGATGTTGATGATTTTGTCCATTGTAGGAAGGATGCATCCTAGGACAAGAATCGATGATGGATTAAACTAAACTAAGGATAGGCAGAGGGATACGTGCTGCTAGTTATGGAAAAGCCAATATGTTGGTGAAAGATTTTTTGTGAGAGTGTTATGCTTTGATAAGATGCCAAACAAGTGTATCATTTGTAGGTCAGGTGCAATCAACAAGCTTAGGAAGGTGGGACAATCCAAGCAGGTTGGATGGGTGTTTTGTGTGTACCTACATGGAGGATACTTCCTTTGTATTCTAGACTACCTACATACCCTATATCCATGGGATCAAGGCACATTACAATGCGAGTGGTGATGATATGTAGTTCTAGGAGACTTGATGATGTAAGGACAGGGGTTGGTTCATGTGGAATGATGATATATGGTTTAGTGGATGTGGATGCCAATTTTTTTAGTGGGGACCATGGTATAAAAACTACGATAGGTAGGGGATGGTGTTGGTGTAGTAAAGGATGTGATGTTTGTGTGAAAACATTAAAGGAACTAAGGTTATGGATGGATGAGAGGGTCAAGTGAGTGACATAGTGGTGACATGGAAAGGTGGGGATTAGGTGTTGGGAGACGAGAGATGTTTTGGGAATGATGGACAATGGAAGCTCAAATGATAGGTTTATTCTGAAGCTTAGATGAGGGGATAATTGGATTGGATAGTGTGGGTAAAGATGGGAAGGTGATTTGAACAATGGATCTGGTTTGAACCTACACATGACGCCTGCAAGTAGGTTTTCATCATGGTACTTATCCAAGGTGCCACAAGAAGTGGTTTTCACCATAGGACGGATTATTTATCTTTACTATTTTTTTGTAATTTTTTTTTTTGAATTTTTTTTTATGCCATAGGTATTTAGCAGACTAACTATGAAACAGCTTCAAGTGAATGATATTCATTGGCTCATCCAGTTCTTCTCCTTCAAGGGTGGAGAGGCGGTATGCTCTAGATCCCTACTTTGCAGTGACAATGTAGGGTCCTAGCCAATTAGGCTCAAATTTTCCTTTATTTTCTCGCTCAGATAGATTCTTTTGATTTTCTTTCAGGACCAAATCTCCTACTGCAAACTCCCTAGCATGGATCTTTTTATAGGATTTGTGAAGTCAATTTTGGTCTGCTTGGAGGTGATTAAGGGTGTTGAGGTACCGTTCATCCAATAGCTCAAGCTCTTAGAGGCGTGTAACATGGTATTCTTCATCAATGATGACATTACGCAAGGAGATGCGTAATGAGGGAAATTTGATCTCAATTGGCAGGATGGCTTCTGCTCCAAAGACAAGGGAATATGGTGTAGCCCCTGTAGGTGTGTAGATACTAGTACAATAGACCCAAAGGGCAGGATGAATGTGGAGGTGCCAGTCATGGCCAGTTTCATTGGTAAGTTTCTTGAGAATTTTGAGTAGGGTTTTATTAGTTGCCTCAGCCTGTTCGTTACCTTGTAGGTAATATGGAGTGGACCAATGATGTTGAATGTGGAATTGTTCACAAAGGTCCCAAACATCATGGTTTTTGAAAGGTTTACCATTGTTGGTAACAATGGCAGATGGGATACCATATCAATAGATGATATGGTAAAGGATGAACTTGGCAATTTGGTTTCCAGTGGTGAAAGTGAGAGGGATGGCCTCCACCCACTTAGTGAAGTATTCAGTAGTGGTGATAATGAATTTATGTCTGTCAGAGGAGGATGGGTGAATTTTGCCAATTTGATCTAGGGCCCACTAAGAGAAAGGCCATGGTGTAGTAATAGGTTACAACGCTTGAGAGGGAGCGTGAATGAGATCTCCATGCTATTGATAGGGCTTACACTTCTTCACGTATTCACATGCATCATGTTCCATAGTAGGCCAATAATATTTGGTACGCAAGAGCTTCTTGGCTAGGACAATTCCACTTGTGTGCACTCCGTAGATACTTACATGGACTTTGTGTAAGCAAAGGGAAGCTTCTTCTGTGTTTAAGCATTGAAGAAGAGTGCCATCATAGCTTCAGCGATAGAGGGTGTCCGCAAGGATAGTGTAGCTAGTGGCTTGGTGAATGAGGGATCTTTGTTGTTTGTTGGTAGATTCAGGAGGGAAAGTGTGATGTTGGAGGTAGGTGTAAATGTCATGGTACGAGGGATTTTCTAGACCAACATTCTCACAAACAAATTCTGACTCAGCGACACAATATGTTGGAATTAAGAGTTGTTACACAAGAAACTCACATTGATAGGTGTCATGAGGCATATCCAGAAGGGAACCGATAGTAGCCATGGAATCAGCTACTTTGTTGTGAAAGTGAGGTACCTACTCAAACTAAATGTAGGTGAATAACAGTTTGTATTCATCAACCATTTGCTTATAGGGCACTAACTTATCATCCTTTGTGAGAAACTCGTCATTCACTTGTTTGATGATCAATTGAGAGTCTCCATACACTTGTAGCTGTAAGATATTCTATTGTGTTAGGATTAGCTATGGAGGTAGCTATCCAAGGATCAAGATGTCTAAGAGCTAATCACAAGAATCAAAGAAGATCAACATGATAGAATAATATTCTATACACAAGACAATGACTTGATACAATATCAAAATGATACAATGAGAGGCCTTGGTTATAAAGACCAAGGTGAAGAGCTAGGATGTTTTAGTCATGTGACAATGGTCACATTCCTATCACATGAGACAACTAGAGGATAGGATGCCAACTAGATCACATGTGTAAGATAACACAACTATCAACACCTAGCAACAACTAGACACAACTAGAAACAACTAGAAACATCTAGTAGACTCACTAAGTCAACTTAACATGTGAACATGTGTGTGAGTATTATTTAACTAATAAATAGTTAAATAATATGAATTATCCACACAAGGGTAAACCAGATAGGTAATAACCCTATTCACACAAACACCCCCCCCAAGTGCAACTTAGGGAGGAACAAACAAATACAAAGATGGGTCTCGACAACAAGGCCATGTTAGGTACCCATGTACAAAAGATCTCTCACAAATGGAGAAAGGGAGAAAACCTCATGGGAAAGAATCCTCCCTAAAAGAGAGAAAACATGCAAAGAAAGCATGAAAAAGTGAAGGAAGGAAAGAAGGACTCAACATGACCCCCCAAGGACTACTTCCATCACAAAGATACAAAATATATCCCCCTCATAGGAGATGTTTAGGGGAAAATTGGATTTGTTTAGTTTAGTGTTTAAATCCTCCTTTCACTTAACACATTCAAGGACCTTCAGATCGAGTGGCAGATCACTAATAGGTCCTTGGTCATGTTAGGTCTCAAAAATGCAGGTTACAAATCCTAAGAGGATGCCAGACTCTATGATCAAATTGACAACATTTTTCAACTAATGTGATGGAGTTAACCTATAGGGTTGTTGACTCCCTACACTTTAGGCACTGCTATACCTAGGTGGGTGGACCTTTAAAGTTGAAGCAGATCAGATGAGTGTAAGTGCTTTGGCTAAGTTAATGGATCTAAAATCTACCCACAGCGGCAAATGGTGTGGAATAGATGAAAGCTTGCTAACTAGTTCTATATCTAATATCTCAAAGATAATTGGTATAAATTGTATAAGCAATATCAAGGTAAACTTTATAACTATGCTCAACTAATGAATGGGTTGTGGATAAAACTAAATGATGATTCAAGATAAGACCAGTGCCTTGTTGGGTAAACAGAGTCAAATGAAAATCTGAGACCAGTGGCTTATATTGGGTGATAACTCTAACTATTTGGCACAATACTTTGGTTTACAACTTGTATAAACATATAGGGAAATGATTGACAAACTCTTCTTAATATACAATTGACACCATTAGGTTTCTTGTTATTCACCAGAAGGAAATTTAATCCTTTCTTGAAGGAACCAATTGAATGAAATATACAAGAACAACAGATAATATCAACTTGGAGATAGAATGGCAATCCTAACTATATGGTTCTTCTTAGTGATCCAAATCAAAACTTCCGTATTACTGTGACTGACCAGAAGGATTTTAATTCCTTTTAAGGAAACCAATTAATCAAATCACACAAATACAGCAAATGTGCATTGACAAATTAGATATATACTTAATATATCAATTTGAATAATAAGGAAATAAAAAATTGGAGGCAACCAAATAATTGAATAATTTCAACAAACAATTGAATGCCAGCATGAAACCACAGAATCAGAGATCTTCTATTAACTTCTTTAATATAACACTTGCAACATGGTCTTTTAGAATATTATGAACTTCTCCTATTATCTCCTACTATTGATGATAATTGATCACCATATGTCCAACTTATATAGAAATATATATGAAGAGACATAACTCTTCAAAATTTCTTTTGGGAATTAAAATGATTAACATAAAAATAAACAAAGAAAATGACCCTAAGCCCTGCTGAGCCACAGGTTTATCTAAGCAACATGATCCAAGTATTCTCGGCTACAATGTGTATCAGTAAACTCAATAGCATTTCTTGTGATCATGTCCATTGTCGCCATATTTTCCAGATGCTTGCAAACTTCCCCAGATACAGAGTCTTTATCCTTGAGAGCCTCTAAAGCTTCATGTAATATCACCTAGCATTCTTTACTCCATTCATCCTTTCTCTTCAGCTCCTTATCATTTCTAAACAACATGGGTATACCTGCCTTTGAAGCCTCAACGCATTCCCTGGCATCATTTTTAAGCTGGTCATGATATTTTTGATGTTGTTCAATCAAGCCTCTCACACTAGAGGTACCTGTAGTGTTAGGAGCATCCCTACTCTGTATCTCATGGAGTTTCTCTTGAAGCCTGTTGTTTAACCTTTCGTGCTATTGGATCACCTTATGGTTTTCATAATAGACATCCCAAAATTTCTTCATCCAATGCATCATATTAATATGCCTATTATGTAGTACTGCTGCAAGTGTGTCAATCTGAACTGGGGCTATCTAATCAACAAATGGTGATTGGGCACTTTGTGAACTCTCCCCTTGGGTTAACCTTTTAACTGATCCTCTGAAAGTATTCTTAATAGTATCTTTCAAGAAATCATTTTCTTTTGTTAATCTTTCACAAGTTAGTTTATATGCATCTCGTTCCTTGATCAACATCTGAGCCTGTGCTTTATTCAATTTTGTAACATTTACGCCAATGTCTATAGTAATCAAAGGATCAATTTCCCCTGCTTTCAAAGTCATAACATGCCCAAAAGTTTTTTCAGTATCTATAATGGTCGTTTTCTTATGAGGGGGTATAAGGCTCATATCATGAGTGAGTTTGCATCATTGTTATATTTGGTACCCATGTATACCTCTGTGACACCATCAGAAGTGAGCTTATACTTGTCATCAGTGTGCAAAAAACTATCAAACACCAAGGTAGAATTTATATCAAGTCCAGGAAATATCATGACACCTGCTTCTCTGAGCAACTGTCTTCCTCTGTTAGGAGTCATAGATTTTAATTCATTGTCCACTATTTCCCTAAGTTCTTTCCCCTTGCATTTATACAAAAATGATTTAAATTCTTGAGAATGAATAAAGTGATCATCTACAATGAAAGAATCATATGCTAACTATCTAGGATCCTCATCACCAAGCCCCTCTTCATCATGCTCTATATTAGGAGATTAATAACATTCCATTTTTCGTTTGGATATTCTAGTCGCCTGTTCATGTAACTCTTCTTCTCTAGCAGATTGCTCATCACTAGAAGACAACAACTCTATCTCTGCAAGCTGTTTTCTCTTCTCATCTAGTTCTCTATTATAATTCTCAATTACCAGTTCAACTTCAACTTCTTCCATGTTCCTAATAATATCATCATGTGGATATGGAATATGTGTATATCCACTAAGGTTTTGTTTTCTTCTGGCAAAATCAATAAAACCCTCGGGATCAAATCCTTTTCTTTCTTCTGCATACCTCATGTTGTAATGCATTAATTTATCCCTGATGAGACCATAACCCTCTTTGGACACCATAGTAAAATCCCTAAAGAACAGAGTACTAGGCATGAAGGATTGCTTGTCATAGGTACTCAAGTTCATCACATTAGATCAATTCATTTGCCTGACTATCTCCAAGTAGGCAATCATATCAGGAACTGTCTTGGGCAATATAAATGGGGTATCTTCAAAACCATAAATTCTGACCATGGTTGAATCCTCAAAACAATACCAATCTCCCCAGTTGTAGGTGACAGTTGGGGGACTACCAAAATCTTTTGGTCTGAGAAATCTTTTTATTTCATTTGATAATGAATATTCTCAAGGATGATTGAAATATCTATACAACACTTTTACACAATATTCTTCAAAATGAATGTAACTGGAGTGGGTAAACCTACTGTCCCATATCCTTTTCCACATTTGCACAGGTGACTTTTGTCCCCTCTTGTCTACTTTAGCAATTCTAAGTTCACTTGGCAATATTCCAATTTCCTGGCCATAGTATAATATCATGTGCATGAGGAGCGAATAGTGCTCAAAAGAGACTGTTGGGGCATTGTTCTTAATTGCAATTAAACTGGAATCAATCTTTCTGAAAACATAAGTAGCATAGTCAAACTACCTAGCATTGTGACACTAAATATTTGTTGCTATCACCATTAATGGAATTGACATAAAATCAGGAACCTCTAACCCTAGGACTTGGCCAATGGAATAGTATGTGTATTGCATATATGGTTCAAACAAGGACACATGGAATGGAGGTCCATCATTATCATCAAAAGGTATTGTTTTACCCTCTTCCCTAGGCCTATGGAGAAGAAATATCCATCCATTATACATGGTGTCCATCCTCTAGTATTCTATATCCAAATCTTCATATACTATGGGAAGAGTACACAAATCATCTAAATCAAAAACTTCACAAATGGCATTTTTGGACAAGTGAATAATGGGCTCTCCTTGTGGATTGTATATGGCTTTGAGGCTGGGATTGTAATGTTTGGCCAAGAGTTTAAGGAGTTCTACATTCACAAACACATTAGGGATGACCAATTTGCCTGAATTCAAATGTCATGGATTAGACACTGGGACATTCCTGAATCTTCTATCATAATGGAATTTGAGCAACTCATAGCCTCTGATCGGTGTCCACATATTTCCCAAGTATTTGCATTTGTCTTCTAGTTTCTCTACCTCTACCCTGAGTTGTGTAGACCTTCAGGATTTAGGGGTAGACCCAAGAAATTGGTCAATTAAATCCTAATTTAGTTTCCTTTCTTTCATTTTTTCATCAAGGCTTTTGTCAATTTTTTGTTTCTTAGTTTTGCTAGTTTCACCTTGTTGTTTTCTACCCTTGCCTTTTACTGGAGTCTCCATTATAATTATAGATTAAAAAATTCAAATTGCAATCTACCACAAAGGTTTTTATATATGTACCTGTTATCTGAGATGAAGATTGAACTCCTTTGTTCTCTCCTCCAAGTTTCCGCTTGTGTGCCCCTCTCAGATAATTCTTCTGAAATGATTTTGAATAACTCTTCAGGGGATTTCTTCTTGGTCTAATATGAATATCGGCATGAGTCTTATCAACATGCTTATCGACTTCTCTTTACAAGGTAGGTTAGTGGAATCGGCAAGACCTAGGTAATTAATACCGATATCGCTTGTCTTTATAATCTGTAGGAAAGAGTCTTATCGATGAGTGTGGCCACTACCATCATCAAAACAACATATGATATTGAGATGACTTCATTCAAACTATCCTATCCTGGTTGTTTCCCCGATGTCTTTCTTTCTATCCTTCATCAGAATGATGATCATAATATGTCACCGAAATCCTTTGTCATTGTGACTATAGATTCGGTAGGACTTGTAAACTTTATTCGGATCTATTCCCTTTTTCTGATGAATTATGTCCTCCATATACATTGGTGTGACTTACACTGAAAATGCCCTTTGGTCGCTGAGACATCATAAGGTCAGAGATACTTTAATTTCTTGCCCTGATGTATATTTCTTCCTGATGAGTCACTAGCTCCACCCGTTCCATGGGTTGTTCAGCAAGAATCTTACCGAATTCTCTTGTCTGTGTGATCTATACTATCGAGGGAGTGTTTGGAGTATTCTCCGATAATGTTTTCTTGTCCTGATGATCCTCACCTTTGATTAACTCGACATGACTAGGAATTCTCTCTCCAATGAAGGGTCATCAGTGTTACTCCTTTCATCAGAAATTTCTAAAACTTTCACTTTGACCATAATCCTCATGCCAATACACATCTAGCTCATTTCAAATATAACATGTATCAGTATAAAGAAAACACTGAGGTCTCGCTGAAATTAAGGAACTAAGGCCCCTTATCATACTACGGTTTGAGGGGTGAGACAATTATTTTCAGTGAAAATCATGTGATATTTATGGAATTTATCAGTTGTCATTATGATTTTGGGCTTATGATTTTTTGATTTGGTTGGACATGGGGTGGGTAGGAGTATAGGAAAATTTTGAAATTTCCCTATCCCAACAGTGGCTCTATTTGGGATGTATACCCCTTGTGGGTATAACAAGAATTCAGATCTCTTAGGGGAGTAGACCATTTATTTTATTTATTGGGGATGACAGCTTTACCAATTTTTAGGAATATATATATATATATATGAAATGAGAATGGGAGCTGGAAGTGATAATGATGTAGAACGGGGATGATCCTATACTACTGTACATGGAAAAGAATTTTGTTATTGTTGAGAGATTCATAGGACTGTCCATGTACTGGCAGATCCTAATCTCTCTTGATTACCCTAAACTACTGTGCATGGAATAAGAGTACTTCAAGAATTATTTAAGAGTTGTCCATGCACTGGCAACACTTATTTATCTTTGTGCATGATTTTGATATTTTCATGAAAAGAAAGGTTTCAGAAACTATCCATGCATCGGCAGTTCCTTCTCTTCTCCAGACATATTTTATAGATAGTAAGAATCATCTCCTCCTTTGCCAGTGACAACAAAAGGACCTAACCACAAGGCTTCAAAATTTCCATGCTTTCCTTTCTCTTGGCATCTGGCATTCCACATCAATACCAAGTCATTTATCTCAAATTTTTTGTCCTTGGCCTTTTTGTCAAAAAGGTATTTTACTTGTAATTATAATTTGATGTTCTGCTTTTGAGCCAGTCTCCTTGTCTCATCAAGTTCTGCAAGATGTTCTAATCTTTCCTCCATTGGTTCAGGAATGTTTAAATCCTCTTGAAGAACAAATTTGTAAATTGGTAGAAGATTTTCTAATGGCATCCTTGCTTGTGTTCCATACACCAGTTCAAAAGGAGATCTCCCAATTACTCTCTTCATAGTAATCCTATCAGCCCATACATCCATTCTCAATTTTGAATCCCATGCCTTTTTGTTTCCCTCCAACATTCTTTTTATAATTTTTAGAAGATTTTTATTACTAATTCTGCATGCCTATTTTCTTGTGGGTGATAAGGGGCAGCATAAGACACTGCGATGCCATATATATTGCAGAAATTTTTGAACTCATCAGACCTAAAACACATTCGGTTGTCTGTAATCAACCTTACTAGGGTGCCAAATCTAAATATAATGTTTTTCATTAAAAAATTGATCACCACCTTGCTTGTTGCTTGTTTAGTTGGGATTGCTTCCACCCATTTTGTGAAGTAATCTGTTGCCACTAAAATCCATTTGTGTCCTCTGCTTGACTTCTCTGCAATTTCTCCTATGAAGTCAATACCCCATTGATAGAATCGAGCTTCCACCTACATAGGTTTCAAGGGTAGCGTTCCCTAATATTTTAATTTTCCTAAAAATTTCTGGCATGCCTCACATTTTCTCGTATAGCAATATGAATCATTAAAAACTCTAGGCCAATAGTATCCAACCCTCAAGATTTTGTGAGCTATAGTTTTTGCTAAAAAATGCCCTCCACATATTCCTTCATGTAACTCTTTCATGACATGTTTTGACTGATGTTCATCTATGCAAAGGAGTAGAATACCATCCCTATTCTTCTAGTAAAGATCTCCATCGATAAATACATACTTTGAGGCCTATAATTTAAGTGTCCTTTTCTTGTTATCATCATATCCTTCAGGACATTTCATATGTTTCAGATAATATATGATGTCAGTATACCATGGAGTATGCTCAATGCTAGAACTTAGGTTATTAACATCATCAGTATTACATATCTGAGAAGCCTCAAGATTGTTTTTAGCCATTAGTCTAGCAAGACCCTGTCCTCTCACCAATTTGGTAATTTGGATTTCAATATTAAATTCTTGAATTTTATTAATCCACCTACACCTTCTACCCGTGACCTCAATTTGGACTAATACATCTTTTACTGCAACATTAGGCATGTATGCTATTATTTCAACTCCCACCAAGTATGGTCTAAAAGCTTTGACTACTTTCACCAATGCATACGCTTGTTTCTCAACTATGTCATATTTTAATTTTGCATTTTGAAGAGATTTGCTAAAAAATGAAATGGGTTGTTCATATCCCTCATCATTTTTCTGCAACATTACTGCTGCAATTGTATGATATGAAGCAAATGAGAACAACTGGAATGGCTTATTGAAATCAGGAGATACTAGAACTGGGGCTTCCTTGATTGCCTTCTTAATGGCGGCAAATGCCTCTAATGTTTTTGCTGTCTAGTTCACTTTTGAATTCTTTTTTAACATTCTTGATATGGGACTAACAATTTCTACAAAATTTGATATGAATCTCCTAACAAAGTTGATTTGGCCAAAGAATGACTGTATAGCTTTTACATCTCTAGGAATGGGAACTTGGTCAATGGCTCTTACTCTTTCAGGATCTATTCTTACTCCATCTTTTGAGACTATGTGACCAAGCAACTTGCCCTCTATTACTGCGAAATGGCATTTCTTAGGATTCAACGAAATTCCATATTCTAAGGCTTTAATAAAAATTTGCTCTAAATGTGTACAATGGTCTTTATCCTTTTTGGAAAATGTTGTCATGTAATCTTGATATACTACCATAATTTTATTAATCAACTCTACAAAGGCTACATCCATCGCCCTTTGGAATGTTGCTCCAGCATTTGTGAGTCCAAATGGCATTCTTAAATACACATACGTTCCCCATGGTGTGGTGAATGTAGTCTTATATTGTTTTGATTTTTTGACTTTCACCTGATTATACCCTGAGAAACCATCCATCATTGACAATAGTTTGCACCCTGTAACTTTTTGCAGTACTGCTTCCATTTTAGGAAGGGGATAGTTGTACTTAAGAGAAGACTTATTTAGATTCCTGAAGTCCACACATAATCTAATATCACCATTTTTCTTTCTGACAGGCACCAAATTAGAAACCCAAGAAGAATGTCTAATGGGTTTGATAATAGCTCCATCTCTTAGTTTGGTGAGTTCTTCAAGCATTTTAGGGATCAGTGTAGGATTAATAGGTCTCTTCTTCTGCATGAATGGTTTGGCATCCGGTTTTAATGGTATTTCATGTTGAAAAAGATCCTCCCTATATGCTTTCAAGTCATCATATGACCATTCAAATACATGTCTATACTTTCTGAGTAGGTTGATAAGCATGCTCCTGATTTGGGGACTGAGTTTCTTTCCAATGTATACATTCTTTGGGGCTTCTTGCATCCCCAAATTAATCTCTTCAAGGTCATTCTATACTACAGGGGTGTCTTTCATTTTAAATCTGTCACATCCATCAAACACTTTTTCCAACGCTGAGTCCCTTAGGTATTTTGTTTGTTTTTAGTTGAACTATCTCTTGACCAAAGAGAGTTTCTTTTCCATCATGTTCTTCCACAAACCCATTAAAATCAATCTCTTAGTTTTCATAGTGATCTACACAATGCAAGAATTTGATTATATCGGTATCATTGTCAAACACTTGCCAGTTATGTACATTATCTAGGATAGTGGGTCTAGTTTTGAATTCAATTTCTGTAATACCTCCTAATGTGATATCATCCCTTTTTAATGCAATATTTGCTAGAAAATTTGCCATAATATTTTTTGATCTATCAATCCAGTTGATTGAGAAGGCATCAAACAACTCAACATTATCACAGACAACATTTCTATATTGCTTCAACCTCTTGTTTTTGGACAAGTATTTCCCTCTTACTTGAGAAGTAACTAATTTTGAATCACCGTATACATCCAACTTTCTTATCTTATGCTTGGTGGCTATATTCAAACTAATGAGCAAAGCCTCATATTCTGCTACATTGTTTGTGCATTCAAATGTCAATAAGAATGAGTATTTGAAAGTTTTACCTTTTGGTGAAATAAATAATACTCTTGCCCCATTTCCCATTTTGCTACATGCACCATCAAAATACATTTTCCACACATCATTCTCCTCTTTCTTAGATTCTATATGTATTGGATTAGTATTCTGCAATTCTAGCTGGCTTGTTTCAACCTTGAAGGTTCCCAAATATGTATCACAAAATAGATTTATTTGATTTTGATCCAAGCGTTCTATGATGTTCTCATATCTTGGCTCCCTACATAGCTTGATCTCTTTGCCTCCCACTAGTATTGTGGCATATGATAAATCTAATTGGACATTCCCTCCTACCATTATAGCCCATTGTCTTGATAAGAGCATTCTATAATATGGTGGAATATCAACCATAGTGATATCAATATTATAAGTTGCTTCAGGGTATGAAGCTAGTTTTATTTCCACATCCCTCATAATGCCCACAACTGGGATATACCTATTGTCCATTGCATAACATTTACCAAATGTAGTGTCAACCCACATTCCCATTTCTTTCATGACTGCTATTGGCATGATATTCATGGCCACACCTGAATCAATAATGCAGTTCCTTACTAGCTTGTTTCTAATTAATAAGGTGGTGTAGAAAGGGTCCACTTGTGAGGGGTTCTTTGTCAAGGTATCACCTAGATATACTTCAGGAATTTGGAATGTTTCTTGATGAACATTGTTTGTTCTATTCTCTGATTCTTTATATTTTTGATTTGGTATATCTAAAATCTGTTTTACCAATGTATTTATGTATTTATCTATCTTCATCATTTCCAAAAGTGATACTGATATCTTCACCTAATATATTGCATGAGCAATGTCAAATGAATTGGCTATAGTTTGGTCATTCCTTTCTGTCTTTATATGTTCTTTTTCTTGATTTGGTGATTTATCTTTCATTTTATTTTTATCATTTTTTTCTAGTTCTCTAAATGAGGATTTCACGTTATTCTTTTTGTAATTTTGATCTTTCATAAAGACACTCCCAGGTGTTCCCTGTTCTACATTTACTATCCTGTTTCTTAGATTATAGGCATTTTTAGCTTGGGCAACTGTAGCTATTGTAAGAACTTCCCTTTCCTTTTCAGTGGGTTTTCTCCACTGCTCATATGGTGAATTGTTATGGTAATAAGTAGGTCCCTTGTAGCCTTCCTCCTGATCTGAAAATACTTCTTGTTTTCCCATGTTGATATGATGTTTCTGGTTTCCCACATCATATTCATATCCCTCTTCTTCTGTAGAAGAATAATCTTCATTCAGCAAGTATGGTGTATCTTGTATCATGTTTATTGTGTGATTATTTCTGTTATAGTTGTATAATGCTTCTTCTTGTTGTACTATTTTAGCCACAACACAATATTCAGGTGAGTGTGGTAAATTGCATACCAAACACCAAGGTTTATCTTCTACCATATGTGTCCCATTTCTCTTTAGAGGGTTAGGAGTATCTTTGCCATAATGTTGTTTTCTGCTGCTTTTAATGGGTCTCCCATCCTTCCAATTTGTATTATATGGCATATCATGCAACCTAGGTCTTTCATGTCTATGCTGACCTTCTTGTTTATTCTGCTGAATGTTTGGGCTTTGAGGAGTCCTAGGATTATCTCTTTTGCTAACCATACCTGTAGCTTTTCTATTTTTCTCAATAGTTAATACCACTTTATGTGCTTCAGCTAGGGTCATAGGGCACTAATTTCTAAGTTCGTATCCTATCTTAGGATCAAATGCTTTTAGATAAATACTCAATGTTGCTGGATCAATCAATTTAGATCGATGTGGTATTTTGTTGTGTAACTTGGAAAATCTCATATTGAAATCATATACTGACTCATTTTGGTATTTTTGGATGCTTATCAATTCATGCAATGCAAACTCAGGGGCATACTAATTTCCTTACTGTTCCTTAAATTGACTATGGAAATCTATTAGGGAACTTATTGAGGCATCTAGTAAGCTGTTGAACCAGTCTCTCGCATCTTCAGTTAGAGAAATCATGAATAACCTCATTTTAACATCCTCATAATCCATACTAATATCTTGTACAAAGGCATTAAAGCTTCTGATATGATCCTCAGCTGATACTGCACTGTTTCCAGTGAACTTGGGCACTATATTTCTCCAACTACTGTCAATAGGGTATGGATACAATTGATATCTAGTCAGATCAAATTGCCCTCATATGTTTGTGAGGTTTTGGGGTGGAACATTCATGGGTGGTGGGTTAGGGTAGTAGTTATATCCACCTGGAGGCTGATGATAAGCATATTGTTGTTGTGGATTTATATGGGGGTTCATCTGAGGATTTTGTGGTTTACAATACTGTTGGCTAGGGGGTGGGTATGGATTAGCCATATGTTGAGAAGTGTTATGTATGAGAGGTGGTCTAGGATTATTTGGGAGGGTATTTTGATGAACATGACTTCTGGATGCTTGTGGATTGGAAACACCACTTGTACTTTGGTGCAAGTTTTGTTCTGGATTCCTCAAAATATTTCCTCTATGTGGAGGTATATATTTTGGGGCAGCGATTTTAGTCCTATTCCTTATTTGTTGAATTTCTTGCTTTAACAGCATCTCAGTTTCCTCTATCTTGATCATTTCAAGTTCTTCCTGGAGCTTAAGCACATTTTGTTGTACTTCATTTATATTCCTTGTATTCTTTGGACTTTTATTCACCTCTTGATTCGTGAATCCATATTTTACCCCCTCTCCTTACTGTAATGACATTTTATAATCATATTCAGCTTGCCTCTGATCAATTTCCTTCATGGCCCATGCTTCACACTCAAGCTATTCTTGAGGATCAAGTCTATATTTTGCCAATATATCATTAGTTACTCCGTTGATTTGAGACAAATTTTCATTTGATTCATGCAAAGGGGTAAAACTATTGTGAGTTATGATAGTTTGTTCTGTATTATCTTTCTTGAGTTTCCTAATTATTATTCTGATGACAATAATTTGATGCTCCATTTTTCCTGGGAATAGCTTTAATTGGTGGGGATGATCATAACTTTTTCCCTTCCATCTTCGATCTTCTACCATCCATTTGGTACTAACTTTCTGTTATAACAAGTTCTAGAGTCGCCACCTATTTTTGTAAATAGGGAAAGTTTATATTTTATCTTTTTGGATTCTTCTTGTCAGCAGAGTTACCAATTTGTATTTTGAAATTGCTGACTCTATAAAGAATGGTCTCTTACTAAGGTCCTTTATTTTGTTCCCCAATAGAGTCGCCAATTTGTTAGGTCTAAAAAATGCAGGCTACAAATCCTAAGAGGATGCCAAACTCTATGATCAGATTGACAACATTTTTCAACTAACACAATGGAGTTAACCTATAGGGTTGATGACTCCCTGCACTTTAGGCATTGCTATACCTAGGTGGGTGGACCTTTAAAGTTGAAGCAGATCACATGAGTGTAAGTACTTTGGCTAAGTTAATGGATCTACCCATAGTGGCAAATGGTGTGGAATAGATGAAAGCTTGCTAACTAGTTCTATATCTAATATCTCAAAGATAATTGGTATAAATTGTATAAGCAATATCAAGGTAAACTTTATAACTATGCTCAACTAATGAATGGGTTGTGGATAAAACTAAATGATGATTCAAGATAAGACCAGTGCCTTGTTGGGTAAATAGAGTCAAATGAAAATCTGAGACCAATGGCTTATATTGGGTGATAACTCTAACTGTTTGGCACAATACTTTGATTTACAACTTGTATAAACGTGCAAGGAAATGATTGACAAACTCTTCTTAATATCCAACTGACACCATCAGGGTTCTTTTTATTCACCAGAAGGAAATTTAATCCTTTCTTGAAGGAACCAATTGAATCAAATATACAAGAACAATAGATAATATCAACTTGGGGACAAAATGACAATCCTAACTATATGGCTCTTCTTAGTGATCCAAATCAACATTTCTAGATTACTATGACTGACCAGAAGGATTTTAATTCCTTTTAAGGAAACCAATTAATCAAACACAAATACAGAAAATGTGCATTGAAAAATTAAATATATACTTGATATATCAATTTGAATAATAAGGAAATACAGAATTGGAGACAAATAAATAATTGAATAATTTCAACAAATAATTGAATGCCAGCATGAAACCATAGAATCAGAGATCTTCTATTAACTTCTTTAATATAACACTTGCAACATGGTCTTTTAGAATATTATGAACTTCTCCTATTATCTCCTATTGCTGATGATAACTGATCACCATATGTCCAACTTATATAAAAATATCTATGAAGAGACATAACTCTTCAAAATGTCTTTTGGTAATTAAAATGATTAACATAACAATAAACAAAGAAAATGACCCTAAGCCCTGCTGATCCACAGGTATATCTGAGCAACATGATCTAGGTATTCTTGGCTACAATGTGTATCAGTAAACTCAATAGCATTTCTTGTGATCACGTCCATTGTCACCATCTTTTCCAGATGCTTGCAGGCTTCCCCAGATGCAGTCTTTATCCTTGAGAACCTCTAAAGCTTCATGTAATATCACCTGGCATTCTTTACTCCATTCATCCTTGCTCTTCATCTCCTTGTCATTTCTGAACAACATGGGTATACCTGCCTTTGTAGTCTCAACACATTCCCTGGCATCATTTTTAAGCTGGTCATGATAATTTTGATGTTGTTCAATCAAGCCTCTCGCACTAGAGGTACCTATAGTGTCAAGAGCATCCCTACTCTGTATCTCATGGAGTTTCTCTTTAACCCTGTTGTTTAACCTTTCGTGCTCTTGGATCACCTTATGGTTTTCATAATAGACATCCCAAAATTTCTTCACCCAATTCATCATATTAATATGCCTATTCTGTAGTACTGCTGCAAGTGTGTCAATCTGAACCTAGGCTATCTTATCAATAGATGGTGACTAGGTCCTTTGTGAACTCTCCCCTTGGGTTAACCTTTTAAATGATACTCTGAAAGCATTCTTAACAGTATCTTTCAAGAAGTAATTTTCTTTTGTTAATCTTTCACAACTCAATTTATATGCATCTCGTTCCTTGATCAGCATCTGAGCCTGTGCTTTATTCAATTTTGCAACATTTATGCCAATGTCTGGAGTAATCAAAGGAGTAGTTTCCCCTGCTTTCAAAGTCATAACATGCCCAAAAGTTTTTTCAATATCTATAATGGTCGTTTTCTTATGAAGGGAGTATAAGGCCCATATCATGAGTGAGTTTTCATCATTGTTATATTTGGTACCCATGTATACCTCTGTGACACCCTCAGGAGTGAGCTTATACTTGTCATCAGTATTGTGCAAAAAACTATCAAAGACCAAGGCAGAATTTATATCAAGTCCAGGAAATATCATGACACCTGCTTCCCTGAGCAACTGTCTTCCTCTATTAGGAATCATAGATTTCAATTCATTGTCCACTATTGTTTTTAACATTTCAATCAATTGTTTTTCATTGTCAGTTGTGACATCTTCAATAGATTCCTTGAGTTCTTTCCCCTTGCATTTATACAAAAATGATTTAAATTCTTGAGAATGAATAAATTGATCATCTGCAATGAAAGAGTCATATGCTAACTGTCTAGGATCCTCATCACTAGGCCCCTCTTCATCATGCTCTATATTAGGAGATTGATAACATTCCATTTTTTGTTTGGATATTCTAGTCGCCTATTCATGAGGCTCTTCTTCTCCTGAAGATTCCTCATCACCAGAAGACAAAACTCTATCTTTGCAAGTTGTTTTCTCTTCTCATCTAGTTATCTATTATACTTCTCAGTTACCAGTTCAACTTCAGCTTCTTCCATGTTCCTAATAATATCATCATGTGGATATGAAATATATGTATATCCACTGAGGTTTTATTTTCTTCTGGCAAAATCAATAAAACCCTTGGGATCAAATCCTTTTCTTGCTTCTGCACACCTCATGTTGTAATGCATTAATTTGTCCCTAATGAGACCATAACCCTCTTTGGACACCACAGTAAAATACCTGAAGCATAGAGTACTAGGCATGAAGGATTACTTGTCATAGGCACTCAAGTTCATCACATTAGAGTAGTTCATTTGCCTGACTATCTCCAAGTAGGCAATCCTATCAGGAACTGGCTTGGGCAATATAAATGGGGTGTCTTCGAAACCATAAATTCTGACCATGGTTGAATCCTCAAAACAATACCAATCTACCTAGTTGTGGGTGATAGTTGGGGGACCACCAAAATCTTTTGGTCTGAGAAATCTTTTTATTTCATCTGTTAATGAATATTCTCAAGGATGATTGAAATATCTATACAACACTTTTACACAATATTTTTCAAAATGAATGTAACTGGAGTGGGCAAACCTACTGTCCCATATCCTTCTCCACATTTGCATAGGTAGCTTTTGTCCCCTTTTGTCTACTTGAGCAATTCTAAGTTCACTTGGCCATATTCCAATTTCTTGGCCATAGTATAATACCATGTGCATGAGGAGCGAATAGTGCTCAAAAGAGATTGTTGGGGCATTGCTCTTAATTGCAATTAAACTGGAATCAATCTTTCTGAAAACATAAGCAGCATAGTCAAACTGCCTAGCATTGTGACACTGAATATATGTTTCTATCACCATTAATGGAATTAACATAAAATCAGGAACCTCTGACCCTAGGACTTGGCCAATGGAATAGTATGTGTATTGCATATATGGTTCAAACAAAGACACATGGAATGGAGGTCCATCATTATCATCAAAAGGTATTGTTTTACCCTCTACCCTAGGCCTATGGAGAAGCAATCTCCATCCATTGTACGTGGTGTCCATCCTCCAGTATTCTCTGTCCAAATCTTCGTATACTATGGGAAGAGTACACAAATCATCCAAATCAAAAACTTCACAAATGGCATTTTTGGACAAGTGAATAACGGGCTCTCCTTATGGATTGTATATGGCTTTGAAGCTGGGATTGTAATGTTTGGCCAAGAGTTTTAGGAGTTCTACATTCACAAACACATTAGGGATGACCAATTTTCCTGAATTCAAATGTCATGGATTAGACACTGGGACATTCTTGAATCTTCTATCATAATGGAATTTGAGCAACTCATAGCCTCTGATCGGTGTCCATATATTTCCCAGGTATTTGCATTTGTCTTCTAGTTTCTCTACCTCTACCCTGAGTTGTGTAGACCTTCAGGATTTAGGGGTAGACCCAGGAAATTGGTCAATTAAATCCTAATTTAGTTTCCTTTCTTTCATTTTTTCATCAAGGCTTTTGTCAATTTTTTGTTTCTTAGTTTTGCTAGTTTCACCTTGTTGTTTTCTACCCTTGCCTTTTACTGGAGTCTCCATTATAATTCTAGATAGCAAATTCAAATTGTAATTTACCACACAGAGGTTTTTATATATGTACCTGTTATCTGAGATGATTATTGAACTCCTTTGTTCTCTCATCCAAGTTTCTACTTGTGTGCCCCTCTTAGATAATTCTTCTAAACCAACTTGTAATGATTTCAAATAACTCTTCAGGGGATTTCTTCTCGGTCTGTAATTAATATTTCCAATACATTAATTTCATAATTGTTGTGAGATGTCACATCATCATAACCTCCTTCCTCAGTGGGACTTTTGTAATGTTAGGGCGATCTAATAACTTCTTATGGCGCAAACATTTACAAATGTCTCAATCGTTGTGGCTTTTTGTTTTGTCTCCTTGATGTCACCTTTTATAAAAAAATATATATGTCTGTATCAACAAGACATTTCAAGGTCTACCCGATATAGAAATGAGCACATTAGTTGTTGTCAGCCTAACTTACATTAGCGTTGTGAGAACATCATCGTACTCTGATATTTCAAAAATCTCTAATATGAATATTGGCATGAGTCTTGTTGACATGCTTATCAACTTCTCTTTACAGGGCAGGTAAGTGAAATCGGCAAGACCCAGGTAATTAATATCGATATCGCTTGTCTTTATAATCTGTTAGAAAGAGTCTTATCGATGAGTGTAGCCACTACCATCATTGAACAACATATGATATCGGGATGACTTCATTCAAACTATCTGATCCTGGTTGTTTCCCCAATGTCTTTCTTTCTATCCTTCATCGGAATGATCATCATAACATGTCACCGAAATCCTTCGTTGTTGTGACTATAGATTTGGTAGGACTTGTAAACTTTATTCCGATCTATTCCCTTTTGTCGATGAGTTATATCCTCCATATACATCCGTATGACTTAGGCCGAAAATGCCCTTTAGTTGCTGAGACATCATAATGTCAGACATACTTTAATTTCTTACCCCAATGTATATTTCTTCCTGATGAGTCACTAGCTCCACCTGTTCCATGTGTTGTTCGGCAAGTGTCTTACCGAATTCTCTCGTCAGTGTGATCTATACTATCAGGGGAGTGTTCAGAGTATTCTCTGATAATGTTTTCTCGTCCCGATGGTCCTCAGCTTTGATTAACTTGACGTGACTGGGAATTCTCTCTCCGATGAAGGGTCATCGGTGTTACTCCTTTCATCAGAGATTTCTGAAACTTTAACTCCAACCATAATCCTCATGCCAATACACATCTAGCTTGTTTCAAATATAACATGGATCGGTATAAAGAAAACACCGAGGTCTTGCCAAAATTAAGGAACTAAAGGCCATTATCATACTATAGTTTGAGGGGTGAGACAATTATTTGCAGTGAAAATCATGTGATATTTATGGAATTTATTAGCTGCCATTATGATTTTGGGTGTATGATTTTTTGATTTGGTTGGACATGGGGTAGGTAGGAGTATAGGAAATTTTCAAAATTTTCTTGTCCCAACAGGTCACTTACAAATGTAGGGAAGCTTGGATTAGGGTGTTTAATTGTCAATTTTCCTTCTCCTATGCTTAATTAACCATTAAAACCCTAATTTTACAAATATGACATTAAATGGATGAATTACAGAAAAATCTCTTGTAGAGGGAAGTAAAATGCCAAATCATTAGAGTACCTATTTTTGGGGTTCCGAGCTGGAAAAGTCAGGGACAAAAGAGTGGGTGCCCAAGTCTAGGTTGTTATTTCTTTCACTGGTCTGCAATTCTGACACTCCAACTGTTGCAAGTATGGGCCTATCTGGTGTTGTCAATGATGTCAACATACTCATGTTGCATTAATGAGAAGGATTAGATGAGCTGTGTGCTGAGGATATTGAGAAAATAAGTCTTAATCAGGAACAGTGAAGAACAGTGATGACAAGAAGGCAAAAGTCCTCAATAGGTTGAGGATCAGAGGATGCAGTTTAAAGGGTTTGTAGATATAAGTCTTGAGATTATCCATTCAAGTTTTTAGAGGTCCGTATGAAGATCTGTAGAAGTTATGGTCACTCAAGTAGAACCGGTTCTGGCAGGTGTTCAGAGGTGACAGAGTGCCACAGATAGGTCCGGTGAGATCTAGAATTTCATTATTCCGTTCTACGGATTTGAGGGAGTTTTGAGGACGTCCTTGTGAAGTATCAACTAGATTGGTTCATGGGTTAAAGGTCTGGAAGAGCCTATTCATTTATGACAGTGATGACAGACTGTGTTCTTGAAGCTCCAGATGAAGAAGAGAAGAATTCCAGTAGGCTGATGAAGTGCGGATGTTCTTGGTGATTCAGGGAAGGTTATGATAATCATTGGATCATGTCCAATTCATGTTAGTGGTCCGCATTGAAGTTAGAGTTTGCATTTGAAGAATAACCACGGATATTGGTGTTCTTCTTGAGACTAGCCGACCAGATGTATTACATGTCTTGCGAATGTTCTTGTAGATGTTTGCCGACTTAGATGATTGTTCCTAAGTTGATGCCTTGTATAAATAAGGGATTGTGAAGTCATTTTGAAGTGTGTCTTGCGGTGATGAGTGTGTGGTAGCGAAGAGAAGTGTGAAAGGCAGAGCAGAAGTATTGGGCTTAAATGGAACTGATTCAAGCATGCTGAAGATGCTATTCTCCAATTCATAAAGGTGATACTTATTCCTTTGTAGACAGTGTGTCTCTTGAGCCTCTTATGAGAAGTGTGCTCGGGCAGTGAGCCCTAATTGGCATGTGCCATTTTGTTCATTCTATTCTTCTAACAGAGAATACATTCTTGGGTTAATCACCCCGTGGTTTTTCTCCTAACTAGGTTTTCTACGTCAAAATCTTGGTGTCATATGTGTTGATATGTTTCTTCTTTTGATTTGAATGCATTATGGTTCATGATTAATATTATGCTAATCACTAAAGAAGATTCAAGTGTTTAAAAAGAGAAAATTTTATACAACTGATTCACCCCCCCTCTCAGTTGTATGCCCTAAGTCTAACACCAACATGCCCTCCTGCAACTTCACTTTGTCCATCTCCTCAACCTGTAACCTGCAACCATGAAAACTTTGGGAGGGGGTTCTGGTGTTTAGAGGCTTGCCTCAGTCAAGCCCCAAAGGACGCTTAAGTCTCTGAACACCTTTGTCAGATAGAGAGTGTGTGCCTAGGGAGGCAAAGGCAAAAACCAAATGAAATAATGATCACAATGACAATATAATGTCACCTTGTAGTGAAGATCTCATGGGAGGAAGATACTCTTCATTCCGTGATGAATGGATGCTCAAATCTGCAAACACAAACACATAAACCACACAAATCTACTCTTGCAACACAATGAAAGCCTTGAATCACCAATGCACATACAAGTTGATAGCTAATAATCATCTAATTGAAATCTAGTTTACAAATGAATGCCTAAACATGCTTTTATATGCAACTACAAACACTCCTGCCAAGATTTTCATAATTCAAACTTACCGTGTTGGCATAAGACACAAATAATAGTCACAAGCCGACACCCAAAAATTAGGATTGCCCCAAAATAGGGTAGGACTAGGGTGCGGGTACCCAAGTCCTCACCCCTATTTTGGGCAGGGGTTATCTCAAGTTGTCCCCCTAGGTCCTATTTGTCAAGACACTTAGGGGTTGTCTCATCGGGGTGTTGAAATATGATGTAAAATGTCCTAAATGCATACTAAAGACCTGGGAGCTGAACCTAAAGAGGTAAAAGCCCCTAAGGGGACATTTTCTAATGTTACATTTAGCCCCCACTTTAATGTATGTATAAATGCAAGGCCAATACATGCATTAAAGTAAGGTCACAAACACAAGAAACACACCAAGCACAAAGAGGACACACCAATCACATAAAAGACAGTAACAGGCACGCAAAACATAGAGAAGACAGTTACAGTCACATAGAACATGGAGAAGATAGTAAATCCATAGAAGACACATTAATGCATGGAAGACAAAAATGATATCTTTTCTTTTCTTTTTCTCATATATATGAAATGCAGATGCAGGTACTGGAAAGTAAACAAACCTCCCATAATGCAAGAAGCACTCATCATGCTGGTCTTTAAATTGCATATATGGGGCAAAACACATGCAAGACATGTAAAACCTCCCAAAATATAGGAAGCACTCATCGCGCTAGTCTTTAGACTACATATGGGGCAACAAACACGTAAAACAAAGCAAGCATGCCAAACACACACACTTGAAGACATGAAAAAAACATGGCAGACAAGCGATGGAATGTTCCTATTTCTAGGCTCAACACCATCTCAGGCATATTACAGGCACACAGCGATGATTGCGCTTCACCGCAACTATAGATTAGAAATGCAAATAAGGTGAAAATACTAAACAAAATGCAATAAACACCAAGTTATACCTTACAAGCAAATACAATCCCATCAAGGGAGGAAGGAGCCTTTGCACCCAAAACAAGCACCTTGACAAAGATTACCCTAGACAATGGATTTAAATGTGAAATGCTACTCAAAGTTGCAACTCACTATTCTAGCTCAAGAGTTATTTTGGCATGGTAACTTTGCATAAACTTGGATGATGAAAATGGCTTGGGAGAGGTTCTATTTATAGATTTTTGTAAGGGATTTTGATCCAAGGGTGGAGATTGATTTGGAAGATCAATGGTGGAGGATAAAAGTGATGTGGAGGGCCTAGATTCAATCTTAAATGAATGGAGGGCTAGGAATAAAAGTGATTCTTTTATTCATTTTGGGAAAAGGGATTATTTAATGAGCATGGGGGTGAAGGATTTTTTTGGAATTAAAGATTCATATGGGGGAATGTAAATGAATTAAAAATTTATTTGGGGAAGAGAGGAAATAAATGAGTATGGGGTTGTAAGGAGAAATAAATGTGATGTGGGATGTTTTTAAATAAAAAATTGACTTATGTGGATTTAATTTAATTTTTTATTTGGAGGATGTGGGGAAGGGTGTTAAACAAGGTTTGACCACCCAAATGAAGGGGTTAGGATTAATTAAACAAAGGTTTTATTTAATTAATCCTAGGGCTAGGATGAGGTAGGCTAGGGTAGGCAATTAAATAATAGCTATTTAATTGTATAGGGTAGGGATAGGTTAATTATAGGCTGAATTAATTAGTTAACATGGTTTTAACTAATTAATTGGATTTAGTGAAAAAGGGGAAATTGATTTAATAGATATTGCATATTTATTAAATAAATTGGCTAAGGTTTGGACTATTGAATTAATGAAATTAATTCAATTTTGGGGATAGAATGGTGTGAATTTGGAAAACGAAAGGGTTAATTAATTAAATAAAAATTTAATTAATTGATTAGAAGGGAAATTGGTGTGTTTAGGGTTGTATGGATTCGGTTAGATGGTAGAAGACATTTTTAGGTGTTTACAACAACAATCGCCGAAAACATGCTTAAGGGTTAAGTTAGTCACAGAACTGCTCCCTGCCTCTGTAGAGGACTTTTGAAAATGACAGGATGATGTAATCTGCTCTGAGAAATACACCATCCCCACCTCCACAAAGGTCTTAAGATAAAAAGGATATACATGATATCTCACCTCCGCAGAGGGCTTACATGATTAATTGATTAATTGCAAACAAACTCAGGATGCAGGAAGCACTCATCGAGCTAGTCTTTAAACTACATCTGAGGACAAGCACATAGATAACATCTACAATAGACAGCTTACCTTATATATGCCCCCACCTTAAGGTGGTTGATATCAGGTATCGATATCAAGCACGTTAAGGTTGGAATATAAAACACAAGGGAACACTAAATTTTACAAAGCCCATGCCCCCTAGAGGTGACATGTACTTTACGATCGCCAAATGTTCCCACAAACACATCCCTGCAAGAAACATGTTAGTATCTACAAAATCATGATAAACAACAACATCAATGCATATGATTAAATGCATAAAGAACAAAGGTTATACTATAAATTTGGAGTTTGAGGATAACCGTGGGGCTATATCATGAAGCTCTCTGAATCGAGCACCACCGAGGCCAGATTCAAAGACAAACAAAGGTGCATAGAGTAGCAGTATTGTTAAGGTTTGTAAATGCAAAAGAAACATCATCATAGTCACTATTTGGAAAGTACGAGTGCTTCCACTAGCCACGCGTTGGATAAAATATACAACCCCATCGTCATATTAGGAACTATGTCCATTTTTTGATTGCTCTCGAAAGGGACACTAGGTCTGCATCAGTATAAATGTTTTTCATCATCCGCCCGCTAGATAGAAACACTAGAGGAAGGGAAACAGTAAATAAGAGAGGAGAAAAAAGTGTCTTCGGGACTGTCATGTAGGAGGGTGCCCCCAAGTCACCAATTGCAACGCTATGTCCATAAAACACAACACACAACAATGAAATTAGAGAGAGAGGCAATATAGAAGAATGATGATACAAATAGAAAAAGGTCACAATAGAGGCGGTCTCCTGGTATCCGAGACCTTACAAGAGAATAAGAGGTCATCCCAGGAGGCCTAAACAACACATAACACATCATGGGGGAAGCACATCACAAGAGAAATAAAGGGTGATAAATACTTACCTGGTAGCACCATCGTTAAGAACATACACATTTAGGATATCTCTCATGTTGTTTTAATATTGTATTAACATTAAGTTTAGGATGGCAAGAGGCTTTGGTGGGTTTCAAAGAGTGGTATCCTATATCGGTTGTGTAGTTAATTCCATTAACTTGTAAAGGTACTCTAATTCCTTGTTGATTTACACCACAACCATTGCCTACATAGTCGTTATTTTTGTACAAGATTTGAAATCCATGACCATATAGAGAGTCCATTTCTTTAGAAGAAGGTGAAGCCTTGTAAGTATCATAATTTGTAGTATAAGTGAGAGTATTGTCTTTATTTTCAACCAAGGAGACTTTGTTTTTCTCAGATGTTTCAAAAGATTGCTTAGACAAGATCGATGTGACTTTTGATGTGTTAGGTTTATTAAATTTATATTCCCTTGTACTACAAGGATTAAAATCTAATGAACCCCAATCATCACCTACAAGAGCATTTGATGATATAGAATCTTTCACAACATCATTTGTGGCTAGAGGCATTGATGAATTAGCTTGTAAATTGTTTAAGCTCATATGATTGTAAGCTGGTTTTTGCGTTTCAATATGTAAATAGTTATCTAGTTCAAGATTAGCATGAATAGTATGAATTTTACCTTTGAATATAAATTTGATTGAACGATGTAGAGTGGAAGGTATTGCCCCCAATGCATGAATCCAAGGTCTACCAAGAATCTTGTTGTACGATAAAGAACAAAGCATGACATGAATCAAGGTAGGCACAAGCACAGATCCTACTTGTATAGGTAGAGTTATAGTGCCCATGGATTGTCATCCAACATTATCAAAGCCACAAATGCTAATGCCATTTGGTGTGATTTGCGATGTGTCAACCTTGATTTTGTGTAGTAGGTCAATGATACAAACATTAAGAGATGATCCATTGTCAATCATAACTCGTTTTACCAACATTTTGTTTATTGTGACAAAGATTATAAGAGGATCATATTGGTTTTGAACTTCAATTGATGGTAATTCCTGTGGTTGAAAGAGAATATATATTTTTGTCATATGCATACTATACAATACGGTTGCTACATCATTTGACTTAATAGCAGGTGGCACAATCACCTTTTGTAAAGCTTCTTGGAGCATTCCATGGTATGTAGGCGATGTTTGTATCAAATCCCAAAGAGAGATCTTAGCCAGAGTAGTGCGAAGTTCTTCTACAAGATCATACTCTTGATCACTTTTATGAGTAAGACAAGGTGGTGGAGGGAGCATAAGTTGAGAACATGGAAGAAAGATAGGCACATGTGGTGCTTGGTTACTTTTTTTGTTATTACGGGTGTTGTATGTGTGAGCAATCACATTGTGGTGTGGTTATTGTAACACATTTTGAACACCTTGAGCTATAATCACCAGCTTTAACCAATAAGGTACATTAGGTGCCCCCCACACAACCATCTTAGGAATAGTGCTACCAAGTCTATTAATAAGTATCGAATTAACATGTTTTCCCTCTTCATTGCACCTAATATCCATCCCCAAAGGATTTAATGTGAGAGACCTTTTCTCATCCACTAATGCTACATCTTGGCCAGGGAGAGCAATGGGATGAGAGGAAGGTACATCATCATCATCATCATACTCTATGGAGGAAAAAGGATTTCCACTCTCATCTTTCTCATGAGTGTTCCTAGAGATGAATTTGGTTAAATATTCTAATATCAAAGGATGTTCACTCATAAGGATTAGGAATTTGTCAAAATCAAGATCTTTGATAAATGCATGCATGGATACCATAGAAAAATGACATGAAGGTGCCATTGCATTGTTTTCATTGTAAAATTAGTATTTTAAAATCTTTTCAAATTTGATGCAAAAGACAAGTGCAAAAGAATGTATGAAAATGACTTAAAATACTTGATTTTTTGTACTTTTTCAATGCAAATGAATGAAACAAGAGGCATTGTAAGGATTTTGATCAAGGATAGAAAATTATATGTTTGATATCAGTCCAAAATAGCAATAATATCCTTCACAACACACTCTTGATGCGAATCTAAGATGACAACAAGTCAAAATATAGTGAAAATATGTCAAAATATGTAATCTTGTCACCAAATCTTGATTCAAAGAGCATGACAAAGGGTGTTGTGATAAAAATGATGATGGACAGAAAAGTATATTAGTAATAATAGCCACTTAATGCTTTTAGTGCCACTTAAGGTCAAACCCTATTGAAATATAGCAAAAATAGGCTAGTTTTCACGGTTTTTCAACTCCAAGACCTAGTAAAAGGGGTGTTGTAATTAATTTTAGGAGGTGAAAAAAATAAAAGAAATGATATTAGTCACCTCAATCCATAAAAATTTTCACAACACACTTGGAGTGCAAACTAGGCCAAACCCTAGGGCAAAAATAGTAAAAAAATGTGCAGTTTTTCACCAAATTTTCAATGCAAGAGGCCAATCAAAAGGTGTTGTGAGGTTTTTTAGGAGGGGAAGAAGAAAATTACCTTGAGAAGGCCAAATCTAGTGAAAATCAATGTTTTTCAAGCCCTAGGTTTGAGATCTTGACACAAAATGCTATATCAATGCTTTGAAGTCTGATTTATGGTGAAAATTAAATACTCTCAGATCTGAAAATTATTTCCAATCTTGAACATGCAAAATACCAATGCAAATCTAATGAAAATTGCTAGATTTTTGTTGAAATTTTCTATCCAAAAATGCAAATATTTGAAATCTAAATGCAGATTTACACTAAAATTTAAGACTAAAGCCAAATGCTAATTTTAACGAGCCTCTAAAATCATTAGAAAAAATTGAAAGAATATTTTTTGCCTACTAACCCTAGATTTTAGAATTACTAGGTTATATGAAAATTGTCAAAATTTCTACAAAACCCTAGCAATTATATGATAAAAATGCAATGCAAATTATTTAATTTTTGTATTTTTCTATAGTTTATATCAGATCTGATGCAAAAATAATAAATTAGGAAACTTTAGAAAGAATTGATGCAAATTAGTAAGCCTAACAATGAAATTTTTTTGAATTTTTCCAAATTTTTCAATTTTTTTGAAATTTTCTTAATGCAATAAGATGAATAACTATATGAATGAATGAAATCAATCCAAATCTAAAGACAAACACTCAGCAAGTTGCAATTAAGTCCAAAAACACAGGTTCACCAAAATGTTTAGGGGAAAATTGGATTTGTTTAGTTTAGTGTTTAAATCCTCCTTTCACCTAACACATTCAAGGACCTTCAAATCGAGTGGCAGAGCACTAACAGGTCCTTGGTCATTTAAAAATGTAGGGAATCTTGGATTAGGGTGTTTAATTATCAATTTTCCTTCTCCTATGATCAATTAACCATTAAAACCCTAATTTTACAAAAATGACATTAAATAGATGAATTATAGAAAAAGCTCTTGCAAAGGGAAGTAAAATGACAAATCACGGAGTACCTATTTTTGAGTTTCCAAGGCAGAAAAGTAGGGGACAAAAGAGTGGGAGCCCAAGTCTAGTGCCCTACTTTTTGTCAGGATCTGTGAACAAGATCTGCAACTTGTTTCTGCTGCACCGAAGGTTTTTTCGTCACGAAATTTTGAGGACTAATGAGCGGGTGCCTAAAGTCTAGGTTGATGTTTCTTTCACTAGTTTGCAATTTCAACACTCCAACATGCCCTCCTTTAACTTCACTTTATCCGGCTCCTCAACCTATAACCTACAACCATGAAAACTTTGGGAGGGGGTTGTGGTGTTTAGAGGCTTCCTCAATCAAGCCCTGGAGGACACTTAAGTCTCCAAACACCTTTGTCAAATAGAGAGTGTGTACCTAGGGAGGCAGAGGCAAAAACCAAATGAAATAATGATCACAATGACAATATAATGTCACCTTGTAGTGAAGATCTCATGGGAGGAAGATGCTCTTCATTCCATGATGAATGAATGCTCAAATCTGTAAACACAAACACATAAACCATACAAATTTGCTCTTGCAACATAATGAAAGCCTTGAATCACTAATGCACATACAAGTTGATAGCTAATGATCATCTAATTGAAATCTAGTTTACAAATGAATGCCTAAACATGCTTTTATTTGCAACTACAAACACTCCCGCCATGATTTTTGTAATTCAAACTTACCGTGTTGGCATAGGACCCAAATAATGGTCACAAGCCGACACCCAAAAATTGGGACTGCCCCAAAATAGGGCAGGACTAGGGCACGAGCACCCAAGTCCTCCCCCCTATTTTAGGTAGGGGTTATCTCAAGTTGTCCCTCTAGGTCCTATTTGTCAAGACACTTAGGGGTTTTCTCATCGGGGTGTTGAAATATGATGTAAAATGTCTTAAATGCATACTAAAGACCCGAGACTAAACCTAAAGAGGGAAAAGCCCCCAAGGGGACATTTTTTGACGTTACAGGAGATAAAAGGACTAAGAAGCCTTCACAAAGGATGTCCCAAAAAGATCAGGAACATGAAGATGCACATGAAGAGCTCCACTGAAGCACAAAAAAGCTGCAAACAACTACCGAAGAATTGCTACACTGCTAAAGAACCTTCATTAAAAATAGGATGAAGATCAGGATCAAAGAGACAAATTTGCATGAGTGACCCCAATGACACTACTCAACCAATCTGATAGTCAAAGATGCAAATGGCACATCAATCTGTATGAGTGACCCCAATGACACTACTGAACCAATGTAATAGTTGAAAATACAGGTGTCAATAGTCTCAAGAAATTTGATCATCTAAAGAAGGTAGAAGGTTGCCTCCATAAATAGGAATGCAAGGGTGTCTATATGGTATGTGTTCCATCTCACCGAAATGCATGGGTAACTAGCCACTACATTTTCCTAGTATATAGGAACAAAACTTGGATACATAGTTCACTCCAAGCGAAACCAAGGAAGAATTAGCACAAGTAGTATGATACCCCCATAATGCTAACAAGGGAGAGGTATTGTAGCTCCACTGAAACTATGTTTCACAATGTGGTGCAAGAAGGTGAAGAAGCAACATCAGAAGATGCACAAAGGAGTCCCTACAACTTAGTAAAGGGTGTGCAAATAACAAGGCACACACGCATGAGGCTAAAAATGTTGTCATGGAGAGACACTCACCAGACAAGATTGTGATGGCAAATAACAAGGCACTAACACAACCCCCCATGGCACTTTATAAAGTAGTGCGAGAACAAAAAATGGCACAACATGATGTGCAACATTCCAAACTATCAGTACAATATGTGGCACTTTATCTCAGTGTGTTTACAAATCAACAAGTGCATTCAATGGACGCATGCAATGTCCAAAACAAGGATGGAATGAGTTAATGTCATGAGGTGGACCATGAAGAAATAGACCATGCATGCCTTACAAACCTCAAACAAATGACAAAAAACTACAAATAATGAACCACCATAACAAATAATGCTACAGAATATGCCCCCCAGAAAGAAATACAAGATTGAGTACAATGTTGTTAATGTGGAAGCCTAAATCGACTGTTTATAACATACTACGGTTTTGCAAATTTTCAAGAAAATTGGCTTGCGAGAACAAAAAATGACATGTACCATTAGATTCCTTGCATTTTTATGCACCATGACGAAGTAATTGGAACCACCTTTCCAATGACTATAAGAACTCCAAAATTTGACTCACTCGGTGCAAGTTGTGGCCAAAAAGAAAAAATCCCCCTCCTTTGGCACTTTGCAAAAAATGGACTGCTTGTCCCATTTTGGGACGGACTGTCTAGTTTTGGGGCAGGGTGTCCTAAACATGAACAAGGCAGCCATTATAGAACCAAGACCCAAAATTGCAAGTAAATCGACCTTCTCAAATCTAAGGACAAAGAACACCAAATGATTATCTTTTTGAACTAAATATGCTGAGTCCATTGGAAATATAGCTGATCCAATTTAGTCATCTACCGATCACAGAGAGAAGAATGGTTGTCCTTCGAAGTCTACAGGAGCCTAGATCGGGCTTACAAAATGCTTGAAATAGAGAGCCTTCAACACTGCTCACGCTGACTAGTGTAGGATGCCAAGTCTTATATTTGGATCAAGCCTACAAAAGGTGGAAAATATGTATTAAAGTTAATGAAATCTAGTGCAGACTTGTGGAAGCAACATTATATGAGTCAACCTGAGAATGTTTGTTAGCTCAAGAACAAACTGAGACCTCGATCACGTAGCTCCAATGGTGAGCAAGATTAAAACCCATCCGATGTCAATCCAAAACTCAAAGATGATCTACTAGAGAGATCTAAAATTATGCCAAATCAGATAACACAAAAGAATAGAGTCGTGCTTGCAAAAGAGGACGAGTACTTGTCTTGTAAGAAGAAGGCAGCGATAAAATGCAAAGAGGCCTTTGGTCTGATATATCTAGTTACCTCTTAGAATGGCGAAGATGACTTTGGGAGCCAAAAAAATTTGTAATCTGAGAGCCAAAAAATGTCATTTAATATTGAACAGATCTGCTTCAACTACATTAGAAAAAGCCAGATCAATGCTCCAATTCCACATCAATGCCTTCAAAAGCCAAGATCACAATGGCAGAGAAACTGGATCGACTACTGAACTCCCCATATCAAATGCAAAACCAAGAAGAAATTGGCTAATAATGGGCTCGATGAGGCCAAAAAATGTGGCTTAGAGGTGCAGAGGGGAGCTCGATCAAAGTGGAGTGGGGCTGACGTCTGTAATCCTGTCAAAGTGCTAACAATCTTATTCAATTGAACTTCGACCCATAGAAAAGAGCATTAACGTCAATGCCAAGGATTGTTGAAGAGGGTGACTAGAGCATGAACGCCTAGTAAACACGGCATGTTAAGAGAAAGTGTATCAGTTGATCTACTAGATAACAATGATCCAAAACAAGTCAAGAGTACAAGTAAATGAGGCTGAAAGCCAAAGATCCTAATCATGGGCTACAGTGGAGTGAAAGCAGCCAGGTAGGCCTAAAAACTCTTGATCTGGGCCAAGCACTCGTCAAAGAAGTTGGCCACGGAGGGGCAGTGATAGAATCCACAACGAACCACCCAGCAATGGATCAAAAGAGCCTTGGATGACGAATATCAATGGAGCCCTTATCGGAACAAAAAGTCAAGTGTCTAAACCAAATCAAAGAGGATAAAACTGGTGAGGTTGATCAGAAAAGAAGCTTGGCCAAAAAAATAGAAGATACGAATGGAGCTTAGTATTGAAAAGAAGCTCGATCCTTAATAGAAGCGGGAACGTCGATTATTAGATTGTTGACCAACATCTGAATCAAAATCTCCAAACCGTAGACATCCTAAGAATAAAATGCTTGGATCCAAACAAAAAGGCAAGCTCAAACTGACGTAGGACAATCCACTCATAATACAGAACTAAAATCTATCTGATGTCTAGATCGAGCTATCGAGAATGTGAACTTGTTCATGAAATCGAAGCTCTATGTTGTGGCGAGGATCAAAAAGTGACAAAATCATGGATTGGAAGTCCGCTGAAAAACCTCAAAATTAAATATCATGTGCCGTCCAAATGGAGCCAGAACCAAAACATACAAAGCACTATTGGGGCCTGTATCAGTCTGAAAATAATAGATGAGGGCTTGCAACAGATTGGACCTGCAAAACCTGCTGATAAGATGATCAACCCAAAAAAATGGCAGGAGGCAATATTGCCCTTTGCTAAAAAATTTTTGCCTTTTCAACTGATAAATCTACACAAGGGGTAAAAAATGCCATATTTGACTGTGATCAAAATATATCGTGTTTACAGTCGATCTTAGTAGATTTGACCCTTCTGAACTCAATGGTGAGGTTAGTTTTGCTCCAAAATGCACCAAAAGAAACCTGCAACAACAAGGTCTCTAAAAACTATTATTTCTTTCAACCTTTCTAATTCTCTAGTTCATCTAGGGATACAAGAGAAGAGCATACTTGGCTTCAAGAAAGAAAAATTAAATCAATATCTAAGATCTAAAAAATGAACTAACTCTAGACAATCCACCGGCTCTGATACCATGTTAGGATTAGCTATGGAGTTAGCTATCCCAGGATCAAGATGTCTAAGAGCTAATCACAAGAATCAAAGAAGATCAAAATGATAGAATAATATTCTATACACAAGATAATGACTTGATACAATATCAATATGATACCATGAGAAGCCTTGGTTATAAAGACCAAGGTGAAGAGCTAGGATGTTGTAGTCATGTGACAAGTGTCACATTCCTATCACATGAGACAACTAGAGGATAGGATGCCAACTAGATCACATGTGTAGGATAAAACAACTATCAACACTTAGTAACAACTAGACACAACTAGAAAAAACTAGAAACATCTAGTAGATTCACTAAGTCAACTTCATATGTGAACATGTGTGTGAGTATTATTTAACTAATAAATAGTTAAATAATATGAATTATCCACACAAGGGTAAACCAGATAGGTAATAACCCTATTCACACCAACACATTGTACTGTTGTTTTGAGACCAATGATCAAAGCTTCATATTCAGCTACATTGTTTGTATAGGGGAAAGCAAGTCTATAAGATTTGGGGATGTAATCACCTTGCAGGGTCACCAGTAGTATCCCTACTCTTGAACCATGATTGGTGAAGGATCCATCAAAGTATAGTTTCCAATATGTTGATTCTGTCACGGTTAGAATGGACTCATCTGGAAAGTCAATGGATAGCGGCTAATAATCTGTGAGGGGTGCTTTGGCCAGCTAATCTGCTACAACTTGTCCTTTGATTGCTTTCATGTCAACATACTCAATATCAAATTCACTCAACAACATGACCCATTTTTCCATTCTCTCTGTGAGTGCGGTCTTGGAAAGTAGGTACTTAAGGGGGTCAACCTTAGATATGAGATTGATAGAATGACTTAACATGTAGTGTCGTAACTTTTGAGAGAAGAAAACGACAGATAGACATGCATGTTCCATGGGGGTTTAGTTAAGCTCATATCCAACTAAAGTCCTGTTGATGTAATATATAGCTCTCTCACGGCCAGAATCATCTTGTTGTGCTAAGAGTGCCCCTAGTGCTACTAAAGTTGCTAATATATATAATAACAGGGGCTTGCTAGGGATAGGTGCCATTAAGACTGGTGGTGAAGCAAGATACTCCTTGATGCAGTCGAATGCCTACTAACAATTCTGATCCCACTTAAAGTGTACGTCTTTGCGAAGTAAATGGGCAAAAGGATGGCATTTGTCTGCAAGTTGAGCGATGAACCTTCGTATAGCCTATAGTTTTCCTTGGAGACTTCAGAGTTGTTTGAGCATCTTTGGAGGAGGCATTTCTGTTATGGCCGTGACCTTAGTCGGATCCACCTCAATTCCCCTATGGGAGACAATGAACCCCAAGAGTTTACCCGATGTTACACCGAAGATGCATTTCTTGGGGTTGAGGCGAAGCTTGTATTCTCTGAGCTGTGTAAATATTTGTCGCAAGATCTCAGGATGTTCTTCCCTGGTTCTAGATTTCCCTAGGAGATCATCTGTATAGTCTTCCATTATCTTATGTATCATGTCATGGAAGATTGTAGTCATTGCATGTTGATAGGTTGCCCCCTCATTCTTTAGGCCAAAGTGCATGACTTGCCAACATTATGTACCCCAAGGACAAGTAAAAGCCATTTTATGTTGATCCTCAGGGGCAATTCTGATTTGATTATACCATGAAAAGCCATCCATGAGGGAAATCATCTCATGCCCTACTGTGAGATCTACAACCATGTCAATGTTGGGGAGGGGAAAATCATCTTTTGGACATGCCTTGTTAAGACCTCGAAAGTCTGTACAGCAACAGATGCCCCTAGGTTTCTTAGCAACTGGAACAATATTGGAGACCCATTTTGGATAATCAATAGGACAAATAAAGCCAACATCTAACAACTTCTGCAGCTCTTCTTTGATGAGCAAGGTGACTTGCGGGTACATCTTATGACGCTTCTATTTAATAGGTTTTGCGTCAGGATGTACCACAAGATGATGAACCACCAAGGACACATCCAATCCTGTCATGTCGGCGTAGGACCAAGACAACACATCAAGTGTTTCATGAAGCACAGTGGAGATGTTGGATTTTTCTTCTATGCTGAGATTTTCTACTAGATGTGTGACCTTAGGTAATTCTTGCATGTCAAGGTTGATTTATTGCATGCCTTCAATCAAAATGTTGGAACACTCTTGCCAGTGGGATGATATAGGGGGAAGATTGAGATCCTCATCTTCTAGCGCCTCAGAGAGGTTTTCACTAGGAGATACATATTTATTTTTCTCTTTTGTGTCCGAAAGTACCTCAGAGAGGTTTTCACCAGGGGACGATTTTCTATTTTTTTATTTTTTCTTTTTTGCACTAAGGATCTACTCTTCCCCAAAATAGGCGTCAACGTGCAAGCATATGTCATATTGTGAGGTGTCACGGAGTTCTAGGAATGTAGAGAGAGCCTCATCATTTGGAAATACGTTGAGAGGTAGGAGTCCTTGACAATCCCAGGCGATGAGTTTAGGGTGAACAAGGGGGAGGTCAATGACGAAGATGGTGTTGTCGGGGAAGATGCAAGATCAAGGTCTAGGTCTTCGCATGAAGCTATGATGACACTTGGAGTGATGTTTTCAACATTAGAAGAGGGTTCTGTTACCTGTACCAAGGTTTTAGTGGGTCCATGGATTGTCACAATTGGTGGAGCATATCCTAAACCGAAGTATTGAACATATTTCTTGAGAGATGTAGGATCAACCGGAAGAGGTTCTGTAACACCTTGTTCATCAGCACTAAGTCCTATTCCATGGTAAGGCATTTTGGTACAAATTTGAAATGGTATAGGATATTTTTCTTTAAAGTATTCCATATTTACAAGTGTTGGGGTGATTTCATCACAGTAGAGCCAATCACTTAAAGCTGTTTCTTCGGCTTCTTCTTCTCTATAGACCTATGCTAGTACAAAGGGAATTTTATCATTGATCCTACGCTGTTGTTCTTTTTCCTTCTTTTGAAGATGACAGCCATGGGAGTGGGGGGACAATGGTATTTATCCCATGTGGAAGGTTTTGTGAAGCTCATACTCGCCACACCCTTTGTCTACGATCTTGACCTTTTGAGGTGTATGGGTGGAAGATGAAGTAGAAGATTGTGATTGTTCAATGGTGACTTGTAGCATGAATGATGATGTTGATGGAGTGGATGAGGGATCTTTGACATGATCCCCATAGGTACTCAGACAATGGAATTGTTAATCATAGATAACATCTAAGGCCTTGCAATATTCAAAGGGTTGTTGATCGGTGGGGATGGTGACTTCTACACCGTTGTGGGGGAACTTGAGGCATTGATGGTTAGGTGGATGGAATGGCTTGCATGGCATGCAACCATGGCCAGCCAAAAAGGAGATTATATGTGAGGTCAAGATCAATTACGTGACATAGAGTGGGCATGGCGAGTGGGCCTACCTTGATAGGGAGGCATATAGTGCCTTTGGATTCTCTCTCCGTGTTGTCGTATGTCTTGATGGAGATAACCAAAGATTCCAAATCAGCCACTGAATACCCCAGGAGTTTTATGAATTTTAATGTACATATGTTTAAGCCAGATCCATTATCCAAGAGGACCCTCTTGATCTTATGGTTGGCGATTTGGACTTCGATGTGGAGTGATTTGTTATGTGTGGGATCGATGGGTGGCATGTTAGCATGGCTAAAGGTGAGATGGTAGGATGAAGATAGTTGAGCGATGATGTTTTGGAATTGAGCAGGAGGTATGTCAGTAGGAAAATGAGACTCTTGGAGAGCCTTGTCAAGTATTTCTCGGTGGATGCGGATGCCCTAAGGAGTTCCAAGATGGAGATTTGCACTGGGTTCTTTCCAAGATGGTCGAGGAGGTTGTATTCAGAAGTGGTAGTATTGGAGGATGGGGGTGGTCCCTTTATGGTTATACACCCACGGTAGGTGGTAACAGCACATTTGGGGGTGGTATTTTTGATTTTGATTGTGGCGATACGAATAGAATCAAAATCAATTCTACCCACTATATTATCGTAAGGAGGCGGAGCATTGTTGTAGTTGATGTTGTTGGTTTGGTTGTTAGGATTATCATTGGAGGAGGATGGTTTGGATGCGGTTTGATTATTGTTGTGGTGGGGAAGAGGGTCTTGGTAGATGCCTAGGCCATCATTAGGTGATGTATTTTCGTGGTCTTCCATTTGGATTTCGCCGAGTTCAATGAGGTCTTGGACATAGTTTTTCAATTTCATGCATTTGCTTGTGGTGTGGCCCTTGATGCAATGATAGTCACAATATTTATTTTCTTTGTACCACAGAGGTTTAGGTTAGTTTTCATCAAATGGCTTCATTGTCGGGAATTCAACCATGCCGGCTTGGAGTAACTTTTGGAATACAACCTCGAGCGGTTCACCCAAGGGAGTATATTTACATTTTGGATTGTTAGGGGGATTCCACTTTGGAGGAGAGGGTGGAATGGAGACATTGTTTGAAACATTTTGGACTATGTTTGTCTCTTTTGGTTTAGGAGTGGCAATTTGGATGTACTTAGAATTGGTAGCACCATCTCCTACGGTGATCTTGTTTTTAGCCCAAAATTTAGGTTTGTCATTGGATGTTTTGTCGTTGTCGTTCTTGTTATAGATTTTGACTAAAGCTTTTGCAATAAGGGTTTTTTCAATGGTGACCCCTTTTTCTATAATTTCATCGAAGGTTGGTGCACAATGTACTTGCAAGTGGAAGGCCATCTCTTGGTTAATATTTTCAACAAAGATGTGAACAAGTTGCTTTTCAGGGGTTGTCCAAGGTAGCCTACTAGCAAGGGCTCTCCATCTTGGTAGATAAGCAACGAAACTCTCACCACTTCGTTGTTTGGTGTTGCAAAGGTCGAGCATAGTGATCTCATGTTCTACATTGTATGAGAAGTGGGCAACAAATTTCTCTGAGAGATCAGCGAAAGTGGATATGGAGCCATAAGGCAAGTGCATGAACCATTCTAGGGCTTGTCCTCCTAGGCTTCGTGGAAAAAGACAGAGGAATTGATCATCATAGGCGACTTCTTGGCATGCCATGAAGAAATCCTTGATGTGGTCACGAGGGTCTCCTTTTCCTTTGTATTTATCAAATTTTGGCATTTCAAATTGTTGAGGAAAAGGTGTGATGGCAATGTTTCTATCAAACGAGTAGGGACATAAGTCTTTGAACTTATAATGTTTCTTTTGGGTCTCTAGTTGGATTTTTTTAAGTACATTTTTCATTTCTTGCCACTCTTGATTGAAAGGGTTAGCAAGAGGTGGTTGCGATGCGTGTTGGCATAGAGGTTGTTATGATGATGATTGTTGATATTAGGAATGGACGTATTGTTGTTGTCATTGGGGATGGATGTATTGTTGTTGTGATGATGATTGTTGGTGTTGAGGATGGATGTATTGTTGTTATTGTTGGGGATGGATGTATTGTTGTGTTTGTTGTGTGTGTGGTGGAAGGCCTATAGTTTGCATGTAAACATGGGACCCATGGGTTTGTTGTTGTGGAATGACTTGTTGATTTTGGGGTGATGGTTGTTGTTGAGTGGCGTAAGGATGTTGCACCAATGATCCATGGTGAGGGTGTTGATACGTGGAAGATTGATATGTGTGCATGGGATTGACATAGCTTGTCAATGGATTTTGTGGTTGGTTGAGTGGATTCACAATGGGTGTTCGAGTTGTGGGTGGTACCACTATTTGCATGATGATTGACCTTGGTGGAATGTTTAGTGGAGGGAGAGGTTGTGGTACAATCGTGAGGGCTTCTTGTTGATTGTTTGGAAGGGGTGGTATGGCAGTGATGGTGACATTAGAAGGTACCCCAGAAAGGGGCACATCGTAGGGTAGCATGTCGTAAGGTAACCCAATGGGGTGATTGGATGCTTGTGGTTGTGAAGCATTTCTAGCCCTCATGTTTTGTCCCAAGGCATGAATGGCGGCGGTGTTGGAAGCAAAACTAGCCCATGGATTGTCATAAATGGGTTCATTAGGATTAGGGACACATCCCCATGGTTGATCACGGATGGATATTGGTGGTTTGTCATGAAAGATGGTTTTGAGCTTGTCATGGTCATATGAATATGGGAGGCGCGCGCCATGTTCGATGAGACGATGAAGAAATTCATCCTTATTGTTGTCAATGAATTGGTCGAACTTGTCGTGTAACCCCTTTTCATTAAGGAACTCGACAAAGGTGGGGGAATAAGTTTGATGAGGATGAGTGGATATTTCACCCATTTCAGGTTGGTTGACATATTCCTCCATGTTGCTCATGGTATATCCATTAGGAGAGATGGGTTGGTAATGAGCGTCCATTTTCTTAGCTTGTGATCGCGTAATGGGAGGCATAAAAGGTGAATTTGGGTCAGATTTGGATGACGAGGTACCAATGATGAGAGATGAAGATAGGTTCAAAATCTAGATCAAGATGATTAAAGGTTGATGGTTATCCTATATACTTAGGGTAGACAAATAGCCTAAGCAAAAGGACAATAAGATTATTTTACTTGGGGTAGACAAGATGCACCAAGCAAGATGGGATTTCTTGGAATCCACTAACTTAGGAGTTGTCAAGATTCCTAAGCCAATTTATCCAAGGGGGGTCGATGATTCCTAGTTAATACTAAACTTAAGATGAACAAAGTCTCAAGCTTAATACAAACAAAAGGACAATTTTGATCTAGAGTTTTAACCTTAGGATTTGGATGTGATTCGGGTTGGTTGATTGATTAGGATTGATTTGATTGAGGAAGTGGTTGGATTCAATGGATTGAAGGATAATGATAGATTATGGATTGATGTAGATTGATTAAGGATGGTATAATTGGTCAAGGCTGATCAGGGATAAACAAAGTTTTGTTTAAGGATAATCATGACTTGGGACTAATTATGGATGATGTGGATAATTTAGGATTTAAAGGGGATGATGACAAGGATAATGGTCGATGATTGGGGTGGATCACAAGCTAAGAATGATAAATGGATAGGGACATGGATTGAGGTGGCATGTAATGTTAAAGGATGACGTGGAACGGGGATTGTCAGCAACCACAAGGACAAAAATTTGACTTTATGATGAGTTTTGGATTGGGCCCTAATTTAGGGGGCTGGGCATTGATACAGAGTGTCAGGCACTAATTTGTAGAAACCAGGTGCTGATGTAGGACAGTGATGGTTTTGTGTGATTTTTGAGGTGATGAGTTGGATTTTTTGGTAAATTTTGGAATTGGATGTGATTTTTTTGGACTTTGGAGGCTAAATGATGGATTTGTGAAGTTAAAAATTTTAATGGTTCACTTTTTTGAATGGCTCAAATGATGTTTGAGTTATGTCAATGATAGTTTTCCTTGGCAAGCAATACAAACATTCCAAACAAGAGCATACAATGGCCAAAGGTTTGACGTGACATATAAGCGTAATGTGTATGTTTGAGAAGCCTCTTAAGGCCAAGATTTCCACAAGTATAACACAATAAAAAACACTTGAAAGTAATGCTTAAACTACCTAAGGTCAAGGTGAATGGTAGCTTGTCAAGCTCACAGTGTGGAATCTCTGACTCAAATGCAAACACATAAATAAGCACATGTGCGATTATATTGTCTTCTCGAGAGAGGAAGGATAGGGGCCTCTTGCACTAGAAGGATGACGCAATCACCCTCTCCCCGGAAAGCTATGTATAGCTTATGCTAAGCCGAGGATTTCCATCTCATCTCAAGGGAGCCAATGGTGAGAATCTACAGGGGATACTATTTCCCCTTGCCTTGAACAAACTACCACAAGGTTAAAAAGGGTAGGCATCTACCTTAAGGTGTTTAGTGGGGGAGCATTCGGGGACTTAACGCTCATTCATGTGGCAGTGACCCACTTAAGAGCCTATCCCAGCCACTTACATCAATCTTTTTGGAAGGAGAGAATGGGGTTGACGTATCTCACACACAAGTGTGTGGATACTGGGGAATTGTCAGAATGAAAATATGTCACCAAGAAGCTTCATCTTCCACCTAGGCCTTTTATATAGCGGACTGAATGGAAAGTACTGCTTAGGGTCATCCCTTGGGGTGAGTACCTCTTTTCCCACCAAGGCAGGCCCTTCTCTAAGAAAATGAAAAAGAAGAGAATAGAACCATTTCTCTTCACCCAAGATCCTTTTGAAGGCGAGGGGAGAGGATACTTTAGTTCTATCCCTTGTGATCTACTTAACACGATGTGCAAGCATAGCAAACACTTCACTCAAAAGCTACGTTCTTTTTAAGACCTAAAATGAAATGTTCCTATGATTGTTTGCAAACAAGGTCAATTTTAATACAATTTGTTGTTCTTTTTAACTAATGAGTGAAAGATGCAAGTTGTGGTTCTTTTTAATCCCAATGAATGAGGTATGCAAATTGTGGTTCCTGTTGATGATTATTTTGAGACAGTCATAACAATAGTTAAAATTCACATAAAATGAACCAAAACTAACTTGAAAGATATGAAGAAATCGCTTAAGATTCGCTTAATCCCAAGTTTAATATGGTCAGGTCTTGACCTGTTGGGCAAATTCAGTTGGTCGATGTGAAGCTGTAATGTTCAAGGGGCCTTACATGATTTAGGGTTTCTTGATGGTTTACTGGACTCAAACTATGCAAAAGATCATAAATATCAACATGTTGTTCATTCTTTTACATAAAAATGTTACTATGCTGCGAAGCTTTAAATGGTTTTCTTGAATTATTGCAGCTTTCTCCTCTTAAATATTTATGAAAATTGTCTACTTTTAACTCTGTTATGCATGCTTTTTTAAATATGAGACAAATTTCCTTTAAATTTTTGCATTTTAAGCTAAGTATTTTTAGATGGGTTGGGAAAAGTTAGAAAGATCTGAACTAAACATCATTCATTCTACCAAAGGATCTAATTGTTCCGTTATGCACTTTATAAATCATACAACAATTTGATCAAATCCACAGACTAAACCTTAAGTGTAAGTTCTGAGCATTTTCACAAACATACACTTAAGTTTGCAAGCTCTAAGAGAAAATGTTTCAAACACAATGAAGAGCAAGAAAACACTCAGAAGATAGATGCAGAATTCTAGATTCAATTGTATTAGAAACAGACAGTCATATATGATTTACAATGTCTAAATGACTCTTAGCTTCATTGATCAAACTACAGAAAACTTACAAGCTTTACAGATATAGCAAGGATTCAGGATGTTCCACACGCTCCTTGTTGCAGACACAGGCGACCTCCTTCTTCTATTCCTAAACTAAAAGGTCCCTCTATTCTAAATGCTAATTACAACTGCTAGCTATGTCTAACAAAATCCCTGTGTAAAATATTACAGTGTAAAGAGGCTCAATATATAGACTCTGATTGTCCTCAATACAGCTCAAAACCCTAGTTAAACAATGGTTCAAACCTCTGGTTACAGCAATAAATGTTGGAGAACCAGTCTCCAAACATACTCTAAACATACATCAAATCTGGGCAAAAATATGCCCTTTTGGAAACCCTACCAACTCAATAATAACTTCTGTGGTCTGCTACAATAATGTCTCCATCTGCATTTTTCCTTTATCAATAAAGACCCTTGACTTCCTCGCCCTTCATCCTAATCTTCTCCGCTCCTGAGATTGGATCTCCCTTCCATGACGTCATCGCCATCAAGCTTCAGCTCCTTCAACTGCAAACCTGCAAAAACAGACCAGCAATAAGTATCATTTCACCTGATAAACAGCAGGAAATAAACATTTATTAAATCTAGTCGTGACTATTTGATTGTAGAAATCGAGCCCTAAATCCGTGAAAATCGTGCATACAAAATGCATATTCAACGTTAAACTGGTCGAGTCAACCATCGTTGACCAGAAACATACATTTGGGCCCTAAATCTGCCTCAAAATTTCATCACTTTGTTCTCCTGCTCATTTCTTTGTTTAAATCTTTGTATTTTCTAATATACAAGTCGGGCGTGATACATTCGTTTAATCAGTTTTGAATCTTTTCAGTTCTGCGGCTTGTATGCATGCCATGGCATATCAGCTTGTATATCGCAATATACAAACACAAAAATATACAAGCACTTAACCCCAATTTATAATTATTCAATTCCTCCAAGTAAAGCAATGTATAAAGTATTGTATACAACCTTCGGACTTATCGCTGTTATAAACAGCAATTTATAACCTATCGAATCCACAATGTATCTCTTGATATGCAAATCGGATGTGGTACATATGATAAATCTGCCTTATATTCATTTGGATTCCAGCTTGTATATCAGACTTTGCATATTGGTTTGTATATCTCGATACATACAAATGCCTTAAACATGCATGAATTTTCACCTTTTTAATTTCCCCTTTGAGTCCGCACTATGTATGTGGTTTTGTAGCTTTCGATATGCATTGCTTAAAACATACATGGACTTAACCTTGTTTGATAAATTTTGGTTCTGGCACTTGTATATGTGCAAAGTATGTTTGATAATATACAACCTGGAATTATACAATGAATTAACCATGTTTCATAACATTCGAATTCCGTGTGATGTATATGGCCAATGTATATTTTACCTTGTATAAATATACAAGCCCAAAATGTACAATGAATTAACATTGTTTAAAAACTTTTTCATGTCCGCGCGATGTATATTTATAATGCATTGCACCGAAATATACAAGGCCGCAAAATATACAAGGACTTAACCTTGTTTAACAATCACTTTGGGTCCGCAACTTGCATGTGGACAATGTATGTTCTCGATATACAAAGCATAAAAAAATACAACGATTAAACCAACCTTCATAAACCTTTCAGTTCCGCCACCTACACATGGGCTTTGTATATTGGCTTTGCATGTTTAAACATACAACATAAAGTGCAATCAACGGATTTAAACAACTATTCATTTCAACTTTTAACTGTTTCGGGTCCACCTTATATATAGAAATATAACATTAGCAAATACATACAAGGCAAACAATGTATATAAACCCGATGACCCATGCGACTATGCATAAAAATGACTTTGCATATACAAACGACTTTGTATATGAAAACTGATATACAAAGGGCATAGTACATGCAACATACAAACCTGAATGCACATTTACCAAAATGCTCATAACTTGCAAAATATGGTGAATTTTAAGATGGTTCAAAAAGAAACCCTAGCTCATTTTTCACAAGGAATCTAACCATATCAGGCCCTAGTACTGAAAATACATTTTTCTTCAATTTTAACAAAGTTTGCAATTTTAACCCTCTTTTTCCCTTTACCACCAAACAAAAAAAAACACACACACAAGCAAAAGCAACAGCCACAACAGGGGTCCTCATTTTTCTAAGGAGTAAAATGGGGCGTGTTGTGAACATCACAACAACTAGCAACCAAACAAAACAATTAAATTCAAAGCATTAAGGAAACTAAATGGAATAAATTCATAACTTCCAACTATTTTTCTTGTAGACCATTATTCAACTTGAGACCTAAGGTATTCAATAAGGGTGCATGATTTTTTTCATTTTCAGTTTAAGTGTGTGCACGTGATTAATTATCCTCATCTTGAAGATCGGTTGAACAAACCAGTGACTGATATTAGCCTACGTAGTTGAGGATATTCCCTCATAGCCGACCGGATAGAGCCTTGCTGCCAGCGAGCATCTATAGCCCCAGCAAGGTTATCGTTACAATTCTCCTATTTAGAGCCCCACTGCGAGCGAGTGTCCATAGCCCCGGTAGAGTTACTTAGATGGCTTAATCTGGATTTTCAGTATAATCCATTTTATTATATTTTTCATATTTTATATTTTATGATATTTTGATGTTTGATAGAAATTTCACAAGATATAGCAATTTGTAACTTTATGATGCAAGGAATGAGCACTTGCTGAAATTAAGCTAAGAATTGTAATGGTAGCAAGGGTGATCTCAGATTTTTTACCTAATATCTACACTGGTAAGTTCAACAAACCCAAGGATTTTAGGTGTGTCATCATGAGAAACTTCCCTTGAATTCTCAATCACTATTAGTGAATACTAAATTTCAGAAGCTAAACAACTCTCTTCATTTATGACAGTCACAACAAGTTATACATAAATTACAAATGGTTAACCTGAATATTCTAAATTTTCTACTATTTCCAATGGTTGCTGGTCTGCTCATTAATACTCTAAAGAAAAAACAAAGATCCCTGCTGAGGAGACAACAATGAACCAACAACAGACTATACAAGAAAAAACAAAAACAAAGCAAAAGGAAGTTGTACAAACAACAAAACAACAAAACAGAAAGAAACAAAACTATACAAACAACCAACCCACAACAACAAACAGCAAAAAGAAAACTGTACACTACTTACAGTATATTACACAAAATATGGATTGTCCCCTTTTACCTCAAGCCTGGAAGTAGTGTTTCAAATGTTGGCCATTAACTGGTAATGGCACATCCTCCCCAGTCAAGGTCTTGAGTCTAAACGAGTTGTCTCCTATTATTTCTAAGACTTGCAATGGACCTAACAATAGTTTGTCAAATTTTCCATGACTCCCCTTCTTTTCATGTGCTTTATCCGAACATAGCACCAAGTCTGATATCCTAAATGTTTTGACTCTTGCCCTCTTATCAAACCACCTCTTAACTACTGCTTGGTGTTTGGCAAATTTCTCAATGGCTTGACCTCTTTTCTCATCTAGTTGTAGCATTTGTACTGCCCTGGCTTCCCTATGGTTATCAAAGCCTAAATACTCATTGGCAAACTTCTAGATTGGTATTCTCAGATTTGCTGGAAGTATGGGATCAGTCCCATAAAATAAATGATAAAGTGCACTGCTTAAAGTGGTTTTAAACTTGGTCCTATCTACCCATAGTGCATATTTTAACAAGGTATTCCACTCTCTAGGACTCTTTGCAATCAGCTTCTTGATTATATCCAATAAAATTTTATTTGTAGACTCAGCCAATCCATTACCTTGAGGGTAATAATTTGAAGAAAACTTTAAAACAATCCCGTATTCAAATGCCCATTTAGAAAACTTTAAAGAAGAGAAAGCAGGGCCATTGTCACATACCAATGAATAAAGAGTTCCAAACCTGGTTATGATGTTCTCTTCAAGGAACTTGATAACTACCTCAGTTGTGGAGAATTTGCAGCATGTGGCCTCAGTCCACCTTGTACAGTAGTCCGTCACCGTCAGTATGAACTTGTGTCCTGCAGAAGATGGAGGATTGATGACTCCAATGAAATCTAGGCCCCATTGTGCAAATGGTCTTGATTCAATCACAGGTTGTAGTGGATTGGCTTGATTTCTCCCCTTATCTGTCGCAGTCTGATAGGTGTGGCAACTTTTAATGTGACTTTCTATATCTTTGAACATCGTGGGCCAGTAATAGCCCTCCCTCAATATTTTGTGTGTTGTAGCTAGATGGGAACCATGACCTATTCCATACTTGTCATGCAGTTCTGTTAACACCTTATCCGCCTCAGCTCTGTTTAGACATCTCATATAAATTCCATCATGGTTCTTCCTGAATAGAAGACCTTCTTGCACCATATACTTTTGAGCTTTAATCTTCAAAGCCCTCCTCTGAGAAGCTTTCATCTTATTTGGGTATCTTCCAGATATTAGAAAAGTGTTTAAATCGCTATACCAGTTTGATGCATTATAGGAATTCAGTATATACTGTTGTTTTATCAAATCTGGGTCTGTGTTTTCTATGGTTTGCACCAATGCCTGCACTCTGACCAGCTTCATGGGAATGATTTCTATGTCAAACTCTTGCAACGTGGTGATCCATTTGGCCCTCTTTTCTCCAGGTTCATTCTGCATCAGCAACACCTTTACTGCTGCGTCCAGCACTATGGCTTTGACCTGGCTGCGCAAAATATAGTGCCTGAATTTCTTTACTGCCTTTATCAATGCAAATGCTTGTCTTTTGGTATCCTGATATCTCAGTTGTGCATCCTTTAGGGGCATGCTCATAAATGTAATGGGCCTTTCTTCATTGTCTTCACCCTTCTGCGTCAAGGCAGCCGCGACTGAATGGGAGGATGCAAAGGAGTAGATATAAAACATCTTGGTGTAGTCTGGACTTGTCAGTACAGGGGCATCAAAAATGGCCCACTTGACATCTTCGAATGTAGCCCTAGCCACTGGCGTCCACTCCATCTGTGCATCCCTCTTCAACATGGCATTTAACGGTTGCACGATTTCTGCAAAACCCATGATAAACTTCCAAACAAAGTTAATTTTACCAAAAAATAATTTCAACTCTTTCCTACTATTTGGTATTTGCAAATTTTTTAATGACTCTATTCTATCTAGGTCAATCGATATTCCATTTTCAGAAATGACATGCCCTAGTAATTTACCTTCAGTTACCCCAAATGAACACTTCTTAGGGTTAAAGGAAATTTTGTACCTCTCACATCGCTTAAGTATTTTCCTAAGATCTTCAGCGTGAGTAGATGCATCCTTAGAATACACAGTCAGATCATCCATATACACAACAATGCACTTACCTGATAATCCACGGAATGCAATGTCCATGGCTCTCTGAAAAGTGGCACCTGCATTGATCAGACCAAAAGGCATTCTCCTATATGCATAATTTCCCCATCTACAAGTGAAGGTGGTTTTTAATCTATCATTTCTATCAATTAAAACTTGGTTATAGCCTGAGAAACCATCTAAAAAAGACATAATCTTTGCCCCATTTACTGTTTGCAACACTTCGTCTATTGGGGGCAGAGGATAATTATCCTTTTCAGATGCTTTGTTCAAATTTCTAAAATCTATGCACAACCTGATGTCTCCATTTTTCTTCCTTACTGGTACTAAGTTAGCTACCCAGACTGAATGTCTGACTGGGAAAATTATTCCAGCAGACAGTAATTTTTTAACTTCATCAAAGATTAAAGGCTCCAAAATGGCGTTCACAGGCCTTTGTTTCTGCCTAAATGGTTTAAGATTTGGTCTCAAAGGTATCACGTGGGTTATGATGGATGTATCATATGTTTTCAAGTCTTCATACGTCCATGCTATTACGTGTTTGTATTTGTTCAGAACGCCTAAAATTTCTTTTCTTATTTTCTCAGAGCAAGCCTTTCCGATTAGCACATTTTGCGGGTTTTGCTCTGTCCCTAAATTGTGTAAATCACACTTACCCCCTTCTATTTTGGGCAAGTCCTTCTGTCTTATTACTCCATGAAAGTCAAAAATATGTTCTAATTCAATTACCCCTTTGGGTAAGAAGTTGCTCTTCAAGTTGATTATATCCTCTTCGTCCCATGTTATCTTAGGCCTTTCTTGTTCATCAATGATTTGAGCCTCAAATACCTCATTACAAGTCAGAAAATCAATAATTTGTTGATCCCTTCCAAATACCTAAAAGTGTGTAACATTGTCCAGGATACTGGGAACATTAACTAACTCAACAGCAAATCGTCTCAATCCTGACAGTGTGAAGGGTTCTAATGTGCTAGCAGCAACTGCTAGCGCATCAGGCCTGTGGTTTAGCTCCCTAGGGATATGCTCTATGTTGAAAGCATCAAATGAATCTATTAAACCCCATACTCTATGTCTGTAACTAATCATTTTCTTGTAATTGCAAGCATATAGTTTCCTTATTTGTCTGACTACTAGTTCAGAGTCTGAAAATACCTTAATCGTTTTCACCTTTTTCTTGATGGCCATGACGAGTCCCAAAATTAAGGCTTCATATTCAGCAATATTGTTAGTACAGGAAAACTGAAGTCTATATGCTGCTAGATATGATTTACCCTGAGGATCTATGATTTCAACACCTGCACCCACACCCTATTTTGATTTGGACCCGTCACATTTTAGTGTCCACATGCCATCTTTACTTTTTTGACCTTTTACCTTGGCATGCTTTATCTCTTCTATCACTTGTGAGGTGCTGGTCTGTTTATTCATGGGTATTTCTATTTGGTCAACTCGCATATGTGTCTTTTCAGCGTGCAAATCAGAAAGACAACTACCCTTGTCCTTTATTCCTTTTCCTAAATTTGAAATCAGAGTATCTACACTACTCTGAAAGTATCTCTATGGTTGATCAGGATTCACATTTTTCTCTTGCAACCCTACCCTCTTCATGCATTTTTTGTATTCATATTCAATGATGTCTTTGCACATTCCACAACTCTCCTCAAAATGTGGCCTATCGTGAACTCTGCATCTGTCCTTATACAGTTTACATTGGACTGGCAGATTTTGCTTAATGCACTCTTCCACCTCTCGTCTAATGGCATGACCAAATTTGTCCATTGCACTGTTTTCTTCATCCAAAGAATTTCCATCAGACTCAATGAATAATGTTGTCTCCTTGCTGACATATTTTTTTCTAAAGTTTAACATCATGATCTCTTCAATTTGCACCCCATTGTTAGTAATCCTATAAATACCAGGTTCAACAACAACATATAATATTTCGTTTGTTCGATTATACTCTGTTATCATGTGTCTCATCCTAGGTTCTGCCTCTATTCTAATCTGGTTTGGGACACCTCTCCAAGGTAGCCACATATGCGAGAAATCAGTGGCCATATATCCGTTTAATGTCTTGGACCAATCCCTACTTAGCAACATCCCATAATTCATGGGTATATCCACTATTTGAATGTCAATGAATTGGCTTACCTTAGGGTCTGAAGCTAACTGCATCTAAATGTTCATTAGTTCTCCTATCACACTAACCTTGGTTGTATCTAATTGTGTGACAACCTTTGCAGATTTGGTGGGAGTCAGCCCTAGAGTTTTACATATCCCTAAGGGCATTATGTTGGCTGATGCACCAGAGTCTACCATGCAATTGTGTATGTTCTTCCCACACAATCTAACAATTAACAAGAAAGGAGGAGCATCCTTCTTATCAACATACATTACTACATTTGTATTGGAAGGCTTCTCAACTTTCTTACTTTTCTCTTTAGGCGGTGAATCTCTATTAGGAACAGCTATATCAGCAGCAACCTCATCTATCATGGATACATCCAGAGACTCTATAAAGGCATTTCTGATCCCTAGAGTTTTTAATAATTTATTTAGAGGTATATTGACCTTAATTTTCTTTATTTCCTCTGACAAGTAACTCATTAATCTTGTTGTCTCTATTGTTTCAGTTTTACTTGTTTGGGCCTTTTGTACTACTATTCCACTGTTTACATGAGGATGGCTTTAAGTATGGCAAGATTGTTGCTAGCATTCTGATCTGGGGATGTATTGAAGTTGTTAAAAGGAATGGAAGTGGTGAAAGGTCCTCCTGGCCTAGTGTTGTTCCTTAAATTGTAGGTGTGGTTTTTATTTGTCTGTTGAAAGGCCTGCACCTCTTCTGTTTTAGTCAATGCCTCATTTTCGGTTTCAAAAGGAAACTAAAAAAGCATTTAGCACAAAGGCTGATTCAGGATAAAGATTTTCACAAAAGTATGGTTCATCCTCTAACAATTCATCCTCTTTCTCTTATGTAGTTGCAAAGGTAAAGGTTTCTAAAACTAAAGTTGTATCATACCCTGAGGGTACTACCTCATTACCTTTGGGAATGAGAAATTCAGAAATAGGAGGTTGCACATGTATATTGAAAATGTTGGCTGCTAAATGAAATTGTGGATAGTCAAGCTCAGCATGGGCATTGGTATTGTGAAATCTGCACCAATTTTTTAGCGATGTATTGGCCATTTGGATGCCAGCTATTTGTTTTGCATCATGATTATCTATATTCTCAAAAGGAGAAGCTAGAGTACAATTGTTTGGTCCAGTGTTCCATGTTTTGGGTGGTCTGGGCTGATTCTGATTTTTGTTATTGTTACCCCAGGCCCTATTGTCTATCACTGGCCCTCTATTTTGCATTATTTGCCCTTGGTTATGACCTTGATGCTAATTGTAGTTTGGACTCTGGTTTGAACATTGGCCTTGGTTGTTATTCTGGTTATGGCTCTGATTGTAGTGTTGATTTTGATTTGAATTATAATTCTGATTTTGGCCTTGGTTATAATTTTTATTTTGATTGTATCCTTGGTTGCCTCTTCCATAGAGATTCTCGTTTCTTAGTTGTGTCACTTCGGTGGTCAATCTTTTCAAATGTGTAGTGATCTCTTTGATCTCTTCCCTTTCTTCTTGTGCCTTTGCCACAGTTGTATCTCTAGGAGGTCGGAAGAAAGGCTGACCACTATTTTGACTGTTATTAGCAGTGTTACCTGTGTAAGGAGTTATAGCTTTGATTGGGGTAGGACTATACACAGGTGTGTATGTAGGAATCGGATTCAATAATGGAGTGTGATGCATAGGGGCTCCATTCCAAGGTTGTGCTTGATTTTGCACCCCAAAATTTCCTCCATTAACAAATGGACTATAAGTCATATGCCTCATCTCTTGGTTCACTGAAGTTGCCTCTTTATAGGCTTTGGATATTGAATCTATGTCAGGTTTTCTTTTAACAAACATGGCAGTTAAAGGATCTAAGGCCGCATAGTACATAGCCCACAAGGTATCATCATCCATGGTGTAAGGTTCTACCAGCCTAGAGTAGGCCTTTTAGAATCTGTCATTGAAATTATCAATCAGCTCTCCCTCACCTCTTTTTATGGTAGCTAATTTATGATACAAGATGCAAGGATCAATGGGTCCTCTAAATCTAGACAGAAATGCTTCTTCCATAAGTGACCAAGAAGAAATGTAGCCATTGGGTAAGTTTACATACCAGTTGGAGGCCTGTTCATTGAAGGTGTAGGGAAGCAATCTACACAACATCCTCGTGTTCTAATCTAGCCCTAAAGCATGCCTCCTTAAATATTCTAATGTGGTCTTCCAGATCTTGGTGCAACTGGTATTTGGGACATATCTTCTCAGGATTTTTGGGCATCTCATGATAATCAGGGAATGCTATGGGAGAATGAACATTGAAATAAGCCATTGCAGGCGCCTGTGCTTGACCTAGACCTATAGGAATACCTAAATTTCCTGGGGGATTGGGATTTCTGGGAGGACCAGAACCAAGATTCAAAGATCTAAATGAAGAAATGTCAGGACTCACGATGTTATGGATAGTATAAGGTGACCCCAGGGGTGTGTTAGATGAGCCTCTTGGGTGAGTTATTTTAGGGTTCTAGATCAAAGGACTCTTCGCCTTATATCAGGTAATTGCACAAATATATCCCCTGAACTGGACCTAGATCTAGTCATTCTATCGCTATTATGAGCCAGCTCTACTTGAAACAAACCCTAACTCAAGTCAAGCCCTCCTTCTAGCGCCAGAGAACTGTTGGTGATTGTTTTGAGACAATCATAACAATAGTTAAAATTCACATAAAATGAACCAAAACTGACTTGAAAGATATGAAGAAATCGCTTAAGATTCGCTTAATCCCAAGTTTAATATGGTCAGGTCTTGACGTGTTGGGTAAATTCAGTTGGTTGATGTGAAGCTGTAATGTTCAAGGGGCCTTATGTGATTTAGGGTTTCTTGATGGTTTAATGGACTCAAACTGTGCAAAAGATCATAAATATCAGCATGTTGTTCATTTTGTTGCATAAAAATGTTACTGTGTTGCGAAGCTTTAAATGGTTTTCTTGAATTATTTTAGCTTTCTCCTCTTAGATATTTATGAAAACTGTCTACTTTTAACTCTGTTATGCATGCTTTTTTAAATATGAGACAAATTTCCTTTAAATTTATGTGTTTTAAGCTAAGTATTTTTAGATGGGTTGGGAAAAGTTAGAAAGATCTGAACTAAACATCATTCATTCTACCAAAGGATCTAATTGTTTTGTTATTCACTTTGTAAATCATACAACAATTTGATCAAATCCACAGACTAAACCTTAAGTGTAAGTTCTGAGCATTTTCACAAACATACACTTAAGATTGCAAGCTCTAAGAGAAAATGTTTCAAACACAATGAAGAGCAACAAAACACTCAGAAGATAGATGCAGAATTCCAGATTCAATTATATTAGAAATAGACAGTCATATATGATTTACAATGTCTAAATGACTCTTAGCTTCATTGATCAAACTACAGAAAACTTACAAGCTTTACAGATACAACAAGGAGGCAGGATGTTCCACACGCTCCTTGTTGCAAACATAGGTGACCTCCTTCTTCTATTCCTAAACTAAAAGGTCCCTCTATTCTAAATGCTAATTACAACTGCTAGCTATGTCTAAAAAAATCCATGTGTAAAATATTACAGTGTAAAGAGGCTCAATATATAGACTCTGATTGTCCTCAATACAGCTCAAAACCCTAGTTAAACAATGGTTCAAACCTCTGGTTACAGCAATAAATGTTGGAGAACCAGTCTCCAAAAATACTCTAAACATACATCAAATCTGGGCGAAAATATGCCCTTCTAGAAACCCTAGCAGCTCTATAATAACTTCTGTGGTCTTCTACAATAATGTCTCCATCTGCATTTTGCCTTTATCAATAAAGACCCTTGACTTCCTCGCCCTTCATCCTTATCTTCTCCTGCTCCTGAGATCGGATCTCCCTTCCATGATGTCATCGCCATCAAGCTTCAGCTCCTTCTTCAACTGCAAACTTGCAGAAATAGACAAGCAATAAGTATCATTTCACCTAATAAATAGCAGGAAATAAACATTTATTAAATCCAGTCGTGACTGTGTGATTACAGAAATTGAGCCCTAAATTCGTGAAAATTGCGCGTCCAAAATGCATATTCAACGTTAAACTGGTCGGGTCAACCATTGTTGACCAGAAACATGCATTCGGGCCCTAAATTGGCCTCAAAATTTCATCGCTTTGTTCTCCCACTCATTTCTTTGTTTAAATCTTTGTATTTTCTTATATACAAGTCGGACGTGATACATTTGTTTAATCGATTTTGAATCTTTTCAGTTCCGCGGATTGTATGCATGCCATGGCATATCAGCTTGTATATCGCAATATACAAACACAAAAATATACAAGCACTTAACCCCAATTTATAATTATTCAATTCCGCCAAGTAAAGCAATGTATAAAGCGTTGTATACAACCTTTGAACTTATCGCTATTATAAACAGCAATTTATAACCTATCGAATCCGCAATGTATCTCTTGATATGCAAGTCGAATGTGATACATAGGATAAATCCGCCTTATATTCATTTGGATTCCGGCTTGTATATCAGACTTTGCATATTGGTTTGTATATCTCGATACATACAAACACCTTAAACATGCAAGCATTTTCACCTTTTTAATTTCCCCTTCGAGTCTGCACTATGTATGTGGTTTTGTATCTTTCGATATGCATTGCTTAAAACATACATGGACTTAACCTTGTTTGATAAATTTTGGTTCCAACACTTGTATATGTGCAAAGTATGTTTGATAATATACAACCCAGAATTATACAACGAATTAACCATGTTTCATAACATTCGAATTCCGTGCGATGTATATGGCCAATGTATGTTTTACCTTGTATAAATATACAAGCCCGAAATGTACAATGAATTAACATTGTTTAAAAACTTTTTCATGTCCGCGAGATGTATATTTATAATGCATTGCACTGAAATATACAAGGCCGCAAAATATACAAGGACTTAACCTTGTTTAACAATCAGTTCAGGTCCACAGCTTGTATGTGGACAATGTATGTTCTCGATACACAAAGCATAAAAAAATATAACAATTAAACCAACCTTCATAAACCTTTCAATTCTGCCACCTGCACATGGGCTTTGTATATTGGCTTTGCATGTTTAAACATACAACATAAAGTGCAATCAACAGATTTAAACAACTATTCATTTCAACTTTTAACCGTTTCGGGTCCACCATATATATATAAATATAACATTAGCAAATACATATAAGGCAAACAATGTATATAAACCCGATGACCCATGCGACTATGCATAAAAATGACTTTGCATAGACAAACGACTTTGTATATGAAAAGTGATATACAAAGGGCATTGTACATGCAACATACAAACCTGAATGTACATTTACCAAAATGCTCATAACTTGCAAAATATGGCAAATTTTAAGATGGTTCAAAAAGCAACCCTAGCTCATTTTTCACAAGGAATCCAACCATATCAGGTCTTGGTATTAAAAATGCATTTTTCTCTAGTTTAACAAAGTTTGCAATTTTAACCGTCTTTTTCCCTTTACCACCAAACAAAAAAATAAAACCCACACAAGCAAAAGCAACAGCCACAACAAGGGTCCTCATTTTGCTAAGGAGTAAAATGGGGTGTGTTGTGAACATCACAATAGTTCCTTTTAGCCCAATAAGTGTGCCTAGAATTAGACAAACAGTTTCATACAAAAGAACAACACTAAATGTTTCTAAGTTAGTGAAAAACCCTGCAAGGAAGAAGTCAGTAGTTGTATATGAGTCTTTGACAATCGAATAAGGCTACAAAACAAGATGTTAGTCAAAAAATGCAATTTGGGATTAGGTGTCAATCTATGGGAGTGGGCACTAATACAGAGGCCTAGGCATTGATCCAAGTTGGGTAGAGTTTCTCCCTTACAAAGTGCACTTTTCCTACAATACGGAGAGTCAAACCTGCAGGAAATGATGGTTAAAAGCCAAAAAACCACTATAAAACACTAAATTTATCAAGAAAGCCCATGAAAGGTTAGTTTTATCCTAAGTCCGAATGAGCGCTGATTCAAGAGGCTAGGCGCTAATCCGTTGTGACAAGCGTTGATCCTAGACAGACATCACCTCCCCTTTGCAAAATTGATTTTTTCTGCAAAACAAAGAGCTAATGTAGCCAAAAAGTTAGTAAAACATCATTTAAAACATCATTCAAGCATAAAATACTGAATTTGACTTACAACCCATGAGAAATTAGTGATTTTACCTTATTTCTGGATGGGTGCTAATTTACCGAGCTGGGCGTTGATGTGCTAGATAGGCGCTACTTTGTAGATGTTTAGGTGCTGATCCGACCTGTCACAAGAAAAAGTTCACAAACATACAAATTTGTTAACTAAAAAGATGGTGGGTGTCCCACCGGGCATGCCAAAATGTCTACCTATGAAAATGAGACCCTAAATGGATGCAAATTCAACCTAGAATGCACCCAATCTCAAGTCCAAGGGACCTCAAGATTGGACTAAATCATTACTATGCTTTTATACTTAATTATGCACCCTATCTAAACAAACTAGTGATGATATGTCCTAATAGATGATATACTAAGATAAACTAGTTTGAATTACACTCAAGATATGTATGTGAGCACTCAAATTGACAGCATAACTTTGCATATGATGGCTTGTTCCAAATGGGAGGTGGAGGCCTTAATTTATAGATTTTTAGAGATGAGATTGGAGGGCTAGGATCAATTTGAAGGAATAATGGTTGAGATTGCTTGAGGATCCTCAAGCAAGGAGAATTAGACAAGTGGCATGATTGGATTGAATGAGAATATTGCCCCAAGAGTCAAGGGATAATTAATGGATGAGAATGCAAGTTTGAATGGATGGATGGCAAGGATTGAGTAGGTGTATGACATGTAAGGACTCATTTATGAAAAGATAAGGCTTGGACTTTGTGAGGAATTTTAAATTCCATGGAGAGGACAAATGGAATTTAAAATTAGAAGAATAGTGTTTAAATAGTGCCACATGGAATTTTAAATTGGAAGGAATAGTGACACGTGGAGTGGGTTGGAAGAAATAAGACAAATGTACTCAATTTAGAAGATTTTCCCATGCTTCCAAAGTACCACTTGTCATATACATGTGTGTACATTAGATGACAAGTGGATTTCTAGAAACATGGGGGTTTGTAATAATGAATTAATTAAAATTAATTCATGTGTACATGGATTAGAAGAAAATAATTATGATTACAAAAAGTAATCAAAAGTGCACAAAATAGAGAATTAAATAAATATGGTAATTTGTTTAATTTTTGGAATGAACATAGTCAAAAATATTTAATTTTCAAACTATAGTAGAAGAATTTAATTTTTATGATATGATAAAGGCACAAAATAAATTAATTAAATAATTAAAAATTATTTAATTAATAATTATATCGGATGAAGTGATGCGGGTGGATTAGGGTTGAATGCGTGGGTGGATGAAAGTGGTTGTGACCATTTTCAAGTGTCTACAAAAGTTACTTAGGGAGTAGCAGCTTCCTTGGGTCATAGCCCCTCAAACAAAGTTATTATTTTAGCTTCATATTTTGTGAGTTAATCCTCACTATGGTTTTTCCCTTTTAGGGTTTTCCACGTAAATCTGGTGTTATGTGTTGATGTGCATTGTGTTATTCTTTAATGTTGATATTGTGATTCTTAAGGTTTAATCTTCTCCAGATATGTTGAAGTTGTTGAAATTGAAAATTGTTCAAATACTGATTCACCCCCCTCTCAATATTCTTGTGTGTCTAATAAAGAATACCAGGAATTACTATTTTTACTAACCCTATATCGAAAAAGTAGTTGGGCCCAAAATTTTTTCCAAAGCTTCAGGAATAGTCAAATAAACATTCTTGGTAAATATCAGCCCAAGATCATGTCTGGATTGCAAGGTATAAAAGTTTATATTTTTTAGGTTTCTAAAAAAAATTTGAAATCAAATTTGAAGCACATAGAGATCCTTAAATGGCCTGAAAGTTATTTTAATTAGCAAAGTAGGTTATATCTTGATAGTTCTCTTCACAAGCTTTCCAACACATCAAATAGTTTGTCAAGTAGACACCCGGTTCAAAAGTTATGGCTCCCGAAAGTAGTGCTACCTAGTTTCTCAATTTTAAAATTCTTTCTTGGGTGGGAAAATAGGACAGTTGGGTTCATTTTGGCACCCAAATGGGAGTTACACATTTCAAAGAAAGCCAACATTAGGGAATTACAAGGTGTTGATGCGTATTTATAGCCTATAGTTCTAAAGGCAGGGAGGGGGAGTGATTGGCAAGTCCTATTTATGCGAATAAAGAGGTCATGTAGATAGCAGAAGATAGCTCCAAAAGGCTCTGTAAGTTAGATATTTCTATCATAACACAACTCATATTGTTGTAATAAGAGGGCCTATGACCCTGGAAATTGTATTTCATATTTGTAGCCTTTTACAAGCAAGTTTAATGAAGAAATTATGAAATAGTTTACAGTTTGATTAACTAATCTTTCTTGAGTTCTTGTTCGTGTCTATTTGAAATCTATAAATTGTTGATGTATGTGTTTTGGGTGGAATCCTAATGAAATGAGGGCTATAACAAACAACTGTCATATGCAATTTCACACACACAGGCATAATTAAAATTGTTTTCACTACAGAAAATATTTGCACAGTTAATTGCAAATCTATTTTGCAACTTGCAACCAGTCTTTCATACATTCATCTAATTTAATAAAATAAAATTACAGCAGTCCAAAGAGGACAATGGGGTTGTAATAAACCCTTACAAAGATGCAAAAATCATCAACAAATTAGTTTGCTATAGCAAACCAAAGTCTCACAAAACTTCTCCTTCCAACTCCTGCAAAATCACAACAAACATCTATGCAGCTACAACTGGTTCTTCTAGCATTACAATGGTTGTACAAACAGCTCCAAATCTGCAACAACACACTTCCAAAACCCTCTTGGAGGTCATCCACACCTCCCCCCTATCTCTCCTGCAACCTAGAAAAACTCCCTTAAAAAATGAATTGATTTTCTTTTTGTATCTCCTTCCAATTTGTATGAAATGTAATTTTCCTTCATTTGATTTTTATTTCAATGCATTCCACATGCCAACTCAGAAATGCAACATCCCCCTCTTGGGAAAAAGCCAATTTTTATTTATTTTAATCAAATAAATTGACTAAAATAAGTCATTCAAACTTTGTGCCTTGCCATGCTTTGTGGTGGTGCTATTTTTGGCTTTCTTGCTTTTATGCATTAAAGCAAAAATCTGATTTCCTTATCTTGGGCACCCACTCTCTCTCCATCCCTATTTTTTAGGGGTTTGGGAATCTTGAATTTTTTATTTTAAATGAAATTGGAAGCCTCCAAAAAACCCACGTCCATTTTTGTTTTTTCTAGATTTTTGTGAGTTTAAAGCACAACCTCCACTATCTCCTCTATCCTGCTTTTCCCAAATTAACTTCAAATTGTAATTTTAATTTAAAAATATGACATGACATCCAAATGCACAGCAAAATAAATTTCACAAGACAAAAATATGAAATTCAAACCACTCCAAAAATGCAACATAAAAATTAAACATATTTTTGGTTGACATAGGATTGCCACTATGCCATGGATGCTCCTGCATCAGACACCCACGGTGGAAAGAAAATGTTTCATGAGTGTGACTCAAACATTTGTAGATTCCATGTTCTTTTTGAATCCATCTTCCCACCTTGTCCACCTGAACATTCTTTCTTACATATCCCTGCAATTTGATATCTCTTCCATCCTTCATTCCTCCTCTTTTTCTCCCTCTTTTCACATAATTCATCTCCCACCAACCTACACTGTGAAACTCTGGAAAATCAAAAACATTAGCTTCTTGATCATCATGAAAGTAATTAAATCCATTCATTGCCTATTTCTTTGTTATTGTTGCAACCACTTGTTCATCATCACCCTTGGTTACAACACTATGCTCTTCCTCCTCTGTGCCTTCTAAAAGATAATTTTCAGCTGCAATCACTTCATCCTCTACATTCTTATCAATGTTAGTGACATAATCAAAAGATTTATCTTCTCCAACCTGCAATAAACTATCATTCATACCAATCTCTTTATCACATAAGTCAAGAAATGATGCAAAGGGAAGTTCACCAAACAACTTAACAGCCTCCTTGTAACCTTCCTTACTTTCAACCATTGTGCCTTCGTTTACTAATGCATTCTTTGTTGCCGCTTCATCTTCTAAAACACTTTTACCATGCTCAAATAAATCAGATTTAACATCATTCTTGTGAAAATCAGATTGTACCTCTTCTTATTTTTCCACTAAAACCTTCACTTTACCTCTCTTGTATGCCATCAATACTGTTGCAACTTGTATTAGCAAATCAAAATCTTCATCTTCATCCTCTTTAACTAATTATTTAACTCCATTAACCAAACAATTTCCATTTCTATGACATACCTTTCCCTCTTCCTCATTCAAGGGCTTCAACTTGTGTTTGATTTCATTCTTTGTCAAAGAGTATATATTACCATACCCATCATGCACTACACACCTGTCAAACTGTCAAGGTCTTCCCAATAAAACATGACAAACATCCATAGACATTATATCACACAATACTTCATCATGATAATCACCAATCTTAAACTTTACCAGACATTGTTCATTTACCAAAACTTTGCGGTCATCTTACAACCAAGCAATCCGGTATGGATGCGGGTGTCTTCTCCTTTCCAGCTGCAACTTATTCACCATTTCTTTAGAAACAAGATTGTTAGTACTACCACCATCAATAATAACATTACAAACCTTACCTTCACATTTGCATCTCATTCTGAACAATCTTCTCCTTTGATCAGATTCTTTTCCCTTGTTCATCAAGACTCTTCTCGAAACAAGTGCTTCTCCACTCTCTATCTCTTCCGAGTGCCAAGACTTAGCATCTTCCTCATTCACATTCACTGCCCTTGCATTATTTTTAGTCCTCTTAGTTGTCTTCTCTTGCACTAGACACTCATAAGATCTATGTCCTCCTCCACATCTAAAACAAGTTAATTTATAATTTCCTCTTCCAAATCCTCTACCCGATCTTCCTCTTCCTTTGAAGTTTTGATCATGGGTCTGATTTGAACTCTCACCTCTTTATTCCTTACTTCCCTTAGTGTCTCCAAAATGATTTTTGTCCTCATATTGTTGCATATTATTTTTACCCTTTCCTCTTTTCTTATTTTCAAATCTCTTGTTCATTCTTTCTTCAATCTTCAAGGCAATTTGATATGCATCTTCCATTGTCAAAACTCTCACCAAGGTCATCTCTTCTTGAATGCTTGGCTTCAAACCATTAATGTACCTTGCAACCTTCTCCTTAGTTGCTTCAGCATGTCCTGTTCTAATGAGAATTTGATGAGACTCTTCAGTGTATTCTTTTACTGTCTTTGTTCCTTGCTTCAATGCTTGCATTTTCTTGAGCAAATCCAGCTCATAGTGTACTAGAATGAATTGCCTTTTCATTTTCTTAATCATTATGTTCCATTTTGTTATTTTCTCCTTCCATTTTCTTCCTCTTTCCATCTGAATCTCTCTTCACCAAATGGAAGCATGACCCTTTAATCTGGTTTTTGCAAACCTTACTCTATCAGGGTCCTCAATTTCCTCAAATTCAAAATACTCCTCCATATCATTAATCCAATCTATCAACTCCTCTGGATTGAAATTACCATTAAAGGTAGGAACATCAATCTTTGGCCTCTTTCCATTTTTTTAAAGGGCTATCAACAATGGGTCATTTGCAACTGCTGTAGCTGCATCTCTTTGCTCACTTGTCAGGCTGGCATTCTCCGAGGCTTCTTCTTCATCATCACTCTTTGGTTCTCTTCTCAGTACAAACCCTCTTCTTATTTCTTTTTGGAGTGTTTCTACTTGTCTTCTCAAACCTCTAAAATCATCATCATGAACAAAATTATCTAGTCTTCCTCTTCCTCTACCCCTACCTCATGGGGCTCCTCTGGCAAACATTTCTGCAACACCACAACTCACAAGTCCTAGTGTAAACTACCTCTCTTCGGCTGTCTGTTTACGCACTCAAGATCAAACTTGCTCTGATACTGCTAATGAAATGAGGGCTGTAACAAATAGCTCTCATATGCAATTTCACACACATAGGCAAAATTAAAATTGCTTTCACTACAAAAAAATATTTGTACAATTAATTACAAATCTGTTTTGCAACTTGCAACTAGTCTTTCATACATTCATCCAATTTAATAAAATGAAATTACAGTAGTGCAAAGAGGACAATGGGGTTGTAATAAACCCTTACAAATATGCAAAAGTCAACAACAAATTAGTTTGCTACAACAAACCAAAGTCTCACCAAACCTCTCCTTCCAACTCCTGCAAAATTACAATAAACAGCTATGCAGCTGCAACTAGTTCTTCAGGCATTACACTGGTTGTACAAACAGCTCCAAATCTACAACAACACACTTCTAAAACCCTCTTGGAGGTCAGCCACGCCTCCCCTCTATCTCTCCTACAACCTAGAAAAACTCCCTTAAAAAATGAATTGATTTTCTTTTTGTATCTCCTTCTAATTTGTGTGAAATGTAATTTTCCTTCATTTGATTTTCATTTCAATGCATTCCACGTGCCAACTCAGAAATGCAACGTTCCCCTCTTGGGAAAAAGCCAATTTTTATTTATTTTAATCAAATAAATTGACTAAAATAATCCATTCAAACTTTTTGCCTTGCCATGCTTTGTGGTGGTGCTATTTTTGGCTTTCTTACTTTTATGCATTAAAGAAAACTCTGATTTCCTTATCTTGGGCACCCACTCTCTCCATTCCTATTTTTAGGGGTTTGGGAATCTTGAATTTTCTATTTTAAATAAAATTGGAAGCCTCCAAAAAAACCACGTCCATTTTTTCTTTTTCTAGATTTTTATGATTTTAAAGCACAACCTCCACTATCTCCTCTATCCTGCTTTTCCCAAATTAACTCCAAATTGCAATTTTAATTTAAAAATATAACATGACATCCAAATGCACAACAAAATGAATTTCACAAGACAAAAATATGAAATTCAAACCACTCCAAAAATGCAACATAAAAATTAAACATATTTTTGGTTGACACAGGATTGCCACTATGTCATGGATGCTCCTGCATCAAATCCACCCTCATCATGTGATATCAGAGTAAGTTTTCCTGAGTGTGTAGATAGATCGCTGACCGTGAGGCAGTGTGCACTAGGACTTGAGGTTATGGGTTTGTTGTAGAGATCAAAATGCCTCCACAAAGGAATAGTGGTGGGAGAAATGTTTTTACAGAAGAGGGTTTTAGAGCCTTGCAAAGGAAAATCGATGCATTGCAAGAGGAGCTACGAAGAGGGTTGAAGCCAAGAATAAGAGAAGAAAGCAAAGATGAAGTTGAAGAAGAAGAGTTATCCAAGGAAGGACAAGATGATGTAGGAGATCTTGCGCAAGTTAGGTTGTTGAGGGCCATTTTGAAGATTAGAAATAGGCTTAGGATTGAAGTTTCTACCTATTATGGGGATCTAAATCCAGAAGATCTTATTGGATAAACAATATGGAGGAATATTTTGAGTATGAAGATGTGGAGGATCCAAAACGAGTCAAGTTTGCAAAAACAAAGTTGAAGGGCCATGCCAGTATTTGGTGGAAGGAGGTCCAGTTAGAGAGAAATAGAAGAGGAAAAGGAAAAATTACCATATGGGATCGGATGGGTGACAAACTAAAGAAGCAATTCATTCTTGTAGATTATGAGTTGGAGTTGTTGAAGAGGTTGCAAGGATTGAAGCAAGGTAACAAGTCTGTTACGGAGTATACAAAAGAGTTTTAAAATATTATCGTCAAAACAAGCCATGCAAAGGCCAACAAGGAGAAGGTAGCTCGTTATATTAATGGGTTGAGGCCAAGTATTCAAGAAGAGCTGAGCCTAGTCAGAATGACCACCATAGAAGATGCATATCGGTTTTCCCTAAAGGTGGAAGAGAAGTTGAATAAAAGATTTGAAAGCAAGCAAAGAGGAAGAGGTCATGGTGGAAGGACTAGTGGAAGACCCTATGGAGGCCAAATTGAAGACCAAAAGAAAAGTGAAGAAGCAGGCACCAATCGAAATTAGAAAGGAGATAATGCCTACTACCCTCGTGACCAAAATAATGGTGAGCAAAGAGGAAGAGGAAGACTTGGGCAAGGACCTGGGAGAGGAGGTTTCAGAGAACCCTGTTTCCAATGTGGAGAAGAACATCGAGCCTATGAGTGCCCCCAACATCAAGGAAGAACCAATAAAAGACCTAAAGGTAATGCATGAGTTGCACATATAGATGAATATGCGTAGCCTAAGCATTTTTAATATTATCACTCTAGTAAATCTTAATTTATGTTCGATAAAATTATCACAATTTTCATAATTATTAAAAATGACATCTTTTCTTATATTAAAATATTTTCTAAGTCAATTACCAAACTTAATTATAGAGCTAAAAGGTAATTTTGAGTTGACGTTAGATAAATACACATATTGCATTCTCACTTCAAGAACAAAGTTTTAAGAGTTTTGAGCATTAAAATATGTCACTTCTTTAGTTATGTTTCATTAAAAAAATGACTTTACATCTTTATAATTGGGAATCATTTATAACTCAACTATTTATATAACGTGGAAAGCTCAAAAGACTCGACCATATCCACAATCTTAAATGGAAAAGGAATCTATTTTACTTTGGGCCTCTACATTATTATTACCTTATTTTGAAAATTATGGTTTACAACTACTATTTTGTATCGGGTCCTAGTCACTTTCCTTTGTAAAACTTATTTAAAAAGTAATTTTGATGCTTTTGCCATCATCCCTTCGTTATATCCCTTTCTTCTTCTTGTCAAGATCTACTCCGTTATCTTTAAATTTATAAGTATGTTGACTTCTAAAATCTTGAAAAAATGACTCTTGACTAAATTTTAATTTGTTGTTTTTATTTGTCTCCAAGGATAAGTATACCGGCTTCTAAATTCTTGCAAAGTTAGGTTCTTAAACTTAAAAGAATTTTTTATTTTGTTAAGATTGTTCTCTTTTATTTTGAATCCATAATTTTAGTAGTTTTGAAGTTTTTTTAAATTGATTTTTGGATGATAATTTTTTTAGATGTAAAAATAATTTTAATAAGTATAATTTGTGAGTGTTTTAAATTGAGGTAAAAGATTATTTTTAATTTACAAAAATTAAAGATTTTTTCAATCTTCTTTAATTATAAGAGGAGAGGGGAGGCTATTAAAGCATACTCATTTTCAACCCATTAACCATTATATTTGTGGGAGGGTCATTTGCATTGTGGCATCACCCAAATTGACATGGTTATCAGTGTACAATGGCTACATTCCATTGGTCATTTTCTACATAATCATCAATCTAGGGAGCTAAAGTTTACATCTAAAGGAAAAGATGTAGCATTTGGAGGTGTTTCTAATGGATCTCTAAGGGTAGTCGTAGACAAGAGGACTTTTTGCAAGGGATAACTTACTTGGGTAACATTATTCTTGGTGATGGAGGACATGCATACTATCTAATTTTATGGCAAGCAATATATTCTTCATTCTGATAATCAAACTCTTCTTAATCAGTGTAGTATGATATTCAATAATATGCCTCCAAGAATGTCAATCAATAGAGGGTTCCAACATATTATAGGGTTGGAACAAGGCTTTAAGCCTACCATAATTATTCCTTGTGATGACCGGAGGATTATAAAGAGAAGATAGAGAAGACTAGTAAGAAGTTACTTAAAATGGGCCACATCATTTTTATCCCATTTAATTCATTAGTGGCCTTTATGAAGGAAAAAGATGGCACCATGAAGATGTTCATTAACTACAGAACATTGAACAAGAAGACATTCAAATATATCCCATTCCTAGGATCGATGGCATTGTTAATGAGTTGCATAGAGCAGTATATTTCTCAAGGATTGATTTGAGATCAGGTTACCATCAAATCTATGTCCACAAGGAGGATGTGTACAAGATAATTTTTAGATGCCATTTTGCACACTCTAAGCTCTTGGTCATACTATTTGGTTTGATTGATGTATTAGCCATGTTCTAATTTGCAATGAATTGGGTATCTAATCATCAATTGAGAAAAAATTGTTTTGATAATTTTTAAGGATATTTTGATGTGTAGAAAAATACGGGAGGATCATCTAGGGCACTTAAAAGGGATCCTTGGAATTCTATAGTAGCAGACTCTATTTACAAAGGAATCAACAAGTGAGATTGGGGTCATAGAGATTTTATACTTGGGCCTTGTCATTATTTCTCGAGGCATGTAGGAGGATACAACACAAGAAGCCTTTGATAAGATTGAGAAGTTAATTAGCTCATTTCCTATACTTATTGTTTCAAATTTCTCACAACCACTTGTTGTAGAACATGATGCCTTAAGAAAGGGATTTGGAGCTATTATAATGCAAGAGGGGAAACCCATAGAAAATGAGAGTAGGAAGTTCAAAGAGTTTCTTTATGTATGACAAGGAGATGTTTGTCATTATGCATGCTTTGGAAAAATTTAGATCCAACATCTAGGTGGTAGATTTGTGGTTGAGACATATTACCATAGCTTTAAGTTCTTCTTGACTCGATATGATTTGAATGATTGGCAACACAAATGGGTGAGTGAACTCCAAGCTTATGATATAGAATATATGAAGGGAAAAAAGAATATAGTTGTTGGTGCCTTTTCTAGAATGCCCATTCTTTATTTTATTTCTATTATTTATGATGATTGGAAGGTTTCTATCATGGTAGAATATGCCGAGAATATATTTTCTACTAACATCCTGAATAGAGGTGTGGAAGATGATATATTTTCAAAATGTAAAATGGAGGAGAAATTTTTTAGAGTGTTACTGGTGCATCACTAACTAGATAGCCAAGATCCTACATGACTTGTAGGCAAACAAGAGGGATATTTTCTTGGAAGTATTTTAAGGAGGATATTCTCAAGCATATCAAGGGGTACTCTACTTACAATCAGATTGAAGTAGAGTGTGTATTTCCTATAGATTTACTACATCCATTCTTATTCCTAAATACAAATAAGAAATTGTGACCATGGACTTCATCACAGGTCTTCCCAAGGAAAATAGTACGAATTGCATATATGTTGTTGGGGATAGGCTAAATGAGTATGCACATTTCTTTTCCATTTCTTCATAATTCAAAGCACATCAAGTGGTGAAATTATATTTTAGAGGGGTGTTTAGGCTACATGGTTTTCCTAAAAACATTACCAATGGTAAGGGTATCATATTTCTCAGTCCTTTCTAGTAGGAATTATTATTCTTGACTAGTATCAAATTCACTTCCAATACTAGTTATCACACACAAATAGTTTGGTAAATAGAAATAGTGAATAAGTGGATTGAAGGATACTTGGGAGGCTACATGTTTTAGATCAAACATTAACATGCGTTAGATAGTTACAGTTAGGAGAGTATTTCTACAAGACTAGTCAACATATGTCACTTGGTATGTTTCCATCGATGACATTGTGTTTTTATGATGCACTAACTTGCAATGATTTAGTGTTCACAAACAATAAAGTGCTACTCATATGGGTATTATATGTCATAACTAACACAAGGGTGAAGAAAAAGAGAAACAAAGACATCACAAAGTGTTTGGGTTGTTGGAGGGACCAATATCTTGACTCAATGTAAATGCTCATAGGCAATACCACAAGTCCTTTCGTGTAGTGTGTGGTATCACACAACCTTCTTATTTGTTTCTATAGGATGTGGAACTCTTCTTAGATAGTACCACAAATCCTTTACAGTTTAAGATAATATCATATGAGGTAGTATGGTGCTATTTGTGATACTACTAGTATTTGTCAATAGCACCTAAAAAATAATTTTGCAGTCTACATAATTTGAATTCACATTATACCTAATTTGCCTTTTTTCTACTATATGAAATTCAAAACATATTTAAAAATACCTTTTGGAGGATTGTTGGTATTTCATAAGGGGACATGCTATCCTAGATCAACCCCTAAAATGTGTGTAAAAGATTGGTAGATAGAAAACAATGCCCTATAATGAATATCCATTTTTAGTGCACAAAACTGAACTATTCCACTACTGATTGCTTCTTAAATGCTTCTAGAATGAGAGAGGATGATTGAATAAGAGGATCATAAATGAATGCAATTTAATGCCTTTAAATACAAGGACATAGCAATAAATCGTGTAGAACATGTGTTTAGTCAACTTTAAGTGAGAAAGGAATGGGTAGGAGTTGGCCAAATTTTGAATTGAATTTTGAAATTTCAATGGTCATATCTACAATTGTAGGGTCAAACCTACATCCATGAAAATGCCCTAGAAAATGGAAATGGTTAATTATAGTGGATAATAGAATGTATAGGGATATGTGCATGAAGACGTCCAATAAATGTATAATATAAGCAAATATATCAAGATGTATGTGTATGGATAAGGTGTGAATAAATGCATAGGAATGTGTGTGTGGTGGTAAGTAAAAGCTATGGGAATGGGCCCAACTTTGTACAAGATTGTATCACTTGTCAATATGTAAATTTATTAAATCATTCTCTCGAAATGGACATAAAACTAAATGAGAAATGGTATGGGTATGCAAATTTCACCATTATATTTATGTCATTTTATTACATTTCATATTTAACTCCCTACAATCCCACTCTTAGTATAGATTTTTTTATATTATCACTCCAATTAATCTTAATTTATGATTTTTTTTTTAAATAATATTTTTTCTTGTTCTAATCCATTACCAAATTTACTTATAGAGATAAAAGATAATTTTGAGTTGACCTCAGATAAGTGCACTTATTGCATTGTTATTGTTTATAGATATTTCATCCAAAACCCTTCGTGCTTTTGAATTAGTTTATAGAGAAAAATTGTGGGAGATGAAAAACCATTTCACAACTCAAGAACAAAGTTCTAGAGTTTTGAGCATTAAAATATGCCACTTTAGTTATGTTTCATTTTTTTAAATGACATCTTTATAATAGAGAATCATCTATACTTTAACTATTTATATAACGTGGAAAGCGCCAAAAGACTCGACCATATCCAGAATCTTAAATGGAAAGGGATTCTGTTTTTTGGGACTCTAAATTATTATTACCTTGTTTTGAAAATTATGGTTTACAACCAATATTTTATTGGATCCTAGTCACTTTCCTTTATAAAACTTATTTAAAAAGTAATTTTGATGCTTTTGCCATCATCCTTTCGTTATATCTCTTCTTGTTGTCAAGATCTACTCCATTATCTTTAAATTTAAAAGTTGACTCTTGGATTAATAAAGAATTTTAATTTGTTTTTTTCTTTGTCTTAAAGGGTAAGTATCTTCTAAATTCTTGCAAAGTTAGATTATTAAACTAAAATGGATTTTTTATTTTGTTAAGATTTTATCTCTTTTATTTTGAATCCATAATTTCAATAGTTTTGATTTTTTTTTTAAATTGATTTTTGGGTGATAACTTTTAAGTTGTAAAAACAATTTTAATAAGTATAATTTGTGGGGTATTGAATTTGAGGCAAAAGATTTTTTTTTTAATTTATAAATTGAAGATTTTTTCATCTTCTTTAGTTATAAGAGGGGAGGAGAAGCCAAACAAGCATACTCATTTGCAACCCATTATCCATTATATTTGTGTGAAGGTCATTTGCATTGTGGCATCACCCATAATGACATAAAGATCATGGTATATTAGACCATATATGCTATTGCATACCAATCCTCCTAACTAATATGAGGTTGTATTAAAATTGTAGATATATGGTTTTTTTAGTTCTAGACGCAATACCAAGATATAATTTTGAGACCTATTTGACTTGAGGGGAACACCATTTTTTAAAAAGGTTGTAAAAAAATGATTTTTTTTGGATTTTTTATATATAGAATAAGATGGGAGAGGCCAAGCAAACATACATAATCATATGCAACCAAACAATCATGATGTTAAAAGGAGGGTCGCTTCCATTGTATCATCACCTCATAGGCATAAGGATTGTGGTATATTGAACAATATGTTTAACACTAACCGAGTCTTTGAACCAATATGAGATTAATTTTTGGATAATATAAAGATTTCTTAGTCATAGAAGTAATCCCAAAAAAATGTCGTTTTTGTTTCCTGATATGGCAACATGAGTATGAGTTGATACATTTTTTACTAAGAGCCAAGGATTGAGGGGTATCCATTATGCCAAATTCACCCAAGGCATGATTAGAGCCCCATCCCTTATTTATTGCACCTCCCAAGGATTTGGACCTTGGTGGATGGTATAATCAAATACCATTGCCCTCACCAATTGTGCTCAAACCACAATTTTTTAAAACTTGTAGGAAGGAGATTTTTTTTGGTAATCTTTTCAACCATGCAAAAAAGGAAAGAGAAGTCCAAGTAAGTAAACATACTCATGCAACCAATTAACCATGATGTTAGTATTAGGGTCACAAGTTCTACTATGGCCCCATTGGTATAAGAAACAAATTTCAAACACAATATTTAGGCATATTTAACTAGCGAGGATTGATTTTTTTTGGAAGCTTGTAGGAAGGGGAGGCTAAGCAACCACAACCAATCAACCATTATGATAGTAGAAGGGTTGATTCCATTATGACATCACCCCATTAATATAAAGATTGTGATATATTAAACTATATATTACGGCACACCAAAACTACCAACCAATATAAAATTAATTTTAATTGTAAAGACAATTCAAAACATTTTTTACATAAATCTAAAAGTTCTGTCTTCTAACAACTTGGAACAAAAAATTTTAGCTTCACACAAGAAGAGAGAGTAAGATTGTGTAAAGGTGCAATAGTCATAGTTAGTGATGCATTTAACAAAAAAAAATCTAGCTTTTGAAGAGACAAAGCATTGATGGTTTCTACGAAATACTTGTGGAACAACGGTAATTTCAATAATCGGGTAAGTAAGAGAACAACAGTTTTTCAAGTCCATCTTAATTAAAGCACTTAAAGTGTTGGCTAAATTGATGTAAATATCATGTCTTAAGAAATGACTTGCAAATCTTCTCCCAAATTTCTTTGTCAGGTTGGCTGGTTGCTATAGATACCTTCGCCTCTTCCCTCAGTTTAGCCTAAAAAATTCCAATCCAAAAAGAAGTTAATTACTTAATCAATAAGTAGTTCCAGGTTGATTGAGTACCATTTTATACAATCTCCATGGAAATTGTACTGAAGATATTAAATACGTAACTTACTTGTATACAAGATTTGTCCAAGAGGTTGTCAATGAAATTTAGCAAAATGTCACTGGTATACTCTGGATGGCCTTGAACACCGAGTATGTGATCACCGAGGGAAAACATTTCAATGCTTGTTTTATCTGATGAAGCAAGAATTTCTGCACCCAAAGGAACTTTATACACCTGTTTGGCATAGCACCAATGGTAAATCAAAATAAAATATGATGAGTATAACATTTTTTAACTGCACAGAATTCTTAGATCCTCTTTAGCTTTTTGAAATGTAAATAAGTCTGAGATGCAGATCTTAACCATTAGAGTGTTTGTACTTTTAAGTAAAATAGATGTCAAGAAGATTTGTTTTTTACCTGATCTTGATGGCATTCAAGGACACTAATTGTAGAAGGGATCTCCAAACCAAAAAGCTTGGTGGACAACCTTTTAGAAACTGTTATTTTTCTCAAGCCAATATCCCATCCAGTCAATGCTCTTCCAATTTTTCCTCCTAAAGATCGACATAAGACCTGTTTGAGAGAGAAAAAGAAACCTGCCAGTAATTAAATATCAATGAGGAAGCATGTGATAGTAGTTAAGGTCTGCATAGCTTAGTGAATCTTTTTTATGTTTACAGATAATGCAAAAAAATATGCCTTCAAAGAAAACTACAAATATGTTTTTAATTGATTGAAACTTCAATAGAGATCTCTAATACACAGTTCAACAGTACTCTTTGATACAGAGTTGCTCATGTATCTCTCCTTTCATATGGAAGTTGAGCAAATTGCTCTATGTGACAGACCTTACTAACTACCAGATGGTACATCAGAGCCTGTCAGAAATGATCTCAAAGGGTTTGTTGTTGAACAACTAAAACAGAGATGTGCAACAGAAGAAAATGGGGGAACCTGTGAAAAAAGATTGTTGTCCTGTGATTTCAGTTTGGGGGGCAAACAAATGCAAAGATCTCAAGTGGGCTTCGACAAGACTAGGAGCATTTGATTCTGCACTAGCATGTCAGATTTAGTGGGTACAGAGTCGGATACAGATGAATTAGAGAGAAATGTTGGTATCAGTGCAGAGATAATTGACTTTTTCTTATTTAAACATTAAATGATTCAACAGACAAATAGGAAATGGTAATTTATGTCTCATCAATAACAAAAAGTAATAAATAATATTTTTATTTTTATTTTTAACTTTAACGTTTGAGGCATGTGATATTTAAGAATAATCTGGCATTACTTTTGTATAGTCTAATTTTGACTCTTGGTGGACTAATTGTGAACCAAGACGCATTACTGTTGTACTAGTCTAAAATTGACACTTAGTGGACTCCTTGTGAACCAAACATTGTAGACAAACAGACCAAAGTCTACTTACCCACATGCCAGACTTTCCCCTCCATCTAAACAGAGATTTTACTGATGATGTGGTGTACTTTTGTTTTAACTATGCTTATCTACTTCATATTTATAAGAAAAAACATTAAGTTGTTAAGATAAACTTTACACCCTCAAACTTTCCCTCAATTTAAACAGAGATTCTATTGATGATGTGTACTCTTGTTTTAAGTATGCCTATCTACTTCATATTTATAAAAAAAAATATTTAGTTGTTAAAAACAAACTTTAGGCAGTGAATTAAATGACCCATAAATTTTTATAGCCACTTATTTAACAAATTAAAGTCAACCCATTAACAATGATGTTACCCCCAACATTTTTTTATATTAAAATAGAAAAAAACATTATATTTTTGGTACCTGTTATATAATTTTTTTTTGGTATGACATATATTGAAAAGTACTAGTTATTTAATTACTAATAATAAAACTTATCTAATACGTTTAAAAAGTACATCCAGCTTGCTGTCAGCCCCGGCCTAAAAATCAAAATTTTGGCCTGGATACTGTCACAGACCCATAGTTATTGGAAATTTGGATGTAACCTAATAAAATGAACAAAAAGTACATCCAGCTTGCTGTCAGCCCCCAGCCTAAAAATCAAAATTTTGGCCTGGATACTGTTACAGACTCATAGTTATTGGATGTAATCTAATAGCATGAACTCTCTCCCATTGTAGATAAATAAAACAAATTTGGTGAAATTTAGTATTCTTCCAACTTGGATACTGCTGTCTTGCATACAGTTTTGATACTGCTCTGGGTGTTCTTGGCTGGTACTGCAATTTTAGCTGTATCCATTTATTGCTGCCCATGGTTCCATAGCTGTTGTTTTCATTTTCAACAATATTCTGTAACCGTCTATTCTTGATCTAATATAATAAAATAAATTCAATTGAAAAAAATAAAACTAAGGAAATAGCTGTCAATTAAAAAAACAATTATTTTTCATTGCAACTAGGTGGAATGCTCAATGAGGGAGCTGGTAAGGATTTAAAGAAAAACGTCTTTTTCTTGTGAACTGGACAGAGTGGCAAATCGGAGCTCTTAACAGAAAATGCCTAAAATTAAGCTGGGCGAACAGCTCTAAGTTACTTGAGTCACATTTTATTTTCAAATTTGCTACAATGGGTGAAAATTTCAGGAGAGAGAGAGAGAACAAAATAAACAATATACTAACTTCTACAAAAATTTCTCTGGATTTGGCTGCACAGACAAAGTTTAAACAGACAATACCCATGAAAAATCACAGATCAACGAAATGTTAGAGCAGATTTCCTTTAAAAAATGAAATGCAAGAAAGGGCACCTGGTGACCAAAGCAGATTCCAAGAACTTTGATCCGCATTGTATGCAGCCTCTGGATAAAACGGCAGAGCTCCAAAATCCACACATCGTTTCCATGCGCATCGAACCGGCTGCCTGAAACCACGAATCCATCATATTTATAAACATCTTCCATGGCCGGAAATTCCCCTTCCACTACTCTAAACAGATCCCATTTTTCTTCAGCCTCGCTCAGCATCCCCTTAAACAGACTAAAGTAGCCTCCATATATCTTGTTTACATAGTCCTGATCAGGCGCACAGAGCAAAACTCCAAATCTCCTTCCCATTCTTTCGTGTTTTCTTGATTTTGCAGACAAGCTGCTGAGCAGAGGAATGGAGAAAAAGTGGAAATGAGCAGAGGAATGGAGAAAAAGTGGAAATGAGCAGAGCAGAGAAAAAAATCTGTGTCATAAACAGAATGATTTGGAGGGCATATAAATGCTTATCGACCAAGTGCGAGGCATGTGAATTTATTTCTTTTCCTCAACTTTTGGTTTTGTTCTTTTTAGGGGCTAGTGCTTAGCGTGATTGGTACAAAAGCATCCTGCCATATATGCAAAACAAAACTAAGCGCAATAAAAACGTCTTTATACACGTGATTCGTGCGAGCCATGATGATTGATTATTGCATTGCTTTAAGTTTGTTGATATGTCTATGCCTGAACAATAGGGGTTCTGCAGACATTAAATTTGGGGGTCACTAATGGACGTAAACATGTTTTTTTTTGGAATTGATTGTTTATTACGAGTAGGTACTTCAGTTTTCACAAATAATGGATTGATGGATGGATATCAGCCCCTAGGTTAGGGGTAAGTGATCCAAATTAAAAATAATAACTTTTGGGTTATAGAATATAAAAATATAATTTTTATAGTTTTAGAGATTGATTTTGGTTTTGGGAAAATGTTGAAATGGGGTTTTTGTTGGATTTGTGAGAACAAAGAAAGCAAAAATCTTATCTTTTGTTTTAAATCTATTTTTTTTTTAAGAGAAAAATCTGTTTGTTTTTTTTTCATGGTGGCGGTTATATTGAAGATATTATTTATCTTTGGAGTTTTTAAAAACAAACTAATTGTAATTGTAATTGCGTGAAGATTGTAATTTTTCTTCTAAACAACAAGAATACCATACTTTGCACCATGGATGTTTTCTTTCATATTGCTTGGGTTTCACCACATAAATCCTCTTGTTGTTTTTGATGTGATCACTTGCAATTTTTCCTCTAAACAATAAGAATACTGATACTTTGCCCCATGGATGTTTTCCTTTCATATTGCTAGATTTTACCACATAAATCCTCTTGTTACTGTTAATGTGATCGTTTATTCTATTATTTTGTTGTTCTCTCTAATTTCTTCGTAACTAATTTGTGCTACAATATTATATGATTCTGGAGTTTAAAGTTTATCACTAAATCCAAAAGATTTTCAACAAGTGGTATCAGAGCTTTTATTTTGTAGCGACTGTGTTAAGATTTGGTGTTTGTTCTGCAGCATCAAATGGCAAAGGTTTTGAATGCATGGTTCGAGGTAGAGAAGTTTAATGGAAAGAATAAGTTTGAGTTGTGGAAGCTCAAGATGCGCAATTTTTTGGTGCAACAACGATTGCATAAGGCATTAGTAGGCAAGTCAAAGAAACCTTCGAAAATGACTGATGAGGACTAGGAAGATCTAGATACAAGAGCTCTTAGCACAATTCAATCGTGTTTGCCAGATGATGTTCTCTTCAATATTATTGGAGAGAAAACAACAGCAGGCTTATGGAGTAGAATGGAAAGTCTTTACATTACAAAATCCTTGACAAATCCTCAAAAAAAAATTTTGAAATTTCTTAGTTCACATCTTTGAAATTTAAAAATCATTGCAAGGAAGCTGGGATCGAAAGGCATAAAACCATAGTTTATACATTCATCAACAAAATGGTGTTGTTGAATGCACGGACATGACTCTTCTAGAGAGAGCAACGAGCATGCTTAGTAATGCCAAGTTGGAGCAAGAGTTGTGGGAAGAAGCAGTCAATACAACATGCTATTTGGTAAATTGGTCACCATCAGTTGCATTAGACCATAAGATTCTTGAAGAGGTATGGACAGGTAATTCTTGTGATTACTCAAATCTGAAATTTTTTGGTTGTGATGCTTATGCTCTTATTTATAAAGATTAGTGTTCTAAGTTAGACCCCAAATCAAAGAAGTATATCTTTGTTGGTTATGGTGATGGAGTTAAGAGATATAGACTATGGGATCCTGTTGCCCATAAAATCATCATTAGCAAAGATGTATTTGATGAATCTCCTTTCATAAAATCAGACATGGTAGAATTTGAAATGAAACAGGAGCAAGTACCACAATATCAACAAATTCAGTTGAAAACTCGACCATCTATAGAAAAAAGGAGCAAGAAGAACCTTCTAAAGATGAAGATGAAGATGTAGAAAATACAGAAAATGTTGAAATGCCACAACCAACTCTAAGGAAATCTACATGGGTCAGAAATCCTCCTAAGAGGTATGATGATTATAGTTTATATATTGTTTTGATTTGTAATGATGAGGAGCCTAGTTGTTATTAGGAAGCGATGGATGATACTGAAAGTGTTAAATGGAAAATAGCAATGAAAGAAGAAATGGATGCCTTGGAGAAGAATAAAACATGGGACTTGGTAGAACTCCTAAAGGGTAGGAAAATTGTTGGTTGCAAATGGGTCTATAAACTAAAGAAAGGTGTTGATGATAAATTCGAAAGGTACAAAGCAAGACTGGTAGTAAAAGGGTATGCTCAAAATGAAGGTATTGATTTCCATGAAACTTTTTCACCACTTGTTAAGTTTGTTTCTATTCAAGTAGTATTAGCACTAGTTACTTTAGTTGATCTAGAGTTAGAGCAGCTAGATGTTAAAACAACATTTTTACATGGAGATTTGGAATAAGATATATATATGGAATAGCCAGAAGGGTTTGTCCATGAATGCAAAAGAAGATTTGTTTGCAAACTCAAGAAGTCATTACATATGGCCTGAAGCAATCACCCAGGTAATGGTACAAGAAGTTTAATTCCTTCATGGTGAGCCAAAATTTTACAAGAAGTGAGTATGACCATCGTGTTTACTTCAAAATTTTGGAAAATGGTTTATTCATTATCTTGGTGTTATATGTTGACGATATGCATGTAGCAAGCAAAAGCATGGCAGAGATTAGGAGGTTAAAGGCTCAGTTAGCTAGGACATTTAATATGAAGGATATAAGAGCAACAAAACAAATTTTGGGCATGGAGATACACAGAGACAGGAAAAATAGTAAGCTTTGGTTATCACAACAGAAGTATGTGAAGAAGATCCTCATGAGATTCAGTATGAAGAATGTGAAACTGGTAAATATCCCTTTGGCTTCTCATTTTAAGTTTTCTTCAAGTTTATGTCCTAGTAATAAAGAAGAAAAAGATTATATGGACCTCATGTACAATATGCTAGCGCAGTAGGAAGTTTAATGTATGCGATGGTATGTATAAGACCAAATATTTCACATGCAAATGGTGTTGTCATTAAATACATGAAAAATCTAGGTAAAGAGCATTGGGCAATAGTGAAATGGTTGCTTCACTATCTTAGAGGCACAAGTTATTATTGTATTACCTAAAATGGTTGCAATGATTTGGTTTGTGGATATGTTGATTTAGATTTTGCAGGTGATTTGGACAAAAGGAGGTCTACTTCAGGTTATGTCTTTACTCTTGCAAGTGGCCCTATTTGTTGGATGTCAATGCTTCAAGGAACAATTGCTTTTTCCACTATTGAGGCAAAATATATGGCCATATCACATGCATGCAAAAAGGCAAATTGGTTAAAGGGTCTTTTGGGTGAGTTTGGAAAAATGCAGGATAAGGTGAATGTATTATGTGATAGTGAAAGTTCTATTCATTTGACTAAAAATCTAGCTTATCACAACATGGCCAAGCATATTGTAATTAAATACCATTTTGTAAGATAGGTTATTAATGGAGGTGGAGTAGCTTTTGAGAAAGTCCATACGCAAGAAAATTGTGCAGACATGATTACAAAACTAATACTATTAGAGAAGCTGAGGAGGTGTTTGGCTTCTCTTGGCTTGCAAAAAAAGGTGATGAATGGGCATGAACAAAGTATCAAGTAAATTGTTGTCAAGGTGGAGATTGTTGGATTTTTTACAACAAAGAAAGCAAAAATCTTATCTTACAAAGAAAGATTAAAAATCTTATCTTTTGTTTTAAATCTACTTTTTTTCCTAAAGAGAAAAATCTATTTTTTTTTCTAAAATTGGTGGTGGCCATTATGTTGAAGATATTATATATCTTTGCAGCCTTCAAAGGCAAATTAATTGTAATTGCAGCTACATGAAAATTGCAAATTTTCCTCTAAACAATAACAATACTGATACTTTGCCCCATGGATGTTTCCCTAGCATACATGTAAATCCTCTTGTTGCTTTTGATGTGATTGCTTATTCTATTATTTTGTTATTTTGTTGTTCTCTCTAATTTCTTTGTAACTAAGTGCTGCAATATTATATGATTCTAGAGTTTAAAGTTTATCATTAAATCTAAAAGTTTTTCACTAGTTTTAACTGGAGCAAGTTGGTTACAATGATGTGGACCTCTTTCAGATCTTCAATTAAAAAAAAAAACAGACTCAATTGGCTTCTTCGATTAAAATCTATGGCCTTTAGAAATTAGGTCTCACATTGGAGCTTTAAGTCAAATAATGCTTGAAGTTAAATAATTTTACAAGCTCTTATCAAGAATAATGCAAAATTAGATGTCGACAATAGTTCACATTGTGAGAGTTGAGCGCTAGACCACTCCCATTGTTAGTGCAATTACCATCTACACCAAACTATAGTCAAGGCTATCACTCGATAACCTATTGGTTGGGAAAGGGCCCTTTAGCACTCATAGGTTGAGGTCTTCAATCTCCCTATCCAAGAGGCTCTCCTCTCTCCCAGTGAGAGGAGGTTGGGTTGTATTAAGCCACTCAATTTGTTAAGCTTTGCATGAGCAACAATTTGTAGAAAATTCATATTTGTGAGTTTGTAAAGTTTTTGGAAAACCTTTGTAATGTCTTGGATTACACTTCATCATCTGTCTTAGATAACTTATACAACAAATTGTGAAGAATGGAAATTCTAGTCATGTAAAATTGTAGATCCAAGAAAATATTTCTCAATATTATATATTTATAATCACAACTTAATGGTTTAGGTTATATTAAAAAATCTTCTCACAACATACAAACATACAAATCTCGAGAACGTCACATGAGTTGAGGTTAAGTATAAGATCTAGATAAATTTGATATTAGTTGAGATTAAATCCAAGTCATGTGTGAATTTAACAAAGTGGTAACTTTGAGTTGGAAAATCTAAACCTAAAACCTAGAACAAAGATATTTTAGTTTCTAAGATAAATCAAAACTTGAAACCAAGAACTCTTAATTTCTTACAATAAATCAACAAAAATTTCTTAGTAGGCACGATATTTCCATAGTCCATAAAGTTAGTAGATAGTGCATTTGGATTCAACTGTGTGTATTTTTGCATCAGCGTTTCAAATCACACTTACTGATCCATCATCAAGAAGAGAAGAGTTATCTGTGATCTGAAACACTGATGCAAAAACAAAAGTTGAATCCAAAAACACACTCTACTAAAAAATTCTTAATTTCTTCTAATAAATTTAATAAATTAGATTAAATGTATATCTTCTAAATTAAAAAATACCCTTATACAACACACTAAATAACCATAACAATATTCTTTACTGGTAATTCAATCAAAATCTAAATTTGATAAGGGGCAACTTTATAAGGATAAGTGTCATTTAAAAAATTGACGACATGCAAAATCGACCGTCAAATTTAGACCCGCAACCCAGCTATGTAGTATGTGTTGGCAAACTTTCTGTCGGTAACTGTCATTCACACGTCAATTGAAGACATGCCCTTCCGTAGCCTTTTGAAAGTTATGTTATTTATATACCACACGTACTTCATATTTAAGACGTGCCCGTTACTTACTATTTTGTATTTTGACGCTTTCTTGTGTTTGTAAACAAAAATTGATATAAAAATTGCACGCCAGTCACTTGAACAAAATCGTCCGCGTGAGACACAGTCACACCCCACGCGTTCATGATGAGGACGTCAACTTTTTTAAGGTATATATATAGGTGTCCCCTTGAAAGCCTACATTATTTATCACTATTCTGTTACACCTTTCTTTATTTTGTCTATATATATAGGCATTTCTATTGAGGGTGAAGTTTCATTTTGGTAATCATAAAAATGGTATATAGTTTATTATACGTCTAGATTTTTTAAATTGATAGAAAACTATTTAATAGTGACAGATGGAATATGCTCTAACGTCCATCAAACCCACTACTTAAAGCAAAATAAATCAGATTGACAAGGATCATTGTTTTGCTTAACCTAGGTGTATAAGAATGTTTTTAGTGTCTTTTAAAGGGGAGTAAAAGACAACCCTATTTTAATATAGCAAGATACTTTAGAGTAATACAAAAGTATGTGTGTGTTGAGTGTGAGAGAAATTGAAACGAAGATGTTAAAAGAAGGTTCAATTTTTTCAATGAGGGTGAAGTATTGATATGATACAATTTTGGTTGACGTTGTTCTCCTAGATTATTTTTTGACTGTAAATTTCATATGTGTGATGTTTCCATAATAGATGTTTTGTTAATCTTGACAAATCAACTAAACAAGATTATTAGTATGGTTTTGGTCTACCGATCTATGACTATTCAATTTATGTAGGCATGTCCTTGACCCGTGCTTACTCCCAAGTTGTGTGCCTCTACTACAATACTTGACCCAGAGTCAAGCCAATGTTAATGAACACCTTTTGGGGCTTTGTGTGCTAGGATTGAAGTTCATCGCTTCTTTGTGTCTAAATCAAGTCCTATGTTGTTGTTTGCAATATGTAATAGAAGAATTTGGATGTTGGAATGGAAGATGCTTGACAATTATTGATGTTTGCTAGAATGCATAGGTTTTTAGATATAAAATGATCTTGTAATACTTGGATGAAAGTTAGGAGTTGAAGTCTTTAAATATACAATCCTAGGTTCTAATGTGAAAGTTTCACTTGTAAACTAATAGGCAACAACCAACTTTTACAATAGGATCAGCTTAAAGAAAAGTGAATTAAGTTTTAATCAAGGCAAATAGGACCACATCAGTGACTTTGTCCAAGAGATAAAATCACAATAGTGATTCTAACCAAGATAAGGAACATGTAGATGATTCACTGGGTGAGCAATACTTTACCATGTTCGTTCATATTAGAATTTTAAATGAAAAATTAAGAATTAATATACTTCTAGATATTTAGGGATGGAGGGAAAAATTTAGATTCTCCTAATTTTATATCATGTATTGGGATACAAGACATGAGGGTGATATGTGTGTATGTATACATGTACACATATCTATATGCAGATATATAAATATACACATGTGCACACACAAACACACATGTATGCTTATATTATTTACATGTGTATATATACATATATACATCCATACATAATATATGCATATATGTGGTGTATCACCTAAATATTCATGTAGTCTAAGGTCTATACATAATTGTATATCTAGGAACAAATATAATATACTCGTAATAAGATATCATCTGCATGGTCTAGAACCATTTCATGTTATATGCAAGAAATACTTATTTTTAATAAGTGGATGATGAATTAAGTTTTGACATAATATAATACACCTTTTACAAAATGTATTCACAAGCAACCAACATATATAAGTATTTGAGCATATTTTAAAATTTAGAATGGTTCTTAATCCTAAGTCTTGGTTCATGATATTAATAATTACTACCACTAGACTTTAATATAATAGTGTTTTCGTTCATATTGGGACTAATTGATATGGATGTGCATTATTCATATCATGATTACTAAGTACACATTTGATATGACTTAAATATTTCTTGAAATATTTACAATTGGATCTAATGAAATTCACATTAAACATTTTTCTCCCCATAGTCCTCAATCATTTATGCATGGGTGGACATCTCTTGAGTTAATATTGACCCTTTTAATGGTCCAACAATTGGATGTGAGAGTGGTGGTCATGTCATACATCACAATATCTAAAAAATTGGGTGTACTTAAGGTATCTAATGAAAATAGGGGATCATTTTATTGGAAAGGTGTAACTAGAGGGGTTTCTTAATAGAACATTAAAGGTATAAATTATATTGGGGTAATTATTTATTGTCTTATGAATGAAGGCCATATGACATTGGGATATTGAATGAAGCCTCTATAGTAAGAAAAAAGGGTAAAATAAAAGTTGGTCAAACTGGCTAAAGGGTTGGGATAAGGCTATGTTTGGTCAAATCATCATTATAATATCTCAAATCATGTACCAAGATGATGTATGTGTCCCCTTGAAAGCCTACATTTCTTCTAACTATTTTGTTACATCTTGCTTTATTTTTTAATACATATATTCATTTCTATTCAGGGTGAAGTTTCATTTGTCAACACATTCCATAACCTTTAGATAATCATGAAAATTGTATATAATTCATTATACATGTTTTTTTTTTAAGTTGATAGGAAGCTATCTAATGGTGACAAAGAGGGAATCTATTCTAACATCCATCAAAACTAGCCCCCAAAGAATTTAAATTAAACCAGATTTACAAGAAACACCATTTTGCTTAATCTAGCTTTAAAATAATGTTATTGGGTGCCTTTTAAAGAGGAGTAAAAGTTAACCCCATTTTAATATAAGGGTGAATAAATGATACATAATACTCTAGAGTAAAACACAAGAGTTGAGTTCTATATAAATGTTAATTTGAAATGAAGATGTTAAAGAAGGTTTAGTTCTTTCAAAGAGGGTGAAGTGTTGATATGATGTAAGTCAGTTGATGTTGTTCTCCTAGACTATTTTTTGACTATAAACCTCACATGTGAGATGCTTCCATAATATATGTGTTATTAACCCTTACAAATTAAGTAAATAAGATTACTAGTGTGATTTTAGCCTATTGATATATGATTCTATCCAATTTATGCAAGCACGTCCTTGATTATTACTTGCTCCCAAATTGTGTGCCTCTAAGTTACAATACTTGAATTGGAGTCAAGGCCATGTTAATGAATAATTTTTGGGGCTTTTTGTGCTAGGATTGAAGTTCATCACTTCCTTTTGTCTAAGTCAGGTCCTATGTTGTTATTATTCTCAATATGTAATAGAAGAATTTGGATGTTGAAATGACAAATACTTGACAATGACTACTGTTTGCTAGAATACATTATAGATTTTTTAATATAAAATGCACAAGTGTAATACTTGGATGAAAATTATGAGATGATGTCTTTAAATATGCAATCCTTGGTGCTAATTTGGATGTTTCGTGCATAAACTAATGGGCGACAACCAAATTTTCTAATGGGGCTAACTTAGAGAAAAGTGAATTAAGCTTTAATTAAGGCAAACAGGACCACCTTAGTGACTTTGTCCAAGAGACAAAATCACAAAGTGATTCTAACCAAGGTAAGGAACATACATGATTCATTCTAACCAAGATCTATTATCATGAATAAAAATAGTACTTTAATATAATAGTGTTTTTATTCATGTTGGGACTAATGGATATGGATGTGCATTATTCACATCATGAGTACATATTTGACATGATTTAAATATTTCATAAAATATTTGTAGTTGGATTTAATAAAATTCTCATTAAAAAAATTTCTCTCATAGTCCTCGATCATAATTATGCATGGGTGGACATCTCTAGAGTCAATATTGGACTTTTTAATAGTAAAAAAATTGGATGTGAGAGTGGTGGTCATGTCATAAATCAAATATATTGTGATGGATAATAATAAAAAGGGGGATATATAAATGTTTGTACAAAATTTGGGTGTACTTAAGGTATCTAATGAAAATAGGGAAGTTTTATTAGAAAGGCATAACTAGAGGGGTTTTTTAATAGAGCATTAAAGGTATAAATTAAATTAGGTAAATTAATTATTGCCCTATGAATGAAGGTGATATGATATAGGGATATTTAGTGAAGACTCTATGGTACTTGAAAAAGATTAAAATCAAAGTTGGGTTCAGACCACATGCGATGAATTGGCTAAAGGGCTAGGATAAGGCTATATTTGGTCAATTTGTCACTATAATCTCTCAATTTAAGTACCAAGATGACACATGTAGGTGTCCCTTGAAATCCTACTATTTAGTGTGAAAAAGGTGAAGAATGATTACCATGCTCAACTAGGTCAAACCTCCCTTTTCATACACTAACACTCAGAATATGAACTGAGCTCGACCACTATGGAAGGGTCAAGCTACAAGTATCCTATTCCTCTACTGTTGTATATGAAAAGATGTTTGAACTAGGTTTTTACAAACCTTAACTAGCTATATCAAGCCAAACCCTAGTTATGAAACTTGCTCGGATAGAATAATTCCAGAAGCAAAAAATGACTTAGTGATTACAGAAATGTAGATAGGAGATATCAAACCCTGTGCACCTAAATTTTGAAGGATTGGAAGATGGGTTCTCCCGAATTCATCCTGTAAGTTTTCCTGTCACAAAACTTTCTACATCAGGTGTCTAAGCCTTTGCTAAAGATTCCAAATCCCATATTTGAGGTCCTAATGGACTTGGGCGCCCTTGAAATCATCCCTACACTTATCTGAAGGTGAATCTATAACTTTTGTAGCAACTATGACTATAATACTTGTTTTCTCTCTGCTCCTTTCCATAAGATCTTCCTGAATCTGGCCTATACAAACAAAAGAAGAAGGTATGTTGTGGCTATATAGGAGTTTGCCTCAATCAAACACCATCTTTGGTATTTCTACCTCAACAATAGCCAATGTCAAAAGATGCAAATGTGTGTACTCATAAACCCTAAGTGTTAGCATAAACAAATGCAAGATCCTAAATGACTCAAGCATGAAGGAATAGATCCACACAATGTTTCACTCAAGGAAACAACAACTTCACCTCAAGGAGATGACATCAATGAAGACTTGTAGAACAAGAAGTCGAGGCAACCATATCCATGGAGGATTCCAAAACTCAAGTTGGAGGCTTCAACCCTTCTCCTAATCGTACAAAAGGCTTCACAAACCCTAGGAAGAGAAAGATTGCCTCAAAATCTTGATTCCTAATCTTCACAACATATCTCCAAGATAGCAAAGATCCAAATCTTCAATGAGCTTCAACATTTTGCAAACCTTTAATAGCACTCGTAGCAGAATTTTGGCATAATAAGCTTGCATAATAATTGTGTGTGATAAAATGATTTTGATTTCTCTTTAAATATCCAACCTTAGAAATGAAATAAATCAAAATAAAAGGTCGACATCATGTGGGAAAGAATTTTTGAATCCGAAAACACGAAGCACATGACAAAAGCCGACACCAAAATTAAATTTGTAATCCTGAGATTTAGGGCAAAACAAGGGCGCTAGTGCCCAAGTCTAGCCCCCAAATTTATCTTTGGATTATGCTAAAAGGGTGTCCTAAATCCTCAGAATCCATAGTTTCTTTCTAGGTTTTATTGCTAATTACTTTGAAATGCAACATTTCTTCGAAGGGATACACGTCAATTAGGTTTTAGATAGGTCCAATGATGAAAGGGGTTAAGGGATACTAAAAGTTAGGAGCTAAACTTAGTGGAATCATGCTAATCCAAGTAGGAGCACAATTTACAACATAACATTTAGCCCCCATTTTAGTGGCCATATGACACTACATGTATATGCAACTAAAAAAAAGTAAATATTGTAATCATGAAAAGGATACCCAAAAGGATACTATAGAGGAAGTTGAATGTTGCCAAGCAAGAGGAAGAAGACCCCAATTTGCAATCTTGCAAGATCACAAAGGTTAGGAACCACAACCTGCAAATAAAGATATGTCAGACAAATATTCAAATAAACCTGCGAACAACAAATGAATGAGTCAGTCATAAACACTAAAAGGGGTGAGAGATGAGACATGATTAGGGTGGAAATTTTGGGAGATATATGCTCCCCTTATTTCTGCTTGCTTAGTCTGAAAAGGAGAAACAAGGTGGTCATCTTAACACGCCAATTTCAGGGAAAACTTGATAAAAATGCTTTGGTAGGGTTACTTTTGAAAATAAAACTAAGACACAAAGCATTGGGTTTGATGAAGGGTAAAACCAAGATTCCAATACAAAAAATGGTGCAAAAATCAGAGTTTGGCAACCACAAATAGAGGTAGTTTAACATTGTTGCACAATTTTGCTCCTAGATAGTGAAAAGGAATTCTCATCCATTTACTATAAGTAGTAAAGGGGGTTTTCACTCTTCACTATTCAGATGTCATTTTCATTTGTAGAGGAGAGAAGGTGAAGGAGAGAGAGCTACCATGTCTAGCTGACAACCCTATTAGGCCCCGAGGCTAGATGCACTACGGTGCTGAGCGATAGATAGATGAGACGAGCAGGAAGTAGGTCCCTTGAGTTTGTCTATTTTTGTTATTACTTTCCTTTTTTTTGTAATTTTCCTCATTTTTAGTGTCTTTTAGGCCTTTTTGGACAAGGCTACATGATTAGGGCATCCAATTCCATCTAGGGTGCCCTAGTCCTACCTGAGCGCCCAAGTCCTACTGGGGTGCCCAAGTCCTCCTAGGGCGCCCAAGTTTTCCTGGGGTGCCCAAGTCCAGAAAAGGACATGGGCCCAATGGATAGGATAGAGTTTGATGTTCTAAGTTAGGTGCTTGATCTTTGATGAGTATATTTTGATTCAAATTTGGTTGTTATGATTTACAGGATGTCCCTCTAATGCGGGAGCATATTGGTGGTAATCTCTTGACATTTCTGTGGAGCCACGTAGGTATGCTATCTGACGCAAAAAAAGGTCTCCTATAGGATGTAGGCCTATGGTGGGTGTTCACCATGCCCATGATGAGTTTTCATAGCAACATGCTTATGGCCCTGATGGAGAGATGGGATGCAGATACTTCTACTTTCCATCTTCCCACAAGAGAGATGATAGTTACTCTCGAGGATGTGTATCTCATCCTATGGCTTCAAGTTCGAGGGCAGACAGTGTGGGTCATGGAGCATAGATCCGAGGAGTATACTCGCATGAGCCACATTCACTACCTAGGTCATGTGGTTACACTGCTTGGACGTGGACATATTGTTCTTCGATGGTTAGAGCAGGGTAGCGAGGACATACCACTTATTTGTCACATCTTGATTACTACCGTTGCGCTAGCGGTTACACCCAATGGATGTGGTGTTCACCTTCATGGGGGCCTTGTTCATACTATCAGAGTGATGGAGGAGGAGAGGATGGTCTACGCTTGGGAGCGCAGTATGCTTGTGCACCTTTATTGAGACTTAGGTTGGTATGTACATTATGAGGTGCATGGTCTGATGATATGCACCCTACTGCAGGTATGGTTGTTTGAGCATGTCACATGTACGTGGCTAGTGGGTTTCCCATAGAGCTAAACTAGACGCATCCATGTGTGCATGCATAACCTCTTATCAAATGTTGGAGACACGATGATCTTTTATATTGGAGAGTGGTATTCAATAGACTATGGCCTAGCGATATCAGATGGAGACCATATCGCAACCATAGGCCATGGATGGGGCAGAGGAGATAGTTGGTGAGGATGTAGAGAGATCAACTTTTAGCCAGTTGCTGAGACAACATCGTCATTTACTTTTATTTCGATAGAGTTATGTGATAGTTAGGGTGCATGCAAGGTGTTCCTAGCATGTGCCCAAGCTATGTATGCTCAGCATGCAACACAGTTAGGGCTAGTGATGCCCTACGGTCGACTATAGTTGAGGTTGTCAAGAGTGATGATGATGGTGTTGCTAATTCAGAGCCAATGTCAGAGGTAGATGATATCTATGTTACTCGAGCATACATGACCTGGTGGGACATGGCTTGACCTACTCTAGTCTTCCCTGTCAGTCATTCGATAGGTAATCCTTGGTCATGGACGAGACGTGGGGATGACTTAGGAGATGAGGCTGACTTTAGGCACTTTGGTTGATATTATGATATAGATGATGATGAGGAGGAGGAGGAGGAGGATACACCATTGTGCTACATGTTCAAGGAGAGACCATGGCGAGGGTAGCAGGTGGAGGGTGATGATGAGGAGACCAAGGAGAGACCTAGGTCCAAGGTTCGTAGCCACCATCCAAGACCTATTGCTAGTGGAGTACCGAGTCAGTTCGAGCATGGGGGATCAAGAAGTGTTGTTGCATCCATGCCCCCATCTACAGGCACAACTATAGGTGTTGCCATAGCGACCTCAGTACATGATCCTGATTGGAAGGATGGTGATCTAGGTGAGAATGATGTTATTTTTGATATGATAGTTATTTGATTATGATGATGTCATGCATATATGTTTTTTATTAGATACTGATATTATCTTTGTGTTGCTTTTGACAGTTGGTACTTGAGCATGGCGTGACTTTGTGGGTCACATCATAATGGATATAGTTCTTACTAAGGTAGCTGAGCAGCGAGTACAGATGGATATTTGCCACAACACTCAAAAGGGTGGCACACAGAGTTATTCATGCCATTTATGAGATACAGGGTGGCTATGGAAGCCACTTTAGATTTTGTTACAAGTGAGAGGGATCAAGCGATCTAGAGGCAGAGCATGTAGAGGCTCATGTAGACCTCCAGATACAGTGAGATTAGGCAATGACATCTCCTACATCCGAGATGGGTCGTGCCTTTAGTCACTATCTATAGATAGAGCTGGATCAGGTGAGGTTTGAGAGAGATTGAGTACTGACATAGAGAGATAGACTTTAGCAGCTCTATACAAATTATCAAAGGGAGATGGGAGAGCTTAGAGGCGAGCTTAGGGGTCTATAGTCATAGAGTGCATCTAGGAGTCACTCATGATCTGTGACCTCACATGGAAAACCTTCTGTTACGCGTACTCCACCAGGTCCTAAGGGATCTTGGTATCATAGTCTAGCTTTATGATGTGTATCTCATGTATACTCAAACTAATATGTATATGTGTGTGTGTGTGTGTGTGTGTGTGTGTGTGTGTGTGTGTGTGTGTGTTTGATTAATGCTATGGTGATGTTTGATGTATCAAATGTGATTTATTAAATGCAACAAGTGATAATTGTGATGATCATGTGAAAATATTTTTAATGCTATTGTGATTTGAGCTAATCAATCTTTGTAGACTATTTAATAAATACAACAATGATTAAAGATTATGCACATGAGTACAATATGATATCATTCCAAATTAATTAAATTGTGATCTAATTAAACATAGTATAATTAGATGCGACAATAATTATTTACAATAAAGATCTTATGCTAGCTTATTAAACAAATTAAAACAAAATGTTATATCTTATCGAAATTGAAACAATTAATAACAAATATCTAACATATGATCTTAAGCTTGAAATTTTCTCAAATGGATGACATTAATAGGTTCTTTAAGAGGAGTACCTTGTTCATCATCTAATTTATACACTCCTGATCCATAAGCTTCAGTGACAACATATGGTCCTAGCCAATTAGGGTTGAACTTCCCTTTTTTTCCAGGAGGTGCATTTACATTACGTTGATTTTCATAGTGTACCAAATCTCCAACTTCAAATGAACAATTGATTACTTGTTCATTGTACGATTGTTGGATGCTTTTCTCATGAGATTTAAAATAGTCTAGAGCATTGATTCGTTGTTCATTGAGCATCTCTAGTTGTTGTAGTCTTTTCTCTCTTTCCATGTCATCGTCAATAATGTCACTTAGGGAAACTCACAATGAAGAACTTTCCAACTCTAAAGGCATGATCGCATCGACACCATATACAAGGTTGTACGGTGTAGTACCAGTAGCCATATGAACACTTTTCCTATAGGCCCATAGTGCATAGGAGAGTTGAGTGTGCCAATCCTTTTTATTTTTATTAATGGTTTTCTGTAGAATTTGTCCAATGATTTTATTCAAAGCTTCAGCTTGGCCATTTGATTGTGGATAATATGGCATAGAGAAGCGATGTTGAATGTGATATTTTTCAAGGAATTTATTCGTATCCTTGTTTTTAAATGGTGTACCATTGTCAAAAACCAAGGAGGAAGGAATGCCAAATCATGAGATTATATTATCTTGTATGAAGCGACAGATTACCTTAGTTGTCATAGATCGTAGCGGAATAGCTTTGACCCACTTCATAAAGTAATCATTGGCGGTGATGATGAAAGTGTGTCCTTGAGAGGAAGGTGGAGAGATCTTACCAATTAGATCCAAGCCCCACACAGAAAATGGCCAAGGTGAGACTTGGGCTCAAGTTTCTTAGGCAGGAGCTCAAATTAAGTGGCTATGTTGTTGACATTGCGGGCACTTCTTGATGAATGAAAATGAGTCTTGCTCCATTCTTTGCCAATAAAACCCCATATGCAATAATTTTTATGCTAGAGGCTTTCCTCCAAAATGCCCTCCACATGCACCAGAATGAGCTTCTTCTAGTGCAATTGGAATTTTTGATTTATTAAGACAATGGAGAAGAATTATGTTATAGCTTCTTCGATATAAAACATTGAATAAGATGATATAACGTGTTTCAAGTTTACATATGTGAACTCTTTTGTTTTTAGATGCTGAATTAGGAATGGTACCATCACGCAAATATTGGAATATATGGGAGTACCATTCATCTGAGTTTATGTTGCAACAAAGATTGGTATCCAAATAAGATTGTGAATGACGAATTGATAATATTTAGGAGAACCTTCATGGGATATGAGGGAAGCTGCACTTTCCATTGCATCTGCATGTCAATTTTATTTCCTTGGAATTGTGTTAATTGTAAAAGATGAAAATTGTTTTAATAGCGACAAGGTAAGATCACAGTATTGAGATGGTTTATCTTGTTTTACTTGATAAGATCTAGTGACTTATCTTATGATTAACTGTGAGTCACCATAAACAGTGACATGTTTAATATTTAGGGACAACATGGCACAAAGTCCTGCAATGAGAGCTTCATTCTTAGTAATGTTGTTTGTGCATGAGAAGTTCAGATGGTAAGAAAGAGGAATCAACTTACCTGAAGGAGGTACTAATATTATACTAGCACCAGAGCTAGCTCAACATCTTGAACCATCAAAATATAATTCCCATTTGTTATCTTTATCTAAAGTTAAGATTTGGTCATCAAGAAATTCTATGTTATTTTAAATGGAAAAAGGTGAAAGTGCTTCAACTAAATGATCAGTTAATGCTTGTCTATTTATCACTTTTTGAGAGATAAATTTGAGATCAAATTCCGTTAACATAACCCATTTAGCTAGGTGACTTGAGAGATCTATTTTAGTGAAGAGATGATTCAAGGGATCAAATTTTACGATGACATGAATTTCAACATTTAGGAGATAGTGTCTTAACTTTTGTGTTGGAAAGACAAGAGCTAAGAACTGTATCTCTGTGATAGTATATCACACTTCATAATCGAGCAACGTTTGGCTTATATAATATACAACACGTTCTTTTCTGTCGTCACCATGTTGTGCTAATAATGCTATGAGAGCATTAGTAGAAGCTAATGTGTAAAGAAGAAAAGGTTTTTCTGCAATTGTTGGTTGTAGAACAGGAGGATTAGCTAAGTAGTTTTTCAAGTCTTTGAAAGCTTTTTGGCAATTTGAATCCCATTGAAAATTTGATTATTTATTTAGTAGTTGAGTGAAAGGGTGAGTCCTATTCATGAGTTGTGATACAAATCGATGGATGGCCTGTATCTTCCCTTGTAAACTATGAAGTTGAGATATGTTTCGAGGAAGTGGCATGTTAACAATCACATCAATTTTCTTTGTGTCTACTTCAATACCTTGATGCAAAACTATAAATCCCAATAGTTTACCACTGTCTATGCCAAAGACGCATTTACAGGGATTTAAGCGCATGTTGTATTTCCATATCTACTCAAAGATTTGACGGAGGACTATGACGTGATCCTGACGATGAATAGACTTTACAAGAATGTCATTGACATAATCCTCTAAGATGTTATGCATGTAATCATGGAAGATAAGTGTCATGGCACATTGATAAGTTGCTCCAGCATTCTTTAATCCAAATGGCATGACCACCCAACAAAATGTTCCCCATGGGGTGATAAAGGTTGTCTTGTATTGATCTCGAGGGTTAATGAAGATTTGATTTTAACCTGAAAAATCATCCATGAAGGAAAGTATTCATGGCCAGCTATTGAATCAACAATTATATCGATGTTTGGAAGAGGAAAATAATCTTTTAAAGAAGCTAGATTTATATCTCTAAAGTCAGTACAAATTCAAATGCGATTGTCAAGTTTAGTGACAACCACAATATTTGAAATCCAAGGTGAATAATCAATAGGACAAATAAAACTAGCTTGTAAAAGTTTTTCTATCCCATCTTTGACTAATAATGTGACCTTGGGATTCATCTTTTAAATTTTTTGTTTAATCAGCTTGGCATCGAGTTGTAACACTACGTTGTGTATTACAATTTTAGGATCAATGCCAGGCATATATGAATAATTCCAAGCAAATAATCTAGGAAAATCATGTAAGAGTTTTGTTATTTCTTCTTTTTCTTCTTTGTTTAAATAGTATCCTATAGGGATAACTTTTTTAGGGCTATCCTTCTCCATCAAGACATCGACAATCTTTCCATTAAGTAAAGTGCTGTGGTCTGGGAGGCTAGGTGAATGTGATGATTTCATGGATTCGTCATTAGGTGCTAGAGTATCATTTCTCAAATAAGTGTTTTTCCTAAAATATGCTTCCACATTTAAAAAATAGGAAAACCCACAATTATGATGATAATGGGGCAAGTTGTCATAAGCTCCCATGAATTCAATTAGTGCTTGATCGGTTGAAAAATTATCTAATGGGATATCTCTTGGTGGACAATTTATGTCTATCATCTTAGATACGTCAGATTGAGTGTTGATATAGTGTTAACATTAAGATTAGGATGTTTGTAAGCTTTGGTGGGCTTCAAAGGATGGTATCCAATAACAATTGAGTAGTTATTTGCAACAACTTCTAAAGGTACTCTAGTTCCTTGTTGATTTACGCCACAACCATTACCTACATAGTCACAATTTTTGTAAAGGATTGTAAATCCCCAACCATAAAGGGATGCCATCTCCTTAGAAGATGGTGGAGCCTCATAGGTCTCATATTCTATAGTGTAAGTAAGAGTGTTGTCTATGTTTGTGACTAAAGAAACTTTAGGTTCTTTAGGTGTTTCCACAGATTGTTTAGATGAGATCGATGTGACTTTTGATGTTTTAGGGTTATTGAGTTTATATTCCCTCATAAAGGTAGGAGTAAAATCTAATGAACCCCAATCATCACCAAGAAATGCATTCGATGATGGTTTAGAATCTTGCACAACATTATCTATGGCAAGAGGTATTGATGAATCAACTCTTAAGTTATTTAGAATCTTCTGATTAATAACTTGTTTTTTTGTTTCAATTTGTAAAAAACTTTCTAGATTCATATCGGATTCAATAGTTTGAAGTTTATTTGCATAAATAAACTTTACTGATTGATGCAAGGTAGACAAAACTATCCCCATGGCATGAATCCATGGTCTACCAAGAATCATATTTTATGAAAGTGCACTAGACATGACATGGATAAGGGTAGATAATGTCACAGGTCCAACCTTTATAGGTAAAGTTATGGTACCTAGGGATTGTCTACCAACATTATCAAATCCATGAATGTGAAGTTTATCTTGTTTGATTAAAGATGTATCAACCTTGATTTTACGTGGTAGATTAACACCACAAACATTAAGATCCAATCCATTGTCAATCATAACTCGCTTTATCAACATTTTGTTTATTGTGACAAATATTACAAGATGATCATGTTGATTTTGAAGTTCCATTGATGGTAACTCATGTTTTTGAAACATAATATCTATTTTTGTCGCATGCATACAATCTAACAGAGCTGCTACATCATTAGGCTTAACATTGGGTGGTATAATCCCCTTTTGTAAAGCTTCCTAGGGCATTATGTGGTATGTAGGTGATGTTTGTATGAGTTCCTAGAAAGAGATCTTAGCAAGAGTATCACGAAGCTGCTCAACAAGATCATAATCTTGACCAACTTTATGAGTTAAATGAGGTGGTTGAGGAAGCACAGGTTGAGAAGTTGGTAAAGAGATCAGAATGTTTGATTGATTTTTATTTTGTTTATTATTCTGTGTATTGTATGTGTGAGCAACCACATTGTGGTTGGAATGTTGTGATCCATCTTGATATATTTGATCTGACTTGTTATTTGTTTAGCATAGTTATCGATGTAATCAGGAGGTTGAGAAGAATTTAGAAAACCTCTTACAGTGAGCACCAATTTTGTTTGTGTTTGAGGCACATTGGAACATAGGTTGACCACTATCTTCAGTTTCACAAGTTCTTCTTGAGATCCTGGAGCATAGATTTCATTTACGAATCTTTGAAGGAACATCAATTTAAGAGTCATAGTGGAATATTCAATAGAGACAAAGTCATCTAAGGCTTCATCTAACATATTGAAGTCATCACAACTAAATGGCTCATCATATGCATTAAAGTATTGTAAAAAGAAATCAAACATTTCCACATAATCTAATTTATCCAAGACTTAATGTGAAACAAGATACAATATACTTTACAAGAATGAAACTATGATCACTATGCAAGTAATAAAAAAATCTCAATTTATGCTCTTTCAATGTAAAGATAGACATATCACTCAAAATGCAATGCATACTCTTTTCATGAAAGAGAATTGCCATCTAAATATGGTTTAGAACAACAAATGCAATTAGATTTAATGAATAATGATGCAAATTCTTTAAACACAGGTTCACCAAAATGTTTAGTGTGAAAAAGGAGAAGAATGATTAGCATGCTCAACTTTCCATCTTTTCTCAAAAAGTTCATGATAGTGATAGTTCATTTCATATATATTATAGTGACTTAGCTCTTCCTATGTCACTCTATTTTCTTTATCTCTCTCCTAATACTCCTACCAATTCTAGAGATAGTTCAGGGGATGATGACATCATTGATCATTTTCTTAATGTTACCTTACCTACTCCTCATGGCAGTGCTCTCCCCCTCAAGGATGAAGCATGGATGATGTAGTCCATGATTATTCCATGTCTCTTCCCACTTCTCTGGCTGCATGTTCAAACTCCTTGGACATCATCAAGGATGTGGAGACCTCTTTCTCTTCCTTCATCACCTATGAGAATCCTATCCTTACAGTTGATGATAAATTTTCATCACATGGTTCTCAAACATATATTGATAATCTTTCTTTAAGTTCTTTTTATGACTCTTGTTCAAGTGATAATGAGGCTCATGTTTTTATTGATCCCTTCTCTCAACAAGATGGACTAATTTATTATTCAACCCCTCCTCTTTTTTTGGAGGATGAAATCTCTCTTGTAGATAACTTTGAGCATGATAGTATCATTCATTACTCTCTTAACATCAAATTGGTTGAGATTTTTCCTTTGATAGATATTGAGCATCATTTATATGATCCTGTATCTACTATTTTTTTAGATATTGAGAATCATTCACATGATCCTCTATCTACTATTTCCTCTTCTACATTAGACCCATCTCTACTAGACCTTAACCCTTCACATTATGTTTCTCCATCTTCCTTGTGTACTATCACTCTTGCATTTTTTCTAGAGACATCACCATCAATCCCTTGTGAGCTACCTTCTATTACTCCTACATATAAATGGTTATTCTCTCCTTTATCTTATGAGATTCTTGCATACCCCTCCCTGATTGGTAGGGAACTCTTCTTTTGACAAATATAATGGCCATGGTGACCCATTGCACCTTGTAAAACACTTTTCCACCATATGATTGATCCATACATGTGATGGCTATGTATTGGTGAAATTATTCCCTAGCACATTGAGAGACATTTCCTTAGACTAGTTCTTCACCTTGTCTACTAGTTCCATAAACTCACTTTTGATCTTACTAATGCATTTATCTCTCACTTTCAATATAACATGGAGCCTAGAGTCTATTTTACACACTTCGAGAAATGCAAATTGGTGCAGTCACAGTAGGAGGGTTCACAGAATGAACTGTTAGAACCATGCAACAAGAGTAAACACAATGGAAACAACTCAAAGATATAAAGCAAATGTAGATTCAATCATTCAGTATATCATAGAATTCAAATACAATATGGCCAGAAACATGTGGGCTTACAATTAGGGCTCAAAGGCCTAATCTCAGACTATCAAAATATGCACAAGATATAGCTTTGAAGCTCCTTTGCGCAAAATCCAAACTATCAATTATCACTATGTGTAATACTGCTTTCCTAGGGATCTATTACATCAATATATATCATCTCCGAAACAATAGATTCCTCCCCGTTGGACAAGAGCTGTAACGTGTGAACACGGATAGGTCAGACCTAAATGCATAGAACACTTCCTTGAATAAATAGAATAACATGTGAATTTTTGGGGAAGGTCAGCTATGAACCAAAGATCATTGAATGATGTGTCATTAAGCTCTGTAAGTCAAGGAATGCTCCACACGTCTTCTCCTTTAGCTGATTATTAGAGACTGTCAGGATGCTCTGTTTTAAGAAAACAATCAATCTTTTGATAGCGATATCTTTCCACTAATGATGTGCAGATCTCTAAATTCTAGATATGATGTAGTTGAATGAAAGTAGATGCTAAGTCCAGCTCCACAAGGACTGAAATGCAACTATGATAAAATGCAGACCAAGATGCAAAAACTGCTTTTGACTGAACTGCCTGAACTGAACTGGAAAATGAAAAGAAACAAACTAAATTGCAAACAAACTAAAATGCAAATGTTTTTGGTTGATGCAAGATTTCTCTTGAACCAGGGATGCTCCTTGTTGTTCTCAAAATTAGTTGCGCTCATTTTGTAGACAACCCCTATGAAACTTGTATGTTTCATAGCCTACACTCTAAATTCGCAAATCGAGATAAGTCCTCTTGGCCTCGTGCAAAGTCATTTGACACCGTAGAATGGTTTGTGACATTCCCCTAAGTTGATTCCTTGAGATTCATGAAAATCAATTAGGTTGCAAGCTTGTTAAAATATCAATTTTGATCACTTTAAGGTGTTAGTAAATTTTGAGTGTTCATGTGTAGAAGCAGTTGAAAACACTGCTCTTACATATCTTTGTATTTTAACATGCAAAGTAGGCCAAAATTGCTGCTTACACATGTTTGTCTTGTTTTTGATTAACATGCTTGGGCAGCAAAAATCACCGCCATGCATGTTCCTTGTCATGTTTTAATGTGTAAAAGTGGTCGTTATTGCCGCTCTTGCATATGATTTAATAACATGTAATGTTGGTCCTTCTCACTGCTTAGGCAAATCTTCGTGGATCTCACAAACTCGAGTGTTATTAATGGTGCTCATGTCGCCATTAATACATCTTTTTAAACCTTTTAAAAGGTGTAAACTCATTTTATTTTGTTATTTCTTGTTCCCTAAATCTTCCAATCGACTACTGAAGTCTTCCTAAGATCGCTCGATCGCACTGATTCCAGATTTGGACGAATTTTGATCACCAAAGTCACACTTAGGGTTTCATCTTATTGTCTGAGGTAGGTTGTCCTTTTTCATTTTTAGTTTCTGTTTTAAACTAGGGTTTTAATTCATTATTTAAAAGGATTGTTTTATTGTTTGTATTTATCATTATGTTTGTTAATCAAGCTTTGAAATATACCAAGCCAATTTTTTTCACTTTTCCAATTACAATAAGCAGAGCAATACACAATCGTTGAAGTTAGTACTTAAACCAAAATGATGCGGAATTCAACTCTAACCAAGAATGTACACCAGGATGGCGTGATCATATGGTCAGAGGATCTCTATGCAATGCTGAAAAGGAACTCTAACCAAGAATGTGCCTGATGGTGATGAGCATCTGGTCAGAGGGTCTCTATGCAATGCTGATAAAGGAACTCTAACCAAGAATGCGCCTGATGATGACGAGCATATGGTCAGAGGGTCTTGATGCAATGCTGATACAAAGAACTCTAACCAAGAATGCACCGGATGTCGACGAGCATGTGGTCAGAGGATCCCTACCACTATTATGCTAAAATAACTCGACGTCAAGAATGTGCTTTCCAACCTGAAGTGGAATTGAAGCTACCATATGATGGAGATGCAAGGTATTATAAAGCAAATATGAGAAGAAGTATGAAGTGCTGACAGTACTACTGTTTAGCTTACAATAATTAGAGACTTCCAAACCAACTCAAATGATATAAGTTAGCAAACATAAATGATGGATCAACAACTTGAAAAGACCAAACCAGCAACATAAAACCCTACAAAAATGCTCACACCTCACTCATTTCTTAACCAAATGACCTCAAATCTGATGTAATGCACTCCTATGACAATGGCGACCATGCTACACACCAGAGACCACTCTTAAACCCAAGTATTTATTTAGCACGCTTTCCAATGCACTCCAATGAGGGCGGCCTGGCAAGAAGGGTGATTTCCTTCTAGAAAAATTAGATTCTTCATAATAAAATCTACAAAGTGGCACAATGGGGCGCCCAGCATAGACAAAGGGAAATATGAAATACCCAGAACAAATGTATTTTTATTTTCAGATTTATGAATGAAACTACAGATTTAGCCCTGTTATTAGCAACTCCAAAAATGACATAAAATGCAAATAACTGAACTACAAACAAAACTCAAGCTACAATGCAAACCTCACTACAAAAATCACTACTATCAGCAAACCTCTCCCTAGGTGCTATCTCTCAAGCACGAAGTGAGCCCAGGCTAGGAGGCATTCATTCCTCGAAGCAGTCCCAGAACCATTATGGCAGCATAACATTATCAAGATTTCAGATGCCGAAATGAGAGCACTCTTCCTCCTTTTATACTTTTCCAACTGGGAGTCTCTAAAATCCTCTTGCATATGGGATAAAACATGAGAGGGAAAATAATATAATCCTCTTCAATTCCTTTTCAACCTCAACATTAAGTCGTTGAGCCTAGGCACCAAGGTCCAATATTAAATAATAAAGTTTAATTTACGGACTTTAAAACGGAGGCCAAGATGATGTCGGAAACCAATGATCTATAGCTCGTTGGAAAGGTCTTGACAAGACGAATCCAACCCCACTCTCAAAATCCCATTCCAGTGCCAATCCCAAACTTACTAAAAATAGTAAATTCCTAAATGTTGAGAAAAACACATCCCTACGAAGCTCTCTGAAAACCCAGAAAGAAATCGCCAACCAAACCACGTTCCATGAACAAAAGTAACCACCAAAACATGAAACCCCAATTTCAACCTCTGAGTAACCTACGGTCTCTGGAATAGGCCAACGGTCAACTGTAAAAGATCAAGCTGGAAAACGGAACATTATAGTCTGCCCTTCCCAAGATTGCTTTTCCTCAAGCAATTGCAAGCCTGGATGCTGCAGAATCTCATCATTCTCCCAAGTCACATCCTCTATAGGCAAGTTCTTTCACTTCACCAAATACTCTCTGATAGTTCTTTTCCTCAAAGAACGCTTGCTGGAATCAAGAATCTCTTCTGGAATCAAAACTAACTGTCCTTCTTCATCCAAAGGTGGCAACTGTGATGAAGCAACAACATTGTGTCCAAGTGCCTTCTTGAGGTGAGACACGTGGAATACATTGTGCACTCTGCTATCCGAAGGTAGCTCCAACTCATAAGCTACTACCCTCACCCTCCTAGTGACCTTGAACGGCCCATAGAAACGTGGTTTGAGCTTCTCAGCTCCACTTTTCTTGAGAGTGGACTGTCTATAAGGTTGTAGTCGAAGATAAACCATATCTCCAACTTCAAAAGAGCACTCAACACGCCGCTGATCAGCGTACATCTTCTGCTGATTCTATGCAATCTGAAGATTGTTCTTCAATGAGTTCAAGATATCTTGACTCTACTGCAACAAATCTTTGGCCTAAGGGGCTTTGCTATCACCAAACAGCAAATCTGCAAAGCTAGGAGCCTCATAACCGTAAAGAGCCATGAAAGGTGACATCCTTATTGACATGTGAAAAGTAGAATTATAACAATACTCGCCCATGTGAAGCCACTTCACCCAAGCTCTTTGCTGCTCTGAAACATAGTTTCTCAGGTAACCTTCCAACCACTTGTTCACTATCTCTATCTGTCCATCGGTTTGAGGGTGATAACTAGTTGCTTGGAGTAAGCACCGTACCACTCATTCAGAAAACCTCTTGCCAAAAAGTGCTTAGGAACTTGTTGTCCCTATCACTCACAATGTTTTTTGGCAACCCATGTAATCTAAACACCTCATGAAAAAATAGATCTGCAACTTGGGCTGCTGAAAAAGAGCTGGCAATGGCAAAGAAGTGAGCAAATTTTGTTAATCTGTCCACAACAACATAGATACAGTCTTTTCCTTGAACCTTGGGCAACCCTGTGATGAAGTCCATTGATATGCATTCCCATTTTTGATTGGGAATGGGAAGAGGTTGCAAAAGACTAGCTAGTAAAGTATGCTCATTTTTGTTCATCTAATAAGTGGGACACTCCTGAATGTATCGTTGAACCTCCCCTTTCAGCCCTTTCCAAGAAAATCTTTCCCTGATCTGCCTATATGTCTTGAAGAACCCTTGATGACCCGCAAGTGGAATGTCATGAAAGGTCAACAGAATCTTCTTTTTGAGCTTAGAATCAGCCACCACGAAGATTCTATCCTTGTAGTGTATCAGCCTTTCAACCACTTTGTACCTTTCGTCAAGAAAAGTACCCTCAATGATGCTGGTTGCAAATTGATTTTTAGCATAATCAGCAAGCAACATGTCCCTCCAATTAGCTGTAAGCTCACACAATGAGCTTAAATGAGGTCTCCTAGATAGAGCATCAGCCACAATATTGTTTTTCCCTTTGACATATTCGATGTCAAAATCGTAAGGTTGAAGCTTACTCACCCACTTTTGTTGCCTCTCGTTCAAATCTCTTTGATGCATGAAGTGCTTGAGGCTATTGTGATCAGTCTTGACCACAAACTTGCTTCCCACCAAGTACTGTCTAAACTTAGCTAATGCATGCATAATAGCAAGCATCTTCTTGTCGTAGATGGAGTAGGTCCTTTCAACACCTCTTAATTTTCTGCTTTCAAACACAATGGGATGTTTGTCTTGCATCAAAATAGCGCCAACTCCTTCACCGGATGCATCACACTGTAGGTTGAACGGCTTGGAGAAGTCTGGGATAGCTAACACTGGACAAGAGCTCATGATCCCCTTAAATTTATCAAAAGTAGTTTGAGACTTTTCTGACCAACAAAAGGCACCCTTTTTCGTGAGGTCAATAAGAGGAGCAGCATTCTGAGAGTAGCCCTTCACAAATCTTCTGTAGAATCCACAAAGACCCAAAAATCCTTTCAGATGAGTCAAATTCTCAGGAGGTGGCCAATCAACAATTGCCTTGATCTTTTCAGGATCAACCTTCACTCCTTCAGCACTGATTATATGGCCAAGGTAAAGTAACTCCTTCATTCCAAATTCACATTTGGATTCTTTGGCAAACAAACTCTCTGATTCCAGGATGCTAAGTACTTCCTCCAAGTGCTTGAGATGTTCTTCCCATGTCTTGCTATAGATCAGGATGTCATCAAAAAATATCAATACAAACTTCCTCAACTGCTTCTGAAAGATTTTGTTCATACATGACTAGAAGGTAGCAGGAGCATTAGTCAACCTGAATGGCATGACTAGAAACTCGAAGTGGCCATAGTGACATCTAAATGTTGTCTTCTCAACATCGGATCCTCTCATCCGAATCTGGTAATAACCCGATCTCAAATCGATCTTTGAAAAGAACTTGGCTCCATGTAGCTCATCATGAGCTCATCTATCCTCGGGATGGGATATCAATTTTTGATGGTGCTTTGATTCAAAGCACGATAGTCCACACACATGCGGATGGTACCATCCTTCTTCTTCACCAGGACAACTACCGAAGCAAAGGGGCTCTTGCTTGGACAAATGAAGCACATCTCCAAGAGTTCCCGAATATTTTTCTCAATCTCGTCCTTTTGCTTCTTAGGATACCAATAAGGAGTTGTAATAACTGGTTTAGCTCCTTCCTTGAGCTCTATGACATGCTTTGAACCTCGATCAGGAGGTGGTCTAGGAGGTAAATCAGCAAACACCTTGCTCTTCTTTGTGAGTAAAGACTGAATATCAGGAGGGTAGTCTCTCTTTGTTTCAACCGGACTAGCAGGAAGAATCATACACTCTGCAGCCCACTCAACTTGATCATGATGAATCAACCTCACCATCCTCTTGAATGACACAATCCGAGGACCACCATTGGACATTCCTCTTATCACTACATTCTTCCCTTCAAATTGAAACTTGAGCTCCATGGTTTGCAGATTTAGAGTGATCTCCCCGAGTGAACGCAGCCATTGAATGCCTAGGACGGCATCTGTATCTCCAATTTTGACTACATAGAAGTCATCCTTGACCTCATAGTTTCCCACTTGCATGGTCATGTTTGAGATCTTCTTGGTGCAGTTGATGTGAAAACCATCAGCAACCATAACCTTGAAGCCTTCAAACTCTTCTGTTTGCAGCCCCTTCTTTGCCACCACAACTTCATCAATGAAGTTATGCGTTGCTCCAGTGTCAATCAAAGCAACTATGCGTTGCCCCTTAATCATCCCTCGAACTTTGAAGGATTCATTCCTTTGAAAGCTTGAAAGTTGAGCCAAAGTGCCTCCACTTCCCTTTTCATCTTCAGATTCCTCTGGGACTTTTTCCACTTCATTGTCTTCAGAATCAGACTGCTGGTCTGACAAATTAGAATTACTTTCTTTAGCTGAATAGTATTCAATTTGATGAAATTTGCCTCCTTTTGGGCAAACATGATCTTGGGACCATTTTTCTCTACACCGGAAACATAACCCTTTTCTTCTGAGTTCATTAAGTGTCTCAAGATCCAACCTTGTGACATGAGGTTGATGCTGTTTGAAGTCCTTATGCTGAGGTCTTTTTCCTTTATCTCTTTTGTGAAATGATGGCTTGGGTTGAAACTTTGCTTTAGGAGCAGCCCACTCCATGTTTCTTGCCTTCTTCATTGCCTCTTGTAGAGAGGGTGGATCAAAAGCTTTAATCCAACCCTTGAGTGGCTCCGTCAATCCTTCACTGAATAGGATCACCAAGCGCCTCTCAGTGACTCCTGTGACCATGACTGAAAGCCTTTGAAACTCAGCTATGTAGGCATCAACTGTACCATATTGCTTAAGTTGTGCCAATTCTCTGAAATGTACTTCTGGATCTTTTTTCTCAAATCTCTCTTTGAGCTTATTGGTAAACTCATCATAGGTATTGATAGACCGATGACCCAAGGTGACTAGACCATGGTACCACCACTCGTGTGCCACCCCATCAGGTAGAGAATCATACTCAGCGCGACCGAGTCTCAACTGTTCAACAAAGGACACATTTTCTTCTGGATCAAGATGAGGTTTTACTGGTGCCAAGAAAGTGGGTTTGAATGGCCTGGAAGAAATGTATGTGCTATTTGAAGTAGGCTAAGCAGCATGTCCATTATGCTGGTTGGTGGCACTGTATTCTCCACTATGTCCTGAATTGTTTAGTGGAGGTTGGTTCTGACCCATTCTCCCCATCATGAGAGATATCATATCCATTAAGGTATCCATCTTCCTCTCAAACCTCTTTGCCGTACTTAATGATCTTTCTCTTCCTTTCCCACTATCATCTCTGTTACCTCCCGACGTCCTCTCATTATCCCCCATTTCTCCTTTAGGAGAAGACTCTCAATTAGCTCTTAATACCTTTGAAGCTGTCTGACCTTCTAGGGCCTGATGCCAATGAAACTGACTGGTAGCCTTCTTGTATTCTCTTGCTAAGTACCTCTGTTCTCTGTCACTCATAGAAGGTTTGTTTTCACAGGATGGCAGGATGCGTGGCTCTAATACCACTAAAATATACCAAGCCATTTTTTTTCACTTTTCCAATTACAATAAGCAGAGCAATACACAATCGTTGAAGTTAGTACTTAAACCAAAATGATGCAGAATTCAACTCTAACCAAGAATGTACACCAGGATGGCGTGATCATATGGTTAGAGGATCTCTATGCAATGCTGAAAAGGAACTCTAACCAAGAATGCGCCTGATGGTGACGAGCATATGGTCAGAGGGTCTCTATGCAATGCTGATAAAGGAACTCTAACCAAGAATGTGCCTGATGATGACAAGCATTTGGTCAGAGGGTCTTGATGCAATGCTGATACAAAGAACTCTAACCAAGAATGTGCTGGATGTTGACGAGCATGTGGTCAGAGGATCCCTACCACTATTATGCTAAAATAACTCGATGTCAAGAATGTGCTTTCCAACCTGAAGTGGAACTGGAGCTACCATATGACGGAGATGCAAGGTATTATAAAGCAAATATGAGAAGAAGTATGAAGTGCTGACAATACTACTGTTCAGCTAACAATAATTATAGACTTCCAACCCAACTCAAATGATAGAAGTTAGCAAATAGAAATGACGGATCAACAACTTGAAAAGACCAAACCAGCAACATAAAACCCTACAAAAATGCTCACACCTCACTCATTTCTCAACCAAATGACCTCAAATCTGATGCAATGCACTCCTATGACAATGGCGACCATGCTACACACCAGAGACCACTCTTAAACCCAAATATTTATTTAGCACGCTTTCCAATGCACTCCAATGAGGGCAGCTTGGCAAGAAGGGCGATTTCCTTCTAGAAAAATTAGATTCTTCATAATAAAATCTGCAAATTGGCACAATGGGGCGCCCAGCATAGACAAAGGGAAATATGAAATACCCAGAACAAATGTATTTTTATTTTTAGATTTATGAATGAAACTACAGATTCAGCCCTGTTATCAGCAACTCCAAAAATGACATAAAATGCAAATAACTGAACTACAAACAAAACTCAAGCTACAATGCAAACCTCACTACAAAAATAACTACTATCAGCAAACCTCTCCCTAGGTGCTATCTCTCAAGCACGAAGTGAGCCCAGGCTAGGAGGCATTCATTCCTCGAAGCAGTCCCAGAACCATTATGGCAGCATAACATTATCAAGATTTCGGATGCCGAAATGAGAGCACTCTTCCTCCTTTTATACTTTTCCAACTGGGAGTCTCTAAAATCCTCTTGCATATGGGATAAAACATGAGAGCGAAAATAATATAATCCTCTTCAATTTTTTTCAACCTCAACATTAAGTCATTGAGCCTAGGCACCAAGGTCCAATATTAAATAATAAAGTTTAATTTACAGACTTTAAAACGGAGGCCAAGATGATGTCAGAAACCAATGATCTATAGCTCGTTGGAAAGGTCTTGACAAGATGAATCCAACCCCACTCTCAAAATCCCGTTCCGGTGCCAATCCCGAACTTACTAAAAATAGTAAATTCCTGAATGTCGAGAAAAACACATCCCTGTGAAGCTCTCTGAAAACCCAGAAAGAAACCACTAGCTAAACCACGTTCCACGAACAAAAGTAACCACCAAAACATGAAACCCCAATTTCAACCTCTGAGTAACCTACGGGTCTCCGGAATAGGCCAACGGTCAATTGTAAAAGATCAAGCTGGAAAACAAAACATTACAAGCTTTTGGAAAACCTTTGTATAGCGCGTGTTTCTATTTATTGTTGTCATTTTAAAAAGGTTTATTCTTTCATTAAACCTTAGTCTTTTGTTTTTTTTCTCAAATTTTTCCTAAATAGGGATGTAAACTCGTGGGTATCATTGGTATTTTTTGCCGATGATACCTTGCCTTACTTTCTAAATTGTCACACATGTATTGGCGATAAAAACCACCGTTGATACTTGTGTCTTGTGTTTGATCTTACCCTCATGCAAGGGCGGTTAAAAATGTTGCCCCTACATGGAAATTAAACTTTTAAATGACATGTAGAGTCGGTCTTATCCGCTGCCATTACATGTGTTTTAAGGTTTTTTTGATGATAAGGAGTATGAGCGGTCATTTCAACTGACTTTGCACCTGAGCACAGTTTTTTCTCCAACATGTCTAAGCGAGCATTTTCATCACTTATACATCCAAATAAAACTTGCATTTTTCCCTAATGTAAGGGCGGTCAAATTAGCCGCCCCTACATCAAAACCCAATGTTTTACCCCATATGCAATAGCGGCCGAAATGGCCAACCGTACATGATGAATGACCTACCCTACATGCAGGAGTGGCCAAAATCACCGCCCATGCATGTCATCCTGAAACTTTTCCTAACACTAGGAAATTTTTCCTCTTAATACCTATTGGCTTGTTTTCACCTGTTTCCTTGATTTGCATGCTCTCAAGCCCTTCAATGCACATTCCTGTGTACATGATCGTCAACTCACAGTAATCCCAATTTGCCCATTTTTCCCCTAACTGAAGATCATGGTTTTTGCAGTTTCAACAAACATCTGTGGTAGACGTCATTTCCAGTTTTCTTCACAAAGCTGATGTTAGAGCCATCCCCATTGAAGGCTAAAATCATGAAGTGTAGGTAACAAGGGGTTTTCCCCGTGAATTCCTTGCAATTCAATGTGGACGAGATTAGAGATACAGATTTTGGTCATGTGGACATGGCTGAGTTTGTGAGTAGAACAAAGCAGTCAAATCCTCCTTGATATATGCAGAAGATTATCGACAGCAACATTCACTTGGTTACCTCTTTTCCTGTTGTTGCCCACAATCCTGAGTTTGTTCTTTAGGTAGCTAGTCATTACAATAGGGATACCAGGACTGTATCTGATTCCAAAGGAAATGTGATCATAGATTAGATGTTGAGTTTCTAGATAAAATCTTTATGTGCCCTCCTTTTGAAAATATTAGAGAAATAGATTTTGCTCAAGGTCAAAAGGATTATGATGAAGATGTTGAAGCTGCAAGGAAATATATCAACAATAAGTGGTTAAAGATTCCTCAAAGCAATTTGACTAGATGGCCAAAAGACCTCCTGAGAAGTGACTTTGTCGAGGAGGTAAGTGATTTGATTACATTATTATGTCAAATCAGAGGCCTTCCTTCTTCATCCAAGTTTTAGGAATGGATGTACACATATATTAAGGTGATTCTCAAGGGTACACAAAAAATATTTTGGGGAGAATAGATTAGCAATGCTTTGCATGAGCAATTGGTGAGAGTCAATACAACTTTCAAGTTTTATATGACTTCCTATCTGGTGTATGCTGCTGCAAGTATGAGAAGTTTTCTTGGTCTAACTCAAGTTGGTGATAGGAGATTGGTTCTAGTCTATGAGTATTATCCACAGATTACTCTAAAGGGATCAATTCATCATTTTTGCAGAGTTAATGATGCCTTCTTCTCACTATTCATGTGTTTGTGGAATAATGAACTTGTGCAGAAGAGAGTATCAGATGACGCCTAGGAAGTGGTGAACTCTTTCAGCTATTTCTTTCTACAATTTCCAACTTTCACTTATCTAAGAGTCGGATATTATCCTGGTTATCCGTATATACTTCCACAGTATCCCAGTGATAGAATTATTCTAATGGAATTGTGTAGGCAATTGATTGTTGTGCACAATAAGCAGATGGAGCTGAAAAAGTCAGGAATTAAGTTTCCTGTAGAAATTGGGAGATACTCTGTTCAATTAGCTACCAAGGCCAAAGCAGTTGAATCAGAGATGCAACTGGTCACTATGAAGACTTTCAAGAAAACAGATCATTTTGATTTCAGAAGGGTGCAGGATAAGATCAAGAGAAAGTCAATTTTTCATATGCCAATGGTTGAAGATATTTGGGCCGATCTCAGAACACAGAATGAGATCAGAAAACTAGATTATTGCAAACTCCATTTGAGTCAGATTGAAGAGTTGGGCCTTGTAGATATTCTGGAGGGGATGGAAGATGATGGGAATGTTTTGGATCCCAAATACAATATTGAGAACATCAAGGCCTCGCCTCTTCCAAAGGTCAAATGGTCCATCAAAGAGGAAACTTCAATCAGGAAAGGTTTCAGCTAATTTTGGCTAATACAAATGTGTGGTTAGAAAGCAAAGGAATTAGTCTAAAAGAATTTCTTACTGGATTAGAAAATGAGATTCAGGAGCAAACAGGGAAAAAGGTGGAAAATCAAACAAAGAACAAAAGTGACACTCCTTCTAAAGTGCATAAACCAAAATTCAAGTTTGTATCTAAAGGAGGAAAGAAGAAGGAAGTTGCAGGAACTTCTACTATCACAGAATCAGGTGTTGAGGATACAAATGTTGCTAAAATGGAGATTGAAGATATTGAGATTGAACAATGAGATGTTGAGGAAATTGATGATGCTGATAAAGCAGAAATGTTTGCAAAGCCAGATGAGGAAAATGAAAGGGAACAAGAGAAGAAGAAGAATGTAGAATAGGAACAACTTGGTGATTCACAGCTTTCCCCTCAGAAGGATCTTCCATCAGAATCACAAGTTTCTACACCCCTGCCTCATGCTCCTATTTCTAGTAGTTTTCCAGTAGTTTCCAATGTTCCTATTTCACCTATTTTGGTTGTGTCTTCTAATAATGCCCCTACCTCTATAATAACAAGTTTTGCGACCGTGTTTGATTCTTTTGGTTCTATTCCAAGTCTGTCTTCCCCATCATTTGATATTGGTGAACAATCTATTCTGGAGCATCTTCTAGATGTATCAAAGAAAGTTGTTGACACAAGTGTAGTTTTTACCAACACTAGTCCTATTGTTACTATAACAAGTGTGAGCATGGATCTAGCAAAATAGGTAATTGATTCTTCTCTAAATGTTGGTGCCTCCACACTTCCTCCATGGTTGTTTGCATACACTCCCAAGAGGAAGAAGCAAGCAATTTCACTAGATGAAATTGATATAGAGAAGTTACTTTCTACTAAGCCAAAGGCCCAGAAAAAGAAACCTAAAACTATTTCTAGGCTTATTAATGAAAAAGGAGTCAGATATGCAAAAATTGCTAAGCCACCAGATGATGCCACTGTGGATACTTTTGATATGAATGATTATGTTGTCTCTAGAGTTGAGTTAGGTAAGCTAACTCATGAAGGTATCAAGGTAGATTTTCAAACCATTGCAAGTTCATTGCTTGAGAAAGATGATGAGGTCAAGAAGGAGAAAGAAAAGTACAAAGCAAAGGCAGAACAACTTGCTGTTGTTCTTTAGAAAATAGTAAAATCATCTAAGATTGTGGAACCTATGGCAGTGACTATTGATGACCCTCTTATTCAAAAGGTTGAGAAGTTTTAGGGTAGAGGGAGAGTAGTTGGTGACATTGTGGAGCATTTTTTGACACAAGGAAGAGTTCTATTGAAGACCATAGTAGAAAGAAAAGGAAAGATGGACAAGGCAAAAGATGAGCTAGATAAAATTGTTGATTTACTTTCTCAAGATTTACAAGATCAAGAAGAAAGCTTAGAGGAGTGGATTGAGATGAAGAAGATCAAAATAAAGAATCTGATAGCCATTGGTGTCATCTCAAACCAAGAGTCTTATCTTAAGACCAAGGAATCTATTGCCCATCGCATCAATGTAATAAAAGGTTTACTTGATGACTTGTGCCAAGTATGTGAAAATAGTGAAGACAGTAATGTCTTGCTTCTACACAGGTTAGAGGAACTCCCATGCACTGTGACAGGTGACGGTCACAAGTTTATCTCAGCAGAGGAAATGATAGAGGCTTTCGAGAAGATGGTGCAACAGAAATTTGAAGATGAAGTGCCTACAGTGGTTTCAATGGATAGTCTTTATGATCATCACTCAACTTTTGAGAATCTAAAGGATAATCTTGAGAAGCATGAGAAAGTAATAAAGGGCATTAGGGATGCAGTTCTCAAGGCTCGTACTATCTTAGAGAATGCAACCAAGCCTGATGTATGTGAAATGGTAGCGGTTCAAACTATGTATAAAAACATTTTGAAGAAGAACGATGGTGGCAGCTAAAGTTCCTTTTCAATGCCTTAGTTTATTTTTAGTCTTGTAGGTGTAATTTGAATTTTGTTATGGACATACTCACACTTAATTTTCCAAAATGTAATTAAATATGAGACAAAAGAAGTCATAAGTCAAATAGGACTCTTTTGTTTGAATAAGTCAAAGTAGTTAAAATTTCCCTATTTTTTCTCTAGGCTCCTCCCTATAAATAAAGAGGGCCTCTATTGTAATCTTGATCTTTTATCTATTGCAAAGAAACTCTACCGGATTGGAAAACATTTCAAGACTGAGCTTTTTATGTTTATCAAGTTTTCAAGTGAATATCAATATAAGCAAAGCAATTTGAGTATCAAACTTTGAGTTGAATCATATTGTGTTATGAGATCAGTGTTCTTATGTCATTGGTGTTATATTATATTGGATCATTGCTAGAATTGTGGAGTTTATTGAAAATTGAGAGAAGTGTTCTTGTTTTGGTTAAATAGACTTTGTGCTATTTTCTCATTGCGGGAGTTTATGCTCACATTTGTGAGGATACAATTGTTTAGAGACTTTGTGCTATAAACTGTTGTGTGCAAGTTAGTTATATCATATTGGGTGAAAGTGGAGACTTTGGGCTACACTTGAGTTCAATCAGGTTTATTTGGAGAAGATAAGTGAAGCAATAGAAAAATTTGTGTTTCTATGGTTTGTCTTGATTCGTAAGTTATTAAACATTGGTTTTGTTGAAATTGTTATTTTGAAGAGAAAAGCATCTATTCTAAAAAAAGAGAATAGGATGAAGTGATTACACCCTAATATAGTTTTTAGTCATTTTAAGTATTACAAGTTGCTTGTTAGAAAGAGCTCATTATCTAAAGGGAACCCCTCCTTGCTGAGAGGAGAGACTTAGTCTCATTATAGTTGTGGCGATATAACCATTTTTTCGTTGGTTAGCTAAATGACAAAATATTCACCCAACAGTTTTTTGGTGACTCTACAGGGGAAAACGCGCAACTTGGAGCCTCACGCTTTGAGTTGAAGCATTTCATCCTCTTCCATTGTTTTAAGTTGTTTCCAAATCTTTGTTGAGTACATTGCTTTCTGGCAGACTCACGGTATACAAGAAGCAAGAGAGCTCAAGGTATTATTGATCCTGTATTTGAGTTAATGTAGCAAAATAACTTTGGTCTTTTGCCTCCACAACCTTGACTTCAATGAACTAGGAGTTTTCCTCCTACTAATGCCATGTCTCCAATACCAGGTGAAGCTTCCAACTCCATTACTAATAGAGTTTTATTTGTTTGAATTCCACAAAGGTTTGTTATCCACCTTTCAATCAATGCATAATGGCAGCTCAAGGTCCATGGGGTAATACTTTTGGTCCTTTGAATTTAAATCCTCCACTGCATGAACTACCTCGTAGTTCAAGGAAGAATTTCCCTAAATTCTATGGCGATGGGAAAGTCCATCCTGATGAACACATTACAATGTTTTGCATAGCTTGTGGTGTGATTGGTGTGGAACATGAAGATGTAGCTATTAGACTTTTTGTTGAAACACTTCAAGGTGTTGCTGCAGATTGGTTTTACCATCTTCAAGCCCAATCCATAACCAATTGGAATACTCTCAAAACCAAGTTTGAAGCCAAGTTTAAGCCTGCAGAAGACGCACATGCTTTGTTAGCCCAGCTAACACAGATGAAGAAAGAACCACATGAGCCCATGCGAGATTTCATTGCCAAGTTCAATAAGCTAACAAATAGGATTCCAGCAACCGCTCAACCAATGGCAGAGAATCTGAAATGTTTCTTCATCAACTCTCAGCTTCCTAAGGTAAGTTTTCTGTGAAGGCAGGATGGTCTTGCTGATCTTCCTCTAGCACAAAGTTTGGCCATGAAAGTTGAAGATGATCTTATCCTTGTGGGTAAGATAATAAGAGATTCAAATAGAAATAGAGGTCAGTCCTCTACTGATAATTCTTCCACAAGCACCATAGATCCTATGGTGCAAAAGTTAGCAAATGAGTTGCTAGATTTGAAAAAGTAAATGTCTCAAGGTATGTCCACTCCTTCTTATAGGGATATACCAAGGAGGACATTTCCTAACAATTCATATCAAGGCAATGCTGCTAGAAATCAAGGGCAACAAAATCATCTTCCTCCCACACAGAGGAAGCTTGCCACTGAAGCAGCGCCGGTCAACTTAGCAGTTGACTACTATGAAGTAGAACATGATAATTCTTTCCAACCTGATTTGGATCAGGAGAATGATTCTAATCTTTTTATAGAAGAAGAAGAAGAATTAGCTAGCGACTCTACCATTGGTTTTTTGAATTACCAAGATGAAGCTGAAAGAGAAGGAGAAGTATATGATGGAGCATATGCTATTTTTACCATGTCCCAAAATTAATCAAATCAACAAGTTGATAAAGGAAAGATAAGAGAGGAGCCTCAACCTGTGATCTCGATTGCCAAACGAGGAACTCTATTGTCTTTTCAGTCAAAGGACCCGATTGTCAATAAACAAGTAAGTTCATATAACAATCTGGTTTCTTTTACTTCCATTCCTCAAACCAGTACTACCCCAACCAAAACCCAGAATGATGGATTTACTTCCTCTGTATCTAGTTCATTTCAATTCTTTGACATAATAGATCATGCTAGGAAAACCAAAATCCAAATGTCTGAGGTAGAGTATTTACAAGCTAATCCTGAACAGTTTGATAGGTTAGCTAAGTATGTTAAAAACAAGACTGTCCCTATAGGGCAAGATTCTCCTAAAATTTCCCATGACTCATCAAAGAACAAATCCACCCAAAATAACCTAGTCACTACTCTCCTTGTTGCTCTAGGGAAAATAGAACCCTTCTATGTTTCTCTATTGGTCAATGGGCATAAATTAAGCAATTGTATAATAGACTTTGGGGCTTCTAATAATGTAATGTCTACCAAGGTGGCAGATGCTCTTAGTCTTACTTTGACCAAGACCTTTGGGAGATGTTTCTCAATGGAAAATAAGCAAGTGCTGTTGTTGGGCCAAATCAAAGATGCCCAATTTGCATTTGCAGCCTTTCCAGATAAGAGAATCAAGATGATCATCCTAGTGGCTGATGTTCCAGCTTCTTATGGCATTTTGCTTGGGCTTAATTTTTGTAAAGATGTGGGTGGAGAACTAAACATGGATTTATCTGAGGCAAGGATACCTATTAAAGGTGTCATGCAAAAGTTGCTTCCTAAGAAGGAGGCAAAATATATTGTTACCCAAATTGAAAATCCAAAAGCCCAAATTTTGTTTGAGGCTTCAGGAATGGGTAATTATTTCTTGTCTACTGAAGATACTTCTAGTTCATCAGACGAGAATTTAGATATTTCAGATGAAGAATTAGAAGATAATTCAAATGGAAGTTCAGAGGAGAGCATAGTGATGCCGAATTCTTCTCTTTTTGATGAAGAAGAATCTATTGGTTGTAGAAACATCAAAATGGTAAATTCAAATAATGTTTGGATTTTAGAATTTGATGGAAGTTGTTCCACCGAATCTAGAGCTGGAGTAGTTTTGATATCTCCGCAATGTGATATCTTTCCTTTCTCCTATAAGCTACAGTTTGATAATACTAATAACACCACTGAATATGAGTCATTATTGCTCAGAATGGAGGCTGCTCATGTTAAAGTTATTAAAAATCTTCACGCACAAGGTGATGCTAAACTTGTGGTTTGTCAAGTGAGAAAAAATTATCAGACCAAGAATGAAAGGCTAAGACATTACCACAATCGCGTCTGGGATTACATTGAGGGTTTTGATGCTTTTGACATCTCTGCAGTACCGAGAGAGTTTAATGCTGATTCATTAGTTGTCTCCGCCGCCCTTATGGTCCCCCATAAGGACTTCAAAGGTAACAAGTACACATTTGAGTTGGTTTTCTGACCAAGTGTGCTGGACAATGCTAACCATTGGCAGGTCTTCAATGGTGACAATCAGATCATAGCTTTCTTAGAGAAGACAGATAACTTTGATGAGCTCTATTTTGAAGGTAGTGATTCTCCACCACGTGAATATGTTTCTGAAATAGATTCACAAATTGGTGAGGAGTTTCTTCACGTAAAAGGGAATAAGATTCTGAAAGGTTTGGTTTCTTTAGAAAAGTTATTTGACAAGCATGATAGATATATCAAACAGCAGCAAGAACTTGATTCAAGTTCATCCATGGAATTTGAACAAGTAAATTTGAGTTCTGAAGCAGATCCCAAGATGGTTAACATCGGGAAGTGTTACACTGCTGATGAGAAATTCAAATTCATTACACTTATTTGCCATTACATTGATGTTCTGGTGTATTCATATGATGATCTGAAGTCTTTCAGACCTAAGGAGATCCAACATGAAATTCCTCTCAAGGTTGGATCGTTGCCTCATAAGAAAAAGTAGAGGCATTATAATCCCAAAATATTAGGTACTATTCATTTTAAAATCTAGAAAATGTTGAATGCAATGATAATCTTTCCTATCCATCATTCCACTTGGATTGTGAATATTATTCCTATGAGAAAAAAGAACAGAGAAATCCATATTTGTGTTGACTTCAAAATTCTCAACTAGTCTTCTTTAAAAGATAACTACCCTTTGCCTATAATGGACCAAGTGTTACAAACTGTGACTAGTTTAGAGATGCTATCTATGTTAGATGGTTTTTCATGCTATAATCAAGTAGAAGTTAGCGAATCAGATCAATACAAGACTGCCTTCACCACACCTTCGGGCACAGTTGCATACTGCAGGATGCCGTTTGGTTTGATCAATGCTGGTGCTAATTTCCAGAGAGCAATGTATCTCACTTTTAGAGACAAGATGGGGAAATTCATTGTGGTGTATCTTGATGACTTGACTATTTTCTCTAAGCAACGTCAAGATCATGCCTACCATTTGCGACAAGTTCTGGAACGGTTTTGTTAAAATGATATTTCTCTTAATCCTAAGAAATTAGTTTTTGGGGTTATAGAGGGTAAGCTTCTTGGTCATATTGTGTCTAGAGAAGGTACTAAAATTGACTCAGAAAGAGTCAAGTCTATCCAGAGTCTTACTTTGCCTACTAGTAAGACTGCAGTTCATTCTTTCTTTGGAAAGGTAAATTTTCTGTGGAGGTTCATTCCAGAATTCACAGAGAAAACTTGTCATATTTTTCAATATGATGAAGGGTAAGACCACTTTCTATTGGAGTGTGAAAGGTAAGGTAGCATTCAAGGATATTAAAAGGGCCATAGCTCATGCTCCAGTTCTTCTTTGTCCTAACTATAGTAAGGACTTCATAATGTACAGTTATGCTTCCGAGCATACACTTTCAGTCATTCTTGTTCAGCAGAATGAAGAAGATGTGGAATCTCCTATTTTGTTTATGATTCACCCTTTGAAGGATCATGAACTAAAATACTCAAATATGGAGAAACATGCTTATGTCGTGCTCAAGGTGGTGAAGCATTTTTGGTTTTATATTTTGAATTTGCATGTTGTTGTTTTGGTGCCGGATACAACAGTGAAATCCATCCTGACACAACAAGAGTTTGGGACCAAAAGAGGCAATTGGATTGCCAAAATTCAAGAGTTTGATCTTGATATCAAACCTACCAAGCTTGTGTGTGGTTGAGGTTTGTGTTAGCTGATTGCTAAGAATGTCCCAAAAGAAACTGGAGATGAAGAGGCAGAGGTTGAAGATATGCCAACTGTTCTCTTTATTACTACTACAGATGAGTGGTATTCCAATATTGCTCATTTTCTCACCTATGGTGAGTGTCCTCATTTATCTTATAAAGAGAAGCAAACTATCAAGTTAAAGGCTGCAAATTATGTCTTGTGGGATAATGGTTTGTATAAAAGAAGCCTTTATGGAGTTTTTCTCTGTTGTGTGGATAAAGCACAACAAAGCAGACTTCTAGAGTCTTTTCACAATTTAGCTTCCGGAGGACATTTTTTTGCACCTGTGATGGCTCATTAAATTTTGCGGGCTAGGTACTAATGGCCCACATTATTTCAGAATGCGTACAACTGGGTACGTAGATGTGAACTATGTCAGCAGTTTGTTGGAAAGCCTAAATTGGCTGCACTACCATTTAAACCAGTTGTGATTGAAGAACCTTTTCAACAATGGGGTGTTGACTTCATTGGTGCTATGAACCCACCATTGAGTGCGGGACACAATTTTGTTCTCACAGCAACAGATTACTTCACCAAGTGGGTGGAGGCAATTCCAGTCAAGCATGCTACTTCTGAGGTAGTATGTAATTTTCTTAAGGAAAATATTATTTCCTAGTTTAGAGTTCCAAACAAAATTGTAACAGATAATGTTACCTATTTTTCTTCAAACAAGATCACTAGTTTTTGCTATGAACATGGGATCATTCTTTCTCATTCATCAGACTATTATCCGCAAGGGAATGGCTAGGCGGAATCTAGTAACAAAAATCTGGTTACCATTATCAAGAAATTGGTGGAGGATAATCAGAGAACTTGGCATAGAGCTTTATTTGATGCTTTATGGGAAGACAAGATTACCCCCAAAAGAGCAATAGGCATGTCACCATTTCATCTTTTGTATGGTTTGAATGCAGAGATACCTATTACCTTGGAAGTGCCAGCTTTGAAGTTGGCAAAGGCAGTAGAAGATAGAACTTTTGAAAGTTCTATTGACAAAAGAATAATGTACCTCACTGAACTTGAAGAGCAGTGGGTTATGGTAGTAGGCCATATTGTTGAACATCAAAGTCAGGTAAATAAGCTCTTTGACAAGAAGGCAAAGGCTAGATAATTTCAAATTGGAGATCAAGTCTTGTTATGGGACAAGAGGAGAGAACCAAAAGGAATGCATGGGAAGTTTGATTCCTTATGGAGAGGCCCATTCGTTATTCATCAATTTTGTGGTGAAAATAGCTTCTTGATGGAACACCATTCTTGTTGCCTCATAGTGGAATACATCTGGAGTACTTCAATCCCTGAAGTATTATATAAGTTCATTTGTACATTTGTATAGTTTTTGTGTTTTTTTTTTAAATTTTTTATTAGTCTTTTTGTGTCTTTTGTTTTGGTAGCTTGACTCTATGGCCCAATGGCATGGATGAAGGCACTTAGAGATTGGATTCTTCTCCCTTTGATCATTTCAAAGAACAATCGAAGGAAGTTCCCTAGTTAGAGCCAGCTGTTGTTCTCAAAATTAGTTGCACTCATTTTGTAGACAACCCATACGAAACTTGTCCGTTTCATAGCCTACAATCTAAGTTCCCAAATCAAGACAAGTCCTCTTGGCCTCGTGTGAAGTTATTTGACACCGTAGAATGGTTTATGACATTCCCCTAAGTCAATTCCTCAAGATTCATGAAAATCAATTAGGTTGCAAGCTTGTCAAAATATCAATTTTGATCATTTTAAGGTGTTAGTAAATTTTTGAGTGTTCATGTGTAGAAGTGGTTGAAAACATCGCTCTTACATATCTTTGTGTTTTAACATGCAAAGTCAGCCAAAATTGCCGCTTACACATGTTTGTCTCATTTGTTATTAACATGCATGGGCGGTGAAAATTGCCGCCCATGCATGTTCCTTGTCATGTTTTAATGTGTAAAAGTGATCGTTATTGCCGCTCTTGCATATGGTTTAATAACATGTAATGTCGGTCCTTCTCACCACTTAGGCAAATCTTCATAGATCTTGCAAACTCGAGTGTTATTAATGGCGCTCGTGTTGCCATTAATACACCTTTTTAAACCTTTTAAAAGGTGTAAACTTATTTTATTTTGTTATTTCATGTTCCCTAAATCTTCCAATCAACTACTAAAGTCTTCCTAAGATTGCTTGATAGCACTAATTCTAGATTTGGATGGATTTTGATCACCAAAGTTGCACTTAGGGTTTCGGCTTATTGTCTGAGGTATGTTGTCCTTTTTCATTTTCAGTTTCTATTTTAAACTAGGGTTTTCATTCATCATTAAGAATGATTGTTTTATTGTTTGTATTTATCATTATGTTTGTTAATCAAGCTTTTGGAAAACCTTTGTAGAGCATGTGTTTCTGTTTATTTGTTATCATTTTAAAAAGGTTTATTCTTTCATTAAACCCTAGTCTTTCGTTTGTTTTCTCAATTTTTTCCTAAATAGCTCCTAGGATGTAAACTCATGGGTATCGTCAGTATTTTTCACCGATGATACCTTGCCTTACTTTCTAAATCATCACACATGTATCGGCGGTAAAAACCACTGCCGATAGTTGTGTCTTATTTTTGATCTTACCCTCATGCAGGGGGCGGTTAAAAATGCTGCCCCTACATGGAAATTAAACTTTTAAATGACTTGTAGAGTCGGTCTTACCCACCACCATTACATGTATTTTAAGGTTTTTTTGATGATAAGGAGTATGAGAGGTCATTTTGACCAACTTTGCACCTGAGCACAGTTTTTCCTCCAACATGCCTAAGCGGGCATTTTCGTTGCTTGTACATCTAGGTCAAACTTACATTTTTGCCTGATGTAAGGGCGGTCAAATTGGCCACCCCTACATCAAAACCCAATGTTTTACCTCATATGCAATGGCGGCCAAAATGGCCGATCGTACATGATGAATGACCTACCCTACATGCAGGAGCAACCAAAATCACCGCCCATGCATGTCACCCTGAAAATTTTCCTAACACTGGGAAAATTTTCCTCTCAATACCTATTGGCATGCGCTCTCAAGCCCTTCAATGCACATTCCTGTGTTCATGATCGTCAATTCACTGTAATCCCAATTTGCCCATTTTTCCCCTAATTGCGAGATCATGGCTTTTTGCAGTTTCAACAAACATCTGTGGTAGACGTTGTTTCCAGTTTTCTTAACAAAGATGATGTCAAAGCCATCCCCATCGAAGGCTAAAATCATGAAGTATAAGTACTAAGGGGTTTTCCCCGTGACTTCCTTGTAGTCCAATGTGGACAAGATCAGAGATACATAGATTGGTCATGTGGACATGGCCGAGTTTGTGAGTAGAACAAAGCAATCAAATCCTCCTCGATATATGCAAAAGATTATCGACAACAACATTCACTTGGTTACCTCTTTTCCTGTTGCTGCTCACAATCCTGAGTTTGGTCTTCAGGTAGCTAGTCATTATAACAGGGATACTAGGACTGTATCTGATTCCCAAGGAAATGTGATTATGAGATTAGATGTTGAGTTTCTAGGTAAAATCTTTATGTGCCCTCCTAATGAAAATATTGGAGAAATAGATTTTTCTCAAGGGAAAAAGGATTATGATGAAGATATTGAAGCTGCAAGGAAATATATCAACAGTAACTGGTTGAAGACTCCTCGAAGCAATTTGACCAGATGGCCAAAAGACCTCCCGAGAAGTGACTTTGTCAAGGAGGTAAGTGATTTGATTACATTGTTATGTCGGATCAGAGGCCTTCCTTCTTCATCCAAGTTTTAGGAATGGATGTACACATATATTAAGGTGATTCTCAAGGGTACACAGAAAATCTTTTGGGGAGAACAGATTAGCAATGCTTTGCCTGAGCAATTGGTGAGAGTCAATACAACTTTCAAGTTTTATATGACTTCCTATCTGGTGTATGCTACTGCAAGTATGAGAAGTTTTCCTTGTCTAACTCAAGTTGGTGATAGGAGATTAGTTCCAGTCTATGAGTATTATCCACATATTACTCTAAAGGGATCAATTCATCATTTTTCCAGAGTTAATGATACATTCTTCTCAGTATTCATGTGGTTGTGGAATAATGAACTTGTGTAGAAGAGAGTATCACATGAGGCCTAGGAAGTGGTGAACTCTTTCGGCTGTTTGTTTCTACAATTTCCAACTTTCACTTATCTCAGAGTTAGATATTATCCTGGTTATCCGTATATACTTCCACGGTATCCCAGTGAAGAATTATTCTGATGGAATTGTGTAGGCAATTGATTGTTGTGCACAATAAGCAGATGGAGCTGAAAAAGTTAGGAATTAAGTTTCTTGTAGAAATTGGGAGATACTCTATTCAATCATCTACCAAGGCCAAAGTAGTTGAATCAGAGATGCAATTGGTCACTATGAAGACTTTCAAGAAAAGAGATCATTTTGATTTCAGAAGGGTGTAGGATAAGATCAAGAGAAAGTCAAATTTTCATATGCTAATGGTTGAAGATATTTGGGATGATCTCAGAACATAGAATGAGATCAAAAAACTAGATTATTGCAGACTCCATTTGAGTCAGATTAAAGAGTTGGCCCTTGCAGATATTCTGAAGGGAATGGAAGATGATGGGAAGGTTTTGGATCCCAAATACAATATTGAGAATATCGAGGCCTCGCCTCTTCCAGAGGTCAAATGGTCCATCAAAGAGGAAACTTCAATCAGGAAAAGGTTTTAGCTAATTTTGGCTAATACAAATGTGTGGTTAGAAAGCAAAGGAATTAGTCTAAAAGAATTTCTTACTAGATCAGAAACTAAGATTCAGGAGAAAACAGGGAAAAAGGTGGAAAATTGAACAAAGAACAAAAGTGACACTACTTCTTCTTCTAAAGTGCATAAACCAAAAATTAAGTTTGTATCTAAAGGAGGAAAGAAGGATGTTGCAGGAACTTCTACTGTCACAGAATTAGGTGCTGAGGAGACGAATGTTGATAAAATGGAGATTGAAGATATTGAAATTAAACAATGAGATGTTGAGGAACCTGATTATGTTGAGAAAGCATAAATGCTTGAGAAGCCAGATGAGGAAAATGAAAAGGAACAAGAGAAGAAGGAGAATGTAGGATAGGAACAACTTGGTGATTCACAGTTTTCCCCTCAGAAGGATCTTCCACCAAAATCACAAGTTTCTACATCCCTGCCTCATGCTCTTGTTTCTGGTAGTTTTCTAGTAGTTTCCAATGTTCCTATTTCACCTATTTTTGTTGTGTCTTCTAATAATACCCCTACCTTTGTAAGAACAAGTTTTGGGACTGTGTTTGATTCTTCTGGTTCTATTCCAAGTCTGTCTTCCCCATCATTTGATATTGGCAAACAATCTGTTCTAGAGCATCTTCTATATGGTTCAAAGAAAGTTGTTAACACAAGTGCAGTTTTTACCAACACTAGTCCTATTACTACTATAATAGGTGTGAGCATGGATCTAGCAAAATAGGTAATTGATTCTTCTCTAAATGTTGGTGCCTCCACACTTCCTCCATGGTTATCTGCATACACTACCAAGAGGATGAAGCAAATGATTTCACTAGATGAAATTGATATAGAGAAGTTACTTTTTGCTAAGCCAAAGGCCTAGAAAAAGAAACCTAAAACTGTTTCTAGGCTTATTAATGAAAAAGGAGTCAGATATGCAAAAATTGCTAAGCCACCAGATGATGCCATTGTGGATACTTTTGATATGAATGATTATATTGTCTCCAGAGTTGAGTTAGGTAAGATAACTCATGAAGGTATCAAGGCAGATTTTCAAGCCACTGCAAGTTCATTGCTTGAGAAATATGATGAGGTCAAGAAGGAGAAAGAGTAGTACAAAGCAAAGGCAGAACAACTTGTTGCTGTTATTCAGAAAATAGTAAAATCATCTAAGATTGTGGAACCTATGGCAGTGACTGTTGATGACCCTCTTATTCAAAAGGTTGAGAAGGTTTAGGCTAGAGGGAGAGTAGTTGGTGACATTGTGGAATGTTTGTTGGCACAAGGAAGAGTTCTATTGAAGACCGCAGTAAGAAAGAAAAGGAAAGATGGACAAGGCAAAAGCTGAGCTAGATAACATTGTTGATTTACTTTCTTAAGAATTACAAGATCAAGAAGAAAGCTTAGAGGAGTGGATTGAGATGAAGAAGATCAAAATAAAGAATCTGATAGCCATTGGTGTCATCTCAAACTGAGAGTCTTATCTTAAGACCAAGGAATCTATTGCCCATCGCATCAATGTAATAAAAGGTTTACTTGATGACTTGTGCCAAGTACGTGAAAACAATGAAGACTATAATGTCTTGCTTCTACATAGGTTAGAGGAACTCCCATGCACTCTGATAGGTGAAGGTCACAAGTTTCTCTTAGTAGAGGAAATGATAGAGGCTTTCGAGAAGATGGTGCAGCAGAAATTTGAAGATGAAGTACCTACAGTGGTTTCAATGGATAGTCTTTATGATCATCACTCAACTTTTGAGAATCTAAAGGATAATCTTGAGAAGCATGAGAAAGTAATAAAGGCTATTAGGGATGTAGTTCTTAGGGCTCATACTATCTCAGAGAGTACAACCAAGACTGATGTCTGTGAAATGGTAGCAGTGCAAACTATGTATAAGAACTTTTTGAAGAAGAATGATGGTGGCTGCTGAAGTTCCTTTCCAATGCCTTAGTTTATTTTTAGTCTTGTAGATGTAATTTGAATTTTGTTATGGACATACTCACATGTAATTTTCCAAAATGTAATTGCATATGAGACAAAAGAAGTCATAAGTCAAATAGGACTCTTTTGTTTGAATAAATCAAAGTTGTTAAAATTTCCCTATTTTTGCTCTAGGCTCCTCCCTATAATTAAAGAGGACCTCTATTGTAATCTTGATCTTTTATCTATTGCAAAGAAACTTCGCTGGATTGGAAAACATTTCAAGACTTTGAGCTTTTTATTTTTATCAAGTTTTCAAGTTAATATCAATATAAGCAAAGCAATTTGAGTATCAAACTTTGAGTTGAATCATATTGTGTTATGAGATCAATGTTCTTATGCCATTGGTGTTATATTATATTGGATCATTACTAGAATTGTGGAGTTTATTGAAAATTGAGAGAAGTGTTCTTGTTTTGGTTAAATAGACTTTGTGCTATTTTCTCATTGCGGGAGTTTATGCTTACATTTGTGAGGATACAATTGTTTAGAGACTTTGTGCTATAAACTGTTGTGTGCAAGTTAGTTATATCATATTGGGTGAAAGTGGAGACTTTGGGCTATACTTGAGTTCAATCAAATTTATTTGGAGAAGATAAGTGAAGCAATAGAAAACTTTGTGTTTCTATGGTTTGTCTTGATTCATAAGTTATTAAACATTGTTTTTGTTGAAGTTGTTATTTTGAAGAGAAAAGCATCTATTCTGAAAAAAGAGAATAGGATGAAGTGATTACACCCCAATATAGTTTTTAGTTGTTTTAAGTATTAAAAGTTGCTTGTTAGAAAGAGCTCATTATCTAAAGGGAACCTCCCCTTGCTGAGAGGAGAGACGTAGTCTCATTATAGATGTGGTGATATAACCATTTTGTCGTTGGTTAGCTAAACGACAAAATATTCACCCAACACTCCCGCATCAGACATCTGTGGTTATTGAAAACGTGAGTCCCTCACTTTGCTAGGGCTAAGGGAGAGCCAAGACGGTCCACCTTAGCCTGAGAAATCCAAGATGAATCTTCTTCTAGTCTACCTTTCCACTTCACAAGATATTCTTTGTATTGTCTTCCTCTAGTGTTGCGTCCAACTCTGCTATCCAAAATGTCTTCAATCTGCTCTGATGCTTGTTGTGGTAATTGCTTCTTCAAGTCTTCTTCCATGTTGTTACTGAACTTGGCTTCATGATACTGATAAAGGTCTACAATGTTGAAAATAGGTGATATACCCAATGTCTCTGGTAACTCCACTTAATATGCATTTCCTGAATCAAATTTTCTGAGTATCTTACAAGGTCCAAACTTCTTCATCTTTAACTTGTTATATGTACCAACTGGAAATCTTTCTTTTCTCAAGTACACCATCACTTCCTCTCCAACTTCAAATTTCTTATGTATTCTCTTCTCATCTACTGTTTCCTTATACTTACTGTTCATATCCTCCAAATGCTTCTTCACCTGATTATGCACTGTCTTCATATGATCTGCAAATTCTTCTACTTCTGCACTCCTCTTTTCTTCCATGCTGATATCTCTCAATTCTGCTACTCCTCTAGGATTCACTTCGGTCACAATCTCAAAAGGTGTTCTTCCGGTACTCCTCTTTACTAAATTATTGTATGCAAACTCTGCTTGTGAAAGAATCAAATCCCAACTTCCTGTCTTCTCTCCAACCAAAGATCTCAACATGTTTTCCAAACTCCTATTCACTACCTCTGTTTGTCCATCAGTCTATGGATGAAAAGTTGAACTAAATTTCAAATCTGTCTTCATCTTCTTCCAAAGTGTCTTCCAAAAGTATCCAACAAACTTTGTATCTCTGTCTGAAACTATACTCGGGTAATCCATGCAATCTCACAATCTCCTTGAAAAATAGGTCAGCTACATGCACTAAATCAGTTGTCTTCTTACAAGGTATGAAATGAGCTATCTTTGAAAATCTGTCAACCAATACAAATATTGAATCATGTCCTCTTTGTGTCTTCGGCAATCCCATTAAAAAATCCATGCTTATATCTTCCCAAGGTCTCTCTGGTACTGTCAAAGGCTTATACAATCCAGTGTTCTGACTACTCCCTTTTGCAACTTGACAAATTCTACAACTCTACACAAATCTCTGAACATCCTTATGTTCTGAGGCCAAAAGTAGTTTTCACTCACCAGAGCCACTGTCTTATCAATGCCAAAATGTCCTACCAATCCACCACTGTGCTTCTCCTTAATCAAATTATCTCTCATTGAACTTCTGGGTATGCACAACTAATTTCCTCTAAACAACATATCTTCTTGAATGAAATAATCCAACCACTTACTCCTATCTGTCACAATAGGTTCCTTACATGCTTTCCAAGGTTTTGCAAAATCAGTGTCTCCCTCATACATGTTCTTCAATTCATCAAAGCCCAACACTTCAACTCTCATTTCTGTCAACAAGTTTTTTCTTCTAGTCAATGCATCAACAACTTTGTTTGATTTTCCACTCCTATGCTTCAACACAAAAGTATAACTTTGCATGAACTCTACCCATCTCATATATCTCTGATTCAACTTACCTTGACTAATCAATTATTGTAAATCTTGATGATCTGTATACAACACAAACTCCTTAGGCAACAAGTAATGTCTCCACTTCTTCAAGGCTTGAATTATGGCATAGAACTCTTGATCATAAACTGAATATCTCCTCCTTGCATCATTCAACTTCTCACTGAAATATGCTACTGGTCTACCTTCTTGACTTAACACTACTCCAATTGCATTTCCACTTGCATCACAGTCAACTTGAAATACCTTATTGAAATCTGGTAACGCCAAAACAGGTTGCTCTATCACCTTTTGCTTCAACAACTCAAAACTTTTATCTACTCCTGATGTCCACTTAAAATCTTTTCTGTCACCTCTCATTATCTCTGTCATAGGGTTACAAACTAAACTGAAATTTCTGATGAACTTCCAGTAGAAACTAGCCAATCCATGAAATGATCTAACCTCTCCAATGCTCTTCGGTGTAGGCCATTCAACAATTTCTTTCACTTTCTCAGGGTCCATCTTCAATCCTTCCGTAAAAATCACAAATCCCAAATATACCAATTCTTCTTTCATGAAACTACACTTTTTGTTGTTTATCAACAATTTCTCTTCTCTCAGTCTCTACAAAACTTGTCTAATGTGCCACAAATGTTCCTCTTTTGTCTTACTAAAAATTAGAATATACAATCACAAACTTACCCAAGAATTTCTTCAAGACTTCATTCATCAATCTCGTGAAATTACTTGATGCATTTGTCAATCCACAGGGCATCACTAACCACTCATACAATCCTTTATTTGTATTAAAAGCAGTCTTCCATTCATCACCTTCTTTGATTCTGATCTGATGGTATCCACTCTTCAAATCTATCTTTGTGAAATATCTTGCTCCACTCAAACAATCCATGATATGATCCATCTTAGGTAAAGGAAATCTATACTTAAATGTGATCTTGTTTATTACTCTAGAGTCAGTACACATTCTCCATTTTCCATCCTTCTTAGGTGCTAATACTGCAAGTACTGGACAAGGACTCAAACTTTCTCTGATCAAACCTTTCCTCAACAACTCTTGTATTTGTCTATTTAGTTCTTCATTCTCTGTCAGTATCATTCTATGTGCTGCTTTGTTAGGCAAACTTGCTCCTGGTATAAGGTCCATGTGATCACTGATCCTCCTTATAGGTGGCAATCCTTTAGGTACATTATCTAATATGATGTCTTCATATTCTGTCAGCAACTCTCTTATCTCCTCTGGTTGTGTCTCTTCAGTCTCCTTCAATGTTTTAGGCTTCTTAGGAATCAAGGCATAACACATATTCTCATGTCTCAAACCATCCAGAAATTTTCTGCCATCTACCAAACAAATTCTAGCATTCCCACATACTTCACTCTTACGGTCATCCTCCAAAGGAATCAAAGTAATTCTCTTTCCATTTGCTGTTATAGTATATGTATTCTTTCTCCCATCATGTATAGCTTTTCTATCATACTGCCAAGGTCTACCCAACAAGATATGACATACATCCATAGGCACAATATCACACAAGACTTCATCATGATAAGATCCAATATGAAATTTCACCAAACATTGTTCACTCACCAGTACCTGATGATCATCATGAATCCATGCTATCTGATAGGGCTTAAAATGTTTCAATCTTTCCAACTTTAGCTTCGTCACCATCTCCTTTAAAACTAGGTTATTTAAACTACCATTATCAATTACATCTTTACAACACTTACCTCCTGATTTGCATCTAGTTCCGAACAAACTCTTCCTCTATGCTAGTTCCTCATTTGTCTTTGCTTGAAATAGTTCTCTCCTCATCACAAGTGATTCTCCTTTCTCAGGTTTTCCAACTGAACAGGGATCACTCAGTTCAACAAATTCTTCAACATAGGCTTCTCTTCCACTATTTTCTGTCTTCTTACTTGTACTACCCTGATTACACTAAATGCTCTATGTCCTTCACCTCCACAATTGAAACAAGTACCTCTGAATGTTCTCTTATCAAATCCTCTTCCTTCTCTTCTATATCCTTCATTCTAGTATGCACTAGGGTTTCCTCTCTGATAAAAAATTCTGTCATCTCTCTGGTAAGCATTGTTATCTCTATCCTCCTCCTTAAATGAGTTGTCAAACTTGTTCTGCTTCGGATGTGATCTGTCTCCTCCAGAAAATGTTCTACTTCTCTGAAATTTACCTCCTCTACCTCTCTGTCTTTGATCATGTATCTTATTCATCTTCTCTTCAACTTTCAGGGAAAACTGATATGCTTCTTCCAGAGATGTCATCATTACCAAGCTTAGTTCCTCTTGAATGTTCAATCTCAGTCCATTGATATATCTAGCCACTTTCTCCTTGTTTTCTTCACTATGTCCTATCCTTATGATCATTTTATGAAATTCTTCAGTGTACTCCTTCATAGATTTCTCCTTTTGTCTCAGGTTTTGTAATCTCTTCAACAGTTCCAACTCATAGTCAGCAGGTATAAATTGATTCTTCAACTTTGTCACCATCCTATCCCATTTTGTAATCTTTTCTTTTCCTCTTTTGTTTCTTTCTAATTGAACTTCCTTCCACCATATAGCAACATGTCCTTTCAACTTTGTCTTTACAAATTTTGCCTTCTCCAGATCTTTAATTTCCTCATATTCAAAGTATTCTTCCATGTCATTTATCCAGTCAATCAATTCTTTAGGGTTCAAATTACCAGTATAGTTTGGCACATCAACTCTAGGTCTCTTTCCAATCTTTGAAATAGCTCACAACATCTTTACTTGATCTAATTATTCTTCTTCATCACCTCCTAAGGTTTCTCCAATTTGTTCAACAGATTGAAATTCTTCTTCCTCATCGTTTTCAACATTAGGTCTCGGTGTCAATCCTCTTAGCCTATCCTATTCAACAACATCCAAATAAATTTTCATTATTTTCATCATCTCCATCATCTCATCCATTCTACCGGCCATTGTTCCAACATCATCAACTCTCCTCAGCGGCATTCTTCTTAGGATCAAGTGCAAACTACCTCAAGTTCAGTGATCGGGCTACAAGGTGACAACTGCCTCACAATCAGTGATTGATTACAACACAAGTAACCTACCTGAATTCGGTGATCTATCCATGGCAAGATCTTAATTCGGTGATCTATCCATGGCAAGATCTTACATAATTCCCTTGCCAACTTCTCTCAATTCACTCCCAAACATTCAAACTTTCGCTTTGATACCACTTGGTATAGTCACGGTAGGGGGGTTCACAGAATGAATTGTCCGGACCATGCAGCAAGAGTAAACACAATGGAAACAACTCAAAGATATAAAGAAATGTAGATTTAGTCATTCAGTATATCATAGCAATATGGCCGGCAACATCAGAACTTACAATTAGGGCTCAATGGCCTGATCTCAGAATATCAGAATATGCACAAGATATAGCTTTGAAGCTCCTTCATGCAAAATCCAAACTATCAATTATCGCTATGTGTACTACTACTTTCATAGGGATCTATTACATCAATATATATCATCTCCAGAACAATAGATTCCTCTGCGTCAGACAAGGAAGGTCACAAACTCCAATGAATAACTGTAACATGTGAACATGGATAGGTCAGACCTAAATGCATAGAACACTTCCTCAAATGAATAGAATAACATGCGGATCTTTGGGGAAGGTTGGCCAAGAATGAAAGATCATTGAATGATGTGTCATTAAGCTCCGCAAGTCTTCTCCTTTAGTTGATTATCAGAGACTGTCAGGATGCTTTGTTATGAGAAAACAATCAATCTTCTTATAGTGATATCTTTCTGGTAATGATGTGCGGATCTCTAAATTCTAGATATGATGTAGATGAATGAATGTAGATACTAAGTCCAGCTCTACAAGGACTGAAATGTAACTATGGTAAAACGTAGACCAAAATGCAAAAATTGCTTCTGAATGAACTGCCTAAATTGAACTGGAAAATGAAAAGAAACAAATTGTACTACAAACAAACTGAAATGCAAAGTTTTTTGGTTGATGCAAGATTGCTATTGAACCAGGGATGCTCCTGCATCTAAAATAAACTATTGACAAGAGTTTATAGAGCTTCACTTCTCAGTTCTTTTCCTTGTTCAATGGAGTTTTCATCCCCCTAATAACCTTCTGCTACCTCTCTTTCTAGAACTTAGTGCCACATTTCAAACAAGCTATGGTTTTTGATTAGTACATCTCTCTTTTTGAACTAGCTCTTTGTGTAATTGAAATTGATCAAATCCTTCTAGAACACCCCCACCTCAAAGATTATGATCCACTTCTCCCTACTTGTGATGATAAGTTCCTTCAACCATCTCAAAAAAGCACATCGTCATCATCATCATCCACTTATTTTGAGCCTATTCCAAATCTTTAACCTTCTCCCATTTCATCCACAAATAAAGCATGATCCTACAAATAACTTCTTGACTCTCCTAAGCACATTCCATCCACTCTCTTGGAGGCTTAGTTGATCACTCTTCCTCCTACATGCAAGAATGTTTGTAATCATAGTCATTCTACACTTCCTTCTTATGTGTATCATAGAGTGCATGGTCATTCTACCAATCAATGCTAAGCATTAAAAGACATAATACAAGATCTTACTGATATAGGTGTCATTCATGTCTCTTCTTATGATGCACCTTTTCCTTCTTTACATTACATGATGATATTGACTTGGTACATGAACCCACAAAAATTCATGACACTCTCCACAATCATGATGAATATGATTTTAACACATGTACTTCTCCCATAGCTCATTCTTTTGTAGCTGTGAATCTTACATCTATTCATACAAACTCTTATATTTCTCTTCATGCAATAACTAAAAATAACTCTTCCAATGAGTTGAAATTTTTATAGAGGCACACTATGTTGGCAAGAGACACTGTGTGGCTTCATTATTGTTGTCATTGATGGCAACAAAGTTTATCCCACACATTCAAAGCACATAATAGGTCTTTACCAGAAGTCAAAATGAAGAGTGTTTTGGTCCAGTGAGCAAGAACAAAGCATGCAACAAGGTCCGACAATCAGGTCCAGATCTCTCAGAGGATGTATCTCAACAAAGTACGGACTTGGGGAAGTCAAGAAGAGTACCATTACTGCTACATTCCAGAGATTGAGCCTCCAGTGATGAAAGAGTGAAAAGATATGAGCATCTAAGTGTTGGGTGACAGGCAGAGTAGACTTAGGAAGAACTGACCGACAGAGCATCAGACCTTAATCCAGATGAGAAATTGATGGTGATCAAACTTCTTAAGGGATCATTCATGGTTTTTTGACATGATTGATGACTTTTATATCTATATCCTTGATACACATCACATAGTAAGCATGGATTCAGCCAACATATCAGTGTGTTGGGAAAATCTTAAGTATTTCGAATGCCAACTAGAAAGATGTTGAGATCCTTGGTGTGGATATATATACCAGATGAATTTGAGTATGAAGGTGTGTGTGGTGTGATAGAGTGTGTGAAGAAAAGGAGAGAGCAGTGTGGAAGCAACTATACAAGTCTGGTATGTGACAGAACAACAACACTAAGCAAAGGAAGAATGAAGTGCAACAGATCAGTATATTAAGCCTAACCGGAACTGAACCTCAGCATATGTGGATGCCTCTGATCAATTCAAACACCTAGTTACCTTCTATATACCTTGTAGATAGTGAGTCTCTTGTAGGCAATGAGCCTCTTGTGAGTAGTGTACTCAGGTAGTGAGCCCTAATTGGCAAGTGTCATTTTGTACTTCTTATTATTTTAATAGAGAATACAATCTTGGGTTAGTCACCCCATGGTTTTTCCCTTAACAAGGTTTTCCATGTAAAAATCCTTGTGTTATGTGTGTTGATTCCATTTCTGCTCTCATGTTCATTTATGCTTATATGTTTTGATACTGCATTATTGTTAAAGAAGAAAGGAAAGTTAAGAAATTTAAGATAACTGATTCACCCCCCCTCTCAGTTATCTGCCTTGTTTCCAACAATTAGTTTCAGAGCCAAGTTCCTCCAAACAGAGCCTAACAACTTGAGGAAGATCTGGGAATCTCAATGGATTGTATGGTATGAGGGAACAACTTCAGTCTGCCCTAGATGATCTTGAGAAATCTCACTCTGAAGTCAATAACCTGAGGGAAAGACTCAAACAAGCTGATGACTTCATAAATGAACTAAAAGAAAAACTGAGTATCTCTGTGAAAAAGAGAAAGGAACTTCTTCAACAATTAGCAAGTCAAAGTGAAGCCAATGATTCTAATGAAGATTTGAATGAGAAAAACAAGTTATGTGAGAAGCTATCAAAAGAGGTCATTATGGTAAGACATGAAATGGAATAAGGGGTTATGAAATTCACCCAAGAAATTGAAGAGAAAAGAAAAATGGAAGATAATCTAAGACAATCTCTCAAGGAGAAGTTAGAAGACTACCACAAAATGGATAGAATAATCAGACATCTAGAATCTGATCTTGAAGAAGCTAGATATAATCAAGAACAACTTGAAAATCAGATAGACACTCTTAAAAGGGATCTTCAAACAACAAATGAATACAAAAAAAATTTAAGATAAGCTCTACTCAACTTGAAGTTCTTCTTGAAAGCCAAAAGAGGGTAGATGACAAGCATGGCTTGGGATATGAGAAAGGTGAAAGCTCCAGATCTGGTCAAAAGAACTCTGGATTAGGAAATCCAAGGTATAGGCCTAGAAGACCTCCGGTAAGACAACCAAATGCTCAAAGATATCCATCCTTCAATGGATACTGCCACAATTGCAGTAACTTTGGTCATAAAGCAAATTAGTGCAGAAGAAGAATGAATCAGACTAATTCATCCTTCTCTGGACAATGTTTTAACTACAAAAGGTATGGTCACAAATCTCATGAATGTAGAAATATGCAAATAAACAATTCATTCAATGGTAGATGCTTTGCATGCAATAGAATGGGACATATGGTTAATCAATGCAGATCAAGAGGATATCAGTCAAATATGCAAAGAAATATAGCTTGCTACAATTGCAATAGATCTGGTCATATTGCCAAATTCTGTAGAAGTAAGAATCAGGATAAAAGGGCTCTGGTGCATCATAATCAAAATCAAGACAAAGGAAAAGGAAAAGTGAATGCAGATGAAGTTCAAAGGGAGATGAACAAGATTTGGGTGAAGAGAAGTACAAAAAATGTTGGGGATGGATCCACACCAAAATCTGGTGATGATATTCCTTCTGAAAACTAAATAGATGAGCTCTGGCTCAAGGGGAGTCACAAAAGAAAACAATTTCCCCCAGCCAGTCAATTGGTGCCTAAATTGGCACATGGAGTGTAGCAAATTGAAGAGTTCTCAAAGAGATATCTAAATAACCCTTGGTAAAAATATAAAAGATTCGCAAGAAGGTTGAAGAGGCCAATCATCTAAAATTGATCTGGTTTGACAGTCATTTGGTAAAAGTAGGATTTTCATAGTTGGATCCGGTATGATTCAAAATTGAAATACCTTGATCTGCAGATAAATAGGATAATTCAAGGAAGGGAGATACATTGTAAGTTATCATTTTAAGTGCACCTCAGTGATCTAGAAGGATCTCTCTCAGAACAAGGAGAACAAGGCAACAAGAATAACTTAAGTTGCGCTTTTATTACAATATGGAATTAGGGTTTGTGTAGAAATAAAAGGGTTCTTTTGTTCATCATTTGCACATTTGAATTTGAGAAGAAGAAAGAAAGAGCTCTACAACAAGATTGCTTCAACCCTCTCAAGGATCAACTGCAGAATTTGATTCAACCTGCGATCTTTTCAGCTCTTATCGTGAACCCTAGAAGCGTAAAAAGGTATTTACGCTCTTGAATATCTCTCTCTAAATCTTTTGAAAGATGGCTACTCCAAATGTTGTTAAGATCACTGATAGGCCGCACCCTAAGTTCAAGAAACATCCTTACAAATCCCTAGAAGTTGATCCCCTAGGCGCATTCTCTAGAATTCCGCATGGGGTTCTGGATGTAGAAGATGTTAGGGTATACATTCACACCAACATTGAGGAATTTAGGGAATCCAAGATGATGGATATCTATCACAAGGAATTAATAGATGAAACATTTGTAATTAAACCCCAATACAAGGCCATCCGGGATAAGCATTTTGGACATTGCATCCATTTCCCCTATTTTGTAGAAGATGAATGGGTCTGGTATGTTCTGAGTAGAATGCATGACAACTTCATGTGGTTGATGAGGCCATTTAAGATCACAAAAGATGCCATTAGGGCAGTAACCAGATTGTACTCACCCGATGGGTTGCCTGCTCTCAAATCAGTCAAAAACCAAACTATAAGTGAGGCTACCGGATCAAAATTTGACAAGAGGGCAATGACAATAGAAGACATCATAGATCCAGATATCAAATTTGCATCTATGATAATTGGTTACAAAATCTATCACTCTAGTAGGGAGAATTCAGTATCCGGAACTGCTATATATACTGTATATGAAATGCTAAGGAAAAATGCTGACTATGATCTTTGTGAGCTTCTCCTGAACCAACTGTTAGAGAATTTATAGAAAATAAAGAAGGACAAGAAGAATTCATTTAAGTATGGTGGCTTGATACTATGTCTATTCTTTTACTATATGTTGGGTGAATATTTTGTCGTTAATTTGCTAATGGCAAAATGGGTATATCAGCCACAGCTATGATGAGACAAAGTCTCTCCTCTCAGCAAGGGGAGGTTCCCTCTAATTACTTAACTTTTGTAAATCAAACAACTTATCAAATTTCTGTACACTAAAAACTATGTTTGTGGTGGTTCCATCTCATCTCATTCTCTTTTTTCAGAATAGATGTTTATATTTCAAACTCTTGATATAAGACTTGTAAATTATCACAATATCACAGAAACACAAAGTTTTCTGTTACCTCACTGATTACTTGTAAACAGAACTATTTGAAGTAGAATGCAGCCCAAAGTCTTCACTCCTCTTCAAAATGATAAAAGTAAGTCAAGTAGACCAACTTGCAGCACAAAGTCTCCAAACTATTGTATTTTCACAAACATGAACATATAACCCACAACTGATTTGATAACACAAAGTTTATCAGAATCAAATTAAGAGCGCTCTCCAATCACTTGAAACAAACTCCAAACTTCAATTATTATCAAATAAGATTATGATAGCAAGACATAAGAACAAAACTATCACAACACAAATAATTCCAAGACAAAGATTGGAATTGAACTTGCTTTCTTGTATTGATAAATATTTGAATATTGATTTTCACAAAAAGCACAAAGTCTTGATTTGCTTCTCAATTCGCCAGAGTTTTCTTGCAATAAACAAAAGATGGATATTTACAAAAGAGGTCCCCTTTATTTATAGGGAAAGACCTTGAGAAAATCTAGGAAATCTACAACTACTTTGACTTATTCAAAAATAGGAGTCCTTATTGACTTGGGACTTCCTATATTTTTACATGTAATTACATATTGAAAATGTACATGTAAAAGTGTCCAAAATTGTTTTGAAAGTACATGTCAATATCAGAAAATAAACTAAGGGAAAAGACCAGCTGCTTCAATTTGTGTCACCACTTTTTCTCACGTGGTGATCATACATAGTGAAGGCCGCTTGCATTTCAATGCTATCTGGGTTGAAGGCATTTTTGAAGATCATCCTGGCCCTCACTATGGCGTCCCTCACTATAGTGATTGACTTGGCATGATTAGTTAACCTGGTTTTCAGATTGTCCAAGGTTAACTGGTTGTCTAAGATGTTGTCCACAGAAGTTATTGAAAATGCTTTATCTTCAAATTCTTTTTGGAACATGTCTTCAAATTCCTTAACCATTTCTTCTATTGAAAGAAATTGGTTATCTTGTGATACCAACTTACAAGGCAGCTCCTCCAACTTATGCAAAAGATTGACATCATTTTCTTCGCTGATTTCTTTTGTAGCCTCAAGATCCTTGATCAAATTCCTTAGCATACTGCTCCTGTACATCAGAGCTTCCTTTGTTTTAGTGTATGAATCCCTATTAGAAATGGCACCAATGGATATTAAGGTACTTATTTTTAGCTTCCTCATTTCTACCCACTTATCATGAGTATCCTCCGTGCACTCAATATCTTGAGAGATGGCATCAATGAGATCATTGAGTTTTGCCCTTACTTTCCTCATCTTATCCATTTTCTCAAATACATCTGTGAGCAAAGAGATTCCTTGTGCTCGCATCCTGTCTAAGTACTCTTCAAGTACTTTTCCTCTGAGGTGAGTCTTTTCTGCTTTCAGAATGACGGGGTCTTCTACAGAAACGGCCTCTGGAGTAACTGCTTCTGAATTCAAAGTGATCTTTCTTACCACTGCAGTCAGCTATTCTGCCTTTGCTTTGTAATAATCTTTCATTTCTTTTTCCCTGTCGAACTTCTGGATCAGGATGTCCATGGCTGACTGCATATCATTTTTAGCGCTTTCATGGGTGATTTTACCCAATTCAACCCTAGAAATTGAGTAGTCATTCATGTCAAAATTTTCAACAGTTGCATCCTGTGGGGGTTTTACTATCTCCAGAAATTTATGCCCCTTATCTTCAAGTACCCTAGAAAGGATCTTTGGTTTCTTTGAGGCCTTAGGCTTTGCAGGTACCAACTTAGTGAAATCAAAATCATCTGGAGAGATGACTTGCTTTTTCCTCTTTGGCGTGTAAGTTGACAACTAAGGTGGAAGCAGAGAAGTATTCACATTGGGATCCATTCCTACCACTGGTGTTCCTTGAACTGTGCTTGTACTGGTGGTAGAAACAATAGGCAGGGTGTTGGTAAAAACCACACCTGTTACATTGGCACTTGAAACTTGCTCAGTATTCATCACAAAATGATCAAACATGGATGTGTCCCCAATATCAAAAGATGAAGAAGACAAACTAGGAATTGAATCAGAAGAACGAAGAACATTTTCAAAAGTGCTGTGGGGATTATCAAAAATTATTTTAGGAGGGGAGGGGGATTCAGAGGAAGGAATGTTAATAGGGGAAGCAGACACAGGGGGTACAACGGGTGTATTGTCCTGCGGAGACAAAGCCTCTTCATCCTGTTGATCTAAATTCTTGTCTTCAACATCCATCTCTTCAGTTGCCGAATCTTCAGTCGCTGGCTCCTCGACTTCCATATCTTTTGTTTCAGGGTCTTCCTCAACAGCTTTTGCTTTCTTCGTCACAAATCTGATTTTAGGCTTATGTGTTTTAGAGGATGATGGAGCATCACTCTTGTTCTTCGTTCTATTTTTAACCTTCTTACTAGTCTGCTCTTGAACTTTAGTTTCCGAACCAGTGAGGAATTCCTTAAGCGTAATTCCTTTATCTTCCAGCCATTTATTGGTGTTAGCCAATATGGGCTCGAACCTCTTCCTTAATGAAGTTGACTCCTTTTGAGACCATTGGATTGGAGGTAGAGGAGTACTAGCTATCTGTTCTGCATCATACTTGGCATCAACCAATTCCCCATCATCCACAAGATCTTCTGGAATATTAGCAAGCCCCAGATATTCAATTTGCTCTAGAGACAGCCTACTATAGTCCAGTTTCCTGATATCTTCCTCTGTTCTCAAATCTATCCAGACATCTTCCACCATGGGTTCATGAAACTGAGTTTTCCTCCTGATTTTATCCTTCATGCCCCGGTAGTCAAATTTTGGCCTCCTCTTGAATTGCTTCATGGTGACCAACTACATTTCTATCTCCATAGCCCTTGCCTTTGCAGCAGTCAACACTGAATATCTGCCGATTTCCACTGGAAATCTGAAGCCAGGCTTCTTGAGTTCCATCTGTTTGTTATGCACGACAATCATTTGTCTGCACAACTCCATCAAGACCAGTCTATCTGAAGGAAACCTAGGAAGCATATAAGGGTAACCTTGGAAAAAGCCAACCCTCAAGTATGAGAAAGATGGAAATTGCAAAAACATGCAACCAAAGTCATTAACCACTGTCCATGCCTCGTCTGAAATTCTTTTCTGCTCCAGTTGGGGATCAAAAAGACACAAAAATACAACAAAGAACGCATCATTCACTCTCCTGAAATGGTGAATTGAACCTTTCAATGTCAGCTGAGAATAATACTGGTATATTGGGACTACTCTCCTATCCCCTTCTGATGATAATCCCAGAAAAATCCTCATGGAGGCTGCAATGTATACCAGATAGGAAGTCATGAAGAATTTGGAGGTAGTGGATACCTTTGTCAGCTGGTCATGCAAAGCGTTACTGATTTGTTCTCCCCAGAAAATAACTTGCCTGCCCTGGAGTATGACCTTAATGAAAGGATACATCCATTCATGAAATTGTGAAGAGGAAGACAAACCTCTTATCCTGCTGAGGAGGGTAATCAAGTCACCAACTTCTTCCACAAAATCACTTCGAGGAAAACTACGAGGCCACCTTGACAAACTTGACCTTGCAGTCTTCAACCATTTGTTGTTGATCACTTTCTTTGCTTTTTCTGGATTCTTGTCATATTCCTTCTGAGCTTCAACAAAGTCAAGCTTCAATACCTCTGTCGCAGGAGGACACATGAACACCTTGTTAATGAACTCAGGATCCAACCTGATTATCACATTACCACTGGTGTCCACCATGGCTCTAATATCTTTGTTATAGAAATGTGCACACTGAAGAACAAATTCTATATTGTGAGCTGCCATCGGGAAGGATGATACCAGATGAATATTACTTTCTACTATCTTCCTCATCATAGCACTGGGGTTGCTTGACTTGGTTCTCTCTACAAACTCAGCCATATCAACATGGCCAATCTCTGTATCTCTAATGTCCTCAACATTAGAATGGACTGAGGTGATTGGGAAAACACCTTGATATTTGTACTTCATTGCTTTTGCCTTTTTCGGGGACAATTCAGTCATTTGGATGAACTTTTACCGAGAAGAAGTCTGACGTTGAACGAAGCTCCACAGAAGAAACTGCAACAAAAGTCATGATCATGCAATTAGGGAAAATATGGGCAATCTGGGAAAATTGCATGTTGATGATCATGACTATGGGAATGCGCTTGAAAAAGGGCTATAGTGCGAGCTGGCCAAGAATCAGAGGAGAAGCGGGCTTGGGAAATCAAAATTGGAAATTTTCCAGAGTCGAGGAAAATTTGGGACATTTTTGCACGGGCGGCAAAATTTGCCGCCCTTGCATATGTGGATTTTGTATTATTTGCACTGGCGGCAAATTTTGTCGCCCGTGCATGTTGAAAGAAGACTGAATTGGTATAAGCGGCAAAATTTGCCGTCGATGCAGGAAATAAGGAAAAGCAAGGGTTTATATCGGAGTGGCAAACTTTGCCGACACTGCATATCAGGTTTTGATGCTTAGTCGGCAAATTTCACCGACATCACATAAGGGTCACCAATACCTATCTGAGCAGCAGATTTCGCCGACAATGCACATTTGATAGGTGAGGTTCTAGCGGCAAATTTTGTCGATGTTGCATCTGAAGGAAACTTGCAGATTTGAGTGCGAAAGCTGAGAGTTTCGCCGACTAAGCACTCAGCAGGGGTCACAGGGTTTCCAGGTGGGATCGGCGAACTCCGCCGATGATGCACAAAGGTATGTAGCGAGGGTTGAGGAAGGGAGTAGAAACCTAAGGGTTTCAGGGCAAAACCTAGGGCACCACTGATCGGGGTTTTAGGGTGAAACCTAGGGTAGCTCCAGTGTCAAAACAAAACACGAAAACCACTAAACAAAACCAAAGACGGAAACGTAAAGAAAATCAAATATGAAAATCAAAACGGAGCATATTTGATAAACAGTGAAGAAGAAGTAGAACGGAAACAAAAGATAATACTTACCCGTTCTAGAACTTGAAAACCTTATGTTTGACGGCGATGAATGCTGACCGATCTCTTCGACGACGCGATCAAGCAATGTGAGGAGAGTTCTAGAGGGTAGCTCGGGAGAGAGGAAGAAATGGCAAAATAGGCCATCAAAACACATTAAATAACGCGAACACAGATGCTAGACGAGTGGCACGAGTGGCCATTAATGGCATTGCGTGACCAAGATTCCCAAAATCTCGTTCGAGCGGGGATTTCGGCGACTAGTGCAACTCGAAAAACAAGCACCGGCGGCAAAATTTGCCGACAAAACACAAAAGAAGGAAAAACACGTAAAGGCGGCAAAAATCACTGACTTCACACGTTTGACCAAAAAAATGCATGTAGTGGCGGCAAAATTCGCCACCTTTACATGCAAAATGAACAATGTATGCAAAAGCGGCAAAAAACACCGCTATTGCATATATAAGAAAAACCAGCCATAAAGAGGCATGCAGGGGCGGTGAATTTTGCCGCTCTTGCATGTCAAGACTTTGATTTTTACTAACACTAAAAAGTGACTAAAATTAACATTTTAACCAATTCACGACTTGAATGTTCTTCGCAAATATCGAGAAAACTATTCAAAGGGATGACATAAACCAGTTAAGAATGTCAAATGACTTGCGCGAGATCAAGAGAATCTTGTCTCGGTCCGCGAGCTTAGAGTGTAGATTCACGAAACGGACAAGTTTCATGGGGTTATCTACAAAAACGAGCGTAGCTGATTTTGAGAACAACACTATATGAATGAGCTACCCATATCTAGTGGTTGGGTATGGCAAAATGACAGACCTATGGCCATACAAATCAGAGACTATATGTATGGGCTTGGTGATGCCAAGGCTCAAAGTACAGCTCTCTGGGGATATTTCAAGAATTTCTGAGGTATGATGCAGGCCAGAGAAAGAATTCCTCAGACATTGGTTGAAAAATATAAAGATACAATGTGTTTTATGGTAGACACTGATCAATGCCTAATGGAGGCAGTAGAGCCCAGAATAGTCTGGATTATGCCAATGGGCTATGAGGTGGATGAGAAAATTCTGGAACTACATGTCCAACACCTACTAAGTCAGCCTAAGGACCCTGAGGCTGAAAGGTTTGGCACCTTTCAAGAATTGAGTGTGAAAATTCATGTTGAACTAAGGCAACCTGAAATAAAGAGAAAAGTCAGGAAGGAAGTAGAGGAAATTGCCAAGAAATATGGCATATCAAAGGAGGTAGTTGATGCCAATAGAGAGAAGGTAGAAAGAGCAGAAAAAGAGAGACAAGAAGTAGAAAAAGAAAGTGTTCCAGTGCAAGCCCCCTCCCGGACTAGATCCTCAAAGAGCTCTGCACCTTCCACCTCTAAGAGCTCAAAAGCCTCAAAACCGGAAGCAAAGACATCTTGTAAAGGAGAGAAGAGAACAAAGACAAAGGCCACAAGGTCATACACAAGCCACAAGGATGATGAAGAGATGAAAAAGAAAAGTTTTGTGGAATCATCTGCTTTCAAAAACAAAGAAGAAGAAGCAGAAGAATTTATTGAAGGACCTACACTCTCCATTGATGATGTCATCAAGGCAGTTACTATGGATGGGAATCTGCAACCAATGACAGAATTCTATGATGAGTATAGTGACACAGACAAAAGGATCTTGGAAGAAGCTACAGTTAAGTACTTAAACATATATAATAAAGCATTCATTGAAATCATCTCTCTAATCCCCAAGAGTTTAGAGAAAGTACTTGAATTCATAAAAGACAATGCCAAGGAAAAGGATATGGAGATCCAGGAATATATAGCTATTCAGCTCTATCCTTCCATCACTCCAAAACAAATGAGCATGTCTTCAAGGATTGTAAGGATGAGTTCTGGAGCAAAGCCAAAATGAACAAGCTTATGCTCAGAGAGACTTATCAGGTGGCAAAAGAGACTGAAGACATCCTCCGGAATGCATATAAAAGATTCAATCTTCCTATTATAGAGGACATAAGTGATGAACCTTCTGCCATGGATGTCAAAGGATTAAGTGCATCAAAGGAAGATTCTACTAAGAAAATTGTAGAAGAGTCAAAGGAGACATGTGAAGAGAAGATTAAGGACTTGGATTCCTCTGTTCTAGAAGAGGAAGTCCATGAAGAAGTAAACATCTTTCTTCCGTATCCCCCAGCTAACTCTGGAACTAAAGGAGAAGAAAGAAAAGAAGAGAAAATCAGTCAAGAAGAAGAGGTAAAGGGAAGAGAAGAAGATAAAACAGAGAAGACCCCAAGTGTCAGTTCTGAGGCTGCAGAAGGAAAGAAGACTCTGTCTCTGACAAGAGACACTGTAGAAGCAGTTAAAGACTTCCTGACCAAAGAAATGATGGAATTAGATGAACCAGAGCTATTCCAAGGACCACTCAATTTTGAATCTCTCTCTCCGGTCCAGACAATGAAGGTAGCATCTTTTGCTCAAGCCAAAGCAAAAGAAAAGCTTCTAAAGTCTCACATGGAAGACTGTGACATGATAGAGATTACATCCGGTGTGTTGGAGAAGATCATACCATCCTTCCAGAAGGACCTTTTGGCCTCTTCATCTGGTAACTTGAAATCTCTTGTTAATTCTATTAGCACACATTTTGATTCTCTAGAGAAATCAGTAGAAGAGAAAGTCCGGAAAGAGTTTTTGGGAAAGAGATTCTCTGAAGTACAGGGACTTATAGAAAATGATAGGAGAAATCTAGATATTGGGATAAAGAGCCTAGAAAATGCTCTTAAAGATGGCAGAGACTTATACAAATTTTGTCTATCTTGGTCCATAGTGACAACAAACATTGCCAAAAAGGTGGAAGAACAAGAGAGTAAACTATCAAGTTTATCTCAAAATTTTGATCCTCTCACCTCATCCATAATAAATCAAGAGTGTTAGACTATTGCCACTATTAATGAAATAAAGAGGCTTGAAAAGGAGAAGAAGAATAGAATAAGCAGGCTAAGTGAACTAAGAGGGATAATTATCCCTAAGTTAGAGGCAATGCATGAGGCCCTAACTAATGCCCAGACCATAGCCTAGACCAATGATCCGGCAGACTTAAAGAGGGCAGAAGCTTTTGTATTTTTGTTAAGTGGCCACATATCAATTTTGGACAGGATGAAGCAGAGTTGGGTGACATAAGTTGTACAGTTGAAGAATACCTTTGTGGATATCCTTAAGTATATGTAAGTACTGTATATATACTTATCTAGCAATATGTAGGTTATTTTTCTTTGCAAATTTTGGTGTGCAGATTTCACCCTTTGCCATTGATGTCAAAGGGGGAGTGAGGAGTAGTGAAAAATGTGGAATCTAGCTAAGGGGGAGCTCTGGTAAAAGTGTACATAAGACAAAGCATCAGCCAAGGGGGAGTGTGCTATGACACTTAGTCATTTTTCACTAAGTGTTGCCATCAATGCCAAAGGGGGAGATTGTTGGCAATAGACACTATGTGGCTTCATTATTGTTGTCATTGATGGTAACAAAGTTTATCCCACACATCCACAGCACATAATAGGTCTTTACCGGAAGTTAGATTGAATAGTGTTTTGGTCCGGTGAGCAAGAATAGAGCATGCAGCAAGGTCTGACAATCAGGTCCGGATCTCTCAGAGGATGTATCTCGGCAAAGTGCGGACTTGGGGAAGTCAAGAAGAGTACCATTACTACTACATTCTAGAGATTGAGCCTCCGGTGATGAAAGAGTGAAAAGATATGAGCATCTAAGTGTTGGGTCCCTGACAGGTAGAGTAGACTTAGGAAGAACTGACCGGCAGAGCATCAAACCTTAATCCAGATGAGAAATTGATGGTGATCAAACTTCTTAAGGGATCATTCATGGTTGGCTAACATGATTGATGACTTTTATATCTATATCCTTGATACGCATCACATAGTAAGCATGGATTCAGCCGATAGTTCAGTGTGTTGGGAAAATCTTAAGTATTCCAGATGCTGACTAGAAATATGTTGAGATCCTTGGTGTGGATATATATACCAGATGAATTTCAGTATGAAGGTGTGTGTGGTGTGATAGAGTGTTTGAAGAAAAGCAGAGAGCAGTGTGGAAGTAGCTATACAAGTCCAGTATGTGACAGAACAACAATACTAAGCAAAGGAAGAATGAAGTGTAGCAGATCAGTATATTGACCCTAACCGGAACTAAACCTCAGCATATGTGGATGCCTCTAATCAGTTCAAACACTTGGTTACCTTCTATATACCTTGTAGATAGTGAGTCTCTTGTAGGCAGTGAGCCTCTTGTGAGCAGTGTGTTCGGGTAGTGAGCCCTAATTGGCAAGTGCCATTTTGTACTTCTTATTCTTTTAACAAAGAATACAATCTTGGGTTAGTCACCCCATGGTTTTTCCCTTAACAGGGTTTTCCATGTAAAAATCCTTGTGTTATGTGTGTTGATTTCATTTCTTCTCTCATGTTCATTTATGCTTATATGTTTGGATATTGCACTATTGTTAAAGAAGAAAGGAAAGTTAAGAAATTTAAGATAACTGATTCACCCCCCCCGCTCTCAGTTATCTACCTTGTTTCCAACACACTATTATCTCCATATCATCTTATTTATTCTCCCCTTAGCTAGGACAATTTGCTAATATATCAAGGTTTACCTCTATCTTTCTCACCCAGACTTCCATGCTTCTTTCAACATTGACATGAAATTTAGAACCTCTCTGTTATGACATTAAGCTTACCTCTATTATAATATTGATGATCCTTAGCTGTGACATTGAGCCTACCTCTGTCATCATATTTAGGCTACCTTTATTATGACATTGATCCTACCTTTATCATAATATTGAGAAACCTTGGTTGTGATATCAATCTTACCTCTTTCATCACATTGAAACTACCTCTATTATGGCATTAAGATCACCTTTTTCCTAATATGAGAACCATCTTCTTCATCATTGTTGTCCTCACCCATGTTCTAAGGGGAGTGACAACTTGTTCTAAAAATAGATGTCCTACATGCATCCTCCCTATAAACATTCTTAATTCTATGCCACCTTCCATTCTCACATTATCATCACACTCCTTGAAGCATCCTTTTGCACTTCCTATGGTGTTTTTATCTTTTGCACTCCTTGTGGCATTTTATTTTTTATCTTTTTCAACCTATTTCTTTGTATGACCCCTAGTGACAAAACAAGCTAGAGTTGATATCATGTATTCTCATTTGCATTAACTGCTTCCCTCTCCTCTGTGTGTACCACTTGATTCTTCTCCTAAAGAAATCAATTGACTCTTATTTATCATGTTCTTCTATTTCTCACACATTAAATAGAAACTTTTGTTGCATTTTTGGGATGATGAAAGTATTGAGTTAACTTTCACAACTAGGTCTCTTGCTTGTTGACTCAAAATTTTTCTTTGTTTTCCATGTGCCTTCTTCTATCTCCACCATTTTGATGTGTGTGATATAGATTTATATGCTTCTAACACACTTCTTGGTCTTGCACAATTGAATGTTATTAATTTTTAACATCATGGTTTTGTAGGACTTGCACTCTAAATACTAAAATTTTGTAGGTTCTAGATTGGGGGCATCTCACCTTCCACTTGAATCTCCATGGCCTCTACAATATTATTTTTATGGGTATCCTTTGGTGGCATTTCATTTTAGTATTTCATTCTTGTACCTTAGCATGTTTATCACTTAGTGCCATCAACCCACTAAAGTGGGAGAAAAATGTAACGTAGAAAATTGTATACCCTACAATTTCACATTATGTCTTGAGCTCACTTTAGTGTCCATTCCCATAACATGTTCTAGGACCACTTGGACTAAACCTTGGCCTATTAATCATTCATCAAAGTTTTCCAAGAATCCATACTAAAGCATTATTATCATCACTCTCCTCGACACACATGCCAAATTTGATCCTTTTTAGCTAGGATGGTAGTGTGACATGCTAGTGTCTTGAATCTACACTACCCTGAAATGTTTATTATTCTTGCATGGCACCACCTTGTAACACCTCATGAAAAATGTAATGTCCCCACATATGTGCTTTTCTATCTTTATCTTACCTTGACCAAATCAAAAAGATAAGAACAATAAAAGGCCTATTTTCACAGATGATAGGGACTTCCTTTTGGTTCTCTTTCTCCATCTTCATCTCTACAACTTTCATTTTAGTACTTCTCCAAGTTCTTTCTGTTATTGTGCAAATTAAAGGTTTTATCAAAAGAAAAAGTTTCACTATAGAAGCTTACGCTTCTCTGAAGTGTTCCTCCAATATTTCTTTGACAAATCATTGAAGGTATGATCAATAGGAAGCAAGTAGTGGGTTTCTCCCTAAAGATCTTCCTCAAAGTCCAAATCACCATAAACATGCTAGTGAATCTCTTGGTGTTTTCTTTATCATAGTCCTATTAAAACAATTCAATTTGTTCTTATTTATTTATTATTCTTGTTGATCTCATTTCACAAGTGGAGTAATAACAATATCTCTATTATTATCTAAGTAAATCTCCTTTTTACCTCTTGGAAATCCATTGTTGTAGACCAACACCCTTTTTTATCAAATCGACATACTATGCCTAGTATTATTCCCCATAGACCAGGGAGATACTCCTAGCATTTTATCATTGCATCCTAATTCCTAGATGCAAGTAGGATAGGGGCACACACCCTTTTTTGATCTCTTTACCATTTGGCTATCTATGGAGGTTAGAAGTTCAAATTGGGGGCTTGACCACTCTTGGCAAGCTCCTAAACAACCCAACCATTCTTTTCTCCCTGCAACTATAGGTATCTAGAAAGCACTCAACTACACAAAGGTTTGCTTGTGTTTTTATTGTCATTTCTGTAGGATCTAATTGTATCATTTTATTTCTAATTTTATCTTCATCATTGGGATATTTCAATTGTTTTCCTCTATTTGTAATGTGCAAGTTTATCTAGAAGCCATATAGGTTAAACTAGAAATTGTTGGGAAGATACGTAACATTTTGGACTACATCTATTGGTCATACGATGTCATACAAATGATAACACAAAGTGTGGACATCCGCACAAATTGTTGGCATCTGAGGCTTAGACTCCTAACTTAATTTTTGTTCTATTCCACTTTTTAAATTTCTTTTTGTAAAATCAGTCATATTAGTCTATTATTTGTAAACTTAGATTAATCTTAGAAATTTTTAATATAGTTGTAAATAATTTTTATTAAGTGTCGAATAGGAATTAAGTAAAACACTTTTTCCTTATGACAAATATATATTTGAAATATGTAACAGATATGATATAGATCAATACATGAGTATTTATCATAAGAGAGAATAATGAATGAATATATCTCCTAAATGTAATCTCCTATTACATATATATAAGACACCACAAATTATTGGGACTCTCTTATGATGTGTTATGGTGTATGCCATAGTTAGTTGTTTCATTTTGTTATTTACACATGTTATTTCTTGCTGGAACCTTTTGTATCCTACCGCATTCACGTAAACTCTCCTTTTATCCCTAACACTAGGGTATAAATACAACATTTCAAGGACTTAGGCACATAATCTTTGATCTGTGCCCATCCTTACTAACATCTTGGTTTCATTATCGGGACCTTAGTAACAAGGGTAAAAGAGGGATCTAAAGAATAGATATATCAACTATGGTGGGGAAGACTTAAATAAAAAAATTATAGTCAAGAAAATGGGATATCATGATCTGTGGTAGAAGATTCTAGGTTCTAACCTCATTAGAGGGGTTTAGGCACCTAGGTGATGAAAAATGTAAAGGGGGGATCTTGAAAGGGCCTTTGAAGAGATTTGAATTTTATAAAAAGAACAAGACTAAGCCATTAAGGGATACATAAAAGGATTAATGGAACCCCAAATCAAAAACACCCATGGCAAAAGGAGACAAAAAGAAGAAATGAGAGATTAGTGAAGAGATTGACTTGGCAATAGTGTTGAACATGGAAGAGAGGAAAAAGAAACAAGTTCAAGAGAGGCAAGAACTACAAAGAATGGAAAAGACTAAGGAAGCTAAGGTAGAGCATGTCAGGAGGGCTACTGCTAAGGAAGAACTAGAGTGCACTAGGAGGGTTTCTACCAAAAATAATATTAAAGGAGAATTTGAGCATGCCAGGAAGGCTACTATTAAGAATGTTGGAAGACAAGATCCACCACCAGAGGAATTAAGCATGAAGGAGTGCACTAGAGGGGATACAACTAAACATAAATATTTGATTAAGATTAATGGGACTCTTCAAATAGACAAACTAGGGTCAATTGCATCACTCTATAATAGAGACACATCCGAGAAACTCAACATGCATCCTAAACAGACAACAAAATTTATACAAGGGTTAGAAAGATAGATTGAAGAATGTGTGGTATATAATGAGTCATTAATAGAAGGATGTAGAAGCAAGGGGGTTCAACCATCTAAAATTTTGATTTGAAACCCTCATTTTGATCCTAATCTATCTAACCTAAAAGTTATAATGAATGATAGATTTGAGGAGTTACTAAACCATTTTATGAAACTAAAACCTCTGGATTTCAATATAGATTATCTAGATAAGGTAGTAAAGAGAATCATGGAGTTATAAAAAGAGAAGATGATGAAATATTGGAACCTGCAAGAGAATAGGGAAAATGTTGTAGAAAAAGAACTTGAGAACTTGTTCGAGAACCCTACCATGGACAATTGAAATGATTAATGAAGGATGGTAAAACCTTATATTAACAAATGAAATGTCATTAACTAATGAAAGGGTGTTTCCCAAATTGAAATGGTCACATGAAGAGGTGAACCCCTTGGACCAAGAGTCATCTCCCATGCCAAATAAGACAAGAAGAGTTATTTCAAAAGAGAAATATAGTGACTCAACTAGGGCAAGAGAAAACCAACACCAAGAATTTGTGAGAGATGTGTAAAAATATTGGGGATTGCTTTTTTTGAGATTGAGTTACTAAGAGGTCAAGGAAGAAAAAGGAAGCTAGTAAAGTAGACGAAATGTATTAAGAGATTAGAGAAGGATAAACCTATAAAGAGCTTAGAACAAAGGAGTGTAGTCCACTACAAAGAAGAGGAGAATCCTCACCTAGTATTGATAGATCTAGAGAACAAATGCAAGACATGAACCTAAACATGAAACTGCTTATATTTGAAGATACTACTGAAGCCTCTAAACATATCTTTGTTTTGGAATCAATCTAGAGAAGGAATGCAACTAGAAGTAATCAAAGAAGACTTTATGATTTTGTAGGATCCCTAAGGATTGATGCCCTCAAATGGTACATGGAAAAATGTCCGCAACACATGATAAGGAATGACAAGAGATAAAAGATGAGTTTTTTTTCTAACTTTGGATCTCCTAAGATTCCATCAGAAAGCATTGGTAAGATGAGAGAAATGGTACAAGAAGAGGGGAAATAATTAAAGAATTTGACCACAGATTTAAGGGAGTGAGGAAAATGGAAGAACCACTGACAAAGAAACAAAGAATTGAATGGTTTGTGTCTAGGCTACTACTAGAGATCAAAATTGCATTAGATGGAAGAGCATTTGATACATATTCAAGAACAATATAATTAACATGCATAATAGAGGCACAACCTTAGAAAATAAAGAATAAAGGGGTAGAAAGAAATGAATTAGAAAATATGAGATTAGAATTGGAATAACTAAAAATCAAGTACGATATATTAGATAAGGGTGAAAATAACATGATAACTCCACCAGTTTAGAGGAAGAGAATTTCGTGTACCTACTATGCAGAAGAAGGTCACCCATGCAACAAGTGCATAATGATGTTCAAGGAGAAAAAAGGAATACAATAATCAAAGTTAATTTGCAACTAGCCCATAGAAAGTTAAAGAGCATCTACTATGGAATTTGTGATGAATGGGATGACCATGAGATAGATGATTACCCATCCTTTTGTACAAACTAAGGGAAGAGGAGGAACACAAACCTTGGTGCAACCACAATTATAAAGATAATGACCCTATCCATAGAGGAATGGCTAGAGCTAAAGGACTAGAAAAATGATCTTTCTATGAACATGGTTACAAACAACCAACATGGAAAAACTAATGCAATGCACATGTAGCACAATCTACTCCTCCACAAATCACAATCGAGAAACCTCCAGTAAACTATCCTTTGAATGATAATAGAGGATATTACAACAATTACAGAGGAGGACACAATAGAGGAAAAGCCTATGGATAAATAAGAATAGATGATACCACCTACTTTAGATGTGGCCAAATGGGACATGATGCTAACGAATACTAAGAAGAAAAGAAGAAGAATTATGGTTTTTATGGTGAATCTAGTCATGATCTATTCACTTGTGCTAGGGCACAAAAACATTTCAAAAATAATCTACCGAAAACCAAATGTGAGGATTTGTTTGGTGCTAACACAACAAAAGGAGTAAAAATCATAAGAAAAGTACTTGGGTGAACCCACAATAGTGAATCCCACTTGCGGGACACTAGAATTTGGCATAGGTTAGGAGAAAAAAATTAAGAAACACCTTCATTCGAAGGTAAGTTAAAAATTACCTTCAAATAAAGGTAAGCCTTCATTCAACGATTTTTATGCAAAGGACCTTCAAATGAAGTTTATTTCCATAAAAGGAATAAAAAGGAACCTTCATTCAAAGGTTCTTTTTTAGAAATTTCTATAAAAGGAATACAAAGGGACAAACAAAGGTCCCTTTTATTCCTTATATGGAAATTTCTAAAAAAGGAATAGAAAAGGACATTTGAACAAAGGTTCCCTTTATTCCTTTTATGGAAGTTTCCAAAAAAGGAATACAAGGGACTTTTAATTCCTTTTTTAGAAATTTCAATAAAAGGAATAAAAGGGACCTTAGTTTAGAAATTTCTATAAAAGGAATAAAAGGGACCTTAGTTCTAAGGTCCCTTTTAATTCCTTTTTTGGAAATTTCCATAAAAGGAATAAAAGGGACCTTAGTTATTAAAAGGGACCTTTGAATGAAGGTTGAACCTTTATTCCTTTTTTGGAATTTTTTTCTCATGGACCTTCATTCAAAGGTCCTTGAATACCTTCGAATGAAGGCACCTTGAAGCTCCCTTTGTATTTCTTTTACAAAAATTTCTGAGAAAGGAATAAAAAAGGACCTTCGAACGAAGGTTCCTTTTATTCCTTTTTTGGATTTTTTTTCTAATGGACCTTCGTTCGAAGCTCCTTGGATACCTTTGAATAAAGGTACCTTCATTCAAAGGTCCTTCGTATGAAGGTCCTAGAGATGACTTTTCCATCTTCATCCTCAGATTTTCCTCAAATTTTTTTGTTTCAAACCTTGGGTTGGGAAAGCAAATGGAATCAACATGATAGGATAATTTGTAGGAATCTAGTCCTCAAAGTAAGCTTTCCAACAAGTATAATTTTTAATATATTTAATTTGATTATTATATTTATTTTCTATTTTCTAGTGAACATAGGTTTTTCTCCAGACATGAAGGTCTTTGTTTGACACATGTGGAAAAATAGTAAAATAGAGAAAAAAATCTAAAAAATATTTGCACACTAGGTATTGATGTCCCTGTTTCAACAAAAAATAAGAAGTTAATTTAGATATATACATAAAAAGTTATGTTGTATGGTATAAACCTATGTCTAAATTATAATTAATCTCAATTCAAAAATTAATTAAAAAAATATACAACAAAAATGGCCCTTTGGAAAACAAAATTGCAACTTGGTAACCATTGAGATAAAACCACTTTTGTTGCCAATTTCATTTTATCAAAAGACTAGAACCTAGTGATTTGTAAAACTCAGGATCTTATACATATTGTATTATACATACATTTCCATATTAAACATAAATATAACTCCATTATGTAAACTTGTTGAAAGACACGAATGAGAAGAAATAATTTTTTAAATAAAATGTAATTTAAATGAATTTAATAAAATGGTGAGAGCCATTGCCTCTATTTGTACACTATTCATATTTATGACATATGGATATAATTATTCAATAAAGGCGCTAATCTTAAAATGACAGAGAAAGATGTATCTTACACATGTAGGCATCTTAATACAACTAGGATCCCTTAACACATGTAAGCTATGGACAAAAGGTACATTGGATCTAAATAAGATCAACTCAATCCAAAAGTGTACCAAAAGAAGATGGATTTTACATATTCTAAGAAATAATTTATTAATCAAAGCTATGTTACATATATTCTATATTTGCAAATGCTAAGACCTCAAGACCTTCAATTGCTAAAAAAGCTAGGGAGACATAGAATGTAAAAAGTAACCACTTAAATGAAACTCCTAACCTACAATATATAATCATTTTTGCAACCAACATGATGAAAGATTCTTTTAAGAAAATCCCAAACTAGGGTGTCATAATAATGTAATGTCCCCTTCCTAGCCAGTTCAGCAGGTTGACTCAATTAGCCTATTCTAGGGTTCCCATAGGCTAATGGTTGATGGTTAGGGAACTTCAGTGGGGGTTACCAACAGTTGTGGCATACATGGATGTGTTGATTGAGTTTCGATCTTTGGTTTTGAGCGCATCTTCCCTTTCTGGAGTGTCTTTGGACACATTTTCTAGGGCTTACTATTTTTAGTAAGTTGGTTGGGGTCACTGTTGTAGTCGATGTCAGCAATTCTATTTTTTAATGACATCGGTGGATGACTAGTGAGCTTCTCAACATTCTAAAGTGATTATAAAATATTATTTTAAATGTCGAAAGTATTTAAAGTTAAATTAAATATTTAAGTTATAATATCTTAAATGTATAAGTTCCTTTATTTTATAAAGTGACATCAAGGGGGGATATAAGTGTGTTTAAAAAGTTGAAGTGCTAGAAGAAGGGGGCACTCAACCCATGGGAGTTATAAGGGGTTATAATATGAAATTAAATATTAAAAAGAAAAAAGCCTCTCTTGGGCGTTTGGGAAGGAAGAAGAGATAAAATGAAAAAAGAGAACTCATTCTCCTATTCTGTTGTCGTGCATTGTCATTTCATGAGCTTTGGATTTTGGAGGAGTTAGATATCCTCAAGGGTTTGTAGAGACAAAAACCTCTGCAGATACCACTTCCTACATGGTTGAAAGACACCATCTGGGGAGTTGCTAGTGATCGTGTATAGGGATTATGCTGGCACTACATCTGATAGCTAATGAGGGTTTTTTACACCAGTTAATATGCAAATTTTATGAGGGAGATTGAAGAATAGATTGCAGAGTTTCTAGGGAGATTTGTGATAGGATTGCATGTTGTGTGTTTACTATTACTCGCCGCACCTTTCTTATAGCAGGTCGTACCAAATATATTACTGATTTGGAGGATTTTAGACAGTAGATTTGCATCCATTTTGGATGTTGAGGACTCACAACAATCTACAAATGGTGATAGAATGGTTTTGAGCAGATTTCTAGAGGTAGCATGAGCATGTGATGTTTGTGTGCCTCTCATACCAAGTCGTACAACTTTAGTTGGGCAGGCGTGAGACCCTAGTGAGGAGTGCTTGACTTTAGAGCATGGATTTATGCTGATTCTATTCATTTTATACTTGCCATTCATTGTCCATAAATTATTGATAGGAGATAAGCAATTTTGGAGTAGCTAGAGTTGATTTCATAGCTTCAAATTTCTAATTTGTACATGAACAACACTGAACACAGGAAGTCTAAAAATGGGTATGTGTTTAAAAAGTATTGCAAATTCTATTTTATCATTTGGGTCTTGTTGATTTAGTGGATTCATGTTCATTTTACTATATGGGTATTGTTGCATGTTAAATTATTCATTGTTAAAACTATTGCAATATGTTGTGAATGAGAAAAGAAGCAAAACCAAACAACAATCAACCAAATAAACAAAACAAAAAAAATTGGCATCAAGAATATCACCACAGGGGTGTATATTATAGTGGTATAAAAGCTCAACTCTTCTTGCCATCCTGTGAGGTCAGTTGGAAAAAAAAAACATGTAGAGTTTTCAATGAGTAATGCAACCCAATACACACCAATATTATTTGAGGAGAAACATGTCACAACCAAACCTTGAAGTACCATCGCATATAGACCCATTTGTAGGTGTTGATAGGGTAGAGGTAGAAATGGGTGACAAAGAGCAGGGTGAAGCAAGCACAAGGAAATATTAAATGATTTGGCTAGGGGACAACATGAGTTATAGCAAAACATGAACCAAATTTGTGCCCTACTAGCTAGATAGATTGAGGAGAATAACAACAACAACCACAACACCAATAACAAGAATGGAAACAGTAATGAAGGCAATGGCAATAGGAGAAATGATGGGGATGGATCAATTAATAAAATGACAATTAACTAGTGTACAATGACTGGGACAACTAATACTAGACCACACATACCTATCTTTCCTAATACAAGAAGTAATGAAGGTGAGAGATATGGAGTCCTCTACTTCTAGGAGCAAATTTCAATCTAAGGGATTTCTACATAAGAAGGATAAGGATAAAAAACAATTTCAATGTGATGTTAACCAACCAAAGAGGGAAACTAATTAGCTGAGTAATGAGCAGTTGAATGAGTATCAGAGGAAGAAGTTATGCTTCCATTGTAGGGAACCTTGGGACCCATCTCATAGATGCCTTAATAAAGCAAAGGCCAAACAAATTGAATATTTTTCAGTTGAAGAAACTAAATTAGAAAAATTAGATCAACAATCTGATATAGAAGACAATGAAGAGGAAAACTCATCAAAAGGGGACAGTGATGGTGAAGGGGTGATGACACAACTATCTAGCTTTGAAAAAATTGGTTCTTTCAGAGTTATAGGAGTTATTTGTGGGTAGTGAATAGTTACTCTCATCGACACAGGTGCTACACATAATTTCATTGATGAGGGTCTTGTTGCAAAAAGATGACTCAAAACAGAGGATTTTGAAGGATTTAAGGTGATGGTTGCAGATGGTTTCAAACTCAATGCACTAGGAAGATTTTTGGGTTAAGTATTTGACTGAGTGAATATGAACTTAAGGATGACTTTATGTAGTTGGCATTGGTGACACTGATGTAGTTTTAGGAATGCATTGGATGATGACCCTGGGGGAGTTTACTATGAATTTGTATAACATGGAGATGAGGCTTGACTCCAATGGGAAGAAGATTATTCTCAGAGCTTTATCAAATGGAGGTCCCTGAGTTGTATCTCTCAAGAGGATGGAGAGGATGCTTAGACATAATCAGGTTGAGTGGGCAACAGAGTGCCTAATCAAGTATGTAGTTCCTTAATAGTAGAAGGATAACCACCATCTAGATATTCAGAAATTACTAACGAAGCATGGCAAGGTGTTTGGGAGCATACCACCTAGAGTGCCATTTAAGAAAGGGATAGAGCATGTGATAGAGTTAGAGGATGGGGCAAAACCAGTGATTACCACACCCTATTCGCATCCTAAGAGGCTCAAGAATGAGATAGAGAAAACCATTAAGGAGCTGCTAGAGATGGGGCATATTAGACCTAGCAAGAGCCCATTTGCTTCTACAACTGTTATAGTAAAAAAGAAGGATGGGACCATATGCATGTAAATTGATTACCGTGCACTGAATAAAAAGACCATAAAAAATAGATACCCCATTCATAGAATTGATGAGCTGATTGATGAGCTACACAGAGCCTATTATTTTTTTAAAATTGACTTGAGGTCAGGTTATTATCAGATCAAGATGGGGGAGGAGGATATAGAGAAGACTGCCTTCATACGCCACTATGGTCATTTCAAATTTTTGGTGATGTCGTTTGGACTGACTAGTGCACCAGCTACTTTCCAGAGTTGTATGAATTAGATCTTCAGGAAGCAGTTTCAAGGAGATTTGTGTTGATCTTCTCTGATGATATCTTGATCTTCAATAGGAGATGGGAGGAGCACATGAGGCATCTTGAGGAGGTGTTGAGCATACTAGGGAGTGAGTCCTTGTGTGCTAAGGAGTCCAAGTGCGACTTCGGCATGACTGAACTTCTATACCTTGGTCATATTATCAGTGTAGAGGGGGTAAGAGTTGATCTTGAAAATATAAGGGCTATTATAGAATGGCCCACACCTATGAATCCCTCTCAGCTCAAGGGATTCTTCAGATTGTGTGGTTTTTACAAGAGGTTCGTCAATGGATTCTCATAGACTACAACCCCACTTATAGACTTGACCAAGAAAGGAGCTTTTATATGGTCGGATTCAGCACAAAAGTGTTTTGAACACTTCAAACTGTTGATGTCTTCTTGCCCTATGTTAGCAATTCTAGATTTCTCCAGACCTTCTCAGTTGGAGTGTGATGCCTCAGAAGAGGGGATTGGGGCAGTGCTGATGCAGGAAAAGCACCCCATAGAATTTGAGAGAAGGAAGCTTAGAGGTGTGGAAAAGAGCTATTCAATTTATGATAGGGAGATGTTGGCCATAATGCATGCATTGGCCAAATTCAAACCATACTTGGTTGGGGGCAAGTTTATCATAAAAAACATATCACAATAGCATTAAGTACTTCACGAATCAAAAGGACCTTAATGATCGACAACAAAAGTGGGTGAGCACTTTTCTTGGAAAGGACTCAAGAATGAAGTTCTTAAGTATTCTAGGGAGTGCCCTACTTTCTAGTAGAATAAGAATGAACACACTTATCCAGTTGGACTGCTTTAGCCCTTACCCATTCCTAATCAGAAATGGGAATATATCTCCATGGACTTTTTTACCAGTCTACCTAAGGTACAAGGGAAGGACTGTATATTTGTGGTGGTAGATAGATTGACCAAATTTGCACACTTCTTTGCTATATTAGTGACATACACTACAATGCAGGTGGTTGATCTATTCTTTAGGGAGATCTTCAGGGTACATGGGATGCCCAGGGGAATTGTGAGAGACAGGGACAACAAGTTCCTAATTCTTTTTTAGTAGGAGTTGTTGAGGTTGTGTGGCACCGAGCTTACTCCTAGTACTAATTACTAGTGATAGACAGATGGGAAAACAAAAATAGTAAACAAATGGGTGGAAGGGTATCTTAGAAATTATGTTTTTGGGAAATACAGAGCATGGATCAAATCGTTGCATCTTGGGGAGTATTGTTATAATACTTCATATCATGTCTATCAGGATGTCTCCATTTATGGTTTTAAATGGGTATGATGCCCCTAACTGCACAGATTTACTTCTTGGTGATAGTAGAGTGCCTAAAGAAGAGGATTTGTTACAAGAAAGTTAGGACATCATCAAAGTGTTGGATGTTAGTTGTCATTGATGTCAAAGGTAAAAGTGTAAGGTAGGTTGTTGTATTTATCATTGATGTTCACCAGAGTTTAGTGTACTAAAAGGATGTTAAAGACACTTGTTCTACACCTGTTCTCATGACTCTCTTGACAAGGTACTTGTAGATCAGTCAGAGGTCTAGTCAATAATGATGCCTTGAGTTCATTCTTGATAGATAATGTTAATCATCCTTGTTGAATTGACGATCTTGATAAGTAGGATGTCACATGTGGTAGAGCACATTATCAGGAGGTCAGTGGTCTTTGTCTTTGGTCTTCATATGACAAGATGTCATCTTCATATGTCAGAATGTCATTGTTCATGCCTTCATGCTAAATAGGTTGAATGATCATATCTTGGACAATTGAATAACAAAGGGTTGTTTCATCACAAGAGTTTGTTGTCAAAAGGTCATGTCCATGTTCTCATTTAAGGAGTTCATATAATGTTCAATTTGATGCCTCATGATATGGTGTTTCAAGATGCTTCATGTCAGCATGATAAGGAGATGTGATGTCTTTGATGCAGTTTGGTAGTGACTTGTTGTCTCTAATCAAAGGCACAATGATGATGCAGTGGTGTATCATGCTTGATCATCTTGGATCACTCAATTGAAATGTTTGCTCATTTATATGATTGGAAATGGCTAATGGTTCTGTATTGAATGTTTTGATGCAAAGGTGTCATAGTATAAATATCTCTTCATGACAGTTTGTATTATGCAGATGATGAGATCCACAATCAAGGGTTCCAAGACATGTGAGTGGCAATGGTGTTGTTAGAAAAGTGAAAGGTTTGTGGCAATTATCTTCTTTGTCAATAGCTCTCTATCATATATTAGGGTCTACATGTATGATTTCATGAGGATTTGATCTCAATTTGTATTTAGGGTTGATTTATTCCCATTAATCTTTTTTGCAAACCTTGAAATCCTATGCTAAACTCTAAGCTATATATCCTTAAGACCTAAAACACACCCGTCAGATACCTTTTCTCTTTTTGTTTTAATTTCATGATGACTTGTTATTATAAGTCACCTTCACTAAAGGCAACTTGTTAAAGAGGTATTAAGTCATTATCTTAACCAGCCCCTCCTAACTTTACCACCAATGGAAGTGGTCTCCTCTTGGGCGCGTGGGCACCAAAAACTTAATCAAAGGCTCTAATTTAAAGTTATGTGGGCATGTGATAGAAAATCCATGGCCGATGTTCAAACTTGCAGACCTCTCTCCTGAGCATCATCTTTGATGGTTATTTGAACGTCACCTCTATGTGACAACAAGGAATATGATTTTTTTGAGGGCTATTTTTAGCCTTTCAAAAGACAGTTTTTTGTGCTTTCAATGAATAAGTCTTTAAGATGATTTTTGCTTTATTTAGGCTCTCTCTCGTGTAGGTGATAAGGAAATGGCTCGAATAGATTCCTTTTCTATTGTAAGGGAATTATATGCAAAATTAATTGATTTTAAAAGAGAGTTTTTATGGTAGTGGTTTATTTTTAGAGAAGATGCCTTTATGCAGTTTTTGGATGAGAGAGTGGACAGATGGAATATTGTTTTGACCAAGAAGATTATGAGCATAGAATAATGTCTTTTTGAAGACATTTTTTATGATTGTGGGAACCAATTATAGAAATGGTTTATGAAGACATTATAGTGCATGTTGAGTGAGGATTATGGAAGGAGTTTTTTTTTTGTTTGATAAAGGATTATCCGTAGGTACATAGAATGTTGTTATGAAAAGAAGACATGCAGATCAAGATTTTTCTCTTGGTGAAATTGAAGTTTAATTATTCTAATATGTTTTTGGTTTTGTGGGTGTGTGCTGAAAAAGAGTCAATTGGATTGAAGAGAAAAAATGAAAAATAAAGTGTGACTTTATGAATGTGAAAATGTGCAAATGAAGACAAGTTTTGACAAGATATTATGCATGATAGTGCTTTGTCATAAAGGGTGCAGGTGATTTAATTTTTGACAGAGATTCATTAATAAGAATTTGAATGTGATTTTGGTATGAGATGAAATTGGTGAACTAGGTGATTTAAGAGTGTGGATTTTTGAAGATGAAATATGTAGAGTAAGAAATGTTTATGAAGGTGAATCATGTCTAGTATGAAGAAGATATATAATTGAATATGTAGAGCATGAATCAAGATGAATTAACCTCTTGATTGAGAGGAATTTTTTGTTGATATGAAGGTGAATTAGGTGATGGAGATAATGAATTTTTTGGTCTGAGAATTGAGGAGTATGAGATTTCTTTTTGTAGGTGATCTATGCAGAGAATGAAGACATTATGCAACAGAGATATAAAATATGAATGCAAATGAATTGATTTTCAGGTTGAAGAAAAATGAGTTGTTGATATGATAATTGTAGTGAAACAGAGTAACCCTCTATACTCTTTATATTTTCTGAGATTGTTGTATGAACTCATATTGTCAATGAGGCATAAGATTTGTGATCAATGAGATCCTATTGTAGCCAGTGAGACATTGTAGCTAGTGAGGCATTGTAACCCATGAGGTTTGCCAGTGAGGAATAATGGAGATCATGTTCATAGTAGTTTTTACCCTTTTGGGGTTTTCCACTAAAATTACCTATGTTATGTGTTGATTCTATCTGGCTCCTGTGCTTTGTCAATGTTCTTTGTCCTGATGCAAATATCTTGCGTTTCATGATCATGTTAGATTATTTTATTATATGAAGATCTTAGGTTGAAGATTTAGTTTTATCAAATCACTGATTCACCCCCTCAAGTGATCCTTATTATTGTTTAATATGAAAAGGGGGATAATGATGTCCAAATGGTGTTTGTATTGATCCTCCTTTCACCTCTAAACATTCAAGGACATTCAACCGAGTAGAGAACTCTACTACAAATCTCCTGTCACTTGGAACATAAGGGAAGATTGGAAATGTGTGAATTTGTTGTTTAATTAAGTTCAATTATGCTCAAAACCCTAATTTTGTAAAATTGAAAACAAACAGATAAATTATGGAAAATGATCACACATAGAGATATCAAATGACAACCAAATAGATACCAGATTTCAAAGTTCAGTGTGTAGAAAAGTCGGGGACTAATGAGCGGGTACCCTAGACTAGTGTACCTATTTTGATCATGATCTCTGAATAATGTTTGCAACCTATTCCTATTGTCACAGAGATTTTACCGCTTCAGAATTTGAAGGACTAATGAGGGTGCACCCAAGTCCAAACCCTAGTTTTCTTCTCAGATCTACAATTCTGATAGTCTGTATTGCTCTCCTGCAACTCCACTTCTTTCGCTTCTAAAACCTGTAACCTACAATCACAGAAAAGTGGGTTGGGGGTTGTGGTGTTTAGAGGCTTGCCACAGTCAAGCCCCAAAGAGACATTCAAGTCTTCTGAACACCATTGTCAAATAAAGAGTGCATATCCCTGCAAGATAGAGGCAAAATCCAAAAGATAAATGATAGATAACACAATTGATATCACCTTCTAGTGTAGATCTCACATAAATGAAGGCTCTTCAATCACATGAGAAGATGAAGTCAAATCTGCAAGCACAAACACAATAACAAAGCTCTGCTCTTGCAACAATGAATATCTTGAAATCACAAGTATGCGAAAAGTTCACAATCATCTTCTAGTTCACAAATGAATCACTAATCATGCTTATATATGCAACTACAAACATTCCTGCTAAGAATTTAGTAATTCAAACTTGAGATGTCAGCATAGGACCTAATAACGGTCATAAAACCAACACCCAAAAATATGTCCTGACCTAAAATAGGGCAATACTAGGGTACGGACACCCAAGTCCCCCCTATTTTAGACAAGATTTATGTTAAATATAGCCCCTAGGTCCCATTTGCCATGAAACTTTAGGGTTTTCTCATTGAGAGTCACCATTAACATGTAAGATGACCTAAATGCATCCTAAAGGACCTAAGAGCTAAACCTTAAGAGGGAAAAGCCCCCAAGGGGACATTTTTTGACATGACAAGTATTCCAACAAAAAGCACCCAAGGAAAATTTGCAGCAGGCACAAAATCAACAAAAGAGTATGCAGATCGACATCAAGTGGAACATAATTTTGACGTTGGGGACATGGTTTACTTGAGACTTCATCCATATAGATAGTCTACTCTCAAAAGGAGTGGAGTTGAGAAGCTAAAACCTAGATTTTATGGTCCATTCAGGTGTCCAAAAGAGTAGGAGAGGTTGCCTATGAGCTTGAGTTACCAGCCAGCAGCAGAGTGCATAATGTTTTTCATGTATCCAGGCTCAAGAAGGCACTTGGACATAATGTAGTTCTCTCATCTAAGCTGCCACCATTGGATGATGAGGGGAAGTTAATTATGATTCTAGAGATCATTATTGATTCCCGGGAGCATACTCTCTAGAGAAGGATCATCAAAGAATATTTGGTCAAATGGAAGAACTTACCTGTGGAGGATGCAATGTGGAAGAGTGAGCAGATATGACAACATCCTAGCTTGAGATTGCTTGAGGACAAGTAATTTTGGGGAGGGAGGAATGTAATGTCCCCTTCCTAGCTAGTTCAATAGGTTGACTCAATTAGCCTATTCTAGGGTTCTCGTAGACTAATGGTTGATGGTTAGGGAACTTCAGTGGGGGTTAGCAATAGTTGTGGCATACATGGATGTGTTGATTGAGTTCTGATATTTGGTTTTGAGTGCATCTTCCCTTTTCGGGATGTCTTTGGACACATTTTCTAGGACTTACTATTTTTAGTAAGTCAGTTGGGGTCACAGGTGGAGTCGGTGTTGGCACTTCTATTTCTTAATGACATCGATGGGCGACTGGTGAGCTTCTTAGCATTCTAAAGTGATTAAAAAATATTATTTTAAATGTCAAAAATATTTAAAGTTAAATTAAATATTTAACTTATAATATTTTAAATGTATAAGTTACTTTATTTTATAAAGTGACATCAAGGGGGGGATATAAGTGTGTTTAAAAAGTTGAACTGATAGAAGAAGGGGGGTGCTCAACCCATGGGAGTTATAAGGGGTTATAATGAGAAATTAAATATTAAAAAGGAAAAAAGACTCTCTTGGGTGTTTGGGAAGGAAGAAGGGATAAAATGATAAAAGAGAACTCATTCTCCTATTCTATTGTCATGCATTTTCATTTCATGAGCTTTGGCTTTTAGAGGAGCTGGATATCCTCAAGGCTTTGTAGAGACAAAAACCTCTATAGATTCCACTTCCTACATGGTTGAAAGACACCATCTGGGGAGTTGTCAGTGATCTTGTACAGGGATTACGTTGGTACTATATTTGATAGTTAATGAGGGTTTTTACACAAGTTAATATGCAGATTTTATGAGGGAGATTGAAGAATAGATTGTAGAGTTTCAAAGGAGATGGGTGACAGGATTGAATGTTGTGTGTTTACCATTGCTATCTGCACCTTTCCTATAGTAGATCGTACCACATTTATTACTAATTTGGAGGATTTTAGACAACATATTTACATCCATTTTGGACGTTGAGGACTCACAACAATCTACAAACAATGATAGAATGGTTTTGAGTAGATTTTTAGAGGTGGTGTGAGCATGTGTTGTTTGTGTGCCTCTCATACCAAGCCATACATCTTTATCTAGGTAAGCGTGAGATCCTAGTGATGAACACTTGACTTTGGAGCATGGATTTATGCTTATTCTATTCATTTTATACTTGTCATTCATTGTCCATCAATTATTGATAGGAGATAAGCAATTTTGGAGTAGCTCCAGAGTTGATTTCATAGCTTCAAATTTCTGATTTGTACATGAACAACACTGAACATAGGAAGTTTGAAAATAGGTATGTGTTTAAAGTATTGTAAATGCTATTTTATTATCCGGGTCTTGTTGATTTAGTGGATTCATGTTCATTTTACTATATGGGTATGTTGCATGTTAAATTATTCATTGTTAATACTATTGCAACATGTTGTGAATGAGAAAACAAACAAAACCAAACAATAGTCAACCAGATAAACATAACAATAAAAAATTGGCATCAAAAATATCACCACAGGGGTGTATATTACAAATATTTAGATATAGCTAGTAAGTTATCATTGCCCCTTCATTTTTAAGATAATGGGAAATTTCCTTAAGATATTATAGTTCTATTTAAAATCTACATGTGTAAGCTATAAAGGCTCCCCATAAAGGTGAGATAATAGAAGGCGATAAAATAAATAGTTGGTCAGACTTTGTTTTGGTAAGAATTTTGTAAAATGAATTTTTATAGAGAGAAATAGGTCTTGAAAGGATTGAAAGTAAGTTACTTTTTTCTTCTATATAATTATGTTAAATTAAATATTTATATTACAACACATTGACATTATGTATCATGATTCCAACATTGTCACTAATATTTAGTTTTTATTCATTTTCATGATTCTTGCACTACCACTAATATTGAGGTTAAGCATCATGATTCTAACCGGTGCTACATTAGCTGCTTAGAGTTTTTTATATGTTCGAGCTTGGCCCTATGTTGAACTTTCATCTTTGTTTTGGATGTTTTTCCACATAGATTTTGAGGGCATGCCTTCTTACCACTCACCTTTTTTGTGTGAATATTGTACTATTATCTTTTTAGATAATAAAAATTAAAATATAATTTATTCATTGAAAAAAGGTTTAAAAAAATCAACAAGATCACCATCCAAACCAAAAACTTTTTCTTAACCATTCATCTTAAAAGTATGGGTTAAATCTCTATCATAATTAATGGATTATATAATTATTGGTTGTAGGTTGGAATCACTATTTTAAGGATACATGTTATAATGCCAATTTATGTAGGAGATGTGTTGGTGGGATGTTATTGAAATAATAATGACAACTATTACACAATTTCATGTTTCAAAATAATATATAGAAGTTGTAAATAAAATCTCATTAGGGAGTTGAAATAATTTACATCTAATTATTGAGCATTAATCTATATGATTGGAGAAAGAGTGGGGTTTTACAATATCCTTCCTTAAGCCATGGAATTTTGTATAAGTTTTTCTCATGTTAATCCTTATCCTTAAATCCTTAAATCAGTATTCTAGATGGTCTATAAATTCCTAACTATCATTATAGTTGTGATTCAATGAAAGTAATGCAAGAAATTAATACTTATTTATCTTAATTATGTTCTATAAATATATGTGCAAGGATTTGTTCATTCTATTTTTTAAGTTTCATTTTAACATGATAGATTTTATTACTATGAGAAAAGGGTTTAGAATTTCTATAAAGTTAGCATGTGACCACCATGTAGTAACTTAAGGCTTAAGGTAGGTGTTCTCACGTGAAATTGCACCATGCTTGGAGGCTGTCCAAGCATTTCAATGGCACAATGGGACTGATCTCAAGGTGTGGGACCTTTCAAATGAGATCAAACCTCTAGAGGAGGCTGGTTCCTCTTTCTGAACTTAGGGTTTAGAGAATCAACTAAACCTAGTTCTAAACTCAAGGGGAAAAGCAAAGAGAGATACTCGAATTGAAAAGGGGGGTGATACACCAAGATTTAGTGTGTTGGAATGGAACTAACATAACATAGTAATGATCTCAAACAATGAAGGGAAATCACATAGACTCATGTAGATTCGAGCAAAGGTTAAGGTAGAAAGACAAAACTATGAGAGGGATCATTTTATCCACAATACATAGCTTACATCTATCAAATAAACAAAGTGCAAGAACAATGAGAGGCAAAATTTAGTTTATATTGATCAGAGAGGCTAAATAGCCATTATAAAGAGAAGATAATCTGTTATAGAAGAATAGACATAGTATAACCATCTACATTCATTGGTGAACAAGCAACTAGAGACATTAAAGGCTTAGAAAAGAGCACAATACATCACATCCAATTGGTTCTGCATATGCATTACAAGGTCTGAGGATAACAAATAATCTACCCAGCGTAACGGTCTAGAAGAACAACTAACCAACAACAACCCAATTACATCCTTTTTACATGCATATATAGCTTTACACATCACACTGTAACATCCATGAATGTGGAATTGTGAGAAATGAAGGTGCAAACCACACAACAAAAATATGATTCAAACCTTATTCATGTCCTCTAAACAATGAAGAATTAATGGAGATTGCAACAAAAATAAAACCCACTACACAAAAATAACATGCATTAAGAACCAAACACATAACACAGTATGTAACGTGGAGAAAACCCTTTCAGGTAAAAAAATCTACCAAGAAAAGAGGCTCCAGGTTGTATTATCTTCAAATATGAGATTACAATACATGCACTTCCTCTCCTTCTCCAATCTTCAATCCAACGATGCATGTTACTCTCAAGTCTTATAAAAACATAGTACAAATATCCTTATAAAAGGGGCTTGCCTTCTAGGGAAAGAAAACTGACATAATATCGACCATCAGATCTATGACCTAATGATGAAAGGTCTAGATTTACAATGATAAAATATAAATAAAATGAGGTTTTAGGGACACTGCCCTCGAACCCCTACCAGGGCGCGTGGCCCCTAGACCCCCCACCGGAGAGATGATCCTCCTAGGCCCCCCATAGGGGGAAACCCCATGCAACCCCCTATTGCAAACAAATTAGTGTTGAGGACCAGATATAAATATGTGGCTAAAACAAAACCGCTGCTGGTGAAACCTTTCATCCCTTATGGATGATTTACAAACAATATTAGGAGTAATTAATTACATAGGATTTCTAAGGTTGATGGAACCTTAATCCTAATAGGAATAAGAATTCAACAAGGAAGGGACATCATCCATGCTACAATGAATCCATTCTGATGTCCTTGGAGCATGCCCACATGGCTTTTCCCATAAAATATGCTGAAACAGGGGGTCCATCCATGCCGTGAGTACATGAAATTCAATACAAATGAGGAACAGTGGCATAGGAGGATGAGAAATCCATTTCCCACAAGAAATTAGGCTTTGAAGAAGCATTAATGGCAAATAGGAGGGTCGCTAAGTAGTCCTGTCATGTTTTGAATAGTGGAAAATAGCCTTAGAAGGCAAAAAGGTCAGGCTTCGACATATTGGGCTTTGAAGCTTGAGCCTTCCACCTTACAAGCTACAATATCTAGAAGAGGAAGGAGAGAAGCCTCAACCTTGCTGTTGTATACCTTAGAACACTTAAATCAGCAGAGTTCAGGCCTCGGGCCTTCTTACTTATCGCTTGTTGAAAGGAGGAGGAAGAAGAAAACCCTGAAGCCCGACACACTTAGTTGAATTGTTTCTATGCTTGCTTTTTTGATGGAAACAATGGTGTTTGAGCATTGGACCTTCCAACTTACATCTTCCCAGAGAAGGAAGAAGAAGGAAAGTCTAAGCCCTACAAGTCTAAGGACTTAGCCATTTTTTGAAAGTTTCAATGGAGTTGGGGTCTCGGCCCTTCTGTCTCCTTCATTCCATGAAAAGGAAGAAGAAGGAAGGTCTGATTCCTAAAGTCTGAAGCACTTAGTATATTTTAAATCTAGCATACGTTAGTTGCCAGGCCTTCCAAATTATGCCCTTTATGAAGAAGACGGGAAGTGAGAAGCTCGAACTCCAAACTCTGACACACGTAGAGCCTTTACTTATCGGTCCTCAACAAGCGGACCTCCAACCTTCAACCTTCTAAAATAGAATGCGGAAGAGAGAAACCCCAAAGTCTGATGTCCAAAAACTTAGCCAAATTTTAACTTGAAAATGACGGACTTCGGCCACCGGGCCTTCCACCTTCCGCCTGTCGAAAAGGAGGAAGAAGAAACCCCGACCTTCAGCGTTTGAAAGACTTAATTATTTTTTGCAAAAGGAAAGAGTTGGAGTTTGGCCTTTGAGATTTCTGCCTTACTACTTCTGAAGAAAGGAAGGAAGAAGAGAGAAGGCCCGAACTCCGACATCCGAAGAACATTGAACACTTAGATGGATTTTGCAAAGAACGAAGTGAAGTTTAGAGACGATTAGGATGGAAGGATGAAGGTCAGAACTCTGAACTCTAAAACTCCAAAAACACTGAAAACACAAGGAAAACTCAAGATTTTTAGGACTTAGCTGATTTGGATAGATTGTACTTGCATTCCAAAGGATGAAAACACTAGGATTTCATGGATCCTTAGGCTATTTGGCCAGAAGGAAAAATATGATAACATTTTGGTGACTATGCAGGTGTGTTTTCTTGCAAAGCACTTGGATCTAGAAGCCTTATCAGTCCATTGGACATAGAGTCAAAGGGCACAACAATAAGAACATGGGTTGTCCAGACCAACACAAAAATGAAACTGCCTTTGGGAAATAAAACAAAACAAAACAACAAGGAAAATAATCTCCTAATGAGAATGCAGTAGAGTACAAGGACAATTATTAAAAGGAAACACACCTAACATATTTACAAAATCCCATAACCATGCTAAAAGCAAGGTTTGAGATGAATCCCATTGACTGGGTGGACAGAACCTCTCCATTTATCTTGGAAAGTTGAAATGCATTGGCTTGTTTGTAGCTGGTAATGACGTAAGGGCCACTCCACATGGCATCAAATTTTGTATGTATCCCAGCCTTCGCTCTATCTTCATCCCATTTCAACACCAAATCTCCCTCACTGAATGTCTTGCCAGTTGATTTTCTATCAAAAGTTCTTTTGACCTGATCTTGGTGAGCTTCAAGAGTCTTCATAGTAGCATCTCTTTTTTCTTCAAGATCCATCAACTCAACCAACCTAACTATCATGGAATCACTTTCTTGCAATTCTAGCTGATGTGCTAGGTCAAGAGAAGGCAATTCTAATGATAATGGAACCTTTGCTTCCCTTCCATAGACAAGCATGAAAGGGGAATTGCATATGTCTCTCTTAAGAGTGCTTCAATGAGCCCAAAGAGTTGTCTTTAACTTGGAATGCCAAGTTCTTTGATTATCATCCATTGTCCTCTTGATGATCCTGATTAGGTTTTTGTTTGTGGACTCAGCCAGGCCATTTGCTTGGGGTAGTAATTGGATGATGTTTTCAGATAAATCCCATAGTTAAGTGCCCACTCACTAATTTTTCTGGCTACAAAGGCCTTGGCGTTATCAGATGTAATGGTGAATGGAACACCAAACTTGGTAACTATTCCCTCAAGGAAGTCCAGAATGGAGGCCTCTGTGGCATCCTTCAATGCAACTGCCTCTATCCACCTTGTAAAATAATCTGTGGCTATTAAAATCCACTTATGACCAGTGATGTAAGGTGGGTTAATCATCCCAATGAATTCCAAACCCCATTGGGCAAATGGTTGATCAATCTAAATTGGGTGAAGGGGAAGGGTAGCCAATATTTTCTTACCTATAAATAATGTACAGTCTTTGTAGCTTCTTGCCCATCTGTGGGTATCTCTGAATAAATTGGGCCAGTAATAACCAGCCCTCATAATCTTGACAAGAGTTGTTCTTGGAGAATAATGGCCACCAGTAGGGCCATTATGGAATTCTTCTAATACCCTAGAGGTCTGATGTTGTGTAATGCATCTAAGAAGAACCCCATGTTGCAAGTATGTGCCTAACCGGTGTTATCATTGATGTCAACATATTAGTGTTGTCATTAGTGTCAATTGTGCTCTTCCTTTGATGCTTGATTGTAATGAGTTAGATGCTTTGTATTTTCCTATGTAAGTATTGGAGATCCAGATATTGAGAAAATTTGCTCCTCCGGTGGAAACAATGTGTTGCAGAGTTTCTTGTGTATTGCAGAAGAACAATCTAGTAGATTGTTCTGCATTTCTTAAAAGATCAGTATCTTTGTCTATGGATTGGAAGTTATTTAGAGCCATACCTAAAGATGTTATTTTTTGAGTTTGAGCCTCCAGTATGAAGAATTGAGTGAGTTATGTTCACCAGAGTGAAAACAACTTTTTATGTATGTTTGGCAGTGACAGGAAGAAAGTATTATGCTCCATATTCCTTCACATTGAATTAGTTTTGTTTGTAGTTCTAGAGTTAAGTTTGAGATGATGTTATGTGGGTTCAACTCCAATGGTTCGTGATTTGGTGGTCCACAAGCGATCTTTTCATTATGACAGTGGCTGGTAGTGTTGGTTATGTTCTCCGGTTTGAAGAATCTTCTTAATAGAGTGGTTAGAGGTTGTGCGGTTGTTCTTGGTGATTATAATGTGCTTGTGGATGACTCCTAATTATGTTCCTACCTTTGGATTGGTCTGCAAAGAGAAGTTTGGATCGTGAAAGAAGAATGTTCTTAGAAGACCTAGTGTTAACTCCAATCTTGGCCGACTTGGTTGTTTTCACTATTTGCATAGATGCATTGAAGATTGTAGAAGCATGTTGTAGCGTTGAGTATTGCATTTGAGTCCTAGCTAAGGCATGACATGTTCATCATACTTCTCTACATCTTTCCTTAGATAAATTTTGTAATAGGTCTAGACCTATTTCTATGTATATGTAACGTCAAAAAATGTCCCCTTGGGGGCTTTTCCCTCATAAGGTTTAGCTCCTGGGTCTTTTATCTGCATTTAGGACATCTTGCATCATATTTTGACATCCTGATGAAATGATCCCTAAGTTTCATGACAAATGGGACCTAGGGGGATCCCTTGAACCTAACCCTGACCAAAATAGGGGGGACTTGGGCACCCGTGCCCTAGTCCAACCCTATTTTGGGTCAGTCCCAAATTTTGAGTGTCGACTTGTGACTGTTATTTGGGTCCTATGCCGACACGCTAAGTTTGAATTGCAAAATTCTTGGCGGGAGTGTTTGTAGTTGCATATAAAAGCATGTTTAGGCATTCATTTGTAAACTAGATTTCAACTAGATGGCTATTGTGAACTTTATGCATTCTAAAGGTGATTCAAGGCATTCATTGTGTAGAAAGAGCAAATTTGTGTTGTCTATGTGTTTATATTTGCAGATTTGAACAATCATCTCCTCATGGCATGAAGAGATTCTTCCTCCCATGAGATCTTCACTACAAGGTGATATCATTTATGTTTTTGAGCATTTATCATTTGGTTTTTGCCTCTGCCCCTCAAGGGCATGCACTCTCTATCTGACAACGGTGTTCAGAAGACTTGAATGTCTCTCTAGGGCTTGACTGAGGCAAGTCTCTAAACACCACAACCCCCTCCCAAAGTTTCTATGATTACAGGTTATAGGTTGAAGATACAAAAAAAGTGGAGTTGTAGGAGGGCATTATAGAGTGTCAGATTTATAGATCAGAGTTGAAAACAACACCCTAGACTTGGGTGCTCGCTCTTTAGTCCTCTGGATTTTGTGACAAGAAAATCTCTATGACAACAAGAACAAGTTGTAGATCAAGCTTCCAGATCCCAACAAAAAGCATGGCACTAGACTAGGGTGCCCGCTCATTAGTCCCTGACTGTTTCGCTTCGGGACCTTGAAAATAGGTGCATAGTTATTTGTTATTTTACATCTTTCTGTAGCAGTATTTTCTGATATTCATCTGTTTGTTGTCATATTTGCATAATTAGGGTTTTAATGTGTAATTGAGCATAAGTGAGCATAATTGACAATTAAATCATACAAATATAAACTTCCCTACATCTCATAGTGACCTAGGGTATGATAGTACATTGCAACTCAACCCTAGGTCCTCAAATGAAAGGGTGAAAGGAGGATACATACACAAAGCTACCAAAAACTCAACTATCCAAATTCCACCCTTTACAGTATGTTTTTGTAATGCCAACCTTGGAGATTGTTACAACGGTTGATGAATGTATTGCCAACCTTGATATACATTCCAAGGTTGATGACTTGTATAAAGACTTGTAATGTAGTTGTGAAAAAGAGGTACTGGTGTAAGATGAGAAGATAAGTGCGAAGTAGAGCAGAGAAAAGGAGAAGTTTTGCACTTTAATGGAACTAAACTCAAGCATAGAGTGGATGCTATTAAACTAGTTCACAAATCCCTGGCAGTGAGCCACCCCTTGGCAGTGAGCTGATCTTTGCAGTGAGCCTCTAATTTTTGGTATTGTTATAACTTATATATCTCTGTGGGCTAACACCCACTGTAGTTTTTCCCTTATAGGGTTTTCCACATAAAAAATTTGGTGTCCCACGTACTGAATGTGTGATTGTGATTAAGTTTATGGTTCCATGCTTTCATGGTTGAATTTGATTATCAGTGATTAAGTAGTTAATTTTTTGATAGTCATAAAGTGTTAAGTTTTTGTGACAACTAATTCACCCCCCTCAGTTGTCCTATGTATTCAACAATTGGTATCAAAGCCAAGTTCCTCGAAAGAAAGCCTGACAAATTGAGGTTGATCTAGGATGTCACACAAGGATGAATTATCTTTCAATTGTTCCAATTGTGGTGAAGTTGATCACTATGCTTCCAGATGTCCAAAATGAAACTCAAAAATTTATGATGAAGAAGGCAAACACAGAGAGTCCAAGAAAACATTTTATGATGTTGAAGAAGATGAAGATGATGACTATTGTCTTAATTTAGAGGATGACAATTGCAAAAATGATGAGAGTTTTGATCCAGAGGCAAGTATTGGCATAAGGAACTATTGGGTTATTGATAGTAGCTGCTCAAATCACATGACTGGTGATAAAGGTAAGTTTATTGATTTTGTGGAGAAAAAAGAAGGTTTAGTTAGATTTGGAGATGATCGTACTACTAAAATATGTGGAAAAGGTTCAATTAGCTTTGATGGAAAACAACATACTAAAGATGTTCTCTATGTTGAAAGCCTAAGACAAAATCTCCTAAGCATTGGTCAATTGTGCAGAGAAGGATATGGCTTCATATTCCAGCATGACGCCTTTGAAATCAACAATAAATTTGGAGCTGTAATAGCTGGTGGAAAAAAAAGATAGAAGAAAATCTTTATCATCTTAGATAAGGTGATATTATCTTCTCTATAACTCAGAATCATGAAAGTTGGCTTTGGCATAGGAAATTGTGTCACATTAATCCTAATGACCTGGCAAGGATAAGCTCAACTCAAATTGTGAAAGATCTACCAAAAAAGATACATTTTAGCAACTTCACCTACAAGATGTGTCAAGTTGATAAGCATACTGAAAGAAGCTTACAAGTTGAAGAAAAATCCTCAAATAAATTACTGGAACTGATTCATACAAATCTCTGTGGTCCCACAAAAGTGAAAAGTCTCCATGATGACAGGTACTTTATGTTGTTTGTTGATGACTATTCTAAGATGATTTGGGTAAGTTTCCTCAAAGAAAAATCAGAAGCTTTAGAAGCATTTAAAACTTTTAAAACTATGGTTGAAGATGAGTTGAATATGAAAATCAAATGTTTGAAAACTGACAAAGGAGAAGAATTTACCTCTAGCAAATTCAATATATTCTGTGAGACGAATGGGATAAAAAGACAGCTATATAAAGAAAATAGAATGATGGAAACAATGAGCATAACTATTCAAGAAACTACTAAGATAATGATTAAGGAAGCTAACCTACCAGAAGACTATTGGAAAGAAGCCATTCATACTGCTGTCTACACTCTAAATAGAATTCAAGTCAAGGGTAATGAAACAAAAACTCCTTATGAATTGTGGAATGGTAAGAGTCCTTCAGTGAAGTATTTTAAAGTCTTTTGAAGCAAATCATATATCAAAAGAGAAGAAGTGGTTGGCAAAATCAATGTTGAATATGATGAAGGGATATTCCTTGGATATTCTACCAAGAGTAAGGCCTATTAGTGTTAGAAAAATAAATTGAAAAAGATCATTGAAAGTGTAAATGTTAAGGTTGAAGAGGAAGAGATTGAACAAAAAGGATTGTAGACAAATGGACACAAATATGTTGAAATAGAAACAAATTGGTGCTTGATTGCCAAATCACCAACTGAAGCTTACAACAAAATGAAAAATTCTGAAGATAAATACTTGTCCTCTAAAAGTGAAGGGTCTGAGAATATTCTTGAAAACCTAAAGATGTAAATATGGACGTGAAGGGAAACTTAACAGAAGCAAATGAATACATCAAGGAGCTAAGTAAGAAATCAAAGAGCTCAAGCAAAGACTCAAAGAGAATAATGAAGAATTAAGGTTAGCAAATGAAGAGAAAGTAAAAATTGAAGAATGTCTGATAAGCAAAACCATTGATTGCATAAATCTTGAAGAACAAGTTGTTGATCTAAAAATAGATCTGAAACACTCATGGGCTGAACAAGACAAACTTAGTGAGAGTGCTGCCAGATGGAATAGGCAAATGGCTATGGAAAGTCAGGGAAAAGAGGATGTGATGTCTGAGATAAGTGGAAGTTCCAGAGAAAATCAAGAAGAAAATGTTGAAGCCAAGAAGGACAAAGGCAAACAGACTCAAACTCAAAGGAATAGATTAAGAAGACCACTAGTCAGGCAACCAAATGCACAAAGGTACCCATCTTTCAATAGCTATTATTTTAATGCAAAAAGTTTGATCATAAGGTTACTCAGTGTAGGAGTAGAATAAATCATAATGCTCCATCATTCTATGGTCAATGCTTCAATTGCAAGAAAATTGGTCATAGATCAAATGAATGCAGAAGTTTGGTAAGGAATGGCTTTTACAATGCAAGGAATTCTCAACCATTCAATGGAAAGTGCTTTTCTTTTAATAGATTTGGGCACATGGCTAATCAATGCAGATCAAGGATGAATTCATTCAGAGGAAGGAATCAAGGATAGGGAAGTATTGTGTGCTATGATTGTAACAAACTTGGACATATGGCAAAATTTTGCAGAAGCAAGGATGTGAAAAGAAATATTATCCTAAAGAAAGGAAAATAGAGTAGAGAAATGATAAGGGGAAGGAAAAAGTTGATTTGGTTGAAACTAAGAAAGAAATGGGCAAGATTTGGATCAAGAAAGATGTGATTGAAGTCAAGGATGGATCTGCACCAACTTCTGGTGTAGATATTTCCTCCGAGAAGTAAATTAGGAGCTTTGGCTTAGGGGGAGTCTTATTGAAAATCCTTCCTCCCTGGCCAAAAGATCGATGCTAATGACCCAACATAAAGAGGCAAGGTTAAGGATCTGTTGACACTCATTTTGACCAGGGGTTGATTTGTCATGATCAGGAGGTTTCTTCATTTGAAGCCTTTATCTTCTTGCCCATTTTTTCTAAGTGTTGGACCTCCTCAGCATTTTTCAACTGCAGCATCATGTTTTCCTGAGGAGGAGGTCATCATCATCATCTTGTCTTCGATGGTCTGCATCATCATGTTCTTCGTCGACTGGGTTTTTCATCGTCATCATCATCATATTCAGTCATCAGGTGATGTTTGGTTTTTATCATGATGATGCTGCCGAGCTACAGTGCGCCCTCATCTGCTTGCGAGGGTGATGTTTCAAAGTCTCCGGTGATCTTCCATTTATCACCTTGCGCGAGCATGATGATGATGTTGCTTATTCTTTGAATTGCTCGACCTAACTTGTTTTTTCCTAAGGGTCGTGTTCATCATCATCATATTTCCAGTTATCATCCTGCTGCTTGCGGAGGTCATCATATTTTCTGCCTTCATGATATTTCGCCGGGGTGATATTTTTATCATCGGGTGATCTTGGTTAACATCATCCTGATGATGTTGTTGAAGAGTTGTAATTGCGACCCGATATTCACTAGGGTCATCATATTTTGGAACGTCAGGATGATCTTAGTCAATATCATCCTGATGATGTTGTATCACTTCTTGTTCTTTGTTTCTCATCCTGATGATGCTGACGTCATCCGTATATCAGGGTGATATTTTTCTTTTTGCCTATCTGCATCATGATATTCGCGAAGGAGGGGGTGATATTTTCATATCACCCGGATATATGTTTGTTCGAACATCATGATGATGTTGATATCAAGGAGATATCCGCCTGCTGGTTTCGCGTGTTATCTATTGAGGGTGATCTTTTCAAGCAGCATCATCATGTTCAGTTTTCGCCCCGATCTTACAGAGGAGCTACAGTGCAACCTGATGTTCGAACGTCAGGAGGATATTTCCAAATATCCGGTTGTCTTCCGAATATCATGATGATGTTAATATGATGATGACGTCATCAAGGTCCGCGGGGGTCATATTTCTAACAACTGATCATCTTGAAGAGACCTCCTGATATTTGCAAACATGATGATGACGTCAGCAGGATATGATGATGACGTCATCAGGATGTTCATCGGCCAGACTTTTGTTATAAGCTCAGCAGGAGGATGTTCCTCCGAAGGATCAGGTTGTGCCGATTATCATGAAGGTTATATTCCAAATATCATGATGACGTCAGGGTGATTTTTCGAACAACAGGATATCATGCTGCTGGAAGATGATGATGATGAAGTCTATACTAGTGTCGTCAGGAGCAAAAGCACCGACATGATATATGCTCATGACCTAGTATATAAGGTGTTATTGAGGTCATCGCGGGGTGCATGTGGGATATTGTTATCCTGCATTTTCAAATATCATGATGATGAGTCTCGGCGGGAAAAGCTTGCGATGGTCTGTATGATGATTTTCCCTAGGCCGCGGGTTGGTGCGCCATTAATGGCGATTGTTGCAGAGGTGTGGGCGATGGCGTGGGTCGATCTTGTACCCGACTGGAGGTGTCAATCAGCGGGCAGGAGCGCAGGGCTCGAGAAATCTTCCTGTCTCCTCCCCTACCTGCTGCATTCAAGTTTGGGCGCCAATCTGGTTGTGTTTGAGCGCCATTTTCATGATACTGTGTATCTGGCGAAATTTTGGTCAACATTGTAATTAATTGCTGAGCACCTACCTGGCTGTTATAAGCAGGTTGTGTTGTTCGTTTGTGGTTGTTGAAAGTTGATGATTTTGGCTCTGTAATGCATAACAAGCTGATCTGGTTGCTCTGTACAGCTTACCTGTGAGTTTATGTATCTCCTTTTGTTTGTTTTTGGCATGAACCCACTGATTTCATGATTAAACTTATATGAGAAATGTTGTTTGGCATGTGTTGTGTTAATTCTGTCTCCAGTATTGCATGTATTCTTCTTCTGAATCTGGATGTTTGGTAATGTTTAGATTCTAGAGCATAGAATTCCTATGTTGACTGTCTGACCTTTTAACTTCTACTCAAGGGGTAGATTAAACTGTTTCCAGGTTGAACATTGGGAGGGATATACTGCAGTAGGGATACCATAAGTAGAGATAACCTAACACTTTGTATTGGGAGATGCCTGTAAGGCAGGTATCACATAGATCCCCTTGAAATCCAGTTTTAGTTGTTTATGCTGAACATTCACAGGTGTATGTCTATTGACTCCAGGCCCTGGATAGGCACCAATCATGCTTTGCTTTGTGTTATAACCATATCCAGCTTTGCATCCACACTTAAACTCCAAAGCAAAATCTAAAACCAACATTAGGACATTAGAGTTAGTTTAGGATCCTCCGTCCTCTGTCTACAACTGCAAATAGGCCCAAAGCTAGCCCCTTTGCCCTTATCTTTCAGTTTTGGTCTACATACAGGAGGACTCATATGCTTTCTGTCAACATCCCAGCCTTGCATGCATATCCTTATGGATGTTGAGTAGGGAATACCCCCCTAGGTCTTGCAGAGCCTGAAGAAGAAGAGGAGATAAAATATAGAGTCTATCTCCTATACTGTTGACCCCCTGGCCCAGAGCTCCTGTTGATCACTGATGGCTACCTTGTAGGGATATCTGGGAATAAGCATCCAGCCTGGGAAAAAGTCAACAGAAATTGGCGACTCCGCTGGGGAGTGAGAAGTAAAAGTGCTATCTAATCGTCCCCAGTGATATATATGTGACCCATCTGAGTCAGCAACAGAAGAAAACACCCTGGGGAACCTTGTGGAAGAACCCTGGTTTTCAGAAGAAAACAATTCCTAGCAATAGGTGGCGACTCCGAAGTAATCTCCCAACCGGTCAAAGTAAAATTATATGCAGGGGAGAAGATCCCAACAAACTCCTTTATTTGAAGAGTTACCATTAACAAAAAGAATGATGTATAGAAGAAAGGGAACTGTCTCAGCTAGTCATGAGAGCTCCCCCAGAAAAGGTGATGAGGTACAAGATAACCCTAGGCCATCAGGACAGCATGCTCCTTATTTTTCAAGTGCAGAAGCAGATATCCAAGGTGCATATGAGAGGCAACAGGGTGGTAGTATGAGAATGAGGTCAGAGGTGTTCCAAGAACGCCCTTTTCTAGACCCAAGTGAAAGGTTTGAAGAGGCAGAGTCTCTAAGGGATGATGAGGATGATGACCAGAATGGCATGAGACCATCTACCTCCAGACCTAAGGATGAATAGCTAGCTGAAGAAATCAAAAGCCTAAGAGCAGAACTAGAATACCTACAAGCCATGAAAATCAGAGATGATATACAGCAGAAAGTGCAAGCCTTGAGAACTGCCCAGAATAATTTAGTTCCTACTCTAGAGAATGCAAATATGCAAAGACATCAGCAAAGATATGAAATGCAACATCAGCATCATGATGACAGACAATATGTGAATGATGCTAGGATACCACTGAACAATGCAGGAAACCAAAATGCAAATAGAAATGTTAATGTTAATCAGCCAAACAGACAGCCCATGCAGTTGGACAGATTCAGACAGCTGGTGTTTGATGTTATTCCTGGGTATCCTAACCCTATTGATAAGCATCTGAGGTTGCAAGTGCCTAAGTTTTCAGGAAACAACACAGTGTCAGGAGAAGATCATCTAAAGGCCTTTCAAAATGTCATGGATAATTTTGAGGTTGAGCATGAGGATGTTTTCATGAAGTCATTCATGCAATCCTTAATAGATGAGGCAAGAGAATGGTACAGGAATCTCCCTGACCGGAGTATTTCATCATGGGATGATTTTAAGAGGATATTCAAGGAGCAATATGGTGATAAAACTGACCCTAGCTTCTTTGTAAATGAGTTCACCAGCATCACCAAAGGGTCAAATGAGCAGGTTGCAGACTTTAATGCAAGATTTACTAAAGTGTTGAACAAATTGCCACATCATATGAGGCCAAATGAACCAATGTGCATAATTTTGTACATCAATGCCTTTGATGCAAAGACTGCATATGGACTGAGAGATAAAGGTCCTGCCACCCTCAGGGATGCTTTCAGGATTGCAGTAAATATTGAAAACAATAGGAAAGCATCAGGCAAGACAAATAGAAGGGATGATGTAAAAATTCTGCAGAATCCAAATAAGCCTCAGAACACTCAAGGTAGTACATCTGCTCCTGAAGATAAGATAGACAAACTGGCAAATGTTGTTAAGGACCTGAGCTATAGATTAGCTAGAAGTGAAAAAGGGATGGGTCCTGATAGGCAAGTCTATCAAAGACAGGAAAAGAGGCCATCATTACATGATATGCCTTATAACACCAATTGGCATGATGGTAAGCCTGTATATCCACGTAACAACACAAGTCAGAGGGCTCAACATGCCAAGGAAACTCCTGATCCCCTGAAGAAAACTATAAATATTGCTGATGATGCTCCGTGGTGTATAATCTGTCAGATGCCACATTCACAGTCACAGTGCATGATTGCCCAATCTTTGTATGATAATGCTACATCTTGTAATGAGTGCAATGAGCCACATCATGTGCAGGATGATGATGTTAACATGATGTCCATAGGTAATGGATATACTCTTTATGGTGCTGATGAGAAGACAGATGATCAGGTTCAGGCCTGCCAACAGTCCCCATATGATGAAGGTCATGAGGATAATTATGTGTATGCTCAGAACTCACACAATTTTCTGAGTAGCTTACACCGACCTTCTGATGAGGAAATCAGAGCCTTCACAGCTGCAGCAGTTGCTCAGGTCAAGAGCAACTACAATCTCAGAGGTAAAAATCAGGTTGGCAGCCCACATCAGCCAGAAGATATTTCTGCAGGTCAGCAGATGCATGGTCATAAAGGAACTGAACCACAAAAAAGGCAGTGGGTAAATAACAAGCAGAACTTTAGATACAGAACAGGTCATGATTTCCAAGGACCAGAAAACAAAACCCCTCAGGCTGAAGATCAAAGTAGAGGTTCCCAAGACAGGAATGATGATCAGGGAACTATGAGAATGAAAGCTAAGTCAGCTCAGGATAAAAGCAAGATTGTGGAGCAAGCTACAACTGCTGTACAAAACTGTGCTCCATTTGATATAGCCCAGATCCTCACTCAGGTAAAGGTCTCTGTTCCACTTATGGAACTCATGAAAGTGGAAGAGATCAAGAATAGAACAATATCCCTAATCTCAGGGGTACCTTTTCAAGTTAAGCAAAATGATCAGACCCAGGGTGAGAAACAGGTCATGTGCAATGAGGAAGATGAGACTCCTGAAGTCTATTTAGGAATGACCATGACAAAGTGTCCTTCACAGGTGGAACCATTTTATGTTTCCCTGGTTATAAATGGTAGAATAATTAGAAATTGTATGCTTGACTCTGGAGCATCCACAAATGTCATGCCTTTGGCTATCATGCAACAAACTGGATTAAAGATTGACAAGGCATGTGGGAAATGCTATGCAATGGATGCCAGAGAGGTACCAGTTATTGGAATCATGAAGGATGTGGATTTCAAACTGGCAGCATTTCCTGAAAAGAAATATAAGATGAATATAACAGTGGTTGACATCAAGCCACAGTATGGTATGCTGCTGTCAAGAAGATGGGCAGCACTAGTAGGTGGAAGTATGCAGCTGGACCTGTCATATGCCATGATTCCAATGAATGGCAGGGATGTCAAGTTAATCAGAGAGCAGAGATCATCAGAGACAGTGGAAGACCAAGAAGCAAATGAACAGGTGTGCTTTGTAGACACTGACTGTGATAACTTCAAGGTTGTCTCAGATGATGCACAAGACAAAAAGAAAAATGCCTGTGTTGAAGAGCTGGATCAGCAAGGATTGTGGACCATGTTTTTTGATGGAGCTTGTGCAAAAGAAGGTTCTGGAGCTGGAGTTGTCTTCCTGTCTCCAACTGGTAAGCTCCTCAAATCCTCTTTCTTGCTGAGGTTTGATTGCACAAATAATATTGCAGAATATGAGGCTTTACTTTTAGGCCTGAATATTGCTCTCAAACATGGAATTAAGATGTTAAGAGTATTTGGAGACTCTGAGCTGATTGTATCCCAAATCAGAAATAAGTATGCTGCAAAGAATAAAAGACTGAAACAATACAAGCATGCTGTTTGGGATACTATTGAGTTATTTGATGCATTTTCAATTGGCTGGGTAGAAAGGTCAAAAAATGTTATGGCTGATTTCTTAGCTAATATTGCAATAAGGCCAGATGACATCACTCTGTCAGGTGTCACAGATATAGAAGTTAAAATTAGGCCTGCCATACCAGAAAACATATGCAGTTGGCAAGTTTTTAATGATGATAGGGATTTGCTGAAATTTTTGCACTGCATAGATGAGTATGAGAATCAACAGATTGATTTCCAAGCTTTTGTAGAGACTGTAAATGGAAAAGAGACCCTTGTGGGAAAAGAGATCATCCAGTTGAAGACTAACAAGATCCCTAGAGGGTTAGTGGCTTTGGAAAGAGCCTTTGACAGTAGAGACAAAATGGTCACAAAGACATCCCCCACAAATAAGGAGGATTTAGAAGAAATAAATTTGGGGACATCTCAGGCCCCTCAGAAGGTATATATTGGCAAACAGCTCAAACCACACATAAGAAGTATGCTGATTGCATTGCTAAAAAGGTATAAACATGTTTTTGCTTGGTCATATGAGGACCTAAAAGCTTATAGAGAAGACTTATTCCAGCATGAGATCCCACTGAAGCCTGAAGCTAAGCCATTTAGACAGAGGCAAAGGCCTATAAATCCTACCTTAGCTCCCAAGATGCAGGAAGAACTCAAAAGGCTCAGGGATGCTGGAATAATTGTGCCCATCAGACATTCAACTTGGGTGTCTAACCTTGTCCCAGTCAGGAAAAAGAATGGTGATATTAGGCTTTGTGTGGATTTCAGGAACTTGAATGTATCCTCTTTGAAGGATAACTATCCATTGCCTAATATGGAAGCTATGTTGCAGAGAGTGACTGGTTGTGAACTCCTATCCATGATGGATGGATTTTCAGGATATAATCAGGTAAAGGTAAAGGAATCAGAACAATATAAGACTGCCTTTACCACTCCATGGGGAACGTATGTGTATGTTAGAATGCCATTTGGACTAACAAATGCAGGTGCTACATTTCAAAGAGCAATGGATGTTGCTTTTGCAGGGCTAATTGATTCAATCCTGGCAGTATATCAGGATGACCTGACTGCCTACTCAAAGAAAGAGGAGCAGCATTGTATGCATCTGGAGCAGATCTTCATAAGAGCACTAGAATATGGTATTTCTTTAAACCCAAAGAAGTGTGCCTTTGGAGTAGTTGAAGGAAAACTTCTGGGACATATTGTTTCCAAGGATGGAGTCAGGATAGATCCAGAGAGAGTGGCAGCCATTGACAGGATCCAAATGCCAAAAACTGTGAAAGGAGTTCAGTCCTTCTTTGGACAGGTAAACTTTGTCAGAAGATTTGTTCCCAACTTTGCAGAGATCACAAGGAACATTTCCAAGATGATGAAGAAGGATGCAACTGTCAACTGGGAAAGGGAAGCAACAGAATCATTTCAGAATATCAAAGAGGCAATAAAGATGGCCCCTGTTCTTAAATCTCCTGATTTTTCTAGGCCATTCCAGGTGTTCTCATTTGCTTCCTTTCATACTGTAGCTGCATGTTTGTTACAGAAAAATGAAGATGGTTTTGAACAGCCCATCGCCTTCTTCAGTATGTCCCTGCAGGCCTCTGAATTGAAGTATGATATTATGGAAAAGCAGGCATATGCACTTGTTAGAGCCATTAAAAGTTTCAGACCATACTTGGTAGGGTCACATATAATTGCATATGTACCTCATGCTGCAGTCAAAGACATATTCACTCAGCAGGAGGTGACTGGAAGAAGGTGCAGATGGATAAACAAACTGCAGGAATTCAACATAGACATACAAGTTACTAAGTTGATAAGGGGACAAGGACTAGCCAAGATGTTGGCACAGTCAAACTTGGAAGCATGCCAAGTTAATGCAGTCCAAGATGAGAATGTAAGTGCATCAGGATCTGAATGGTACAAGGATATTGTCTACTATTTGCAAAATCTGAATTGTCCCTCCCATTTCAGTGACAATCAAAAGAGGACTCTGAAGCTACATGCAATCAGGTATGTTGTTGTTCAAGGTGAGCTGTACTGGAAAAATCCTGATGGTGTGCTGCTGAGATGTGTGGATAAGAATATGGCTAACAATATTTTGATTGACATGCATAAAGGATTGTGTGGTGGCCATTATACTGCCCAAACAACAGCTCATAAAATTCTCAGGGCAGGATATTGGTGGCCCACTCTCTTTTCAGATGCACAGAGGTTAGTAAGAAAATGTGACCCTTGCCAGAGATTCTCAGGAAAGCTGAAATATCATGGTGCTTTACCCCTCAGAACTGCACCTGTGGATGCTCCATTCCAGCAATGGGGAATTGATTTTATAGGGGAAATTGCAGACAAATCAAGTGGGGGACACAGTTGGATTTTGGTGGCAACTGACTACTTTACCAAATGGATTGAGGCCATTCCAACTAAAAGAGCTACAAGTAAGGTGGTGACAGACTTCATACTAGAGAACATCATCATCAGGTTTGGAGTACCATCTAAAATAATCACTGATAATGCTATGTGCTTCAGATCAGGTGAGTTTGTTGATTTTTGCAACAGGTATGGGATAAGCCTGTCATATACATCACCATATCACCCACAAGGAAATGGTCAAGCAGAATCAAGCAATAGGAGTATCATGAAAATTGTCAAGAGGATACTGGACAAGAACAAGAGAGCGTGGGACTCAAAGTTGAATTTAGCAGTATGGGCTGACAGAGTGACTGTGAAAAGGGCTATTGGGAAGTCACCTTTTGAGCTAGTATATGGTGCATCAGCTAGACTGCCCATAAACAATCTCCTACCAGTTTACAGATTCATTCAAGAAGATGATGAGGAGATTGAAGATCCCATGACAGAAAGAGTGAATCAGCTGGTTGCATTGGATGAAGATAGAAGGAGAGCCCACCAGATCAATCTCAAAAGACAACAAGGGGTGAAATATCAGTTTGACAGGAGAGCTACAAAAAGGAAGTTTCAAGTAAATGATCTGGTGCTCATTTGGAATGCTAAAGATCAGGAAAAGGGTAAACATGGTAAGTTTCAACCCTTATGGATGGGCCCATATCAGGTTTGCAATACTCATGGGGAGGATTCTTATTTCCTCCAGGCCCTAGATGGTGAAATTCTGGAATTGCCTGTGCATGGCCAATTCCTTAAGTTCTATTTTGCATAATGACTGGTTGCTGTGCACATTTGTAAAATATGTATGTAGTGTAAATGCCTTGTACAGCTCGCGTTTTTTGGCTTTTTGTCAGGTCTGCCCGGAGATCTGGTTCTCGCTGCAGGTTTTCACCTGCACGTCCCCATTCGGAGCCACTGTTGACACTCATTTTGACCAGGGGTTGATTTGTCATGATCAGGAGGTTTCTTCATTTGAAGCCTTTATCTTCTTGCCCATTTTTTCTAAGTGTTGGACCTCCTCAGCATTTTTCAACTGCAGCATCATGTTTTCCTGAGGAGGAGGTCATCATCATCATCTTGTCTTCGATGGTCTGCATCATCATGTTCTTCGTCGACTGGGTTTTTCATCGTCATCATCATCATATTCAGTCATCAGGTGATGTTTGGTTTTTATCATGATGATGCTGCCGAGCTACAGTGCGCCCTCATCTGCTTGCGAGGGTGATGTTTCAAAGTCTCCGGTGATCTTCCATTTATCACCTTGCGCGAGCATGATGATGATGTTGCTTATTCTTTGAATTGCTCGACCTAACTTGTTTTTTCCTAAGGGTCGTGTTCATCATCATCATATTTCCAGTTATCATCCTGCTGCTTGCGGAGGTCATCATATTTTCTGCCTTCATGATATTTCGCCGGGGTGATATTTTTATCATCGGGTGATCTTGGTTAACATCATCCTGATGATGTTGTTGAAGAGTTGTAATTGCGACCCGATATTCACTAGGGTCATCATATTTTGGAACGTCAGGATGATCTTAGTCAATATCATCCTGATGATGTTGTATCACTTCTTGTTCTTTGTTTCTCATCCTGATGATGCTGACGTCATCCGTATATCAGGGTGATATTTTTCTTTTTGCCTATCTGCATCATGATATTCGCGAAGGAGGGGGTGATATTTTCATATCACCCGGATATATGTTTGTTCGAACATCATGATGATGTTGATATCAAGGAGATATCCGCCTGCTGGTTTCGCGTGTTATCTATTGAGGGTGATCTTTTCAAGCAGCATCATCATGTTCAGTTTTCGCCCCGATCTTACAGAGGAGCTACAGTGCAACCTGATGTTCGAACGTCAGGAGGATATTTCCAAATATCCGGTTGTCTTCCGAATATCATGATGATGTTAATATGATGATGACGTCATCAAGGTCCGCGGGGGTCATATTTCTAACAACTGATCATCTTGAAGAGACCTCCTGATATTTGCAAACATGATGATGACGTCAGCAGGATATGATGATGACGTCATCAGGATGTTCATCGGCCAGACTTTTGTTATAAGCTCAGCAGGAGGATGTTCCTCCGAAGGATCAGGTTGTGCCGATTATCATGAAGGTTATATTCCAAATATCATGATGACGTCAGGGTGATTTTTCGAACAACAGGATATCATGCTGCTGGAAGATGATGATGATGAAGTCTATACTAGTGTCGTCAGGAGCAAAAGCACCGACATGATATATGCTCATGACCTAGTATATAAGGTGTTATTGAGGTCATCGCGGGGTGCATGTGGGATATTGTTATCCTGCATTTTCAAATATCATGATGATGAGTCTCGGCGGGAAAAGCTTGCGATGGTCTGTATGATGATTTTCCCTAGGCCGCGGGTTGGTGCGCCATTAATGGCGATTGTTGCAGAGGTGTGGGCGATGGCGTGGGTCGATCTTGTACCCGACTGGAGGTGTCAATCAGCGGGCAGGAGCGCAGGGCTCGAGAAATCTTCCTGTCTCCTCCCCTACCTGCTGCATTCAAGTTTGGGCGCCAATCTGGTTGTGTTTGAGCGCCATTTTCATGATACTGTGTATCTGGCGAAATTTTGGTCAACATTGTAATTAATTGCTGAGCACCTACCTGGCTGTTATAAGCAGGTTGTGTTGTTCGTTTGTGGTTGTTGAAAGTTGATGATTTTGGCTCTGTAATGCATAACAAGCTGATCTGGTTGCTCTGTACAGCTTACCTGTGAGTTTATGTATCTCCTTTTGTTTGTTTTTGGCATGAACCCACTGATTTCATGATTAAACTTATATGAGAAATGCTGTTTGGCATGTGTTGTGTTAATTCTGTCTCCAGTATTGCATGTATTCTTCTTCTGAATCTGGATGTTTGGTAATGTTTAGATTCTAGAGCATAGAATTCCTATGTTGACTGTCTGACCTTTTAACTTCTACTCAAGGGGTAGATTAAACTGTTTCCAGGTTGAACATTGGGAGGGATATACTGCAGTAGGGATACCATAAGTAGAGATAACCTAACACTTTGTATTGGGAGATGCCTGTAAGGCAGGTATCACATAGATCCCCTTGAAATCCAGTTTTAGTTGTTTATGCTGAACATTCACAGGTGTATGTCTATTGACTCCAGGCCCTGGATAGGCACCAATCATGCTTTGCTTTGTGTTATAACCATATCCAGCTTTGCATCCACACTTAAACTCCAAAGCAAAATCTAAAACCAACATTAGGACATTAGAGTTAGTTTAGGATCCTCCGTCCTCTGTCTACAACTGCAAATAGGCCCAAAGCTAGCCCCTTTGCCCTTATCTTTCAGTTTTGGTCTACATACAGGAGGACTCATCTGCTTTCTGTCAACATCCCAGCCTTGCATGCATATCCTTATGGATGTTGAGTAGGGAATACCCCCCTAGGTCTTGCAGAGCCTGAAGAAGAAGAGGAGATAAAATATAGAGTCTATCTCCTATACTGTTGACCCCCTGGCCCAGAGCTCCTGTTGATCACTGATGGCTACCTTGTAGGGATATCTGGGAATAAGCATCCAGCCTGGGAAAAAGTCAACAGGATCAACAACAAAAGTCTAAGTTAGGACTGAGATTGTATTTGTGAAGGATAAAAGAAGAATTGTGCAAAAAGTTCAGGTTGATAGAACAAAATTGTTCCCAGTATAGAGCAAGTTTTCATGATGATTGACAATACCTAATGAACTTTGAAGAGAATGGATATGAACCAGTTGTGTCTTGATGAAGTAGTGAAGAAAAAGGAAAGAAAGTGTAGGATGAAGAAGGTCCGAAAAGGATTTCTAAGACCCATAGGACTTATGCAAGAGCATCACACTAAAGATCAAATCACTGGTGATTGACAAGAACAAGGGTTGCAGAAGAACACATTGAGAGGAAGTAGACTTGAGGACATATCCCTATGTCTGTGGATAAGAATGTATTTAAAACCAAGGAGGTTTTCAGAATTAAGTGGAATGAAAGTGGAAAAGTGATTGAAGAAGTCATTGTTTTACCCAGACCAATAAAAGCTACCTCTTAGGGGGAGTAGCTAGATGTGTTGGTAAAAGTTCAGTTGGATCAGAGCAGTAGAATGCAAGTATGTGCCCTTTGCCATTAATGTCAAAGGGGGAGATAAATCATGGGAAAAACTCAGGGGGAGAAAGTTGCAGATGTGTAAAGAGAAAGGGGGAGAATCTTGTCTTGATGGTCTTTGCAGTTTTTCACATCATATGTTGCCATCAATGACAAAGGGGGAGATTGTTGCAAGTATGTGCCTAACCAGTGTTGTCATTGATGTCAACATATCATTTTTGTCATTAGTGTCAACTATGCTCTTGTTTTGATTGATTGCAATGAGTTATATGCTTTGTATTTGCCTATGTAAGTATTGGAGATCCGGATATTAAGAAAATTTGCTCCTCCGGTGGAAACAGTGTGTTGTAGAGTTTCTTGTGTACTACAGAAGAACAGTCCAGTAGATTGCTCCACATTTCCTAAAAGATGAATATCTTTGTCAGCAGATTGGATTTTATTTAGAGGCATATCCGAAGATGCTATGTTCCAAGTTTGAGCCTCTGGTATGAAGAATTGAGTGAGTTATGTTCACCAAAGTGAAAACAGCTTTTGATGTATGTTTGGCAGTGATAGGAAGAAAGTATTATGCTCCGTATTCCTTTGCATTGAATTATTTTTGTCTGTAGTTCTAGAGTTAAGTTTGAGATGATGATATGTGCCTTCAACTCCAGTGGTTCGTGATTTAGTGGTCCACAAGTGATCTTTTCATTATGACAGTGGCTGGCAGTGTTGGTTATGTGCTCTGGTTGAAGAATCTTCTTAATAGAGTGGTTAGAGGTTGTGCGGTTGTTCTTGGTGATTACAATGTGCTTGTGGATGACTCTTGATTGTGTTCCTACCTTTGGATTGGTCTGTAAAGAGAAGTTTGGATCATGAAAGAATAATGTTCTTAGAAAACCTAATGTTAACTCCAGTCTTGGCCGACTTGGTTGTTTTCACTATTTACGGAGATGCATTGAAGATTGTACAAGTATGTTGTGGCAATGAGGATTGCGTTTGAGTCCCAGCTAAGGCGTGGCATGTTCATCATACTTCTCTACATCTTTCCTTAGCTAAATTTTGTAATAGGTCTAGACCTATTTCTATGTATGTTTTTGTAATGTCGACCTTGGAGATTGTTCCAACAGCTGATGAATGTATTGCCAACCTTGATGTACATTCCAAGGTTGATGACTTGTATAAAGACTTGTAATGTAGTTGCGAAAAAGAGGTACTGGTGTAAGATGAGAAGATAAGTGTGAAGTAGAGCAAAGCAAAGGAGAAGTTTTGTGCTTCAATGGAACTGAACTCAAGCATAGAGTGGATGCTATAAAATCAATTCATAAATCCCTGGCAGTAAGCCACCCCTTGGTAGTGAGCTGATCTTTGCAGTGAGCATGTTTGGGTAGTGAGCCTCTAATTTTTGGTATTGTTATAACTTATATATCTATGTGGGCTAACACCTACCGTGGTTTTTCCCTTATAGGGTTTTCCACATAAAAATATGTTGTCCCATGTGCTGAATGTGTGATTGTGATTAAGTTTATGGTTTCATGCTTTCATGGTTGAATCTAATTATCAGTGATTAAGTAGTTAATGTTTTGACAGTCATAAAGTGTTAAGTTTTTGTGACAACTGATTCACACCCCCCTCTCAATTGTCCCATGTATTTCAACACCCCATTGATGTCTTTCCTAAACAAGACACCATCAACAAGAACAAAAGGGATGGACTGGAGCTTGAAATACCTTCTTTTTGCTTGATCCAGTCCATTAGGGCATCTTCTTGTCTGTAGGAACATGATCATATCATGATGACAATTCGCTGGAGCATGGAAACCAACTAGCTATGCCTATCCTAGGATGCATACAACATCACTCCTATCTTCAAAGTTTGCGACCATTTGTTCACATCATATTCCTTTACCTTTGTGATCCACCTACCCCTCTTTTCATTGATATCTCTACTTAGAAGAAACTCCATCATGCCAAGGTGGTTCACCATCAACTGTATCTTGTTGTTTGAAAGAATATGCCTGAAATTTTTTAGTGGTTTCACCACAGAAAACACTTGTTTTTCCATAAAATCATACTTCAGTCATAATCTTTGAGCCATTGATTGAAGAAAGCAATTGGCTATTCCAATTTCTCTTCATTCTGCTGGGTTAAAACTATTGATATGCCCTCTTTAGCTCCAAATGCATAAAGGATAAAATCCTTCTCATAATTAGGGTTTATCAGTATTGAAGCCTATGCAATGGCTTGCTTAACAACTTCAAAAAACTATCCTTTCCTTCCTTTGTCCATGTGAAGGTAGCATTCTTTTTAAGCATGGCTATGAGGGGTTTTGCTAATGGTGCAAAATTTTGTATAAACCTCCTCACAAAGTTGGTCTTTCCCAGAAAGCTCAGAAAACCTTTCTTGTGACTAGGAAGAGGAAGAGCTAGAATAGCACTGGTTCTTTCTGGATCAATGGTCAATCCTTCCTTTGAAATCACATGCCCCAGCAGTTTTCCTTCCAAGATAACAAATACACATTTTTTTGGATTCAATGATATATCGTATTCCCTGCATCTCTTTAAAAAATTTCTTAAATGAACTAAATGGTCAGTTGCATGCTTGGAATACATAGTTAGATCATTAAGATACACTAGAATAATATCATTGATTAGGCCTTTAAAGGCCAAATCCATAGCCCTTTGAAAGGTTTCCCTAGCATTTGTCAACCTAAATGGCATTTTTTGATAAGCCAACATACCCCATTTTGTGGTAAAGGTTGTCTTGTACTGATCTGATTCTTTTACAAGAATTTGATTGTAGCCTGAGTAGCCATCTAGGAGTGAAAATATTTCCGCTCCTACTACTATCCGTAAAATATGCTCCATGGAAGGGAGTGGATAGTGGTCTTTAAGGGAGGCTTTATTCAGGTCTCTAAAGTCCACACATAATCTGATTACCCATTTTTCTTCATGACTGGAACAAGATTAGCTACCCAAGAGGAATTCTTAATGGGATAAATGATGTTGGCCTCTATAATCTTGGATAGCTCTTTTCTCATTAATGGCTCTATTTTGGGGTTGACAGGCCTTTGCATTTATCAGACATGTTTTGCATTAGGGTCTAGATCAATGGTATGTTGGATTAAACTAGGATCAAAACATTTCAAATACCTATAATCTGAAGCTATTAAATCATCAAATTCATTACAAAGTTCACTAAAACCTTGCCTCTCAGCTTGATCACATACCTTGCCCTGCTTTAGAAATATGCCCTCTGTAATCGCCACCTCTTCACAATCCTCTTTTTTGATTGTCATGTTCATTTTCTCTTTCTTAGGTTGATCATCAACACCAAATATGCTCTCTAAAGTGATCAGTCCTCTGAGAAATTTGTTGGTCTTCAGCTGGATCACATGGTCACCATATTGCTCTTGCAATACTGACTAATTTTTGGCAACAAACTCTGCCTCATCTTGCAAGAAATTCACATATTTTTGGTCACTTTCAAATACTTGCCAGCTTATCACATTGTCAGGCACAAAAGGTATGACAACAATCTTCACATGCTGATCTAAGTTTTGTTTGACATTTTTAGGAATGTCAAACTGGGCACTAGTTGTAGCCATCCTATCAACATCCTTGTTTCTTTGTCTAGGAACTACCTGAATATTGAAGGCATCAAAGTCTTCAATCAGGTCCTAGACTCTGTGCTTATTTGACTTGAGCAAGTCATTCTTTGAAGAACTTTATGATTTGATTTGGTGGACAACAAGGTCGTTGTCACCAAATGCTTATAAAAATTATATTCCTCTATTTTGTGCCAGTTATATACCCTGAATCAAGGCTTCATACTCAACCACATTGTTGGTACAACTAAATTGTAATCTAAATGTAGATAAATACCTTTCCTTTTGGGGTGAAATTAACACAACCCCAACACCTGCTCCATTTTTTCTTCTGGAGCATCAAAATACATCTACCATATCCCTTTCAGATCTGGTGTTGCCTTTTCAAGATTAGGGATGGTGACATCTTCTTCATGGATACAATAAGTACCTAGCCCTATTTCCTCTATATGATCAGGAGTGTCAAACTGAATATAGTTTGCCCACTCATCAAGCAGTAGATTAGGTATTTCTTCCATAGATGTTGCAGCCTCATGCCTACTATTGTCATCCTCCTCTAGTTCATGGATTGTGCAGTTCATGTCCAACGGGATGGGTGTATAAGGTTCTATATGGTCATTAGCAATAGGCTCAGCCTTAATGGTCACCTTAGTGCCATATCTAGTTCTAAATAACATGTGGGACCAATCAGAAGATAGATAACCACCTATCTTAGAAGTGAAATCCCTAGATAGGCATATGCCAAAGTATGCAGGGAGATCAATAACTGAGATATCTTGTGAAACAGAGCAACCATGGCATGCATGCAAGGTGAGATTTAAATCCTTAATCACAGCTACTATCTTAACAATAGTGCCATCTAATTGCACTGCCCCTTTACTCACAGGCTCATATTCAATGCCTAACTTATCAGCTATGTCTTTTGGCATAATAGAAGTGCCCACCCTAGAATCTATCATACAATTATGTAGCAATTTATTACCAATGATTAGGGAAACATAGAAGGGAGTGGGCTTACTAATTTTTCTTGTGCTTGCTTCCTCATTGGGTTGGCATAGGCTTTTTGGGGTGGCTACCTTTTCTTTTGTTGTCTCTACAACAGGCTGACTGAAACTTGTTAGGGCTTCTTGAAGCTAATCCCTCTAAGCTGGGATCAACATGGCATCCCACATAGTGACACTTAGGTTAGTCCTCTTCATTTGATCAACAATGTTGAAGGGGATTTGACCAACCCTCTAGGATACCTTTTCTTTAGTGACCACAGTGTCATGTTTTGACTATTGACTGGTTTGAGGCTGTTGTTCTGTCATTGGATTTGCTTTACCAACAACCTGCTCTGCTTGTTTTAAAGGAGTCTTGGCTGCTACTCCTTCATTTGTAGCCTTTTGGGATGCATGAGAAGAAAATGTCAATTGAATAATTGTAGGTACTGATACATCCTTAGTGGCTCTTCTTTTGGCCCTTGTGTTATATGCTATTGGGCCTGCACCTTGATTGACACCACAGAAATCATCTTGTGTCCAATTCATCAAGGTAGCATTGTTTTGCATTTCTTCCTACTCACTCACCATCTCTTGGCTGGAACTGACCTGTTGTTCTAAATTTATTGACTGGCCTTGCACTATCAAATATTGATTGAATTGTTCGCCTTGGCATAAATTCTGGTCATGTGGTTGATTGCATGGATAACACCAATCATTATCTTGAGCCAAATTATTTTGTATGGGCACAAGAGGCCCTGATGTATTTGTTGCATTGGGGTGGACAACATTCAGCGGTCTGATATAACTAGTTTGATTCTGTCTTTGCGCGTTGCCCTAATATGGTGGCCTATTTTGTTGATAATTTTGATTGTATGGCTGATATGGCCTACTAGGTTGTGCATTTTGTCTTCTTGACAATACCAATTCATTGTTCAATCTTCTGATTAGGGCATCCTTCTCACCCTCTTTTGCAATTATAGGTGTAATCAGAGGAGCAACATGGGTGAATGTTGTAGGAATGGGAGCTATAGCAGGCTGAGTGACAGGAGCCTCTGGAAATAAGGGCATTAGTGGCCTTGGAGTGATCTTTCTAGCCTGAATTAAGTAGTTCTCTGCCCTAATTGCTATGTCATATGCTCTTGGTAACACATCTCCACCTGTAGACTGAATCATGAAAGCAATGTCAGGATTCAAAGACTTCAAATAATAAATAAATGCAGTGTTTGGGGAGGGTTTCACCAACAATGGAATCCTATCCCATGTCTTTTCAAATCTATAATTAAAGTACACCATATATTCATGGGAGACTCTTGATTGTAGCTAGCTATTCCATCAGTGATAGGTGGTCACTCTTGTATTCAAAATGCTGACATAATTTAGTGCCCAATTCATCCCAGTTGTGGATTGAATTGGCTAGGAGACCTCTATACTACCAAAGGGCTTTTCCTTTAAATGAAGAGGCTAATAATCTCACAACCAGATTATTTGCAGTGACATTATAGACAGAGCAGATATTGGCAATATCCTGAATGTGCTTAGTAGGGGTGGTGAAACTTTCACCATTGAAGAATGGGATAACCTTTCAGGCTGAGGTAGGGATATCATCATACTGGGCTAGGTCCAGAGGGCTACCCTCATTAAATGTAATAAAAAGAAGATTCCTTGCCATGTTGGGGATATTCAGGTTAATTATGGGTATGCGTAGGTTTCTTCCTAAATATTGAAACCTAACTTGGAGTCTAGCTGGAGGGGGAGTAGACTAGGCTCTTGAAGGAGATGGAACTATACTCCTATTTTCCCTCACAGGGGACCTAGACATTCTACTTCTTCTTCTTAGTTTAGTAAAGGATAGTTCTATGAATTGAAAATTGCCTCTAGAAGAAGACCAAGTTTCCACTCTAGGCATGAAATGTTGGCTTGATATGGATACTGGATCAACAGAGTTACCAGGTGCTTGTTGAGCACTTCCACAACAATGAATGAACTAAGAAAAGCACCAAAATTTCTCATTCCAACTCTTACTTAGAGCAGAGATTCCCACTGGGCATGCTAGAAACTATTATCACATAAAATTGCACCCTCCTTGGAGGCTATCCAAGCATTTCAACGACATAATGAGACTAATCTCAAGGTGTGGGACCTTGCAAATGAGATTAGATCTCCAGAGAAGGCTGGTTCATCTTTCTAAACTTAGGGTTTAGAGAATCAACTAAACCTAGTGCTAAACTCAAGGGGAAAAGGGAAGAGAGATACTAGAATTGAAAAGGGGGGCGATGCACCAAGATTTAGTGTGTTGGACTGAACTAACATAACACACTAATGATCTCAAACACTAAAGGGAAATCACACAGACTCATTTAGATTCGAATAAAGGTTGAGGCAGAAAGACAAAACTATGAGAGGGATCATTTTATCCACAATACACAACTTACATCTATCAAATAAACACAGTGCAAGAATAATGAGAGAGGCAAAATTTAGTTTATATTGATCATAGAGGCTAAATAGCCATTACAAAGAGAAGATAATCTTTTACAGAAGAATAGACATAGTATAACCATCTACATTCATTGGTGAACAAGCAACCGGAGACATTAAAGGCTTAGAAAAGAGCATAATACATCACATCCAATTAGTTTTGCAGATAGATCACAAGGTTTGAGGATAACAAATAATCTACCTAGCGTAACAACCCAGAAGAATAGATAACCAACAACAACCTGATTACATCATTTTTACATGCATATATATCTTTGCACATCACACTGTAGCAGCCATGAACAAGGAATGAGAAGTCAACAAGGAAAGGACATCGCCCATGCTGCAATGAATCCATTCTGATGTCCTTGGAGCACACCCACATGGCTCTGCCCATGAAATCTATTGGAACAATGATTTCACCCATTTCGTGTATACATGAAATTCAATGCAAATGAGGAACAATGGCATAGGGGGATGAGAAATCCATTTACCATGAGAAATTAAGCTTTGAAGAAGTATTAATGGTGACCAGGAGGGTTGCTGAGTAGTCCCATCATGTTTTGAACAGTGGAAAATATACCTAGAAGGCAAAAAGGTCGGGCTCTGACATATCGGGCTTTGAAGCTTGGGCCTTCCACCTTGCAACCTATAATATCTGGAAGAGGAAGGAGAGAATCCCCGACCTTGCTTTTGTATACCTTAGAACAATGAAATTGACGGAGTTTGAGCCTCAGGCCTTTCGCCTTATTACTTGTTAAAAGGAGGAGGAATAAGAAAACCCCGAAGCTCGACACACTTAGTTGAATTGTCATTGCGCTTTCTTTTTCAAATGAAATGACTGAGTTTGGCCTTCAAGCCTTCTGGATTATGTCTTCCCAGAGAAGGAAGAAGAAGGAAAGTTTGAGCCCCGCAAGTCTAAGGACTTAGCCATTTTTTGAAAGTTTCGGCGGAGTTCAGGTCTCGGGCCTCCTGTCTCCTTCATTCCATGAAAAGGAAGAAGAAGGGAGGTCCGATTCTTGAAGTCTGAAACACAACATATTTTGAATTTGGTGGATGTCAGCTGCCGAGCCTTCCCGCTTACACCCTTTATGAAGAAGAGGGAAAGTGAGAAGCCCGAACTCTGACCTTTGACACATGTAGAGTCTTTACTTAGCAGGCCTCGATAAGCAGACCTCTAGCCTTCGGCCCTCCAAAAGAGAATGTGGAAGAGAGAAACTGCGAAGTCCAATGCCCAAACACTTAGCTAAATTTTAACTTGAAAATGACAAACTTCAGCCGTTGGGCCTTCCACGTTCCACCTACTAAAAAGGAGGAGGAAGAAGAAACCCCCAACCTCTGATGCCCGAAAGACTTAGATATTTTTTGCAAAAGGGAGGCTCAGGATTTCTTCCTTACTCCTTCCGAAGAAAGGAAGGAAGAAGAGAGAAGGCCTGAACTCCGACATCCGAAGAACTTTGAATACTTAGAAAAATTTTGCAAAGAACAAAGCAGGGTTCAGAGACGATTAGGATGGAAGGTCAGAACTTTGAACTCCGAAACTCTAAAAACATTGAAAACACAAGGAAAACTTAGGATTTTTAGGACTTAGCCAATTTGGGTAGTTTTTCCTTGCATTCCAAAGGGTTAATTTAACACTAGGCTTTCATGGATTCTTAGGCTATTTGGCCAGAAGGCAAAATATGATAACAATAGGATTTAGCTAACCACTTAATCTCAAAATAAGAGGGGTTTCACTAAATAGAACACTCAATTAAATATATTTCTTGTTCAATAAAAAATATATGATCTAGGAGCATAGTGTATATGCAAATTCATTGTGATATATTATCAAATAAGATTCTTAAATTTAAAAAATAGTTTAGTTTTTTCATAATAATATAAACATACTACATTTATCTATTTGACCAAGTAAACATCCATTTGGAGGAGATACATTTAAATGAGATTGATTATCACAATCTATCAAGCTTAGTTTTTCACTAGCTTGATTTAGTCATTGGAATATCTCTTTTTTCGATAAGAGATTAGATAACATTGAAATATTTGCCAATAACCAAAGCCATTGAAAAAAGTTGATTCTAAACCATCTCTTAATCCTAATATAGATCTAATTTGCATCTTTATTTGAGTTATATGTTCAATCTCATACACTACTTAACCATTGTGGACTTAAGTTGTTATTAGATATTATTCTTGAGTTTTCAATCATCATAAGATCCTATGTGACTTTAATCTTATATCTTTATATTTTTTCCATCATCTTTGACTTTCTTTATGGGATACCCTTTTATTTTATATTACTATTTTAAATTTGTTCCAATAATATTAAATTTTTATATTTCTCTTTGAATTAATAAAAATATAGAAATATACAATGTATATACTTCATTATAATCCAAGTAAAAACTTATACTAAGATAATTAGGTTTTGTCCATAGAAAAGTGCTTCATAATGATATACTGAAAGGTGATCATGATAGTATATTATATATTTTGTAATATTTACATAAATGTGTCTTGAACATCTCTCATTTTATATGTTTTATATAGATTAATACAAATAGAAGTGAAGCCTATGTACATTTTATCGATAAAAAAATAATTACAAAATAACTATCTTAAAAAATAAACACATAAATATAAAATCTATTACAAAAATTTACATAAAAGAAGGCAATGCATGTGAATAACCAAAAACAATTAAATTGACTCCACACAAGAACCATAACACAATATGATTTCCCATGTTCAAAATAACCAAAGTGTATGGTGAACATCACTCTCATAATTTGATCTCTAGTTTCATTGCACCAAATCCTCATCATACCATTCTTATGAAAGACAAACTTTAAAGCATGAATAGAGGAATACTATCAAGTATCATTGAATTTGTTTGAATTACCACTCATGAGAATTGTAAGTGTGTATAATGGCCAAGTATGGTACTATGAACCACTAAAGTTACATCAATAACTTGGTGGATGGATAAGATCACACTCCATACAAATGTATGGAGTATTTTTTTTGCTAGGCAAAAATGGGCATGGTAGGTCCAATAGGTGTATCTATTGTCCAAGTGTGGTCCAAAGAAAGCAACAAATATTTTGTTATAAAGTGAAGGCCACATGTAATTTTTTCTAGTTAGACGTTATTTATCATAACAAAGTTTATAGAACATTATTTATTTTAAAAGAAAAATCAATACATATTTTAAGTGGTTTTTGATTTATTAGTGAAGTTGAATGATTCATAAAAAGTTTATTGGAGATCAACTCTTATTCTAGGCTCTTGTTGTCTTAAAAGGGATGAGACCAAGATCATACCCTTGACAACTTTGACCGAATAGTTATCAAGGGATTTTTTAACGCATCCTTTTTTCAAATAGATTTTTTCATATTGAACACATATTTAATGATTTTACCTATAGTTTTTGAAATAAGTTGTTCTCATTTCTTGTATCATATGAAATCAGGTTGTATATCATGAGTATTTCCTTCATTGGAACACAACCAAAATCCATGACACGATATGATTTCCCATGTTCTAAGGACCAACTTATATGGTAACCATCAGTCTCATAATTTGTTCCCTAGTTTCATTGCACCAAATCCTCATTATACCATTCTTATGCAAGATAAACTTTAAAGCATGAGTGGAGGCATACTATCAAGTATCATTGAATTTGTTTGAATTGTCACTCATGAGAATTGTAAGTGTGTATAATGGCCAAGTATGGTATTTTGACCCATTATAGTTACATCAATAATGGTAGAATAATATTTTGGTAGATGGATAAGATCACATTCCATACAAATGTATGGACCATTTTTTTGCTAAGATATGGATGTGGTAGGTACAATATGTGTATCTATTGTTCAAGTGTGGCCCAACCAAGGGAACATCAAGTACTCGTTATAATGTGAAGGTCACATCTAAATTTGTTTTGGTTAAACACTATTTATCATAACAAAGTTTATAGAACATTATTTATTTTAAAAGAAAAATCAATACTTATTTTAAGTGGTTTTTGATTTATCAGTGAAGTTGAATAATTCATTAAGAGTTTATTAGAGATCAACCCTTATTAAGAGCATTTTTTTTTTTATAAATAATTTGTTCTCATTTCTTGTATTGTATGAAATGGGATTGTATATCTTGGATATTGCTTCATTGGAATGTAACCAAAATCATGTGGCCGAATATCCAATAGAACATGGTGTGTAATCGTTTGAAACGTAACAAATTTAATAAAAAAAAAAAAATTCAAGATTGGTCGCGTGGAGTCCTGTTCTCAAATGTGTATAGAAAGATGAAGATTTGGGGGATCCATAATACTAAGAATCTACGAGTTTTTTTAATCCACCAAAGCTTTTCGAGGACTCAAACATGCCTTATACGTATCTAAATTGTAGCAACTTGCCACTTTGTTCACAAGACTATTTAATTTTTAAGGTAGAAGTCTCTTGTAAGTGAATGGCGAATTTATTCTCATGCTTCATTTGGTCTTATGCAAGTTTCTTTAACGGTGAAACATAAAAAAGTTTTGTATTTTTTAAAAATTGGTTTAATTAAATATGGATGTTTTTAGTGTAATGATTAATGTATAAATTGGTATTTTTATATGTGAAAGTTGATAAATAATTTGATTATCATCTAATTTTATCTGTGCGCATTTTAAGAGATTGGTCTTGATCTTATCTTTTACCATTCTTGATCCTATCTTTTACCATTCTTCATCCTGAATCTTTTTTGTAGGTGTAAAATTGACCTAAGTTAGATCTACATGTGTAGAAGTGACCCACAAAAAGATTTAAATTTAAAATTTGAATATAGGAATGTATTTCCCTTTTTAGTTAGTTATTATGAGTTGATTGCACACTAAGGTGTTGTATAAAAGGACAATATCATCTCTAGGAAGTGGTAAATAAGCTCCATTACTCATTAAATAATTGCAAGATCATAATATCAACTCTCTCTATATATTGCATGATAGCCTATTGCCTTTGATCATTGATTAAGGAAGCTTTACCAAAGGAGAATAAATCCTAGCCTAGCAAACTCCTACATGGTGTTTATTAGCACCACTTCCTTTAGATATAAGTTACACACACTAAGGCGAATAGATCCCTGACATCTAGAGTGGCATAATTTAGATCCATGAACCAAGTTCAAATCCACACATAAGGTTCAAATTTGTACTCATGGAGATTAGTTCTACACTCATGAAAGTGAATTGGAATAGACACCTATAATTTCCTTAGTTCATAAGTGTTTGCCTAACATGTCCTTATTTTCCAACACATCGGTGAATTAATTCGTAGTGTTCGACATAACAAGATCTTAATCTAAACTAGAGCTAAGTACTATTATTTTATTTATTTAAATTCTATGCATTTACTGTAATGAAGAAAAGTGGAACTAACACTTTTTACATTACGTTACATAGACTAGAATTGAAAACATGAACTAATTGAATATAGAAGTATAAATTCCAGAAACTAAATACAAAGTAGGAAAGAGGAAGGAAAGAAGAACTTGTCACAAGAGGATGGAAGTCTTAGCCTCAGACGCCAACGTGCCGCGAGGACATCGTCGCGTAGCGCTGTCATCCAGGATGCACTAGAACTTCAAGAATCTGTACTGTACAACCAAGTACGGGTCTGTAACCTCATCTGGCCAACATACAATACCAAAATAAGTACCCAACAACACAATACACTAATAAATTGACAAAATAAAGCATTTGATTAAAATGTAATAAAGAAATGGAATGACAAGATGAAAGGGGGGAAATAAGAAAACTCTCATGCATTCGAGTCCTCTTCTTCAACCTACACAACACAGAATAGGAAAAATGTTTGGGGTTGCTTGGGGGTTTGCCTCAGTCAAACCCCTGCTTTGGTATTTCTACCTCCACATCAACTAATGCTAAAATGATAGAGAAATAGTGTGTGCTCCTATCATATGTGCATCTAGGAATTAAGAGTAGTGACAATAAAATAAAATCTATAAGCATAATCCTTAGTCTATGAGAAAAATACCCTAGTGTGCGTATTGAGATAAAATAGGTGGTGGTCTACACCAAGATTTGCCAAAGTAAATGGAGAGAAATGTGATAAAGAAAATGCAACAATATTATTCAAAGAAAAAAATAAGAACAATATTACCAGCATGATGTAGAAGGTGAAACAACACTTGTATTTGTCAAAGAATATTCGAGCAACATGCAGCTTCAACAAGTTCAACAATGAAGGTATGTGCAACCAAGCATAACCAAGAGGGATAGATTGAAAGAGCATGAGAGAGATATCTAAAAATTAGTTTTGCATAAGGGTTTGAGAGAAGCTAAAGGGTCAGATTTGAGCGTTGGAAGCATTTTTCTAATTATCAAGTGTTACAGCAAGCAACAATAGGCGGCTGGATGGGAAATTAATATTTTTAAATTTTGGGACTTTTTAGATGCTAGTGCATCGTGCGAATGTCTATGCGTAGCGCCAGTGTCCTACAAAAATTGCACAAAATTCAACATGTGTTCCCAACACAATGAGAAGAATTAGAGTTTGATAGAAAATTTGGCAATCTAGTGAAGGAAGAGGCTAAGGCTAGGCTAAAATGATCCCTAAAACATGCTAAGGGAATGGCCACTAAAGCAAGCCCAAAATATAGCGTGAAATTGCAAGTGTATGCAATTTTCTATGCTACATTTACTTTAGTAACATGATTAGTCCCAACTCTTAATCACAAGGTAGATTATTATTCATTATAATTAATTAATTTATCCTAAGATATGTATGTGATGTATGCCATTTTTCCTTTACATAAATTGGTGAACCCAACTTATCATACAACCCTTAGGTTTTATTCCTTCTACATTAGGGTTTAATATTTAGTATTCTCGATTGTATACCTTGTATTTTATTTGTGCTTCATTACTATTCTCTCAATTTTAAAGGGTTTGGGGCTTCATTGTTTGATATCTATTTGATCCTTATCCAACCACCCTTTTTTGTGCTTTCTTGTAACATCATTCACTATGATTCTCCTAGACAATTATCATTGGTTGATATCCATACATCTATTACTAATTTGATATGTTCCTACATTTTGTTGCATTCAATCCTTCTGTCCTTGATACTCTTATGTCTTTTAATGCTATGGATGAGGATGCATTTACTATGGATGTGTTGTTGCATCATATATGTATTTTCTTCTCCCCTTTATAGAGTTGGTTAGTTTTTTCCATCTCTTTTGTATATACTCACTTCACCTGTCCATGAGTTTTAGTTTGATACTACATTTTCTACAACTAGTTCTAGTGATTTGTATGAGCATGATGCTATTTTATCCTCAAGCACTTCCTTCCATTCTTTGGTCCATGATGATGATATATATTGTATGATGGATATTGATGAGATAGCCCCACCTTATTGTGAAATATCTAGGGATGATATAGTATGTGGTGAGTTTCCGACTCCATTAGCTAGTCATGATGATGCGATGCATAGTGATGATACTCTTCTTATATGTCATGATAATGTATTATTCCTTCACCCTTAGATTCATGTTCCTTTGATGATCCATCTTGTGAGGAGTCGAAATGTCATGCCCACAATTGAACACGTGGACATGAAACACAACCAACAATTCTTTTTATGAAACAAGATGATAAACATCACACAACACACTTATGCACAATATGCACATAAGTTGAACATGTGCACCTAATGTTGTTGCTCATGCAATGTACGTTTGGCACACCACACTAAGGCAGGGAAGTATGATACTTAGGAAGGGTTTTGTGAAACTCCTTTTGCACCCCTCCAATTATGATGGCAACCTAGTTAAGGTTAGGTTACAAAATAAGTGTTGCCTTAAGGGGAGTCCCTACCACAAGGTAATGCATGTTTCAAGTATGTGCCTAATCGGTGTTGTCATTGATGTCAACATATCAATGTTGTTATTGGTGTCAACTGTGCTCTTGTTTTATTTCTTGCTTGTAATAAGTTAGATGCTTTGTATTTGCTTATGTAAGTGTTGGAGAGCCTGATATTGAGGATATTGAGAAAATTTGCTCCTTCAGTAGAAACAGTGTGTTGTAGAGTATCTTTGTCCGTAGAAGAAAAGTCAAACAGATAGCTCCACATTTCCTATAGATTAAATACCCTTGTCTGCAGATTAGAAGTTATTTAGAGGTTTGTCTGAAGATGCTATGTTCCAAGTTTGAGCCTCCGGTATGAAGATTTGAGTGAGTTATGTTCACTAGAGTGAAAACTGCTTTTTCTGTATGTTTGGTGGTGACAGGGAGAAAGTATTATGCTCTGCATTCCTCCGCATTCCTCTGCATTGAAGTATTTTTGTCTACAGTTCTAGAGTTAAGTCTAAGATGATGTTATGTGCCTTCAACTCTAATGGTTCATGATTTGGTGGTCAACAAGTGATCTTTTCCTTATGACAGTAGTTGGTAGTGTTGTTTATGTGCTCTGGCTTGAAGAATCTTCTTGACAGAGTGGTTAGAAGTTGTGCAGATGTTTCTAATAATTTCAATGTGCTTGTGGATGTCTCCTGATTATGTTCCTACCCTTAGATTAGTCCGCAAAGAGAAATTTGGATCATGGATGAAGAATGTTCTTAGAAGACCTAGTGTTCTCACTAGTCTTGGCCGACTTGGTTGATTTCACTATTTGCAGAGATGCTTTGAAGATTGTAGAAGTGTGTCATGGTGTGAAGGATTATGTTTGAGTCCCAGCTAAGGTGTGGCGTGATCAACATACATCTTTACATCTTTCCCTTAAAATTTTTTTGTATTAGGTCCAGACCTATTTCTATGTATGTTTTGTAATGCTGACCTTGGAGATTGTTCCAATGGTTGATGAATGTATTGCTGACCTTGATGTACATTCCAAGATTGATGATTTGTATAAAGACTTATAATGTAGTTGTGAAAAATGTATCCTTGTGGAAATATGAGTAGATAAGTACGAAGAGTAAGAAAAATAGAGTAGGGGAAGAATATTGCACTTCAATAGAACTGAACTCAGGCATAGAGTAGATGCTATCAAATCAGTTCAAAAATCCTTGGCAGTGAGCCACCCCCTAGTAGTGAGCCAATCTTGGCAGTGAGCACTTTGGGCAGTGAGCCTCTGATTTTTGGTATTATTATAACTTATATATTTCTGTGGGCTAACACCCACCGTGGTTTTTCCCTTATAGGGTTTTCCACGTAAAAAATCTAGTGTCTCTTGTGTTGAATGTGTAATTATGATTAAGTCTATGGTTTTATGCTTTCATGGTTGAATCTGATTATCAGTAATTAAGTAGTCGATGGCTTGATAATTATATGAAGTTAAGTTTTTATGACAACTGATTCACCCCCCCTCTCAGTATACTAGAGAGAATCCATACACACTGCCATGTACATCCTAAATAGGGTTCAAGTAAAAGGTAACAATGCTAAAACTCTTTATGAATTGTGGCATGGAAGAGTTCCTACAGTAAGATATTTTAAAGTCTTTGGTAGTAAATGTTATATGAGAAAAGAAGATCTAGGCAAGTTTGATGCTAGGTGTGATGAAGGAATCTTTCTTGGATAATCTACCAAGAGTAAGGCCTACCAGTTCTATAATAAGAGATTGAAGAAGATAATTGAAAGTGCTAATGTGAAGGTTGATGAAGATAGGGGAAGAATATTAGACTTGAGTGACTATGAATTAGATGAACCTGTTGTTATAACAAGTGAAGAAAAAGTTGAACAATAAGACATTCAAGATGAAGAAGAAAAAGCTTCAGAAAATGCTGCTAAGACTCCCAAGTATGTAAGAATTAGTCATTCTGAAGATCAAATTATAGGAGACAAAAGCAAAGGGGTATTGACAAAAAAAAGAGTTGCAAAAGAACAAATGAATTACTATTTACTTTCGAAAGTTGAACCTAAAACTATGAATGAAGCTTGCAATGAGGAAAATTGGGTAAAAGCTATGGAAGAGGAACTGTTACAGATAGAAAAGAATAAAACTTGGGAATTGGTTCCTAGACCTACTAATAAGAATGTGATTGGCACCAAATGGGTTTTTAGAAACAAGATGAATGAGAATGGAGAAGTAGTAAGGAACAAAGCAAGATTGGTATGCAAAAGGGTACTCTCAAGTTGAAGGGATAGATTTTGAGGAGACCTATGCTCTTGTGGCAAGAATTGATGAAAATTGGGTAAAAGCTATGGAAGAAGAGCTGACACAGATAGAAAAGAATCAAACTTGGGAACTAGTTCCAAGACATACTGATAAGAATGTGATTGGCACCAAATGGGTTTTCAAAAACAAGATGAATGAGAATGGAGTAGTAAGGAATAAAACAAGATTGGTATGCAAAGGGTACTCTCAGGTTGAAGGGATAGATTTGAGGAGAACTATGCTCCTGTGGCAAGAATTGAAGCAATTCAAATGTTTTTGGCATTTGCGGCATTTAAAGACTCCAAAGTGTATCAGATGGATGTTAAGTCTACATTCTTGAATGGTGAATTGGAAGAAGAAGTCTACATTGAACAACTAGAAGGATTTCAACTATCGAAACAAGGTGATATGGTGTGCAGATTGAAGAAGGCCTTGTATGGACTAAAACAAGCCCTCGGAGCCTGGTATGCATGGTTAGGAAAATATTTGTTGCAATTAGGGTTCAGTAAAGGCACTATTGACAGCAATATGTATTTCAAAATCAATGATAATTAGATCCTGATTGGTGTAGTCTTTGTTGATGACATTATCTTTGGAGGAAATGAAGGTATGTGCATGAAGTTTGCAGGAGAAATGCAAAATGAGTTTGAGATGTCTATGTTTGGTGAAATGAATTTATTTTTGGGTCTGCAAATTAATCAATCATATAAGGGAATCTTCATATCTTAGTCTAAGTATGTGAAAGAGTTGTTGAACAAGTTTGGGATGGAAGACTCTAAACCAGTATATACTCCCATGGTGACTAGCTACAAGTTGAGAAAAACTGATGAATCACCCAAGGATGATTAGAAAAAGTACAGATCCATGATTGGAGGATTGCTTTATCTAACTCAAACTAGACCTGATATTATGCATGCAATTTATCTTGTTGGAAGATTTCAAGTAGATCCAAGAGAATCACATGTGATGGTAGTAAAGAGAATCTTGAGGTATTTAAAAGGCACACCGAATCATGGCTTATGGTATGCAAAGGATAATGATTTCACTCTTAGTGCTTATACAGATGTTGATTGGGCTAGAGATGTTGATGGCATAAAGAGTACAAGTGGAGGCACTTTCTTTTTAGGTAACAAATTGGTTTCATGGCTGAGTAAGAAACAAGATTCAATCTCTTTGTCAACTATGGAAGCAAAATATATTGCAGCAGCATGTTGTTGTACTCAAGTGTTATGGATGAAGCAGACTTTGAAGGACATAAGAGTTGTGTATGAAGATCTAGTTGCAATCTTCTATGATAATACAAGTGCTATAAATATTTCAAAGAATCCAGTGATGCACTCAAGAACAAAGCATATATCTATAAGATATCACTTTCTGAGAGAAAAGGTGACAGAGAATGAAGTAAAGTTGGAATATGTGTCTAGAAAGGATCAGATTGTAGATATCTTCACCAAGCCTCTGCCTAAGGATACTTTTAAGTATCTCAAAGAAAAGCTAGGGGTCATTACCCCTCTTGCCCTAAACTAAGATGCATGGAATTGCATTAGTCCAGTGGTGCCCAAAGTCTCATTCTTTGATCTGGATTGATGTTTTGAGAGCTACCTCTCAGGGGGAGTAGCTAGATGTTACCAGTATGAGTTCTTGATAAAGAAAGTATTGATAACAGAGAAAGTTCAGTTGGATTAGAGCAACAGGATGCAAGTATGTGCCCTTTGCCATTGATGTCAAAGGGGAGAGAAATCATGTGAAAAACTTAGAAAAGAAAGGGTGCAGATGTGTAAAGAGAAAGGGGGAGAATCTTGTCCTGTTGGTCTTTACAAATTTTCACATCATATGTTGCTATCAATGACAAAGGGGGAGATTGTTGCAAGTATGTGCCTAATCAGTGTTGTCATTGATGTCAACATATTAGTGTTGTCATTGGTGTCAACTGTGCTCTTGTTTTGTTTCTTTCTTGTAATAAGTTAGATGCTTTGTATTTTCCTATGTAAGTGTTGGAGAGCTTGATATTGAGAATATTGAGAAAATTTGCTCCTTCGGTAGAAATAGTGTGTTGTAGAGTATCTTTGTCTGTAGAAGAAAAGTCAAATAGATAGATCTGCATTTCCTATAGATTAAATATCCTTGCTTGTGGATTGGAAGTTATTTAGAGGTTTTTTTGAAGATGTTATGTTCCAAATTTGAGCCTCTGATATGAAGATTTGAGTGAGTTATGTTCACCAGGGTGAAAACTACTTTTTTTTGTATGTTTGGTGATGACATGGAGAAAGTATTATGCTCCACATTCCTTCGCATTGAATTATTTTTGTTTGTGGTTCTAGAGTTAAGTCTAAGATGATGTTATGTGCCTTCAACTCTATTGGTTCATGATTTGGTGGTCTACAAGTGATCTTTTCCTTATGACAGTAGCTGGTAGTGTTGTTTATGTGCTCTGATTTAAAGAATCTTCTTGACAGAGTGGTTAGAAGTTGTGCGGATGTTCCTAATGATTTCAATGTGCTTCTGGATGTCTCCTGATTGTGGTCCTACCCTTGGATTGGTCTGGAAAGAGAAATTTGGATAATGGATGAACAATGTTTTTAGAAGAGCTAGTGTTCTCACCAGTCTTGGCTGACTTGGTTGATTTCACTATTTGTGGAGACGCTTTGAAGATTGTAGAAGCGTGTTGTGGTGTGAAGGATTGTATTTGAGTCCCAGCTAAGGCATGGTGTGATTAGCATACATCTTTACATCTTTCCCTTAGCAAATTATTTATTAGGTCCATACCTATTTCTATGTATGTTTTGTAATGTCGACCTTGGAGATTGTTCCAATGGTTGATGAATGTATTGCCAACCTTGATGTACATTCCAAGGTTGATGATTTGTATAAAGACTTATAATGTAGTTGTAAAAAATGTATCCTTGTGGAAAAATGCATAGATAAGTGTGAAGAGTAAGAAAAGCAGAGCAGAGGAAGAATATTACGCTTTAATGGAACTGAACTCAGGCATAGAGTAGATGTTATCAAATCAGTTCAAAAATCCTTGGCAGTGAGCCACCCCTTGGCAGTGAGTTGATCTTTGCAGTGAGCACTTTGGGCAGTGAGCCCTTGTAGGCATTGAGCCTCTAATTTTTGGTATTGTTATAACTTATATATTTCTATGGGCTAACACCCACCATGGTTTTTCCCTTATAGGGTTTTCCACGTAAAAAATCTGGTGTCTCCCATGTTGAATGTATAATTATGATTAAGTCTATGGTTTCAAGCTTTCATGGTTGAATTTGATTATCAGTAATTAAGTAGTTGATGGTTTGATAATTATATGAAGTTAAGTTTTTGTGACAACTGATTGACCCCCCCTCTCAGTTGTCCTGTGTATTTCTGTTCCCCTAGGGTTTCTATAACATGAAGCAAAGAACAGTCCCCTTTAGAAGTAGGACCTAAAACCCTAGTTAAAATGATTAAATCTAATTAATTAGATTAAAGATTTAATTAATTATAATGCAGAAATGTTATTATTTAAATCCAAACATTCAATTGAATTAAACTCACACCATAGAAGAATGTTATAAAACTAACACTATATATTTTGATTTAAAACAATTAACTTGACTTTAGTAACCTTAATAAATTAAGGTCTAACTAAGTCTACCAAAGGTTTCGCAAAATTCAATTTAACACAAGGTATAATAATCTCCATCAAAGGATAATTAAAATGTCTTAAAATTCACTTAGGAAATCCATTCCTAACTCAAGAAAATTTAATTAAAATTATAGGAAAATATATTTCCCTAAGGTTGAGGATTGATTAAAAATTAATCAAATATCAATCTCCTAACTATATAACATTAGGAAAGAAGTTTAATCAATCTAAAGTAAGATTAATTAAACTTAAAAGTCAAATTAGAGGCCTAAACGAAATAGGGCAACTCTCAAACCCTAATGTCTACCTATAAGTTTTCTAAGGTCTTCTAGAGAGCTCATTTTTGCTTGCAGGTTTGAAGAGAGGCTAAAGGAGGAAATATCTTTCCTTAGGGGAAGGATTATTTCCTCAAGACTAAATTTTTCTATTACTTGCTAACTTTTCTTTTAGCTAAATGTTTTCCAATTTTTTTTAAAAAAATTTCTAACACCATGGAGTTATATTGTCTGTCTTGCCATGAACTATCTTCTCATTTCAAAATTTTAGTTTTCTATTGTATAAAATAATGATATAAATCAAAATCATTCCTTTAGTTTAAAATCATTTCCCAATATGGCTATGGGAAGTATAGAAGGATAATATATAACATACATATTCATTATATATATATTGAATACCATAGGTATATATTTATATATGAATAAGCAAGAATCAAGAACAAGCACATTCTCCACAATTTACTCCCTTTTTACAATACATCAGAGGCCCATCCAGGACATGATAGAGGTGAATCTTTATAAGACACAAAAAAGAGTAATTAAAATGCTCTATAAATGCCACCATAATGATTTAAATCAACTACCAAAGTAGAAAAATTTTCATTTTCAACAATAAGTCAAAAGAATGATGGAGCGAAATTCCATAGAGCTGAAGGGGTGCGAAGAGGAGGTGAAAGACGACGAGGTGGTGGAATCACAATGCCATGATGCGATTCATGAGAACTACTTGGAAATCGATCTATCTGTGGAGGCAATGGAGGATGTGGCATTGCTAGAGGATCTAGCGATCATCTATCGTGAGATCAGTCCCAAGTGCGATCAAAAGTCAGTTAGGACATGGTTGGCTGAAAACTAGAAATCAATGGCGATTGTTAAGTTCCTGCCGAAAAGTTTTTTCGTGGACATCTTTACCGCTACAGAAGATAGGGATAAGGTTCTTCAAGGGAGTTTATGGACAATGATTGGTAGCCCTATATTCATGGAAAAATGGAGCCCTAATTTTGATCTTGTCAAATTAGATCCATATGATAAGCTAGTTTGGATTCACCTTTACAATCTTCCTTTAAAATATTGGGTGGATTAATGTATTACGAAGATAGGGAGATCATTAGGAACCCTCATAGATGTAGACTCAGAAATTATCGAGGGGGACTCTTATCTCTATGTGTGTCTGCAAATCGTTGCGATCACTAGGGTACCAAATGAAATTCTATTGTGCATTGATAGTAGGCACCGGGTGATATCGGTGGATGTAGAGGAAGATAAAATGTTCTATATGAAATGCGGAAGTAGAAGTCATAAGGAGGTTGCATCCAATAGGTGACCCAAAATGAAAGTTGTCTAGTGGCCTCACTTGGTTTGTACTTTGAACACTATGGCATCAGATCCTTGGAAGGACATGAATCAGGGTGAAAGTCTCAAACCAAAGGAATTTTTGGAGATTCCCTCCTATAGGGAAAGTAATCCTGCAATGCCTAGTGGATGTGTGCCCTCAAATTTGGGCCCTCCTATTGGTGGGTTTGGTAACAAGATCAATACATTAGTTGTATCGAATGTGGCATCTCTGGGGGGAGAGAACCCTACCCCAAATCATTTGGAGTTGAATAGCACTGGGGCTGGTCAAGATCATGTTGATCCTACCTTTGCCTCAGGAGACAAAGTACTTGAGGATAACTTATCGAATGGTAAATTTTTTGATGATGATGTGTTGGGGATAATTGATCCTCATTGCATTAGCTAGACTATGGCCAAGATCTTGAATAGAGCAAAGAAATGGAGAGGAAGGAAATCGCATAAACAGAAACGAGAGGAGGCTGAAAAAAAGGGCCTGTTGAGTATCAAAGACTTTATATTATCCAAGGGAGAAAAGTTCTCCCTTGGAGGACAATGTTAGGGGTCTATTAACCCCTGACAAACAACGCTTGGTTAAGCATCACCTAGATAGAATTTTTGCTGACATAATTCTCTTTCAAGAAAGAAAAATAAGCTCTGAGGAAGGTAACAAGTTTATTCGTTATTGTAGGAAATGGTTTGGGCTCTTTTGGAGCATTGTTGGGTTTGTAGGCAGTTTGGGGATTCTGTGGTCAACCGCTAACATGGACATCAAATTAATTAAGGCTCATCACAATTGGATCCAATGCGAGGTAAGGTGTAGGTAGGTAGATTAGAATTTTTCATTATTTAATAATTATGGCCCAATAAAGATAGAGGAAAAAGTGGTTGTTTGGAATAACATCAAAATATGAGTAGCAAGTTTGGGTGACAATACATTAATATTGGGTGGTGACTTCAACACGATTATGGATCTGAAGGATAAAAGTGGAGGTTTGAATAAGGAAACCAAAGCTATGTTAAACTTTAGAGACTTTGTTAGCTCGCTATCTATGGTGGACTGCATTCCTAAGAATGGTTCCTTCACCTAGACTAATCGGAGGGTGGGATTTACAAACATTTCCAAGCATCTAGAAAGATTCTTCATTAGGGATGGCTAGCTAGGAGAAGATTATTATAGTGAATTGAGCGTTTAACCTATGTCAGCATCATATCACTTCCCTGTAATGCTGGACATTTGCTTGTGCGAGAAGCTGATCAAAAGCTACTTTAAATTTGAACCAATGTGGTGGAGAGATAGCAATTTACTCAAAAATCTAGAAGATTGGTGGTTGGAGGATAAGTTTATTAATGGGACTGTGAGCTTTTGTTTTTCCAAATGACTTGCACATGTAAACAACAAGGTCAAAATCTAGAATAAGGAAGTTTTTTAGGAATATTTTTGCAGAAAAAGAGCAAGTTGAATTGGAACTAGCAGCACTGAATGATCAATTTATAAGATTTGGCATGACCTTATCCGAATATCAGTTGGAGAAAGAGAAAAAAGTGAGGCACGTAGAATTACTCACCTAGGAGGAACTTTATTGGAGGGATAAGGCTAGAGAGACATGGCTCAAAGAAGGTGACACCAACACTAATTTTTTTCATAATTCTACATGTGCGCATAGGGGGAGAGGCTGAATTGAAAACATCACATGTTTGGATGGCACTGTTATCAAAGAAAGAAATGGCATAGAATGCAAGGCAATAAGATACTTTGAATCTTTGCTTGTAGGGAGGTTGGGTAATGATGAGGAGGATGGAGCTTCCATTTTGTCTTGTATACCCAAATGCTTAGGGGAGGAGGAGAATAAGATGTTGTGTGCTCCCTTTTATTTGGACAAAGTTTGAAAGGTAGTTTTTGAATTACATCCTGATAAGTCGCTTGGGCTAGATGGGCTAACTACCAAATTTTTTCAAAAATGTTGGTACTTCATGAGACTAGATATTCTTAAATTGGTGGAGGAATTCTGCAAAAAAAGAAGTTTGTTAGAGAATTCAATAATATAGTTATCTCTCTCATTTTGAAAAAGCATGAATGCTCCTCTTTCACTAATTTGCATCCAATTGCATTGTGCAATATGATTTACAAGATTTTATCTAAAGCTTTGGCAAATAGGTTGAAGTTAGTCATGGGGTTGGTAATTTCAGACAAACATAACGGTTTCACTCCTAGAAGGGAAATTATTGAAAACATAATCACAACATCAGAAACAATCCACACAATAACATCGGAACTCTTGAAAAGCATGCTAATCAAACTTGATGTAAGAAAGGCATATGATCAGGTCTGCTGGGACTTTCTGCTATCAGTAATGGAAAAATTTAGATTTTCAAAACATTGGTTGGAATTGATGCAGACTTGCATAGCTACTCCTCGTTATTTGGTTCTTGTCAACGGTTCACTATGCAATTTTTTTGATGCAACCAATGGGCTGCGCCAAGGTGATCCTCTCTCCCCATTCTTGTTTATTATTATGGCTAAAGCAATGAGAAGACACTTTAAGAATCTTTGATTGGTTAGGCTTTGGAAAGGAATCTCAATTGATGATGGCCTAGATCTAATTACTCACTCCCAGTTTGTGGATGATATAATGATGTTGATGAGGGTGGCTAAGGTAATAAAAGGGGGCTTGGAATTCTATGCAAAATCCTTTAGGAAAATTCTCAATAGGAAGAAATATGAGAAATATTTTTTAACACAAAATGTGCCATCTAGAAAAGAATGGCAAAATTACTTGGCTTCTCTGTTGCTGCTTTACCCTCAAAACATTTGGGGGCTCCTCTATTTCAGGGTGCTTGTAGAACCAACCATTGACAAAACACAATTAGTAAATGTAGGCATAAAGAGGATGCTTGGAAGAGCAAATGGCTTTTGTTGGCTAGTCGCATTCTCATGATAAAATCTATGCTTTCTGTGGTCCCAATCTATGTGATGCCATTCTTCAACATGACAAATAAGGTCATAAATGATGTAGAAGGATTTTTGAAGAAGTTTCCTTGGGAGGGTACAAAAGATGATAGGCAGATATCGCTTATCAATTGGGACATGGCGTGTTAGACTAAAACCATCGGTGGAGTGGGGCTACGTAGAATGAAACTTCAAAATAGGGCATTGGGTGCTAAACTATGTTGAAAGGTAATGGTGCAAAATTATCAGAAGAAGGTATCTAGATAATGACGAATCAAGACACATTTTAACAATGGCAAACTCTAACGGTGGATCAGCCATCTAGAAATTTATCTAGGACTATAGATCACTGATTAGAAATCACTTGTCTTGGAAGATCGGGAATGGTCATAGCGCTGATTTTTGGTTTGACTCTTGGAACAGGCATAGTGCTCTCATTGAGTCATTTGGCGATCAGAATTGGTTGGCGGATGTGATTCAATCAAATGGCAGGGTGGTGGTGGATTATGTTTGAACGGTTGGGTGGGGTTCCATCTTGACATATGAGTGGCTATGTGTTAATTCACTTGCCATTCCTTTTGAGGACACAGTAATACTAAATAATTTGTTACCTGTTTGTAAGATTCTACTCTCAGATGAAGATGATGGGATAATTTGGAGTGGCTCCAAATCTGGGGAGTACTTGGTGTTCAATTGGGGTATGAAATCCAATGTGTGAATGGCGGGAAGACAAAAAGGCCTTCAGAGATATGTTGGAAACTTGGAATTTTGCCAAAGTCTAGGGACTTCCTTTGGATGACGCTACATAAGTGAATTTTGATGGGCGACAGGTTGGTGACCATTGAAATCCATGGGCCAAGTATGTGCATATTATGTCGTAAGGAAAAGGAGATGATGAATCATCTACTACTAAATTGTGAATTCGCATCTAGGTGTTGGGATTGCCTCCTCCAATCCTTAGGGTGGTCAACTCCTTGGCAAAGAGATATTCTAGAGTTCCTATGTAGTTGGCTAGTGGAGAAGAAGAGGAATGTTTGGTCTAATATATGGTTGGCTTCCCTGTCTATAGTTGTATGGCAGGTATGGAAGGAGAGAAATCAGTGGATCTTCAATGACCAATGTCTTCTAGTGGAGGAGATCATTAAGAAGATTGAATCTAGAATCTGCGAAGTCATCAATTCTACTCATCACAGGTCTAAAGTGGCACAATTCACTAGTTGGGGTGAATCAATTTAGAAGAGGTGGCATGCATTGAAGCCCCCAAATTTGGTACCATCAGGGGTCGAAAAGGATAGGCAGGATGCTCAATGAGTGCCTTCGGCTGCTGGGAGTTATAAGCTCAATTCGGATGGTGCCTCAAAGGGAAATCCGGGCTTGTTGGGGGCTAGTTGCATTATCAGGAACAATAAAGGGGAATGTGAATGGGCTCTAGCCAGGAAAGTGGAAGTTGCTACAATCAATGAGGCTGAAATGGAGGCCCTTGCTTGCGGTCTTTGGCTATGCCTGGAGAAAGGTAATAAGGTGGTTGACATCAAGGGCAATTCCCAAATTTGCATTAATGTGGTTTGCAAAAGGTTGATCCACAATTGGAAACTAAAGCCATGGATCAATAGGATTTGGCATTGTTTGGACATATTTGATTCCTATACGTTGAAACATGTGTATAGAGAGGCCAAGTCAGCGGTAGACTGTTTGGCCAATGTTGGGGTATCCCTTAAACAATTTGAGGTGGTCTATGAAGCTGGTTTGTTATCAAGTGAATTGGATGACTGTATCCAATGTGATAGGGTGGCCGTCCTTGGTCCCATGTTGCCCTCCAACGTGGACTTGTGCCTATAAGTACTTTTTTGATGACATGGCTCTTTCCACACATGTTGTGTCTCTTCTCTCCTCACATCATTTGGATTTGGAATTTGCAAGATTTGGCGATCTTTCTTGGGTTCGACGCCAAAGCTAATGTATGCTTGATCTTTAGTTATAAATGTTGTTATGGCTATTTGGTTATTCATTAGATGAGCTATGGTAAAGCACTTTGGGATAGTTTGTCGTTGCATGGAGAGAGATTGTGCCAACTCGGTGGCTAAATCCTAGGATGACCAGATATCTTATTTATTACAAAATGCGGCTGTGAAGGAAAAAGTTGCCATTCGAAAGGTTGTGGGAGATGATTTTTGGGTCATGGGACACACACACGACGGCATGGTTTTGGAGTAATTTTTCAACAATTACATCCAAGTTCTTGGGGCCAGACTATGGGGTATCAGGGTTGCTAGATGCTTCATTCGTTGAGAGCTAGTGTTTTTGGTCGTGACTGTGATAGATGGTGTGGTGACCAAGCCTGACTATGGGCATGCTAAATTTGAATGAAGAAAAGAACAAGCTCAAACTTCATAAGGCATAGAAAATCCTCAAGAAAGGTGTGGAACAGAAAAATTATTTCATCAAATTTTTGGAAGGGAACCTTGATCTTAATGATTAGAATGTAATATTTAGGCTACTAGATATTGTTGAAGGCGTGAGTTATCTTTACCACTGATTGTTTTGTCTTAGCTATATGATGTATCTATTTCTTCTTTAAGCAATATAGGGAGCTACCCCCTTAGGTAGTGCTTACCTTAAAAAAAATTTATATATGAATAATTAAATATATATTTATAAGAATTTGTTTAAAAAACATTGTAAGATCATAAAATTGTATATATATAAATCCACACACAGATATATATATATATATATATATATATATATATATATATCACTGATTGTTTCATCTCAACTATATGATGTATCTATTTCTGCTTTAAGCAATATAGGGAGCTACCCCCTTAGGTAGCACTTACCTTAAAAAAAAAATTATATATGAATAATTATATATATATATATATATATATATATATTTATAAAAATTTGTTAAAAAAAACATTGTAAGATCATAAAATTGTATATATATAAATACACACACAGATATATATAATGCAATAAAAAAAGTGAATACTTTGTTGTATATTCACAACACTATGTATACACAACACTGTATATACACACAGAAGTATATGAGTGTTATATCCATATATATATACATACAATAATATATATATATATATAACAATTTATAGAGGGGCCAAATGGCATTGAAAAAGAACAAAGGCAAGATTAAACACAGGGTAGATCTATAAATGATTCAACAAGAAAGGTTCAGGGTTCAGCCTATGCCAGCCCATAGGCCCTGCCCTGCATAAGACGCCGAGCCTCAATTCGTGCCATGCACAGTGTAGGGGCTGCGAGCAAGGTGGATCCCCCACCCCACAAGATGAGATGCATGGTTAGGGCTTTGACCTGCCCTGTGGCTTCAATATTTTTTTTTCAGTTGTAGTTTTGAATCAGTTGTATCAAAACTTTAACTTCTTTAAACCAGAATCAATTTCACAATCACGTAACTTATTTCCATATTTTGTTATGAGCATTAAACATGAATAGCAAAATCAAAACATGAACACTTCAACACCATACACACATGAACACCAGATTTTTTACATGGAAAACCGTAAATAGGAAAAAACCACAGTGAGTGTTAGCTCACAATACAATGTAGTAATAATACCGAATATCAAAAGGTGGTTCATTGCCCAAAATAATGGCTCACTGCCAAAGAGTGGCTCACTGTCAAGGGTTGGCTCACTACTAGGGGTGGCTCACTCCCAGGGGTGGCTCACTGCCAAAGGGTGAACTAATTTAGTAGCATCTACACCATGCCTGAGTTCAGTTCCATTGAAGCACAATATATCTCCTTTGTTCTGCTTTTACACTTCGCACTTATCTTCACATGTTCACACAATCACACCTCAAACATGAATTCATTACATACATTTATACCTATCATCAACCTTGGAATGAACATCAAGGTCGGCATTACATTCTACAACCATTAGAACTTTCTCCAAGGTCGACATACATACATAAATCATATTAGGACTTGACTTAAACAAACTTGCGGGATAAATGAATGAAGGATGAACACATCATGACTTTAGCTCGGACCCAAATACATCCTCACATGTTTGGACATGCTTCCATAATTCATGAATCACTTCCGCAACAAGTATGACAAACTTGAAAGGAAGCAAGGTACGTAGAAACACTTCCTACACCGATCTAATAAGGGGAGATGTATGTAAATTCTTTTTAATCCTTACAATTGCAGCAATGTTAAACATATAATACAGATATTACAACAACAAACACAAACACAAGAGAACATGTGAGACAAGATATATCATGGGGAAAACCTTTTTAGGTGAAAAACCCCACAATCTAAAACTTGCACAATGTATTATCAAAACAATAACAGTTTACAATACACTTGCAATACAAGTTCTTCCAAGAGTCTTCAAATGTTATTTCTGGAGTAATTTTGGTAGTATAACAATACTTGTACATCGACTATTGCAAACTAGAACTCCAAACTCCACATTATATAGAGATACAAGGCATAAACGGGAAGCTTCTAGAGATAGGCGTCCATCTTGGCCACATGGCCATTTACACACTCAAAGGACACTTGTCCAACACATTTTCACCTCTCTTACATCTATCATAACATGGCAGATTTAACTTCCCAAGGATAGGGCACTCCATGCTAAAAATAGGCAATGACAAATGCTCTTACGCATCTTATAGCTGTCATAAAAATCTGTAACATGACAAAACTTAATGTTGTAAGAGAATCCATCATACATGACTAAAAATAGCATATTCCTCTTACAACATGTCATAGCCCAACTTGGGCACCCAAAGATGCCTTTCTCTCATGCAAAGATACTCTTTGATACTTGTCCCCACTTGTCATAGGAATCTCTATACTTGGCTCTTATGCATCATAGATTCTGTCATATGGAGTATCCTCTTCCACATACCACAAGATGCCAACACATGGCATATTAGTGCCACCTCAAATGGGATGCCCAAATCCATGTGAGTTTGACTTGACCATCCAAATCACATTCCAAGTAGGATGATATGTCACAATGCCACCTCAACTAAGTGACCAAACTGAATGTGCAGGTAAATACAAAATTAAGCAATAAATAAATACATAATTAAATAAACAATGCTAGGAATTTGCAAAGGTTGAGACACCTTAATTCCCAACATTCTCCCACTTGTCAAACACCTTGCAAGAGCCAAAAGAATGACAATATTTAACTTCTAGGAGCCAAGAGGCCCATAGACTCTAAATGATATCTGAACTTCTCTGTGCCCATTGGTTTCATCAATGCATCTGCAACATTCTTCAAAGTGTCTACCTTCTCCAATATCGCCTTCCCATCTTGTACCATATCTCAAACAAAATGAAACTAAACATCAATATACTTTGTTCTAGCATGGAAAGTAGGATTCTTTGCTAGGCAAATTGCACTCTGACTGTCACAATAGATAGTAATCTATCCTACATCAACACCAATATCTGAACACAACCTCTTAAGACAAATGGCTTCCTTACAAGCATGAGTTGCTTCCATGTACTCTGCATATGTCATGGACAAAGCAACCACAGGTTGTTGTTTACTCATCCAACTAATAGCACCACCAAACATGGTAAACACATAAGCACTGGTGGATCTCTTATTGTCAATGTCACCTGCCCAATCAGAATCCACAAATCCACAAATACTCACAAAATGTAGAAGTCCTATAGGATAACCATGATAACATAGGGAATACTCGGAAGTACCCCTCAAATATCTGAACACTCTATTTACCACATCCCAATGTACCCATCCAGGATTAGCCATAAACTAACTAAGGACTCCCATTGCTTGGGTAATGTATGGTCTTGTACAAACCATAGCATACATCAAACTTCCAACTAAACTAGCATAAGGTACTCTACTCATATCCTCCATCTTAGAAGGAGACTTTGGACAATCATTAATAGATAGCTTTGTCCCCAATGAAACAGAAACACACAATGGTCTGCAATCTGCCAAACTGAATCTCTCCAACACGGTCTTTGCATACTTACTTTGGCTTAACCATAGTTTTCTATTTGCTCTATCGCTTTTGATCTCCATCCCTAGAATGTACCTGGCTACCCCTAAGTTTTTCATTTCAAACTGTGCTGACAACTGAGACTTCAAATCAGAAATCATATTGTTACCATTGTCAATCAACAATAAGTCATCAACATACAATGCAATAATGAGAATATGATCATTGTCAAACTTGTAATGCACACAAGGATCTGATTTTGATCTCAGAAATCTAGTAGACAACAGAAAGTCATCAAACTTCAAGTACCACATTCTAGGAGATTGCTTCAAACCATACAAAGACCTCTTTAACTTACAAACTAAATTCTCTTTACCTTTCACCATGTAGTGCTCTGGCTGTGACATAAATTTCTTCCTCCAAGTCACCATGAAGGAAATCCATTTTCACATCCATTTGTTCCACTTCTAAGTCATAAGCTACCGCAAGAGATAATAGGAACCTAATAGATGTCATCTTTGCAACGGGAGAAAAAATCTCACCATAATCAATTCCCTCCACTTGTGAATACCCCTTCGCAACCAATCTAGCCTTATATTTCTCAACACTTCCATCTGCACAAAATTTCTTCTTGAACACCCATTTACATCCAATAGGCTTTCATCCATTAGGCAAAGGCACCAAGTCTCATTTTTTATTCTTTTCCAAAGAAACCATCTCATGTTCCATGGCTTCCTTCCAAGAACCTGCATCTTTCATACCCATAGCCTCTTTCACAGTTCTAGGCTCATTAGTGTTAGAAATCAAAGAAAAAGCACTAGTAAACTCAAGCATTATATAACCAAACCTCTCAGGTTGCCTCCTATTTTCTATAGACCTCCTCAAAGGTTGAGGTTGAGGTTCTTCTTCCAAAACTTTTAGAGCTGCTAGAGCTCTCCCCATCATCAAGTCCGACAGGGTCTTTTGGTTCAGTCTTCTCAGGGGTAGTAAGAAACTGAACCACATCCTCTTTCTTTTATTTTTCTTCTGGTTGTAAAACAATAGGAGAAGGTGTTACCTCTTTGAATATAATGTTTTAAATATGTGCCTATGATGTGTTGTCATTGATGTCAACATATCTCTTTGTTAGAGACAATGACGATAGTGCAGTTCAGTAAAGTAGATTGCTTTGCATTCCCAGTGAGATGAAGATCAGAGTCTACAGACTTAAGGGATTTGTAGAGGATTGTCTGAACTTGCTCTAGCTAATATTTGAGAGGTCCACCTGGAGGATTGGTGAAGTTGGCCACTGAGTAGAACCAGGTTTTGCAATTTTTTAGAGGTAATAGAGTGATAAGAATTTGGTCCAGATTGCTCCCCATTGGAATATTATGGTCTGCAGTTCTAGAGGTATGTTTGGGATGTTGGTGTGTATCCTTAACTCAAGTGGTTTGTGGTTTGGAGGTCCACAAGCAATCTTTCTAGTGTGACAGTCATGACAGTTAGTGTTCTTAAGTTCCTGTATGAAGATACAAGTGATTCTGGTGATTTGAGGTGGTGCAGTTGTTCTCGTTGATTTCATTGTGCTTGTGGAGGTCTCTGGATCATGTGCCTATTATGTTGGTGGTACGCATTGAGGATTGAGATCGTAGTTAAATATTTCTCCTTGGGTGTTGCTGTTCTTTCCAGTCTTGGCTGCCAGATGCTTTATACGTGTTTTAGATGATCTAAGAGAAGTTCTATGGAGTGTGGCATGTTGTTCGAGGAATATTTGAGTCCCAGCTATGTTTGGCTGACAGTGTAGTGGTCCACATGTAGCATTTTGTATTAAGTCAAGTCTTGTGATTGTAATTGCTAGTAATGCCTATCTTGGAGAATGTTCTAGATAGATGATTGTAAGGCTAACTTTGATGTTCATTCCAAAGTCGATGTCATGTATAAACAAGTGTAATGAAGTTGTGTTAATGTGTGGATGGGTACAAAGATGAGGAGGTATCGAAGAAGTATTTGCTGGTAGAGCAGAGGTGTTGTGAGCTTGAATGGAACTGAACCTTGGTATGAAGAAGATATTGTTTCTCAGTTCAACCTTTTAGTGTTAACCATGTGAATATTTTTGTAGATAGTGAGTCTCTTGGAGTAGTGAGCTTTGGGTAGTGTGCCCAAAAGCAAGTGCCTTCCCATTTTTCTATTCTTTCAACAATGAATAAATCTTGTGGGTTAACCCCCACAATGGTTTTTCCCTTAACTGGGTTTCCACATAAAAATCCTAGTGTTATGTGTGTTGATTGTATTTCTGCTCATGTGTTGTTGATTTATGATTTCATCATCTGTTAATAAGTGGTAAAGAAAATTAAATGCAATAAAAGATAAAGTTTTGTGATAATTGATTCACCCCCCCTCAGTTGTCTACCTTAATTTCAACAATTGGTATCAGAGCCAGTTCCTCTAAAAGAAGCTTGACCGCTTGAGGAGATCTAAGATGTTGACATACAAGAAGGACAGTCCGAGATTTGATGGAACAAATTACTCTCTTTGGAAGAATCGCATGGAGTTTCATTTGCAATGCATGGATGATCCTTATTGGTTGATAACTAAGAATAAGTATACTCCTCACAGAATGGTCCTACAACTCCAGATCAAATCAAAGAAGTTGAATACAACATTCGGGCTAAGGAAGCATTGTTGAGTGCTCTGACTGATACAGAAATGACAAATGTCTTGGAATTGCAAACTGCTCATGAAATCTGGAAGAAGTTGGAAACTCTATATGAAGGTGATGCATATGTCAAATGTGCTAAGCTACAGAGCCTGAAGGGTAGATATGAATGTTTGAGAATGAATGAAGATGAAAACATCACTTCCTACATGCAGAAGGTGAATGAACTTGTGTTCAGTATCAGGTGTGCTGGTGGAAAACTGGAAGAATCAGAGATTGTTGGCAAGGTACTTAGATCCTTACCTGCTTCATACAAGCACAAAATTGCTGCTATTGAGGAGATCAAGATTGTGACAGATGTTACAAGAGATCAGTTGGTTGGAAAGCTTTCAGCATTTGAAATGAGTGAGTTTGGTGATTCTCTTCCTAAATTAGAATCTGCATTTAAACTCAGTGTTTTTAGAAAGCAAAGAATTGATCTAGGTGAAAGCTCTTCAAGAAGACTAACCAGATATGAGAAGGCAAGGAAGGAACTTGAAGAAGATGAATTTGAGCTTGAATAACTTGAAGCCCTTATTGCCAGAAGATTACCAAGAGGATCCAGTAAGTATGAAGGAAAGTTGCCTTTCAAATGTTTTTCTTGCAATAAGATTGGTCATTTTGCTTCAAGATGTTTGGAGAGGGTTTCAAAGCCAAACCCTAACAGACCTAGGGTTCAAAAGAAATGCTACTATGTCCAAGAAGCTACTGATGAAGGAGTTGTAGATGATGAATCTGATATGGGAAGTACCTTTGGAAATGAATGGGTGTTCATTTCTATCAAAGAAGAAGATCTGGTGGCTACTGAATTTGCTAGCTATGTGAATGTGGAAATTGCCTTAGCTGCTCAACTTGAAGAAAAGGATGAATGGGTGATTGACAGTGGATTTTCTCATCATATGACTGGCGATAAAAGTAAGTTTGTAAGTTTGGAAAGATATGAAGGTGGAATTCTAAAGTTTGGAGATAATTCATCTGGTAGAATTCGTGGCAGAGGATCCATCTCTCTTGATGGTAAGAATAACACTAATGATGTTTTATATGTAGAAGGGTTGAAGCATAATCTTCTCAGTGTTGGATAGTTGGTTGACAAAGGGTATGATCTCTGATTCAAGGATGGAAAATGTAGAATTTTGGGAAGCTCCATAATTGATATTGCATCTGGTACACAAACTAGAGGTAATATCTTTCATTTAAGTGGTACTGGTAAAAGTTTTTTGATTGCTTAGATTGATTAGAGTTGGTTATGGCATAGGAGAATGTGTCATGTAAACTTTGATAACATTGTCAAGATAAGGACTACTCAGGCTGTGAGAGATCTTCCAAAGCTTGTGAAACCTGCTAATAGCATGTGTAAGGAATGTCAATTGGGCAAATAGAATAGAGCTACATTCAAAAGTAAAGAACAATTTTCAAATGGATTATTGGAACTTGTGCACACTAATTTGTGTGGTCCTGCCAGAGTTAGGAGTTTGCAAGGAGACATATACTTTATGTTGCTGATTGGTGATTACTCCCGGATGATGTGGTTCACTTTCTTGAGAGAGAAATCAAAGGCTCTTAACAGATTCAAGGTGTTTAAGGCTATGGTGGAGAATGAGATTGGTGTGAAGATAAAGTGTCTGAGATCTGACAGAGGTGGAGAGTTTATCTTCGGTGAGTTTAATGTATTTTGTGAAAAGCATGGAATAAGAAGACAATTATCTACTCCTAGGACTCCTCAGCAATATGGAGTTGTGGAAAGGAAGAACCAGACTATTCAAGAGGTTGCTAGAACCATGATGATGGAGACAAATGTTCCACATGTCTATTGGAGAGAGGCTATGAGTACTGCTGTCTACACTCTTAACCGAGTGCAGATCAAAGGTAATACTGGTAAAACACCTTATGAACTATGGTTTGGTAATGCTCCTACTATGAAATACTTCAGAGTTTTTGGTAGTAAATGCTATATCAAAAGAGATGAAGATCTAGGTAAGTTTGATGCAAGATGTGATGAAGGAATATTTCTGGGTTATTCTAACCAAAGCAAGGTATGTAGGTGCTTTAACAAGAGATTGAAAAGGATTGTTGAAAGTGCTAATGTCAAAGTTGATGAAAGCAAGGAGAGACCTTCCAAGTCTTGTGGATATGAATCAGATGATCAAAATGAAAGTCCAAATAATGGAAAGCAAGTTCAAACTCAAACTCAGATTTAGATTGCTCTGGAGAATCTAGTGACTCAAGAAGCTAGTGCAAATGTTGAGGAACAAGTTCAAGAAAATCCTAAAAATCCTAGGTATGTAAGGTGAATCATTCTGAAGATCAGATTATAGGATATAGAAATAAAGGTGTTCAAACTAGAAGAAAAATTGCTGAAGAACAAGAAGAGTATTGTTTGATTTCAAAGATTGAACCAAAATCAGTGAATGGAACTTGTAATGATGAAATTTGGGTAAAAGAAATGGAAGAAGAATTAATGCAAATTGAAAAGAATCATAGTTGGGATCTTGTTACTAGACCTGAAAAACAAAAATGTAATTAGAACTAAATGGGTCTTCTGGAATAAATTGAATGAAGATGGTAAAGTTGTGAGAAATAAAGCAAGATTGGTGTGCAAAGGATATTCTTAGGTAAAGGGAATTGATTTTGAATAAAATTTTGCTCCAGTGGCAAGAATCAAAGCAGTCAGATTATTTCTTGTATTTGCTTCTTACAAAAATTTCAAAGTTTACCAGATGGATGTCAAGTCAGCATTCCTAAATGGAAAGTTGGAAGAAGTCTACATTGAGCAACTAGAAGGATTCTAGTTGTTTGATCAAGGAGATATGGTCTGCAGATTGAGGAAAGCATTGTATGGAATTAAACAAGGCCTAAGAGCCTGGTATGCAAGATTGGATACGTATCTGCTAAAGTTAGGTTTTAGCAAAGGCACAACTGATAGTAATCTTTATTTCAAAATTGATCATGAACACATCTTGATTGTTCAGGTATTTGTTGATGATATCATCTTTGGTGGAAATGAGAGCATGTGTAAAAATTTGCTGATTAGATGCAAAGTGAATTTGAGATGTCCATGTTTGGTGTAATGAATTTCTTCTTGGGTCTGCAAATCATTCAGTCATATAAGGGCATCTTCATATCTCACTCTAAATATGTAAAAGAGTTGTTGAAAAGGTTTGGAATGGAGGATTCAAAACCAGTGAGTACTCCTATGATAACCAGATACAAGTTGAGTAAAGATGATGATTCCCCTAAGGTAGATCAGAAAAGGTATAGATCAATGATTGGAGGACTGCTTTATCTGACTCAAACCAAACCTAATATTATGAATGCATATGGCCTTGTTGCTAGATTTCAAGCTGATCCTAGAGAATCTCATGTTGTAGCAGTCAAAATAATTTTTAGATATCTAAAGGGGACATCTAATTATGGCTTATGGTATCCTAAGGATGATGATTTCACTCTTCATGCATATATAGATGCTAATTGAGCAGGAGATGTGGATGATAGGAAGAGTACTAGTGGTGGTGGATTCTTGGGAAAGAGATTGGTTTCTTGGTTGAGCAAAAAGTAGGAGGCAATATCTCTGTCTACTGCAGAGGTAGAGTATATAGCAGAAACAAGTAATTGTACTCAAGTTCTGTGGATGAAGCAAATGTTGAAGGATATCAAAATTGTGTTTGAAGATCCTGTTACAATCTTCTGTGATAATTCAAGTGCAATGAACATCTCAAAGAATCTAGTGTTGCATTCAAAGGCAAAGCACATATCCATCAAGTTTCACTTTTTGAGAGAGAAGGTAAATGAGAATGAAGTTAGATTGGAATTTGTTTCTTCAAAGGATTAGATTGTATATATCTTCACTAAGCCTCTACCTAAGGATATATTTGAGTATCTCAGACTGAAGCTAGGGGTTATCACCCCTCTTGTTCAGAACTAAGGTGCACTAGTGTGCATTAGTTCAGTGGAACTCACAGTCATATCTTGTGATCCAGATTAGTGTTAAGGGGATGCTTCTCAGGGGGAGTAGTTCGTATGTTAATTCTAGAGTTCAGTTTGGTTTTTTCTAAGAAACAAAAAGGGGGAGAGATGATTGCAAATATGTGTCCTTTGCCATTGATGTCAAAGGGGGAGAGAAGTCATGTGAAAAACTCAGAAGTAAGTAGTTTCTAATGAAAGGGGGAGCAGTGAAGAAAGTGGTTGCAGGTGTGATAAGAGAAAGGGGGAGAAGTCCTTATTTTGATGGTTGAATTAGTTTTTCACATCATATGTTGCCATCAATGACAAAGGGGGAAATTGTTGCAAATATATGCCATGATGTGTTGTCATTGATGTCAACATATCTCTTTGTTAGAGACAATGAAGATAGTGCAGTTCAGTAAAGTAGATTGCTCCGCATTCCCAGTGAGATGAAGATTAGAGTCTGTGGACTTAAGGGTCTTGTAGAGGATTGTGTAAAGTTGCTCTAACTAAGATTTGAGAGGTTCACATGGAGGATTGGTGAAGTTATGGCCATCTGAGTAGAACTAGGTTTTGTAGTTGTTCAGAGGTAATAGAGTGGAAGGAATTTGGTCTGGATTGCTCTGCATTGGAATATTATGGTCTACGGTTCTAGAGGTATGTTTGGGGAGGTTGGTGTGTATCCTCAACTCAAGTGATTCATGGTTTGGAGGTCTGCAAGCAATCTTTCTAGTGTGATAGTCATGACAATTAGTGTTCTTAAGTTTCCGTATGAAGATGCAAGTGATTCTGGTGATTTGAGGTGGTGCGGTTGTTCTTGTTGATTTCATTGTGCTTGTAGAGGTCTTTGGATCATGTGCCTATTGTGTTGGTGGTCCTCATTGAGGATTGAGCTCGTAGTTGAAGATTTCTCTTTGGGTGTTGCTGTTCTTTCGAGTCTTGGCCGACTGGATGCTTCGTACGTATTGTAGATGATCTAAGAGAAGTTCTATGGAGTGTGGTGTGTTGTTTGAGGAAGATTTGAGTCCCATCTATGTTTGGCTAATAGTGTAGTGGTTTGGATGTAGCAATTTGTATTAAGTCAAGCCTTGTGATTGTAATTATTGGTAATGCCTATCTTGGAGAATGTTCTAGATAGATGATTGTAAGGTCGACTTTGATGTTCATTCCAAATTTGATGTCATGTATAAATAAGTGTAATGGAGTCGTGTAAATGTGTGGATGGGTGCATAGATGTAGAGGTAGAGAAGAAGTGTTTGGGGCAGAGTAGAGGTGTTGTGAGCTTCAATGGAATTGAACCTTAGCATGAAGAAGATACTGTTTCTCAATTCAACCTTTTAATGTTAACCATGTGAATATTTTTGTAGACAGTGAGTCTCTTGGAATAGTGAGCGCTGGGTAGTGTACCTGAAGGAAAGTGTCTTCCCATTTTTCTATTCTTTTAATAGAGAATAAATCTTGTGGGTTAACCCCTACCATGGTTTTTCCCTTAACTAAGTTTCCACGTAAAAAAGCTGGAGTTATGCGTGTTGATTGTATTTCTGCTCATGTGTTGTTGATTCATGATTTCATCATCTATTAATAAGTGGTAAAGAAGATTAAATGTAGCAAAAGATAAAGTTTTGTGACAACTGATTCACCCCCCTCTCAGTTGTTTGACCTAATTTCAACAGATAACACTTCTTCTATACAAGACTTTTTCAGCCGTAGGATTCTAAAGCTTGTATCCTTTTGCATTGACACCATAGCCAATGAAGATACACTTAACTACCTTGTTCTCCAATTTTGACCTCTTCTCCTTAGGCACATGTGCATATGCCTCACAACCAAAAACACAAAGATGTCTCAATGAAGGCTTCTTACCAGACCACACCTCCATGGATGTCTTATCAACAAGCGCTGAAGTAGGAGACTTGTTAATTAGGTAGCAAGCAATGGCTACAGCTTCAACCAAAAACTTTTGTTTGAGGCAAGCACCACTAAACATAATATGAGCCCTCTCCATCAATGTTCTATTCATCCTCTTTGCAACTCCATTTTTCTATGGGGTGTAAGGAGTTGTCTTATGCCTTTCAATCCCATGTTCTTTATAGAACTTGTTGAACTCTGCCAAACAAAACTCACCACCATTATCAGTTCTCAAACACTTAATCTTTTTACAAGTCTGATTCTCAACAAAAGATTTAAACTCTTTGAAATGACTAAAGACTTCAAATTCTAAGAAAATAAATCCATGTTCTTCTACTATAATCATCCATAAATGATACAAAATATAATGGTTTAGAAATTGAAGGAACATTCATAGGACCAAACACATCAGAATGAATAAGATCCAACACACCAGAAGACTTGTGAGAATTAGAGTAAAATTGAACATGATTTTACTTTCCATATATACAATATTTGCAAAAGTCAAACTCAAGATTACAATCATTTAACCCCTCAAAGAAGTTTTTATTTTTCAGGGCTCTAAGACCCTTCTCACCAATGTGACCAAGTCTCTTATGCCACAACATTGTCTTCTCAGCAGGAAGTTTCATTTCCAAAGCATGAGCACCCTTAAGTACCTAGAAAGTGTTGCCATCGGAAGTTGAAGCAATACATTTCTTTACTACTAGTTCCAATGGTGAGGATGAAGTGATTAAAGCTCTTTTCTTTGAATCAAAAGAATTATTGCATTGAGTAGTGTATGCAACCAACTGAAATAGAGTACCTCTCTGAGTACCCTTAGCAAGCACCATAGATCCTCTTGTCATCTTGCATCCTTCATTTGAGAAGACAACCTACACACCTGCATCATTCAATTTACTTACAGAGAGCAAGTTTCATGCTAAACTAGGGATGTGCATAACCCCATTGATCCCCTTCACTCGTCCATCAGGGAATCGGATAAAGTCTCTTCCACAGCCAACAATTTTTAGCTGAGAGTCATCACCCAAGTACACCTTCCCACCATCGAAGTCTTCATGCTTTGTGAACCAACCTCAATGTGAGGTCATGTGGAAGGAAGCATCGAAGTCAATCAACCACACATCATCCAATGCATGGGTGGCCAAGGAAGCAATAAAAGCATCACCATCATCATGAGATTTGTCAAAATTTGAATTGGAGTTGTTCTTCTTCTTTTTCTTCTCCTCCTTGCACTCCTTTAAAAAGTGCCTATTTTTTCCATAGTTCCAACATAGTGCCTTGGACTTTCTAGGAGATTTGGATCTCCCACAGGATTTGGATTTGCCCTTTTCATCTTTCTTGTCCTTTTTTTCCCTTTCTCCTTGGGTCTACCACAAACCGCAAGAGCCTCCTTAGCTGACTCAGAAGACTTTCTCCACATTTATTTACATAATAGTGAAGACACCACTTCATTCATCTTGAAGGTGGTTGTAGTGCTCCCAATGGCTATGATAACATGGTCCCATGAATCTGGAAAAGAACAAAGCAAGGTCATACAACGATCCTCCTCCATCTTCACACCAATGGATGTCAACTATGCAACTAGCATGTTAAAGGCATTCAAGTGGTCTGCAATCGATTCTCCATCTTCCATCCTCAGAGAATATAGCTTCTTCCATAGGAATAACTTGTTTACTAGGGATTTAGCTTGATAAACATGACCAAGTTTCTTCCGCATCTCCTTCACGGTCTTCTCCTCATGAACATTCAACAAGACAGAATCAACTAAATAGAGTCTCACAAAACCCTTAGATTTACGATCTTTGAGATCCCAATCTACCTATGCCATTTCTGTTGGTTTTGTACTAGAAATTGTTTCCCATAGGTCTTTATCAACAAGCATGTCTTCCATTTTGAGTTTCCACCACTCAAAATTGCTTCCATTAAACTTTTCCAAATCTATTCTTCCGGATGTACCTACCATCTCCTTCCTACAACAAGATTGTAGAATACTCTGTACAGACTCCCACTCAATCAAAGATTAGTACAAAAAACCCCTACCCAACAACTAGGATCAAAGGTGATCAAGTTCTGATACGAACTAAAAGGAAGCAAGGTACACAGAAATGCTTCGTACACCAATCTAATAAGGGGATACGTATGCAAATTCTTTTTAATACTTACAATTGTAGCAATGTTACATATATAACATAGATATTACAGCAGCAAACACAAACACAAGAGAACATGTGACACAAGATATATTGTGGAGAAAACCTTTTTAGGTGAAAAACCCCACACTCTAAAACCTACACAATGTATTATCAAAACAATAACAGTTTACAATACACTTGCAATACAAGTTCTTCCAAGAGTCTTCAAATGTCATTTTTGGAGTGATTCTAGTAGCATAATAGTACTTGTACATTAACTATTGCAAACTACAACTCCAAACTCCACATTATAGAGAGATACAAGGCATAAACGGGAGGCTTCTAGAGATAGGCATCCATCTTGGCCATATGGCCATTTACACACTCAAAGGACACTTGTCCAACACATTTTCACCTCTCTTACATCTGTCATAACATGGCAGATTTGACTTCCCAAGGATAGAGCGATCCATGCTAAAAATAGGCAATGACAGATGCTCTTATGCATCTTACAGCTGCCATAAAAATTTGTAACATGACAACACTTAATGTTGTAAAAGAATTTGTCATACATGACTAAAAATAGCATATTCCTCTTACAACATGTCATAGTCCAACTTGGGCACCCAAAGATGCCTTTCTCTCATGCAAAGATACTCTTCGACACTTATCCCCACTTGTCATAGGAATCTCTATACTTGGCTCTTACGTGTCATAGATTTTGTCATATGGAATATCCTCTTCCACATACCACAAGATGCTAACACATGGCATATTAGTGCTACCTCAAATGGGATGCCCAAATCCATGTGAGTTTGACTTGACCATCCAAGTCACATTCCAAGTAGGATGACATGTCATAATGCCACCTCAGTTAAGTGACCAAATTGGATGTGCAAGTAAATACAAAATTAGGCAATAAATAAATACATAATTAAATAAACAATGCTAGGAATTTGCAAAGGTTGAGACACCTTAATTCCCAACAAAACTAGGTCGGCCAGAACTTATGCACATATCAAGAACACTTAAGAACTTGTCTGTAAGATCTTCATTGTAGCTTGCAGATCAAGCACATGCCTTCAATAGATTTTGGAGACATCTATGAATAGCATATAATCACTTTGGAATGAACAAATCCAACTACAATAGATCTCACTTGAACACAAGACATGTCACTTGAAGAACATATCACAGACTGCTTCTTATCAGACACTATCAAACTCTGCTAATCACTATCTTGTCTTCTAGAGAACCAAATGATAAATACTTTGGAATTAAGATGACTAAGGACCTTATAAGCTTAAGTCCAGAATTGCAAAGCCAAAATCCAATCTACGAAGAAATACTGTGCAAAACACTCTCCCTATCACTCTGCAAACCTTACGAGGCATAGTCTTCACACTGGTGAATAGAACTTTTACTACACAGTGATCTAGACCACCAAATTCTAGATTTATCATCTTCAGACACTTCTCTAAATTATATCCAAAGATCATACTTTGGTCTTTAGTACAGAGAAAATGTAGAGTAGAATACTTAGATAATGTTCTTTAATCAATCAACAAATGACAATATCAGAAGATACAGTTGGCACCAATGACAACACAAACATGTTGACATCAATGACAACACCAGTTACCACATACTTGCAACAATCTCTCCCTTTGTCATTCATGGCAACATATGATGTGAAAAACATGTTCCATTATTAAGACACAATTCTTTTTTAGGAATCCCCCTTTCTTTCTACACCTTTGTACTCTTACTCCCCCTGAGTTTTTCACATGATTTCTCTCCCCCTTTGACATCAATGGCAAGGGGCATCACATCTCTTCTACTGTGCATACTTGCGCACTACTGCTCTCATCTATCTAAAATCATTCTTTACTCCCCTGAATTCAACAATCATCTCAAACCACTACCTGCTCTGCCTAAGAGGTAGCCTCCAACATCAGTCCAAAAAGAGAAATGTACTTTGAAGCATGTTGGACTGATGCACCTTCCTATGCAACTAGTTCAAGGAAGGAGGGACAATAACCCCTAATTTCTCCTGGAGACACTCAAATGTGTCTTTTGGAAGAGCCTTAGTGAATATATTAGCAACTTGATGTTTTGTAGGCACATACTCAAGCTTTACCTCATTCTCTGCAACTTTCTCTCTCAATAAATAATACTTGATTGAAATGTGCTTTGTCTTTGAGTGTATCATTGTATTCTTTAAAATATTTATGTCACTTGTATTATTACAAAGGATAGGAATTGGTTCATCAAACTCAACTTTGATATCCTTCAAGGTCTACTTCATCCAGAGCACCTAAGTGCAACATGAAACTGCAACAATAAATTCTTCTTTTGTAGTAGACAAAGAAACTAATTCTTGTTTCTTGCTATGCCAGGACACTACCCTTCTCTAAGGAAGAATGCACCTCCACTTGTGCTTTTCCTATCATCAGCACATCCAGCCCAATCTGCATTTGTATAGGTACTCAAGGAAAAATCATTGTTCTTAGGATACCACAATCCATGATATGGAGTGCCCTTCAAGTACCTGAATATCCTCTTAACTGCCATCACATGTGATTCTCTAGGATCTTATTGAAATCTAGCCACAAGATAGACTAGATGCATGATATCTGGTCTAGTATTAGTTAGGTAAAGTAGTTCTCCAATCATTGATCTGTACTTGCTTTGATTAGCCTTAGGAGATTCATCATTCTTGCTCAGTTTACAACTAGTAACCATAGAATTATATACTAGTTTAGAGTCCTCCATTCCAAACTTCTTCAACAATTCCTTGACATATTTTGATTAAGAAATGAAAACACCCTTGTCTGTCTGATTGATTTGCAGTTCAAGAAAGAAATTCATCTCACCACACATAGAGATCTCAAATTCTTTTTGCATTTCATTTGTAAATTTCTTGCACATCTCTTCATTTCTACCAAATATGATATCATCAACATAGACTTCAATAATTAGGATTTGATCTTTGCTTACCTTGATATACAAACTACTATCTGCAGACCCTTTACTAAAACCCTACTATAGCAGATACTTATCTAGTCTTGCATACCAAGATTTGGGGGCTCACTTCAATCCATACAAGGCCTTCTTCAACTTGCATACCATGTCTAGTTTGTTTGATAACTAGAACCCATTCAATTACTCTATGTAAACTTCTTCTAACTCACCATTCAGGAAGGCAAATTTTACATCCATTTGATATACTTTGAAATCTTTGTGTGCTGCAAATGCCAAAAACAATCTGATATCCTCCATTCTTTCCACTGGAGCATAGGTCTCTTCATAATCAATTCCTTCAACTTGAGAGTAGCCTTTACACACAAGTCTTGCCTTGTTTCTCACAACTTCTCCAACTTCCTTCAGTTTGTTTTGGAAAACCCACTTTGTTCCAATCACATTCTTATTTGCAAGCCTTGGGACAAGTTACCAAGTCTTGTTCTTCTCAATCTATTGTAGTTCTTCTTTCATTGCCTTGACCCAATGCTCATCATTGCATGCTTCATTTACTATTTTAGGTTCCACCTTAGATAGCAGACATAGATTTACTTGTTCCTCTACAATGCTGCTTCTTGTCATCATACCTTTCCTTTTATCACCAGTAATCAGATCTTCAAAATGATCTCTTTGCACATACCTTGGAGTTTTAAGAGTTCTTACTAGAGCCTCAGTTTGAGTTTCTTCTTCTTCCAGAGCTTGTTCTTTAGTTTGAACCTCCTTTTCTTTGCCTTTTCCAACCTTTTCTATATCAGCAAGTTCATCTGACTCATATCCATTTGGTTGGATGTCTCCATCTACCTTCACATTTGCACTTTCAATGATCTTTCTTAGTCTTTTGTTATAGCACTGTTAGACCTTGCTATTAATGGAGTATCCAAGGAATATGCCTTCATCACATCTAGCATCAAACTTTCCTAATTCTTCATCTCTTCTGATGTAGCATTTGCTTCCAAAAACTTTAAAATATTTGATAGTAGGAGCTCTACCATACCATAATTCATAAGGTATCTTTGTTTCTTCTACTCTAACTTGATCTATATTTTGAATGTAGAAAACAATATGATTGCTTCTTTCCAGTACACTTTCTGTAGGTCTGATTCCTTGATCATTGCTCTGGCAACTTCTTGAACAGCTCTATTCTTCCTTTCAACCACTCCATTTTGTTGAGGAGTATGGGGAGTAGATAGATGTCTCCTTATTCCATGTTCTTCACAAAAAGAATTGAGCTCATTTGAGGTAAACTCACCACCTCTATCAGATCTTAAACATTTGATTCTCAAATCCAATTCATTTTCAACCATTGTTTTAAATGTCTTGAACTTATCTAAAGCTTCTACTTTTTCTCTAAGGAAAGTAACCCAAGTCATTCTTGAAAAATCATCAATAAGGAGCATGAAATACCTTGACCTTGTAGACTTCTTGTTCTTGTGGGATCAAAAAGGTCTATATGCACTAGATCTAGCAAACCAGTAGAGGATTGTTCTTTTCTTTTGAAAGTGGTCTTTGTCATCTTCCCAAACTGACATTCTTTGCATATAACATTGGCAGGCTTCACAATCTTAGGTAGATCTCTTACAACTTGAATAGTGCTTATTCTTACTAGATTATTGAATTTAATGTGACACATTCTCTTATGCCATAGCCAAATTTCATCTGACTTAGCAAAGAAGCAACAATATTTAGCACCATTCAAATGATAAACATTACCATGAGTCTTCTTACCAACAACAATTAGGGTTCTGGAACTATTTTGTATCTTACACCCATTGTCCTTGAATACAAGATTATACCCTTTGTCACACATTTGTCCAACACTTAGTAGATTATGCTTTAGGCCCTTGACATAAAGAACATCATCTGTATTATGCTTTCCATCAAAGGTAATTGATCCTTTTCCACAAATCTTACGAGTTGCATTATCACCAAACCTAACAAGTCCTCCATCATACTTTTCAAACTTGACAAACTTACTCTTGTCTCTTGTCATATGGTTTGAACATCTGCTATCAATGATCCATTCATCTTCTTTTTCAACATGGAATGCATACAACTCTCCTACACTTTCTTCCTTCACACATCTTGCAAGATTAGCAGAAACAAGTTCTTCTCTAAGTGCAATAAATAAGCATTCACTACTATTTCCATCATCAGAATTAGATTCATCATCAGTTACACCTTCATATCTCTAACATAATAAATCTTTCTTACAATATTTCCTTTTCTTTCATTGATTTTCAAGGCTGTGTCAAGACATCTTAAAGCATAATGACTAATTTTACCACAACTGAAACATTTAAAAGGTAACTTACCTTTTAATTTTCCTTTGCTACCCCTGTGTATTCTGCTTGCAAATTTAGCTTCTAGCTTTGCAAAGTCTTCATCATCTGATTCCACACCATATTTCTCTAATCTAGAAGTCTTTTCTTCTTTGGACTTGAAGGCAGTCTCAGTTTTAATAGGGCCATCAGTAGAACCAAACTCTCTTATCTCAAAAGCAGTCAATTTACCAAGTAATTGATCTCTTGTAAGCTTACCCTTATTAAGCAAATCTTCAATGGTGGATACCTTGTGACTATAAGTTTTGGGAAGAGTTCTGAGTTTCTTATCTATAACATCCTCATCCTTTAATTCTCCACCAAGACCACTGATGCTGCTGAGAACTTCATCAATCTTCTGTAAGTAAATTGTTATATTCTCATCTTCAGTCATTCGCATGGTTTCATATGTGGTCTTCAAGTTCTACAACTTGACTTTCTTGACAGATGTATCACCTTCATAATATTGCTTTAATTTTTTCCCAAATCTCATAGGTAGTATCTAGATTCACAAATTTTGCCATTTTAGTGTTAGATATGACATTTAATAGAGCATTTTTAGCTTTGTGATTAGCCTCAAACTCTTTAATCTCTTCTTTAGTATCCAGATCTTTAGGAACTATGTATTTATCTTTAACCATTGCCCAAACATTATAACCAAGAGAAATAAGATAACTTTGCAGTCTTACCTTCCAGTAGGCAAAGTTAGATCCATCGAACTAAGGAATGTCTTGCTTGTGTGCCATCCCAGATCTACCTTAAGATTTTAGGCTTTCTTTAAAGGAACCTCGTTCTGATACCAATTGTTGAATGGCACAAGACAACTGAGAGGAGGGGGTGAATCCGTTGTATCAAAACTTTAACTTCTTTAAACCAGAATCAATTTCACAATCACTTAACTTATTTCCTTATTCTGTTATGAGCATTAAACATGAATAGCAAAATCAAAACATGAACACATCAACACCATACACACATGAACACCATATTTTTTATGTGGAAAAGCCTAAACAAGGAAAAACCACAGCAAGTGTTAGCTCACAATATAATGTAGTAACAATACCAAATATCAAAAGGTGGCTCACTACCAAAGGGCTCACTGCCCAAAAAATTGGCTCACTTCCAAAGGGTGGCTCACTACCAAGGGTTGGCTCATTGTTGAGGGTGGCTCACTACCAGGGGTGGCTCACTGCCAAAGGGTGAACTGATTTAGTAGCATCTACACCATGCCTGACTTCAATTCCATTCAAGCGTAATATATCTCCTCTACTCTACTCTACTTTTACATTTCACACTTATTTTCTCATCTTCACACAATCACACCTCAAACATGAATTCATTACATAAATTTATACCCATTATCAACCTTGGAATGAACATCAAGGTCGGCATTACATTCTACAACTATTGAAACTTTCTCCAAGGTTGGCATACATACATAAATCATATTAGGACTTGACTTAAACAAAATTGTGGGGTAAATGAATGAAGGATGAACACATCATGGCTTAGCTCAGACCGAATTACATCCTCACATGCTTGGACACACTTCCATAATTGATGAATCACTTCCACAACAAGTATGACAAACTAGGTTGGCTAGAACTTATGCACATATCAAGAACACTTAAAAACTTGTTTGCAAGATCTTCATTGTAGCTTGAGGATCAAACACATGTCTTCAAAACATTTTGGAGACATCTATGAACAACATATAATCACTTTGGAATCAACAAATCCAACTGCAATCGATCTCACTTGAACACAACATATGTCACTTGAAGAACATATCACAGAATGCTTCTTATCAGACACTGTCAAACTCTGCTAATCACTATCTTGTCTTTTAGAGCACCAAATGACAAATCCTTTGGAAAGAAGATGACTAAGGAAGTTATAAGTTTAAGTCCAGAACCACAAAGCCAAAATCCAATCTGCGAAGAAATGCGGAGCAAAACACTTTCTCCCTGTCACTTTTCAAACCTTGCCAGGCACAATCTTCACATTGGTGAATAGAACTTTTTCTACACAGTGATCTAAACCACCAAATTCTAGATTTATCATATTTAGACACTTCTCTATATTATATCCAAATATCATACTTCTATCTTCAGTACAGATAAAATGCTGAGCATAATACTAAGACAATGTTCTTCAATCAATCAACAAACAACAATATCAAAAGATACAATTGGCACCAATGACAACACAAACATGTTGACATCAATGACAACACCAGTTAGCACATACTTACAACAGGGTTGTATCCCTAAAACAACATTGTTATTTGAGCTTCATATATTGCAAGTTAATCCTCACCATGATTTTTCCTTTCTAGGGTTTTCCACATATATTTGGTGTTATGTGTTGATGTGTATTGTGTTAAGATTTCATGCTTATGTTAATACTATGATGCTATAGTTTTAATCTACTTCAGATAAGTTGAAGTTGTTAAAATTGAAGATTGTTTAGCTATTGATTCACTCCCCCTCTCTTAGTATCTTGTTGTGTTCAACAATTGGTATCAAAGCCAAGTTCCTCTGAGGGAAGGCTTACTGGTTGAGGAAGGTTCAGGATGGCACATAATGGATCCAACAAGATACCCAGGTTTGATGGGCCAAATTATGCTTTTTGGAAGCTAAGGATGTGTTATCAAGACGTCATACTTTTTCTTTCTCATTCAATATTATCCCATGTCAAAATTTATGTTGCATCGGCTTAGTAATATTATTCTTTGTGTCCACTTTCATTTCGTACTAAACTTGCATCAACTTTTGTTTTTGCAAAGTTCACTATGCGTCGGCTTTCATTTCCTGCAAACCTTGCGTCAATTTTTGTTTTTTGCTAAGTTTGCGTTAACTTTTGAGTTTGGCTAAGTTCACGCGTTTTGGCTTTTTGCTAACTAAAATCAAAGTGTAATTTTTCAAGTTGAGGATTCACTTTTTACGAATATAAATAATCCCGCTCCTCCATGTCCAATGATGTCTCCTATAATCAAAGAAAGGTTTCCCATTTCTCTTTACTCAGCATGTGATCTAGCATATGACAAGGGATAGGTTATTATAATTCAAAAAGAGGGCACACATTGACATCCATATCCTTCACACCACCAAACTACATGGTTATTTCAACATATATTTCACACAATGCATGTAATATTTTTAAAAATTGTACATAAAGGTGGTTGATTGAAGCACACTTTTCTATTCTCCATATAAACTACCGACTTTCACATGGGAAAAGGATAAATATCATCAAAAAGCTACAAAACTGTGAAGGTGAATACCACAGGTATGCGAAGTTATAGTTCCTCAAATTCAGGTCGTTACATACAAAGAATGGATGTGGACACCACAGCATTCAGGAGTAGTTTTAAGCACCAAAAAAGGTGATTGAAAACAAGAAACAAATTTTCATGCAATACAACAATATGAAACTGCTCAACTACACGCCAAAATGAAAGTATTGGAACAAGATTTAATATCCATCGAAGCATGATTGAAATTTAACTTTGTTAGTTGTTATAGTTGCAATCTCCGGTAAACATGCATGCTACACAAAGCACATTGACCATTTTGATAGAATGCATCAAAGAAATGTAATCTCATGGGGTTACAATGATTACAAGAATGTTTAAAATGAATTTGTGAAAAAGGGATTTAAAAATCTTTCTAGAAAATGCAATTCTCAGGTGCACAACCATGCTCCACAACCCTTTTCAGCATTCTTGCCCATGCCAAAATGGAATATTTCAAACAAAATGCCTCACTAAAATGTGGTCTCATAGACTGCAATGGTTGCCATCGTTTGAAAAAAGTTATGGATCTCCATCAAAACATAATGGAAGCAGAATTTTGTTAGAAATTAAGTTTGAAAATGCCCTCGGACCTATATGTTAAATATGAAAGCATAGATATTGTGCTAGCAGACATGTATACATAATGTGGGGGCTTAAACAAGATGCAACAATCTGTGTATTATGGCCTTTGAAACTGTTTAGAAAAGACACCATTATAATGAAAGATATTGCCAAAGAAAATACATCATGGACATGTGGAGTGGAAGATCACTTCCATGAAGCAGAGCATTTGTGTGGAAATGAACATACATGCGCCAAGAAATGTGAAACTCCTGGAATATGTGAAGTATTTACACAGCTAGTAAGAAAAAAAGTGTAATTTCTAAGGACAAAGGGTTTTGTTTGAGTATGAACACTTCAGAACAAAATGGACAACGTAAATGCTGTTGCATTCCTATTCCTCCCTTTCAAAGGACTCATGAAGGCCCACATGTTCACACAAAAAATACATCTGTTGTACATTACTGTGACACTAGATGTGAAGTTTGTGGTTACTTCTGTTGCCTTCCACTAGATCACCCTGGTCTACATGATATAGTACATAGAAATATGAGGAATGCAAGATTCATTTCAGAGGAGGAAGATATCAACTTTGAGGATCGTAAGTATAAATGGGAAGAGAAAGGGGAGGCAGAGATGTGTAACATGTTCTACAGGAAATAGGGCCAAGGTCATATCCATTTGGTTCCTTGTCTAAAAGGAAGCAATCAAAGATACATGATGTGCACCAGCAATCTCCACGATGATTCTAGGTGTGCAACCGTCAAATATGAGCTTGACATTAATGTTCCCAAGGATGAGATGACTCATGACACTTGTTGGAAATATGTTAGATTTGTTGATCCTTGCATAGAGGAAGTGCGTCAAGAGTTTCGTAGATGCAATCACTAGTGTAAATCCGAGGAGCATAACGTAGACTCAGAGGCAAAGTCTTATTTCACAGAGTGGCTATGACATGAACCTATTGAGAGAACGAGACAAAATGCCAGTTCTACAAGTTATATAACTATTGATGGCCACCGTTTTTCCTACCATCATTCTTCTAATGTTCATCATCGTGTCATTTTTGTCATTAACATATTAGGTTCTATGGGCTCCCCTGATATTATCCCAATGATGTAAATGTTTAATAAGCATATTTCTAGGCTTGGCTGTGTCTATGAGGCCATTCTAACTTTTATAGGAACCCATCTTCCAATAGTTATTGATGACCCTATATAAGTTGTTCTATTCAATAAATCAGCAACCATAGCTCTAGAGATGCAAGATGTGGAAGAAAGTGTTGTAGATTGTCTCCTTCCATATAAACTTGCTGTATCAACCAATTTTTCAACAGGCTTGGAATGTGCAGAAAAACTATTGTTAAAAGCAACCGGAGACTAAATAGTAAACATGAAAATACCTGTTGTTATATTTCTTTGTGATGGCAGAAACAATGTTAGAAGGAATCCCATTGATTGTGTAAGAAGTATGAAAAGACAGGAGCCCAGGTTTGAGCCCTTCATGATTGTACTAGATGAGGCTCCAAAGATGTTCTATCGTTTTTGAAGGACAAAACATTGAAAGGTATGTTCGATCATCTAAAGACAAAATTTGAATAAGAGTACAAACTACTTTTATCTCTTGTGAACAAATTTGAAAATGTAGAAAGGAAAGTGGACTTAGATATTGGACATCATTTATCATATCTATTCACCCTAATATGAAGGAAATTGTGGTTAAAGAATTGGATGGCTTTTACTTTTCATTCTGATAAAGGGCTTCGAGAAAAATATGATGTTGGTATCAAATTTTACTCAATAGGAAAAACCACATGAACTATTTGGCATAATGTCTCAGAGAAATCTCATCTCATGGAATACAATAGATGCAGATATGCAGAAAATAGATTTGTTAAAAAAAATTTCAAAAAATTTTAAATCAAGTGCAAATACCCAATGTACAACCTGATCAAACAAGATATAAGGATGAATAGTATTGGAGGAAATTCAATGCACTATTCAACATTTGTGTGGTAACCCATTATGGTGTAGGAGTTTAGCAAATGGTCTTTTCTTCCTTCATTAGAAATGATATGAACCAAGACATTGCAACATCTTCAAATATATTTGCAAACAAGCATAGTGAAAATTCAAGCACTTTGGTAGCATTTATGTATGACTCAAGGCTCGCACTAAAATGGTTTATCAAACTCTACAACATACTTGAATGCATGCAAAAGTTGGAAGCATAGATGTAGCACATGAGTTGTTTGACTACATGCCTCAAGAACTGTTGTCTCAAGAGAATGCATGATCACAAAAGGTTTTCTTGACTACTGCAATCATACGAGTGTATCGACACATTGTAACACTTGAGTTTTTTCATCCTCATTAAGAACCTTGGGATTATATACTCATTTCAATAGAGAACAAAGAAATATAAGCTTTGTGTTCTTAACTGGTTCAATGGTGAGGTGGTTACAGAAACAAATAGTTACATGTTCAAATGAAAGGTTGATGAGGAAGGCATCTTCTCCCCTATTGAGATAGATTATTCATATCATTTATCTACATACCTTGGGGGATAATGGCACTTCATGATTGTATCAGAGTGGAAAATGTGTAGTGTTTTCTTCAACTCGCCCTCTATACAGAATGTTGTAACATTGAGGTGAGTAGTGATGGCAATAATGTTTTAAGCAGGAAGATGAAAATGATGGGATGTAAAATAGAAGGTATTTCTTAAAATGTGTAGCATTATCCAAATCTACTTCTATCATGTTGATGTTGTTAGTGAAGGACATATATTTCCATGGTCCATACGATATAGATGTGAACACAGGAGTCTAAGATTCAGGTGTTCTGAGATTTAGAGGGTTTGCTAAGATCTGGCAAGGTTTAATTGTCAAAAAGGAAGAGATGAAGATAGAAAGGACTTAGAGAAATCCACAACTCGAAACTTGCAAGTCCTAGTTACCTTTTTGTGAAAGTGATTTAAGTCACTCTTGTAATGTAAATTTAGAAAATGAACTTTATTTTTAGAAAAGTGATGAAAAATATAACCAAAAAGAAGGTTTATTATTCTATTGTATTTCAAAAAGGTAGTTATGAGGTAGTTACTTGAAGTGGTTAGGAAGTAGTTACAAGTTGGTTATTAGGTGGTTATGAGGAAAAGTCTATATATATTTGACTTCACATTGTAAAAGGGGGACTCTTTTAGAGAGAACTTTGTAGGGGGGACTCTTTAGAGAGAACTTTTGCAGGGGGAACTTATGAAGAAACTTCATGGAACATTTTTGGTCTTATACATTGTATAGTTTACTTTGGAATTGTATAATTTTGAAAAGATAATGAAGAATACATTTCAGTTCGTATGTTCTTGATGTATTTCTGAGTTATGATTACTAGTTTCTTGTATGTCAAATTGGTGATCTTTCTATATTTTTTGTGTAAATCAAAGTTATCCATTGAAGCATGCAATTGGGGTGATGAAGCACAATCATGTCTCAGTATCTTGATTTTAAAGTGTTAAGATAAATTATCTCTTTGTATGTTGAGATTTGCCATCTTTCTTCATCATTGTTACACATGTGTCATGAAATTCATCATGGAGTTTAGGAAAGTGGTTTCTAGCTTTGTGGTGAAACCCCCCTCGTACTTTTCAATAAGATTGTGAAACTCCTGTTGGTTTTCGTAGATCTACTACGAGGGTTTCTGCATGCCCATTTCTCCTGTTATTTTGCTTTTCTTCCTTTTTGTACTTTCAGGATAAAAGTGCACAAAAACTAGAAATACCCCCATCATATGAGGGAGCTGCCCCTCTCAAACATAGAGGAAGATCGTTGCTCTGTCAAGATCTCTCCAACTGTTGGTCAGTTCGTCACTACTTTCTAGGTAAAATAGAGTCATTCTTGTGAATTCATTCGCAGTGACCAATCTGTTTACCAACATATTTTTGGTGACTCTACTAGGGATATAAGCTGAAGTATCAGTGCACTTAGTTCCTCAGAAATATAAGGATGCCTCCCCTAGAATGGAGGTTGGTGACTCTGCAAAGGTGAGATATCCACTGCTATCATTTTCAAACTCGCACCATGGCATCAAATCCATCTTAGCCATGGGGAACCCATATTGGCCCATTAGCCTTGGCTTAGTACACACCTTTGCCTATAGGATCATGGAAGCACTTTCCAAAGTTCACAGGAGAGAACTCATAGAATCCTAAAGATCACATTCTATCATTCATAGTTGCTTGCGGAATTCTGGGAGTTAATGAAGATGATCTCTTTGTGTGGTTGTTTGTTGAAAGCCTTGTTGGACCTGTCGCAGAATGGTTTCAAAATTTGAAAGATGGATGCATTAAAAATTGGGACAACTTGAAGGGAAAGTTTCTTGCAAGATTCAAAATTATAGTTAATGTAAGTGAGCTTTTATCTTAGTTTTTCCAGATCCAGAAGAGAGAGGATGAACCTATAAGGGATTGTGTCAAATGATTCAACAAATCTTTAAAGAAAATCCCCCAAGCAAATTGACCAAGTGAAGACAATCAGTTGTGTATCTTCATCGGTTCATTGTAGCCCAAAGTCAAATTCATCTTGAAGCGAGATTAGGTACGAAATCTAGAAATTGCACAAAAAGAAGCTATTGAGATTGAAGATGATTTGATTCTGTCTGGATTATTGAAAGAAAAAGATAATTAAAAGATGTATTCCATAGGTTTCAAGAAACGAGTCAACAAAGAGGTCTTGCATGGAAAACCATAATTATCAATATGAAAAGCATGCCTATACACAGTTTAATCTCAATACAAAAATAGTAAAGTTAATGCCTCCTTTAGGTGGTTGTATGAATCTTACGGTGTTAGGTGAAAAAGACTTGCTTGAAGATGAGTCAATTCCCTCAGTAGCCAAACCTTATGCTCCACAAAATGCTGGAGTGTACCATTTATTTGTTGAGGATAGTGACGATGAATCAGAAATTTCTTTTGAAGATCAAAGAATTAATACTTTTTCTGTCCCTTGGGGTAATGTTAGTAATCACTACACTCAGTCAGAAAATGTAGTAACTAGTTCAACTTCGGTAACAATGACTATTGAACCATTACTCACCAACTCAAGTGATAAAGAAGCAAGCAAAAATGATTACCTATTAGTATCTTTTTCTTCTCCAGAGACTAAAGCATTTACCTTTGAAGGCACCGAAAAAGATTCAATAAACATTTCGGTGGATGTAGAGATTGAAGGCCAACTTGCAGATGGAGAAAACACAAATAAGTCACCAAGCAATATTTTTGAAACTTGCATACAACCTGATTTTGAAAGATTCAAATTTCTTGAAGAACTTGACGGAGAAGAATCACTGCAACAAAAGCATATCAAAATCTAGAAAGATATCAGTGAACAATTTGAGGATAAAAGTGTTACCTTTTGAGTTGCCCCTTATTTATTTATTCATTGGTAATTTTTCCTGAGCCAAGAGTCGGTTTACCATGTTATATTTTTGGTCATACCTTTGTTTCGTAAATCGGCTCTTGGTCCTTCAATTTGTATTCGTTTGTTGTCTTTGTAGACAAGGTTACTTAAGGTTTGAACCTGAACCATTCTCAAAGTTCAAAGTTCAATGGTTCAATATATCTAAGTGTCTCATAAAGCAAGCTGTCGTTTTGTTTGTCTTATGCACCTTTGAACTTTTGGGTTGAACTTGAACCTTCTGCTTGTACTCTATAGCGGGGTTCAAGGTTCAATGGTTTAACGGTCTTAAGGTTCAACACTCTGTCTTCTTATAAGTCAGGTCGCGTAGTTACCTTGTGTAATTCTTGTATCGTTGAACCTTCCGCTTGTACTCTGTAGCGGGGTTCAAGGTTCAAGGTTCGACAGTTCACTGTTTCATAATTGGAAGCCTTTTACCAAAGCCGCATAACTTTTGTTGGTCTACATAACCCTTGCATCTTTGAACCTTCATATTGAAACATGTCTATACAAGTTCAATGGTTCATGAGTTAAGTTCCTGTTTTAGTAAGCCACTCCTTTGCTTATCTATATGGTCTGATTGGCATGTTTGAACCACCACATTGAACCAACGCATTGAACCACGTCCTAAAGGTTCAATGGTTCAATAGTTCAAAGATTTGGTGATTTTGGTCTCATTTGTTCCCACAGCTTTCTAAGTCAAATTTAGCCGGAAAGTTGAAGGAAATTATGTCATAAACTCATTATGAGACCGAGAGCTCTAATTTAGCGGAGACTACGGATAATCATTATACTTCATGATGGCGCATGAACACTATTTGCTATTAATGAAGAAATCAGAGTTCACGTCTTTTCAAATATTTTTGGCACGTTTGTTCCGAGAGATAATTATTCATTCTGGTTAGTGCCATTATTAACCAAGAACAAGCCAAGTTTAACAAATAAACATACTGTGCAATGCGGAGGAGGATAGCGCCAGAAGTGTAAGGCTCTTTTTATTCAAGTTTTCACAGTGAATTCAGATATCTTGAAGGTGAGTTCTGTTTCCCATATGCTATTCCTAGTTCTTATGCTGGAAAGAAGAATCTCTGGAATTTCTGTTGTTTTCAAAATTCCAAGTGTTTTATTGTAATTCTCGAACTGTCTTTGAAATCTACATGTTTGGGGGATGAACATGGTCCTGGCCTTACTTATTCTCACTCAGAATTTGGAGCTACTGCATTGGTTCAATATGATTTAGAGGAATTTAAAGAAAGAGCTAGAAACCCTGTTCAAACCCCTACAATGAAGAAAATTGTAGATAGCGGCTTAGTTGAAGCCGCAGCTTTTCCTCAGGCTATACTGTGCCTAGAATTGGTTCAAGAGTGTATGAATAGGTACGACCCCCAGGACAGATGTGTCAAAAATACAAACGGGGATGTGTTATTTTATGTCAACAGATAAACCCTCATGTCTGTGATGAAGATACCGCCTAAGGAGGCGTATTCCAGCCTTGACATTACTGCCTCCAATGGGTATTTCTCAGAGAAGAGACCAACTTACAAAAGTGTAATAGCGAGGAACTGGCTGCTAAAATTTTAGAAGGGCGGTTCAAGGTTGCCCAGGCCACTCACCAGAGATCATTTGATAAAAGAAGTAAGGGATATTGTAGTATTGTTACACAGACTGAGAGGCAATTAGCATGCCTATTATTGGGAGGTTTGGATGTACTTTTTCATACAAGTCATCCTTCAAGGAGAACAATATTTGGATTGGGCCGAAATAGTGGCTGACTATCTACATCAGGGTTTGAGCAATTGTTTGGGCAATAGAGATTTCTATATGTCTTCGTACCTGTTCTATTGTCTAGCATCTACAAGAGATTGGTTTGACCTACCCCATGCACCCATAGCTGAGAATAGTAAAATTTATGAATATTATTCACAGTTGCAGAGAAAGAATTGTTATGAAAATTACAAAAAGGTTAATGATGTCTTCACTGGGAAAATGACTTATGAATTGGCAGGGAACCTGAGTAAAAGAGTGTCTAGTGAAGCAATGCAACTGATTAGTATCTATGGTAGCTTCTTCATCCAATTTTCTGAGTTCACTTACATCAAAGTTGGAGGATTTGATGGTGAACTTGTGAAGTTACCTAGATATGTGTTTGATCGTTTCGTGCTGATGGAGGTATGTAGGCAGCTGGCACATGTTGATAAGAAATTCCCATCAAAAAGGGGTTTTGGTATTTCTTTTCCTATTGAACTTGGGCATTATTCATGCCATTGAAAATTTGATGCCTTGAATTTGGAGGTGAACCTCAAAAGGTTCAATTTTCAGTCCTTCACTGCCAGGACTCAATTCGACAGTAAACGATTTGTCAAAGATAACCTAGATCCTGGAACAGGGCACTCACACCTTCCTAAGCTGGAGGATTACTGGGAAGACTGTCCAGATGAATTTGAGGTCAAAAGAAGGCTGTGGTGTAGGTTTTCTTTGGGGCAGATAATTACACTCAATTTAAACATGGATATTTCTGGAATTTTTGATGATGGAGAACAGGTGGTTGACCCACAGTTTGAAAAAGTAAAACACTTACCCATTCTAGAGGTGGACTGGAGCAAAAAGGAAGAAGACAGAATTGAAGTTAAAACTCTTCTAGTAATAAGAAGAACTGAGAAATGGCTGATAGAAAAGAGACAGGAAGGGCTTCAGGATAAAAATGTCCAACAAATCTCTTCAATGGTTGGATCATCGCTTCCCATAGACTCTTCTAATCAACCTCTTGCTATCTGTGGTGCAGGTGCTTCCAAGCCATCAACTGAGAGAAGCCCTGTCACTAAGAGATCCAGAAGGGTCCTCACAGATATTTTGCCATCTCATGTTAGCAGGTTGAGGACTAAAGGAAAAAGAAAGAAACAGGCATCTAAAACAATAGTTGTTGATTTGAATTCAGAAGAAGATTCAGAAGGACCTATGGGTGACAAGGAGCTAAGCCTAAATAGAACAGAGGAGGTTGACACCAAGTTATAGTCAGAGGCCATTCTGGAGACCCCTGAAATATTAATGATTTCAAATAAATTCTCTGATGAAGTGAACGCCGAGAAGACAACCTTAGCCTCTGCACCAAAGTGGCTAGAAAGTTCTATTTCTGATAAGAAAAAGTGATTCCTTTTGTTGTCCCTTTAGAGGACATGGTAAGCAAATGTTTGGGGAAAACCCCCAAGTCCAAGAAACTCAAGATGACATCCAGGATAAATATTGATCCAAACACTGGTAACTGGAGTGTTGAAATTGCTAAGCCAGTGACAGAGGAAGAAGTGCAAGACCCAATAGTGCATGACTTCACTGTGGAGAAAGTGGATGTCGGTGCTGCCTCTAGAGCTACAGATGTCCACCACCTTGAAGCTTCTACTAAGAGGATGGTCAGTCAAACATGGAAAGATGAAAAGGACAAGAAGGAATTGAAACAAACTCTGCGTTCAATGGTAGAGGACATTGAGGCCATTAACAACCCTAACCCACAGCCGATCTCACAGCTTCCCCTGTCTTTTGACCCAAAATCACATGTCAACCAAAAGATATTAGATCAGGTTCATAGAAGCAAAATGGTGACAAAAACATTTAACAGTTGGTTGGATAACATTGAGTAGAAAGGAACCGAATACATCCGCGAGCTCAAGGGTATATATGACCTGACTACTGCCACCATTGAAGATTTCAAAGCACAGGTTGCTGTTTGGGCGAAAGATGAGGGCAAGTGGACAAATGTAATAAACCAGATGGATGAAGTTCAAAAATATGGGCTGGCGAAGTTTTTGACAGAGAAAAGCCTGACTGGTTTGGACGAGGTTTTGTTATATGTGAACAAAAAGAATATTGAATGGAGGAACTCCATATCTCGGCAAGGTCGTTTTGAACTCTCAAAGTTAATTAAGGAAATAACAGAATTCACTCAATCGTTGCAACATGACTTGCAATGTATTGATATTAAATACATTAAAGATGATGGAAAACTAGTGGAAGATGTCGATGCAGTGGTCCAATCTTTCAAAGATAAAATCAGCTTCGTCAGAGAAAATGACAATGTTTTAATTGAGGACTTCTCCAGAATTTCTAAAGTTGAATCACTACTTTACCTCTGCATCGACGCACTTCCGGAACACAAAGAAAAATTTGGTAAAATGCGAAGGGAAAAGGAAGTTTGGAAGTCAAGAATGAAGCATATCGGTATTCCTAACTTCCCGAAGATTCAGGAGTTCATTGTTGCTTTTCAGGAATGGAAGACCCAACGTGCTTCCCAGGCTACCGATAACAAATCCGGAGATACAAACCCGTCGTCCCAGTCATGACCTCATTGGCTCGTTTTCTCTATTTCAGTTCCTTTATCATGTTATTTTCAGCATCTTGATCTTTAAATTCAATTGTTAAAAACTAAATCCTGTACGGGTCAGAGTTATGTTAACTCTGGGTTTAATTTACTCAAAGACATGATTAAGACATTCATATTTATAGGTTTTTGAAATCTTGGAAGAGAGAGATACAGAAGTTTAGAAAAGGAAAAGAAGGGAATTTTAGCAAAAACGGTTCATAGTTTTACATTATGTGTGATGATTGTCTGAGTAATTTTCATCTGTGAATGAGAAGAATAAACAATTGCTACTTATTTAGATCTGTGCATCTGAATGTGTGGAATTAGATTTTCTGTGTGAAATCTCCTTTCATCTGATAATTGTTCTTTATTTGGACAATTCGTCAAATGTGTTTTATTATTTACTGGTTCAACAAGTTCGTATGAATGTATCCATGTATTTGAATATATCAAAAGTAGAATCTGTGCATTCTATTGCTCACTGTTACTATATAAATTGATTGTGTTCATTACATAGTTATGTATGAATATCAGTCTGCCTTAAGCATTTTCTGGTTAAAAGTGCGTTTGGATACTTGAATAGATTAAATTCATTGAAAATCTTAAAGGGAGCTGTACCTAAATTCAGAGGGGAACTAATATAAAAGGTTCACCCATTTGTTGTTTAACTCATTTGTTCTTCAAAAGAGGGGTATAGAGTCAGAGTAAATTATTTTCAGAATAAGGACAAATCTATTAACCAACAGTTTTGGTGACTCTGCTGGGGATATATAGATAAAATCATTAATTAAAGATTGGTCACCTGAATATGAAGCAACAATGGTGCTTCCACACGAAAACATAATTCCTGTTCTGCAACCCAATCTTGGATTTCAAGATGAGCAGGAAGACATTATTGGCCAGTTGAATACCCTTGCTTGGTGTACTCGTTGGAATAGTGAAGATTACAGAAGAGCAAGCAGAGTATTAGAACAAGAAGAGGAATTGGTCGATAATCTGAGATTGCTGTTACTCAGGTAGAGAAGAAGGCAGTCATGAAACGTAGCAAGAAACCAAGTCCTTGAAGTGCAAAGAAATCAAGAATAGCAAAGAAATCAATAACTACCTATCCAGCCTCAATATTAATCTGGATTCTAGACCGTATACCCGGTCTTTGAGAAGAGAGGGAGTTGAGGACCCTACCTTTCATGCACTGCAAAATCTTAATTTTCCTTATATCCCTACTCATGCAAGAAGAGCTAGAAGTAGACCCCCTAGCCCTCCCAAACCTGCTACTTCCCCTGTCTGTCAAGCTTTAACCCTTTCAGGCACCGTTATCCCCTTAGCTATAAACTTTCTACCAATGGCTCAACCTTGGGGAGCAGCCATAGGGCCTTTGAATCTAGGGGCTAACCTAAATCCTTTACCTAAAAATGCAAGAGAACATTTTCCTAGGTTCAACGGAGACAGTAAACAATCACTAGAAGAACATTTGTGTGCTTTTGCAGCAGCATGTAGTGTGTTAGGTGTACAACACCAAGATGTTGCCATAAGGCTCTTTGTGCAGACTTTGACTGACACTGCGGCACAATGGTTCTACCACCTAACTAATTCCTCAATTTCAACTTGGAATGAAATGAAGACTGCTTTTGAAAATAGGTTCAAAAGTGCAGAGGACGAGCATTACCTCCTTGCACAGCTGACTCAGCTTAAGAAAGAGATTCATGAACCTATGAGGGAGTTCGTGGCTAAATTTAATAGAATTGTGAACAAAATCCCTGCTACTAAAGACCGTCTGGTGAAAATAAAAAATGTTTCTTTGTTAATTCTATGCCTCATGATATTAGCTTCCATCTCAGGAGAGGTGTAATTGCTGATTTACCAGCTGCACAAGCCTTAGCAGTCGGGTTGGAAGATGACCTCATTATGGCTGGTAAATGGAAGAGAGAGGTCCAGGTGCCAAATGCCCAGCCCTCATCATCTACGGATCCTGCATTGCAAAGGTTGGTGAATGATATGATTGCCTTAAAGAGGCAACTACCTAAAACTGGTGCTCCCTTCCAACAACCGTATCAAGATATAAGCAGAAGGAATTTGAATCAACAAGCAAATACTGGTAGAGCTTTACCCCTAACATCAGCACAGCCAAGACTGGCTATTGAACCTCCTCTTGGGAGGGGAAACATGTGTATTTTTCACTTGACTATTGACCATGATGGAAATTCTTGCCCAGAAATGCTCAGGTATACTCATATGACTGCTACTCAAGATATGCTAGGGGAAGCCATAGAAGAAGAAAGGAACTTCGAGGAACCTGGCGGCTCTGAGATACACTTCCTGGAATATGAATCCGATTCAGAAAGGGGAGGTGAAATATTGGTAACCCTTGAAGATCCTTCATGCGCTGTGCTCACTAGGAGTCAGTGGAATATGAGACCCTCTAATACTCAAGAAGTACCTGGCAAAGGTAAGGAGCCTTTAACTAGAACTCATGATGCTAATTTGAAGGCTCAAGAAAATAGATTGCTACATAGAAATGATCTAGATGCTTCTTTTGATATTGTAGATTTCTGTAAGTCTGCAAAAATCCAAATTTCTCCTATTGAGTATCTCAAGTTGAAACCTATTGAACTTGACAAATTAGTTAAACATGTTAAGGGTAGTCCTGCACAAACTGAATTTGAGAATCAATTGGAGGTTGATACTGAATCCCCCATTGCCAGACTATTTGCTTCCTCATCTGAGTCATCCTTGTCTGCCCCTAAAACAACTCCCAATTCATCAACCAATGCTCCTTATACTGATTTGAAATCCAATCCTTTCTATGTGTCTTTGTTTATCAATGGCCATAAACTTAGTAACTGCATTATAGATTCAAGAGCCTCTGATAACATTATGCCTTCCTCTGTGGCTAAAGCCCTAGGGTTATCACTCACAAAAACATTTGGTAGATGTTATTCTATGGATGGAAAATAGGTTTCCTTGCTTGGGCAAATTAAGGATGCACGAGTCGCTCTTGCAGCCTACCCTGACAGAAGGGTGAAATTGACTATTTTGGTAGCAGATATTCCTGCCAGTTATGGAATGCTTTTGAGCAGGACATTTTGCAAGGATTTGGGTGGACAAATCAAACTAGATTAGTCAGAGGCCACAATCCTAGTGGGGAAGCAGAAAGTGAAGCTGGAACCTGAGCCCAAGTGCAAGTTCACTGTCTACCCCTCTGATGATCCCAAGGCCCAGATTTTGTTTGAGGAATGTGAATTTGGCAACTATTTTCTCTCCTCTGAACAGAGCTGTGAGTTAGATCCCAAAGAAGAATTAATGCAAAGGTCTGTACATTTTGATGATTTATGGGTTATGGAATTTGATGGCAGTTGTGCTACTGCTAGTTCAGCGGCTGGAGTTGTGTTGATCTCACCTGAAGGTGAAATTTTTTCTTATTCTTTTAAGCTAGAGTTCAAAAACACCAATAATACTGTAGAATATGAAGCTTTACTTCTTGGATTATTCGAAGCTAAAGGAAAGGGTGTGAAGGTACTTAAGGTGAAGAGTGATGCTGAACTAATTGTGAAACAGGTAAGGGGGATCTTTTCTGTTAAGAATGAGAGACTAAGGCATTACAGAAATAGGGTATGGGATGAGATTGAATATTTTGATGCCTTCTCTATTGAAACAATTCCCAGAGATCAAAACTCCCAAGCAGATTCTTTAGCAGTATCAGCTTCTCTCCTTTTGCCGCATCCGGATTTCAAAAAAGATTCTTATAGAATAGAAATGATATATCGTCCTAATGTCCCCGACAATGCTGAGAGCTAGCAAGTTTTTGAAAGTGATAATCAGATCAGAAAGTTTTTAGAAAATGCTGAAATGTTCCTGGGGACCTATTTTGAAGGTTCCGAAGCAGAGTGTAAAGAATTCAGTCCTGACCCTGGGATTAATCCAAGAGATGACATGATTCAGTTAAAGGGAAACAAAATCCCTAAAGGGCTGGTCTCTTTAGAACATCTGTTTTCTTGAAGAGATGAATATGTTAAAGGCAAACCTCCCTGTATTCCTGACAAAGCAGAGGATTATGAGAAGATAAATATTGGGGATAAAGCTAATCCTAAATGGGTATCCATTGGTAGGTGCTGTTCTTCAGAGGAGAAAACCAAATTGATTAAATTGCTAATCAAATATAAGGATGTTTTCGCCTAGTGCTATGATGATCTCAAAAATTTTAGACATGGACAGTTTCAACACCATATTCCTTTGAAAGCAAATGCAGCTCCATTCAGACAAAAGTTGAGGAATTATAACCCCAAAGTTGCTGAAGCCATTTTTAAGGAGATTGATAAGATGTTGAAAGCTAGAATTATCTATCCAATCCATCACTCCACTTGGGTGGCAAATATTGTTCCAGTACGAAAGAAGAATGGAGAAATAAGGATCTGTGTTGACTTCAGGAACTTAAATCAAGCCAGCCTGAAAGATAACTATCCATTACCTGTGATGGACCACATCTTGCAGATAGTTGTTGGGTCTGAAATGATGTCTATGCTGGATGGTTTCTCAGGTTACAATCAGATAGGTGTGGCAGCAGAGGATCAACATAAGACTGCTTTCACCACACCTCGAGGAACTTTTGCCTATAATCGAATGCCCTTTGGCTTGATTAATGCGGGAGCAACTTTTCAGCAGGCAATGGATTCATCTTTTAGAGACCTGAAGAACATAATTATTGTTATTTACCTTGATGATTTGACTATTTTTTCCAAGAATAGAGAAGATCACTTGAGAGATCTAGAGTCTATCTTGCAAAGGTGTCGAAGCCATGGCATCTCACTCAACCCCAAGAAGTCAATTTTTTGTGTGACTGAAGGAAAATTCTTGGGACACCTAGTCTCAAAAGACGGAATCAGAATTGATCCAGAGAGGGTCAGGGCAATTCAACAGCTTAGTCTCCCTTCAAATAGGACTGGAGTCAAGTCCTTCTTTGGTCAAATCAATTTTCTCAGGAGGTTCATTCCTGACTTTGTTGAGATTACAAAACACATTGTTGGGATGATGAGCGAGAAACAACCTTTCAAGTGGAATGAAGTTGCTAAGAAGGCGTTTGAGGACATCAAGGAAGCGATTGCAAACACCCCCACTTTGGTAAATCCTAATTTTCAAAAGGATTTTATTATTTACTGTTATGCTTCAGAACACACCATGTCAGGTATTTTGTTACAGAAAAATGAATTGGATGAAGAGGTTCCCATAGCTTTTATGAGCATTCCCCTTAAAAAGCATGAGCTAAAATATTATTTGGTTGAAAAACAAGCTTTCGCAGTGGTTAAAGCTGTTAAATAGTTTAGATATTATATACTTCATTCCCATTCAGTTGTATTTGTTTCAAATTCAGCTGTGAAAAGTATTTTGACTCAGCAAGAAGTGGGATTAAACAATAGAGCAACGTGGGTTGCTAAAATTTAGGAATATGATCTGGAAGTTAAGCCTACTAAGCTGATCAGGGGTCAAGGTTTATGTAAGTTGATTGTTGAGAACAAAGAACAAGAAGGAGAAGGACCCCCCATAGTTTTATTGGTAAGCTTGCAGGACCCATGGTTTTTGGATGTGGCACATTATCTTACATATGGGGATTGTCCTAATCACCTAACTCCTAAAGAGAAAAGAAACCTGAAGCTAAAAGCTGTGAAATATGTTATTTGGGGAGATGTCCTTTATAAGAAAGGATTAGATGGAACTTTCCTGAGGTGTGTAGATAAAGAGCAGTAGAATAAGCTCTTAGAAGTTTTCCATAATGAAGCTTGTGGTGGACATCAGTTATAGCTTTCAAGATTCTCAGAAATTGTTACTACTGGCCAGGGATGTTTAAAGATGCATATAGATGGGTGGCCAATTGTGAAAAATGTAAAATGTTCTCAGGGAGGCCACAACTTGCAGCTCTACCTTTGAGGCCTGTTGTTGTTGAAGAACCCTTTAAACAATGGGGATTGGATTTTATTGGGCCTATCTCACCCCCTCAAGTGCAGGGCATACCCACATCTTAACAGCAACAGATTATTTCACAAAATGGGTTGAGGCAGCCCCTGTTAAAAGAACAACTTCAGAGGTGGTTTGTAATTTTCTCAAAGAAAATATTTTGGTATGATTTGGTGTGCCCCAGAAGATTGTAGCAGACAATGCTACCAGTTTCTCTTCAGTTGAAATGACTTCTTTCTATTATGAACATAGTATATCTCTCTCCCATTCATCAGATTACTATCCCCAAGGGAATGGACAAGCTGAGTCTAGTAATAAGAATCTGATTACTATCATGAAGAAATTGGTGAATGACAACCCCAGAGATTGGCATAAGAGGTTGTATGAAGCACTCTGGGTCGACAGAATAACTCTGAAAAGAGCAATTGGGATGGCACCTTTTGAATTAGTTTATGGGATAGGTGCCCAATTATCTTTACCTCTGGAACTATCCACAGCTAAGTTGTAAAGTGTAATTGAGGACCAATATTTCCAAGATTCCCTGGAGAAGAGAATTATGTATTTAACTAAGATTGAAGAAGAAAGAAATGAGTTGGTTGACCGAATTATTGTACATCAGGCCAGAGTTAAAGAAATTTTTGACAGGAGAACAAGACCCAGGAGGTTTATGGAAGGAGATGAAGTATTATTGTGGGATAGAAAAAGAGAACCAAAGGGTGCACATAGAAAATTTGACTCGCTCTGGAGCGGGCCTTTCAAGATTCACCAGGTATTGGGTCCAAATTCTTTTAAGTTGGAATATCCTAATGGAATTGTTTTACCCTTGTCCTATAATGGATAGGATCTCAAGCTGTATCGTCTGTAAACAGGGTCCCCCATTTTGTACATAGTCTTCCCTTTTGTTTGGTTTTGTGTTTTCCTTTCCCGTTTTGTTTTGTCCCGTTCTGTTTCCTTTCTTCTCTATTTTCCTTTTTCTGCGAAACCAGACCTTCTGAGTTCTCTGCATTTTGTCATAAAACGCAGTCCCCAGTCAGAGCCAATGTTACCTTTTGAGTCGCCCCTTATTTATTTATTCATTGGTAATTTTTCCTGAGCCAAGAGCCGATTTACCATGTTATATTTTTGGTCATACCTTTGTTTTGTAAATCGGCTCTTGGTCCTTCAATTTGTATTCGTTTGTTGTCTTTGTAGACAAGGTTACTTAAGGTTTGAACCTTCAAACCTGAACCGTTCTCAAAGTTCAAAGTTCAATGGTTCAATATGTCTAAGTGTCTCATAAAGCAAGCTATCATTTTGTTTGTCTTATGTGCCTTTGAACTTTCGGGTTGAACTTGAACCTTCCGCTTGTACTCTGTAGCGGGGTTCAAGGTTCAATGGTTCAACGGTCTTAAGGTTCAACATGCTGTCTTCTTATAAGTCGGGTCACGCAGTTACCTTGTGTAATTATTGTATCATTGAACCTTCCGCTTGTACTCTATAGTGGGGTTCAAGGTTCAAGGTTCGATAGTTCACTGTTTCATAATTGGAAGCCTTTTACCAAAGCCGCATAACTTTTGTTGGTCTACATAACCCTTGCATCTTTGAACCATGTCTATACAAGTTCAACGGTTCATGAGTTAAGTTCCTGTTTTAGTAAGCCACTCCTTTGCTTATCTATATGGTCTGATTGGCATGTTTGAACCACCACATTGAACCAACGCATTGAACCACACCCTAAAGGTTCAATGGTTCAATAGTTCAAAGATTTGGTGATTTTGGTCCCGTTTGTTCCCACAACTTTCTAAGTCAAATTTAGCAGGAAAGTTGAAGGAAATTATGTCAGAAACTCATTATAAGACCGAGAGCTCTAATTTAGTGGAGACTACGGATAATCATTATACTTCATGATGGCACGTGAACACAATTTGCTATTAATGAAGAAATCAGAGTTCACGTCTTTTCAAATATTTTTGGCACGTTTGTTCCGAGCGATAATTATTCATTTTGGTTAGTGCCATTATTAACCAAGAACAAGCCAAGTTTAACAAATAAACATACTATGCAACGCGAAGGAGGATAGTGCTGGAAGTGTAAGGCTCTTTTTATTCAAGTTTTCACAGTGAATTCAGATATCTTGAAGGTGAGTTCTGTTTCCCATATGCTATTCCTAGTTCTTATGCTGGAAAGAAGAATCTCTGGAATTTCTGTTGTTTTCAAAATTCCAAGTGTTTTATTGTAATTCTCCAACTATGTCTTTGAAATCTATGTGTTTGGGGGATGAACATGGTCTTGGCCTTACTTATTCTCACTCAGAATTTGGAGATACTACATTGGTTCAATATGATTTAGAGGAATTTAAAGAAAGAGCTAGAAACCCTGTTCAAATGCCTACAATGAAGAAAATTGTAGATAGCGGCTTAGTTGAAGCCACAACTTTTCCTCAGGCTATACTGTGCCTAGAATTGGTTCAAGAGTGTATGAATAGGTACGACCCCCAGGACAGATGTGTCAGAAATACAAACGGGGATGTGTTATTTTATGTCAATAGACAAACCCTCATGTCTGTGATGAAGATACCGCCTAAGGAGGCGTATTCCAGCCTTGACATTACTACCTCCAATGGGTATTTCTCAGAGAAGAGACCAACTTACAAAAGTGTAATAGCGAGGAACTGGCTGCTAAAATTTCAGAAGGGTAGTTCAAGGTTGCTCGGGCCACTTACCAGAGATCATTTGATAAAAGAAGTAAGGGATATTGTAGTATTGTTACACAGACTGAGAGGCAATCAGCATGCCTATTATTGGGAGGATTGGATGCACTTTTTCATACAAGTCATCCTTCAAGGAGAACAATATTTGGATTGGGCCGAAATAGTGGCTGACTATCTACATCAGGGTTTGAGCAATTGTTTGGGCAATAGAGATTTCTATATGTCTTCGTACCTGTTCTATTGTCTAGCATCTACAAGAGATTGGTTTGACCTACCCCATGCACCCATAGCTGAGAATAGTAAAATTTATGAATATTATTCACAGTTGTAGAGAAAGAATTGTTATGAAAATTACAAAAGGGTTAATGATGTCTTCACTGGGAAAATGACTTATGAATTGGCAGGGAACCTGAGTAAAAGAATGTCCAGTGAAGCAATGCAACTGATTAGTATCTATGGTAGCTTCTTCATCCAATTTTCTAAGTTCACTTACATCAGAGTTGGAGGATTTGATGGTGAACCTGTGAAGTTACCTAGATATGTGTTTGATCGTTTCGTGTTGATGGAGGTATGTAGGCAGCTGGCAAATGTTGATAAGAAATTCCCATCAAAAAGGGGTTTTGGTATTTCTTTTCCTATTGAACTTGGGCATTATTCATGCCATTCAAAATCGGATGCCTTGAATTTGGAGGTGAACCTCAAAAGGTTCAATTTTCAGTCCTTCACTGCCAGGACTCAATTCGACAGTAAACGATTTGTCAAAGATAACCTAGATCCTGAAACAGGGCACTCACACCTTCCTAAGCTGGAGGATTACTGGGAAGACTGTCCAGATGAATTTGAGGTCAGAAGAAGGCTGTGGTGTAGGTTTTCTTTGGGGCAGATAATTACACTCAATTTAAACATGGATATTTCTGGAATTTTTGATGATGGAGAACAGGTGGTTGACCCACAGTTTGAAAAAGTAAAACACTTACCCATTCTAGAGGTGGACTGGAGCAAAAAGGAAGAAGACATAATTGAAGTTAAAACTCTTCCAGTAATAAGAAGAACTGAGAAATGGCTGAGAGAAAAGAGACAGGAAGGGCTTCAGGATAAAAATGTCCAACAAATCTCTTCAATGATTGGATCATCGCTTCCCATAGACTCTTCTAATCAACCTCTTGCTATCTGTGGTGCAGGTGCTTCCAAGCCATCAACTGAGAGAAGCCCTGTCACTAAGAGATCCAAAAGGGTCCTCACAGATATTCTGCCATCTCATGTTACTAGGTTGAGGACTAAAGGAAAAAGAAAGAAACAGGGATCTGAAACAATAGTTGTTGATTTGAATTCAGAAGAAGATTCAGAAGGACCTATGGGTGACAAGGAGCTAAGCCCAAACATAATAGAGGAGGTTGACACCGGGTTACAGTCAGAGGCCGTTCTGGAGACCCCTGAAATATTAATGATTTCAAATAAATCCTCTGATGAAGTGAACCCCGAGAAGACAACCTCAGCCCCTGCACCAAAGTGGCTAGAAAGTTCTATTTCTGATAAGAAAAAAGTGATTCCTTTTGTTGTCCCTTTAGAGGACATGGTAAGCAAATGTTTGGGGAAAACCCCCAAGTCCAAGAAACTCAAGACGACATCCAGGATAAATATTGATCCAAACACTGGTAACTGGAGTGCTGAAATTGCTAAGCCAGTGACAGAGGAAGAAGTGCAGGACCCAATAGTGCATGACTTCATTATGGAGAAAGTGGATGTCGGTGCTGCCTCCAGAGCTGCAGATGTCCACCACCTTGAAGCTTCTACTAAGAGGATGGTCAGTCAAACATGGAAAGATGAAAAGGACAAGAAGGAATTGAAACAAACTCTGCGTTCAATGGTAGAGTACATTGAGGCCATTAACAACCCTAACCCGCAGCTGATCTGACAGCTTCCCCTGTCTTTTGACCCAAAATCACCTATCAACCAAAAGATGTTAGATCAGGTTCATAGAAGCAAAATGGTGACAAAAACATTTAACAGTTGGTTGGATAACATTGAGCAGAAAGGAACCGAATACATCCGCGAGCTCAAGGGTATATATGACCTGACTACTACCACCATTGAAGATTTCAAAGAACAGGTTGCTGTTTGGGCGAAAGATGAGGGCAAGTGGACGGATGTAATAAACCAGATGGATGAAGTTCAAAAATATGGGCTGGCGAAGTTTTTGATAGAGAAAAGCCTGACTGGGTTGGACGAGGATTTGTTATATGTGAACAAAAAGAATATTGAATGGAGGAACTCCATATCCCGGCAAGGTCGTTTTGAACTCTCAAAGTTAATTAAGGAAATAACAGAATTCACTCAATCGTTGCAACATGACTTGCAATGTATTGATATTAAATACATTAAAGATGATGGAAAACCAGTGGAAGACGTCGATGCAGTGGTCCAATCTTTCAAAGATAAAATCAGCTTCGTCAGAGAAAATGACAATGTTTTAATTGAGGACTTCTCTAGGATTTCTAAAGTTGAATCAGTACTTTACCTTTGCATCGATGCACTTCCAGAACACAAAGAAAAATTTGGTAAAATGTGAAGGGAAAAGGAAGTTTGGAAGTCAAGAATGAAGCATATCGGTATTCCTAACTTCCCGAAGATTCAGGAGTTCGTTGCTGCTTTTCAGAAATGGAAGACCCAACGTGCTTCCCAGGCCATCGATAACAAATCCAGAGATACAAACCCGTCGTCCTAGTCATAACCTCATTGGCTCGTTTTCTCTATTTCAGTTCCTTTATCATGTTATTTTCAGCATCTTGATCTTTAAATTCAGTTGTTAAAAACTAAATCCCGTATGGGTCAGAGTTATGTTAACTCTGGGTTTAATTTACTCAAAGACATGATTAAGACATTCATATTTATAGGGTTTTGAAATCTTGGAAGAGAGAGATACAAAAGTTTAGAAAAGGAAAAGAAGGGAATTTTAGCAAAAACGGTTCATAGTTTTACATTATGTGTGATGATTGTCTGAGTAATTTTCATCTGTGAATGAGAAGAAGAAACAATTGCTACTTATTTGGATCTGTACGTCTGAATGTGTGGAATTAGATTTTCTGTGTGAAATCTCCTTTCATCTGGTAATTGTTCTTTATTTGGACAATTCGTCATATGTGTTTTATTATTTACTGGTTCAACAAGTTCGTATGAATGTATCTATGTATTTGAATTTATCAAAAGTAGAATCTATGCATTCTATTGTTCACTGTTACTATATAAATTTATCGTGTTCATTACATAGTTATGTATGAATATCCGTCTGCCTTAAGCATTTTTTTGTTAAAAGTGCTTTTGGATAATTGAATAGATTAAATTCACTGAAAATCTTAAAGGGAGCTATACCTAAATTCAGTGGGGAACTAATATAAAAGGTTCACCCATTTGTTGTTTAACTCATTTGTTCTTCAAAAGAGGGGTATAGAGTCAGAGTAAATTATTTTTAGAATAAGGACAAATCTGTTAACCAACAAAAAGGTATGAAGATGAACCAATGAGCATCCTCATTCCAACACATGTGCAATCTGAGTTTTATGGAGCATTCAAGGTTTTGAATAATCCTCTATTTGAATCTTCTGGTCATGTAGATGCCTCTATATCAGATATAGCAAGTTCATTTTCTATTCCTTCTAATACTAATGTTGAAGAAGAAGAGTATGTACATACATCTGGTAATTGTTGTAAGTCAAATCAAGTGGAAAGGATAGAGGACAATCTTGGGATTTTTACTAGAAGAAATATTGGTCGTCATGAAGGGATTAGGAATAATCAAATTAATGATGATACTTAGTTCCATAATGTTTTCATCCTGAGTTGGTGCTTAGAAATATCTGATGATGACTTCTTGTGTGAAGAAGGAGTCGTCATTCCTCCTTTCCGATTTATAGAAGAAGATACTCCAGAAGATACAGAGTTGTCATCACTAGATTGTGGAATACCCGAGTCAATCATTACAAAGAAAGATGAAGTTATTTTATTTGAGGATGATTCAATGTTCATTGAAGTTGTTGTCTATGATCTGGATTATCAGTTTATTTCAAAGGATGTTGATTTTGATCAAGTTTTGCAGGAGACACATATGGCCAAGGTTGGTCTTTCTTTGATTCAAATGGTCATGATACATTCAAAGATAGGATATTGATACAATACAAGAAAACATAGCTGACAACATGCAAGGTGATGTGATCCATCATGCTTCAGAGGTTTATAATGAGGAATGGCTATTTGGGTGTAATAAATTACTCAGAGATTTTTTGAATGTCATTATTTTTTCCATCATCATATTAGTCACAAGGTGGCAATTGGATTTACAGGTGCTCCTTGATTATCATCCATTATCTCGCAAAGGTGCATACTTTTCTCAGCCTGTCAATAGGTTCACGTGATCTTTCCCAAGCAATTTAAGGTAGGAGTCACCTACCATGTACATAGGTTAACTAGGTGTTTTGGTTGTGCCTATCTTGTTTTAGTTTTAGTTGGTTTTTGTCTTTTGTTTCATCTCTGTGTGTCTTTTAACATTTGTCCCTTTCTCTCGTTTGAGTCTCCTTGTTCTCCTTGTACATCATGTTATCTCTTGACTCTATAGCCCCATGGATGTAAGGCACTATTCATTACCAGAGATTCTAGGTTCATCCTACATCCGCAAGGTCCTTGTCCCCAGTTAGAGCCAGCTGTTCACCTTGTTTCTACACTTCAAAAATTAAACTTCTTGTGTCTAAAAGACCAAATCTGATCATGCATCAAATCCCTGTGCCAAGTCATCTTTTCGGTTACAATTTGCCGATGTCATGCGTATCAATCATGTTGGTAATTTGTTATCAAGACGTCATACTTTGTCTTTCTCATTCAAAATTATCCCAAGTTAAAATTTACATTGCATCGACTTAGTAATATTATTCTTTGCATCCACTTTCATTTCATACTAAGATCGCATCAACTTTTGTTTTTCGCAAAGTTCATTATGCGTCGGCTTTCATTTCCCGCAAACCTTGCATCAATTTTTGTTTTTCGCTAAGTTTGCATTAACTTTTGAGTTTGGCTAAGTTCACGTATTTTGGCTTTTTGCTAACTAAAACCAAAGTGTAATTTTTCAAGTTGAGGATTCACTTTTTACGAATATAAATAATCCCGCTCCTCCACATCCAATAATGTCTCCTATAATCAAAGAAAGGTTTCTCGTTTCTCTTTACTCAGCATGTGATCTAGCATATCATGGGGGATGGGTCATTATAATTCAAAAAGAGGGCACACATCAATATTCATATGCTTCACAGCACTGAACTACATGGTTATTTCAACATATATTTCACACGATGCATGTAATATTTTTAAAAATTGTGCATAAAGGTGGTTGATTGAAGCACACTTTTCTATTCTCCATATAAACTATTGACTTTCACGTGGGAAAAGGATAAATATCATCAAAAATATACAAAACTGCGAAGGTGAATACCACAGGTCTGCGAAGTTATAGTTCCTCAAATTTAGGTCGTTACATGCAAAGAATGGATGTGGACACCACAACATTCAGGAGTAGTTCTAAGCACTGAAAAAGGTGATTGAAAACAAGAAACAAAGTTTCATGCAATACAACGATATGAAACTGCTCAACTGCACGCCAAAATGAAAGTATTGGAACAAGATTTAATATCCATCAAAGCATGATTGAAAGTCAACTTTGTCAGTTGTTATAGTTGCAATCTCCGGTAAACATGCATGCTACACAAAGCACATTGGCCGTTTTGATAGAATGCATCAAAGAAATGTAATCTCATGGGGTTACAATGATTACAAGAATGCTTCAAATGAATTTGTGAAAAAGGGATTTAAAAATCTTTCTAGAAAATGCAATTCTCAGGTGCATAACCATGCTCCACAACCCTTTTCAGCATTCTTACCCACTCCAAAATAGAATATTTCAAATAGAATGTCTCACTGAAATGTGGTCTCATAGACTGCAACGGTTGCCATCATTTGAAACAAGTTATGGATCTCCATCAAAACATAATGGAAGCAGAATTTTGTTAGAAATTATGTTTGAAAATGCCCTCAGACCTATATGTTAAATATGAAAGCATAGATATTGTGCTGGCAGACATGTATACATAATGTGGGGGCTTAAACAAGCTACAACAATCTATGTATTATTGCCTTTTAAACTGTTCAGAAAAGACACCATTGTCATGAAAGATATTGCCAAAGCAAATGCATCATGGACGTGTGGAGTGGAAGATCACTTCCATGAAGTAGAGCATTTGTGTGGAAATGAACATACATGTGCCAAGAAATGTGAAACTCCTGGAATATGTGAAGTATTTACACAACTAGTAAGAAAAAAAAGTGCAATTTCCAAGGACAAAGGGTTTCATTTGAGTATGAACACTTCAGAACAAAATGGACAATGTAAAGGCTATTGCATTCCTATTCCTCCCTTTCAAAGGACTCATGAAGGCCCACATGTTCACACAAAAAATGCATCTGTTGTACATTACTATGACACTAGATGTGAAGCTTGTGGTTACTTTTGTCGCCTTCCACTAGATCACCCTGGTCTGCATGATACAGTACATGGAAATATGAGGAATGCAAGATTCATTTTAGAGGAGGAAGATATCGACTTTGAGGATCGTAAGTATAAATGGGGAGAGAAAGGGGAGGCAGAGATGTGTAACATGTTCTACAGGAAATAGGGCCGAGGTCATATCCATTTGGTTCCTTGTCCAAAAGGAAGTAATCAAAGATACATGATATGCACCAGCAATCTCCACGATGATTCCAGGTGCGCGACCATCAAATATGGGCCTGACATTAATGTTCCCATGGATGAGATGACTCATGACACCTATTGGAAATATGTTAGATTTGTTGATCCTTGCACAGAGGAAGTGTGTCAAGAGTTTAGTAGATGCAATCACCATTGTAAATCTGAGGAGCATAACGTAGACTCAGAGGCAAAGTCTTATTTCACAGAGTGGCTATGGCATGAACCTATTGAGAGAACGAGACAAAATGCCAGTTCTACAAGTTATATAACTATTGATGGCCACCATTTTTCCTGCCATCATTCTTCTAATGTTCCTCATCGTGTCATTTTTGTGTTTAACATATCAGGTTCTATGTGCTCCCCTGATATTATTCCAATGATGTAAATGTTTAATAAGCATATTTCTAGGCCTTGCTGTGTCTATGAGGCCATTCTAACTTTTATAGGAACCCATCTTACAACAGTTATTGATAACTCTATATAAGTTGTTCTATTCAATAAATCGGCAATCGTAGCTCTAGAGATGCAAGATATAGAAGAAAGTGTTGTAGATTGTCTCCTTCCGTATAAACCTGCTGGATCAATCAATTTTGTAGTAGGCTTGGAATGTGCAGGAAAACTATTGTTAAAAGCAACTGGAGACTGAATAGTAAACATGAAAATACCAGTTGTTATCTTTCTTAGTGATGGCTGAAACAATGTCAGAAGGAATCCCATTGATTGTGTAAGAAGTATGAAAAGATAGAAGCCCAGGTTTGAGCCCTTCATGATCGTACTAGATGAGGCTCCAAAGATGTTCTATCATTTTTGAAGGACAAAACATTGAAAGGTATGTTCAATCATCTAAAGACAAAATTTGAATAAGAGTACAAACTACTTTTATCTCTTGTGAATGAATTTGGAAATGTAGAAAGGAATGTGGCCTTAGATATTGGACATCATTCATCATATCTATTCACCCTAATATGAAGGAAATTGTGGTTAAAGAATTGGATGGCTTTTACTTTTCATTCTGATAAAGGGCTTCGAGAAAAATATGATGTTGGTATCGAATTCTACTCAGTAGGAAAAACCACATGAACTGTTTGGCATACTGTCTCAGAGAAATCTCATCTCATGAAATACAATAGATGCAGATATGTAGAAAATAGATTTATTAAATTTTTTTTTGAAAAAACTTTAAATCAAGCGCAAATACCCAATGTACAACCTGATCAAACAAGATATAAGGATGAATAGTATTGGAGGAAATTTGATGCACTTTTCAACATTTGTGTGGCAACCCATTATGGTGTAGGAGTTTAGCAAATGGTCTTTTCTTCCTTCATTAGAAATGATATGAACCAAGACATTGCAACATCTTCAAATATATTTGCAAACAAGCATAGTGGAAATTTAGGCACTTTGGTAGCATTTATGTATGACTCGAGGCTTACACTAAAATGGTTTATCAAACTCTACAACATACTTGAATGTATGCAAAAGTTGGAAGCATAGATGTAGCACATGAGTTGTTTGACTACATGCCCCAAGAACTGTTGTCTCAGGAGAATGTGTTGGTGCCTGCATGAATATTCAGGTTTTGAGCATTTGATTTCGCAGGCATATTCCATAAATTCCAAAAAATTCTAAGTCTTTGGGCTTTTGCAGTTGAAAAGTGCAAAAACTAGTTTTAAATGCATGTTCTTTTGCATATACAAAGGGGCGAAAAGAGGCAAAATGCATGTTGCGATGGCGGAAAGGTCAGCGATGGGAGCACAGGGTGCCAACGTGGCACAATATCATTGGTTGGCAAATTTTTAAAGCATTTTGATGCCGTATATCTCAACGATAGAAGGAGATTGACGACCCTATTTTGAACGCTCGAGGAAGGAAGTATTTTCTATGTATCTGCACCAGTTCGAGCGAGAAACTTCATGGCATGAACTGTTGCTGCATCCCATGGGTAGGTCGGCCATTTATGGCAGCAGTACAGAGGTGTGGGTTGAGTTGATATGTTAACCACCTGATTTAGGAAGAAGATCTTCAGGCGGCGGTGCAGATCCCGATCTCACTTGCTTTTCTTCCTCCTTCTCTCTGGTGCATTCAATGTTTTGGGTGACATTTTTGGTGCAATGTATCTGTAGGAATTGTGAATTGGCATGTAATTAATTTGCTGGGTGCACAGTCTAGCTATAAGAGTGGTAAACTGTGTCACTTATTGGTTGTTGAAGACTTGGGCATTTTTTGGGGGAAAAATAATGAAAAACAGAGCATTTTCTGGGTTGTTTTATCTTTGTTGGAGTTTATGAGTTGCATCTGAATGCATCTTGTACATATGTTCAGTTTTATGTCATTTTATATGAAAAATGCATTATTGCATGTGTTTATCTGTCTGTCTCCATTTGTTGTATGCATTTTCTTCTTTTGAATCTGGTTGCTAAGGGTTTCTCAAATTCTGGGGTATAGATTTCTATATCACATGCTTAATCTATAACTTCCATTCAAGGAGTGGATTAAATTGTTTTGGGTTGAGTATGGAGAAGATTGTATGTCAGTTGGGATATTTTTAAGTAGAGGCAGTTAAATACTTACCCTCGGGTGGTGTTTGTAAGGAAAATGTCAGTCCTAACCCCTTGAAACTCGAATGCCAGTTGCAAGCCATTCTCTTGTATATGTCTATTTGACTCCTTGCCCTGAGATAGGCACCGGTCTGCTTCTTGTGTAGTATTTATGATCCAAAACCCCCTGTCTTGCATCCAAAACATCAATTTCAAATCATTCCATTATTCCAACATGTTAGTTGTAGGAGTAGGATTAGGACCCTTGCATACTCTCATCCACAACCAGATAAATATGTCTAAGAATGTTGCCAACCTTGTGATTTATCACATAAATCTTGGTCCATACATAAGAGTATTCTGCCTGTTCTGAAAAGCTAAATCTTTTTGTCATTGGGTGAATCAAAGTGTCAAATCTTTAGCTAATAGGGATACCCCACTTAGTGTGGCAGAACCAAAAGTGAAGGGGAGGTAACTCATGCAACCTCCTATATTAGTTGGCTGAATCTACCTGTGCATTGGAACTGGCAAACCCTCTGCTGATTCGGAAGAAAACCCAACAGAATGCATGATCACAAAGGTTTTCTTGACTACTGCAATCATACGAGTGTATCGGCACATTGTAACACTTGATATTTTTCATCCTCATTAAGAACCTTGGGATTATATACTCATTTCAATAGAGAACAAAGAAATATAAACTTTGTGTTCTTAACTGGTTCAATGGTGAGGTGGTTACAAAAACAAATAGTTACATGTTCAAATGAAAGGCTGATGAAGAAGGCATCTTCTCCCCTATTGAGATGGATTATTCATATCATTTATCTACATACCTTGGGGGATAATGGCACTTTATGATTGTACTAGAGTGGAAAATGTCTAGTGTTTTCTTCAACTAGCCCTCTATACAAAATGTTGTAACATTAAGGTGAGTAGTGATGGCAATAATGTTTTAAGCAGGAAGATGAAAATGATGGGATGTACAATAGAAGCTATTTCTTAAAATGTGTAGCATTATCCAAATCTACTTCTATCATGCTGATGTTGTTAGTGAAGGACATATATTTCCATGGTCCATACCCTATAGATGCGAACACAAGAGTCTAAGATTCAGGTGTTCTGAGATTCAGAGGGTTTGCCACGATCCGAAAAGGTTTAATTGTCAAAAAGGAATAGATGAAGATAGAAAGGACTTAGCGAAATCAACAACTCGAAACCTACAATTCCTAGTTACCTTTTTCTGAAAGTGAATTAAGTCACTCTTGTAATGTAAAGTTAGAAAATGAACTTTATTTTCAGAAAAGTGATAAAAAATATAACCAAAGATAAGGTTTATTATTCTATTGTATTTCAAAAAGGTAGTTATGAGGTAGTTACTTGAAGTGGTTAGGAAGTAGTTACAAGTTGGTTATTAGGTGGTTATGAGGAAAAGTCTATATATATTTGACTTCACATTGTAAAAGGGGGACTCTTTTAGAAAGAACTTTGCAGGGGGAGACTCTTTAGAGAGAACTTTTGTAGGGGGAACTTATGAAGAAACTTCATGGAACATTTTTGGTCTTACACATTGTATAGTTTACTTTAGAATTGTATAATTTCAAAAAGATAATGAAGAATGAATTTCAGTTCATATGTTCTTGATGTATTTATGAGTTATGATTACTAGTTTCTCGTATGTCAAATTGGTGATCTTTCTATGTTTTTGTGTAAATCAAAGTTATCCATTGAAGCATGCAATTGGGGTGATGAAGCACAATCATGTCTCGGTATCTTGATTTGAAAGTGTTAAGATAAATTATCTCTTCGTATGTTGAGATTTGCCATCTTTCTTCATCATTGTTGTACATGTGTCATGAAATTCATCATGGAGTTTAGGAAAGTGGTTTCTAGCTTTGTGGTGAAACTCCCCTTGTACTTTTCAATAAGATTGTGAAACTCCTATTGGTTTTTGTACATCTACTATGAGGGTTTCTGCACGCCCATTTCTCCTGTTATTTTGCTTTTCTTCCTTTTTTTACTTTCAGGATAAAAGTACACAAAAACCACAAATACCCCCATCGTACGAGGGAGATTCCCCTCTCAAACATAGAGGAAGATCATTGCTCTGTCACGATCTCTCCAACTGTTGGTCAGTTCATCACTACTTTCTGGTCAAAACAGAGTCATTCTTGTGAATTCATTCGTAGCGACCAATTTGTTTACCAACATGATGGAAGCCTATATCAACTCTCTAGGGTGTGGTGTTTGGGAATCTATCAAGACAAGTAAAAAGTTCCTAATACTATTCCTATAGATGCAGATGAAGTTAAGAAGTATGATAACAATGCCAAGACAAAGTTTGCTATCATGAGTGGGTTAGCTAATTAAGAACTTTCAAAGGTAATGAGTTGCAATTTTGCTAAAGAAGTTTGGGATAAATTTGAAACCATTTATGAAGGAGATAAGAAAATAAAGCAAGTCAAGATGTAGATCTTCAAGAGTATATTTAAGAACCTAAAAGTGTCAGAGGATTAAGACATTGTTGGATATATGCTTCGGGTGAATGAAGTGGTCAATGGCATCACAGGTCTTGGTGGAGAAGTGAAAGAAGATGAGATTGTGAAAAAGGTTATGAGATCTCTTCCCAAATCTTAAAGTCATAAGGTATCTACCATTGAGGAGAATGCAGACTTGGATACATACACTGTAGATAAACTATTTTGTTCCATTATTGTCATTGAAATGAGAGAATTTGGTAGTGATGCTCCAAAGAAAGAAGCTGCTTTCAAAGCTAATGTGAAGACAAAGGAAGAAGTTACTGATGATCTTATAGTCATAAGGTAGCTACCATTGAGGAGAATGCAGACTTAGATATATACAATGTAGAAAAACTATTTGGTTCCCTTATTGCCTTTGAAATGAGAGAATTTGGCAGTAATGCTCCAAAGAAACAAGTTGCTTTCAAAGCTAATTTGAAGACAAAGGAAGAAGTTGTTGATGAAGATGAAAGATCTAATAAAGGTGAAGCAAATTTTGAGAGAAGACTGAAGAAAGGCACTAGGAAATACAAAGGTAAGTTACCCTTCAAATGTTTCAATTGTTGAAAGGTTGGTCACTTTGCTTCTAAATGTCCTTTTAAGGAATCAAGATGTAGTTACAAGAGAGACAAGTTCAAAAGAAGTTTGTATTCCATAGAGAGAAATCATTCTTCAAAAGATGAGGATCATGATGATTCAAATGATGAAACACTTTTCATGGCCTTGAGTGTTGGTGACAAAAAGGATGATGTTAAAAAATGTGAGAAGAATGATGCCTTGCAAATAGACCAGAACAATGAAAGATCAATGGTTGTATGGACTACCTTTCATGCAAAATAATAAGCCAAGGCTTGGGTAATTAATAGTGGATGCTTAAATCATATGACTAGTGACAAGGAGAAGTTTATCATCCTTGAAAAGTGGGATTGTGGTGCTGTCAAGTTTTGGTGGTGATGAGTCAGCACAAATCTATGGAAAAGGTACTATAATTATTGATGGGAAGAATAGGAATGAGGATGTTCTCTATGTCAAAGGGATAAAACATAATCTTCTTAGTGTTAATCAGATGTGTAAAAAGGGGTATAATCTCAGCTTTCATGCCGAGGGTTGTGAAATCGGGAAGGCAAGGTCTGAGAAACTAGTTGCAACAGGTATCAAGACGTATGGTAACATCTATCATCTAAAGGAAGTAAATGGAAGAACATGTTTGTTGGCCCAATCTAGTGAAGGTTGGTTGTGGAATAAGAGAATGGGACAAAATAATTTTGATAATATGGTAAAGATCAGTTCTACTCATGCAATGAGAGATATGCCTAAGATAATCAAGCCTACAAATGCAGTATGCAGGGAATGTCAAATGGGAAAGCAGATAAAGACAAACTTCAAAAGCAAGGAGTATTCTTCTTCAAAGCCATTAGAGCTAATTCACACTAATCTATGTGGCCCTACAAGAGTAAAGAGTCAACAAGATAAGAGGTATTTCATGTTGCTTAATGATGATTATTCTAGAATGACTTGGGTTACTTTCTTAAGAAAAAATTAGATGCCCTTGATAAATTTAAAGTATTTAAAGCTATGGTTGAGAATGAAGTAGATGCCAAGATCAGATGTTTGAGGTCTGATAGAGGAGGTGAGTTTACTTCAAATGAATTTGAAAATTTTTGTGAAGATAATTGTATTAGGAGACATCTATCAACCCCTAGAACCCCTTAGCAAAATGGGGTAGTGGAAAGAAAGAATAGGACTATGCAAGAGATGTCCAGGGTAATGTTGAAAGATGCAGATCTGCCTAATATGTACTGGAAGGATGCAGTTCAGATTGTTGTCTATCTAATTAACAGAGTGCAATTGAGGGTCAACAACACTAAGACCTCTTATGAGCTATGCTATGGAATACCTCTCATAGTCAGATACTTAATGATCTATGCCAGCAAATTTTATATCAGAAGAGATGAAGAAGACCTAGGAAAGTATGATTCAAGAAGTGATGAAGGAATCTTTCTTGGTTACTCAACTAGAAGCAAGGCTTATAGATGCTACAACAAGAGGTTGGGAAAGATGATTGAAAGCACAAATGTCAAGGTAGATGAATACTTGTATCAAATATCACATGAATCAAAGGACTCCTAATCTAATATATTTCCATGCATTGTAGATGAAGAAGAAGAACTGAAAGAAGAAAATGAAAAGGAACTAGAGCAGATGCCTAAGACTCCAACAAAGAATGTTTAGAAGAACCACTCAATAGATCAGATCATTGGGGATAAGGATGAAGGTGTGTAGATAAGGAGAAGGCTTGCTAAGACACATGAGCAAGTAAACTTGTGTTTGTTGTCAAAAGTGGAATCTAAAAACTTTGTTGATGTCAACAAGGATGATGGATGGATAAAAGCCATGGAAGAAGAATTGGATGAGATTGAGAAGAATTAGACATGGTAATTGGTTCCTAGACCAACAAATAAGAATGTTATAGGAACAAAATGGGTGTTTCAGAACAAACTTAATGAAGAAGGTGAGGTTGTAAGGAACAAGGCAAGATTGGTATGCAAAGGATACACACAAGTTGAAGGTACTAATTTTGAGGAGACTTTTTTTTCGGTATATTAGATGGATGTTAAGTCAATATTTCTAAATGGTGATCTAGAGGAAGAGGTTTATATTGAACAACTAGATGGTTGCTAGATATCATAAGATATGGACATGGTGTGCAGACTCAAGAAGGCTCTATATGGCCTTAAGCAAGCACCTGGAGCTTGGTATGCTAGGTTGGACCAGTACTTACTTCAACAAGGCTTCAAGAAAGGTACTATAGATAGCAATCTTTACATCAAGGAAGTAGACATGATATTGATAGTTGCAGTTTATGTTGATGACATCATCTTTGGTGGAGATGATGATATGTGTAAGAGGTTTGTAGAGGAAATGCAAAAAGAGTTTGAGATGTTTATGATTGGTGAAATATCTTTCTTCCTTAGACTTCAAATTACTCAGCTAGATGGTGGTATCTTTATTTCTCAAGCTAAGTATGTCAAAGAGTTGTTGAAGAAGTTTGGTATAGATTATTCAAAACCAGTGAGTACTCCCATGGTCATTAGATGTCACTTAAGCAAAGATGATGAGTCTTCAGAGGTGGATCAGACTGTCTATAGATCTATGATTGGAGGACTCATGCACTTGACTACTTTTAGACCTAATATTATGCATGCAGTATGTGTGGTTGCTAGATATCAAGCCAATCCCAAGAAAACACATGAGAAGGCAGTGAAAAGGATATTTAGATACTTGAAAGGAACCTTGAACTATGGCCAATGGTATCCAAGAGATAATGACTTTGATTTGAGTGCTTACACTGATGCTGACTGGGCTAGTTGTGTTGATGATAGAAGTACAAGTGGTGGTTCTTCCTTTTTAGGAAGTAGATTGGTTTCATGGCAGAGCAAGAAGCAAGATTTAGTGTCCTTATCTACTATAGAGGTAGAGTACATTGCAGCAGCATCCTACTGTACACAAGTGTTGTGGATGAAGCAAACCTTGAAGGATACCAAGGTATTATATTATGAGCCTATTCTTATCTTATGTGACAATACAAGTGCTATCAATATTTCTAAGAATCTAGTGATGCATTCTACAATAGGGCATATAGCAATCAGGTATCACTTTTTTGAGAGAGAAAGTTGTAGATAAGGAAGTGAAGTTGGAATATGTTCCAACAAAGGATCAAATAGAAGATATTTTCACAAAGGCTCTTGCAAAGGATACTTTTGTGGATATCTGGCAGAGGTTAGGGGTAATTGCCCCTCTTTTTTGCTAGATGCATAATGGTGCATCTGTCTAGGGGGAGTTCATGTTATATCTTGTTCTTGGACTAATGGTGGCTACCTCTCAGGGGGAGTAGGTAGTGGTTGCTGATGTTAGGGGGAGTTTGTTTGCTACAAAAAGAAGTCATGCCCTAAAAAAGAATGTGTAGGTATGTGGTCTTTGATGAGTGGGTAGTAGTTTCCCTTTGTCCTTGATGTCAAAGGGGGCAAAATCTGCAGGTATGTGTTACCATCAATGCCAAAGGGGGAGATTGTTACACATATGGTTCCTAGGGTTGTCATTGATGTCAACACTATCACTAGGTTGTCATAGATGTCAACACTGTCATGGAGGTGTGATGGTGTTCATGGTTAGATGTCATGTCCCATCCAACAAGAGAAGAGAGAAGATATAGTTCATGGTTGGATGTCATGTCCCATCTAACAAGAGAAGAGATAAGATACAGTTCATGGTTGGATGTCATGTCCCATCCAACAAGAGAAGAGAGAAGATATAGTTCATGGTTGGATGTCATGCTTTGTTCAGTGCAGAGTTAAGTATGAAGACATATTAATATGGGAATTAGAAGCACCAAGATGATCAAATGTGCTTTTGATGTTACTGATGGCCTGAATCATGTGTGTTCCAAGTTCCATGATGATTGGATTATCAGAAGAGTATTTTGTTGTTGATTGGTTGAAGATAGTATTATCTCTATGAATGTGTTATGTGTAAGACAATGGAATGCTCCACACTCCTCCACATTTGTAGATATGGCCATGTGGTTTTGGAACTGTGTTTAAGATGTAGTGAAGGTGATAATTCCATGTTTTCAAATCATTTTTCCTTCCTCTATGAAAGTTATGCATGATAGAGTACCGACATGTGTTCTGGCAAAGTAAGCTAGTGTTAAAGGCATGTTTATGGATGTGTATTACATGCTTCCTTGCAATTTCAAGGTCCTTGGTTGTCTGTAACTCAATTTTTCAAATGACAGCATGTTGTAGTGTGTTCCAAATGATAGTTTGTACAATGTTTTCAAGTTGATGTGGCCATTATGCTTCAAGGTTCATGTGCTTTTGGTTAAAGCTGTCCTATTTTCAAATGAGTGGAGTGTGTGGATGTAAGTCCTTGGTGTTTGAAGCTATGAAGGATGTTTTGGACCTGGTTAAGAAAGTGTTGGTGTCCACAAGGCATGAGTCTTCTATTGGTGTAATGTGTGGTTTCACTTAGGACCTATCTTCTACACGTTTCATGTTGTGTTGTCTGGCTGACTTGTAAATGCATTTTTCATGTTATATCTACTCGACAAGCAATGTAATCAATATAATATCTTGTATAAATTGTAAATCAAATTGAGTAAGGTTAAGTGTTATAACAAGTTGATTGAAAAAGTTTGCAAGTAGATAAGAAGCATAATGAAGCATTTTTGATGTGCGACTAAAGGAGAAAAAGTAGAAGTTGTTGATGCTCTCTTGATTCTTCTTGAAGACATATTTGTGATAGTGATCAAGTGTAGAGTGTGCCTAGCTAATCAGATCATCAGAAGAAAGTGTGAAGAGGCATAAGTGCAATCATCAAAGGTGTGAATTTCAATGTCAGTTTTTAGACAGTAGGATTGTGATACTGCAATCTTTTGTAAGTGTGTTCTCAATTCAGGGAGTAGTAGCTTCCTTGGGATTGACCCTAAATCAAAGTCTTTAGGGAGTAGTAATATCCTTGGGTTGTAGCCCTAAAACAAAGTTATTATTTGAGCTTCATATATTGTGAGTTAATCCTCACCGTGGTTTTTCCCTTCTAGGGTTTTCCACGTATATCTGGTGTTATGTGTTGATATTCATTATGTTAATCTTTCATGCTTATGTTAATACTATGATGCTAAAGTTTTAATCTACTCCAGATAAGTTTAAGTTGTTAAAATTGAAGATTATTTAGATACTGATTCACCCCCCTCTCAGTATCTTGTTGTGTTCAATAGGTGGTTCTCACCTCTCTCCAAACCCCAAATATAAGGCAAGCTCTACCACACAAGTGGTGATCATTTGCCTTAAACAACCCATACAAACACATTGATACAACCAATAAAGACCATACAAATACATGCATTCCATAAGCAAGTAAAGAAACTACTAAAAGATTGAAGACTCTTGAGAGATTACTTCTCAAGATCTCCAAGTATGAAGGAGTTGAAGAAGATCTACTCAAGAGTTCTCAAACACTTCAAAAATCCTCTCCAAAGCCCAATCTCTTCCCAAAAATTAAAAAGACAAAAAGCGCTTTCTTCTCTCCAAAGGGAGAGATAAATAGGGAAAAAAATCCAAATCCCTTGAATGGGGAGGTGACACTTGTCACCTTCCCATTCACTCTCATAAGCACACCTTTCCACAAGTGCTCTCACACATGTGTGAGACATTGGGGAAATGAATGTACTTGGGCTCTCTTCCCATGAGCTCTTACATTGTGTACTCACACATGTGAGATCCTTGGGATCCACCCAAATCAAACCAAGATCTTAGGAGATTGGGATTGGTATGGTCACAAATCTCCATCCCTCTTCCCAAAACCTAATCTCGTCACCCTTCTTCCAAGGTTAATTTGAGGGGTCATATCTTGGTCTAGGCCTAGGATTTGAGGTTCAAAAGATACCTATACCATAGGTACTTGACCTAGGGTCCCTAAACCGCACAAAAATCAATAAAAATATTTAAAAACACATTTAAAATGCCCTAAAAACCCATGAACAAAAATGGACACTTGGATGACAACTCATCATCCACCTCACCACTTGACAACCTTAGAAGACTCTTAAATTAAAGTGTATGAATAAAACACATTACAAACATTCCAATTTTAGTGAAAACCTTAATCCACCTTATGGATTAGGTTGGTATTACTGGTTAAATAAATGAGTTAGTAGACCTCAAAATTTCCATTGGCTATGGAAACACCTACACACTCCAACACACACATTAATATGTCCAACACACAAATTAATGTGTGTGTATATATATATATATATATATATATATATATATATATATATATATATATATATATATATATAGCCAAAGAGACAAGAATTAAACACATGGAGTCACTCAATAACCAAGTGTTTCAAACACAAATACAATCACTTTCAAATATCAATACATGATCTCATTTCGATCTTTTCACAATTCTTTTTTCTAATCATCAAAATTAGCTGTTATAATAACCATCATAATAATTCAATCTCACTAGAATATTAATATTTCAATTATAATCATTTCACAATAATCAAGATGGGTAATTTTCATTCACTAACCTTATTGAAACAACAAAAGAAAGAAAATCATCTTTCTAGTACAATCAAGAATTAACATAATCACTCCTAACTAATTCATCCTCATCATAGTTAAGAAACATATATTTTTTTATCAAATCAAGATGTGTATCTTACATACACAAATTGAGAATAACAAAACTATTATCTACTAAGGTTTGCATCTGCATAAGCAATAAAATAAACTATTTAAACCCAGCCTTAATTCCAATATCATCTACATAATAGGATCTTAAGTCCATATGCCACATTCTAATTCCAAGTGTAACAAACACAATCAGGTCTAATAGTGCAACTAAACCCATCACACAAGGGTGGGCCTCACACTAAAGATGATGATTTATATGTGAGTTGCATTTTTCATACATGATGATGGCATGCTTTATGATGATAGTTCTCTTACATCTCATGTTGACTCTCTTGTTATTCATGATGATTCTTTACCTTGTGATACATTACCTGATGATCGTATACATTATACAAATAGTTCTTTAGCTTCTCATATTACTTATATTGATGATCTATTTCTCCATACTATATTCTATGATGATATTATTGCTCTTATTGAGGAGTTATTAAATGATGACTTTGATGATTCTAGTGATGCATCTTTACATATTAAGCCACTTTTCTTGCTAATTACAAGTACTCAAATGACAATATCTTATTGATGAGTGAATTTATACTTATATTGAGTTATAAATATTTACAATGGTTTAATCTTGTATGTTTTATCATCATTTATGGCATTGCCACATGATTTTATTGCATAATTTTCTTTCCACAGTATGCCTAAGAATAGTTTAGACTTGTGTATTCCTTCTCATGTTCTATCTTTTGATTCTTGTCCATTATCTTCATTTTATGTTCATGTAGATGATATTTACTATACGCCTATAGAACCTAGAATTATTGTTTAAGTTAAACCTAATTCATCTACATTTTAGCCTACTCACTATCTTTCATTAGGCCCCTACTTCATAAATTTATCGTGTGTCTGGAAATACTTACTAAGACTATTGGGAAGTCTAAAATGTTGGCAATATGTATTTTCATTGATTTCAACATAACATACATTAATGTCAGCATAGTATATGGAAATGTATAGACAAAATTGTATAGAGGAAGAGTCAGTATGGTCAAGGCAAACCAGTCCGAGAGAAGAGGAAAACTATCTAAGCATGGTAAGATGATCAGATTGGTGTGTGAGCATGGTGCAGAGGTAATCACTTATGTTCTTGCATGTTTTGAGTATCCCCACATGTATATATAATCAGCTGGGTGTACCACACTTAATGACAAGAAGCATAAATTTGACTAAGGCATTCACAATGCACATCCTAAGGCAGAGTCATCTTGTTCTGGTTTGCATTCCTCCATAGTGCAAGATTTGATCTTGTAGTTTTGAAGACAACTTTAATTATGTATTCAAATGATAAATCCAAGTTTTCAAGTCCTCACATCATCAGTATAAAAGTGACAAGGGATAAAGTATCGGCCATCACTTAGATAGAGGCAATATAGATTGTTCGGGAGCCTTTTTGCACAGGTTTGAGTTTTGCAGAGGATGAAACATGTATGGATCAGCCATTAGAGCTTGTGTGGAGGTACTATATGGTTCAAGATATATCAAGTATGATCCGCATATAGACAAATTCCATTTTATGGTACCACATCAAGTAGTTATGTCTGCAAGTAAAGATTTGAGTATAATTGTCCTCTGAATTCCTAGTTATCCATGTCAAATTCTTGAATTTCTCCAGAATCATTAGATAAAGATATACAAACCTAATAAGGAACATGTAATGATGTTTAAGCTCATTTCCAAAAGGTTTCACCTCTTGTATTGCATCGCAACATCATATCTTGAGATGTGAAGTATCACATATAGTTTGAAATGCTCTGTTTTCTATAGATAGTCATGTTTCCTTTTTTGTGGATGTATAGTTTGATATGATACTTATTTAGTAAGGTGTATGAATGTTGTTGAAACCATGTACTATTTATTTTTTGGTCCACATAAATTTTTTGGCTTCTTCTTGGTAGTATGAAGATAGATAATGAGCAGTCTTGAGCAGTTTGAGCTGACTGGTTAAGTTTCTAATATGTGTAGAGGCTCCTGATTAGTTTCCTTGACACTGGAAGGTATGGAAAGATATGTCTTGATCTCTATTATGAATTTCTAAGGTTTGCAACAAGTTTTTCCTATCATATTGTATGTATGGATGCCAACTTGTGAAGAGCTAAATGTTTTATCCAATGTTGATTGTGATGCCAACCTAATCAATGTTTTGAAGTGTTGCAGAGTATATTTATACAAGATCAAGTTCATTTTTGACATATAGATTAATATGCAAAGATAAGAAAATCATGATGAAAGATATGAAGTGTGCAGAATCAGTTTGAGGGCATGTGTTAAGCAAAAAATAGAAGACTGCATTACCAACATAAATTAGATGTTCTCTTTACAACAGTCCACGTACTTAGTATCTTTGTAAATTCTATTGCAGTGAGAAGAGTACTTAGGGAGTAGTAGCTTCCTTGGGTTGTTGCCCTAAATCAAAGTTGTAATTGTTGTAAGCAAAAATATAAGGAGTTATAGCTTCCTTAGGTTGCAGCCCTAAAACAAGGTTGTAATACTTTTGTAGTGAGCATAATATATTGTGAGCTAATCCTCACTGTGGTTTTCCCTTTTTTAGGGTTTTCCATGTAAAAATATTGGTTTTATGTGTGTTGCATGATTTCCTTTCTATTCTCTAAGTTATTTAGTTTGGTTTGGTAAAAAACTAGTTAAATTTTAGTATATGCTAATTTGCCCCCATCTCAGCATCTCATTGTGTTCAACAATTGGTATCAGAGCCAAGTGCCTTTGAGAAGCCTAACAGCTGAGGTAGATCCTGCACTTGAACACATGGAATTTGAAGTTATGGACAATGATGTATTTGTACTAGAACCAGATCTAGAAGCAATAGAACCTGAAGGTTGGGACCTTGGTGGGAGTGAAGTAGACCTTGAGGAAGAACTCAAGTCAACCCTTAATGAACTGGATAAAGTAAGAGGATTGAATGTAGAATATGGAGACATGCTTGAATAGGCAAAAGAGACAATTGACAAATTGAAGACAAAGGCCAAAGAATCAAAAGAAGAAATTGGGAAACTAAAATCCCTAATAGAAGGAGATAAAGGGGGTGACATAAAGCTCAAGGAAGCAAAAGAAATGATTTCAAATTTGAAAGTCATGGTTGAAGAAGAAAAGAGGAAGATTGCTTAAACACCAAGCTCTTTGAGAAATCAGATGAATGTTTAGAACTTGAGGAAGAAGTTGTCACTCTAAGAAAAGAACTAGAAAAGGACAAAGAGAAGATTTACAAAGGACTAAAACTAAAAGGAGGATCTGAAATCCTTGATGAAATAAGTAACTCTCAAAAGCTAGCAAAAGAAAAATCAGGTCTTGGTTTTGAAAAGGAAAAGAGTCCTATGATCAGTGCCTTTGCAAATTTATATGATAACTTGCATTTAGGAGGAAAATCTAAAATTAAGAAGGAAGAGACCTACATTGAAGATCCTAAGAAGAAAGCCTACAGAGTTACAAAAGAAGATAAATTCGCTCCTGTCCAAAGAAAAAGGAAGAATGTGAAGAAAAATCTCAAAAATCCTCAACCTACAAGGCAACCAACTTACATCAGGTATTCTCAAGGTTTCAATGGAAATTGTTTTACTTGCAATAAGTTTGGTCACAAAGCAGTTTATTGTAGAAGCAAGATAAATTAAAATGCTCTAAGATGTTATTCTTGCAATAAAATTGGTCATAAATATTCTAAATGTAGAAGTAAGACAAATCATAATTCAGTTAAGTGTTATGCCTGCAACAAGATAGGTCACAAGGCTTATGAATGCAGAAGCAAAATGCCAAGGAATAATAGGGCCAATGCTCAACCCTTTCATGGATATTTTTACACTTGTAACAAGTTTGGGCACAAGATAGCTAATTGTAGATCTAAGATAAGGAGGAATGGAAATGCTCAACAATCAAAATTCACCTGTCACAAGTGCAATCAATCAAGGAACTCCAGAAGGAATGTAGGGCCTACTCCACAAAATAAAGTTGATATTGCTCAGCAAAAGAAGGAAATGAGAAAAGTGTGGAAGAAGGAGGAATGTGATGTTTTCAGACCTCTGGTAACTAAAAGATGAAGTACTAATTCAGGGGGAGTTACAATTGCAAAATTCTTCAAACCCCTGAATAAATAAGATGTTGAATTTCTTAGAATTTTGGCTAGTTTTGGTATGTGCATGCTAAGATAATGATTTAAAGAAGTTTGGTCAAAAATTTGGAGAAAAATCTCTCAATGCGGCAGATTGCAAAAGTTTTTAGGGTTTTTAGGATTAAGAACATCTACCAAAAGGAAACATGGACTTAGGGGGAGTTGTTATTACAAATCATTCACCTCCAATTCATGGTGCTAAAAACATTCAACACACAGATGTGATTGATCAAATTTCTGGAGCAATTGGCTGATTTGCAGAGGATTGCTAAATGTTCATAAGGTTTTGCATATGAAAAGGGGAAATTAGGTTAAATCAAGAATGCAATTAATCCATAATAAATTTGGTTTTTGAAATGACTATATAGGTGATGCCTAATCATTTCTGATCTCATTTGAACGAAGCTAAGTAAATTGAATAGCTAAAGGAGAGCCAAAGACACCCAGCATTTCAAGCAAGCAAACCCTATCACCACATTCTCAAGTATTTTTTAGTCTCTCTGGTTAAAACCCTAGTTCTTGAAGCTATTATGATGATGACACCAATTGTAATAGATGTGGTTGAGAGGCCAAGGCCAAAGTTCAAGAAACATCCTTTCAAGTCCACTATAATAGATGAAAGTGGCACCTTCTGACATGTTCCAACTAATGTGATACATACTGAAGATGTTTGTATATATATTCATTCACCAATAGATGAATATGATCATCTCAAACTTAAAAAATTTAAGAATGATAACTTGTTGGGAGATGATTTTAAGTTAAAACCAAAATTTACAAACATTGCTACCAAGAATCTTGACATTTGGAAGGGTTTTCCAAACTTTTGATATAATAATGCTTGTGTGAGAATAACCCTAAGTTAGATTCATGAGGATTTCTTCTATTTGGATCGACCACACATGATCACCAAGGAAACTATAAAGGTAGTAATTGGTTTATGATCCTTTGAACCAGTACCTATACTAAAATTTTTCAAGAATGAAGAAGTGATAAGACTCACTGGAGCCAAATTTGACAAGAGTACTTTAACTGTGAATGACATTAAGGACCTGGGGGTCCGGTATGCAACTATGAACATTGCATATAAAATATACTACACTAACAAGGAGAACTCGACCACAATAATTGCAATATATACTGCATATCAAATGGTTAAAGAGGGAAAAGACTTTGATCTCTGTGAGCTCCTACGGAAACAATTGATGAACAACTTAAAGAGAACAAAGGAATCCAAATACAAGTTTTGACACCCTTGTTTCTCATCAAATCAAAGACTTCATGAAAATCCTTCTGGATCATAGACTTTGCAGTACTACGTTCTAGGGATTCTTCAAAACATTTTAGGAAGAGATGCAATCAAGAGAAAGAATTCTAGCCAAGGTGGTGGAAAAATACAAAAATGACAACTTTTATGGTAGATAAAGATACATGGAGGCTATTGAGTCTAGGACCTTCTGGATTACATCTCTACATTATGAGGTTTCAGAGTTTGATTTGGTAGGATATGTTGATATACTACTCAGCAAACCTAAAGATCCCTCCACTAAAATATTTGGGACATATGATTAAATCATCAACAAATCTATGAAGAAGGATGTAGAGGAGAAAGAAGAAAAGACAAAATCCAAAGAAAAGAAGATGAATACTAACTTGGAAAAGATACTTAATTACCCTGAAGGCTCAGTAGAAGCACAAGCCATTTCCTCTGCACAAATGCAAAGGAGAACAAGCATATCAACGTTAGCCATGGCCTTTGCCTCTATCCTCTCTAGGTCTTCATTGCCTGCAAAGAGAGGTACCACAGAGATCCTTGAGCAATCCCAGACCATTGAGAAGAAAATGACTAGATAGAAGATTCAGGCCAAAAGAGGCAAGATAAATCTAGTTAATGTTGAAGACATTGAAGAAGAAGAAGAAAAGGAAGAATAGGTTGAGTCTTTGACAAGGAAGAAAAGAACCAGAGAAGAAATTAAAGAAGAAGAGACTTCAAAGGAAAAAGGAAAAGGAAAAGAGAAAAGGAGTAATAAACCTGACTATGCTCCTTTGCAACTTGAGGCAATTGTGAATGCAATTACAGAGTATGGTGCCCTAAAGGAAGTTGCAAGTATTTATGATGAAAAGCCTTCCAATGATAAATCTACCCTTGAAGAAGCAATAGTTAGATATATGGGAACTCGTAATTTAGCCTTAATTGAAATCATAGACCAACTACCTAAAAGCCTTTGTGATATCCTTACTAAAAGGAGAAGTGATGCTTTGAGTGAAGAAGTTGAGATAAAGAAAAGAGCAATTGAAAAGACTTGTCCCACCATCTCCATGGAAGATAGAGTCAAAGTTTCTAAATATCTAACAAAGGAATTCATAACTAAAAGAAGATTAAATACTTTGATGTCATGGAATAAGGAAGAGATAAGGGAATTGGAAAAGGAGGCACTAAAGAAAATTGTTGAAGTTCTCAAGGAAATGAAAATTGATAGTGGAATCATTGAAGATATATCTAATCAATCTTCCTCTAAAGGCAAAGGGGAAGGTAGTGACAAGCCTAAAATTTCTCCTCTTGAGGATGCTAGAGCACCAATTACAGATAGCCAAGATAAAACAAATCTACCTCCTTTGGACACTCCTACAAAACAAAGTGGGTCTCCTATAGTCAATCATAATGCAAGACATGATTCTCCCCTTCCAGAGAATACAGGGAATGTAGAAGAGAGGAAAGAAGATAATTCCAAGAAGGGTCAGGAAGAAAATAAAAAGAATGATTAGGAAAAAAGGGATGAAAAGGATAAGGGAGAAACTGAAGAGGGAGAGCAATCAGAAGGAATGGATGACATAGGTCAAAGTGCATCAGAGACAAAATCAATCAAAGACCTATTAGATATGCAACTACAATTTCAGCTAGTTGTAACTCCTCAACTACTGCAGGTTCCAACCAATGAAGGACAAAGTGACTTGACAAGCATCTCTCCTTTACACAAATTGTAGCTCGGTGATATACTACATGCCTTAGCAAGAAAATATGAAGAAATCCAGTGCAATAGAGGATGCTATAAAACTAGTACAAGAAGAGCTACCAGAGGTAACAATTGATCCCTCACTACCTCTGGAGCAAAAGCTCAAGTTGCTAATGGACTCCTTTAAGGATCACTCCTCTCACATAGAGCAAAAGGTAGAAAAAGAGGCAGCAAGAAGAATGAATGAAAAGAGAATGGATAAGATGATTGACAAATGTGCCAAGGTACATAACAAGCTTAAAGAAAATTTGAAGAAATTCAAAGTCTAAATTGATGAGGCCATAGCATTATATCTATTCTGCCTGAAATGGCCAAGATCCACAAAGAACATCAAAGCTCAGATGGACTCCATTGAGTCACAAATATCTAAGTTGGCCAAAGTTTATGATTTGTCAAAGGATAAGATTGGTGCAACTAGGGTACAAGTTGAGAAACTTCATGCATAGTTATCTCAACTGTAGGAGCAAAGATAAAACCTAAAGAAACAACTTGGTCAATTAAGAGAGGTAGTGAACCTAAGACTTGCCTCACTATCTGGTCTGCTAGGGGAAGCAGAAAAGGTAGATCAAAAGATGAAAACCCCAAGCAGCATAGAGGAAGCTAAGGAGATATGCAGGGAGTGTGAATATTAAAAACATATGCTAGCCTTAGAATGTGTCAACTGGACTGCAACTCTTCAACAACTCAAGGTAATTTACAAGGTTATCATACCATCCAAGTGAGTTGTAAGAGAAATGTAAATAAAACAATTTTTGGTGTACATAGTATTGCAAAAGATAGTAGTCTTACACCATGTACATAGAATCTTTTGGAGAAATCTTCATCTCAAGGGGAGTACAGTTTAGAAATAATTTTGAAAGGGGGAGCCTATGTAGTTTTTGGATTGATACAAGTAAAGGATATTAATCCATTTGTCCTTGATGTCAAAGAGGGAGAGAGAAACATATGTCTAAGGGAGAGTATGTGTTGCCATTAATGACAAAGGGAGAGATTGTTGGCAGAGGTACTATATGGTTCAAGGTATATCAGGTATGATCCGAATACAGACAAATTCCATTTTCTAGTATTACATCAAGTAGTTATGTCTACAAGTAAAGATTTAAGTATAACTATCCTCCGGACTCCTAGTTATCCATGTCAAATTCTTGAATTCCTCTAGAATTGTTAGATAAAGGTGTACAGACCTAATAAGGAACATGTAATGATTTTTAAGCTCATTCCCAAAAGGTTTCAATTCTTGTATTGCACCACAACATCATATCTTGAGATGTGAAGTATCACATATTGTCTAGAATGCTCTGTTTTCTAGAGATAGTCATGTTTCCTATTTTGAGGATGTATAGTTTGATATGATACTTCTTCAGTAAGGTGTATGAATGTTGTTGAAACCATGTATGATTTATTTTTTCATCCAAATAAAGTTTTTGGCTTCTTCCCTACGATATGAAGATAAATAATGAGTAGTCCTGAGCAGTTTGAGTTGACTGGTTAAGTTTCTGATATGTACGGAGGATCCTGATTAGTTTCCTTAACACTGGAAGGTATGGAAAGATATGTCTTGATCTCCCTTATGAATTTCTAAGGTTTGCAACAAGATTTTCCTATCATATTGTATGTATGGATGCCAACTTGTGAAGAGCTACATGTTTCATCCAATGTTAATTGTGATGCTAACCTAAGTTTTGAAGTGTTATGGAGTATATTTATAAAAGATCAAGTTCATTTGTGACATATAGAAGAATATGTAAATATAAGTAGAGAAGAATGAAAGATATGAAGTGTACAGAATTAGTTTGAGGGCATGTGTTTGTTGGCAAGAGACACTATATGGATTCATGGTTGTTGTCATTGATGGCAACAAAGGTCATCCCACATATCCGCAAGTCATGATATGTCTCTACCGGAAGTCAGATTGAAGATTGTTGTGGTCCGGTGAACAAGAACAGAGCATGTGGCAAGGTCCGACAGATTGGTCCGGATCTCTCAGAGGAAGTGTCTTGGTGCAGTGCGGATCTGGGGAAGTCAAGAGGACTATCTTGAGTGGTATATTCCAAGGATTTAGCCTCCGGAGTTGGACAAGGAAAAAGATATGAATAGTTGAGTACCGGATTCCTGAGAGACAGTGAAAACAGAGGAAGAACTGACTGACAGAGTATCAGACTACTTTCCGGATGTGTTACAGATGATGATAAAGGTTGCGGAGGCATGAATCATGTTTGGCCGACATAATTGATGATATCTACAAGTATATGCTTGATCCGCATTGCTTGGTGAGCAAGGATTCAGCCGACAGAACTAAGTTTGTAAGAAACTAGACTGTTCCGGATGCCGACTAGAAAGGTGATGAAATTACTTGTGCGGATATATATAGAGGATGGATTTAGTTGTAAAGTGTGAAAAAGTGTGTGAAAGGATATGCGAACAAGTCCAGAGTAGAGCAGAAGTAGCAAGAAAGATCCGGTATGTGAAAGGATAGCAGACTAAAGAACAGAGGAAAGATGAAGTGCAGCAGATCAGTATACTGAACCTAACCGGAACTGAACTCCAGCATATGCAGATGCTTCCAATCAGTTCAAGACTGTGATTCTTATCACTTTGTAAGACAGTGTGTCTTCTTGTAGGCAGTGAGCCTCTTGTGAGCAGTGTGCTCGGGCAGTGAGCCCTAATTGGCAAGTGCCATTTTTGTAATTTCCTATTCTTCTAACAGAGAATATTTCTTGGGTTAATCACCCCGTGGTTTTCTCCCTTAACAGGGTTTCCACGTCAAAAATACTGTGTCATGTGTTTCTTACTTCATGGTTAATGTTTTGTGTTTGATTTTATGCTGCTTCAATTAAAAGGAAAGTTCAATAAGAGAAATAACTAGGATAACTGATTCACCCCCCCCCTCTCAGTTATCAACAATTGGTATCAGAGCCAAGTTCCTCCTAATAGAGCCTAACAACTTGAGGAAGATCTGGGATTTCAAATGGATGCATATGGTTTAAAGGAGCAACTCAAGACTGCCCTTGAGGATCTTGAACAGTCAAATTCTGAAGTTAGTGAATTAAGAGAAAGACTCAAACAGGCTGATGAATTCATGAGGGAATTAAAAGACAAATTAAGTCTCTCTATGAAAAAGAGAAAGGAGCTACTCCAACAGTTGGCAAGACAAAGTGAAGAAAGCAATACAAATGAAGAATTGACTGAGCAAACCAAGTTATGTGAAAAGTTATCAAAAGAAGTCATTATGTTAAGACATGAAATGGAATCAGGAACTATAAAGTTCACTCAAGAGATTGAAGAAAAAAGAAAGGCTGAAGACAATCTAAGACAATCTCTTAAGGAAAAATCAGAAGAATGCCACCAGATGGACAGGATTATCAGACATCTTGAATCTGATCTTGAAGATGCCAAAGATAATGAAGAAAAACTTGAGGGTCAAATTACCTCTCTCAAAAGAGATCTTCAAACAGCAAATGAATATAAAGAGAAATTCAAGATAAGTTCTGCTCAACTTGAAGTTCTTCTTGGAAGTCAAAAGAGGACTGATGACAAGTATGGTTTGGGATATGAGAAAGGAGAAAGCTCCGGATCCGGTCAGAGGAATCTTGGATCAGAAAATCCAAGGAGCAGGCCTAGAAGACCTCCGGTAAGACAGCCAAATGCTCAAAAATATCCATCCTTCAATGGATACTGCCACAGCTGCAACCATTTTGGTCACAAAGCTAATCAGTGCAGAATGAGAATGAATCAGATTAATTCATCCTTCTCCGGACAGTGCTTCAACTGCAAAAGGTATGGACACAAATCCCATGAATGCAGAATTATGCAAGTAAACAAATCATTCAAAGGTAGATGCTTTACATGCAATAGAGTAGGTCATATGGCTAATCAATGCAGATCAAGGGGATATCAGTTAAATATGCAAAGAAATGTTATTTGCCAAATCTGCAATAGGTCCGGTCATAATGCTAAAATCTGCAGAAACAAGAATCAGGACAAAAGAGGTCCGGTGTATAATCAGAATCAAGACAAGGGTAAACAAAAGATGAATGCGGATGAAGTTAGGAATCAGATGAGAAAGATTTGGGTGAAGAAAAGCTCAGAGAATGTAGAGGTTGGATCCGCACCAGATTCTGGTGCTGATATTTCTTCCGGAAATTAAAAAGTGAGCTCAGGCTCAGGGGGAGACTCAAAGAAGATTCTGTTCCCCCAGCCAAACAAGTTGTGCCGGATGTGGCACAAGATGCGGATTAAAGGGTTTGTAGATATAAGTCCTGAGATGCTTCAGTCAAGTTTTCAGAGGTCCGCATGGAGTTATGAAGAAGCTGTGTTCGATTAAGTTAGACCTGTTCAGGGAGGTGCTCCGGTATGATAAAGGATTACAAAAAGGTCCGGAGAGATCCTGAAGTGCACGATCTTGTCTTGCGGATTGGACAGAGTGTTTGGGATGTTCTTGTAACATGTTACCTAGATTTATTCATGATTTAAAGATCCGGATGATATTCAGTGATCAGGACTAATCCGGGATACTCCAAGCTGTCCAGACATGGTAAACCGGAATAATGCAGGTGAAGCATTTATTGCAGACAGATATTAGGGTTTGCGGAGCAATATAAGGGATTTCTCAAAAGTTATCTGCTCATTCTACACTTGAGAAGAAGCGAATAGTGGAGCTCTGCAACAAGGTTCATCAAGCACACCAAGGATCTCCTGCCGAAACTATTGCATAAAGAAATCAATTCAACCACTCCGTGCAAACCGAAGGCGCATAAGGTATTCTTCGTTTTTCATTGCCTCACTGCAAATCTTTGAAGAATGGCTACTCCAAACATAGTTAAGATCTCTGATAGGCCTCGCCCCTCATTCAAGAAACATCCCTACAAATCATTGGAGGTAGATCCACTAGGAGCCTTCTCTAGTGTTCCCCACGGAGTCTTACATACTGAAGATATTAGGGTTTACATACACGCAAACATTGAGGAATTTGGGGAATTCAAATTAAGAGACCTCTATCACAAGCAACTGATAGACAATGCTTTTGAGCTCAAACCAGAGTATAAGGGTATCCAGAAGAAACAATTTGAGCAATTCATTCATTTCCCTAGCTTTGAAGAAGATGAAAGGGTCCGGTATGTACTGAGCAGGATGCATGACAACTTCCTTTGGCTAGATAGACCCTGTAAGATCACAAAAGAAGCAATTAGAGCAGTAACTGGTCTATACTCTTCCGGGGGGGTACCTATCCTCAAATCTGTCAAGAACAACGTTGTAACTGAGGCCACCGGATCAAAATATGATAAGAGGGCAATGACCATTGAAGATATTTCGGATCCGGATATCAAATATGCATCAATGATAATAGGATACAAGATCTATCACTCCAGCAGGGAGAATTCTGTATCCGGAACTGCAATATACACAGCATATGAAATGCTAAGAAAGAATGCAGATTATGATCTTTGTGAACTACTACTAAGCCAATTAATGGAAAATGTACAGAAAATCAAGAAAGACAAGAAGAACTCCTTTAAGTATGGTACTCTCATCGTATGTCTATTCTTTTACTTCATGAATGAGCTACCCGGAACAAGTGGATGGGTATGGCAGAATGACAAACCTGTTGCAGTCCAGATAAGAGACTATTTGCATGGACTTGGGGATGCAAAAGCGAGAAATACAGCTCTATGGGGATACTTCAAAAACTTTCAGAGCATGATGCAAGCAAGAGAGAGAATTCCCCAGTCTCTCATTGAGAAATACAAGGACTCAGTATGCTTTATGGTTGACACTGATCAGTGCCTAATGGAGGCAGTGGAGCCAAGGACTGTCTGGATCATGCCCATGGGGTATGAAGTTGATGAACAGATAGTAGAGCTGCATGTTCAACACATGCTAAGTCAGCCCAAAGATCCTAAGGCAGAAAGGTTTGGAACCTTTGAGGAGCTGAGTGTGAAATTACATGTAGAACTCAGGGAACCTGAGATTAAGAGAAAAGTGAGAAAAGAAGTAGAGCACATTGCTCAAGGCCTAGGCATCTCAAAAGAGGCACTTGATGCCAGCCGGGAAAAGAGGAGAAAGGCTGAGGAAGAAGAGAAAAGCAAAGAAAGTGCTCCGGTTGAAACCCCCACCTGGACCAGATCATCAAAGAGATCTGCACCTTCCACAACCAAAAGCTCAAAACCGGAAGTCCAGGCATCCGGTAAAAGATCCAAGACAAAAGCATCAAGGGCTTATGAAAGCCAAAAGGATGAAGAGGAAACAGAATCAGATGAGGAAGTAAGAGAAGTAAAGAAACAGAAGAAGAAAGGATCTGGTAAGCCCTCCACAGGCCAAGACAAGGATGAAATGGCAGAGGTAACTGTTGAAAAGCCCACTCTGTCACTAGAGAGCATAATCAAGTGGGTCACGGTGGATGGAAACCTTCAACCAATGACTGAATCCTATGATGACTTCAGTGAGGCAGACCAAAAGACTCTGCAGGAAGCCACAGTTAAATATCTGAACACATACAATAAGGCTTTTATTGAGATCATATCTCTCATTCCTAAAAGCCTAGAGAAGGAAATGGAAGTAAGAAAGAATAATGCTCATGCCAAAGATCTTGAGATCCGGGAGCAGATAGCTATTCAGCTATATCCTCAAATTGATCCCAAGACAATGAACATGATCTTCAAGGACTGCAGAGATGAGTTCAGAAGTAAAGCCAGGATGAATCAGCTCATGCTTGGTGAGACTGACAAAGTGGCACAAGAGACAGAAGAGATCCTCCGGAAGGCCTTCAAAAGGTTCAATCTTCCTGTTGTAGAGGACTTAGGTGCAGAAACAGCTGCTGATTTGGAATCTTCTGTTCCGGAAGAAGTGAGCCCTGAACAGACAAGTGAGGACTTGGGACCCTCTGCTCCAGAAGAAGTGGCCCATGAACAAGCAAGCATCTCTCCTCCGGTTTCCCCTACAGTCTCCGGATCCAAAGAAGAAGAGCAATTGCAGGAGAAGGAAGCAGTGGTGACAGACAAAGAGGTTGACAGCTCTAAGACTGCAGAAGAAAAGAAACATCTGTCTCCGGCAAGAGACACTGCACAAACTGTTCAACAATTTTTGAGCAAAGAAACTCTAGAGATTGATGAACCGGAGCTTCTAAAAGGTCCATTTGATTTTGACTCTCTCTCTCTGGTACAAACAATGAAGATAGCTTCATTTGCAAATGCCAAGGCAAATGAAAAGCTCCTGAAGTCTCATATGGAAGACTGTGAGTTGATAGAGGCTGCTTCCGGAGTACTTGTAAAGATCATGCCATCAATCCAGATAGATCCGACAGCCTCCACTTCCGGTAATCTAAAAACCTTAGTCAGCAGTATTGATACACATTTTAATTCTCTAGAAAAATCAGCTGAAGAAAAGGTCCGGAAGGAATTTTTGGATAAGAGATTTTCTGAAATATTAGAATTAATCTCTAAGGATAGGAAGATTGTAAGCATTGGAATAAAGAGCTTAGAAAATGCTCTTAAGGATGGCGGTGACATCTACAAATTTTGTATATCTTGGTCAAAGGCAACAGCAGCAATTGACAAGAAAATAAAAGAGGAACAGGACAAGCTTCAAAGCTTATCTCAAAGTTTTGATCCTCTCTCTTCCTCTATAATAAATCAAGAATGTCAGACTATTGCAGTCTTGAATGAAATAAAGAATCTTGAGAAGGAGAGGAAGAACATTACCAACCGGATGGGAGAACTTAGAAGGATTATAGTCCCTAAGTTGGAAACTATGCATGAGGCCATCAGTGATGCCCAGACCACCGCCCATACAAAAGATCCGACAGATCTCAGGCGGGCAGAAGCTTTTGCATTTTTGTTGAGTGGTCACATTTCAATCTTGGACAGAATGAAGCTAAGTTGGGCTACTGAAATGGTTCAACTGCAGACATCCTTTGCAGACATTCTGCAGTATATGTGAGTATGTAAATATGCGGCTATATATAGAAAATTTTTGAAAATTTTGGTGTGCGGACCCTACCCTTTGCCATTGATGTCAAAGGGGGAGTGAGGAGCAGTGAAAAATGAGGAATCCAACTCAGGGGGAGTTCCGGAAATTGTATATAAAGACAGAGCATCAGCAAAGGGGGAGCATAGTGTAAACACTTAGTCATTTTTCACTAAGTGTTGCCATCAATGCCAAAGGGGGAGATTGTTGGCAAGAGACACTATATGGATTCATGGTTGTTGTCATTGATGGCAACAAAGGTCATCCCACATATCCGCAAGTCATGATATGTCTCTACCGGAAGTCAGATTGAAGATTGTTGTGGTCCGGTGAACAAGAACAGAGCATGTGGCAAGGTCCGACAGATTGGTCCGGATCTCTCAGAGGAAGTGTCTTGGTGCAGTGCGGATCTGGGGAAGTCAAGAGGACTATCTTGAGTGGTATATTCCAAGGATTTAGCCTCCGGAGTTGGACAAGGAAAAAGATATGAATAGTTGAGTACCGGATTCCTGAGAGACAGTGAAAACAGAGGAAGAACTGACTGACAGAGTATCAGACTACTTTCCGGATGTGTTACAGATGATGATAAAGGTTGCGGAGGCATGAATCATGTTTGGCCGACATAATTGATGATATCTACAAGTATATGCTTGATCCGCATTGCTTGGTGAGCAAGGATTCAGCCGACAGAACTAAGTTTGTAAGAAACTAGACTGTTCCGGATGCCGACTAGAAAGGTGATGAAATTACTTGTGCGGATATATATAGAGGATGGATTTAGTTGTAAAGTGTGAAAAAGTGTGTGAAAGGATATGCGAACAAGTCCAGAGTAGAGCAGAAGTAGCAAGAAAGATCCGGTATGTGAAAGGATAGCAGACTAAAGAACAGAGGAAAGATGAAGTGCAGCAGATCAGTATACTGAACCTAACCGGAACTGAACTCCAGCATATGCAGATGCTTCCAATCAGTTCAAGACTGTGATTCTTATCACTTTGTAAGACAGTGTGTCTTCTTGTAGGCAGTGAGCCTCTTGTGAGCAGTGTGCTCGGGCAGTGAGCCCTAATTGGCAAGTGCCATTTTTGTAATTTCCTATTCTTCTAACAGAGAATATTTCTTGGGTTAATCACCCCGTGGTTTTCTCCCTTAACAGGGTTTCCACGTCAAAAATACTGTGTCATGTGTTTCTTACTTCATGGTTAATGTTTTGTGTTTGATTTTATGCTGCTTCAATTAAAAGGAAAATTCAATAAGAGAAATAACTAGGATAACTGATTCACCCCCCCCCTCTCAGTTATCAACAGTGTTAAGCAAGAAAGAGAAGATTGCATTACTAGCATCAATCAGATGGTCTCTTTACAATAGTCCATGTAGTTACTATCTTTGTAAATTCTATTGCAGAGAGTAGAGTACTTAGGGAGTAGTATCTTCCTTGGGATGTAGCCCTAAATCAAAATTGAAATTGTTGTAAGCACAAATATAGGGAGTTGTAGCTTCCTTGGGTTGTAGCCCTAAAACAAGGTTGTAATACTTTTGCAGTGAGCATAATATATTGTGAGCTGATCCTCACCGTGGTTTTCCCCTATTTTAAGGTTTTATGTGTAAAAATATTGGTGTTATGTGTGTTCAATGATTTCCTTTCTATTCTCTAAGTTATTCAATTTGATTTGGTAAACAACTAGTTAAATTTTAGTATATGCTGATTCACCCCCCCTCTCAGCTTCTCATTATGTTCAACATAAAAGCCATATTTAATTATTGTAATGTCCCAATTTCTATATATGAGGGTGTTTGGGTCACTTTCCATCCTTGGGTGGGGTTTTAGGCATTCTCATGCTATCATACCTTTCCTTCATCCACCACTTCCATATTTTCTTGATCATTTGCCTTTTGTAACTTTTTAGTTTTCCATTACCTTTGTGTTGTTTCCTTCATTTCCTGAAAAACCTAGGTCCTCATGCTTTAGAACTTTATGATTTATCATTCGTAGCATATGTTTCCATCAGTCGATTCAACCCTCAATTCATTGTACCTCCATGTTTCAACCTTTTAGAGATTTCCTTAATTATCTACCTATTTATGTCACCCCCACTTTGCCATTTCCCCTATACTTTATAATCTTAGACTCTCCTTTACTAACATCCCTTTCCTAAGTTCCCCATGTCCCCTCCTCCCAATCCCTTAGCTCCCATGGGTTTTTGGAGTTCTGTTTCTCTTGTTTCACTCCCCCTAAATAAATTGTCATGTGACCCTCGGTCCCTACAGTATCTTGTATCCCCGAGTCTCAAATTCTACTATATTGTTAGCTCCCAAAATTATCTCTACTAACATACTTAAAGGATATCTAATATCTGGGAACCCAAACCCCACCACCTTGATAAAATTTTGGGTTTTCCTTTCTCTCACAGCTCTAGTATTAGGTATGCCATATCCTTGATCCCCACTCCTTCCTATATCAAGTATCTCTAAATCCTAATCCTGACTCCTTCATGCATTAAGAATATCCAAATATTGATCCTAGCTCCTTGCATTGGGTATCTCTAAGTCTTGATCCCTACTCATTACATTGGGTATCTATAAATTATTGAAATAAGGGCAGACAACTGAGAGGGGGGGTGAATCAGTTGTCACAAAAAAAATTATCCTTTGCTATAATTGAACTTCTTTACCACTTATTAACAGATGAATGATATAACCATGAAAACATGAATCAACAACACATGAGCAAAAACAAAATCAACACACATAACACCAGGATTTTTACATGGAAACCTGATTAAGGGAAAAACCACAGTGGGGGTTAACCCACAAGATTTATTCCCTATTAAAAAATAGAAAAATGGAAGGCACTTGCCTTTGGGCACACTACCCAAAGCTCATTGCTCAAAAGAGGCTCACTTCCTACAGAAATATTTATAAGTTTATCATAGAAAGATTGAACTAGAGAACAACATCTTCTTTATGCCAAGGTCAGTTCCATTTAAGCATACAACACTTCTGTTCAGTCCCCAAACACTTCTTTGCTATATTCTCATCCTTTACTACTCTTCCTCTTATGCTTCTCTTCTTCTCTGCTCTACCTTTCCTTTCTTAGGATCTTATCATTTTCGCACAAGGATACATTTCCACAACTCAACCACACATATTTATATGCTACATCAACCTTGGAATAAACATTAAGGTCATCACTACAAACATCTGACTTAATGCGAATCACTATACTATCAGCTAAACATAGCTGGGACCTAAATCTTCCTTGAACAACACACTTCATAGAACCTATCTTAGATCATTCGCAACATGCACAAAGCATCTAGTTAGCCAAGACTGGAAAGAACAACAACATCCAAAGAAAAATCTTCAATCACAAGCTCAAACCTCAATACAGATTACCAACATAATAGGCACATGATCCAAAGATCTCCATAAGCACAGTGAAATCGACAAGAACAACTGCACCACCTCAAATCACCAGAATCACTTGCATCTTCATACTAGAACATAAGAACACCAACTGTCATGACTGTCACACTAGAAAGATTGCTTTCAAACCTCCAAACCATGAACCACTTGAGTTGAGGATACACACTAATATCCCAAACACACTTCTAGATCTGTAGATTATAATATTTCAATGCGGATCAATCCAGACAAAATTCCTATCACTCTGTCACCTTTGAACACCTACAAAACCTAGTTCTACTCAAATGGCCATAACTTCCCAAATTCTTCATGTGGATCCCTCAAAACTTAACTTGAGCAACTTCAGACAATCCTTTACAACACCCTTTGGTCCGCAGACTCTAATCTTTATCTTATTAGAAATGCAGAGCAATCTACTTCACTGAACTGTACCATCTTCACTGTCTCTTATAGAGAGATATGAAACTCACTTGTTTCTTTTGGAGAGGCTAATTTTCTCAATATCCTCAACATACAATTCTTCTAGAATGGAATGTAGTTGACACCAATGACAACAAGGATATGTTGACATCAATAACAACACCAATTAGACACATATTTGTAACAATCTCCCCCTTTGTCATTGATGGCAACATATGATGTGAAAAATTGTTTCAACCATTAAGAAAAGAACTTCTCCCCCTTTCTCTTATCACATCTGCAACTGCTCCCCCTTTCATCAACAATTGCTTGCTTCCAAGTTTTTCACATGACTTCTCTCCCCCTTTGACATCAATGCCAAAGGGCACATATTTGTAATTATCTCTTTTTGTTTCTTATTCCAGAACCATACTGACTACTTCCCCTGAGTAGCATCCCCTAAACACCAATCTGGATCACAAGATATGATTGTGAATTCCACTGGATTGATGCACATTAGTGCACCTTAGTTCTGAACAGGAGGGGTAATAACCCCTAGCATCACTCTGAGGTACTCAAAAGTATCCTTAGGTAGAGGCTTAGTGAAGATATCCGCAATCTGATCCTTTAAGGAAACAAACTCCAAGCTGACTTCATTCTCATTTACCTTCTCTCTTAAAAATGAAACTTGATGGATATGTGCTTTGTCTTTGAATGCAACACCGGATTCTTTGAAATGTTTATTGCACTTGAATATCACAGGAATTTGTAACAGGCTCTTCAAATACAACTCTGATATCCTTCAACATTTGCTTCATCCACAGAACTTGAGTACAATTACTTGGTACTGCTATATACTCTACCTCTGGAGTAGATAGAGATATTGACTTCTTTTTTCTCAACCAAGAAACCAATCTCTTTCCCAAGAAAAATACACCTCCACTAGTACTCTTCCTTTCGTCCACATATCCTTCCCAATCAACATTTGTGTATGCATGAAGAGTGAAATCATCACCCTTAGCATACCACAATCCATGATCAAATGTTCCCTTCAGATATCTAAAAACTCTTTTGACTACTACAACATGAGATTCTCTAGGATCAACATGAAATCTAGCAACAAGGCCAACTACATTCATAATATCAGGTCTGGTATGAGTCAGATTAAGTAGTCCTCCAATCATTGATCTATACCTTTTCTGATCTACGTTAGGGGAATCATCATCTTTTCTCAACTTGCATCTGGTTACCATGGGGGTACTTATTGGTTTTGAATCCTCCATTCTAAACTTTTTCAACAACTCCTTCACATACTTAGACTGAGATATGGAGATGCCTTTTTCTGACTAAATGATTTGTAGACCTACAAAGAAATTCATTTCACCAGGCATGGACATCTCAAATTCACGTTGCATCTAATCAACAATTTTTTTACACATGCTTTCATTTCCACCAAAGATGATATCATCAACAAATACCTCAACAATCAAGATGTATTCATGACCAATTTTGAAATAAATATTACTGTCAGCAGTGCCTTTGCTAAAGCCTAACTTTAGTAGATACTTATCTAATCTTGCATACTAGGCTCTTGGGGCTTGTTTAAGTCCATACAATGCTTTATTCAATTTGTAGACCTTATCTCCTTCATCAGACAACTAGAATCCTTCTGATTGCTCAATGTAGACCTCATCTTCCAATTCTCCATTTAAAAATGTTGACTTGACATCCATCTAGTAAACTTTGAAATCTTTGTAAGCAACAAAAGCAAGAAATAATCCGACTGCTTCAATTCTTGTCACCTGAGAAAAAGTTTCTTCAAAATCAATTCCCTCTACTTGAGAATATCCTTTGCACACCAATCTTGCTTTATTTCTCACAACTTCACCATCTTCATTCAATTTATTCTAGAAGACCCATTTAGTTCTAATTACATTTTTGTCTTCAGGTCTAGGAACAAGATCCCATGTATGATTCTTTTCAATTTGCATTAATTCTTCTTCCATTGTTTTTACCCAATTTTCATCATTATAAGCTTCATTTACTGATTTTGGTTCAATCTTTGAAATCTGAGAATACTCCTCTTGTTCTTTAGCAATTCTTCTTCTAGTTTGAACAACTTTATTTTTATCTCCTATGATATGATTTTCAGAATGATTCAACCTTACATACCTGGGAGTTTTGGGATTTTCTTCAACTTCAGATTCTTGAACTTGTTCCTCAGTATTTGCATCTTGAGTTACTGAATTCTCCAGAGTAACTTGAACTAGACTTTCATTTTGATCATCTGATTCATGTCCACAAAACCTTGAAGGTCTCTCCTTGCTTTCATCAACCTTGACATTAGCACTTTCAACAATCTTTTTCAATCTTTTGTTAAAGCACTGGTATGCCTTGCTTTGATTAGAATAACCTAGAAATATTCTTTCATCACATCTTGCATCAAACTTGCCTAGATCCTCATCTCTTTTGATATAGCATTTACTACCAAAAACTTTGAAATATTTCACAGAAGGAGCAATACCAAACCACCGTTCATAAGGTGTTTTATGAGAGCTACCTTTGATTTGTATTCGGTTAAGAGTGTAGACAACAGTGCTCATAGCCTCTCTCCAATAGACATGTGGAACATTTCTCTCCATCATCATGGTTCTAGTAGCCTCTTGAATAGTCTAGTTCTTCCTTTCCACAACTCCATTCTGCTGAGGAGTCCTAGGAGCAGACAACTGTCTTCTTATTCCATGCTGTTCACAAAATGCATTAAACTCACTGGAGGTAAATTCTCTAGCTCTGTTAGATCTGAGACATTTTATCTTCACACTAATCTCATTCTCCACCCTAGCCTTAAACACTTTGAATTTGTCAAGAGCCTCTGATTTCTCTCCCAAGAAAGTGACCCACATCATCCAGGAGTAATCATTAATCAGCAACATAAAGTATTTGTCTCCTTGTAAACTCCTAACCCTGGCAAGACCACACAAATCAATGTGCACAAGTTCCAACAATCCACTTGAAGATTGTTCTTTACTCTTGAATGTAGTTCTGCTCTGTTTCCCAATTGACATTCCTTACACATGTTATTAGTAGGTTTTACAAGATTTAGAAGATCTCTCATAGCCTGAGTAGTACTTATCTTGACAATGTTATCAAAGTTTACATGACACATTATCCTATACTATAGCCAACTTTGATCAATCTAAGCAATCAAACAACTTTTACCAGTACCACTTAAATGAAAGATGTTACCTCTAGTCTATGTACCAGATGCAATCTCAATTCTAGAGCTTTCCAAGATTTTGCATTTTCCATCCTTGAACTAGAGATCATATCCCTTGTCAACGAAATGTCCAACATTGAGAAGATTATGCTTCAATCCTTCTACATACAAAACATCATTAGTGTTGTGCTTACCATTAAAAGAGATGGATCCTCTGCCATAGATTCTGCTAGCTAAATTATCTCCTAATTTCACAATTCCACCTTCATACCATTCCATACTTACAAACTTATTCTTATCACGTGTCATATGATGAGAGCATCCACTATCAATCACCCATTCATCATTTTCTTCAGCCTGAGTAGCCAAGGCTTTTTCCACATTCACACAGCTAGTAGATTCAGTAAGCACCAGATCTTCTTCTTTAATAGAAATGAATAGCCATTCATTTCTTGAGGTACTTCCCTTATCAGATTCATCATCAGTGACTCCTTTAGTAGCTTCTTGGACATAGTAGCATTTCTTCTGACTCCTAGGTCTATTAGGGTTTGGCTTTGAAACCCTCTCTAGACATCTTGAGGTAAAAGGACCAATCTTATTGCAAGAAAAACATTTAAAGGCAACTTTCCTTCATAGTTATCAGATAATCTTGGCAGTGTTTTGGCAAAAAGAGCTTCAAATTCTTCAAACTCTGATTCATCTTCTTCAAGATCCTTCCTTGCCTTCTCATATCTAGTTAGTCTTCTTGAAAAGCTTTCACCTTGATCAAATCTTTGCTTTCCAAAAATACTGGCCTTAAATGCAGATTCAGATTTAGGAATAGAATCACCAAACTCACTCATTTCAAATGCTGAGAGCTTGCCAACCAACTAATCCCTTGTAATAGTTGTCATAGTCCTGATCTCCTCAATAGCAGTAACTCTATGCTTGTATGAAGCAGGTAAGGATCTGACCACTTTACCAACAATCTCTGATTCATCCAGTGTTCCACTAGTACACCTGATACTACACACAAGTTCATTCACTTTTTGCATGTAGGAAGTGATGTTTTCATCTAAACACTCATCCTCAAATTTTCACATCTACCCTTCAAGATCTGCAACTTAGCACATTTGACATATGCATCATCTTCATATAAAGTTTCCAACTTCTTCCATATTTCATGAGTAGTTTTCAATTCTAGAACATTTGTCATTTCTGTATCAGTCAGGGCACTCAGCAAAGATTCTTTAGCTTGAATGTTGTTTTCAACATCTTTAAGTTGATCTAGAATTGAAGGACCTTTCTCCAGAGGCTTGTACTCATCCTTAGTTATTAACCAATAAGCATCACCCTTGCATTGTAAATGGAACTCCATGCGATTCTTCCAAAGAGAGTAATTTATTCCATCAAATCTCGGACTGTCCTTCTTGTAAGCCGACATCCTGGATCTCCTCAAGCAGTCAAGCTTCTTTGAGAGGAACTGACTCTGATACTAATTGTTGAAATAAGGGAAGACAACTAAGAGGGGGTGTGAAACAGTTGTCACAAAAACTTTTATCCTTTTTGTAATTAAACTTCTTTACCACTTATTAATAGATGAATGATATAACCATGAAAGAATGAATCAACAACACATGAGTAGAAACAAAATCAACACACATAACACAAGGATTTTTACGTGGAAATCTGGTTAAGGGGAAAACCACAGTGGGCGTTAACCCACAAGATTTATTCTCTGTTAAAAGAATAGAAAAATAGAAGGCACTTGCCTTTGGGCGCACTGCCCAGAGCTCACTGCTCAAATGGGGCTCACTTCCTACAGAAATATTTATAAGTTTATCACATAAAGATTGAACTAGAGAACAACATCTTCTTTATTCCAAGGTCAGTTCCATTTAAGCACACAACACTTCTTCTCAGTCCCCAAACACTTCTTTTCTATCTTCTCATCCTTTACTTCTCTTCCACTTCTGCTCCTCTTCTTCTCTACTCTACCTTTCCTTTCTTAGGATCTTATCATTTTCGCACAAGGATGCATTTCCACAACTCAATTACACATATTTATATGCTTCATCAACCTTGGAATAAACATCAAGGTTAGTACTACAAACATTTGACTTAATGCGAATCAGTATACTGTCGGCCAAACATAGTTGGGACCTAAATCTTCCTTGAACAACAAGTCATACTTCATAGAACCTATCTTAGATCATCCAGAACATGCACAAAGCATCCAGTTAGCCAAGACTAGAAAGAATAGCAACATCCAAAGAGAAATCTTCAATCACGAGCTCAAACCTCAATGCAGATCACCAACATAATAGGCACACAATCCAGAGATCTCCACAAGCACAATGAAATCAACAAGAACAACTGCATCACCTCAAATCACCAAAATCACTTGCATCTTCATACTGAAACATAAGAACACCAACTGTCATGACTGTCACACTAGAAAGATTGCTTGCGGACCTCCAAAACACGAACCACTTGAGTTAAGGATACACACTAATGTCCCAAATGCACCTCTAGATCCATAGATTATAATATTTCAATGTGGATCAATCCGGACCAAATTCCTGTCACTCTGTCACCTTTGAACACTTGCAAAACCTAGTTCTACTCAGATGGCCATAACTTCCTAAATTCTTCATACGGATCCTTCAAATCTTAACTGGAGTAACTTCAGACAAACCTTTACAACACCCTTTAGTCCGTAGACTCTAATCTTCATCTTACTGGAAATGTAGAGAAATCTACTTCACTAAACTATACCATCTTCACTCTCTTACAAAGAGATATGAAACTCACTTGTTTCTTTTGGAGAGGCTAACTTTCTCAATATCCTCAAGATACAAGTCGTCTAGAATGGGATACATTTGACACCAATTACAACAAGGATATGTTGAGATCAATGACAACACTGATTAGACACATATTTGCAACATAAATATTGATCCCCGTTCCTTCTTACATTAGATATCTTTGAATCTTAATTCTTGCTCCTTCCTACATCAGACATCTTTGTATCTCAATCCATGTTTCTTCCTATAATAAGTATCTCTAAATCTTGATCCCCACTCCCTATCATGCTTCCCTCTTCTAGACCTTAAGGATTTTCCTTACCAACCTTCCCTCTTGCAAAATTGTTTACAAGGATCCTATTCCCCACTACCTGTTGTCCCACAATTCCTCTTTCCTAAGTCTACAAACCTTTTCTTTCCCTTGCATCCTAACATCCCCACATCCCATTCCCAAACCCTTATCTTTGGACCTTCAAAAATTTTAATGCTAGCATACCAAGTGAAAATCATCTAAATGACATCTTGACTCCCAATTCCTTGATCCCTTTTATAATTTCGCCTTTCAACATGTGAACCCCTTGATCCTCATTATTTGCACTAGAAAACCCCACCTACTACCCTACTCAACCCAAGATGCCATTAATGGCCTTGAATGGATGCCATGAGAATGAGGAAGACTTTCAAATCCTTATCAACATGTGTGGGTCCCTTAGAGACATTGCTTTTGTATAGATGCAGAGGGAATGGTTTAATTTACTTGACCATGTGAAGATATACTAGCAGGCATGGGAAACATGTACACTTGTTCTCCATCGAAGACTAGTCAAGGTCGATTTGGACATGGGATTTTGGGCTTAGGTAGCCTTATCAGTTTGTATCTTTTTCCATCTTATCAAACAAACCATATTATGTTATAGTTTGAACACTTATGTTATCTATTTTATCTTATGATAAAGACCATTAGATTTTGGAGGTCAAATGATGAAATCCCTTTGGTTTCTTACCAAAATTTCATTCACGAATTGTAATTGTGTTGAAGGTTATGATTTGTAATTTGAAATATTCCATATTTTTAGTAGAATATTCATTTCTAGCCTGCATGAAAGTTTTTACTATTTATACAATCTATTTCCAAATTATTTTAAACTACAATTCATCACAGTGTTATTAGAGCATTGATCTTGCTAGCTTGTAGGTTACAAAGAATTGTTGATGATTCCTAGTGAAAGGGAGATCAGGTATCAAAGAAGAGAGCAAAGAAAATTAGAGCAAACCCTTGATCAAGAACAATATCCAAATCAAGGAGAAGTATTGGATGTAGAAGATTAGGAGAACAAGAAATTCATGGAAACTATGAGATCTATTATGATGGGAAACAATAGCTCATTAGTTTCTTTAACTAAATCTTCTAGACTCCTAATGTAAATTCAATGATTACCTCCTTATCTAATGGAGATCAAGGCTAATATTCTACCCCTAGAGCGAATCAAACATCTAGAGTAACCAGTGATTCTAGGCAACCCAAAGTCTCATTTTTGTAGAAAGAGATGGAGTAGATAGAACAAGAGTCCATAGATCAATAATGATTTGGTTGCTCTCTGTGCTAAATATAGAGCATAGAGTGATGAGTTTCATGCCAATGCATCTTTTATGAACTTTTGCACATTGAAATTAAATAATAGGCCTAAGAACAAGAAGAGGCCAAATGAAAACCAGAATCATAAGGATCTCGAACACGAGTTGGGAAATCTCACAATTCCCTCATTTGATGGGTCCAACAAGTGTTTGGACTATGCTTAGATCAAAAAGTTAAATACTCACTTTTCTTTAAGTCCAATGTATGAGGAAGAGGCCATCAATTTTTCTAACCTTCACTTGGAAGGAATAGCTCATGAATTGTGATACAATGGCCTATTCACCCTAGGTCATAGTCTTATCAACACATATGATGATTTTATCCAAAGGTTGATTGATATATTTGAGAGCAAGGATCCTTAGATTGATTTTAGAGAGTTAGCATAGTTGAAGCACATGAATTTCTATTAGACAGCTATGTGAAAATTTTTAGAAGTTTGCAATAATGATACCTAGTGTTTTAGAAAGAAGAATCACTATCTTATTTATTGAAGGTTTGTTTAAACTTCTCAAAATCCTAGTTATGGATTTTGATCCTATTGAAATGCGTCGGACAACTAAGAGGGGGGGGTGAATCAGTTGTCCTAAAAACTCAAACAATTCTTCACTTACACATTAATCACTTATCCATAATTATTATGATTTAACAATGAATGCATGAAATTAGAAACTCAAACACAAATTCAACATTATACACAAGAGACACTAGATTTTTACATGGAAAACCCCAAGGTGGGGAAAAGCCATGAAGAGGATAGCTCTCAAAATATATTGTAATCTTTGAAAAATGATGTTTAGGCTTGGTTACTCCATGGGCCCAAAACATACTAGCTCACTGCCATGAAGTACAGCTAGGTCTAGCAGGCTCACTGCCTCAACCCTAAACCTAGAAAGATTACAATAAGGGTTGTTAAACCTTGAAGGCTATTAAACCCTACTGGTGGCTCACTGCCAAAATCACCATCTTCTTCATGTATGAGATTAATACATTGAAGTACAATAGTTTCTCTGCTCTGCCTTATCTCCTTGCCCTTTTCCTTATCTTCCCATTTTTGCACATGGACAAATTTTTCACAACTCAACTACAAGTATTTATACACTTCATCAACCTTGGAATGATCATCAAGGTCAGCATTACAATCATCAAACATTGGAACAATCGCCAAGGTCAGAATTACAAACATTTACAAAATAGGTCCTGACCTATTACAACATTATGCAAAGGAAATGAAGTAAAGATGTATGTGGATTACACCACGCCTTAGCTAGGACTCAAACATGATCTTCCATACTTCAACACACTTCCATGATCTTCAAGGGATCTCTGCAATTATTGGAATTAACCAAGTCAGCTAAGACTGGTTACACGCTACATTATCTGGGAACAATCTTCAAACACGATCTCAATTGCTTAATGCGGACCAATGTCAAGATAGGAACATGATTAGGAGACATCCACAAGCACGTTATAATCATCAGGAGTAACCACATGAACCTTAACCACTTTAGCCATAGGAATCTTCTCACCAAAACACATGAACTTCACTATCTTCAAATGTCATAAAAGAAAGATAGCTTGCGGATTACCAAAACATGAACCACTGCAATTGTAGGCACTTATCATCATCCCATACTTCCCTCTAGAACTGCAGAGCAAAATACTTTATTACAAAGGAATGTAGAGAGAAAAACACTTTCTCCCTGTCACCAAAGAATAATAAGAAACAATAGGTTTTACTCTGGTGAATACAACTTCTTAAAACTTCACAACAGAGGCTCAAATTTAGGATTTAGCATCTTCAGGCATCCCTTTAAATAACTTTCGATCTACAGACCAAGATATTCAAGTAGCGAGAAACGCGGAGTAATCTACCAGACTATTCTTCAGCATACAACTCACTGTCTATACTGCACTTCACTGTAACTCACTTGTTTTTTTCAGAGAGACCAATTTTCTCAGTATCCTTAACACATAAATCTTCTAAACAAGTAATAGAATAGGACATAGTTGACACCAATGACAACAAAGATATGTTGACATCAATGACAACATAGATTAGGCACATACTTGCAATAGATCCACCATCTCTCCAAGAATCCATTAAGAGGGATTTAACACTTGAATAATTAGTGGTAAAAAAAAATTCATCTAAAGAAACCACCTTTAATCAGCATAAAAGGAGCGTATAACTCTCATTCCCAAAAAATTCTACACCACAACCTCCTATAATGAAAAAAATAGATGATTACTCCAAGAATAAACTTTGGAAAAAGAAGTTGTGTTTTTCAAGAAAGGAACCATGGGAACATGGTCATTGATGCCTTGGCAAGGGAAAAGTCCATTATAATGAAGTAATAACTAATGATGACTTAGATCTTGAATAACTTGACCCACAACCTAACATGGAGTATAAGCCTATAAATAAAGATGAAAGTACAAATAGAGGACCACTTGTAACTCTTTCAAGAACACCCATACATCATTCATTTAGAGTTTGAGGAGTTTTAGTTGGAGAGAAAAAAACAATGCTTATTGATAGTGGGACTACCCACAATTTCATTGATGAAGTTTTAGTGGTTAAGAGAGGATTGAAAGTAGAGGACTTCAAAGGATCCAATGCTATTTTTTCTAATGGATTTGCCATTCCATGCACCACTGACAACTTTACATAGCCATGGGAGATCATAAGTTATGTGATGATTTCTTGTATGATTTGGCTAGATAGGAGCCACCCAAGATCTAGGACTTCATGAAAGCACAAGAGAGACTATGAGAGGATAATTCTATTCTATCAATGAATGCAAAATTGTTCATATGTTGTGTTATGTTACAATGTACATGAATCTAGCATTGCTTATAAAGATAAGAATGAAAGCCAAGATGTTTTAGTCATGTGACAAGTGTCTTAATCCTATAACATGTGACAACTATAGGACATGTGTAGGATAAGACAACTATAAGACAATTATCAACAACTAGCAACAACTAGACACAACTAGAAACAACTAGAGACATTGAATAAACTCACTAAGTCAACTTAATATGTGAATTATGTGTGAGGATATTATTTAACTAATAAATAGTTAAATAATATGAATTATTCTCAAAACAAGGGAAACTAGATAGGAAACATCCCTATTCACACTAACACCCCCCCTTAAGTGCAACTTAGGGAGAAGATGACTAAATGCAAAGATGGATGGGTCCTGAATACTAGGCCATGTTAGGTACCCTTGTACAAATAAGTCTCAAGTGGAGTAAAGGAGAAAACTTCATTGGAAAAACTCCTCTCCAAAAGTGAAAATGAATACAAACATGTACAAGTGATGGAATAATGGAAGAATCAAGACCCCCCAAATATAACATCCATCACAAATACATAATCAATAACCCCCCATAAGAGGGAAAGAATGAGACAAGATGTCCCCCCATAATGAAGTAGCTCCTATGCCAATGGTGAATGCTCGAAGAAGAAGACCAAATAGGATCCAAAACCTACAAACAACATTCCTCCCCTTGGGAAGAAACCAATCCACTGGTGTATGTCGAAGAAACTTCAACTCCATAATAAGAGATGAGGGAAGAAGTCTCATGAAATATGATGTCTCTGAAAACTTCTCATGTGTCTCCATGTTAATGTCAAATGATACCACAATCAAATTAGGAGTCTCAAGCCTCATTAATGAAAGTAAAAATCCAGAATATAGTGGGAACTATAAATCATCAAGCTCCAAAGACAATGATGGGTTGACAATAGTTGTGCTATGACTATCATCAAAGAGGAGAGATAACCCCTCAAATGTGTCATCTAAATCTATAAGATGGGACTCACAAAATAAATCTGAAATGCCTGTCAAGTAGTCATCCCACAAAGTTGTATATGAAAGACAATAAACATCTTGCTAAACTAAAGCATGGAACTCTAAAGAAGTAGGAGGTGGAGAAGATGGAAGTGTAGAACATGTCTCATGAACCAATGAAGAGGTAAGAATACCAAGGTTCAAGTGACCAAACTTCTCCTATGAGTTATGACTCACACAAGGAGTGTGAGTGTCAGCTAACAGATATGAATCATCATTGGGAGAGAACCCATGAAAGGTGTATAGCCGATATGTATGATCAACCACCCCAGTAGCAATAATCTCTGTGCTCTTCAAGTCTAATAATAACCAAATCAGGTGTGAACTCCACTGTCTTCCTTGTACCACTATGAGTAATTTGATATATGGAAAGAAGATTATTAGTCAAAGAAGGAACATAAAGTACATCATTGAAAGTACCTTCACCAATATCAATAGTTCCCTTCCCAATTAAATTCATACATGTGTTATTACCCATAAAGATAGGTGGCATATCACACAACTCAAATGAAGAAACTATATTCTTGGAAGAAGCCATTTACTTGATGTAGAACTTGTACTTGTACAAAGTGCTTTACCTTTATGTTTGGGTTCCTTAGATTTCCTTGCATGACTTGATTTAGAAGGTTTTGGTTGTATAGATGTTGAAGAAGGAGTAGAAGAAGAATCAAAAGATGGAAGTTTGTTCTTTTGAACAAGTTGCATTAACAAGCCAATCTATTTCTTAAAACAATTATGTTCATCATGCCTTGATTTCTTACAATAACCACATGTAGGCTTCTCCTTCTTAGGTGAATTTTGTGCTTGATCTATTTGTGGATTTTTCTTAGCTTTCATTGTTTCTTATCAGAAGAACTTGATGCTTTCTGTTCCTTAGGTTGACCAACCACCAAAGCATGAGTTTGTGATGGATTAATGTGTTTAAGGTGAAAAATAAAAGGGATTTTTATGTTTAGGGTTTATATGAATCCTCCTTTCACCTCAAACATTCAAAGACTTCAACTGAGTAGGAATCTACTATTAGGTTTTTGGTCACTTGGAATATCAGGAAAAATTGGAATTGTGTGATTTAGTTGTTTGATTATGTCTAATTTTGCTTAAAACCCTAATTATGCAAATTGGGAAGCAAATGGACAAATTATAGGAAATGCTTACACATAGAGATACCAAATGATAATCAAATGCATACCAATTTTTGAACTTCAAAAAATGGAAAAGTTGGGGACTAATGAGCAGGCTCCTTAGTCCAGTGCCACCATTTTCATCAGGATCTAGGAACCTTATCTACAACCTATTTCTGTTGTTCCAAAAATTCTTTAGTTGCGAGATCCAAAGGACTAATGAGTGGGTGCTTGAGTCCATGTTCCTATTTTCTCTTCAGATCTACAATTCTGATAGTCTATATTGCTCTCCTGCAACCTATAACCTACAATCATGGAAAAATAGGTTGGGGGTTGTGGTGTTTAGAGGTTTGTCTCAGTCAAGCCTCGGAGAGACATTCAAGTCTTTCAAACACCATTGTCAGATAAAGAGTGCGTATCTCGATGGGATAGAGGCAAAATCCAAATGATAAATGATTGAAAACACAAATGATATCACCTTGTTGCGAAGATCTCATGGAAGGAAGAATCTCTTCATGCCACGAGGAGATGAATGCCAAATCTGCAAACACAAACACAATAACGATGCTCTTCTCTGCAACACAATGAATATTTTGAATGCTCTAATCATAAGAATGCATAAAGTTCACAATTGTCATCTAGTAATCATCTAGTTTACAAATGAATCAATAATGATGATTATATATGCAACTACAAGCATTCCTGCTAAAAAATTTGTAATTCAAACTTACCGTGTCAGCATAGGACTTAAATAATGGTCATAAACTGACACTTTGACATTAGGCATAACCCAAAATAGGGCAGGACTAGGGCACAGGCACCCAAGTCCTCCCCCCTATTTTAGGCAAGGATCATGTTAAGTGCATCCCTGAGTCCTATTTGCCATGAAACATCAGGGTTCTCTCATCGGGAGTCATCAAAATCATGCAAGATGTCCTAAGTGCATACTAAAGACCCGAGAGCTAAACCTTAAGAGGGAAAAGCCCCCAAGGGGACATTTTTTGACATAACATAATGATACCCATAAAAGAAGCTTTTGTTTCTCATGTACTAACATCTCAGAGAAAGATGCAAATGAAGGCATAGTGAAATTGAATCCAACAATTAACCTATGAGTGTGAAAGCTAGAAACAAAAGTTGCATAATCAAGACCAAGTTTGTTCAATACATTATAGATCAACTAGGTGTCCTTTTTCTCAATACCACATAATTTACATTGTTCTCTTAGATCATTAACCTTAGTTATGTAATCTTGGATGTTGCTAAAGTTCTTAGGATCAAGAATCATCATTCATTATCAATTTGATATCCTTTAACTTCATTTGTTTTACCATACAATGTTTTCAATATCCCAAGCATCATGTGAATTTGTACATGCCTCAATCTGAAACAATAGATGTAGGGAAATGAAACTACAAAGACATCCAAGAGCTTTAATATGCTTTATCATCCATTTTATCTTTTCCTTATCATCTGTGGGTTTAGGTATCTTGTTTTCAACATATAAAGAATGTCCAAGATCCATTAGAGCATTCCATGCATATTGACTCAAAGTTACATAGTTATAAAGTGTTAACAATGGAACCCTTGATTTATCCATTATGTAGAGGAAAAGAAGAGCACAAGAATATATATCAAAGCACAAACTCAATCAACATTGTAATTGAAGCCCCCAAACCAAAAAAACCACCAATTTCAATTATTTTCCAATCAATGAGTGATATGTACCCAAAGTGCTTCAAACTAAAAATTTGATGTCTAAAGTAAAATCTAGAAAAATGGCATGGATAGAATTGTAGAGTATAGAAATACCTTTCCAATGCCTATAAAAAGTTGAAATTTTGATGAAGTGGGCAAAAATTGTGAGCTTGGGAGTGAAAAATGCAAGATTTGGATTCAAATAGATATATCAGGCACCTACAGAAGAATCTATTAAAAATACCCACACCACTGTAAAGTGCTCAAAACTAGCTTTCTGATGATATCTTGTTTTCCAATTTTTGATATTGTGGTGAAATGGTATGGCTCCTAGAAAATAATGCCCTATTAGGGCTAGAAGGGGGCCCAAAGGGGGCCCTAGGGCTGATGGAATATTCTCTTTTTGGACAGAATATTCTCTATAGATCAGAAAACTACCTGTAGCCTACCAAACCACCCTTTGGTCTACAAAACTACTCATGGGTTCAAAAAACTGCCATTGCAGAGAAAAAACCACTTTTCATTTTGGCAAAAATCACCTGTTGGAAAAAACCACCTGTTGAAGAGAAAAATAGCATATGTTGAGAATAAACCACCTAGTGATGTCAAAACCACTATTTTGTATAGAGAAAACCACCTTTGATTGGTAGAAACCACCTTTCGGGCACGAAAAATTGGAAGGAAACTAGGTGTACAGAAATCACTTCCTACACTAATCTAATGAGGGGAGGAGAGTGCAAATTCAATTTTATCTTTACAATTACAGAATGTTAACAACAACAATGGAGATATTGCAACAATACACATACACACAGAAATGAGATAGAAGAGAGAGACACAAGATATACGTGGGGAAAACCCTTATCTGGTGACAAACCCCACACTCCAAAACCTGCATAATGTATTATCAAAACTAAAATGGTTTACAATACACTTGTAATGCAAGTTCTCAAGAGTCTTTGACACTCATATCTAGAGACAAACCAGTAGCATAATAGTACCTATCAATCACATAATGCATCTCCTCCTCAAAGCACCTGTTTATATAACAAATACAAGGCAAAAATGGCTCCACATTGAGATGGGCGTCCAACATGGCCTCATGGCCCAAAACCCACGCCTATGGACACTTGTCCAACACTGTAGGATGCTCCTAACAGTTGTCAAGTCACCCCATCCCAAGGAGGTCACCTATTTCCAAAATGGGCTATGACAGATGCTTTTATGACTCTTACAACCGTCATAGAATTTGTCATAGCTGTCATAACTTACAGTTGTAAGAGAATCTATCATAAACAGGCTATAAATGGCATATTCTCTTACAACATGTCATAGTCCACCTTGGGGCACCCAAAGATGCCTTTTTCAAAGATGCTTCTCGACACATGTCCATACCTGTCATAGGATCTTCTATTTCTGACTCTTACATGTCATAACTTCGTCATAGGAATCTATCATGACCGTTTCAATCAATATTCCCTTACACACAATCCAAGATGCCAAGACATTGCAAAATATTCCTACTACTAAGTGGGATGCCTATCTCCTCATGTGAGGACAAATTTACATGTGGTCATATGCCATGTAGGATGACACATCATCATGCCAACTCTCACAATATGACAACATAGGATTTGCATCCAAATTATACAATAGCCAATAAATAAATAAATACAATGAAATAATACAAGGAATTATGAAGGTTGAGACACTTTAATTTCCAACAAAAATCACTGTAAGCAGGAAAAACAACCTATAAATTTAATGGAAACCGCCTTTAACAATCTGAAACCACTTGCTTATATATGGACTATTTGAAAAATGCTAATTGTGAGGTGGTTTGAACTTAACCACTGAGCCTATTTTTTTTGTTTGAAATTTATTTAAAAAAATTGAATGGCCTCTACAGGGCCTAAGAGGCTGCTAGCCAGGGGTTAATACCCCACCAGCTAAGGCAGTTGGCTGGGGGTTTTTACCCCCAATAGTATAGCCGCCTGGATGGAGGTCCCATGCCAATTAAGGCAGTACCACCTGGTACATGGACTGACAGGCCCCTACGCCTGTCGGGTACCATTGTACCTTTTTGTTGAAATCTACAATTTTTTTTATTTTTTTATTATTTAAAAACATTGTAGATTTAATAAACTAGTGAATAATCTTTAAATTGATGAAAAATATATTTTACCTGATGGATAATATTGATGTTGGATCTGCTAACAATTCTCTATGCTAGCATTGCACTGTACAGGAATATTCTACTTGTAATTCTGTATGATGGAATCGGGCAATTTTTTTTGCCTTTCATTCCAACTTTGTCTGGTTTGGTCAATTTGACAGTTGATCTATAGGTTTTAGGGTGTCTTGAGCATGATGGTAGGGTCTAATTTTGCCCAAACTCCTCTGAAATTGTAGCTACCTCCTAGATTAGGTATCCATTCCCTAAATTGAAAACCTCATAGATTTGGCATTTGGTGTCTGATCTTGACAAATAAAAAAGGCAATCTCGACTATCTCGGACCTCCTAAACACCATGGTGTGCTCAAATTTGTAGTAGCATGCTTTAAAATGAACTTGCAATATAAGACACAAAGATGAAACCCTCACAAATCTAGTATTTCCATCAAGTCTTTCTGATTCTCCAGGTCATCATTTGATGCAAGAGAAGAGTATACTCAACTATTAGGATAAATTCACTAACAAGAAGAAATTTCACTAACAAGAAGAAATTCCACCTAGAGAGCTTTGATACCATGTAAGAGTTGGCTAGATAGGAGCCACCCAAGATCTAGGACTTCATGAAAGCACAAGAGAGACTATGAGAGAATAATTCTATTCTATCAATGAATGCAAAATTGTTCATATGTTGTGTTATGTTACAATGTACATGAAGAGCGTTGCTTATAAAGGAAAGAATGAAAGCCAAGATGTTGTAGCCATGTAACAAGTGTCTTAATCCTATGACATGTGACTACTATAGCCATGTGTAGGATAAGACAACTAGCAACAACTAGACACAACTAGAAACATCTAGTAGACTCACTAAATCAACTTAACATGTGAATTATGTGTGAGGATATTATTTAACTAATAAATAGTTAAATAATATGAATTATTCTCACAAGGGAAACTAGATAAGAAATATCCCTATTCAAACTAACATTTCTATGTTTTAGGGTTAGGAGAAACTAACATGGTTTTGGGTGTATAATTGTTGCATTCCTTTGGTGAGTTTTCATAGAACTATCAATCTACGGAGTTTAAGTTTAAATTTTAAGGGAAAATGTAGTGCTTAGAGGGATTTTTTATGAAACACCCTAAGTGGTTATTATTATGTCATAAAATGTCCCCTTAGAACTTTTACCTCCTAAGTTTAGCTTGCGAGTCCCTTAATTTTCATCATGCATGTTAGAAATGAATCCTGAGACAAAATGCCCTGAAACCCATGACAAATGCGACATAAGGGACATTGCAGAGCTTAGCCCTAACCCAAAATAGGTCCTTGGGCTTGGGTGTCTATGCCCTTGCCCTACCCTATTTTGGTAGGGTGCCGAATTTGAATGTCGGTTAGAGACCGTTAAAAGGTGTCTGTTGCTAACATCTTGAGTTTGAATTACAAAATTAAAGTGAGAATGCATATATAAGCATGTTTAGGACTTCATTTGAAAACTAGAAGATGATTATGAGATTTTGGCAAACTTATGCTTTTAGAGCATACAATGCATTCATTGTGTTGCAGAGTAGAATTGTGTTGCTGTTGTGTTTGTTATTGCATATTTGGCTTCATCTTCTCATGTTGTGAAAGATATTCATCTACTTGAAATATCAATCTTTGATGTATATCTATTTGTGCTTCAACCAATCATTTTATCAATTTGTTTTTTCCTCTTTCCTACAAGGACACACACTCTCCATCTAACAATGTTGTTGTAAGGCTTGAATGCTATTTTGGGGCTTGATCAAGGCAAGCTCCTAAACACCACAACCCCCAACCCCTTTCTTGTGATTACGGGCGACAGGTGTCAGATCTCAAAGAGTGGAGTTGCAGAGGACCATTGCAGAGCATAAGGAATTAGGATCTAAAGAAAAAGGCAATAAATAGCTTGGGAAGGGCTTGGGCACCCTATCTTTAGCCCCTCAATTTTGTGTCATGAAGAATCTCTGAAGTGGTTACAGTCAGTAGCGGAAAAGATCCTGAAGCCCTTAGGAAAAGCAACACCTTGGGCTTGGGCACCCACTCTTTATCCCTTGACTTTTCCATGCTCAAGAAACCAAAATTTGGTATATGTCTAATTTGTGTTTAGTCTATCTCTGTGCTAGCATTTATTAGGTTTCATCCGTTTGTTTACGATTTTGCATAATTAGGGTTTTTAGCTAAATTGGACTAAAATTAATACATTAATCAATCAATTCCAAATTTCCCTATCATTCCATGTGACAACCAACCTATAGATGAATCCTCTTGCAAAAGTTGTGATTCAACTTGGTTAAATGTCCTTGAATGTGTTGTGTGAAAGGAGGATCTAGCTAAACCACCCATTCAATCCCATCGACCCTCTTTTCCTACATTACATTTTGGTGAACCTATGTTTTTATTGAATTTTGCTCCTTGTTGAGTGTTATACTTCAAATTTGCATACATTCAATTCATCATTTTCATATTGCATTTGAAAATCTACAAAAAATTAAAAAATTTGAAAAAATCAAGCATTATAAGCTTGCATTTTGACATAGTTTACATTTTTTCATTGCATTTCATCTCAATCATTTAAATCTCTGATATTTACATTAGATATGATATAAATTGAAGCATTACATCATTACATAATCATTTTCATTGCATTTTCTTACTTCATTTATTAGAATTTGCTTGAAATTATGCATTTTTCATATAACCTAGTCTTTGCAAAAAAACTAGGGTTTGTGGTTAAAATCTTGTTTCAGATTTTACTACTCTAAATTAAACACTCTTTCAAATCTAATTTTGGACTGTAGTGTTGTTGCATTGTATGCATTTTCATCTTACATTTGCATTTTAAAACATTTACATTGAAACAAAGAGAAAAAATTAAAGCATTTTAGGTCATAAAGAAGCATAGCTTTGCATCTATTTCCTTGCATAGGTGTTGAAAATATTTTGAAATCTGACCTTGCATTCATTTGACCATATACATACATTTCTCATTTAAAAATTTGGCATTATTTTGCACTTGTGCTTGAAAACTTGCATGTTTTTAATTACACATTTTGTATTTCAACACTAACGGTTGTATAGACTTTCTTTAATCAAACTTATAGACCACTCATTTTGCTTTGGTGTGTTGCATTATTTCATTCTACTCATTTGGTTTGCTATGAAATCAGTGTGTCTTTTATGACCTGTTTCCCTCAAATAAGTGTTTAAAGGGTGAAATAATCTCACATTACATGGCTTCTCATCACAACAATAATGATAGGGTTCCTCCTAGGCCTTATCTGAAAAGAAAGACTCCCAAACCTGAAATAAAATTCACACCTCATGATAGAACAATTGAATATATTGAAGGACCTCTTTACATCATAGTGAAAGTAATGGAGGGGTGCTACCACAATAATGGGTTACACTTTCTGGGACATCCTTTGCTGAAATCACATAATTTTAGAAAATATAATGATTTAAGCCTTGAAAGGTTCCATTTAAAGGATTTTAATTGAAGAGGATTTGATCAAACCTCCTTAGTTCAAAACCCCTTGGATAGAACCTTGCTAGTTTTAAACCATACCTATAATGGAGTCTCCTCTACACCTATCAAAATGTTGATAAAAAACCACTTTTGATTTACCTTTGGGGGATCAAATGAATTCATTTAAAATTTATGTTTTGTAAGTATGTAGTCCTCATTATAAGCTTTCCCAAAAGTATAATTTTAAATATATTTAATTTGATTATTATCTTTATTTTTTATTTCTTATGAATGTAGGTTTTTCAATGAACATCAAGGTCTTTGTTTCACACATACGAAAAAATAGGAAAATAGAGAAAAAAAATCTAAAAAATACATGTCCTCTAGGTATTGATGTCATTATTCCAACAAACAAAAATTGAAATCTGATACATACAAAAAAGTTATGTTGGACAGAATACGCCTATGCCTAAATTATAATTGGTTTGACTTCAAAACTTAATTAAAAAAATATTCAACAAAACATTATGAAACCAAATGCATCCTCTAGATATCGGTGTTACCAATCTAAATTCAAAAGAATCAAAATTTTATCCTTTGTAGAAAAAACATTATGTGCAACAGAATTCACATCACTTAAAAAAATTGTTGTTTACTATTAAAAACTAGTTATCAAAGGATATGCAAACATTTTTACAATTTAACTCCAAATTTTTCAAACTATATATATTTAGAATCTATAGACAAAATCTCACAAATCACTAGTTCACATTATCTTCAAATTCCTAATGGTTTAGTGGTTATAGGTGTTAGAAAGTGAAGATTTATTTCAAAATGTTGATTTCAATGTCAAGTTTGGCCAAAAAGTGTAACCCATTATTGTGGGATGACCCGAAGATTCATGTGCATGGAATACTTATAGATCCTAATTGCACGATCAATGTGGCAATGGAAGAGTTCCTTTTTTCACATGAGTTGATACAAGAATCTTATGAATCTACGGATATAATGATTTAGACACATACTGAAGCTTTCATCCCTACCTATGTGAAAATATCCTTATTGGTTACGGTATATGACAAAGCCATGGACCAATTATTTAATGTCATTCCTTCATCCAACCTCTTCCACATAGAATTCGGACATCCATGGCTTAAGGCTATGAAGGTTGTCCCCTCAACAATTCACAAATGCATAAAATTCCCCTTTACATGGACAAATGTGCACTATTCATCGTAATACATGGCAGCCCATGGTTACTCAAAAGAACTTTACTCTTGATTACTTTTGGCCATGACCTACTAGAGAACCCAAGCAATGAAGAGATCAACTTTTCTTGGCATACAGACAATACAAAGAAAAACTAGTATCTAGAGTGGTTGGGCCTCCTATTCAAACAAGAGAAGAACAAGCCACATTAGAACTACCTGGGTTGAAATGTAGGGGACTCTATGTTGAGGTTCCTTCTCCTTCATCCTTACAAGGATTGGGAGGTACTTGTCTAGAAAAAACACTTCATCAAAGAAAATTAGATTTAAATAAGCTTCCTCCTCTGAGATACAAAAACCTGAAAAATTAACATGAGACTCCTTTTAGAGATATAAGCAATAAAACAAAAAGGAATAGACAAGCAAGAGAAAGGAGGAAGAGAAGACAAGCTTTTGTCCAACGAAATGCATCTCAACAAGAAAAAATTCTACCTTACATTGAACCAAACAAAGAAAGACTTAAAGAAAAAGAGATTAAGGATAATGAAAAATGTTGGGCTATTGTACCTTATGTACCTCTTTCCTCTAATAATGGAGATTGGGAAGATGATGATTTGCATGTCAACAACCACTAGTTCAGTTGTGCAATAGGTAAGTATTTCTAACCCTGGTGGTTACCTATGTCATAGCATCATTTGCACATTTATGTGGCCTCCCCTCTTGTGTTGTGTTCCCATTGTGATGTGTTATGTGTTGTTTGGGCCTCCTTGGATGACCCTTGATACTCTTGTAAGGTCAAAGATATTAGGAGACCACCTCTATTGTGACCATTCTTCTATTTGTATCATCATTCTTCTATCTTGCCTCTCCTCTATTTTATTATTGTATGTTGTGTCCTAGGGGTATAGTGTTGCGGTTGATGACCTGGGGGCATCCTCTTATGTGATTGTTCCTAAGTCACTTGTTCTTCTCTCTCATTTTATTGTTTACCTTCTTCTAGTGATTCTATCTAGTTGACAGATGACGAAAAACAAACAACTAACTTATACAGACTGCATGTCCCTTCAGCAAGTAAAGCAAAATAAACTTAGTCCATATATGAAGATGGGGTTGATTTATATATCCAACCCTTGGCTAGTGGAATCACTCTATGTGATATTTGATGTTATCTTATCTTGCTAACAAATCATAACAATACATCTTCTTTGTGCACTTCAATTGTCTTGTATCTTACCTTGTTATACTCAGTTCTGAGATGCCTGCAGTATAAGCCCAACAACTATACTCGGATTTGAACCTATATGTGTAGCCATGGCTTCTTTGTTTTCATTCATAGCTTTCATGTTTTTCTTAGATTAAGATGTGTTTGTGGGAACATTCAATGATTGCGAGCACATGTCACCTTTGGGGGCATGGGCTTTGTAAAAGATCTTGTTCCCTTGTGTGTTTTCTCTCTACCTTAATGTACTTGATATCAGTACATGACATCAACCACCTTAAGGTGGAGGCATATATAAGGTAAGCTGTCTAATGATTTTGGTACTAACAAAGTGTGTTGGTAAGCCCTCTACGGAGGTGATATGTTGTATCTCTGGCATGAGTGCACATATTTATCTATATTGCAAGAAAAAAGCCCTCTCCGTAAGGCGGGATAGCATATCCTTTTATTCAAAAGCCCTCTACATAGGTGGGGATGGTGTATCTCTTGAGCTAGTGCACATCCTTTTATTTAAAAAGTCCTTTGCAAAGGTGGGGTTGGATCTTGAGACTATCCTCCCTTAAGCATGTCTTTGGCGATTGTTGTGGCATAAGCCCAACCATCAGGTGTGCTTGTAGTGTGTTTGAGATGGTGGGGACTTAGCAATAAGTTCTTTCCATTGCCTTGTTTTCTGTGTTTAAGATGTATAGTATGTGGTGCAGGAGCACCACGGAGACCATAAGGATTTATGTTTTGTCTTCATGTTGTTCATATTGCTTTGAATGTCAACAAGGTCTTGAAGACCATTTGAAGAATGTAATAAGCTCTTATGACCATTTGGAAACTGTATTGAAGCCATTTGTAAGGCCTTGATGCAAAGTAGTTGATGTAGGTAGTCAAGTCCAAATTGATCAATCTTCCATGAGTGTCAAACATGGAAAGGTATCTTGTCTTCATCCTAGAAAGACAAATTATGGCATGACATATGATTCTAGAGGGGTTTGAGGTAGTAGTTTGTCTATATCTGTTTCTAAGACATGTTGTAAACATCATGATTAGTTGACAGTTTTGAACAATTTGAGGGTGGTTTCTTGTTTCCAACCAACCCCAAACTAATGGAGGATGTTGTAAACTTGTTAAAAAACCCCTCATGGATCAGAGGTAGGTGTGGAAGGAGTTTTCAAACAATAGATAAACAATTCTCTACAATTTTCTATGTTTTTCTATATTTCTATTAGAACAGTCCGTACCATCTGCATGTACGGAATTGTCATGATCTCCAAGTGTGTGGGATGAGTAGTATAATGGATTAGATTTCATATGAATCCACTTTGAGGCCTTGACATTGTCTAGGAAGCAATTTACATCCATTCTCCTTGGACTGTTCACTGAAACTCTATGTTGTGATGTTCACAACATGCCCCATTTTACTCCTTAGCAAAATGAGGACCCCTGCTGTGGCTTTGCTTTTTTGCTTTTGTGTGTTTTGTTTTGCTTGGTGGTAAAGGGAAAAGAGGGTTAAAATTGCAAACTTTGGTAAAAATAGAGAAAAAATGCATTTTCAGTACTAGTGCATGATATGGCTGGATTCCTTGTGAAAAATGAGCTAGTGTTGCTTTTTGAACTATCTTAAAATTTGCCATATTTTGCAAGTTATGATCATTTTGGTAAAATGTACATTCAGGTTTGTATATCACTTTGCAGATACAGGGTCGTTTGTATATGCAAAGGGTTTTGTTTTTGTACTTAGTCACATGGGCTATTGGGTTGCATATGCATTATTTGTTTGCATGTTCGGTCATTGTATTACATACATTTCCCTTTATACATTGCTTTCATATACAAAGGCAACTGTATATCTTTTTTCCTTGTATCCATTTTAATAAAGGTTTTGATATATACATTTCCCTTAAGGTTTTGTCTGTAGATTTGATCAAATTGCTGCAATACTTATACAGTGGATAACATAACAACTAGATCCTTTGGTAGAATGAATGATGTTTAGTTTAGATCTTTCTAACTTTTCCCAACCCATCTGAAAATACTTATCTTAAAACGTAGAAACTTAAAGGAAATTTGTCTCATATTTAAAAAACCATGCATAACAGAGTTGAAAGTAGACAGTTTTCATAATATTGAAGAGGAGAAGGCTACAATAATCCAAGAAGACTATTTAAAGTTTTGCAGCACAAGTATAAGTTTATGCAAAAGGAATGAACAACATATTGACATTTATTAATCTTTTGCATAGTTTGAGTCCAGTAAACTAACAAGAAACCCTAAACTACGTAAGGCCACTTGAACATTACAGCTTCACATCGACCAACTGAATTTGCCCAACAGGTCAAGACATGACCATATTAAACTTGGGATTAAGTGAATCTTAACCGATTCCTTCATATCTTTCAAGTCAGTTTTGGTTCATTTTATGTGAATTTTAAGTAATTGTTATGATTGCATCAAAACAATCACCAACAGTTTTTCTAGCGCTAGGAGGGCCTGATAGGATTTAAGGTTAATTTTCTGGGGTTAAATGCTTTATTATGAGATATGTTAGATCTCATAAAATTTCAAAAGCCTAAAAGGTTGAAAACAAGGTCCTATTTTCAATGGACTCATATGGGGACAATTTTCAAGTTAGCCTTCCTTCATTTCAGGAAGCTATGAATGGACAGCTTTATCCTCAAGGTTTATCTAACTTTGGTTATCCAGTTGTTGCAGTATACACCAGTCTGTGGAACACAGTGAAATTAATTGTTTAACTTTCCTCACCAGGATAGATTTGTATTTGAAAGGACTAATTCTCTTCTCAGATGTGTTCAAGGCTGAGGTCTGGCAGAAGAATGAAGAAATTCTGGAGCAACAAGTAGATACAGCACTAGAACTTATCAGTTGGTTAGACAAAATAATAGCTAAATCAGTTCTAGAAGGAAATAATAGCAAAACATCTTTCCTTGAGTCATTTTATGGTAAAGAAAAATGTGGATGGATGGAGGAATCTAAATGCACTAAAATTGATGAGATTCCTATTATAGCAACTAATGAAGTCATAAAAGAGAAAGTAAATCCTAGTTTCATGGCTAACTTCTTTGAGTTAAATGATCAAGTTAAAGATTGTTGCAGGTCAATAGAATCAGACTCCACACTGGATGATAAAAGTGAGTCATCTGATGAACAATTCTTGAAAATGGAAGGTACTGAGGATCATGCTATTGCTGTGCAAAATCAGACATCACCCCAACATTATTTTGAAAATGAAACAGGGGAGTATTCCTACCAATCAAGAGATGTTGTTCCACCTTTACTCTTAAGTGATCTAGAAATGATTAATTTTTGTATATCAAATTATGATGATGAATATACTCACTTAAGTGCTGATGTGCAGGGAACTAATGAGAACATTGAGAGATTTGCTAAATTTGAGGATAAACTAAGCATCCAGAATGAAGGAACAAAGCTAGATAAAGATGAAGAAATGATACATCTAGAGTCATTCATCTTTCAATTTGAAGAAAGACCTGACTTGGAGCTTGGCAATGAAAGTGCAGGGTTAAAAAGAGGACCAACTGTCAATAAACAAGCATGTCCAGCAGAGGTAAAAATACATCAGGTTGTCTCTTTCCTTTCCTTAGTAAATAATATTGAATACTATTTTGATTATGGAAATTTAAGAGATAGGACATGCATATGAAATAGTCATGAGTATAATGGGCTGCCTCACTTGCTAATAATTAGAGATCATCCTGTTAAACATAGTGAGGGTACAATAAAAGAGCATTTTTCAGATTTCAAAGATAAATTTGCTAAGTTAAGAACCATAACCAGTGCGCTATTACTCCTGCACAATCTAAAGGAATATGCAAGTAGGGGTGTTCTTGGGTCCTTCCCTAGGTTTTGTTTGCCTTGTGGGGGGGGTTGTGTATAGTTTGGTAGGTTAGTTGTTTGTATAGTTTTGTTTTCTGTTTCTTTCTGTTTGTTGTTTTGTTATTGTTCTTTTGTTTGTACAATCTTCTTTTTCTTTGTTTTTTTTTCTTGTACAGTCTGTTGTTGGTTTGTTGTTTTCTCTTCAGTAGGGATCTTTATTTTCTTTAGAGTATCAAGGAGCAAACTAACAACCATTGGAAACAGTATAAAATTCAAAATATTCAGGTTAGTCATTTGTAATTCATACATAACTTGTTGTGACTGTCATGAATGTAGAGAGTTGTTTAGCTTCTAAAATTTAGTATTCAATAATAGTGATTGAGAATTCAAGAGAGGTTTCTCACGATGACACACCTAAAATCCTTGGGTTTGTTGAACCTACCAATGTAGATATTAGGTGAAAAATCTGAGGTCACCCTTTTTACCATTACAATTCTCAGCTTAATTTCAGCAAGTGTTCACTCCTTGCATCATGAAGTTACAACTGCAATATCTTGTGAAATCTCTTTCAAAAAATCATAAAATATAGAATATAAAATGAATAAAGTAGATTATACTGAAAACCAGATTAAGCCATCTAAGTAACTCTACCGAGGCTATAGACGCTCGTTGGCAATGGGGCTCTACTTAGGAGAATTGTAACGATAACCTTGCCAGGGCTATAGACGCTCGTTGGTAGCAAGGCTCTATCCAGTCGGCTATGAGGGAATGTCCTCAGCTACGTAGGCTAATATTAGTCACTGGTTTGTTCAACCGATCTTCAAGATGAGGATAATTAATCACGTGCACATACTTAAACTGAAAATGAAAATTCATTCACCCTTATTGAATACCTTAGGTCTCAAGTTAAAGAATAATTTGCAGAAAGGATAATTGGAAGTTATGGATTTATTTCATTTAGTTTTTTTTGAAAACTTTGAATTTAATTGTTTTGTTTGGTTGCTAGTTGTTGTGATGTTCACAACACGCCCCATTTTACTCCTTAGCAAAATGAGGACCCCTGCTGTGGCTTTGCTTTTTTGCTTTTGTGTGTTTTGTTTTGCTTGGTGGTAAAGGGAAAAGAGGGTTAAAATTACAAACTTTGGTAAAAATAGAGAAAAAATGCATTTTCAGTACCAGTGCATGATATGGTTGGATTCCTTGTGAAAAATGAGCTAGGGTTGCTTTTTGAACCATCTTAAAATTTGCCATATTTTGCAAGTTATGATCATTTTGGTAAAATGTACATTCAGGTTTATATATCGCTTTGCAGATACAGGATCGTTTGTATATGCAAAGGGTTTTGTTTTTGTACTTAGTCGCATGGGCTATCGGGTTGCATATGCATTATTTGTTTGCATGTTCGGTCGTTGTATTACATACATTTCCCTTTATACATTGCTTTCATATACAAAGGCAATTGTATATCTTTTTTCCTTGTATGCATTTTAATAAAGGTTTTGATATATACATACAAGATGGACCCGAAATAACTTAAGTAGAAATGAATTGATGTTTAAAATCTGCTTTGTATATTTTACGTTTGTATGTTTGGTAGATAGAAGATACAAACATTTTATACATAACGCGGAATCCAAAAGTTATGAACAAGAGAGACTTCGTTGTACATTTCGGGCTTGTATATTTATGCATACATTTGGAATATGCAAGTCGCGGACCCAAGGAGTTGTTTAAATAAGGTTGAATGCTTGTATGTTTCAGAATATACAAAGCAGGGGATACAATGCAAATGTACATCACGCGGACATGAAGAGAGGGTCAAAGAAAGTTAAGCCATTGTATATTCGGCACTTGTATGTTCCAATATACAAGGCCCAATATACAACGCGGACCCGAGGGTTTATCAAACGGACTTAAATCCTTGTATGTTTCAATTTGTATAAGTGAGACATACAACATAAACATACAAGGTCCACATGCAAGCCAGAATCCAAACGATAATAAAGTGGATTTATCCTATGTATCACGTTTGATTTACATATCAAGAGATACATTACAGATTTGATGGGTTATAATTTGCCCATTATAACAGCGCTAGGTCTGAGGGTTGTATACAACGGTTTGTGCATTGTTTTATATGACAGAATTGAAAAAAAAAATAGAGTTAAATGCTTGTATATTTTGGCGTTTGTATATGCGATATACAAACTGATATAGGTTGCATACATACAGGCCGGATTCAAAATAAAAGTCCATAATAGAAAAATCGTTGTATGTATCTGACTTGTATATTATCAAGCATATATTACGACATACAAGCCGCGAAATCGAAGGCAGATTTAAATCTGATTAAATGGATGTATAACATCCGGCTTGTATAGCGGGCATGCAGAGATTTAAACAAGAAAATAGGCAGGAAAAGACGGAGCGATAGGAATTTGGAGGTCGATTTTGAGGCCCGAGTGCATGTTTTTGGTCAATGATGGTTGACCTGACTATTTTAGACGTTGTATATGCATTTTTTGGACGTGATTTCCACACATTTAGGGCCCGATTCTTGCGTTCACACAATCACGACTGGATTTGGCAGTTGTTTTCCTTCCTGCAGTTTTATTAAGTGAAATGATACTTATTGCTTATCCATTTTTTGCAGGTTTGCAGTTGAGGAGGGAGCTGAAACTTAATGGCGGTGATGTCACGAAGGAGGAAATTAGATCTCAGGAGCGGAGGAAGATAAGGATGTAGTGCGAAGAAGTCAAGGGTCTTCACTGATGAAGACAAAATGCAGTTGAAGACATTATTGCAGCAGACCACAGAAGTTATTATTGAGCTGCTAGGGTTTTCAGAATGGCATATTTCACCCAGATTGGACGTATGCTCAGAGATATTTTGGGAGATTTGATCTCCAGCATTTATATTGTAATCAAAGGTTTGAACCAGGGTTTAAACTAGAGGTTTTGAATTGTATTGAGGACAATCAAAGTCTATATATTGCGCCTTGGTACACTATAAAACTTTACACAGGGGCTACATAGAGATTTGTAGCAGCAAGAATTTGTAAAAATAGCATTTTAGTTTAGTTTAGAAGTAGAAGAAGGAGGTCTCCTGTGTCTACAATAAGGAATGCATGGAACATATAGCTTCCTTAATGTATCTGTAAAGCTTGTAAGTTTTCTGTAGTTTAGTCAATGAAGCTAAGAGTCATTCAGACATTGTAAATCTTATATGACTGTCTGTTTCTAATACAATTGAATATGGAATTCTGCATCTATTTTCTGAGTGTTTTCCTACTCTTCTTTGTGTTTGAAACATTTTCTCTTAGAGCTTGCAATCTTAGGTGTATGTTTGTGAAAATGCTCAGAACTTACACTTAAGGTTTTGTTTATGGATTTGATCAAATTGCTGCAATACTTATACAGTGGATAATAGAACAACTAGATCCTTTGGTAGAATGAATGATGTTTAGTTTAGATCTTTCTAACTTTTCCCAACCCATCTAAAAATACTTAGCTTAAAACGTAGAAACTTAAAGGAAATTTGTCTCATATTTAAAAAAGCATGCATAACAGAGTTGAAAGTAGACAGTTTTCATAATATTGAAGAGGAGAATGCTGCAATAATCTGAGAAGACTATTTAAAGTTTTGCATCACAAGTATAAGTTTATGCAAAAGGAATGAACAACATATTGACACTTATTAATCTTTTGCATAGTTTGAGTCCAGTAAACCAACAAGAAACCCTAAACTACGTAAGGCCCCTTAAACATTACAACTTCACATCGACCAACTGAATTTGCCCAACAGGTCAAGACCTGACCATATTAAACTTGGGATTAAGTGAATCTTAACCAATTCCTTCATATCTTTCAAGTCAGTTTTGGTTCATTTTATGTGAATTTTAACTAATTGTTATGATTGCATCAAAACAATCACCAACAGTTTTTCTAGTGCTAGAAGGAGGGCCTGATAGGATTTAAGGTTAATTTTATGAGTTTAAATGCTTTATTATGAGATATGTTAGATCTCATAAAATTTCAAAAGCCTAAAAGGTTGAAAACAAGGTCCTATTTTCAATGGACTCATATGGGGACAATTTTCAAGTTAGCCTTCCTTCATTTCAGGAAGCTATGAAGCATATACTTTTTCAATCAAACACAAGAAGGGGCAGGCCAATAAAGTGGCAAATGCATTAAGTAGAAGGGTGTGTATGGTTCAAGAAATTTAGTTACAAAGTGTGGGGATTGATGCTCTCAAACATATGTATTAGGATGATGAAGATTTCAAAGAGGTATATGAAGTTTGTTCATAGTTCTTAGACTCTTATCATTCTAATTTTTCTGAGTTTTTGTTGCAGTAGGGGTTGTTCAAAGGCAACCAATTATGTGTTCCTAGGTGGTCCATGAGGGAGAACATCATAAAGGAAAAACATTGTGGTGGATTAGTAGGTCACTTTGGGCTAGATAAAACACTGGATCAGGTGAAAAGGTTTTATGTTTGGCCTAAAATGCAATCAGATATTAGAAAATTTGTTGAATGTTGTAGTATTTGTCAAAGGGCAAAGGGTACTTCATCTAATGCTGGTCTATATCAGCCACTTCCTATTCCTCATAGGCCATGGGAAGGTATTAGCATGGATTTTGTGTTGGGTCTTCCTAGGACTCAAAGAGGCTTTGATAGCATAGTTGTTGTGGTGGATAGATTTAGTAAGATGGCTCATTTCTTGCCATGTAAATGATGCTTCACACATTGCTGGTTTGTTCTTCGAAGAAATTGTTAGAATCCATGGTTTGCCTCTTAACATTGTGACTGATAGGGATCCAATGTTTGTAGGCCACTTTTGGCGTACCTTGTGGAAGAAGTTGGGCACTCAGTTGTCATTCACTTCAGCCTATCACCCTCAGACTGATGGCCAAACTGAGGTAGTGAATAGGTCTTTGGGAAATCTCCTTAGATGTCTTACAAAGAAGCATGGAGAGGCATGGGATATGATCATCCCTCAAGCTGAATTTGCTTGCAATGACTCCACCAATAGAAGCACAGGAATGAGTCCATTTGAGGTTCTGTATGCTGTTCTCCCAAGAGGTATTCTTGAATTAATAGATCTCCATGGATTGGAGAGGAAGAGTGCTTAAGGTGAAGACTTTGCATTGGCCATGAAGGACATCCATGATAATGTAAGATAAACTCTTCAAAGGAATAATGAGAAGTACAAGGAGAAAGCCAATGAGAGAAGGAGAGATGTGAAATATAAGGTTGGGGATTTGGTCATGGCACATTTGAAGAAGGAGAGACTTCCAAAGGGGCAACCAACCAAACTCCTCATGAAGAAGATAGGTCCATGCCGGATTGTGCACAAGTTTGGGTCCAATGTCTATGAGATTGAGCTTCCTGAAGGCTTGGCAATTTTTCCCATCTTCAATGTTGCTGATTTGTTTCCATACAGGGGTGATAATGTTGCAGGTCTTGATGCAGCCCAAGAAGATGAAGATTGGGTAAAAGATCTACCTCCCAGCCAACCATTGAAGTTGGAATGCATTCTTGATACCAAGGTCATTAAAAGGACTAGAAAGAAGACCTACAAACAGTTCCTTGTCAAATGGAGTGGCTTATCCATTGAAGATGCCACTTGGATGAGTGAACAAGACATCTTGAAGCATGGTGTCACAGTTGATGATCTGATTCCTCAAGAGACTTGAGTTTTTTTCCCACTCAGGGAGTATGGTGTAGGAGCACCAAGGAGACCATAAGGATTTATGTTTTGTCTTCATGTTGTTCATATTTCTTTGAATGTCAATAATGTCTTGAAGACCATTTGAAGAATGTAATAAGGTCTTATGACCATTTGGAAATTGTATTGAAGCCATTTGTAAGGCCTTGATGCCAAGTAGTTGATGTAGGTAGTCAAGTCCAAATTGATCAATCCTCCATGAGTGTCAAACATGGAAAGGTATCTTGTCTTTGTCCTAGAAAGACAAATTATGGCATAACATATGATTCTAGAGGGGTTTGAGATAGTAGTTTGTCTATATCTATTCCTAATACATGTTGTAAACATCATGATTAGTTGATAGTTTTGAATAGTTTAAGGGTGGTTTCTTGTTGCCAACCGACCCCAAACTGATGGAGGATGTTGTAAACTTGTTAAAAACCCCCTCATGGATTAGAGGCAGGTGTGGAAGGAGTTTTCAAACAATAGATAACCAATTCTCTACAATTTTCTATGTTTTTCTATATTTCTATTAGAACAGTCCATACCATCTGCATGTACGGAATTGTCATGATCTCCAAGTGTGTGGGATGAGTAGTATAATGGATTATCTTTCAAATGAATCCACTTTGAGGCCTTGACACTGTCTAGGAAGCAATTTATATACATTCTCCTTGGACTGTTCGCTGAAACTCTATTTTTCCTGAACTCCAACACTGCTCCAAGTCGTACGCTATACAGGAACCATACTGTCTGCATCTCTTCATGATCTGATTTGTTGAAGCATGGACTTGTCTTTCATTTGAAGTTGGTTTGGTGCTTTGACATATCTGTTGTAGGGAGATATAAGGTTTTTTCTAAAAATTGTTCTATTAAACTCTAACCTAGGGTTTTGTCATAATAATGGATCATTGACCATCCCACTGTCTCTCAGTGCCACAAGACTAGTGGGATGGATGTATACTTTCATGTTTTTTGCTAATTGGAATGTTTGTAGAGACGAGGGAGTTGCTGGAGGCAGAATTTTGATGAGGAGGGCTTAATATCCTCATGTATTAAGCCAATTGAGGAACCATAGATGCATTTGAGGGTATAGTCGACTCTAAGGATTCAAAACCTAAAAAAGTCTTGGTTTGGGCATGAGATTGAGGTGTCCAATTAGTGTAGAAAGTTCTATGCATGAAATTTATAGGGGTCTCTTTGTAAATTTGGCCTAATTGGGGCTCTAGGCTACTAGGAGGGGCTATAGGTTAGACTATATTGTCCAAAACAACCCATACCCAATTTGGGATATTTTTTAGGGAATCTAAATGGGTATCTTAGGATTGTCTAAGATTTTATTTTGCAAACATGTGTCAAGAGTTATTGGTGACTGTTCCTGTTTCAAGGGCTACAAGGAGTTTAGTGGCCTAAAGAAGGAAGTCCTAACTCAAAGCCTGTCTAGCCTTAGCCAATGGTTGGAATGTGTCATATGGGATGCCAAACAAGCCTTAGCATGATGATTTCAAGAAAACCTACTATTGTTCCCACTTTTGCATGATGGTCTTTGAATTGGGTTTTGAGTGTGGGAAGAAAACCTTGTCAAACATTGAGATCCTCAACCTATCCTAAGTCCTCTACATCAATATGTCTATGGAATACTATATGGAACTCATGTTTTCCATGTGTCTTACATGTGTTTTCCCCCTCACGTAGTGTAAATGGTGTGGCAATGAGTCTCCCCTACGCTTTGGTTTTGTATGGCATGTTTTCCCTCTCGCGTAGTGTAAAGGGTGTGGCGATGAATCTCCCCTATGCTTGGGTTTTATATGGTGTGTTTTCCCTCTCGCATAGTGTAAAGGGTGTGGCAATGAGTCTCCTCTATGCTTGGGTTTTGTATGGCGTGTTTTCTCCCCTTGGTGTAGTGTAAAGGGTGTGGCAATGAGTCTCCCCTACATTCTTGGGGTTGTGTGTTGTAAGTTTTATTTCAATCCATTTACATATATGAAAATGAAAACATTATATCACTATATTCATCGTGTTTTGCATATCTTCAATGCTATCTTCTTCATGTTTTACATGCTTGATAATGTCTTCTTCATGTCTTGTGTGCCTATTACAGTCTTCTCCATGTTTCGCATGTCTGCAATGTGTTTTCTCTAATGCTTACTTGAGACTGGGGGCTAGAAATAGTTCCTCAATATTTGTGTATGCATTAGCTTCAAGTTCCTGGTGTGTTTCTTGACCATAATTTAACGCATGTATGGGTCGTAAGATCATACATACATTAAAGTGGGGGCTAAATGTTATGTCGTAAAATGTCCCCCTAGGACTTTTACCTCTGAAGTTTAGCTCTCGGGTCCCTTAATTTTCATCATGCATGTTAGAAATGAATCTCGAGACAAAATGCCCTAAAACCCATGACAAATGGGACATAAGGGACATTGCAGAGCTTAACCCTAACCCAAAATAGGTCCCTGGGCTTGGGTGCCTGTGCCCTTGCCCTACCCTATTTTGGTGGGGTCCCAAATTTGAATGTCAGTTGCAGACTGTTAAAAGGTGTGTGTTGCCAACATATTGAGTTTGAATTATGAAATTAAAGTGGGAATGCATATATAAGCATGTTTAGGACTTTGTTTGAAAACTAGAAGATGATTATGAGATTTTGTCGAACTTATGATTTTGGAGCATTCAAAGCATTCATTGTGTTGCAGAGAAAAATTGTGATGTTGTTGTGTTTGTTATTGATGTAGGAGCATCCCTGTTTCAAGAGCAATCTTGCATCAACCAAAAACATTTGCATTTCAATTTATTTGCATTTTAGTTTGTTTCTTTTCATTTTCCAGTTTAGTACAATCAATTTAGTCAACAACAATTTATGTATTTTGGTCTGCATTGTAAAGGGTAAAATTTGGATGATTTAGTTTTTGGTAATTTTGGTGTATATCCTCCTTTCACCCTTTCATTTAAGGACCTAGGGTCAAGTTTCAATGTACTATCCTACCCTAGGTCACTATGAGATGTAGGGAAATTTGGATTTTTATGATTTGGTTGCCAATTATCTTCTCTTATGCTTAATTACACCTTAAAACCCTAATTATGCAAATAGGCTAGTAAACAGATGAATTACAGAAAATGCTACTACAGAAAGATGTAAAATGACAAATAATTGTGCACCTATTTTTGAAGTTCAGAGGTGGAAAAGTCAGGGACTAAAGAGCAAGCACCCAAGTCCAGTACCTTGCTTTTTTTCAAGATTTGCATGCAATATCTTCAACCTGCTCCTGCTGTACTGAAGATTTTCCCATCAAAAAACTTTGACAACTAATGAGCAGGTGCCCTAGTCCAGGGAGCTTTTTTCTTCTCTGATCTGCAATTCTGACACTCTGTTGTACCCTCCTACAACTTCACTTTGTCTGCAACTCCAACCTGTAACCTGTAATCATGGAAACTTTGGGAGGGGGTTGTGGTGTTTAGGGGCTTGCCTCAGTCAAGCCCCGAAGAGACATTCAAGCCTTCCGAACACATTTGTTAGATAGAGGGTGCATGCCCTTGGGAGGCAAAGAAAAAAACCAAATGATAAATGCTTACAAACACAAATGATATCACCTTATGGTGAAGATCTCATGGGAGGAAGAATCTCTTCATGCCATGAGGAGATGGATGCTCAAATCTGCAAATACAAACACATAGACAACACAAATATGCTCTTGCAATATAATGAAAGCCTTGAATCACCTTTAGAATGCATAAAGTTCACAATAACCATCTCAAGTTTACAAATGAATGCCTAAAAATTCTTATATATGCAACTACAAACACTCCCGCCAAGAATTTTGTAATTCAAACTTACCGTGTCGGCATAGGACCCAAATAATGGTCACAAGCTGACACCCAAAAATTGGGACTGCCCCAAAATAGGGTAGGACTAGGGCATAGGCACCCAAGTCCTCCCCCCTATTTTGGGTAGGGGTTATCTCAATTGGTCCCCCTAGGTCCCATTTGTCAAGACACTTAGGGGTTTTCTCATCGGGATGTTGAAATATGATGTAATATGTCCTAAATGCACACTAAAGACCCAAGAACTAAACCTTTTGAGGGAAAATCCCCCAAGGGGACATTTTCTAACATTACATTTAGCCCCTACTTTAATGTATGTATAAACATGAGGCCAATACATGCATTAAAGCACGATCAACAAACACAGCAAACACGCCAAGCACAGAGAAGTCACACCAAGCACATTGAAAACAATGACAGGCATGCAAAACATGGAGAAGATAGTTACAGTTATGTAAAACATGGAGAATATAATGAATGCATAGAAGACACATTAATGCATAGAAGACAGGAATGATTTCTTTTCTTTTCTCTTTCTCATATATATGAAATGCATATGCAAGTACAGGAAAGTAAACAAACCTCCCTTAATGCAGGATGTATTCATCACATGGGTCTTTAAATTGCATATGGGGCAACACACACGCAAGACACACAAAACCTCCCAAAATGCAAGATGTACTCATCGCATAAGTCTTTAAACTACATATGGGGCAACAGACACGCCAAACACACACTTTTGAAAAGACATGTAGAAAACACGGTAGACAAGCGATTGAGTGTTCCTATTTCTAAGTCCAACACCATCTCATGCACATTATAGGCACACACTTATGATTGGACTTTGCCACAACAATCACCGAAGACACGCTTAAGGGTTGAGTTAGTCATAGAACCACTCCCCACCTTCGCAGAGGACTTTTAAAAATAACATGATGATGCAATCTACTCCGACAAATACACCATCCCTGCCTCCACAGAGGGCTTAAGATAAAAGGGATATACGTGATATCCTATCTCTGCAGAGGACTTAAATGATTGATTGATTGATTGCAAACATACTTAGAGTGTAGGATGTACTCATCGCACAAGTCTTTAAACTGCACCTAAGGACAAGCACATTGCTAACATCTACAACAGATAGCTTACCTTATATATGCCCCCACCTTAAGGTGGTTGATATCAGATATCGATATCAAGCACGTTAAGGTAGGAAGAAAACACACAAGGGAACACAGACATTCAAAAAGCCCATGCCCCCTAGAGTTGACATGTACTTTATGATCAGAAAATGTTCCCACAAACACATCCCTGCAAGAAATATGTTAGTGTCTACAAAATCATGATAAACAAGTCAATCTATATGATTAACCAGATAAAGAGCCAAGGTTATACTACGAATTTGGAATTCAAGGATAACCATGGGGCTATATCACGAAGATCTCTGAATCAAGTACAACCAAGGCTAGATTCAAAGATGAACAAAGTGTGCAGAGCATCAATATTGTTATGATTTGTAAATGAGATAAAAGCATCATCAAAATCACTATGCAGAAAGCATGAGAGCTTCCACTAGCCAAGCATTGGATAAGATATACAACCCCATCGTCATATTAGGAACTAAGTCCAATTTTTGATTTCTCGCGAAAGGCACGCTAGGTCCACATCAGTATAAATGTTTTTTCATCATCTACCCACTAGATAGAAACACTAGAGGAAGGGAAACAATAAATAAGAGAGGAGAAACAAGTGTCTTAGGGATAGTCACATAAGAGGGTGCCCCCAAGTCACCAACTGCAACGCTATGTCCGTAAGACACAACACATAACAATGAAATCAAAGAAAGAGGCAATATAGAAGAATGGTGATACAAATAGAAGGTCACAACAGAGGTGGTCTCCTGGTATCTCAGACCTTACAAGAGAATCAGGGGTCATCCCAGGAGGCTTAAACAACACATAACACATCATGAGGGAAGCACATCATGAGAGAGATAAAGGGTTAGAGATACTTACCTGTAGGGATCTTCATATCAGATTTTGGAACTTGCGAATCTCTTGGAGAGGTACTCGATCATGTTGAGTGCAAAATTTGAGTGGTTCTTATGAAAGTCCTTTTTATTATCATATGATGCTTGTTTTGTAATTCCTTGTTGAAGTGAGACTTTTTGTTGCTTATGAGGGGGAGAACCACTATTATTTCCAACTGCTGACAGTTGTCTTACTCTTTTCCAATTTTTAGCGATTTTTCGTTGTTGAATCTTTCTAACACAGTAATAGGAATTATCCTGTACCTTTTCACTTGTCTATATCAGTTGTTCTACTTGTTTTTCTGATGTATTTTTGTTATCTCTTGATCCATATAAGGATAACAGAGGAGGAACCTCAACATAAATTCACTGTCTTCATGGATGAGGTGGATTATCTGTTTTCTTCTTATCCACTTCAATCATAACCACAATATCATCATAGCCTAAATAATCATCATCATCTACTTCCACTAAACCTTTTTCCAATGTATTGGTATCAGTATGTTTAGGGAATGGATTAGTAAAAATTTGTAAATTCTGATTCAATGGAGCAACTGATTTATTTTTGTTATCATTCACACCCAATACCTAGATGATATTTGAATCAATAAGGTCTTGTATCTCATTTTTAAGATGCATACATCATTCAGTGTCATGTCCTTGTGTTTGATAAAAATGGAAAAATGCATTACCATCGAAGTAAGGCCCTTGTGCTTTACTAGGATCAACAGGCTTAATCAAGAGCAGCTTCAGAATGTTATTACTCACAAGTTGATTCATGATAGAGTGATAAGATTTAGATATCAGAGTAAACTTTCTTGGTTGATATGATGTCTTCTTTGAATTTGTGATAGCAGACACATTAGAAAAGTTATTTGTATTCGGTCCATTAATCTTGATGAAACTCCTATTATTGTTATTCCTCTTAAACTTGTTTTGTGATGATCCACCCAAGGATTGACTAACTTGAGCTGATGAGTTTTGGTTTTCATATTGACTAGATGAAAGTTGGTAATCATGAAGGGTAGTGCATAAATGTTGAAAAGAGTTATACTTCATCAAGAGGATCTTATCACAGATGTTAGGTTGTAGACTAGTGATAAACACCTTCTGAACATCCTCATCTTTCATCTAATACTAAATTTGTATATATAAAGCTTGATACCAACTAATGAATTCGGTTAGCTTCTCTTTCAGACCTTGCTTTCAATGAACTAAATCAATTAAAGAGACTTGAGGTCCAATGTTTGCTTGAAAATGTTGTAAAAATTGATCAATCAACTGCGAAAAGGAGTGTATAGAATTCAGAGGCAAAGAGCAAAACCATTCTAAAGTAGTATCTTTGAGAGATCACGAGAAAATTTTTGCCAACAAATCCTCTTCAAAATAGAAATCACTACACATAGCTGTGAATGCTACCACATGAGTATTGGCATCATTGTTTCCACCATAGTTTTCAAAGCGAGGAGTCTCAAATCTCTCATGCATATGAGTTCTCAAAATTGCATAAGAAAGGGGATTACGGGCATCATATGTTGGTATATTAGGTTGCGAAGAATTTGTCAAATTTGTTACCTTTTTTTGTAAAGCAGTCATGCCCTGTAAAAGTTGGTTGAGGATGACATCATTGGGAGATGCAGTTTGCTGTGAAGAATTGGAACCAAAGTGAGGTGGTGATTGAGCTTGAGATATGATAGGCGGAGGCCGTGAATAGGTCAATGGTGGTTAGACATAATGGTAGGTAGTAGGTGGTTGAGAATAACTATATGTGATGGGAGGTTGAGAATAAGTGGTATGAAGAGGTGGTTGAGAGAAATTATTCATAGAGGAGGTCCCCTTAGGAACCAAATTTTGATAATTAAATCCCACAGCTTTGTAATTAGTGCCATTAGATAATCCAATGTGAACTAGTGAATGTGGGACTAAAGGTTCCCCACAGCTTTGTAATTAGTGCCATTAGATACTCCAATGTAAACTGGTGAATGTGGGGCTAAACGTCTCACATAAATATGAACAGTTGCAACGGTTGGAAGGCAACGATGATGGATCAGTTGAAATGAACAGTTAGGGCAGAAGTTAGAAAAATGGTTTTGCTCTTGAAGGCTGGAAATAAATAAAGATCTGGTGATGTCGTTGATGATTGATGAAGAGATTCAATTATATGGCTCATTCTATAAATATGCAGAAAGTATGAACAGTTTGTATAATTTGAGAATCGATACCTGAGCAAGGTAGCTGAGATCTTTATTGTAACTATTAAGTTTACTATAATAAAGATTGCCTCTCTTGTGGTGATGGGTTTTTTACCCGTTCAAAGGGTTTTCCCACGTACATCTGGTGTTATTCTTTGTTGTCTTGAATGTTTATTCTGCATTGTCTGATGTATTTATCTTTGTATTTGAATTAAACGTACATTATCCCTTTTGAATTAACATTAGGGAAGCTGTATTCTACACCTTTGCTTTCCTTACAAGTGGTATTAGAGCCTGGCCAATTGTGTTATCCTTGTTGGTAGGTTGGGTTTTTGTGTCAATTCTGTGAGTGGGAGTTCTGTAGAGGTCTATTTTGTTAAATAAGATGGCAAGTACATCAAGAAAAATAGACATTGAAAAGTTCAATGGCACAAACTTTGAGTTATGGAAGCTTAAGGTTGAAGATATGCTGGTCGACAGAGATCTTTGGGTTGTTGTGTCTGGGGTTCAACCTTTGGGCATGAAGCAAGAAGATTGGGACCTGGCAGATAGGAAAGCCAGAGGACTAATAAGATTAAGTTTAGTGGATTCTGTTCTATTGAACGTCCATGAGGAGAAGTCAGCCAAAGATTTGTGGAAGAAGTTGGGAGATATTTACCAAGGCAAGTCCTTAGTGAATAAACTGTTCCTTAAAAAGAAGTATTCTTTGAAGATGGATGAAGGAGCATCTGTAGCAGACCAACTGAACACATTTAATACGATTGTTGCACAGTTGACTTTTGTAGGTGCAAAAATAGAAGAGGAAGACCGCTGTATGCTTCTGTTATGTTCCTTACCTAACTCATGGGATCATCTTGTCATGGCTATTGGAAGTACAACAACTACATTTACAACTGAAGCTATTGTTGCCTAGCTGTTATCTGAAGAGATGCGGAGGAAATCTTCTAAGATGGCCAAAGAGGCCCTATCCGTTCAAGGTAGATCAAAGGAAAGAGACAAGAAGAAGGACAAGAAGTCAAAGTCCAAATCAAAGGGGAGATCAAAATCTCCTGGCAAAACGTCCAAGGTAAAGTGCTGGAATTGTGGGCAGAAAGGACACATCAAAAAAGATTGCAAAGAGGAGAAAAAGAAGAAGAAAAACTTCTCTGACACTGATTCTTCTCAGAGTGATGCTAATGCCTTCATTGTTGCCTTGGCAACACCTACATCTAAAGATGTATGGCTGGTGGAATCAGGAGAATCTTTTCATATGACATCTCACAAAGAATGGTTCACTAAGTATGAATCGTATGTTGGTGGGAAGGTGTTCCTGGCAAGTGATTCGACACTGGAAATTGTAGGCCGAGGAAGAGTCAAAATCTAGATCCTGGATGGTAGAATAAAGGGAATGAATGGAGTACTACACATACCAGGTCTTGCTCGAAATTTACTTTATGTTAGTAATCTTAATGATGTTGAGGTGCAAGTTACTTTTGTGAATGGTGGCTATAAGATGACTAGAGGTTCTATTGTACTAGCAAAGGATGAACGCATTAGAACTTTGTATAGGTTAGATGCTAAACTAGTGTGTTGTAATAATATCTCTGTAAAATCTGAAAAAGCTACTATTGTAACATATGATGCAAACTCTATGGAAGTTAAACTTTCTGTAGAAAAAACAATGCTCTGGCATCATAGACTTGGTCACATAGGTGAAAAAGGTTTAAAAACCTTGAAAAATAAAGACCTGGTAGATGGACTGATTGATTGTAATCTGGAGTTCAATTTGTATGAACATTGCATATATGGAAAATAGAACCGTGTTTCTTTCTACTCTAGTTCTCATAAATCTTCTGGTGTTCTGGACTATGTACATTCTGATGTTTTTGGTCTAGTTGATGTTCCTTCTCTGTCTAAATCAAGATACTATGTATCATTTATTGATAATTATTCAAGGAGGGCATTTATATATTTTTTGAAAAATAAATCAGAAGTGTTCAGTCAGTTTAAAGATTTTAAAAATCTTGTGGAAAATTAGACTGGTAGAAAAATAAAATGTTTGAGAATGGATAACGGTGGTGAATATTACAATACAATTTTTGATAAATTTTGTCTTGATCATGGAATAAAAAGGCATAAAACTACACCTTATACTCCATAGCAAAATGGAGTTGCTGAAAGGTTGAATCAATCATTAATGGAGAAAGCAAGAAGTATGTTGAGTTATGCTGGTCTTAAACAAAGGTTTTGGGCTGAGGCAGTTGCTACAACTTGTTACTTGCTGAATTGTTCTCCTACTTCAGCATTGGTTGATAAGACACCTATGGAAGCATGGTCTGGGAAGAAGCCCTCTCTAAGACATCTTCATGTCTTTGGTTGTGAGGCATATGCTCATATTCCTGAGGTAAAAAGATCTAAGCTAGATTACAAGGCAGTCAAATGTATCTTTATTGGCTATGGAGTCAGTGTTAAAGGGCACAAGCTTTGGAATTCTGAAACTAAAAAAGTAATTTATAACAGGAATGTAATTTTTAGAGAGCTGAAACATTTGGTTATTGATCCTCAGCCGGAAAAGACAGAAGAGAAGAAAGAAAAGAATGTTGTTAATATTCTTCTGACCCTTGTAAAAGAGGAACAACAAGCACCAAATGTAGATGGTTCAGAAGTGAGTTCAAGTAGCTCTGAAGATTCAGATCCAGAGCAAGAACTTGAACTAGTACCTTAGCCATTGAGGCGGTCTACACGTGAAAGAAGACAACTAGATATGTATGGATTTTTAGTACTTGATTCAAGTTGTACCTATGCTTTGCTTACTGATACTGATGAACCTAGAACTATGAAAGAAGCTATTAGTTTACCTGATTCAGATTCTTGGTTGGAAGCCATGGATAACAAAATGTCATCGTTAAAGAAAAATGGAACCTGGGATCTTGTGCCGTTGCCTAAAGGCAGAAAACCTATGGGCTATAAGTGGGTATTTAAAAAGAAATATGGTCTAGATGGCAGTATTGAAAAGTACAAGGCAAGACTGGTTACTAAGGGGTATTCCCAAAAGAAGGTATAGATTATGGAGAAATCTTTTCTCCTGTAGCTAAGCTGACATCCATTAGATTTCTGTTGTCACTTACAACAGCATATGACTTTCAAATTGTGCAGATGGCTGTGACAACATTATTTCTTCATGGGGACCTTGAAGAAGAAATTTAGATGTCCCAGCCAGAGCATTTTGTGGAAAAAGGTAAAGAACATCCGGTATGTAAACTTAAAAAGTCTCTTTATGGCTTGAAGCAATCTCCCAGAATGTGGTATCAGAAATTTGATACATATGTTTTATCTTTGGGATATGTGAGATCTAAATATGATCATTGTGTCTATTATAAAACTAATGGTGATCAGATTCTTATAATTGCACTGTATGTGGATGACATGTTATTCATTGGCAATGGTAAGGGGATGATCTCAGATTTAAAATCTCAGTTGTCCTTAAAATTTGAAATGAAGAATCTAGGGGTAGCGAAGTACATTATGGGAATGGAAATCAAAAGGGACAGATCTAAGAGAAAGCTTTGGCTTAGCCAGAGCAAGTATATTACCAATGTTCTTGATAAGTTTAATATGTCTGATTCTAAACAGTTAGTTGTTCCAGTTTTGTAGGGAACGAAACTATCTGTTGAAGATTATCCAGAATCTTTGAATGAAGTTGGCGATATGAAAAAAGTGCCTTATGCAAGTGTTGTTGGCAGTTTGATGTATACAATGGTTTGTACTAGGCCAAAGATTGCCCAAGTAGTGGGAGTTTTGAGCCAGCTTATGGCGAATCTAGGAAGATCACATTGGGATGCTATGAAAAGAGTTATGAGGTATTTGAAAGGGACATCTAACCTTGCTATTTACTATCATGGAAACTCAGTTGGATCTCAGAGATCTATAAGCATTCAGGGATATGTTGATTCTGATTGGGCAGGGGACATTGGTAGTAGAAGATCCACCAGTGGATATGTATTCACGTTAAATGATGGTGTTATCAGTTGGATGAGCAAGCGGTAGGCTGTAGTCAATTTGTCCACAACAGAGGCAGAGTACATGGCAGCTACTCGTGCATGCCAAGAAGTCGTTTGGGTGCAGAGGTTGTGTTCTGATGTTGGTTTTAATGTAGGGCAAATACAAATTCACTGTGACTGTCAAAGTGCTATATGTTTGGCAAAGAACCCTACATTTCATGCTAGGACAAAACAGATTGATGTCTAATATCACTTTGTTCATGATATGGTGGAAGACTGAAGGTGAAGCTGGAAAAGATTGACACTTTGGAAAATGTCACTGATGCGTTAACTAAACCAGTGAGCACAGCCAAGTTCAAATGGTGTTCAGATGGAATGGGTCTTCAGACCCATAATTCTCAGTAATTGAATAAGGATTAAGAGGTAGCAGTAATCTCTTTGACAAGTGGGAGATTGAAGAGACCTAATGTCTCAAGTTACTGCTTGGACCTCATTTATTTAATCGTTGGTTTTGGTCATATCATGTTCTTCGTTCATCAGGTTGACTGAACACTATCGGCATATCCATGTTGGGCTCTACCGATGGTTCACTATCGGCGGGAGTTCAGAGTCTTACACCGATCTGCAAGGTCTCACTGAGGGTAATGGGCCATCGGCTAGACTTTCACTATCAGTGGGGGTGAGAAGCCTGTGGCCAATATGCATTGTTTCACTGATGACATATGTCTATCGGCATAAGGTTGGCCATCGGCCAAGCTCTTGGTAGTCACTCTGATGTGAAGGGTCACCCCGATGGAAGTTGGCAAAGCATTGGGCGTCGGCGTGAGAACCTTTATCGGCCCAGCCTTGAAATGTCAATCCAATGGCAAAGGTCATTCCGATGGAGGATGAAGAGCTTTGGGCATCGCTGTGACAAGGAACCATCAGTGTAGGAAATGAAGCAGTCTTCGATGGCTTAGGTGTTCCCGATGAGGTATAGACTAAAATCGCTAGCAACAAAATTGCCAATGATAGTCTTACTGACTGTTTGTGGATATAAACTGGAATATCAAATGTGAACTGGTGAATGTGGGACTAAACGTCTCACATGAATATGAACAGTTGCGACGGTTGGAAGGTAGCGACAATGGATCAGTTGAAATGAATAGTTAGGGCAAAAGTTAGAAAAATAGTTTTACTCTTGAAGACTAGAAATAAATAAAGATCTATTGATGTCGTTGATGATTGATGAAGAGCTTCAATTATATGGTTCACTCTGTAAATATGCAGAAAGTATGAATAGTTTGTATAATTTGAGAATCGATATCTAAGCAAGGTAGCTGAGATATTTATTATAACTATTAAGTTTACTGTAATAAAGATTGTCTCTCTTGTGGTGGTGGGTTTTTTACCTGAAAGGGTTTTCCCATGTACATCTGGTGTTATTCTTTGTTGTCTTGAATGTTTATTCTGCAATGTCTGATGTATTTATCTTTGTATTTGAATTAAACATAACCTGTCTACATTATTCCCTTTGAATTAACATTAGGGAAGCTGTATTCCGCACCTTTGCTTTCCTTACAAGATACTCCAATACCAGTGGTAGCATTACTACAAGCATTCACATCGGTTGTTAAGATCGTTGATGTAAAGGTAGATATTCTCGTAGTCAGTATAGGTACCGATACTTGAGTATGAGATGGTGATAAAGTGTTATTTATCACTTGCACACATTTGATCACTGGCATAATGTTAGTTTGTACAATATGTGCCAGACCACGAATTGCATTAACACCATCTTGTCCCTCTTTTATCAATCCTCTTATGTTATGAATTGTAGGACCAACTTCTTTAGCTATTCTCTCATTTTCCATAAATGATTGAAATTGGGCTAGCTCTTTATCCAATTTTTCTATTTTCTCATTAGATACACATCCTGTCGCCTCAATAGTATCATCAACATCATGAAAAGTTTGTTCTTCCATTGTACTTTAATGGGTGTAATATCTTGTAATATTTGAGTCTCTCCTTTTGTAAATAAGGTGTTCAATGTACCAACTTCTTCAAGAGAACTAGATCCCATGTGTCTTATGCTTCTTCTTAAAGGAATATTTCTCTTAGGGCAGCAAGTTATTAGACTCATGCAACAATATGCACAAATTTTAGGCACAAGATATGTTGTAAATACTTTATTTTTTTGTACTTTTTCAATGCAAATAAATGAAATAAATGGTGTTATAAGGATTTTTGATTAGGGGAAGAAAATAGTATGGCTAATATCAGTCCAATACAGCAATAATATCCTTCACAACACACTCTTGATGCAAATCTAAGGTGATGACAAGTCCAAATATAATGAAAATATGCTAAAATATGTGATTTTTTCACCAAATATCAATGCAAAAGAGCATGACAAAGGGTGTTGTGAGAAAAATGATGATGGAAATCAAATTATAACAGTAATAAAATATCTATCACAACACATTTATAGTGTCACTCAAGGTCAAACCCTAGTGAAAATATAGCAAAAATAGGTAATTTTTCATGATTTTTCAATTCCAAGACGTAGAAAAAGGGGTGTTGTAAAGAATTTAAGGAGGTAAAGAAATCAATATCAGTGATATCAATCAACTCAATCCATAAAATTTGGTACAACACAATTAGGGTGCAAACCAGGCCAAACCCTAGGGCTAAAATAGCAAAAATAAGCAATTTTTCACCAAATTTTCAATACAAGAGACCAATAGCAAGGTGTTGTAAAGATTTTTTAGGAGAGGCAGAAGATAATACCCCTGATATCAGTCAATTAGTGCAAAAATATGTTTTACAACATGCATATAGTGCAAGTTTAGAGAGTTGATAAGGCCAAATCTACTAAAAATCAATGTTTTTCAAGCCCTAAGTTTGAGATCTTGATGTAAAATGCTATATGAATGTTTTGAAAGATGAAATATGATGAAAACTACATTTTATCACATCTAAAAATTATTTCCATGCTCTAACATGCAAAATGCAAGTGCAAATCTAGTGAAAAAACAAGAAAATGCTAGTTTTTGTTGAAATTTTCTATGCAAAAATGCAAATTTTTGAAATATAAATGCAAATTTGTTCTAAAATTCAAGACTACAGCCAAATGTAAATTTTAATGAGCCTCTAATATCAGTAGAAAAATTTGAAACAAGATTTTACCTACAAACCCTAGATTTTGGAATTACTAGGTTATATGCAAAATTCACAGTTTTCAACAAAACCCTAGCAATTTTATGATGAAAATGCAATGCAAGATATTGAATTTTTTAAATTTTCTAAAATTTTAATCAGGTCTAATTCAAAAATCATAAATTTGATGAAATTCAAATTAATTAATGCAACATGCAAAACCCTAGCATGCAATTTTTTCTAAATTTTCCAATTTTTTTGTAAGTTTTCCAATGCAATAAGATGAATGACTATATGAATGGATGAAATCGATAAAAATATGAAGTAAAACACTCAGCAAGGTGCAAACAAGTCCAATAACACAGGTTCACCAAAATGTAAAGGGTAAAATTTGGATGTTTGGTTTTGGTAGTTTTGTGTATGTATCCTCCTTTCACCCTTTCATTCAAGGACCTAGAGTCGAGTTGCAATGTACTATCATACCCTAGGTCACTATGGGAATGTAGAGAATTTTGGATTTTTATGATTCGATTGCCAATTATCTTCTCTTGTGCTCAATTACACCTTAAAACCCTAATTATACAAATACAACAATAAACAAATGAATTACAAAAAATGCTACTACAGTAAGATGTAAAATGATAAATAATTGTAAACTTGTTTTCGAGGTACAAAGGTAAAAAAGTCAGGGACTAAAGAGTGGGTGCCCAAGTCTAGTACCCTACTTTTTATTAGGATCTGCAACCTATTCCGGTTGTACTAAAGATTTTCCTATCACGAAACTTTGAGGACTAATGAGCGGGTGCTCTAGTCCAGGGAGTTGTTTTCTTCTCTGATCTACAATTCTAACACTCTATTGTAGCCTCCTATAACTTCACTTTGTCTGCAACTCCAACCTGTAACTTGCAATCATGGAAACTTTGGGAGGGGGTTGTGGTGTTTAAAGGCTTATCTCAGTCAAGCCCCAGAGAGACATTCAAGCCTTCTGAACACCATTGCTAGATAGAGAGTGTGTGCCCTTGGGAGGCACATGAAAAAACTAAATGATAAATGCTTACAAACACAAATGATATCACCTTGTAGTGAAGATCTCATGGGAGGAAGAAGCTCTTCATGCCATGAGGATATGGATGCTCAAATCTACAAATACAAACACATAGACAACACAAATATGCTCTTGCAACATAATGAAAGCCTTGAATCACCTTTAGAATGCATAAAGTTCACAATAACCATCTCTAGTTTACAAATGAATGGCTAAAAATGCTTATATATGAAACTACAAACACTCCCACCAATAATTTCATAATTCAAACTTACCGTGTCGGCATAGGACCCAAATAACGGTCATAAGATGACACCCAAAAATTGGGACTGCCCCAAAATAGGGCAGGACTAGGGCGTGGGTGCCCAAGTCCTCCCCCCTATTTTGGGTAGGGGTTATCTCAAGTGGTCCCTCTAGGTCCCATTTGTGAAGACACTTAGGGGTTTTCTCATTGGGATGTTGAAATGTGATGTAATATGTCCTAAATGCACACTAAAGACTTGGGAGCTAAACCTTTTAAGGGAAAAGCCCCCAAGGGGACATTTTCTAACATTACACTCATAGTTGTATTTTAGATCTTGCAAAGTTGGACTTAGAATCTAGATTCATTCATGCACAACATATCCAAATCTTAGATCATTTGGATCAGGTACTGGCAAGATATCACTATCAGAAGATCAACTTTTTTCTCATAACAGAACATCCTAACAGGCTCAGACAATCAGCTAAAGGAGAAGACTTGTGGGGCATTTCATGACTTGTGGAGCTAAATGACACATCATTCAATGTTGTTCGGTTCGTGGCTGACCTTCCCTAATATCTGCATACCATTCCATTCATTTGTGAAGGAGTTCTACATGATTAGGTCTGACCTATCCATGTACTCACATTACAGCTCTTCATTGGAGTTTGTGATCCTCCTTGGCTGATGTGGAGGAATATTTTATTCTGGAGATGATATAAATTGATGTAAGAGATACCTAGGAAAGTAGTGATTAATAGTTGGTCATCAGTTCATTGTTGATAGTTTGAATTTTGTGTGAAGGAGATTCAAAGCTATATCTTGTGCATTATTTGTAACTAAGTAATTAGGCCTGTGAGCCCTAATTGTAAGCCTTCATGTTGCTGGCCAATTTGTATTTGGAGTCTATTATATATTGAATGACTGAATCTATATTTTCTTTGTATCTTTGAGTTGTTTCCGTTGTGTTTACTCTAGCTGCATGGCCTGGACAGTTCACTTTGTGGAGCCTCCTAACCGTGACTACACCAAATGATATCAGAGTGAAAGTTTGAATCTTTGGTAGTGAATTGAGTGAATCTAGTGAAGGAATTCTTTAAGATCTTGCTATGAATAGATCGTTGAATCTGATGTAGGTTACTTGTGTTGCAACCGATCGTCGATTGTGAGGTAGTTGTCACCTTGTAGCCCGATCACCAAATTTGAGGCAGTTACACTTGATCCTAGGAAGAATGTTGCCAAGGAGAATCCATGCTATTAGAACAATGGATGGTAGAATGGATGAGATGATGGCAATGATGAAAACAATGTGAGTTTGCTTGGATGTTGTTGAAGAAGATTGGAGAAGAGGACTTACACCTAGACCTAATGTTGAAAGTGATGATGATAAAGAATTTCAATCCACTAATCAAAATGGTGAAACTTGAGGAGATTAAGAAGAAGAGGAATCTGAGAGGAATGTGAGCTATTTCAAATATTGCAAAAATACCTAAAGTTGATGTACCGAATTATACTAGAAATTTAAATCCTGAAGAATTGATTGATTGGATAAATAACATGGAAGAATACTTTGAGTATGAACAAATTGAAGATCCAGAGAAGGTGAATTTTGCAAAGACAAAGCTAAAAGGACATGCTTCTATATGGTGGAAATAAGTTTAGTTGGATAGAAATAGAAGAGGAAAAGAAAAGATTACAAAGTGGGATAGGATGGTGAAAAAATTGAAGAACCATTTTATACTTGCTGACTATGAGTTGGAACTATTCAAGAGATTGCAGAACCTAAGACAAAAGGAGAAATTTGTGAAGGAGTATACTAAAGAATTTCATAAGATGATCATAAGGACAGGACATAGTGAAGCAAGCAAGGAGAAAGTGGCTAGATACATCAATGGACTGAGATTGAACATTCAAGAAGAACTAAGTTTGGTAAAGATGACAACACTGGAAGAAGCACATCAATTTTCCCTGAAGGTTGAAGAAAATTTGAACAAGAGGCATGATCAGAGATAGAGAAACAAAGGAGGTAAATTTTAAAAAGGTAGAACATTTTCTAGAGGAGAAAGATCATATGTTGAGTAGAATAGACAAGAGAGCACATTCAAGAAGGAGGACAAGAAGGAGGACAGAGATAACAATGCATAGAGGAGAGATGATAGAACTTTCTACCACAAAGGAAACTCTAGTCCATACTGGAGTGAAGGATACAGAAAAGAAGGAAGAGGACCTAATAGGAGAACATTTATAGGAACCTATTTTAAGTGTGGGGGAGGACATAGAGCATTTGAATGTAATCAAGGAAGTACAAGCAAGAGAACAGAGAATAGTGGAAGAGCAACCTATGTGGAAGAAGAACCTATTGGATCACCTAGTTTAGTTGGTAAACCTGAGAAAGGAGAATAACTTGTGATGAGGAGAGCACTATTTCAAGTAGAGACAAATTAGGAATTACCACAGAGGAAAAGTTTGTTTAGAACTAGATGCAAAATAGGAGGTAAATGTTGTAAAGTTGTAATTGATAGTGGTAGTTCTAATAACCTAGTTTCAGAGGAGATGGTGACTAAGATAAAGTTGGAAAGATTGAAACACCCTAAGCCCTATTAGATAGCATGGATTTAGGATGATCATAAGGTACTAGTGAGTGAACAATATTTGGCAAAATTTCATATTGGATGTTATCATGATGAAGTATTGTGTGATATTATGCCTATGGATGTATGTCATATTTTGTTGGGTAGACCTTGGCAGTGTGATAGGAAAGCTATACATGATGGAAAAAGAATACATACACTATAACATCAAATGGAAAGAGAATTACTTTGATTCCTTTGGAAGATGATCCTAAGAGTGAAGTATGTGGGAATGCTAGAATCTATTTGGTAGATGGAAGAAAATCTTTGGATGGCTTGAGACATGAGAATATGTGTTATGCTTTGATTGATAAGAAGCCTGAAACATTGAAGGAGACTGAAGAATCACAACTGGAGGAGATAACTGAATTGCTGACAGAGTATGAAGACATCATATCAGACAATATACTTGAACGATTGCCACCAATCAAGAGTATCATTCATCACATGGATCTTATACCCGGAGCTAGTTTGCCTAACAAAGCAGCACACAAAATGACACTGACAGAAAATAAGAATTGAATAGATAGATACATGAGTTGTTGAGGAAAGGTTTGATCAGAGAAAGATTGAGTCCTTGTACCATACCTACAGTGTTAGCACCAAAGAAAGGTGGAGAATGGAGAATGTGTACAGACTCTAGAGAAACAAACAAGATCACAGTTAAGTATAGATTTCCTTTACCTAGGATGGATGATATCATGGATTGTTTGAGTGGAGCAAAATATTTCACAAAGATAGACTTGAAGAGTGGATACCATTATATCATAAGTAGAGAAGATGAATGGAAGACCACTTTCAAGATAAATGAAGGGTTGTATGAGTGGTTAGTGATGCCTTTTAGATTAACAAATGCACCAAGTAATTTCATGAGATCAATGAATGAAGTTTTAAAGAAATTCTTGGGTAAGTTTGTTTTATATATTTGGATGACATTATAATTTTTATTAAGATAAAAGAAGAACATTTATGGCACCTGAGACAAGTATTACAGAGACTGAGACAAGAGAAATTGCTGATAAACATCAAGAAATATAGTTTCATGAAGGAAGAATTGGTATACTTGGGATTTGTGATTTTTGTAGAAGGATTGAAGATGGTCCTTGAGAAGGTGAGAACAATTGTTGAATGGCCTAGACCGGAGAGAATTAGAGAAGTTGGATCATTTCATGGATTGGCTATTTTCTACTGGAAGTTCATTAGAAATTTCAGCTCAGTATGTAACCCTATGATAGAGACAATGAGAGGTGACAGAAAAGACTTTAAGTGGACATCAAGAGAAGATAAGAGTTTTGAATTATTGAAAAAGAAAGTGACAGAGCAACCTGTGTTAGCATTATCATATTTCAATAAGGTATTTCAAGTTGATTGTGATGCAAGTGGGAATGCAATAGGAGCAATATCAAGTCAAGACGGTAGACCTATAGCATATTTCAATTAGAAGTTGAATGATGCAAGGAGAAGATATTCTGTTTATGATCAGGAGTTCTATGCCATAATTCAAGCCTTGAAGAAGTGGAGACATTACTTGTTTCCTAAGGAGTTTGTATTGTATACAGATCATCAAGCTTTGCAATATTTGAATAGTCAAGGAAAGATGAATCAGAGACAAATGAGATGGGTAGAATTCATACAGATTTATACTTTTGTGCTGAAGCATAGGAGTGGAAAATCAAACAAAGTTGCAGATGTATTGAGTAGGAGAAGGAACTTGTTGACAAAGATGAGAGTTGAAGTACTAGGATTTGATGAATTGAAGAACATGTATGAAGAAGATCTTGATTTTACAGAACTTTGGAAAGCATGTAAGGAACCTATTTTGATAGATAGAAAAAAGTGGTTGGACTATTTCATTTAGGAAGATATGTTGTTCAAGGGAAATCACTTGTGCATACCTAGGAGTTCAATGAGAGATAATTTGATCAAGGAGAAACACAGTGGTGGATTGGCAGGACACTTTGGCATTGATAAAATAGTGGCTTTGGTAAGTGAAAATTACTTTTGGCCTCAGATACATAAGGATGTTAGGAAATTTGTGCAGAGTTGTAGAGTTTTTCAAGTTGCAAAAGGGAGTAGTCAGAATACTAGATTGCATAAACCTTTGACAGTACTAGAGAGACCTTGGAAAGACATAAGCATGGATTTAAGAAAGGGTTTGCTAAAGACATAGATAGGACATGATTCAATATTTGTAGTGGTAGAAAAAGTTTCAAAGATGGCTCATTTCATACCCTACAAGAAGACAACTGATGTAGTGCATGTAGCTGACCTATTTTTCAAGGAGATTGTGAGATTGCATTGATTACATAAGAGCATAATTTCAAATAGAGACACAAGATTTCTTGGATATTTTTTGAAGACACTTTGGAAGAAGATGAAGATAGATTTGAATTTTAGTTCAACATTTCATCCACAATCTGATCGATAGACAGAGGTAGTAAATAGGAATTTGGGAAACTTGTTGAGATGTTTGGTTGGAGAGAAGGCAGGAAATTGCGATTTGATTCTTTCACAAGTAGAGTTTACATACAATAATTCAGTGAATAGGAGTACCAGAAGAACACCTTTTGAGATTTTTATCAAAGTAAACCCTAGAGGAGTAATAGAGTTGAGCGATATAAGTATGGAAGATAAGAGAAGTGCAGAAGCAGAATAATTTGTAGGACATATGGAGACAATGCATAATCAGGTGAAGAAGCATTTGGAGGAGATGAATAGTAAGTATAAAGGACAAGCAGATGAGAAGATAAGACACAAGGAAATTGTAGTTGGAGATGAAGTGATGGTATACTTGAGAAAAGAAAGATTTCTAGTAGGGACATATAACAAGTTGAAGATGAAGAAGTTGGGACCATGTAGGATACTCATAAAATTTGATTCAGAAAATGCTTATGAAGTGGAGTTATCAGAGACATTGGGTATATCACCTATTTTCAACATTGTAGACCTATATTGGTACCATGAAGTAGAGATCAGTGACATCATAGAAGAAGACTTGAAGAAGCAGTTACCACAATAAGCACCAGAACAGATTGAAGACATTTTGGACAGCAGATTTGGATGCAACACTAGAGGAAGATAATACAAAGAATATCTTGTGAAGTGGAAAGGTAGACCAGAAGAAGTCTCGTCTTGGATTTCTCAAGTTGAGGTGGACTGTCTTGGTTTTCCTCTAGCCCCTGCAAAGTGAGGGACTCCCTTTTTTTCAATAACCTTAGATGCCTTATGTAGGACCATCCTTGGTTCAAGAGCAATCTTGCATCAACTAAAAACATTTGTATTTCAATTGGTTTGCATTTTAGTTTGTTTCTTTTCATTTTCTAATTTAGTATAGTCAATTCAATCAGTAGCAGTTTCTGTATTTTGGTCCACATTCTACTGCAGTTGCATTTTAGATCTTACAGAGCTGGACTTAGCATCTAGATTCATTCATTCACAACATATCCAAATCTAAGATCATTTAGATTAGGTATGAGTAAGTAAGATATCGCTATCATAAGATCAACTATTTTCTCAGAATAGAGCATCTTGATAGTCTTAGACAATTAGCTAAAGGAGAAGACTTGCAGAGCATTTCACAACTTACTGAGCTAAATGACACATCATTCAATGTTGTTTTGTTCATGGCCAACCTTCCCTGAGATACATACACCATTCTATTCATTTGTGGAGGAGTTATACATGATTATGTCTAACCTATCCATGTACACATGCTATATCTCTTCATTAGAGTTTATGATCTTCCTTGGCTGACGTGCAGGAATCTTTTCTTTCAGAGATGATATAAATTGATGTAATAGATACCTAGGAAAGTAGTGATTAATAGTTGATCATTAGTTCATAGTTGATAGTTTGAATTTTGTGCGAAGGAGCTTCAAAGATATATGGTGTGCATGTTTTGTAACTAAGTAACCAGGCATGTGAGCCCTAATTGTAATCCCACATGTTGCTGACCAATTTGTATTTGGATTCTATGATATACTAAATGATTGAATTTGCATTTGCTTTGTATTTTTGAGCTATTTCCATTGTGTTTAATCTAGCTACACGACCTGGACAACTCACTTTGTGGACCCTTTTAACCATGACTACACTAGTTATTGCAGATTTGGCTTCATCTTCTCATGTTGTGAAAGATCTTCATCTACTTGAAAGCTATACCTTTGAGGTGATATCTATTTGTGATTCAATAAATCATTTATCAATTTGTTTTTGCCTCTGTCCTACAAGGACACACACTCTCCATCTAACAATGGTGTTGGAAGGCTTTAATACCATTCTAGGGCTTGACCGAGGCAAGCTCCTAAACACCACAACCCCCAACCCCTCTCTTGTGATTGCAGGTGACAAGTGTTAGATCTTAAAGAGTGGTTACAGAGGACTATTGTAGAGCATAAGGAATCAGGATCTAAAGAAAAAGGTGAGAAATAGCTTAGGAAGGGCTTGGGCACCTGCTCTTTATCCCCTTAGTTTCATGTCATAGAGAATCTTTGAATTGGTTGTAGTCAGTAGCAGAAAAGATCCTGAAGCCCTCAGAAAAAGTAGCACCTTGGGCTTGGGCACCTATTCTTTAGCCCTCAAATTTTCCATACTCCAAAACCCAAAATCTTATATGTGTCTAATCTATGTTTAGTCTATCTCTGTGTGAGCATTTATCAAGTTTTGTTTGTTTATTTATGATTTTGCATAATTAGGGTTTTAAGCTAAATCAGACTAAAATTAATACATTAATCAATCAATTCCAAATTTCCCTATCATTCTAAGTGACAACCAACCTATAGACGCATCCTCTTATAGAAGTTGTGATTCAACTCAGTTAAATGTCCTTGAATGTATTGTGTGAAAGGAGTATCTAGCTAAACTACCCATTCAATCCCACTGACCCTCTTTTCCTACATTACAATTACAACGAAAATAGTAGAGAGGAATTTTTGCAAGGGACAAGTTGTGTTGTGTTTCCTACAAATTCATCCATGGGTAAGCAATGTACTTATCATATTGATAGTCAAAGTATTTTAGGTAAACATCATGTGGTATTTAGTGATTTGCCTCTAGGATTAATACCTGATTGATGGTTCCAACACATCATAGAGTTGAAACTAGGCTCTAAGTTGGTCATGACTACTCCTTACCATCATCCAAGAATGTACAAAGAAGAGATAGATAAGGCCATACATGAGCTCTTAGAAATGGGTTACATTAGGCCTAGCTCTATCCCATTTTCTTCATCTATGGTTCTCATGAAAAATGATGGCACTATGTGGATATACATTGACTATTGATATTTTAACAAGAAGACTCAAACATAAGTACCCCATTCCTAGGATTGATGAGATAATTGATCAGTTGCATGGATCTATGTATTTTTTAAAGATTGGTTTGAGATAAAGCTACCATTATATTTGTGTGGGAGGAGGATGTGTAGAAAAAAAATTAAAATGTCATGTTTAGAAATTTAAATTCTTGGTCATGTCCTTTGGTTTGAAAAATTCTCTAGCTGTAACATTGGAAAATGTCCCCCTTGGGGGCTTTTCCCTCATAAGGTTTAGCTCTCGGGTCTTTTTCATGCATTTAGGACATCTTACTTCATAATTTGGCATCCCGATGGAATGAGCCCTAGGTAACATGATAAATGGGACCTAGGAGGACCCCTTGAGCTGTAACTTACCCAAAATATGGGGGAGGACTTGGGCACCCACACCCTAGTCCTACCCTATTTTGGGGTAGCCCTAATTTTTGGGTGTCAGTTTATGACCGTTAGTTGGGTCCTTTGCGAACACGGTAAGTTTGAATTACAAAAATCTTGGTGAGAGTGTTTGCAGTTGCATATAAAAGGATGTTTAGGTATTCATTTGTAAACTAGATGGCAATTGTGATGTTCAAGTGTTCTCAAGGTGATTCAAGGATTTCATTGTGTTACAAGACTAGACTTGTGTGGATTATGTGTTTGTTTACAGATTTGAGCATCCATTTCATCATGGAATGAAGAGCATCTTCCTCCTATGATATCTTCACTACAAGGTGACATTATATTGTGTTTTCATTATCAATTCCTTTGGTTTTTGCCTCTGCCTCACAAGGGCATGCACTCTTTATCTGACAACAATGTTTGGAGACTTAAGTGTCCTCCGGGGCTTGACTGAGGCAAGCCTCTAAACACAACCCCCTCCCAAAGTCTTGTGATTTGCAGGTTACAGGTGTTGCATTTGGGAAAAGTGGAGTTGTAGGAAGGATTGGCAGACATCAAGGATTCATGATCTAAAGAAAAGTAGGACACTGGAGCACTTCCAAGACTTGGGTGCTCGCACTAGTGTCCTCTGTAGGCAAATTTCCAGAAACAGAAGTTACAGGGCTGATCAGTATCGGAAGGAGGTTCGAATCCCACGAAGAAATTGGTACCTTGGACTAGGGTGCATGCACCAGTGTCCCCTAGTGTTCCACTTCAAAACCTTAAAAATAGGTACTCTGTGATTTGCTATTTTACTCCCATCTGCAAGAGCTTTTTCTATTATTCTTTTGTTTATAGTTGTATTTGTGAAATTAGGGTTTTAATGGTCAATTGGGCATAAGAGAAGGAAAATTGATAATTAAACATCCTAATCCAATCTTCCCTACATCTCACAGTGACCTAGGGTATAATAGTGCATGGCCACTTGACCCTAGATCCTTGAATGTAAAGTGGAAAGGAGGATTTAAACATCAAAACACTAAAACATTAGCAAATCCAATTTTCCACTAAACATTTTGGTGAACCCATGTTTTAGACTTAAATGCAACTTTATAAGTGTGTGTCTTTATATTTGGATTGATTTCATTCATTCATATAGTCTTTCATTATATTATATTGAGAAAAATTCAAAAAAAATGAAAATTTTGCAAAATCCAAAAAAATTGCATTGTTTGGCTTACTAAATTGCATCTCTTCTTTCTAAATTTTCCTAATTCATGATTTTTGCATCAGATCCGATATAAAATATATAAAAACACAAAAATTCAGAAATTTGTATTGCATTTTCATCATTAATTTGCTAGGCTTTTGTAGAAATTTTGACAATTTTCATTAAACCTAGTAATTCCAAAATCTAGGGTTAGTAGGCAAAATCTTCTTTCAGATTTTTCTACTGATTTTAGAGGCTTGCTCAAATTAGCATTTGGCTGTAGTCTTTCATTTTAGTGTAAATTTGCATTTAGATTTAAAATATTTGCATTTTTGCATAGAAAACTTCAACAAAAACTAGCAATTTTTATGCATTTTCATTAGATTTGCATTGACATTTTGCATATTAAGACTTGGAAATAATTTTCAGATCTAAGATTAAGTCATTTTCATCATAAAATAGACTTAAAAACATTCACATAGCATTTTGTCCCAAGATCTCAAACCTAGGGATTCAAACACAATGATTTTCACTAAATTTGGCCTTATCGACTCTATAAACTTGCACCATAGGTGTGTTGTGAAGAGTATTTTTGTATTAATTTTCTGTTATCATGGTAATAATTTTCTTTCCATCCTAAAAATCTTCACAACACCTTTTTATCGAGCTTTTGTAGTAAAAATTTGGTGAAAAACTACACATTTTAGCTATTTTGCCCTAGAGTTTCACCTAGTTTGCACTCCAAGCGTGTTGTGATCAATTTTATGGATTGAGGTGACTGATATCATTGATAATATTTACTCTACCTCCTAAGATTCATTACAACACCTCTTTTGCTAGGTCTTGGAGTTGAAAAACCGTGAAAAATTGCATATTTTGCTACATTTTCACTAGGGTTTTACCTTAAGTGGCACTAAAAGTGTGTTGTGTTGGGTATAAATTTTGGTACCAATTGGTTGTTATTACTAATATTATTTTCTATCCATCATTATTTTCCTCACAACACCCTTTGTTATGCTCTTTTTCATTGAGTTTTGGTGAAAAAAGTGCCTATTTTGACATATTTTCACTATAATTGACTTGTCATTATCTTGGATTTCCATCAAGAGTGTGTTGAGAGTGATCATATTTCTGTCTTGGACTAATATCAAATATATTATTTGATGCTCTTAATCAAAATCCTTACAACAACCTTTATTTCATTCATTTGCATTGAAAAATGTACAAAAAATCAAGCATTTGAGGCTATTTTGGGTATATCGCTTTGTACTTACCTTTGATATATTTTTTAAAAAAACTCTAAAATCTAATTTGAGCATAAAAACATGACCTATAATCACAACAAAAATAATAGGTTCCCTCCTAGACCTTACATGAAAAGAAAAGCACCTGAACCTGAAATTGTGTTTACACCTCATGATAGAACAATTGGAGACTCTGAAGGACCTCTTTACATCACTGTGAAAATAATGGGAAACCCTGTGAATGGAACTCTCATTGATCTTACTTGCATGACTAATGTTTCCACTAAGGAGTTCCTCTTTTCACATCAACTAATGCAAGGTTCTTATGACCCCTCGAACTTAATGATTAAAACACATAAGGGAACCTTTGTCAAACCTTTGGGTAAGATATCATTGTTGGTAACTGTATTTGAGAAACATATTGAGAAATGGTTTAATGTTACCCCTACTTCTAATACCTTTGAAATCAAACTTGGAATCCCTTGGTTAAAGGTCATGCAAGTTGTCCCTTCAACTATCTATAAATGTGTGAAATTTCCTTTGAATGGACAAGTGCATACCATTCATTGAAATACATACAAGCCTTTAAGTACACAACAACATTTTACATTGGATTACTTTTGCAACAAAACTAATAACAAAGTAGAACTACGAACAGACTTTACATTTTTGAGCTATAGAAACTACAAAGCAAAACTATTACATCCAGCACCTAGCCCGTCCATACAAGAAACAACAAAAGATCAATAACCCGCATGTGAAGAGAACTTGAGACCAGAATGACAAGGTCCCTATGCTGAGGTTCCTCCCACAAAATCCTTACAAGGATCAGGAGGTCATTGTCAACAACAAATGATTCACCTTGACAAATGAGGTTTGATCTGGGTGCTTCATCTTCTAAATTGCACAAGCCTATGAAAGAGGATAGCCCTATCTTACAAGAGATAAGTGGTAAAAGAAAAAGAAATAGAAAAGCAAGAGAAAGAAGGAAAATAGGACAAGCTTATGCTATAAACCTTGCCTCTCAACAAGAAAACATCAATCCTAACATTCAAACAAACAATAATGATCCTAACGACAAATAACATGATGAGAAAGACATGAATATGGCTATGGTACCATATGTCCCATTTTCCTCCAACATTAGGGAGTGGGAAGATGACAATGATGATTTGCTTATAGACAACTTCTAGCCCGGTAGGGGCCCTAAAGGTAAGTATCTCTAACCCTTTATCTCTCTCATGATGTGCTTCCCCCGTGATGTGTTATGTGTTGTTTAGGCCTCCTGGCATGACCCCTAATTCTTTTGTAACATCCAGGATACCAGGAGACTGCCTCTAATGTGACCTTCTTCTATTTGTATCATCATTCTTCTAAATTGCCTCTCTCTTTGATTTCATTGTTGTGTGTTGTGTCTTACGGACATAGCATCACGGTTGGTGACACTAAAGGCACCCTCCTACATGACTATTTTTAAGACACTTGTTTCTCCTCTCTTATTTATTGTTTCCCTTCCTCTAGTGTTTCCATCTAGCATGCAGATGACGACAAACATTTATACCAATGTGGACCTAGTGTCCCTTTTGAGAGCAATAAAAAATTGAACTTAGTTCCTAATATGAGATGGGGTTGTATATCTTATTTGATGCTTGGCTAGTGGAAGCACTCGTGCTTTCTACGTAGTGAATTTCATGATGTTTTTATCACATTTACAAACCTTAACAATACTGTTGCTCCATGCACCTTTGTTTGTCTTTGAATCTAGCCTTGGCAGTACTTAATTTGGAGAGCTTTGTGATATAGCCCTACAATTATCCTCAAACTCTGGATTCATTGTATAACCTTGGCTCTTTGTGTGGTAAATCATATGCATTGATGTTGTTGTTTATCATGATTTTGGAGACACTAACATGTTTCTTGTAGGGATGTGTTTGTGGGAACATTTGGCGATCGTGAAGTACATGTCACCTCTAGGGAGCATGGGCTTTACGAAAGTCAGTGTTCCCTTGTGTGTTTTATTCCTACCTTAACGTGCTTGATATCAATAACTGATATCAACCACATTAATGTGGGGGCATAAATAAGGTAAGCTATCTGTTATAGATGTTAGCAATGTGTTTGTCCTTAGGTGCAAAGACCTACGTGATGAGTGCATCATGCATCCTGAGTTTGTTTGCAATCAATCAATCAATCATGTAAGCCCTTTGTGGAGGTGGGATATCACGTATATCCTTTTTATCTTAAGCCCTTTGTAGAGGCAGGGATGGTGTACTTCTCAGAGTAGATTAAATCATCTTGTCATTTTCAAAAGTCCTCTACGGAGGCAGGGAGTGGTTCTGTGACTAACTCAACCCTTATGTGTGTCTTTGGCAATTGTTGTGGTGAAGCCCAATCATCGGTGTGTGCCTGTAAAGTGCTTGAGATGGTGATGAGCCTAGAAATAGGGAACACGCCATTGCTTGTCTGTCGTGTTTTCTCAGTGTCTTCAAGTGTGTGTGTTTTGGCGTGCTTGTTTGTTGCCCCATATGCAGAATAAAGACCAGCAACTTCGGGTAGTGCTTCCTGTATTTTGGGAGGTTTTGCATATCTTGCGTGTGTGTTGCCCCATATATACAGAGACCTGCACGATGAGTGCATCATGTATTATGGGAGGTTTGTTTAGTTTCTAGTACTTGCATCTGCATTTCATATATATGAAAGAAAAAGAAAAGAAATCATGCATGTCTTCCATGCATTAATATGTCTTCTATGTATTGACTATCTTCTCCATGTTCTGTGTGATTGTAACTATCTTCTACATGTTTTACGTGCCTGTTACTATTTTCTATGTGATTGGTGTGTCTTCTTCGTGCTTGGTGTGTTTGTGACCTTACTTTAATGCATATATGGGCCTCACGTTATATGTACATTAAAGTGGGGGCTAAATGTAATGTCAGAAAATGTCCCCTTGGGGGCTTTTCCCTCATAAAGTTTAGCTCCTGGGTCTTTTGCATGCATTTAGGACATCTTACTTCATAATTTGGCATCCTGATGGAATGATCCCTAGGTAACATGATAAATGGGACCTAGGACGACCCCTTGAGCTGTACCCTACCCAAAATAGGGGGGAGGACTTGGGTGCCCACACCCTAGTCCTACCTTATTTTGGGGCAGCTCCAATTTCTAGGTGTTGGTTTATGACCATTAGTTGGGTCCTTTCCTGACACGGTAAGTTTGAATTACGAAAAATCTTGGCGGGAGTGTTTGTAGTTGCATATAAAAGCATGTTTAGGCATTCATTTGTAAACTAGATGGCAATTGTGATGTTCAAGTGTTCTCAAGGTGATTCAAGGCTTTTATTGTGTTGTAAGAGCAGACTTGTGTGGTTTGTGTTTGTTTGCAGATTTGAGCATCCATTTCATCATGGATTGAAGAGCATCTTGCTCCTATGATATATTCACTACAAGGTGACATTATATTGTATTTTCATTATCAGTTCCTTTGGTTTTTACCTCTACCTCACAAGGGCATGCACTCTCTATCTGAAAACGGTGTTCGAAGACTTAAGTGTCCTCCAGGGCTTGACTAAGGCAAGCCTCTAAACACCACAACCCCCTCCCAAATTCTTGTGATTTGCAGGTTACAGGTGTCGCATTTGGGAAAAGTGGAGTTGCACGAAGGATTGGTAGACATCAAGGATTTAGGATCTAAAGAAAAGAAAGACATTGGAGCACTTCCAAGACTTGGGTGCTCACACTAGTGTCCTCCGTGGGCAAATTTCTAGAAACAGAAGTTACAGGGTTGATCAGTGTCGAAAGGAGGTTCGGATCCCATGAAGAAACTGGTACCTTGGACTAGGGCACCTGCACCAGTGTCCCCAACTATTTCACTTTGGAACCCTGAAAATAGGTACTCTGTGATTTGCTATTTTACTCCCGTCTGCAAGAGCTTTTTATGTTATTATTCCATTTATAGTCATATTTGCAAAATTAGGGTTTTAATGGTCAATTGGGCATAAGAGAAGGAAAATTGATAATTAAACATCCTAATCCAAACTTCCCTACATCTCACAGTGACCTAGGGTATGATAGTGCATGGCCACTCGACCCTAGATCCTTGAATGTAAAGTGGAAAGGAGGATTTAAACATCAAAACACTAAAACATTAACAAATCCAATTTTCCACTAAACACTAGCTACCTTCCAATTGTGCATGAATTAGGTATTTGGTAATCAATTAAGAGAAATTATTTTTCTTTGGTAATCAATTAAGAAAATTTGTTTTCCTTTTCTTTGATGAAATTTTGTTTTACAACAAGATTTGGGAAGATCATTTGAAGCATCTAGACACAACCCTTGGTATAGGAGCAAAAGGCTCTCTTTCAAAAATAATCTAAACGTGAGTTTGGAGTGACAAATATTTTGTACTTGGACAATATCATTAGTTTTCAAGGTGTTTATATGGCTCAACAAAAGATCCAAGGCATCTTGGATTGACCTCCTCCTACCACCTTGACATAGTTGAGAGGCTTCTTTAGCCTTTGTAGTTATTATAGGAGATTTTTCAAGGGTTGTTCATAGCTAGCAACACCCTAACTGATATGAAAAAGGAAGGATCTTTTGCATTGACATAAACAACCAAGAAATATTTTGATAAGCTTAAGGAGGCAATGAGTTAATGTCCTATTCTTGCTATCCCAAATTTCTCATACCCATTTGTTGTACAATGTGATGCTTCAAGAGAGGAAATTTGAGTTCTCTTAGTATAGAAGGGGCATCTCATAGAATTTGAAAGAAATAAATTAAAATATTTGTAAAAATGATTCTCTATCTATTACAAAGATATGTTGGCTATCATGTATACTTTGGCCAAATTTCAACAATTTTTGGTTTATGGAAGATTTATGGTGAAGAAAAATCACAATAGATTGAGGTTCTTCCTTGGATAATGTGACTTGAATGATAGACAAATCCAAGCTTATGATTTTGACATAGAGTACATGAAAGGAAAAAAGAATGTAGTTGTTAATGTTCTTTCTAGGATGCCTAATCTATGTTCTATTTTTGTTGTTTTTACCAATTGGAAGGTCTCTATTATGGAAAAATATGTTATAAATGCATTTTCTAATACCTCTTGCATGGGAATGTGAGAGATGACAAATATGTAGTAGCAAATGGTCTCATTCTTTATAAAAACATAATCTTCTTAGTTATTGAATCAAGAATGAAGGAAACATTTTGAGATCCTTTCATGATGCACATCTAGTATGACACCCATGATACTATAAGACCTATAGAAAAATTAGAGAAAGGATCTCATGGAAGGGCCTTGAGGAGAATGTATTAAAATACATTAGAGAATGCATAACCTATCAACAAAGCAAAGCAGAACACGTCTTTCTAGTAGGTTTTCTTTAGCTATTACCTATCTTAAATTAGAAGTGGGAAAGCATATCTATGGATTTCATCCGAGGCTACTTGAAGGTACATGTTAAAGATTATATATATTTTTTTGTGGATAGGCTAAGTATGCACACATCTTTTCTACTTCCTTAAAATTCAAAGCACATCAAGTGACAGACTTATTTTTTAGAGAAGTGTTTAGGCTACATGGGTTTCCTATAAATATTCTTAATAATAGAGATATTATTTTGGTAGGAATTATTTCATAAGACTAGTAAATAACTCACTCCTAGAACAAGCTATCATCCACAAATATATGGACAAACAAAAATAGTGAATAATATTTGAGAAACTACATTTCAAATCAACATTCAACATGGGTTAAGTGATTGCACTTGGGAGAATACTACTACACCACCACCCACCATATTTCTATTAGTATGATCTCATTTATGGCATTGTATGGTTATGATGTGATATAATCATGGATGGAGGATCTAATGAAGGATAGTCCAACCATGCAGTGAGAACTCTAAAACAAATAATATTCACAACAAAACTCACTAGAATAGTAATATGATCTTTATTGAATTTAAACCATAAAATGATTACAATATTCCACAATGGGCTTCCTACATGCTAGGCCACAACTGTTTGATTATTACTATGGAAACTATTACATTTAAATAAATTTCAATACATTTTGTGACATTTGCATCCTCATCATCAAACTCCATCATGAACCTTCATCCTTATGTTTGCACCTAAACCTCCAACTCTCTACTAAATTCCTCCTAACTCTCCTGGCTGATTTCAATTTATTGTGAAAGACACATATATAGCAATCTTGAACCTCCAAAATAATCTACATCGACTTCAAGGTGGCATAAAGTTCAATGTTTCATGAAACATGTAGGTATCCAATGTAAACAAGTTCTTTGATCAAATTAGTGATAAAAATGAGGATTCACATGGTGATCAATGTTTGTCCTTTAGGTTCCAATGAATCTTCTCATATACTTCTTTGTTGGTGCAACTCCAAATAATCTAGTGCAAGTAGGATAGTTACAACTACGTAAGTCTGTAAGCATAGTAAACCATACTAAGCCATTCTGTTGATCCAATTATCCTCAAATGTGGATATAACATCCATTAATCACTATGAATCATACTCTTAAAACCATGAAACCAAATATCAACATGTGATGAAATGTAGTAACTTATCTTGTAACTGATTGGTAAATGAAAACCTGCAAACAAACAAAAAAAGTGAAATAAATTATTTTTGGTTGATGCAATATTTCTCTTGTCTCATAGGTTCCACTCAAATTAGACACCTGAGGTGTAATTTCCCCTTTCTAATGATTTCCTTCAGGAAGACTTATTATCCCATTTCATTATTTCTGGTGGGCTAAGATAAGTAATGAGGAAATAACAATATTTAATTGCGACCTAAAAGAATTATTCTTTTTTAGATATTATGGTCAGTTAAATATTGATTATTTAATATTTTATCCTTCATATTTGGGGCATGGAGTTTCTTTATGGGGCTTTGTATCTCCCAATGCCAAATTAGAAGATTCTATGGCAAGGTGTAAGTAGGAATTTACCTTCCTATTTTTTAGTTGACATTGATGGTCTTCGAATAGGTGGATGCTAGTTTTGTTTATTCTTATAAGATGAGGCATTGTAGTTTTTGGGAACCAAATTTGAGTTGCAAACATCTATTAATATGTAGGGGTTTTCATACAGAAGGACCTTTTGATGATATTTTCTCTTCCATCACTATATGAGAACTTATGTTCTTACAATTTCTTCTATGGATGAAAACCCATAGGAGATTGGGATTAGTGGAAAAAACCCATTGATTTCAGGTGTCTAAGGACATATCCCCTTTGATCCATGAGATAAATCTCACTCAAAGGTTGTATTGGAGCTTATTTGAGTTGTTTGCATATTTTGGTGTGTTTGTTTGTAGGTTTTTAGGTGTTTTCTTGTGTGGATTGATTTCCAATTATTTTTTCTATGTTGTTTGCTGTTGTAAATTTTGTACAATAGTAAATTTATATTCTTGAGGGTTTCCAAGATGACTCTTTCAGATTTTTAGGGAGTTCAACACAATTTGGTGCCAAAATTGTTAAAACTAGGGCATTGGAAGCATCCTATTTGTAGTAGTTTGTGTGGATTTTTTTCAAACTTGTTGTATGTATTCTATTTTTTGTTATTAAATAATGCATCGATGTGTTACAAAATTTTAGAGGTTCAATAAAATTATTGAAGGGATATCTTTCAATTAGTGCATAAATTGTTGACCCTGGGTGACCACTTTATGCATTGTATTGACAAATTTTGTGAAAATTTTTTACTGATCATTCCTATATTTTTTTTGTGTGTTGTGGATGGGTTATAAATTTATTTATCATATTTATAATGTTGAAGAAGTTTCCAAGAGTTACTAAGTTAAATTTCCAAAGTCTGAGTTGCATAATTATGTTGAAAATTATTTCAAAAATTGGGTATTGTGCAAGATTTTTTTAGTAAATCAAATCTAAAAATTATTTTCATAAATATTTTTTGAAGAAAATTACATTAGTAGAGCCAAGATATTTCCTACCTATAGGTTATTTTGATGATTGATGTCCTAGTGACAAAGAAATTAGATATCATAGACAAGAGCAAAGGAAATTATAGAAAGAAGGATCAAGTTCAAGGATCTTTGATAAAGAAGAAGAAATAATGATAGAGAGAGATAAGAGAAATATCAAAGATGACAAAGAAGAATGTAGAGAGAAGAAATTTGATATAATGATTGAAATGATGACGAATGCATCAAAAATGGATAGTAATGTGAACACTCCCAATAATCAGAATGGTGAAACAAGATCTTTAGGGGCCAATAACAATAATAAAGGTAAAGGTATTGATAACAACACAGAGAATAATGGTTAGATCTATAGATAGACCTCTCTGACCCACCTTCCTACGTAGAAGAGAAGAAGTTCATGAGGTTGAGACTCAAATGTTATTAGAGGAGGATATATTTTCCACTTATGCTGAATATAGAGAACTTCCAATAGAGATCCAAGAATCAATGTCTCTTACAAATTACATGAATATGAAGAAATCTAGAGGTGGAACAAAACAAGACCCTAGAACTCAAGAAAAGAAAAAGGATCTTGAGCATACATTGGGACAGTTAACACTTTCCACTTTCAATGGATTTGATAAGAGTATTGCATGAGCATGGATACAAAAGTTGGATATGTACTTGTCTCTCAAACCTATGGCAGAATATGAAGCTATTAATTTTGTCACTCTCCAACTTGAGGGCATAGCTCATGAATGGTGGTACCATGGGTTGGTTACCCAAGGTCATATCTTCATTGACACATATGAAGAATTCAATAGTAAGCTAATTGAGAGATTTTATAGAAAGGATCCTAAGGTTCATTTCAGAGAGTTAGCTCAACTAAAATAAATAGGCACTATGGAGAATTATGTAGCAAAATTCTAGAAGTTATCGATAATGGTTTCTAACATTTCTAATAGGAGGCTTGATGTGTTCTTCATGGAAGTATTATCTAAACACCTAATGGGTTTAGTAAAGGCTTTCAATCCTTCATCCTTTCAAGAGGCTATTAATAAGTCTTTAAATCTAGAGATTATAGTTTTGCAACATAAGTCTTTTCCAAAGACATGATACTAGAACAAATCAAAGGAATCTTTACAAAAAAAGAATGTATGTTATGCACAAACAAAAGTCCATGCCTCCATTTGCAACAAAGAAGATAGAGGAGGATACCAAGAATAAACTCAGAAGAAAGAAACTTTGTTTTTCTTATAGAGAGCCGTGGACTCTAGGTCATACTTTCCTTGGAAAGGGACAAGTACACTACATTGAGGTTATCTCAGATAAGGATTTTGTTGGTAAGAGACACTGTGTGGCTTCATAAGTGTTATAATTGATGGCAACAAAGTCTATCCCACACATCTACAGTACATAGTATGTCTATACCAAAAGTCAAATTGAAGATTGTTTTGGTCAGGTGAACAAGAACAAAGTATGTAACAAGGTCTGACAATCAGGTTCGGATCTCTCAGATGGTGTAACTCAGTAAGTTGCAAACTTGGACAAGTCAAGAGGGGTATCATGACTATTGTATTCCATAGATTTAGCCTTCGGTGATAAAGCATGAAAAAGATATGAGCATCTGAGTGTTGGGTTCCAATCAGGCAGAGCAAACAGAGGAAGAACTGACTAGCAGAGTATTAGACTTCAATCCGAATGTATAAAAGTTCTTGATCAAGCAATTTGTGGGATTATACATTGTTGGATGACATGATTAATGACTTCTATACTTTATTTTTTGATATGCATCACAAATCAAGCATGGTTTCAGCTGACAGATCAATAACTTGCAATATCTTGAGTGTTCTTGTTGCCGACTAGAAAGTTGATGAAAATCCTTGATACGGATACATATACCAGATGGATTCTAGCATGTAAGTGTGTGTGTTGAAGGTATGAAGAAACAAGGTGCAAAGAAAAGTAGGGATAAGTGTGAGAACAATAATTCAAGTCTGGTATGTGACTAAATAACAATATTGAACAGAGGAAGAATGAAGTGTATCAGATCAGTATATTGTGCCTAACTGGAACTGAACTCTTGCATTTGTAGATGCTTCTTATTAGTTCAAACACTTGATTATCTTCTGTAAGTTCTGTAGACAGTGAGTCTCTTGTAGGCAATGTGCCTCTTATGAGAAGTGTGCTCAGGCAGTGAGCCCTAATTGGTAAGTGCCATTTTGTACTACTTTATTCTTTTAACAAAGAATACAATCTTGGGTTAGTCACCCCATGGTTTTTCCCTTAACAGGGTTTCCACGTAAAAATCCTTGTGTTATGTGTGTTGATTATATTTCTATTCTTATGATTACATATGGTTTCATGTTTTGATATAACACTGAATATGAGATAATAAAAGAAAAGAAAATTAAGGAAATTTTGAGATAATTGATTCACACCCCCTCTCAGTTATCTACCTTATTTTCAACAATTGGTATCAGAGGAAGGTTCCTCTGAACAAAGCCTAATAGCTTGAGGAAGATCTTAGAATCTCAATGGATGCATATGATATGAAGGAACAACTTCAATCTGCCCTAGATGAGCTTGAACAATCCCACTTTGAAGTCAATAACTTGAGAGAAAGACTCAAACAAGCTAATGAATTCATAAATGAGCTAAAAGAAAAACTTAGTATCTCTATGAAAAAGATAAAGGAACTACTTCAAAAATTAGCCAATCAGAGTGAAGTCAATGATACTAATGAAAATCTAAATGAGAAAAATAAGCTATGTGAGAAGCTGTCAAAAGAAGTCATTATGGTAAGGCATGAAATGGAATCAGGGGTTATGAGATTCACCCAAAAAATTGAAGAAAAAAGAAAGATTGAAGATAATCTAAAACAATCCCTCAAGGAGAAAATAGAGGACTACCACAAAATGGACAGAATAATTAGGCATCTTGAATTTGATCTTGAAGAAGCTAGAGACAATGAAGAACAACTTGAGAATCAGATAGACACTTTTAAACAAGATCTTCAAACTGCAAATGAATACAAAGAAAAATTCAAGATAAGCTCAGCACAACTTGAAGTTATTCTTGAAAGCCAAAAGAGGGTAGATGATAAGCATGGCTTGGGATATGAGAAAGGTGAAAGCTCTAGATCTGGTCAGAAGAACTTTGGAGCAGGAAATCAAAGAACAGGCCTAGAAGACCTCCGGTAAGGCAACCAAATGCTCAAAGATATCCACCCTTCAATGGATACTACTTCAATTGCAACAATTTTAGTCATAAAGCAACTCAGTGCAGGAGGAGAATGAATCAGAATAATCCATCCTTCTCCGAACAATCTTTCAATTGCAAAAGGTATGGTCACAAATCTCATGAATACAGAAATATGCAAATAAATAATTCATTCAATGGTAGATGCTTTGCATGCAACAGAATGGGACATATGGCTAATCAATGCAGATCAAGAGGATATCAATCAAATAAGAAAAGAAATGTTGTATGTTACAATTACAATAGATCTGGTCATATTGCCAAATTCTGCAGAAGCAGAAATTAGAATAGAAAAGGTTCGGTGGAACATGATCAGAAACAAGATAAAGGCATAGGTAAAATAAATGCCGATGAAGTTCAAAAGGAGATGAGCAAAATTTGGGTAAAAAGGAGTACAATGAATATTGGGGATGGATCCACACTGGAATCTGGTACTGATATTCCTTTCAAAAACTAAAAAGGGTGAGCTCTGGCTCAGGGGGAGTCACAGAGAAAAATAATTTCCCCCAACCAGTCAGCTAGTGCCTAAATTCGGCACATTGAGTAAATATCTGATGCTATGGATTAAAGGGTTCTCAAAAAAACCTCCAAATAACCTTCAATCAAAATGTGGAAGGTCCGCATGGATTTTTGCAAGATTTATAACAGCTCAAGTTAATCTAGTTCCGACAGTTATCCAATAAAGCAGAATTTCATAGACAGATCCGGTATGATTCAAAATTGAAATGCTTTGATCTGCGGACTCATGGCATGATTGAAGATAAGAAGATATGTTGTCAATCCTCACAAATAATGATTTTAAGTTCCAGGTAGTGATTCAAGAAAATCTCTATCAAAACAGGGCAACTGGATAACTTAAGTTATGCATTTATTACAAAAGGAAATTAGGGTTTGCACAAGGATAAAAGGGTTCTTTCACTCATTATTTACACACTTGCACTCACAAAGAAGAAAAGAAGAGCTCTACAAAGAAGATTCTACAATTCACTCAAGATCAACTGAAAAATGAATTCAACCAGCGATTTGTTCTTGCTTCTGCTTCAAACTCTAAAGTGTGAAAAGGTACTTCCATTCTAAAAAATCTCTCTCTGAATCTCTTGAAAAATGGCTACTTCAATGGTTGTTAATATTTCTGATAGGCCAAGACCTAAATTCAAGAAACACCCTTACAAATCTCTAGAAGTTGATCCCTTGGGTGTATTTTCTAGCATTTTGCACAGAGTATTGCATGTACAAGATGTTAGGGTTTATATCCATGCAAACATTGAAGAATTTGGAGACTCAAAATTGATGGACATTTATCACAAATAGCTAATAGATGAGAATTTTGAACTCAAACCTAAATTCAAGGCCCTCGGGGACAAACACTTCAAACATTGCATACATTTTCCCTATTTTGTAAAAGATGATTGGGTCTGGTATGTTCTAAGTAGGATGCATGATAATTTTATGTGGCTAATGAGGCCATTCAAGATAACTAAAGATGCCATTAGGGTAGTGACCAAATTGCATTCATCCAATGGGTTACCCGCACTCAAATTTGTGAAGAACCAAGCAGTAACTGAAGCCACCGGATCCAAATTTGACAAAAGAGCAATGACCATAGATGACATCACAAATTTGGATGTCAAGTTTGCCTCAATGATAATCGGCTACAAGATCTATCATTCAAGTAGAGAGAATTCTGTGTCTGGTACAGTAATCTATGCTACATATTAGATGTTGAGGGAAGATGCAGATTATGATCTATGTGATCTTCTTCTACATCAGCTATTGGAGAACTTGTAGAAGATCAAAAAGGATAAGAAAAATTCCTTTAAATATGGTAGTCTAATACTGTGTCTGTTCTTCTATTACATGAATGAGCTACGTGGATCAAATGGCTGGGTCTGGCAAAATGATAAATCAGTTGCAATTTAGATCAGAGATTACATGTATGGACTTGGTGATGCTCAAGCCCAAAACACAGCTCTCTGGGGTTACTTCAAGAACTTCCAGAGCATGATGCAAGCTAGAGAGAATACCACAGTCCATAGTTGAGAAATACAAGGACATAGTTTTCTTTATGTTTGACAGTGATCAATGTCTAATGGAGGCAGTTGAACCAAGAACTGTATGGATAATGCCTATGGGATATGAGGTTGATGAAAAATCTTAGAGATGCATATTCAACACCTGCTAAGCCAACCTAAGGACACTGAAGTAGAAAGGTTTGGCACCTTTGAAGAGCTAAGTATAAAAATATATGTTGAGTTAAGATAGCCGAAGATGAAGAGGAAAGTAAGAAAGGAAGTTGAAGAAATTGCCAAAAGATTTGGCTTATCAAAGGAGGTTGTAGTTGCAAATAGAGAGAAAATGGAGAAGGCAGAGAAAGAGAGATAAGAAGCAAAGAAAGGAAACGTTCCGGTGCAAGCCTCTTCCCAGACTAGATCTTCCAAGAGCTCTACACCTGTCACTCCTAAAATCTTAAAGGCTACCAAACTAGAAGTCAAGCCGTCTGGCAAAAGTGAAAAGAGAATGAAGATCAAAACCTCAAGAACATATACAAGCCATAAGGATGATGAAGAAATAGAATCAGATGATGAAATCAAGAAAATGAAGAAGAAGAAAACATGCGGGAAGTTCTCTACTAGCAGAGATGAGGAAGAGAAGGTAGAGGAATTTGTTGAAAATCCCATTCTTTCCATTGATAACATCATCAAGGTAGTTACTATAAATGGGAACCTACAGCCGGTGACTAAGTTCTATGATGCATACAATGATGCTGACAAGAGAATTCTGGAAGAGGCTATTGTCAGGTACTTGAACATTTACAATAAAGCTTTCATTAAAATTATATCATTAATTCCTAAGAGCCTAGAAAAGGTACTTGAGCTAAGAAAAGAGAATGCAATGGCAAAAGACCTAGAGATTCGGGAGTAGATATCAATTCATCTTTACCCTTCTATCACTCCAAAACAAATGGACATGATTTTCAAGAACTGTAAGGATGAGTTCCAAAGTAAGGTGAGAATGAATAAACTCATGCTTGGAGAAACTAACCAAGTAGCAAGTGAAACAAAAGATATCCTTTGGAATGCTTTGAAGAGATTCAATCTTCCTATTGTAGAGGAAATAGATGAATAACCTTCTGCCATGGATGTTGAAGGATTAAATGTAATCAATAAAGAATCTTCTGACAAGAATGTAGAAGGATTAAATAAAATAGACGAAGAGAAGTCTGAGGACTTAGATTCCTCTATTTTGAAAGAGGAAGTTCATGAAGTAGTAAACACAGGTGACATCTCTTCTTCAGATCCCACTGCAGCCATTCTAGACTTTGAAGCTGAAGGAGAAGGTAGAAGAGAGGAGAAGAAGATTCAAGAAGAAGAGGTTAAGGGAAAAGAAGAAGAGCAAGTAGAAAAGACTAATGATGACTCTTCTTATATTTCAAAGAAGTCTCAATCTCCAGTAAGAGACATTGCAAAGACAGTGAAGAACTTCTTAGACAAAGAAATGATGGAGCTGGATGAACCTAAGCTATTTCAAGGACCACTAAATTTTGACTCTCTCTCCCTGGTTCAGATAATGAAAATAACATCTTTTGATCAAGCCAAAGCAAAAGAAAAACTCTTGAAATCTCACATGGAGGACTATGAACTATTGGAGATTGCATTTGGGATGTTGGAGATCATACCATCCTATCAAAAGGATCCTTCGGCCTCATCATCCAGTAACTAGAAAACTTTGGTAAATTTTGTTAACACTCATTTTGAATCTCTAGAGAAATCAGCAGAAGCAAAGGTCCGGAAGGAGTTTCTGGGAAAAAGATTCATTGAGGTACAAGGACTTATTGTTAATGATAGGCAGACTCTAGATATTGGAATAAAGAGCCTTGAAAATGCTCTCAAAGATGGTGGGGACCTATTCAAATTTTGTCTGACTTGGCCTAAAGTGACAAAAGACATTGAGGAGAAAGTAAAAGAACAAGAAGAAAAACTGTCAAGCCTAGTTCAGAATTTTGACCCCCTTTCCTCCTCTCTAATGAATCAAGAATGCTAGGCTATTGTTATCATAAATGAAATAAAGAGGCTGGACAAAGAAAAGAAGAACATAATGAATAGAATGGGTGAACTCAGAGGGATAATTATTCCTAAGCTAGAGGCAATGCATGAGGCCTTGATAGATGCTCAGACCACAGCCTAGACCAGTGATCCAGCAGATTTAAGAAGGGCAGAAGCATATGTATTTTTGTTGAGTGGTCACATCTCCATTTTGGATAGGATGAAGAAGAGCTGGGCCACAGAGTTTGTACAGCTGAAGACTACTTTTGCGGATATACTTAAGTATATGTAAGTATAACATATGATTTATATATACTTATGCGGTCATGTATAGAATAATTTTTGCAAAATTTTGGTATGTAGATTCCACCCTTTTCCATTGATGTCAAAGGGGGAGTGAAGAGTAGTGAAAAATGTGGAATCTAGCTAAGGGGGAGCTCTGGTAAAATAGTGCAAAAGATAAAGCATCAGCCAAGGGGGAGTTATTGCAACACTTAGCCATTTTTCACTATGTGTTGCCATCAATGCCAAAGGGGGAAATTGTTGGCAAGAGACACTGTGTGGCTTCATAAGTGTTGTCATTAATGGTAACAAATTCTATCCCACACATCCGCAGTACATAGTATGCCTATACCGGAAGTCAGATTGAAGATTGTTTTGGTTCAATGAACAAGAATAGAGTATGTAACAAGGTCTGACAATCAGGTCCGGATCTCTCAGATGGTGTAACTCAGTAAGTTACAAATTTGGACAAGTCAAGAGGGGTATCATGACTACTGTATTACAGAGATTTAGCCTCCGGTGGTAAAGCATGAAAAAAATATGATCATCTAAGTGTTGGGTTCCAATCAGGCAGAGCAGACAGAGGAAGAACTGTTCGACAGAGTATCAGACTTCAATCTGGATGTATAAAAGCTCTTGATCAAGAAATTTGTGGGATTATACATTTTTGGCTGACATGATTAATGACTTCTATGCTTAAGTTTTTGATATGAATCACAAATCAAGCATGGTTTCAGCCGACAGATCAATAACTTGCAATATCTTGAGTGTTCTTGTTGCTGACTAGAAAGTTGATGAAAATCCTTGATGTGGATATATATACCAGATAGATTCTAGCATGTAAGTGTGTGTATTGAAGGTGTGAAGAAAAGTAGGGATAAGTGTGAGAATAGCAATTCAAGTCCAGTATGTGACTGAATAACAACATTGAATAGAGGAAGAATGAAGTGTATCAGATTAGTATATTGTGTCTAACTGGAACTGAACTCTTGCATTTGTAGATGCTTCTCATCAATTCAAACACTTGATTAGCTTCTATAAGTCCTATAGATAGTGAGTCTCTTGTAGGCAGTGTGCCTCTTGTGAGCAATGTGCTCGGGCAGTGAGACCTAATTGGCAAGTGCCATTTTGTACTACTTTATTCTTTTAACATAGAATACAATCTTGGGTTAGTCACCCTGTGGTTTTTCCCTTAATAGGGTTTCCACGTAAAAGTCCTTGTGTTATGTGTGTTGATTCTATTTCTATTCTTATGATTACATATGGTTTCATGTTTGATATAACATTGAATATGAGATAATAAAAGAAAAGAAAATTAAGGAAATTTTGAGATAACTGATTCACCCCCCCTCTCAGTTATCTGCCTTGTTTTCAACAAATTTAGGATTAGATGAGCTTGAAATATTTGTGGATTCAGAAGAGCATGTACATGAGGAGGAAGAGGAAAATAATGGTGGTACACTTACAACTCTTTCAGGAGCACCAAGATATCATCCTTTTAGAGTTTGTGGGGTGCTATTCAGATAGTGGATTATAGTAGTCATAGATAGTGGGGCTACCCACAATTTCATTAATGAAGGTTTGGTGGTCAAAAGAGGACTGAAGACAAAAGATTTCAAACATTTCATTGTCTTTACTATTCCTTGCACCAAGGTAATCTGGTAGCTCAATTTAACCCTTGGAGACCATAAGGTATGTGATGATTTCTATGTGGTTGGTTTGGGAGAAATTGATATGGTTTTGGGTGTGTAATGGTTACATTCTTTAGGGGAGATTTCAAAAAATTATCAGTCTATGGAGCTTAATTTTAAATCAAAAGGAAAGTCTTAGGTGGATATCCAATGGTCTTCCATGAGTTGTCATACAAAAAATAATGGAGAGCTTTCCATAGGGGCCAAGTTGCATGGGTAGCAAGTTTCTTGATAATGCCTACAAATTATTCCATGGGTAAGAAAGGCTCTTCTAATGTTGAGATTTAGGAGATTTTGGATAAACATAGTATGTTTTTTAATGATTTTCCTCTAGGATTACCACTAGATAGAGGATTTGTAATTCCCCAAATTATACACCAAGACATTAATGGATAAAAATAGGATGAACAAATTTTCCACGATGTAATTGTGACATGCACTGGAAATTTCACAGTGTCCCACAATGAGACTCTAGAACATGATGTGAAACAACTAAGGTTACCACTTAGGGTCTAAACATACCAACCAAACATCAAAAGAAGACTAACTAATCATGTGACAAGGTCACCATGATAAACCTATGAGAGAAGGGAACTCACTTCCATGATGAAGGTCAAATGCCAAATTGCCAATCCACAACCTCCTACTCTCACAACCACATGGAATAGGATGAGGGTGATAATCACCTCAAATCCATCCCATCACAACCCAACACAACCTCCAAGAACACAAAACAACCTATTGAAGAAGGGGATCCACTAGGAGGATCACAACCTTCACAGAAAATGATGAATCCTAGATGGCACTGCATGAAGCATGCTTCCCAAGAAAAAAAGGACATAACTCCCAAAATGCATCATGTGTAATCAAGATAAAAATTTTGAAGGACTCAGAGGATTAAGGGGAATAACTTCCATATACAAAGTTTTCTCAGAAAATGTTGAGAAATGCTCACTGTCCAAAGGCTCAAGGACCACAGTGCGAAACAGGACAATAGCATAGAACTAGGACTCTAGAGCTTTTATGGGACTCTAGCACTTAGCTTTAGTGTCCCACCTGAGCACTAGTGTCCTACTAGGATTCTAGTGTCCTCTTCAGGTACTATAGTCTATATGAGGTGCTAGTGTCCCTGAACAATGCTTGAATGGAATTTTCTCAAAGGCACAAGTTCTGAAATAACTCTCATGCCTCCCCAAGGCCACTACAAACCATAGAAACATAGAAGAACCCATTAAGAACACTTAGAAGGAAAGACAAAGCCCAAATATCACATAGGTTTGACAATGCACATGCATATCAAAAACACTCTCCAACAAGGATGGAGATTGACAAATAAAGAAAGTGCAAATGCTAAGGCATTAGGGAGAAGGTGAACAAGGACACACCTCTCTCAACATGAAAAATCATCCAAAAAACCAAGTCAATGTTGACATATGGTCAAGACACCAAGCAATGTTGACAATCGACCAACAAGCCACACGGAGGGTCGACCACGATAGCTCACCAAAATGACAAAACCACAAGGATCAAAATCACAAGGAATCCATTAACACACCTAAACCAACATGTTATCTAATATGAAAAGCATGATATCTAATCATATAAATAAATATAATATTTCTAATTCACTAAAATACATGCCAAATATGATAAATTCCAAATGGAATGCCACACTCATTCAATGCCAATGTTGAAATGGGCCAAAACCAAACATGGAAATCTCAATCATAATGTGGGTGAAATAAACCAAATAAATAAACATGAAATAATATAATCATAACCTATAAAACAAAGGACTCCAACATCCTCACTTAACCATTTTCATCACATGAGATAAAGCTATGACATGATAAATTCTATCTAGTACATGATTCATTTTCTAACCAAACAACATCATAAAATAAAACATGATGGAGGCTACTTCCCAAATATGCAAGGACCACACTCAAATGTATAGAATATACAAAGAATGAATATACATCATAATGGACCACCTCCAAAGTGCTCCAACAGGCACATAGTACAATATAGTCAAATGTCCTAAAATGAACAAAGAACTCATCCAACTCATAAAAGATCATCTCGATACCTAGACCGGTGGGGAAATGTTTCTGACTACCCAACTATTTCACAATCATTGAGAACAATAGATGTCTATGCCAGTCTAGGAAACCCCTAAGTTATGAAGAAGGTGATCATGGCAAATCTGCCATCAAGGCCATCCCACACCAATCTAAGGAATACACAGAACACTCAGTCAAGTACAAGGGTCTCAACAACATCACTCACACAAGAGTCACAAGATGAGATCACACACAAGTACAAAAAGGTAACACTCACATAACTAGTGCTCACGACACACATGCAAATACTCACACCACAAGAAGCATAAAGGCAACATATGACACACATGCCAATCAATGCACAAGAAAGCATAACATGCATACATGAGTCTCAAGAAGGAAACCAATGCTCAACAACAAGAATCTCAAGAATGGCATCATCACTCTCATAGCAGCATCAAGGAAAGGACATTGCCACTCTCATATGAGAATCAAGTTATTATATAGGTAAAAATAAGGTATCTAGTCCATTATACCTAAGTTAGGTTTAACCTCCTTCTTACATAAACATTGGGACGCAAACTAAGCTGGGAGAGCCAAGCTACAAGGGTTATGCCCTTTTGTTGTAGATCTAAGAGGTTTGAGAGAGAGTGACTTAGATCTATGGTTTCACAATGGAAATATGCCAAAATAGAGAAACTGTACCTTACAAAAATAGAAACCTAAAAAATAGAGTTTGGAATAAGCAGAGAAAACCTGTTAGATGTTGCTACCAGAAATTAGGGCAAATTTGGTCAGACACTGGTGATCAAGAATGGGTGTCTTGGGGTTTTTGGCCCTCCAAAAGGGGTTTATGAGAGTCAGGGCTTACATTTGTCAACCAGCTTTCGAATCTTATGTATTTGCTCCCAATCTTTTGGAATCTACACAAATGTAAAGGAGAAAAGGTTTGGGCCATTTTAGGGGCTTACCTTAGTCAAATCCATGAATGGTGTTTCCACCTCCACAACAACCAAGATGATGATGAGAGAGCACATGTCCTTGGAGGATAGAGGAAAAATCAATAATAAAAGCAATGCTGCAATAAAGTACCTTTACCACAACATAAAACATAGTGGGATGACTCAAGATCGCCACAAGGATGGAGATGAAGGAAGAAGCTTCCCTTGAAATCTACAATAAAAGTTATAAACCTCCAACATAAATTTGCATAATCTTCACAATATAGCTTTCATAATTTGCATAACACTTGAAATCATAAAGTTGCTTTGCTTGTCTCATATATATCCCATCCTCCTCAAATGGGAGGAATAAACTTCTTATATATGCATATCAACTCATTTTTGGGAAAACCTTTCAAGCAAAGCTGACAAGGTGTAACACCTGGAGTAACAAGGTTGACATCCAAGGCCACTCAAACTTTATTTTTGCAAATGTCAAGGACACTAGAGCTTGGGTGCTAGTGTCCAAGTGTTTGAGGTCCTTTTAGGGCCTATACCCAGTTAATGACACCTAGAACCAGTCTGTGCTTCAGAATCTAGTCTTCTCTCAACAAAAGTTTGTATATCAGTCTAGAAGGGTGCTAAGCCTAGTGTAAATTGTTGGTGTCAATAATTTATGACATAACACAAGGTAAGGATGCCACCACTCTCACACAAGAGAATCAAGGTGCCCATCCAACACTCACACATAAGAGACACAAGGTATACATCCACCACTCACACATAAGAGACACAAGGTGTATGAACACCACTCTAGACACTCAAAACAAGCTCAAGGGGCACTTCTTTAGTCAACTCCTTGCATTTATCATTATCCTATAAGATGGGAACTATCCAACCCACACAATAAATTATATCCTTCTTCAAGGAACCTGAAAATAGAAAAGGAGCAATTTTCCCCTGGAAACATGGTTCCCAATGCAACTATAAATCAATGGGAAATTCTATCATTCCACATAACATGCAACATTTAGAATTTCCAAAAATTCTATAAAATAAAATAAAATAATTTCAAGAACGTCCAAGATCTGCCATTGATGGATCTTAGAGCATCCTTCCACAATTCACACACAAAAATTCACTTTTTCATAAATCAATGAAATTTAGAAATCTGAAAATACCCTCTTGGTCTAAATTAACCCAAAAACAATATTTTCCAATCACATAATTTTTTTCAACAAAATATGATAGGACAAAACAAGGAAATATACACAATTTTCACATTTTCCAAGAATTTCAAAAAATAAAAATGCAAACATACCCTTTTCTTCCCTTCCTACCCAACATCACACTTTTAAAATAAAATTACAGCTTTAGAAAATTTTGACATGACCCTTGAAGAAAAATACTCTTTCTCTAACCACTCTTCTTCTCTAAGTGATAATCAACTTATTCTGTCTTCCTCATCTAATTCATCTTTGAACATTTTGTTTAGGTACCTTCATCATGATTGACTCCTTTTTGTTAGGGTTAGCCGGTAGAAGATATCAATTGAATGCAAATAAAGATTAAACAGAGGAATGGAAATACATAGAAAAAATAACAGTGAGAGACAAGTTTTAATGTGGTTCACCCAAACTTGGGCTACATCCACCAACAAAGAGTCCAATATTATTATCCAGTAAATCAAATTGATTACAACTAGCAATCCCTACAACTCAATACCGCTGCCCCCAAACCACCCCAAGGGGCGCTACCCCTTGACCTCATAGGAATTTGGGGGGAAACTGCGCCGATAAAAGTGGAGAAAATTTAACCTTTGAGTCTGATTAGGCTCCATATAACAATAATCTCCCACTTGGAGACTGATCAGACTCCACACCATATCATCTCCCACTTGGAGACTGATCATAACACAGCTGACCCTATAGCTCCCACTGGAAATAAGCACCTTGGACTATGATGTTCTATTGTTGTTTTCAGTCTAGAAGACTAACCGAAGCTGAAGAGGAGCTCAACTTCTCCCTTGTCACTACTTTTGTAAACATATCCACTGAATTTTCATCTGTATGTATCTTTTCCAGCCTTAACTGTCCATCATCCAACACCGACCGAATAAATTGATACCTCAACTGTATGTGTTTGGTCTTTGAATGCAAGGCAAAATTCTTTGCAAGATGTATGGCACTCTGGTTGTCTATAAACAAATAACTGTTAGCCTGTTGTTTTCCTAATTCTTCCATGAAAGATTGCAGCCATATCATCTCCTTGCTTGCCTCTGTGGTGGATAAAGCAACCACCTTTTGCAACCATGAGATCCAACTCACCACTGTACTACCTACAGTAAAGACATAACCTATAGTACTCCACCTGGTATCAATATCCCATGCCAAATCTGAGTCTACATAACCTACTAAATCAATATTAGAGCCCCCAAAACATAAGTGCTTATTAGATGTACCTCTCAAATATCTGAGAATCTATTTTACCGCATTCCAATGCTCCAATCCAGGATGACTCATATACCTACTAACAACTTCTACAGCATGTGCAATATCTGGTCTCATGCATACCATGGCATAGATTAAACTTCCTATAGCTAAAGCATATGGTACCTTGGACATTTTCTCTTCCTCCTCTTGTGTCTTAGGACACATTTCCTTAGTCAATTTCAAATGACTAGGCAAAGGTGTGCTGACAGCTTTTGCATTCTCCATATGGAATCTCTACAACACCTTTTCAGCATAATCAGCCTGAGATGGAGTCATTTTTTGTTCTTCCTATCTCTACAAATTTTCATATCAAGGATTTGTTTTACTGCCCCCAAATCCTTCATAGAAAATGATTGTGCTAACTATTGTTTTAACTCTCTTATGTGATCCATGTTAGACCCAGCTATAAGCATGTCATCAACATATAAACATAAAATAATGTAGCTGTTATTATCCAACCTCTTAAAATAAACACAATGGTTAGAAATACACCGACTGAAGCCTTGCTCAACCATAAAACTATCAAATTTCAAATACCACTGCCGAGGTGCTTGTTTTAGGCCATACAAACTCTTCTTCAATCTGCACACCTGTTTCTCCTTACCTTTGACCTCAAATCCTTGGGGTTGTTCCATATATATCTCCTCCTCCAAATCACCATGGAGAAAGGTAGTTTTCACATCTAGTTGTTCCAAATGCAAATCTTCAGCAACCACAATACTTAAAACTGAAGAGAACGTGTGTCTCAAATTACTGCTTGAACCTTATTCTATCCTTGGTCATCGGCCACATTGATGCTATCGGTAGATCTTGGTAATGTTACACCAATAGTTGTGTTCACATTGATAAAGGAACAAGCTATCGGGCAGACTTTCACTATCGGCGAGAGTGAGAAGCCTGTGTCTGATATGCATGGTTTCACTGATGACTTATGTCTATCGGCATAAGGTTGGCCATCGGCCAAGATCTTGGTAGTCGCTCTGATGTGAATGGTCACCCTAATGGAAGCTGGCGAAGCATTGGGCATCAGCGTGAGAACCTTCATCGGTGCAGTGTAAAGTGTTTGGGTTGATGGCAGAGGTCACTCCGATGAAGGGCGGTGAACTTGGGGATCACGAAGACTATGTGTTATCAGTGAAGGAAGCAATCCAATCACCGATGGAGCAGGTTAGGTCTATGGGTCTTTGGTTTGGTATCGTCGGTAACAGAATTGTTGACGATAGTATAATCGAGTCGTTGGCCATATACACTGCAGAGAAGTCTATGACTTGATGCATGTGGGACTAAAGGCCTTGCTGGAATGTGAACCATTGCGATGGTTAGAAGGCAGCGGTGCTGGAGAAGTTGAGATAAATCAGTTAGGGCAAAAGTGATGTAATGGTTCTTTACCCTTGGAGACTGATAATATAATTTCAATCTTCCGGTATCGTTAGTGATGATGAAACTATTTGAATTATATAGTTTTATTTCTGTAGATGTGCAGATGCAAAAAAAAATGGCTTTGTATCATTGTTATAGTACTGATACCTGAACAGGAGAGCTGAGGATCTTTATTGTAACCTTTCAGTTTACTGTAATAAAGATAGCTTCAATTGTGGTGATGGGTTTTTTACCTGAAAAGGTTTTCCCATGTAAATCTGGTGTCGTTCTCTGTATCTTGTTTGTTCATTCTGTGTTGTCCTGAATGTGCATTTAGTTTATCTGGTGTATTCATCTATGGTGTTTAACATTGCAAGTTACCTATCTACATTATCCCCTTAGAATTAACATTAGGGAAGCTGTATTCCGCACCTCTGCTTTCCTTACAAGTGGTATCAAAGCCTAGCCAGTTGTGTTATCCTTGTTGGTAGGTTGGGTTTTTTGTGTTAGTTCAGTAAGTGGGAGTTCTGTAGAGGTCTTTTCTATTAAATAAGATGGCAAGTACATTAGGAAAAATAGACATTGAAAAGTTTAATGGCACAAACTTTGAGTTGTGGAAGATTAAGGCTGAAGATTTGCTGGTCGACAGAGATCTTTGGGTTGTTGTGTCTGGGGTTAAACCTACAAGCATGAAACAAGAAGATTGGGACCTAGCTAACAGAAAAGCTAGAGGACTGATAAGATTAAGTCTAGCGGATTCTATTCTATTGAATGTCCATGAGGAGAAGTCAGCCAAAGATTTGTGGAAGAAGTTGGGAGATATTTACCAGGGCAAGTCCTTGGTGAATAAACTGTTCCTCAGAAAGATGTTGTATTCTCTGAAGATGGATGAAGGTGCATCTGTAGCAGACCATCTGAACACATTTAATCTGATTGTTGCACAGTTGACGTCTGTAGGTGTAAAAATAGAAGAGGAAGATCGTTGTATGCTTCTATTGTGTTCCTTACCTGACTCTTGGGATCATCTTGTGATGGCTATTGGAAGTACAACAACCACGTTTACAACTGAAGCGGTTGTTACCTCATTGTTATCTGAAGAGATGCGGAGGAAATCTTCTAAGACAGCCAAAGAGGCCTTGTCTCTTTGAGGTAGATCAAAGGAAAGAGGCAAGAAGGACAAGAAGTCTAAGTCCAAGTCAGAGGGGAGATCAAAATCTCCTGGCACAAAGTCCAAGGTGAAGTGCTGGAATTGTGGGCAGAAAGGACACATCAGAAAAGACTACAAAGAGGAGAAAAAGAAGAAGAAGAAGAACTCTTCCGACAATGATTCTTCTTGGAGTGATGTTGATGCTTTCATTGCTACCTTGGCAACGCTTGCATCTAAAGATGTATGGTTGGTGGATTTAGGAGCGTCTTTTCATATGACATCTCACAGAGAATGGTTCACTAAGTATGAACCGTATGCTAGTGGAAAGGTGTTCCTGGCAAGTGATTCGACACTGGAAATTGTTGGCCGAGGACGAGTCAAAATCCAGTTCCCGGATGGCAGAATAAAAGGGAATGAATGGAGTTTTACACATACCAGGTCTGGCTTGAAATTTACTTTCTGTTAGTAAGCTTAATGATGTTGGTGTGCAAGTGACTTTTGTGAATGGCGGCTATAAAATGACTAGAGGGTCTATTGTACTGTCAAAGGGTGAATGCATTGGAACTCTGTATAGGTTAGATGCTAAACCAGTGTGCTATAATATTGTCTCTGTAAAATTTGAAAAAGCTACTATTGTAACACATGATGCAAACTCTATGGAAGTTAAACTTCCTGCAGAGAAAACAATGCTCTAGCATCATAGACTTGGTCACATAGGTGAAAAAGGTATAAAAACCTTGAAAAACAAAACCCTGTTAGATGGACTGATTGATTGTAATCTGGAGTTTGATTTCTGTGAACATTGTATATATGGAAAACAGAGCCGTGTTTCTTTTTACTCTAGTTCTCATAAATCGTCAGGTGTTCTGGACTATGTATATTCTGATGTTTTTGGTCCAGTTGATGTTCCTTCTCTATCTAAATCAAGATACTACGTATCGTTTATTGATGATTATTCAAGGAGGGCATTTGTATATTTTTTTGAAAAATAAATCAGAAGTGTTTAGTCAGTTTAAAGAATTTAAAACTCTTGTGGAAAACCAGACTGGTAGAAAAATAAAATGCTTGAGAACAAATAACGGTGGTGAATATTGCAATGCGGATTTTGATAAGTATTGTGTAGATCATGGTATAAAAAGGCACAAAACTACACCTTATACTCCACAGCAAAATGGAGTTGCTGAAAGGTTGAATCGATCACTAATGGAGAAAGTAAGAATTATGTTGAGTTCTATAGGTCTTGAACAAAGGTTCTGGGCTGAGGTAGTTGCTACAGCTTGTTACTTGCTGAATCATTCTCCTACTTCGGCATTGGTTGTTAAGACGCCTATGGAAGCATGGTCTAGAAAGAAATCCTCTTTAAGACATCTTTGTGTCTTTGGCTACGAGGCATATGCTCATATTCCTGAGGTAAAGAGATCTAAGTTGGATTTCAAAGTAGTCAAGTGTATCTTTATTGGCTATGGAGTCAGTGTTAAAGGATACAAGCTTTGGAATCCTGAAACTGAAAAAGTAATTTACAACAGGAATGTAATTTTCAGAGAGCTGAAAACTTTGGTTATTGATCCTCAGCCGGAGAAGACAGAAAAGAAGAAAGAAAAGAGTGTTGTTACTATTCCTCTGACCTCTGTAAAAGAGGAACAACAAGCACCAAGTGTAGATAATTCAGATGAGAGTTCTACTAGCTCCGAAGATTTTGATCCAGAGCAAGAACCTGAACCTGCACCTCAGCCATTAAGGAGGTCTACATGTGAAAGGAGACAACCAGATAGGTATGGATTTTTAGTACTTGATTCAAGTTGTGCCTATGCTTTACTTACTGATACTGATCAACCTAGGATTGTGAGAGAAGCTATTAGTTTATCCGATTTAGATTCTTGGTTGGAAGCCATGGATAATGAAATGTCATCATTGGAGAAAATGGAACCTGGGATCTGGTGCCCTTGCCTGAAAGTAGAAAACTTGTGGGCTGTAAGTGGGTATTTAAAAAGAAATATGGTCCACATGGTAGTATTAATAAGTACAAGGCAAGACTGGTTGCTAAGGGGTATTCCCAAAAGGAAGGTGTTGATTATGGAGAATTTTTTTCTCCTATAGCTAAGCTGACATCCATTAGATTTCTATTGTCACTTGCAGCAGCATATGATTTTGAAATTGAGCAGATGGATGTGACAACAACATTTCTTCATGGGGACCTTGAAGAAGAAATTTATATGTCCCAGCCAGAGCATTTTGTGGTAAAAGGTAAAGAACATCTGGTATGTAAACTTAAGAAGTCTCTTTATGGTTTGAAGCAATCTCCCAGAATGTGGTATCAAAAATTTGATACGTATATTTTATCTTTGGGATATGTGAGATCTAAATCTGATCACTGTGTTTATTATAAAACTGATGGTGATCAAATTCTTATAATTGCACTGTATGTGGATGACATGTTGTTCATTGGCAATGGTAAGGGAATGATCTCAGAATTAAAATCTCAGTTGTCCTTGAAATTTGAAATGAAGAATCTTGGGGCAGCGAAATACATTCTGGGAATGGAAATCAAAAGGGACAGATCTAAGAGAAAGCTTTGGCTCAGCCAGAGCAAGTATATTACTAATGTTCTTGATAAGTTTAATATGTCTAATTCTAAATAGTTAGTTGTTCCAGTGATGCAAGGAACGAAACTATCTGTTGAAGATTGTCCAAAATCTTCGAATGAAATTGACAACATGAAAAGAGTGCCCTATGCAAGTGTTGTTGGCAGTTTAATGTATGCAATGGTCTGTACCAAACCAGACATTGCCCAAGCAGTGGGAGTTTTGAGCCGGTTTATGGCGAATCCAAGCAGATCACATTGGGATGCTGTGAAAAGAGTTATGAGGTATTTGAAGGGAACTTCTGACTATGCTATTTGCTATCATGGAAACTCAATTGGATCATAGAGATCTATTAGCATTTAGGGATATGTGGATTCTGATTGGGTAGGGAATATTGACAGTAGAAAATCCACCAGTGGATATGTGTTCACATTAAATGGTGGTGCTATCAGTTGGATGAGTAAGCGGTAGGCTGTAGTCACTTTGTCCACAACAGAGGCAGAGTACATGGCAGCTACTCGGGCATGCCAAGAAGCCATTTGGTTGAAGAGGTTGTGTTTTGATGTTGGTTTTGATGCAGGGCAGATACAAATACACTGTGATAGTCAAAGTGCTATATGTTTGGTGAAGAACCCTACTTTTCATGCTAGGACAAAACATATTGATGTCCAATATCACTTTGTTCATGATATGGTGGAAGACAGGAAGGTGAAGCTGGAAAAGATTGACACTTTGGAAAATGTTGCTGATGCCTTAACTAAACCAGTAAGCACGACCAAGTTCAAATGGTGTTTAGATGCAATGGGTCTTTGGGCCCATAATACTCAGTAATCGAATGAGACCTAAGAGGTAGTAGTAATATCTTCGACAAGTGGGAGTTTGAAGAGATTAATGTCTCATATTATTGTTTGGAACCTCATATATATTCAAATGTTCTTCATCGAGTTGACAGAACACTATCGGTGGGACTGAGAAGGCATTGGGCAATATGCAAGGTTTCACCGATATGGATATATCGGTGTGAGAACTATTGTCGGCTCAGCATTATGAAGTCCCTCTGATGCTACCCGTCATCCCGATGGTGTTTGACATCGATGTGAGAACCGCTATCGGCAGGAGTTTGAAATAATTGTTCGATGTGCGATGTTTCATCTGGACAGAGGTCACTCCGATGAAGGCATTGTGTTGGCGTCAGTGGGACAATGATCTGTCAAAGTAAGTGTTGAACAATTCACCGATGATGAAGGTAATCCCGATGAGTCTTTGACTATCATCGTCGGCAACAACATTGCCGACGATAGTCATATTGATCATTTGTGGTTATAAACCGGAATAGTATTCGTGACCTGGTGCATGTGGGACTATATATCTCACGGGAATGTGAACAGTTACGACTGTTGAACAACAGTTACGTGATAGTTGGGACAGCGGTGCTGAGTCAGTTGAAACGTGCAGTTAGGGTAGAAGTGAAAACAGTTTCTTGCTCTTGAAAACTATAGTTTATACAAATTTGGTGAGCTCGTCAAGATAAGAGGAAGAGATTCGATTATACAGATTATTTTTGTAGATGTACAGATGCAAAAAAAATAGTTTTGTATAATTGTTATAGTACCGATACCTGAATAGGAAAGCTGAGGATCTTTATTGTAACCTTTCAGTTTACTGTAATAAAGATAGCTTCAATTGTGGTGGTGGGTTTTTTACCTAAAAAGGTTTTCCCACGTAAATTTGGTGTCATTCTCTGTATCTTGTTTGTTCATTCTGTGTTGTCTTGAATGTACATTTAGTTTATCTGGTGTATTCATTTATGGTGTTTAACATTGCAAGTTACCTGTCTGCATTATCCCCTTAGAATTAACATTAGGGAAGTTGTATTCCGCACCTCTGCTTTCCTTACAAAACAATACGAATAGAAGTCATCTTGACAACTGGAGAAAATATCTCATCAAAATCAATGCCCTTTTTCTGTGCAAATCCTTTTACAACTAACCTAGCATTAAATCTTTTATTACCTACATCTTCCTCTTTCAGCCGATAAACCCATTTGTTTGGTAAAGCCTTTTTACTTGCAGGCAACTTACATAATTCCCAAGTCTAATTTTTCAGCAAGGAGTCCATTTCTTCTTTCATTGTAAGCTCCCATTGAACCTGTGTATCCACCTGCATAGCTTCATCATACCCTTCTGGTTCACCAGCATCTGTTAACAAAATAGAATACAAAGAGGGAGAAAACCTTTCAGGAGAACTACTTAGCCTTGTTGACCGTCTAACATTCACTGGAGTTTGTGGTATTTCTGGTTGCTGTTGTGGAGCATGAGGAACCACTGGAACATCACTATTTGGAGTATCATCCAGCACCACATAATCTTTTTCTTTCTTCTCATGCTGCTACAACTGATCTTTGTACAACACCTTCTCATTGAATATAACATTCCTGCTTCTCACAATTTTCTGATTTTCAAAATCTCAAAGCCTATAACCAAATTCATCAATGCCATATCCAACAAAGGTACACTTTTTTGATTTTGCATCCAGCTTGGTTCTATTTTCATAATCTACATGTGCAAATGCTTCACATCTAAAGGTTTTGAGAAAAGAATAACTCACCTTCTTACTTGTCCCTGCTTCCTCTGGAATACCACAACCCAGAGGAACTAAAGTACCTCTATTAATTAAATATATAGCAATGTTAACAGCCTCTACCCATATATTTAAAGGTAGCCCAACATGTAATCTCATGGTCCTTGCATGCTGCATTATTGTCCTATTCATGCGCTCAGCCACCCCATTTTCCTGTGGAGTCCCTGGAACCATTTTCTGCCTACAAATTCCATTAAAGGAAAAATAATCCTCAAATTCTTTGCTGCAATACTCACCACCATTATCAGATCTGAGACATTTTAATCTTTTATCCGTCTCGTTTTCAACCAAGTTTCTCCATTTCTTAAATGTTTCAAATACATCAGATTTCTACCTAAGGAAAAAAATCCATACCTTCCTAGTTGCATCATCTATGAATGTAACATAATATCAAGGGCCACCAAGAGAAGATACCTGAGCTAGTCCCCATACATCTATAGGCACAAGCTCTAACTTTTCATTTTTCTTTTGCTTGCCATCCTTGAGAAAACTAACTCTCTTTTGTTTTCCATACACACAACTTTCACAAAAATCTATATTAATACATTTCAGACCTGGTAAAACTTTCTTAGAATGAAGTACCTTCATACCTTTTTCACTTATATACCCAAGTCTGTTATGCCACAGTATTATCTCAAAACCTACAGCAACTGTTTCAGTCTCTACCTGCGAACTTGCAGCAACTGTTCCTAAACCTGTTTGTTTTTTCTTTGCAACAGCTAAAGTAGAAGGAATAGTATGACCTATACAAAGATATAAGGTGCCTACTTTCACACCTTCTGCTACTATTAAGGCACCTTTTGAAACCTTCCAATTTTTTTCAGTAAATGTAATAATGCAACCTTCTTCAACTATCTACCCTGCTAAAATTAAATTCCTACTGAGCCTTGGAACGTGCCTTACCTCTTGTAGTAGCCAATGATTCCCATTCTACAACTTAATCTTAATTCTTCTCTTTCCAACAATCTAACAGGGTTCGTTCTCTCCCAAATAAACCAACCCAAAACCCCCTTGGACATAATCAAGAAAATAACTTCTATGGGGTGTAGCATGAAATGAAGCCCCTGAATCTAAAACCCATGAATCATCAGCATTATCTAGGGAAAGAATCAAAGCATCATCTTCAGATTTATTACTTGCCACATTTGCCTCCTTATTGCCTTCTTGTTTGTCTCCTTCTTTATTCTTCCAAGACTAGCAATCTTTCTTTAGATGACTTGGTTTCCCACAGTACCAGCAATCCTTTTGTCCTCTAGATTGGGATCTCTTGTCCTTTGATTTTCCTCATGACTTCCCATGACCTCTAGAACCTTTTCCTCTCTCCTTTGATCTGCCCCTACTCTCTGCATTCAAAACACTGCCTGATGTGGATCCACCTAAGCTTTTCCTATGAATTTCCTCACTCAGAATAACACCAACAACATCATCAAATTTTAGGGTATTTGAACCAGAAATAGAGTTACTAACCGCCATTACCAAACTATTCTAACTTTCAAGCAAAGAACATAATATCAAGAGAGCTCTAACTTCTTCATCAAATTTTACATTTACAGAAGTCAATTGACTAACAATCATATTAAATTCATTTACATGATCTGTCACAGATCCATCTTCAACCATTTTTAGATTAAACAAATGCTTCATGAGAAATACCTTATTTGAGGCTGAGGGTTTTTCATACAATTTAGCCAAAGCTTTCATCAGACCATCTGTTGTCTTCGCTTCCATTATATTAAATGCCACTAATGGTGCCAGGCACAAACGAATGGTTCCCAGTGCCTTTCTATCAAGAAGATTCCAATCCTCATCAGTCATTGTTGCTAGTTTCTTGACTACTGCTTCCAACAACATCCATAAATCCTTTTGATAGAGGTAATCATCCATCTGCATCTTCCATAACTGATAGTTCTACCCATTGAATTTATCGACCTTCAATTTACCCTCATCCTCCATTGCTCCCACTCAACCATGAGACCTTCTTGCAGATGATAATTAAAAACAACCCGTGCTGATACCACTTGTTAGGGTTAGCTAGTAGAAGATATCAATTAAATGCAAATAAAGATTAAATAGAGGAATGGAAATACACAGAAATAATAACAGCAAGAGACAAGTTTTAACATGGTTCACCCAAACTCGGGCTACATCCACCAAAAGAGAGTCTAATATTATTATCCAATAAATCAAATTGATTACAACTAGCAATCCCTGCAACTCAATACTACTGCAAAATGCTACAATACATCAATGAAAAAACCCTAACCCTTAGCCAATTTTATCAAGCCTTATGTCGGTTACAAAAAAAGGGTTTTTTATGTTGTCCAATGAAAAAATAACTCCCACTGCCCCTTAACCCCATAGGAATTTGGGGGGAAACCGTGCCGATAAAAGTGGGGAAAATTTAACCTCCATGTCTGATTAGGCTCCATATAACAACACTTTTGTTATGTTAGGTCCTATTAATTCTTCACTTTTTGTTTGTGGTGGAGCATTCTTGAAGTATTGTTGATCTCTGGCACAAGTGAATAAATCATGGCTAGGGTCACCACGAAATCCATAGTTCTTCTTCCTTTTTCTTAGCATTCATTTTCATAATGACCCTTTTGACTAAATCTATAATAGGTGGTCTCTTCTCTTCTCCTTTTCCCATGGCCTCTTGCTCTGGTGCATCCTCCTCTATAGTTATTGTAATATCCTCTATTATCATTTGGAGGGTACCTAGTAGGAGGTTGTTCATTTGTAAGCTATGGTGGTGTATACTATATCATATGAATGTTGTGTTAGTTTCACCATGTTGAGTGTTTATAGCCATGCTCATAGAATGCTCTTTCAACCAACACTTTCACCCTTGCCACTGCTTTATGGATAGGATCATTGTCTCCACACTGGTGGTTGCACCAAGGTTCATGTTGCTCCCTTAATCTAAATATAAGGGATGGTCAGTCATTTATTTCATTAACATCCCATTCATCGCAAATTCCACAATATACACTTTTTAACTTTCTAGGAGCTAAGTGTCACAACTCTTTTCTCACCCTTCATCATTGGACATTCATTCTTCAAGTGCCCTTCCTTAGAACAACAAGTGCACCAAATCCTCTTCCTCTAATTTGATGATAATGCAAGGCTATTTTCAATTTTAGCCAATATGTCCTATTTAATCTTTAATTGTTCTAACTCTAATTGCATCTTTCCAATTCCTTATTTTTTGTTTCCATATTCTTCCTCCTTCGATTTTGTGCTTCCACCTTGCATGTCAACTCTAGTGCACTTGAATAGGTTCCAAAGGCTCTACCATCCAATGTAGTTTTGACCTCTAGTAGTAAGATTGATATAAACCACTCAGTTATTTATTTCTTAGTTAGGGGTTCTTCCATATTCACAACCACTTCCTTGAATCTACAGTCAAATTCCTTAATAGTTACTCCCTATTCTTGTACCATTTCTCTCATTTTACTAATTCTCTCTAATGGAACCTCATGAGATCCAAAGTTAGATAGGAAATCTTCTTTAATTTCCTTTCATTTCTTACCATGTTGAGGGTGCTTCTTCAATACCATTCAAAGCATCATTTCTTAGTGTTCCTATAAAAGCATAAAGTTTAACCTTATTCATGTGAATTCCATTTCTTCTCCAAGTAGATTCCAACAAAAAAAATGTGTTCGAATGCTTTATTTGTAGCTTTGTTGAAGATAGCTAGCTTCATATTGTGTTCCATATTAGAAGTTTGTTTTTCAGATCTATTGGTGATAGGAAAAGGTTCTTCCTCTCTTCTTGGTGGACTTCTATCTCTTGACCTGGTATTTATATATTTCATTTCCCTTACAAGTTTCTCACTGTGGTCTCTTTTCCTTACTGCTTTCCTAATTCATTTATCTCTAGATAACTCAATTTCAAACAAATCAAATCCCAATATCTTTGCACAATTTCTCACAAATTCTTATTGTTGGTTTTCTCTTGTCTATGGTGAATCACTATATATACCTTCTGCAAGAAATCTTCTTTTCTTAATTGACATGTGAGATAACTCTTGGTTTAGGGAGTTCATCTCTTCACGTGATCATTTCAATTTAGAGGATATATTTTTGTTAGTTAATGACATTTCATCAATTAATATGGGGCTTTCCTAACCTTTGTTAATTGTTTCAATAGTATCCCTGAACATGTTTTCAATTTATTTTTATTTCACCCTTATTTTTTTTGTAAATTCCAATCTCCCATCATTTTCTCTCTTTGCAAACCCACACTTTTTCTCACCACATTATCTAAGTATTTTGCACTAAAATCTAGAGGTTTTAATTTTGTTAAAGGGATTAGAAATTCCTCAATTCCATCATTAACTAATATTTTTAAGTTAGATAAATTAGGCTCCAAATGGGTTGTACAAGTTAAGAATTCAAATGATGAAGCACCCCTACTTCTACACCCTTCTTCTAGTGACTCTCTAGATACCACATATTCTTCAATCTATTTTGCTAACCCTTATAAGATCCCAATTACTTTATCTAGATGGATATTGACTTGCTCATGTGTCTATGTTATGGAGTGGTACACTTGTCCCTTGTTCCTCTATTTGTAGAGTCATAATGGGTTCCATAGAACCCTTGTGTTCAGTCACAAGCCCCTTAGTGCACTCATTTATGATCATTGCTTCCAATGGTGGGTTTTCTCCTTCCTTATCTTTACTAATCTTAGCAGAAACCCCTCTAGTGTACTCTACATCTTCCCCAGTCTCATTAGTAGCATTCCTCCTAGTGCACTCTAACTCTTCCTCAATATCATTATCAATAGCATCACTTCTAGTGTGCTCTAACTTAGCTTCTCTAGCCTTCTCAATTCTTTTGTGGTATATTTCCTATCTCTATTGAATTTTTTTCAACTTCTTCTCTTCCATGTTTGATTCTATTGTCAATTCAATTTCTTCCTTCTTGTTATCTCATGTTTCCATGGGTGTTTATTGCTTTTGTATTTCATTAATCCTTTTATTCATCCCTAATGGATCATCCTCATCATTCTTCTAGTGGTTGCATCTCTTTGGAGATCCCTTCAAGATCATCACTTTCCATTCATCAACACCTAGGTGCTATACCACTCTCACAAGGATAAGACCTAGAAGATCCTACCACCCTTATTTCTTTTTAATTGTAATCCTTCCTTGTTAACTTCTTTCCTACCGCAAATAATATATCTCATTTATCTCTTTACCAATGTCTCAACAATGGAACCAAAATGTTGGCAAGAATGGGCATAGATCAAGGATCTGAGTCTAAGTTACTTAAATGTTGTATTTATACCCCAATGTTAGAGATAAGATGAGGATCAAAACATATTCAATTAGTTATAGAAGGTTACGGTAGGAAAGAACAACAAAAATTGATTATATACATCCATTAACATACACAACATACATCATAATACATTACTCATTAGCCAAATCAAAAATCAATATATTATATTCATTATATACAAATTTGATATAAAGTCTATCAATACATCAGTCTCCTTATGTTCTATCTTATGTATTCTTCTTCTATATATCTTGTTTTATATATTGTTACATCTTAGTTCCCTTGATCCTTATATCTTAGTACAAATACACCAAGGAGTATGTCTCCTTGTACATGTTATGACATTTGGATGTGTTAGTGGGTGGCTAGTTGTGTTGCATCTCCTTTGTGGTGGATGTAGCTTATTTCAAAGTCAATTTTTCCTACCAATACACAACAACACTCAAATTGCAAAATTGATATGTAATTCATTTGTGAACTAGGAATGAGTTCCTAGTGAAGTCTATTACATTGAACTAAAAAACTTTTCACACTACAATTCATTAAGGATTTAGGGCCTAATTGTAATTCTTAGTAGGTTGATGTAATTATTGTTGATGAAATAAAGATAACATTTTCTCTAATATTTTTTTATGTTTTTTGTTTGATTAGATCTAGTTTTTTTGTACTTATATCTATAGGTTAGGGTTTCATGGTTATAAAATCTTTCTCTAGACCCTCCTATCCTAATTATATCAAATTGTATTAGAGCTTAGGTTATTTTTAGAGTGAGTGATAACCCATAGTAGACATTTTGTGCATGTTTTGCACCACAAGCGATCCATTAAAGGGTGGTTCATATAAATATTGTGCATGTCACATTATAGGTGATCCATTAGAAGGGTGGATCACATTGATATTGTGTGCATGTCACACTATAGATGATCTATCAGAGAGGGGGCTTAAAAAAATCTTGTGTGGGTCACACTATAGGTGATCCATAAGAAAGGTGGCTCAAAAAAGGAGAATGAGGGTGTATTCTAATGTTATGATATTGAGTAGAAGATATTCATGTCTAAGCATCCTTCAACAAAGTTTAAGTTGGGAAAAGGTTACATTGGAGTGGAAGGAATCTTCTTAAAAGGAAGGAGAAGGTATCTTTTGATGCTAAGGTGTTGGATTGGGGTTGTTGAAAAATCACTAAGGGTGAGACAATCAACACATTATTAGATCATGTATTCTCAAATGGAGTAACTTATGAAGCTATATAAATAGTGTTAAGCTCAAGATAATCTATAAGAGGTGTGAATTTCTTATAAAGGATTATCTAAACTAAGAAATAAGTTGGTGGGCTTTGTTGACAAGATGCAAACTAGAGAATGGATTATCAAAGATAGAGTTATAGTTTCCAATTTGGAGAGAATCCTAGAGAAGTGAAAAGAAATAGTAGGGAAAATCTATTAGAGATGATGAGGAACATCACATATCAAATTTATTTCTTTTAAAAGTAGATAAAAATGATGCGGCATCCCATGGATGCTTCTGCAAATTGAACCACCAAGTGTGATGTAGTTTTCAAAGGGATGGATAGGACAAAATCTACTAGTAGAAGTGCAGTGACACAAACAACATCAAATGAAGAGGAGAAGTAGTTTCCCTATAGGAAATAGGTGATTTTCCTAGGATAAATAGAGGTGTGGTGAGACAGTTGAATTCAAAGTGTGAAAAGTAAGATGTCCTACAAGTAGCAAGTGACTAATTAGGCAAAGCAAGATATTAGCAATGTTTCTAATGTTGAAGATAAATTAGATGAAATGTTTGATCTAGTGGAGAATGTGGTAGATGATTGGAAAATTTTTATGAGATGATGGGTACCAATGATTGAAACAAGTAGTACAATAGGTAAATTTGCCAAGTGCAATAACACAAAGTCTTCTAGAGGATGTGTGTTAAAACAAGTAACATTAAGAGGTAAGGAAGATGAATTTCTCTATAGGGATCAAGTGGATGTTTTTGTTGATAGTGTTTTTACCATGCAACAATGTAGGTAAGATATAGTATATCTTACCTCTTTTGAAAGGAGTCCTATCCTAAAACTTCAGAATAGGACTGCCCCAAGGTTTATACAACTAGGTCTTAGCTCACAGGATAACTCAGTGGGTATGTATTCGACTGTTCCAACAAAGAGGACTTACATGCAGTGAAAACATACTTTAGTGCATTAAGGTTTGATTGCACATGAACTTTAATTAGTTTTCTAATTTGACAATGCATAAACAAACTAATATGTATTCAGATTGCTACAAAATATGTGATTTCAACTTGCAACCAGCAATCTACTAGCACTCACTAAATATGAATTATGTGATAGCACTATGCAAGTTTATGAAACCTAATCTAATGGAATCTGATAAAGAAAATGCAAAAGAGAAGGGGAGAGAGAAGGGATAGAGAGATCCTATAGACAGCTACAAAAATGATCAACAAACAAATATACAGATTCCCAACAATAAATAAATCTCTGCTTAACCAGGCAGCCCACAATACTACAGAGACTGTGCAATCTTCTAAGGAAATACTAGGGTTTTCAAATTATGAAGGGTTCATTCAACACCCAATTCCTAGCATAGTTCAATGAACTCACACAATCAAACTTAGCTCATATAAAATATGCCCATACTAACCATGCACAATGACATACAATCAGCAAGCCATCAATGGTATGGAAAGGAAATCCATCAAATATCTAAATAATTAACCACAAATGCAATTGAATAACTACTTGGAAATGTGAAGAAGAACCATGATAACCATATCCAATCAAAAAAATGAACTCAAATGGAAGCAATAAATTAAATTCTATTTGTGTTGATTCATAAAAATGGCAGAGTTTCAATAATTCTTTCTTTAGTGCTTTCTTCCCTCCTTTTTTCTTCTTTTACAATTAGAGAGGTTGCCTTTATATAGAAGGCAAGCATAGTGAGTTTTTCAATGAATGGTGGAGATTGATTCAACACCAATGGTTTAGATTACATGGCATTTAATTTTGGTCGATGGGCAATTACAATCCCAAATTTGCTTTTGTCCTTTAGGAAAAAGATGAAATTACAACTTTTTAGCTCATGAGAACAAGACGATATAGTCCCTTTTTGAGTTGTCTAATGGGACAAATGACTTTTCCAATGATTTGACTGGTCAAGAAGAATATGTGGCACATTTTTGGTGAAGACATCCAAATGGATGCTTGTTGGATTGACATTTGATGACTAGATGGCTAGGACATTTGTGAACATGACCTGAACACTAAACAGGCTCTGTAGGAAAAACACTATTGTAAGTCTGATCTCTTGTGTATTCTAGCTCCTGAGGCTGATCTCCATCACCTTTGGCATCATATTGACCTCCTTTTGAAGGTACAATAGTGGTTTGGTTGATAGAATGATGATTCTTCATGTCCAAGTCAGCAGGGTATTTCTGGGTTTTCAGTTTTCATGGTGGCTCCGACTAGTTACTCCATTGTGCTTCATCTTCTCAAACCTACAATCCATAATGCCAAGAATCAATTTCATCATAAACAAATCATTTTTCATCAATATAGATCAAAATATATCCATTTGCAATCGTGGATCAATCTAAGACAGCTCAAAATCAATTTTGTTGTCATGAACAACTTCACAAATCTAATGGTTTTCCCATGATTTTTTTAGTTTTTCATCATTTTTGACTACCCATTTTGCATTTATGGTGATCTAGGATGTTTTTGTGTCCATTTGGACCTAGTAGGAGGCTTTTATTTCGCATTTTTATACCCTTTTTTGCAAAAAGTGGGATTTTTGGGGGTTACTGGATATCCATGTGTAGTAGCATTAATTTGATGCAAAAGATATTCTAAATCTATAATAGCATGATATAAATGCTTAACAAGATGCAAAGAATGATATGCATATCAAATTCATCAATTAAACCAAGTTCCATGCCTTAAAAATTAGTTTACTAGCCCAAATATGAAAACTGGGGTTTTTGGGTCTGTTGGACATTTCCTACTAGACATTTCCAGCTGGACATATCCTACAGGAGGTAGAATTAGTGCAATGTCCTGTGAAGCCAATTTTTAGCGCTAGGCCTTCTAGCAGGGAAATTAGGGGGTTTCAGATAAGCGAGGTTTTGGGTTCCTATCGGATGGCAGGGAAATTTCATGTTGTCGGACATATCCAGTAGGTCTTTGTTTTAGTGCTAAGTCTTCTAGTGGGGAAAATGGTTCCTACTAGATTGCGAGAGACTTAGGTCCTACAAAATATATCTTGTATGAGGCCAAATTATTGCAAACTACAGTAGGGCTCATTTTTAGTGCAAACTATAGTAGGGGTTAAAAATGCCCTGGGTGACAGTATATTTAAAAATATCTTATACTTTAAATATTTTGAAATATATTGTCAGGATGTTTGAGATAGGTTTTGAATCCATAGGATTTAACATGAAGAGTCTAGATTTTGGAGGATCCATCAGATTTCAGACTTAACCAAATTTTTAAGGTCTTAGGGCTTCAAACAACCAATTTCAGGGTTTCAGTAACATGCATCAGGGTGAAGGCATACAGACCCCTTAGTAAAATGTTATGGAATTTGACATGATTTTTTCAATGACACATCCTATAGCAACAACTTTAAGCACTATATCCAATGACATAAGATTTTAGCGCAAACTGTAGTGACACCCAGTTTTAGCGCAAAAGGCAACAAATGTCTATTCCTTAAGCACAAAACCAATTGAGACTCCTCCAAATCAATCATGAAAGGCATCAAATAACTTCAAACATGCCAAATACCCAAATTTGGAACAAATTCTACATTCTAAGCACCATTTCACTTTCTCATCATCATAAGGAGGAAAGGTTGAGACTCCAAGCCAAAGAAAAAAGAGGGGGTCCCCATTTGGCAAAATGGGGTGTGTGTGCAGGGTACAACAAATGGCAACTCTACTGGGGAAATGCTCTAGAGCATTTCAAGGATAAATGATAGTCAAGAACCTAGAATCTCTATTCTGTACCCACATATTAGGCTGAATAAACATGAAAATCTAGATCAAAGGATCAAAATCAGAAGTGTTGGAGCCATGTTAAATTTTTCACAGGTTCTAATGTTTTTTCAAAGCTTATGTCATTAGGTTGATAGATCTCCAGGTTTAGGGTTCTTTGTAAATTCTAAGAAACACTAAAACCCTAAACCCCTGTGCCTAAGTGAAGTATGAAGGTCAAAATCATTATATTTCTTTAGTGACCACCTGTCCTTGTTACCTATGGTTTAAGTTGCCCTCTTGTGTCCCCCTTGATACGTTGTATGACTGGCCCCTCACCAAGTAATTACCTTTTCTAACCCATGCCCTGAAAATCTTTATTTTAGTCACCTAGGTCACATCCTACTAACTCTTTGTTGACAGGTGGCGATGGATGGTCTCATTTCTGCCTTTCTGCCAGCAACAAAATATTGACAATCTTGATGCTTGCAGAATTGCGGAAGGAGCGACAGCTGGTTGATAACTCTTGAGGACGGCAAGTGGTTGGCCCAGAACTGATGCAAGGCATTTTCTTTATATTTCTGTAGTTCTGCCATGCTTCACCAAGAGGACCTTTTGGGTGACTGTGGAATTGTAGAATAAGGCGCCAACTCATAAAAATTATTTCTGGTTGCCACAAAAGCAATAATGGTGGGCCCTGTCTGGAGTGGGGACAATCTTAATTGTTTCGGCCATCCTATCAAATTTTATTCCATAGTCCCAGCTATTATTTGTGAAATGGCAGAAGTCTTGACATATGGCATTCTAAAGGGCTGGGTCTGGAGTATTAAGTAGCAAGGATATGATGTGTCATGGCCTTACAGGCATGGCCACCTATTGGAGAGTTGTCATGAATTTCGTGCAGTTGATCTGATAGTTATCCACCATTCCGCCAGGATCATATCTCTAGCTATACCTCTCACCTATAGAATTACAGAATATGGTCTTAAATACACTTAAGGGGAGATATTTTCTTAGGATCATGGTTAGCAGGACTACCCAGGTGGCAATTTGTCATTGGGAAAGAAAAGCATCATTCTCTTACCTCATCAAGGACCAAATTAGATTCCCTTCTGGAGTAGAGAAGCTTCTCAGTTTCCTCTACCCCTTCCCTACATCTAATTTTCCTAATAGAGAATCAACTCTAGGTGTAGGGAGATTGCCCCCCAAGATGATACAGATAAGGGATAAGAGGAGAATTGTTGATATTGCTGTTGTTCCCTTGGCTTGGCTCGGAGTACTTTTGAGATCAGCTAGGTGTGGATTCCCCAAGTTTCTGCTCAGTTGAAGTTGCATGATACTTCAAGACTTGGAGGGCAAAATTTCACCCGTGCAATGGAACCCAGAAATAGTGATGGAGATTCTGTCATCTTGGGTTTCCTTTCAATATTGTTCCTTGCACGTTTTCTCATCCCTTGGTGTGCAGTTTGGAAAGGCAGAGCAATGAAGGCTCTCATTAAGCACTTTGATGGCATTTGAGGAGTGCCTGGCTCTAACAGCATCTGATAAATGCATCCATCATCAAAGGCCCTACTCATTTTCCCACCAACATGGAAGTTGAACATACAGTTGTGACACGGTTACACCGGCCATTTCTTGTAACTAAATCTTTTGGTTATTGAGAAGTTGTAACTTATTTTAACTTAAGCCTGAAGCTTGTCTGCTCCCTTATCTTTATAAAAGGGAATTCAGGGCTTGTGAAAAAGCATTGGTTCAAGGTCATATCTTTAGAGTTAGTATGAAATATGGGATCAATCTAATTAGGGATGAATTGTAAATAGTTTGTTTTCTGCAATAAATCAGTCATATATTTCTAAGTCTCCATTTTGAGTTTTAAGATGTCTTTATAGATTTGCAAAGAATATGTTATAATTTTATGAATGGTTTACTTTACAGTTTCTGTTGAGTCTTTGGACTATATTGTCTCCTACTTCATGTATACAGTTATGCATTTATGAATATATTTGATTGAGGATCAGATTTATTCATTGCCACAATTTTTCCTGTGTTGTATTTTTTTCTTACAACATTCATTCAAGTAGTGAAATATTTGGTTGTTAGAGGATATAGAATATATTTCAGGTTTATAGGGATAACTAAGTGTAACGTTAGAAATTATCCTCCTGTATGGAATGGTACAATTTCCCTTGGTTTAGCTCCTCACTCTTGGTCACCTCTCGACCTTTTATTTTTCTGCCTTCCTGAAACCCTAATTGACTAAGTTTAGAAGCAGTTTGTTCACTTTTTGAGGTAACTTATTGGTAGAACCTGAAAAGGGTATTTGAGATTTGCATCCCTAGGACCCCCAAAAATGTAGATCTGAGTGGAAATAGGGGGCTTGGACTTGGGTGTCCATGCCCTAGTCCTCCCCTATTTCCCAGCATTTTGAATTTTGGCGGGGTGTTGGTGTAAGGAAAGCAAAGGTGCGGAAAACAACTTCCCTAATGTTAATTCCCAGGGGACAGTGCAGACAGGTCACTTTTCAAACTAAATAACTTAGATGAGTACACGAGAGAAACCAAATAGACAATATTCAAATGAGATACAGAGATCGACACACCATTTACGTGGGAAAACTCTTTCGAGTAAAAAACCCACCACCACAAGAAAACTATCTTTATTACAGTAAAAGAATATACACTAAAGATCCCAACTTCTTGTTCTGGTTATCGATTCTCAAAAAACCATACTCAGTTCATGACCACACTGCACATATACAGAATGAACCAAAGGTTCGAATCTTCATTAATTATCATCCAATGACACCTGCAGACCTATATTTCTATTTCCAGTCTGCAAGAACAAGAATCGTTACACACTTCTGCCCTAACTGATAAAATATACTCCTCAGGCGTCGCTGCCATCTAATCGTCGCAACGGTTCATATTCCAACAAGACCTTTAGTCCCACATGTAGCATGTTGCCAAAGACACCTCGATTTATAACCATCAACGAACCAAAGACTATCGTCGGCAATTTTGTTGCCGACAATACCAAGCCTTCATGTCCATCGGCCTAACAAACCCCATCAGCCATCAGACTTCATCTCCCACCAATAAACAGAGTCTCCCTGATCACCAAGCGTAACCTCCATCGAAAAGACTTTCACCATCGGCAAACAACCCAACGCTTACTCCGACGAGCCCTTGTCTCACCGAAGCCTACACACAACCTTCGTCGGAGTGACACTTGCCATCGGCCCAAAGTTGTTAAGCTTTGCCAATAGTTCTTGTCTCACTGACACCAGCTTAGAACTATCATCAGAGAGACACTCGCCATCGGCCCAATCAATATACATTGTTCCGATGAACAATCTCTGGCTGATAGTTCCACTTCCATCGGTGTGACACATGACTTCGGATTGACATCTCATAGCTTGGCCGATGGAGATTCTTACGCTGATGCCAATGTCAACTCGTATCAGAGTGACACACAACCATCGGAGCAGCCTCAACATCCTTCACTGATCTTTAACCTTAGGCCAATGGCTCACACCCTTCGGTGAGACCTTGGAGATCGGTGTGACACTTTCAACTTCCACCGATGCAATAAGTCACACTGATGGTTACCACATCGGTGAGACTCATACCATCGATAGGACACTACAAAGTTATGTCGATAGTGTTAGTCAGTCTGATACATGAGGTTCAAGCAGTAATTTGAGACACTAAGTCTCTTCAATCTCCCACTTGTCGAAGAGATTACTGCTACCTCATAATCCTCATATGATTACTAAGAATTATGGGCCCCCAGACCCATTTCATCTGAACACCATTTGAACTTGGCCGTACTCACTGGTTTGGTCAAGGCATCAGTGACATTTTCCAAAGTGTTAACTTTTTCAAGCTTTACCTTCCTGTCTTCCACCATATCACGAACAAAGTGATATTGGACATCAATATGTTTTGTCCTAGCATGAAAATAAGATTATTTGCCAAACATATGGCACTTTGACTGTCACAGTGAATTTGTATTTACCCTGCATTAAATCCAACATCAGAACACAACCTCTTCAGCCAAACAGCTTCTTGGCATGCACAAGTAGCTACCATGTACTCTTCCTCTGTTGTGGACAAAGTGACTACAACCTGCCGCTTACTCATCCAACTGATAGCACCACTATTTAACGTGAATACATATCCATTGGTAGATCTTCTGCTATCAATATCCCCTGCCCAATCAGAATCCACATATCCCTGAATGCTAATAGATCTCTATGATCCAACTGAGTTTCCATGATAGCAAATAGCATATTCAGAAGTTCCCTTCAAATACCTCATAACTCTTTTCACAACATCCCAATGTGATCTCCCTGGATTCGCCATAAACTGGCTCAAAACTCCCACTACTTGGGCAATGTCTGGTCTAGAACAGACCATTGCATACATTAAACTACCAACAGCACTTGCATAAGGTACTCTCTTCATGTCATCAATTTCACTCAAAGATTCTAGACAATCTTCAACAGATAATTTCGTTCCCTACAAAACTAGAACAACTAACTGTTTAGAATCAGACATATGAAACTTATCAAGAACATTGGTAATATACTTGCTCTGGCTGAGCTAAATCTTTCTCTTAGATCTATCCCTTTTGATTTCAATTCCCAGAATGTACTTCGCTGCCCCCAGATTCTTCATTTCAAATTTCAAGGACAACTGAGATTTTAATTCTAAGATCATCCCCTTACCATTGCCAATGAACAACATATCATCCACATACAGTGCAATTATAAGAATTCGATCACCTTCAGTTTTATAATAGACACAATGATCAGATTTAGATCTCACATATCCCAAGGATATAACATACATATCAAATTTTTGATACCACATTCTGGGAGATTGCTTCAAACCATAAAGAGACTTCTTAAGTTTACATACCACGTGTTCTTTAACTTTTTCCACAAAATGCTCTGGCTAGGACATATAGATTTCTTCTTCAAGGTCCCCATGAAGAAATGATGTTGTCACATCCATCTACTCAATTTCAAAATCATATGCTACTGCAAGTGACAACAAAAATCTAATGGATGCCAGCTTAGCTACAGGAGAAAAGATTTCTCCATAATCAATACCTTCCTTTTGGGAATACCCCTTAGCAACCAGTCTTGCCTTGTACTTATCAACACTACCATCTGGACCATATTTCTTCTTAAATACCCACTTGCAGCCTACAAGTTTTTTTCCTTCAGGAAAGGGCACCAGATCCCAAGTTCCATTCTTCTCCAACGATGACATCTCACTGTCCATGGCTTCCAACCAAGAATCTAAATCAGATAAACTAATTGCTTCTTTCACAGTCCTAGGTTCATCAGTATCAGTAAGTAAAGCATAGGCACAACTTGAATCAAGTACTAAAAATCCATACCTATCTGGTTGTCTTCTTTCACGTGTAGATCTCCTCAATGGTTGAGGTGCAGGTTCAAGTTCTTGCTCTGGATCTGAATCTTTGGAGCTACTCGAACTCACATCTGAACCATCTACACTTGGTGTTTGTTGTTGTTCCTCTTTTACAGGGGTCAGAGGAATATTCACAACACTCTTTTCTTTCTTCTCATTTGTCTTTTCTGGCTGAGAAATACTAACCAAAGGTTTCAGTTCTCTGAAAATTACATTCCTGCTATAAATTATTTTTTCAGTTTTAGGGTTCCAAAGCTTGTACCCCTTAACACTGACTCCATAGCCAATAAAGATACATTTAATTGCCTTATTATCCAACTTAGAACTCTTTACCTCAAGAATATAAGCATATGCCTCACAGCCAAAGACACGAAGATGTCTTAGAGAGGGCTTCTTACTAGACCATGCTTCCATAGGTGTCTTATCAACCAATGCCGAAGTAGGAGAACAATTCAGCAAGTAACAAGCTATAGCAACTGGCTCAGCCCAGAACCTTTGTTCTAGACTAGCATAACTCAACAGACTTCTTGCTTTCTCCATCGACGATCAATTTAACCTTTCAGCAATTCCATTTTGTTGTGGAGTATAAGGTGTAGTTTTATGCCTTTTAATTCCATGATCTATACAATACTTATCAAAATCTGCATTGCAATATTCACCTCCATTATCTGTTCTCAAACATTTTAATTTTCTTCCAGTCTAATTTTCCATAAGAGTTTTAAATTCTTTAAACCGACTGAACACTTCTGATTTATTTTTCAAAAATTATACAAATGCCCTCCTTGAATAATCATCAATAAACGATACGTAGTATCTTGACTTAGATAAAGAAGGAACATCAACTAGACCAAAAACATCAGAATGCACATAGTCCAGAACACCAGAAGATTTATGAGAACTAGAGTAAAATGAAACACAGTTTTGTTTTCCATATATACAATGTTCGCAGAAATCGAACTCCAGATTACAATCAGTCAACCCATCTACCAGGTTTTTATTTTTCAAGGTTTTTAAACCTTTTTCACCTATGTGACCAAGTCTATGATGCGAAAGCATTTTTTTCTCTACAGGAAGTTTAACTTCCATAGAATTTGCATCATGTGTTACAATAATAGCTTTTCAAGATTTTACAGAGACACTATTACAGCACACTGGTTTAGCATCTAACCTATACAGAGTTCCAATGCATTCACCCTTTGCTAGAACAATAGAACCTCTAGTCATCTTACAGCCACCATTCACAAAAGTAACTTGCACTCCAACATCATTAAGCTTACTAATAGAAAGTAAATTTTGAGCCAGACCTGGTATGTGTAGCATTCCATTCATTCCCTTTATTCTACCATCTAGGAACTGGATTCTAACTCGTCCTCGGCCAACAACTTCCAGTGTTGAATCACTTGCCAGGAACACCTTTCCACCAGCATACGGTTCATACTTTGTGAACCACTCTCTGTGAGATGTCATATGAAATGATGCTTCTGAATCCACCAGCCACACATCTTCAGATGCAGGCGTTGCCAAGGCAACAGTGAAGGCATCAGCATCACTCTGAGAAGAATTGTTGTTAGAAGAGTTCTTCTTCTTCTTCTTTTTGTCCTCTTTATAGTCTCTTCTGATGTGACCTTTCTACCCATAATTCTAGCACTTCACCTTGGATTTTGTACCAGGAGATTTTGATTTCCCCTCTGATTTGGACTTAGACTTCTTGTCCTTCTTCTTGCCTCTTTCCTTTGATCTACCTTGAGCAAACAGGGCCTCTTTGGCTATTTCAGAGGATTTCCTCCGCATCTCTTTAGATAACAATGAGGTAACAACTGCTTTAGTTGTAGACGTGGTTGTTGTACTTCCAAATGCCATCATAAGTTGATCCCATGAATTAGGTAAGGAACACAATAGAAGCATACAGCGGTCTTCCTCTTCTATTTTTACACCTACAGACGTAACCTGTGCAACAATCAGATTAAATGTGTTCAGATGGTCTGCTATAGATGCACCTTCATCCATCTTTAGAGAATACAACTTCTTTCTAAGGAACAGTTTATTCACCAAGGACTTGCCGTGGTAAATATCTCCCAACTTCTTCCACAGATCTTTGGCTGACTTCTCTTCATGGACGTTCAATAGAATAGAATCCGCAAGACTTAGTCTTATCAGTCCTCTGGCTTTTCTGTCAGCTAGGTCCCAATCTTCTTGCTTCATGCTTGTAGGTTTAGTACCAGACACAGCAATCCAAAGATCTCTGTTGACCAGCAAATCCTTAGCCTTAATCTTCCACAACTCAAAATTTGTACCATTGAACTTTTCAATTTCTATCTTTCCTGATGTACTTGCCATCCTATTTAACAGAATAGACCTCTACAGAACTCCCACTCGCTGAATTAACACAAAAAACCCAACCTACCAACAAGGATAACATAATGGGCCAGGCTCTGATACCACTTGTAAGGAAAGCAAAGGTGCGAAAAATAGCTTCCCTAATGTTAATTCCCAGGGGACAGTGCAGACAGGGCACTTTTCAAACTAAATAACTTAGAATGAGTACATGAGAGAAAGCAAATAGACAATATTCAAATGAGATATAGAGAGTGACACACCATTTACGTGGGAAAACTCTTTTGAGTAAAAAACCCACCACCATAAGAAAACTATCTTTATTACAGTAAAAGAATATACACTAAAGATCCCAGCTTCTTGTTCTGGTTATTGATTCTCAAAAAACCACACTAAGTTCATGACCACACTGCACATATATAGAATGAACCAAAGGTTCAAATCTTCATTAATTATCATCCAACGACACCTACAGACCTGTATTTCTATTTCCAATCTGCAAGAACAAGAATCATTACACACTTCTACCCTAACTGATAGAATATACTCCTCAAGTGTCCCTGCCATCTAACCGTCACAATGGTTCATATTCCAGCGAGACCTTTAGTCCTACATGTAGCATGTTGCCAAAGAAACCTCGGTTTATAACCGTCAATGAACCAAAGACTATCGTTGGCAATTTTGTTGCCGACAATACCAAGCCTTCATGTCCATCAGCCTAACAAACCCCATCGGCCATCAGACTTCATCTCCCACCGATAAATAGAGTCTCCCCGATCACCAACTGTAACCTCCATCGGAAAGACTTTAACCATTGGCGAACAACCCAACGCTTAATCCGACGGGCCCTTGTCTCATCGAAGCCTACACACAACCTTCGTCGAAGTGACACTACGCCATCAGCCCAAAGTTGTTAAGCTTTGCCGATAGTTCTTGTCTCACTAACACCAGCTTAGAACTATCATCGTAGAGACAATCGCCATTAGCCCAATCGATATACATTGTTCCGACGAACAATCTCTGGCCGATAGTTCCACTTTCATCGGTGTGACACATGACTTCAGATTAACATCTCATAGCTTAGCTGATGGAGATTCTTATGCCGATGCCAACGTCAACTCATATCAGAGTGATACACAACCATCGGAGTAGCCTCAACATCCTTCGCTGATCTTTAAGCTCAGGCTGATGGCTCACACCCTTCAGTGAGACCTTGGATATCGGTGTGACACTTTCAACTTCCGCCGATGCAATAAGTCACACCGATGGTTACCACATCGGTGAGACTCATACCATCGATAGGACACTACAAAGTTATGTTGATAGTGTTAGTCTATTTGATACATGAGGTTCAAGCAGTAATTTGAGACACTAAGTCTCCTCAGTTGGCTCCCGCCGAGTGCCTCAAGATCCCATTTTCAAATTCTTAATTTTCGTGCGATATCGAGACGTTATTTCAAAATTTGAATTCCCTAAAGCTAGATATAAAAAGATATTTGCAAATCATTTTATCACACATAATTCTTATGCAAGCTTGATGCCAAAACTCTGCTACAATTGCTATTGAAGATCAGTGACTTGTTGAATCTCTTGGAAGTATTTTGTATTTGCTATCTTGGAGACAATGGATGGAGATTAGGAATCAAGATCTTGAGTCTATATTGCTCTTCCTAGGGTTTGTACACCCTTTGCATGATCGGGAGAAGGGTTCAAGCCTCCAACAACAAGCTTGGAGATCCTCTGCAGACATTGCTGATTCACCTTCTTGGTCATGCAAGTCTTCATTTATCTCATCTACTTGAGGTGAAGTTGTATGTGTTTATTGATGCAAAGCAAGTTGTTTATCTTCCCTTGATTGAGACATCTAGGGTTTGATATTTCTGCATACACACATTCTCAAGTTTGTACACACTTCTACAAATCTTTATCTCTGGCTATTGTTGAGGTAGAAATACCAAAGATGGGGCTTGACTGAGGTAAGCTCCTATATAGCCACAACATTTTCCTTCTTTTGTAGGTGCAGATCATGTTTTGTAAGTTTTGGCAGAAAGAATCTACAAAAAGGAAGATATTGCAGATACAATCACGACAGACTTTCAAATTTTTAGATTCTAAGACTTGCGGGACACTAGAGCAGGTGCCCTAGTCCAACCAAGGGTTATTTTCAGGATCTGGAAGCCTTTTAGTAGTCTCAGACACCCTATGCAGAAGATTTTCTTGTTCAGAAACTTGTTGGACACTGGAGCAGGTGCCCTAGTCCAAGTGGCCCTCAAAATCTAGGTACACAGTCTCTGAAACCATATCTCTGCACTTCTTTGATTAGTTTTGTTAGTTGTTTCACCAGTTTCTATATATATTTCTAATTTAAGGCATAATTAGGGTTTTGCTTGATTGAAAGGAAAACACTTAGTAAAATCTTGATTAGGGCCTTAGGTTTCACAACCATGCAAGCATAAGGGACAAACAAAGTGATTAGAAGCTTTTTCATAAGCTCAGTCCTTGTCCTCCCAATGCTTAGTGGAGAAATGGTAGTACTAAACCTAGTTTAAACAAACTATCCAATTTTCCACCAAACATTTTGGTGAACCCAAGCTTTAAAGAATTTGCATCCTTTTAAACTTCAGATCTGAAATAATTTGTTGTTCTAGAGCATAATTGTATTGAAAAACCTCTTTAGTGAAATTGCATATGTTAAATTATGGATTACATTCTTTATCTTTTCACTAAAAGGGTTGGAAATTATCATTTATTATTGGAAGTTGTATTTCATTTGCAAAGGCCATCATTGTCCATTTAAATCTTGGTTTAAATAGAGCATGTTAAAATGTTAGATTTTATTTTGCAAGATTTTCATGCTTATGATGAGCCATTTAGTTGTGATGACTTCGATATGTTAGATGTAGCCCTTGAGGACTTTATCTCAATTGAATATTCCACTACGGCCTCTAAGCCGTCATTATTTCAAAGATTTGTAAATATGATTTATGTTCGTAAATCTAAGGAAGAGATTGAAAAACTAAAAATTGTGGTCACTCTATGTGCAAATGTGGTTCAACCATCCTCTAAACCTGTGCTTGTTGTTAAAGGTCCTTCATCTTCTTCTCAATCTCCTGATCACATTTATGATTATGCAAAACAAATAGTGAAACAAGACTTACAACAAACCAATCATAATGTGGTTGTTCATGCATATAATACTCAGAATAACAAACAAAGTACACAACACATGAGTGTTTCAATATCTTTACCAGCTTCTCAACCTATGCTTCCTCAAGCACCTCGCTTAACATATAAAGGTGGTAAAGACTATGATCTTGTAGAAAAGCTCTGCGCTACTCCTGCAAAGATATCTCTTTGGGAACTTATACAAACTTCACCTACTTACCATGGAATGCTTCAAGAAGCTTTACAAAACGTGATTGTTCCTCCCGCTATTAAACCAAATGATGTTACTTCTTTACTAGATTGTATGCATGCAACAAAAATAGACATTCTATTTCAACAACATGAATTACCATCTCTTGAGGTTCAAAATTAGTATGATCCTTTGGTTATCTTTATTACAATCAACAAAACATTGGTTAAGAGAGTTATGATTGATAATAGGTAAACCCTTAATGTTTGTGGCATTGATTTATTGCATAAGGTTAAAATTGATGTATCTACCATCAAATAGAAATCATTAAGTATTCGTGGATTTAATAATGTTGGATGACAATCCATGGGCACTATAACTGTACTTATACAAGTGGGACCTGTGATGGTGCCTACCCTAATTCATGAAATGCCTTGTTCTCTATCTTATAACATGATTCTTGGTAGATCTTGGATACATGCATTAGGAGCAGTCCCTTCTACCTTACACCATTCAATTAAGTTTATATTTAAAGGTAAACTGCATACTATCCATTCAGATCCTAAACCTGATAATTGTTTGCAAATGGAAGTGCAAAAGCATGTTATTTGTCCTAAGAATTTAAACAATCTAAAAGCTAATTTATTAGCTCCTCTTGCCTCTAAAAATGTTATACAAGAGTCCAAGCAATTGAATGCATTTGTTGGAGATGACTAGGGTTCACTAGATTTTACATCTTTCTCCACAGGAGAATATAAACTTAAAAACCCCGTCCCTGAAACATCAAATATTGCATCGATCACATCACATGCTTCGAATGATAAACATAAGACCTCTTTGGTGACAAATAAAGATAATACTCTTAGTTATATTATAGATTATGAGACTTATGAAGCTCCACCTTCCTCTAAAGAAATGGTCTCTCTTTATGGCAGAGGATTCCGAATCCTTTACAAAAATTGTGACTATGTAGATCATGGTTGTGGCATAAACCAACAAGGAATCAAAGTCCCTATAGAATCTGCTACACGACATTGCTCAACTGGAATTGGATATAATCCTTTTAAGGAGTCTAAATCCCACAAATGCCCTACTCTAAATGTGAATACAATATCAACACTTAGTCTGATATTTCAAGATGATTGACATCAATTGTCCTCCAGGATCACTTCCATTAGATATGTTTATGGCAGATGAAGCGATAATGGAATTCTTAGGTGCTTATGATGCTATTCCTCGTTATCACCATAAACATGGCCTACCTTATTGTTTAAACAATTATGCATATTTTGGAAAGACTACTAGCACAATAACTACTATAGTAGAGCATAATGAAGAACTTGAAGAACAATTACAATCCTACAATCCCCCTGACCATAGTACTCTCCTTAATAGAAAGACTGTTGATGTTGTTATGGATAAGGATGACCCTGAAAAAGTTATCCCTATTGGTGATTGTTTAAATGCGGAAGAAAAGGAAGAAATGACTAAACTGTTGAATGAGTTCTCAAAATTATTCAGACATGCCTGGTATAGATCCTTAGATTGTAATGCATAATATTGTGTTGAAACCAGATATTAAGCCATTTAAACAAAAGATTCGTAAAATGAATCCTAAGATTGCTTTGCTTGTTAAAACTGAAATAGAAAAACCTTTACAAGCTAGTTTTATTTGACCTATTGATTACTCTCCGTGGATCTCAAATATTGTGGCCATCGCTAAACCTGATGGTCATATAAGAATGTGTATAGATTTTTAAGACTTAAATGCGGCATCTTTGAAAGATGATTTTCCACTCCCTAATATTGATATGATTGTTGATTATATAGTTGTAAATGAGTTGTTATCTTTTATGGATGGATTTTTGGGATATAATCAAATCCTTATAAATCCTCTTGATCAGTATAAAACAACCTTTATAACACCTTGGGGTACATTTTGTTGGGTAGTCATGCCGTTTGGACTTAAGAATGCAAGAGCTACTTACCAACATGCAATGACTCTTATATTTCATGATTATATGCATAATATTTTAGAAGATTATGTTGACGACATCCTAGCAAAGTCTATCCATCATAAGGATCATGTCACAAATCTTCGACAAATATTTGAGCTCATATGAAAGTATAATATGCTATTGAATCTCTGTAAGTGTGTTTTTGGTGTGGACAGTGGAAAGTTACTTGGGTTTATTGTTTCAAATTGAGGTATAGAAATCGATACAAAAAAGATAGATGCGATTGTTAATATGCCAATACCGAAGAACATATCTCAACTTTGTAGTTTGCAGGGAAAGATACAGGCCATCCGCCGATTTGTTTCACAACTTGCAGATAGGACTCGCCCCTTTATGCAACTATTAAAGAAAGATTCTCACTTCCAATGGAATTCTGAATGTCAAAAAGATTTTGATGACTTAAAGGATTACTTAGCTAATCCACCTGTTTTGTAACTTGCTATTTCAGCATCTAACAATGCCCTAGCAGCTTTGCTAGCACAACATAATGCTGAAGGTAAAGAATGCGTTGTTTATTACATCAGTCATACTTTGCTCAATTATGAGGTGCGATACATAGCTATAGAGAAGCATTATTTAGCTTTAGTATTTGCCACTCAAAAGCTTAGACATTATCTCTTAAATGCTGAAGTGCATGTAATGGTAAAATTCAACCCTTTGAAACATCTCTTCGCAAGAACAGACTTATCAGGTCATCTTGCTAAATGGGTTATGCTGTTAATAGAATTTGATCTTAAATTTATTTCATAAAAAGTAATTAAAGGACAAGATATCATTGTTTTGTCTTAATTCATTTAGCATTGCATCTCTGTTCAGTTGATCATTGTTGTATCCTGTTTAAGTAGTAATTGCTTAGATCACTTTTGTATTAACTGAATATAGCATGGAAATTAAAGTTGTGTAAAATAATTAATCATTGTGTTTGTTACTACAAGTTCTTTTTAGAATTATTAGTATATCACAATAGAATTAATTATAACATTTAGACATCATCACTAGTTGCATTTTTACAAAAATCACATGTGATAGATCAAAGGTACATAGATAAAAAAGAAATAACTATCATAACTATATCTATCTCAATTTCATGTATACATCTGATTAGACTATCCCTCAAAACAAAATGGGATGTTATAGTGCCGAAAGCCTATGCATCACATAGCTGAGCTTCAATCTCCAGTACCCTCAAGCCCTTGTGGTGTGCGAGTGACAGAAGCTTGACCATGTGTGGCTATGGACCGCAAATGACTCCTAGAGATGCTTCACAATCGTAACCCGTTGATCTCACCTCTCATCTCTATCATCTACTCATGTACCTCCTAGTACATCCTCTAGTACTAGTCTCTCTCAGCCTGAACCCTGTCTCTGTCAGCTCTTGCCTGGTGGACCTCCCGCAGTAAGAACTCATTGACAGATGGCTCTCCCTCCAATGTAGGAACCTCTACTGTCTGCTCTCACTGTGCCGTGAGCTCAACCTCGATGTGCTCATCTCTTTGTTGAAACTCCTCTCTCTCTCATGCAGACTTCTCTAGCATGGCCTCTGTAATAGTCCTGTATCTAACTATTGGCATAAATATCTCAGCATGCTGCCCAGCGGATGAACGTGGTGAATAACATGCCTGTTCTCGTTGCTCTGAGGTATCTATCAGTACTATGTTTCCTATGATGTGACTCACAAAGTCTCACCATGCATATGTCCGAACTACAAAATAGAGCAAGAGATAGATGTTAGACTCCCATATAAATATCACAAATAATAAACTATATAAAACATCAAATAATAAATCAAACCTAACCTAGATCTCCATCTCGCCAAGATGGGTCTCGGATCACCAACGGTGTGATGAGCTCTGATGTCTGATCTGCAACTAGGGGCATAGACCTACTACTCTCCCCTCGCTCTGTCTAACTAGGCCTCACATCATCTACAGGTGTAGGACCACGAGCCTTGGACTGCGGTCTCGACTCGGTCTCCCCATCAGTGTCTACCTCTTGCTGACTCTGTCACAATCTCGCTATGAAGATGTATTGTGATGGGACTCCTTGGACTCCTCCTCATCCTCCTCGAGATTGTAGTATCTTGCAAAATCACTAACATCATCCTCCACCCCTATGTCACTCACGTGACCAGCCCAAGGTCGGGCATCCCCTATAGGGTGCTCAGGTGGAAAGATAGGTGCAGGTCGTGCTGTGTGCCACCAGGTCTGATATGCTTGGGTAGACCTAACATCATCTGTGTCTAACATTGGCTCTGCATCCTTAGGACCCTCATCATCACTAAGTGGCATGTCTACTATAGTCAGCCATCAGACAGTATTGGCTCTGATTGCACTCTGAGTTGCGCATGCATAGCTCAGATAAACTACAGTAACATCCTGTATCTATCTGAACTATCATTCCACCTTGTCAAAGTAGAACCAAGATACAGTATGATCAAGGTGACTGGCCATCAGCCGATCCCTCTGCATCTGAGCTAACTGCCTCTACTCACCAGGTCATCTAATGTAGCTATGATATGGTCTCCAGATGATGTCACCAAGCTCTAATCTATCAAATACTACTCCCAGTATAGCAGATTGTCGTGCCTCCAACACTTAACTAGTGGATAGGCATACACAAGTGGATGGGTGAATGCTACCTCTATAGGAAAACCCACCAGTCATTTGCACCTGATGTGCTCAAAGGCCTAGACCTATAATAATGTGCAGACCATCAGACTATGCATCTCATAATGGATGTATTGCCCTAAGTCGTGATAAAGGTGCACAAGCATACTACACCCCCATGTGTAGATAGTCTGATGCTCCTCCATCGCTTTGATAGTGTGAATGAGACCCTCGTGAAGGTGAGTACCTCATCCATCTGGTACGATGGCTAGTGCGATTGTTATAATCATGATCCTTCGTAGTAAGGGAATGTCTCTGCACCCCTAATCTAGCAAATGAAGCTGAATATGTCCTCGCTCTACCTATGAAACAGTGCAACACCTAGTCAAAAACATTATCCTAGACATCATTTAGCATTTTGTCCTAATCCCACTCCTAATTCCACTAATCCATTAGTTAATTAATTAATTAAATTTTATTTATTTAATTAAAATCCCATCTTAATCTCATCCTTATCCCACTTAGCCAATTAATTAAATAAATTTTATTTATTTAATTAATTTCACATTCATAATCCCACTTTCCAATTAATTAAATAAATTTTATTTATTTAATTAATTTCCCATTCATATCCCAATCCTATCCTAATCATCTTCCCAATTAATTAAATAAATTTTATTTATTTATTTAATTTCCCTCACATATCCCAACTAATTCAAATATTTTATTTGAATTAAGTCCTCACCTCTCACCACATTTCGACACTTGTCCATTTCTCAATTGACTCATGTGTGGTAGTACAACTTTCATTTAAAATCCTTCACATGTACAACTAATGGGACCTAATTTTAGTATTTGTGTACTCCATCACATATAAACTTATTAAATAAAAGTATGTGTACACAATTACACATGAGACCTATTCTCCTCCCTCCACTTGTTGCATGACTACAACTCCCTTGAAGAGTGGGAATAACTAATCAATCCTAGCCATCCACATCAATCATTTATCCTTTCAATCTCAACCATCCATTTGAACCAAGCCTTTCCTATAAATCAACCCCCTCATAAGCCATAAAGAGGCATTAAGTTGGAGTATCCTTATGCTGTTGAAATTACATTAGAGCCTTTGCATCTTCCATCTTTTTTGCAGGTTTTTGTAGTAAAAATTTGTATTCATCTAACCCCCATTGTCGAGTTTCGCAGGTTTAATTAACTTTGTGTTGCAGATCCACTATTTTTTTGGACAAAACCCTAGGTTTTGAAGATTTCATCATATCTTCCAAATGACTACTAATTTTTCTACAATATTTTTACAAAAGTTTGTCCATGATATAAGGAAGCTACAGTAGAAAAATTGAGGGTTTATCGCCATTTTTGTGGGAGTTATCATGTTTTTATTTTTTTCATAAAATCACAATTGTGGTTGTAAATTGGCTAATTTTTTAAAAAAATTTACATTTCTGGAAATATCTTGAATTTCTAATGGGGGTTTATGTTTTATAGATTTAATTTGGAGGTCATATATAGTGCAGAAAAATCAAATCTTTGCCAACTATAGCTTTTCCATAAATCTGTATTTCTGAGTGCAAAACAAGGAATTTTTCTAATTTCTTTACATTTTTGGAAATCTCTCGGAAAATTAATAGGGCTCTTTTCTTTGATTTTTTAATTTTCAAACCAAAAATGTCTTGAAATAATCAAATCTAATTCGGCTATGTATCTAAAATTACAATTTTCCTTGCCTGATGAGCTTATTTTTTATGCCTAGCATTATAATATGATTTTTTTATGTTGTAGGTGATCACAAGGAGCTTTAGTAGCAGCAATATCAATCATATACAATAGCTTGGAAAGTGAAAATAATCTAGGTGCATTCATTTCTATCTTTCATCTTTTCATTTCAATCAATCTTGTTTGCAAACACATTTCAATTTACGCATAAAATGAACTTGTTTGCAATCATACCATTGAAATTGGGCTAAAATGAATCATTGTCTTTCATCACATTTAGATTTTGGCTTTAAAAATGAACAAGTGCTTGCATTGTCTTCCACACATTGAATTTCTAAGGTTAATGAACCCCATGCGAGTGTGACCAAGTAAATGTGTATGCTCTCTCCTCATGTCCTAACACGAACTTGGAGATCAAAAACATTTACTTGTGTTGCTTTTGTTAAATATCAGAGAGGCCTGCCTTGGTGGGAAAAGAGGTACTCACTCCAAGGGAATGACCTCAAGCGGTACTTTCATCCGGTCTGCTATAAAAATTAGAGGATAAGGAGAAAACCAAGTCTAACCGGTATTAGCGCTCACCATACAGTGCTAACTCGAAAGGAGGTGTACCTTTGTGTATATTAAAACTCCTAGTAGGGTTAGTTAAAGTCTTAAGTGGCTTGCTAGATGCTCGTGGTGTGCCAGCCCCCCAGATTTTCACTAGAACCTCCTTATGATAGTGGCCTTGCCTTGACTAGGACTTATTGAAGTGTCTTCATGTGCTTGCTTAACCATCATCACATTCTTCCAAACTAACAACTTGCTTATGTGTCTTGTGTGAGTGATTCATGTGTGTATATGCATAATCATTTATTTGAATATTGCCACATCAAGCTCTAAACACCCGAACACATAAAGACAAGTCACCCTACACATTCTTCCAAAAACATTCAAACCCAATCACTTTCATCCCAAACATAGCCTAGTCATCATCCAACCCTTCATAGTCAAGTTATTCAAACCATCCTAAACTTATCCTAGTCACATCCCTATCCTAGCCAAATCACTTCCACCACATCATCAAAATCCCTAAACAAGCACTTGCAAAAAGGACTTAAGACATACACTTGGGTGACAACATGTTTACACCAAAAGACCCCGAAATCAAATTCCAAAGATTCCTCCAAAATCTTTATCAAGGATCACAACCCCTAAACCAAGATACCATTGAAACATTACAATTCTTCATCCAAAGAACTCAACCCCACTCAAGCCAATCACCTCAACTTCAACACTTCGTAGCCCAAGTCCAACACCTTTTAGCCACTAGTTAAGCTCAACAAGTACATCAATCCTTAGCCACTCCATACCAACCTAATCCACCTCATAGCCACATGTCATATCCATCGACTTCCTATTAACCTAATCCACCTATCTACCAAGTCAATGTAACATCAACCTAACAACCTCCACCTCAACATTATCCAATTCCTCATTCTAACATTCCAACACACCACCAAAACTATCCACAAGGCAACCAAGTGTCCTCACAAGAACAACATACAAGTTCAAATTTCCCTTTGTACATAAATCAAGCAAGTCCAAGTACACCTTTTCAACAAGACCACCAAGCACCATTGATAGACCTAAGTCCACCTTTCCAACAAGAATCATATCCAAATCCAAGTGGCCCCTTGTACATAAATCAAAGCCCAAGTTATCCTATGCAATATTTAATTACCTTTGACAAGGGAGATACCAATCTAGCCAATTCATCCTATGAGTGGCCTTCATCATTCAATTACATGCCAACACATGAGCCTACTAGCCCTATCATAACACAACCATATGATCCTACCCCTAGTCCATCTTCTAGCCCATCAAGCCCTTCATCAGCTTCATCCTAATGTTCTACCAATCTTCCACCACAAGATCCCTTGGACATAACTGTACAACAATTGGTTCAAGCAAAATTGATTGAGCTGCCACTGATAGAACCTTTTGAACCAATCCTTAAACCCCCTTGGTATAATGAAAACCATTATTGCGCATACCATAGGTATAAGGGCCATACAACAACCAATTGTGTCAAAGTTAAGAGATTGATCACAAACCTCATAAATTGTGGTAAGATTATCCCTTCATCCAATCCAAATCCTAATCCATCCAATCCAATTAGCCCCCAACCTAATCCTAGTCTTAAGCCTACAACATTATCTGCTATTATTGCACATCCATTATATTTCCCATCCACCCATACACTTGCAAAGGATGTGATCCATTGGCTACTAGCTAGGAATAAACTACCCCCATGTCAAACACCAATTCATGAGCCTACCAATGAACTTCCAAAGGTCATGTCTAATCCTATAATCTCATCATGTGGTTCACATATCCTTGAGCCTCTTCAAGAGCATTCCATTAACATACCTAGCCCTTTAAGCCCATCATGTGACCTACAAGCCAACAAGCCTATTCAAGAGTCTCCTATTATGAATCCAAGTCAAGAGTCGTCATGTTCTCATGTTGTTGACCAAGATCCTATCCAAGAGCCTTCCACTTCCATTCAAGAAACCCTAGAGGTATGGCAAAGGTTTAATCCTAAGCATGTGGAAACATTAAGCCCTAGTCCAACTCAAGATCAAAACACTTTCATGCAACCCATCCATAACATTTACCTTCTTTATGATCAAGACGATACCTATGAAGAAGCTATCCATGAGCACCTTGATCCTATCCATAATCTTATATCCATCCATGAGTGAGATATCCAAATTGCTCCTAGTCATCCGCCATCTAGCCCTATCCATAATGAGAAAACATCCACTTGTCATGATCAGACACTTGTCCCCCAAGTAAGCATAAAAGATCAAACAAATAACTTGGATCTTAGTGAACACAATGCTAATCAAGATCCTAATGATCCTCCTTCCACATCCACCATCGATTCCACTTGAAATCCACTACCATATCCAATGGGTTTATCCACATTCATACATGAATGTTCTTCCTTAGGACAACAACAACCTTTGTCCTCCACTTCATCTTCTCCATCCAATAAGGAACTCAAGTCTAGTTCCCAAAACACATCTAGTCCCATAGTCAATCGCATCCTCCAAAACATGAACTACAAAGGTAAAGGACTAGGTCTTTATGAACAAGGTATTTTGGAGCCAAACCATGTCAAGATTCCCCCACACTCATATGGCATTGGATACACACCCCAAGGTAAACTATCATGCCCACATTTCCCATGTGGTCACAGTACACATCACATATGTCATGTCCACATTTGTCATGTGGTCATGACACGAAATATCAAAAAATTTCTACGCTTCCCTAGAAACCCCCTCGCATGCGTAAGCGTGCTCAGTGGCATACACTGAAGGCGTAAACAAAACAGTTGCAAAGTGGGGTAATACATACACGTGCATATTCTGATCGCAAGAAGGCCAACAAGGGGGTCATCATGACGTGGTTAACGTCGCTAATAAGGCTAAACTTTACTAACCTATCTAAACCCTAAATTCTAGGAAAATCTGGCAGCATAATGCCTCACAGGCGTGAGTAGGGTTTATTGTACTAAAACTAAATAAAGAGGTTTCCTGTTTTGGTTTAATAAATTTTTTACGTCTCCCTAATTTTATTGGAATATAGTTGATTAAGTGAATTGAGCATTTTTCATCAAAGTCTGATCATTTGTTCTGCTTCACGTTTTTAGAAATTTAATATTAATTTGTTCTCCTTCGCGTTTTTCTAAATTTCAAATTTATTTGTTCTCCTTCGTGTTTTCTAAATTTAAAATTAATTTGTTCTCCTTCATGTTTTCTAAATTTAAAACATTTTTCAACAAAGTCCGAACATTTGTTCTCCTTCACGTTTTCTGAAATTTAATATTAATTTGTTCTCCTTCGCATTTTCTAAATTTAAAACATTTTTCAACAAAGTCCGAACATTTGTTCTCCTTCATGTTTTCTAAAATTTAATATTAATTTGTTCTCCTTCGCGTTTTCTAAATTTAAAATTAATTTGTTCTCCTTCACGTTTTCTATCAATCAGAGTTATCTTTGCATCGTTTACATTATTCCTAATTTCTTTGTAGATCAGATTTCGTAACAGGATTTACTAACCTCGTTTGAAATAGTATGCAAGGTTTCTATTTGGGATTCAAACAATGTCTACTTAACTTCCATAATTACTTCTGCCCAAATGATTAAAAAGAACATTAAATTTTGATTAATTTTTTTACCCTACATTGAACTCACACATTTTCTCCTCTTTGTTTTCACTTTTATCTTTCTTCTTCTTTTTCTCTTTTTTTTCTAATTTTCTCAATTTGTCATCTTCTCAATTTGTTGCGGGTTAAATGGCCACTTAGATAATGCATAGACGGCTTCAAATAATTATTAATAAAAATAATATATATATATATATATATTTATTTATTTATTTATTTATTTTATGGTGTTACAATATTTGGTTTTCTTTATATAAACATATGAATATTGTTTATTTCTTGTATTCATTTGTGATACATTGAAACCCTAACACCCCCCCCATTTTTTTTTGTTTTATGGCAGGGTCAATGGAGGGACTGTGGTAGAGAGTGGTGGCCATAGTCGTGGAAGGACGTCGTAGTAATGGTGGCAGAGGGCGGACGACCAGCGGAGGTTGGGTGGCAGGGGAGCGGCGGACATGGTTCAGAGAGAGCAGCAGACGCTACATAAAGGAGGCCGCGAGGGTTTTTGAAGGTCGGGGGTGTGGGTGGGGGCTCCGCCCCCTCCCCACACCCATTGTAATGGCAGCGACGGTGGGGGGGTTTGAACCCCCCCACCACTTCATTTAAGTTTCTTTGTAAATAAAACTAAGAACTGTCTTTTTTTTAATTTTTGACACAGTTTCAATACTGTGTTTCCTTTACACAACCATCATTTCATTTTTCTTATTATTATTTTTATATATTAATAAAAATATATATATACTCACAGAACATTTTCACAGTCCATTTAAAACACGATTTTATTAAAAAAAAGGAATTTTAACAATATATATATATATATAGCAATATTTGAAATATCAAATTTATTTAACAAAATAATAAAATCAGTTTATTATTAAACATAAGTCATGCATAAAGTCAATCCACTCCTTTATATATAAATTAAGATTTTCTTTTGTTCTATTCACTTACAAATTCTCTTTTAGACAAATAAACTAAGTTATATTTTTCCACTATTTTCTTATCAAATTTCTACATGGCAAATAACTCATTTAAAATATATTCATCATATGATTTATATTTACACATTTTTTTGAAGGGAAGAAATAAATGTATTTGCAAATAATTAAAAAAAAAACTCTAATGCATAACTACAACCAATTTTTATTTCTTCCAAATAACAATTTATAATTTCTTATTTACCACAACAACAAAATCACAACTTAACAAATTGACAATACAATATGACAAACAATGCAATAGCTTATAAACAAATTTTCTTCCTGTTGGCAAGAGACACTATATGGATTCATGGTTGTTGTCATTGATGGCAACAAAGGTCATCCCACATATCCGCAAGTCATGATGTGTCTCTACCGGAAGTCAGAATAAAGAATGTTGTGGTCCGGTGAAGAAGAACAGAGCATGTGGCAAGGTCCGACAGATTGGTCCGGACCTCTCAGAGGAAGTGTCTTGGTGCAGTGCGGATTTGGGGAAGTCAAGAGGACTACCTTTAGTAGTATATTCCAAGGATTTAGCCTCCGGTGATGGACAAGGAAAAAGATATGAATGGTTAAGTACCGGATTCCTGAGAGACAGTGAAAACAGAGGAAGAACTGACTGACAGAGTATCAGACTGCTTTCCGGATGGGTTACTGTTGATGACAGAGGTTGTGAAGGCATGAATCATGTTTGGCCGACATGATTAATGATATCTACAAGTATATGCTTGATCCGCATTGCTTGGTGAGGAAGGATTCAGCCGACAGAATGAGAGTTTGTAAGAAACTAAGACTGTTCCGGATGCCGACTAGAAAGGTGATGAAACTACTTGTGCGGATATATATAGAGGATGGATTTAGTTGTGAAGTGTTGTGTGAATGTGGAGAGATATGCGAATAAGTCCAGAGAAAGAGCAGAGGTAGCAAAAAGGATCCGGTATGTGAAAGATAGCAGAACAAAGAACAGAGGAAAGATGAAGTGCAGCAGATCAGTGTACTGAGCCTAACCGGAACTGAACTCCAGCATATGCAGATGCTTCCAATCAGTTCAAGACTGTGATTATCATCACTTTGTAGACAGTGTGTCTTCTTGTAGGCAGTGGGCCTCTTGTGAGCAGTGTGCTCAGGCAGTGAGCCCTAATTGGCAAGTGCCATTTTTGTAATTTCCTATTCTTCTAACAGAGAATAATTCTTGGGTTAATCACCCCGTGGTTTTCTCCCTTAACAGGGTTTCCACGTCAAAAATACTGTGTCATGTGTTTCTTACTTCATGGTTAATGTTTTGTGTCTGATTTTATGCTGCTTCAATTAAAAGGAAAGTTGAATAAGGGAAATAATTAGGATAACTGATTCACCCCCCCTCTCAGTTATCAACAATTGGTATCAGAGCTAAGTTCCTCCTAATAGAGCCTAACAGCTTGAGGAAGATCTGGGATTTCAAATGGATGCATATGGTTTAAGGGAGCAACTCAAGACTGCCCTTGAGGATCTTGAACAGTCAAATTCTGAAGTCAGTGAATTAAAGGAAAGACTCAAACAGGCTGATGAATTCATGAGAGAATTAAAAGACAAATTAAGTCTCTCTATGAAAAAGAGAAAGGAGCTGCTTCAACAGTTGGCAAGACAAAGTGAAGAAAGCAATACAAATGAGGAATTGACTGAGCAAACCAAGTTATGTGAAAAGTTATCAAAAGAAGTCATTATGTTAAGACATGAAATGGAATCAGGAACTATAAAGTTTACTCAAGAGATTGAAGAAAAAAGAAAGGTTGAAGACAATCTAAGACAATCTCTTAAAGAAAAATCAGAAGAATGCCACCAGATGGACAGGATTATCAGACACCTTGAATCTGATCTTGAAGATGCCAAAGATAATGAAGGAAAACTTGAGGATCAAATTGCCTCTCTCAAAAGAGACCTTCAAACAGCAAATGAATATAAAGAGAAATTCAAGATAAGTTCTGCTCAACTTGAAGTTCTTCTTGGAAGTCAAAAGAGGACAGATGACAAGTATGGCTTGGGATATGAGAAAGGAGAAAGCTCCGGATCCGGTCAGAAGAATCTTGGATCAGAAAATCCAAGGAGCAGGCCTAGAAGACCTCCGGTAAGACAGCCAAATGCTCAAAGATATCCATCCTTCAATGGATACTGCCACAACTGCAACCACTTTGGTCACAAAGCTAATCAGTGCAGAATGAGAATGAATCAGAATAATTCATCCTTCTCCGGACAGTGCTTCAACTGCAAAAGGTATGGACACAAATCCCATGAATGCAGAATTATGCAAGTAAACAAATCATTCAAAGGTAGATGCTTCGCATGCAATAGAATAGGTCATATGGCAAATCAATGCAGATCAAGAGGATATCAGTCAAATATGCAAAGAAATGTTATTTGCCAAATCTGCAATAGGTCCGGTCATAATGCTAAAATCTGCAGAAACAAGAATCAGGACAAAAGAGGTCCGGTGTATAATCAGAATCAAGACAAGGGTAAACAAAAGATGAATGCGGATGAGGTTAGGAATCAGATGAGCAAGATTTGGGTGAAGAAAAGTTCAGAGAATGTAGAGGTTGGATCCGCACCAGACTCTGGTGCTGATATTTCTTCCGGAAATTAAAAGTGAGCTCTGGCTCAGGGGGAGACTCAAAGAAAATCTTGTTCCCCCAGCCAAACAAGTGGTGCCAGTTGTGGCACAAGATGCGGATCAAAGGGTTTGTAGATATGAATCTTGAGATACTTCAGTCAAGTTTTCAGAGGTCCGCATGAAGTTATGAAGAAGCTGTGATCGATCAAATAAGACCTGTTCAGGGAGATGCTCCGGTATGATAAAGGATTACAAAAAGGTCCGGAAAGATCCGGAAATGCACTATCTTGTTCTGCGGATTGGACAGAATGTTTGAGATGATCTTGTAATATGCTACCTCGATTTATTCATGATTGAAAGATCCGGATGATATCCACAGATCAGGACTAATCCGGATACTCCAAGCTATCCAGACAAGGCAAACCAGAATGATGTAGGTGAAGCATTTATTGCAGACAGGTATTAGGGTTCGCGGAGCAATTTAAGGGATTTCTCAAAGGTCATTTGCTCATTCTGCACTCGAGAAGAAGCAAAAAGTGGAGCTCTGCAACAAGGTTCTTCAAGCACACCAAGGATCTCCTGCCGAAGCTATTGGATAAAGAAATCAATCCAACCACTCCGTGCAAACCGAAGGCGCATAAGGTATTCTCCGTTTTTCATTACCTCACTGCAAATCTTTGAAGAATGGCTACTCCAAACATAGTTAAGATCTCTGATAGACCTCGCCCCTCATTCAAGAAACATCCCTACAAATCATTGGAGGTAGACCCACTAGGAGCCTTCTCTAGTGTTCCTCACGGAGTTTTACACACCGAAGACATTAGGGTTTACATACATGCAAACATTGAGGAATTTGGGGAATTCAAATTAAGAGACCTCTATCACAAGCAGCTGATTGACAATGCCTTTGAGCTTAAACCAGAGTATAAGGATATTCAGAAGAAACAATTTGAGCAATTTATTCATTTCCCCTGTTTTGAAGAGGATGAATGGGTCCGGTATGTACTGAGCAGGATGCATGACAACTTTCTATGGCTAGACAGACCCTGCAAGATCACAAAAGAGGCAATTAGAGCAGTAACTGGCCTATACTCTTCCGGAGGAGTACCTATCCTCAAATCTGTCAAGAACAACATTGTAACTGAGGCCACCGGATCAAAATTTGACAAGAGGGCAATGACCATTGAAGATATTTCGGATCCGGATATCAAATATGCATCAATGATAATAGGATACAAGATCTATCACTCCAGCAGGGAGAATTCTGTATCCGGAACTGCAGTATACACTGCTTTTGAAATGCTAAGGAAAAATGCAAAATATGACCTCTGCGAACTACTGCTAAGCCAATTAATGGAAAATATACAGAAAATCAAGAAGGATAAGAAGAATTCCTTCAAGTATGGTACTCTTATTGTATGTCTATTCTTCTACTTCATGAATGAGCTACCCGGAACAAGTGGATGGGTATGGCAGAATGACAAACCTGTTGCAGTCCAGATAAGAGACTACTTGCATGGACTTGGGGATGCAAAAGCGAGAAATTCAGCTCTATGGGGATACTTCAAAAACTTTCAGAGCATGATGCAAGCAAGAGAGAGAATTCCCCAGTCTCTCATTGAGAAATACAAGGACTCAGTGTGCTTTATGGTTGACACTGATCAGTGCCTGATGGAGGCAGTGGAGCCAAGGACTGTCTGGATCATGCCCATGGGGTATGAAGTTGATGAACAGATAGTGGAGCTGCATGTTCAACACATGCTAAGTCAGCCCAAAGATCCTAAGGCAGAAAGGTTTGGAACCTTTGAGGAGCTGAGTATAAAGTTACATGTAGAACTCAGGGAACCTGAGATCAAAAGAAAAGTGAGAAAAGAAGTAGAGCACATTGCTCAAGGTCTTGGAATCTCAAAGGAGGCACTTGATGCCAGCCGGGAAAAGAGGAGGAAGGCCGAGGAAGAAGAGAAAAGCAAAGAAAGTGCTCCGGTTGGAGCTCCCACCCGGACCAGATCAACAAAGAGATCTGCACCTCCCTCAACCAAAAGTTCAAAACCGGAAGTCCAGGCATCCGGTAAGAGATCCAAGACAAAAGCCACAAGGGCTTATGAAAGCCAAAAGGATGAAGAGGAAACAGAATCAGATGAGGGAGTAAGAGAAGTAAAGAAACAGAAGAAGAAAAGATCCGGTAAGCCCTCCACAGGCCAAGACAAGGATGAAATGGCAGAGGTATCTGTTGAGAAGCCCACTCTGTCTCTAGAGAGCATAATCAAGTCGGTCACGGTGGATGGAAACCTTCAACCAATGACTGAATCCTATGATGACTTCAGTGAGGCAGACCAAAAGACTCTGCAGGAAGCCACAGTTAAATATCTGAACATATACAATAAGGCTTTCATTGAGATCATATCTCTCATTCCTAAGAGCCTAGAGAAGGAAATGGAAGTAAGAAAGAATAATGCTCATGCCAAAGATCTTGAGATCCGGGAGCAGATAGCTATTCAGCTATATCCTCAAATTGATCCCAAGACAATGAACATTATCTTCAAGGACTGCAAAGATGAGTTCAGAAGCAAAGCCAGGATGAATCAACTCATGCTTGGTGAGACTGACAAAGTGGCCCAAGAAACAGAAGAGATCCTCCGGAAGGCCTTCAAAAGGTTCAATCTTCCTGTTGTAGAGGACTTAGGTGCAGAAACAGCTGCTGATTTGGAATCTTCTGTTCCGGAAGAAGTGAGCCCTGAATAGACAAGTGAGGACTTGGGACCCTCTGCTCAAGAAGAAGTGGCCCATGAACAAGTTAGCATCTCTCCTCCGGTTTCCCCTACAGTCTCCGGATCCAAAGAAGAAGAGCAATTACAGGAGAAGGAAGCAGTGGTGAAGGACAAAGAGGTTGACAGTTCTAAGACTGCAGAAGAGAAGAAACATCTGTCTCCGGCAAGAGACACTGCACAAACTGTTCAACAATTTTTGAGCAAAGAAACTCTAGAGATTGATGAACCGGAGCTTCTAAAAGGCCCATTTGATTTTGACTCTCTCTCTCCGGTACAAACAATGAAGATAGCTTCATTTGCAAATGCCAAGGCAAATGAAAAGCTCCTGAAGTCTCATATGGAAGACTGTGAGTTGATAGAGGCTGCTTCCGGAGTACTTGTGAAGATCATGCCATCAATCCAGATAGATCCGACAGCCTCCACTTCCGGTAATCTAAAAACCTTAGTCAGCAGTGTTGATACACATTTTGATTCTTTAGAAAAATCAGCTGAAGAAAAGGTCCGGAAGGAATTTTTGGATAAGAGATTTTCAGAGATATTAGAATTAATTTCTAAAGATAGGAAGATTGTAAGCATTGGAATAAGGAGCTTAGAGAATGCTCTTAAGGATGGCGGTGATATCTATAAATTTTGTATATCCTGGTCAAAGGCAACAGCAGCATTTGACAAGAAAATAAAAGAGGAACAGGATAAGCTACAAAGCTTATCTCAAAGTTTTGATCCTCTCTCTTCCTCTATAATAAATCAAGAATGTCAGACTATTGCAGTCTTGAATGAAATAAAGAATCTTGAGAAGGAAAGGAAGAACATCACCAACCGGATGGGAGAACTTAGAAGGATTATAATCCCTAAGTTGGAAACCATGCATGAGGCCATCAGTGATGCTAGGACCACCGCCCAAACAAAAGATCCGACAGATCTCAAGCGGGCAGAAGCGTTTGCATTTTTGTTAAGTGGTCACATTTCAATTTTGGACAGAATGAAGCAAAGTTGGGCTACCGAAATGATTCAATTACAGACATCCTTTGCAGACATTCTTCAATATATGTGAGTATGTAAATATGCGGCTAAGTATAAGAAATTTTTGAAAATTTTGATATGCGGACCCTACCCTTTGCCATTGATGTCAAAGGGGGAGTGAGGAGCAGTGAAAAATGAGGGATCCAACTAAGGGGGAGTTCCGGAAATTGTATATAAAGACAGAGCATCAGCAAAGGGGGAGCATAGTGAAAACACTTAGTCATTTTTCACTAAGTGTTGCCATCAATGCCAAAGGGGGAGATTGTTGGCAAGAGACACTATATGGATTCATGGTTGTTGTCATTGATGGCAACAAAGGTCATCCCACATATCCGCAAGTCATGATGTGTCTCTACCGGAAGTCAGAATAAAGAATGTTGTGGTCCGGTGAAGAAGAACAGAGCATGTGGCAAGGTCCGACAGATTGGTCCGGACCTCTCAGAGGAAGTGTCTTGGTGCAGTGCGGATTTGGGGAAGTCAAGAGGACTACCTTTAGTAGTATATTCCAAGGATTTAGCCTCCGGTGATGGACAAGGAAAAAGATATGAATGGTTAAGTACCGGATTCCTGAGAGACAGTGAAAACAGAGGAAGAACTGACTGACAGAGTATCAGACTGCTTTCCGGATGGGTTACTGTTGATGACAGAGGTTGTGAAGGCATGAATCATGTTTGGCCGACATGATTAATGATATCTACAAGTATATGCTTGATCCGCATTGCTTGGTGAGGAAGGATTCAGCCGACAGAATGAGAGTTTGTAAGAAACTAAGACTGTTCCGGATGCCGACTAGAAAGGTGATGAAACTACTTGTGCGGATATATATAGAGGATGGATTTAGTTGTGAAGTGTTGTGTGAATGTGGAGAGATATGCGAATAAGTCCAGAGAAAGAGCAGAGGTAGCAAAAAGGATCCGGTATGTGAAAGATAGCAGAACAAAGAACAGAGGAAAGATGAAGTGCAGCAGATCAGTGTACTGAGCCTAACCGGAACTGAACTCCAGCATATGCAGATGCTTCCAATCAGTTCAAGACTGTGATTATCATCACTTTGTAGATAGTGTGTCTTCTTGTAGGTAGTGGGCCTCTTGTGAGCAGTGTGCTCGGGCAGTGAGCCCTAATTGGCAAGTGCCATTTTTGTAATTTCCTATTCTTCTAACAGAGAATAATTCTTGGGTTAATCACCCCGTGGTTTTCTCCCTTAACAGGGTTTCCATGTCAAAAATACTGTGTCATGTGTTTCTTACTTCATGGTTAATGTTTTGTGTCTGATTTTATGCTGCTTCAATTAAAAGGAAAGTTGAATAAGGGAAATAATTAGGATAACTGATTCACCCCCCCCCTCTCAGTTATCAACACTTCCTTCATCTTTTGAATAAAAAGCATATAAACTAACAATTTCTAACTTTCAATACAATGAAAAATGTCCAACACACAACTTTCAAAAATAAAATTTTACAACCAAACGAGAGAACCAATTTCTTATCTTTGACAACTAACAATGGTAAGATATCCTAAGAAGACCAAGCTCTCTCTCATGAGCTTTAAGAGTAAAAGAAAATAAAATATGGACTCCAAGCACAAGGAGTTTCTCCAACTTCACAATAAGCTCCATTGACCTGCATATCACAACAAGGAAAGAAAACCACACATCTTGCTCTCCTCCCTACCATAGACCCGCAAGAGGGTCACCCCCAAGCTAGGGAGGTCATCCACACACCTAGGGTCTCATACTACTTCACAACAAGGAACACAAACATCCAAAACACAATATTACACCCATAGATAATTCACAACACATGAACTCAACCAAGGTGAGTTCAAAGGGGTAGGAGAGTGGACACGCTCAACTCTAGAGTGCCACTCCTTCAAAATATCCCAACACAATTTCTCTTATGGCCTCAAGCCAACATATTTAATAATTTTTTTTTTTCAAAAGTTTCCATATTTTGGCTTTTAAGCCATGTATCAAATTGCTCAAAATCACATAGAATTGTCTTCAAGGTTTACAACACCCCAAAACAAGGTAATGACCCCGAGGAGGATCACTCCTCCCCTACCCCACACTTGTTGAGAATCTTCTCCCAAGTGGGAGAGGCTCTTACAACACCCAACCAAATTTCCCCACAATAACAATAACACTCAAGGAAGTAAAACACACACATATGCATCATGCAAGCAACTAAAATACAAAGGGAAGGCCTTAGCCTTGAAAACCAACCTTTAAAAGCCCTATTATGGAAGAAAGTTGATGTAAAGCTTCTCCAAATTCCCCTCCAACATAAGCCACCAAACTCCCTCTATCTTTTTTTTTCCCCAAAATCAATTTCAAACAATTAAAATTCTCAAAAATTCAACAACCCCTCACCTTATCCCAAGTGGGATTAAAATAAGTCCAACCCATGAGCTTAGAGGAATGGGGAGGTGACACTTGTCACCTCCTCACTCTTCCTCCCCACTACAAGTATGTCCCAAGGGATGGGTGTTGACACATGTCACTCACCCATCCCTAAGTCTCTCTCACCCTTTACCACATGTCCTCTCTCCAACATATGGGAGAGAAAAGGGGAGTTAAAGACGGAAAGGGTGACACATGTGTACCCTTCGTTTCCTCTCAAGAAGGACCACACAACTCCATGGGTACTGTCACCAATTGTGAGAGAGACTTGAAGTCAAGTCCTCCACAATTGGTGGGTCTTGGAGTCATCTCCAACCTTGGGAAGTGAAAAGGGATGGGGTTGAGTGTTGGTACCACTCATCCTCTCCCTCCCATGCCTCTAAATCTGTCACTTAACTTTAGTGTGAAGTTAAGGTGACCATATTGAGGTTTTCCAAAGGTTACCCAAGTCAAAAGGGACCCTAGACCCATGGGGTATAACCGAGGGTCAAGTTTAGCCTAGTTAGAGCACCCAAGGTCAAGTTAAAACACATGAAAATGGTCTCCAAAAGTTTAAAAATTTAAAAAGAGCAATTCAAAGACATAATTCTTACAACACAAATCATAATTCAAATTAAAAGAGGGTAGACTTAACCCAATTAACCACATTCAAAATAACATTACAACATTTCATCATACACAGAGTTGATCTTAGTTCCTCGTGGAACTAGGTCGATTTCAAAAGGAATTACAACTTCGGGTGTGGGATGATCTCCAGTATCTGTGGCTGGTTAGAAATACCTGCACACTTAATTGCAAAGTTAATTCCACATATAAATATAATAGCCGAAGAAAATTAAAAACATACACTCACATAAAATATCACAAGTTCACATAAGCATAAGGGAAGTCACATTACACTTAAGTTCTAATTTCTACATTTCAAACATTTATTCCCAAGATTGAATCTTAAAAGAAGTTTCTATCCAACAACACCCAATTTGTTTTCTCTTAATATAAGCATCTATCTAACATCACCCAATTAGTTTTCCCATAATATAAGCATCTATCTAACATCACCCAATTAGTTTTCCCATAATATAAACATCTATCTAACATCACCCAATTTGTTTTCTCTTAATATAAGCATCTATCTAACATCACCCAATTAGTTTTCCCATAATATAAACATCTATCTAACATCACCCAATTTGTTTTCTCTTAATATAAGCATCTATCTAACATTACCCAATTAGTTTTCCCATAATATCATAAAGTCTAATAGTTCAAGAATTTGGGATCAACAGTCCCACAAGTCTAAATGTATCAGCAACAGTAAGGTAAATAGTCAAATGAATAGGAATGAAGAAGGTAGGCCTGACATCCTCCCCCATTAAGACTATACTTCCTCCTAGAAGTCATCAGAGAGGTGAGGATAAAGAGTCCTCAATCTCGCTCCATCCTCCCATGTCGCAGTGACCTCGTTGTACATGTCCCACTGGACTCTAATCTGGTCCAGCTCTCGACCTTGAAGGCCCAACGTCTAATGAGCCAATATATGAATTGGCTCCAAAGCCAATTGACTATCTACCTCTACCTGAAGAGCACTCCAATCCAATACGTGAGATAAGTCAGAGATGTAACGTCGTAAAACTGAAACATGAAAGACATCGTGAATATGCAACAGGCTAGGTGGCAAGCCTAGATGATAGGCTACGGGTCCTATCCACTCCAAGATCTCAAAAGGTCCTACAAACTAAGGTGTGATCTTAGAGCCCTTTCCATAATAGATTGGACTCTTGTGTGGTTGCACTCTTAAAAATACTCTGTCACATAGTGAGAAGCTCTGATCAGTTCTCTTAGCATCGGCATACTTATTCTATCTATCCTGTGCCTCCTAAAGTCTCTGTCTAATCAGTGTGACTTGCTGCTCCATATCTTGAACTATCTCTGGACCAATGGCAACCTTGTCCTCTATCTGATCCCAACTCAATGGTGTCCTGCATGGTCTGCCGTATAAGGCCTGAAAAGGAGGCATACCCAATGAGCTGTGATGCCCATTATTGTAGGCAAACTCAACCAGATACAGATACTCATCCCATCTAGACTGATGGTCCATAACATACATAATAAGCATGTCCTCCAACACCTGATTAACTCTCTCTGTCTATTCATTGGTCTCAAGATGGTAAGCTAAACTGAAGTTGAGCTGTGTGGCCAACGCTTGCTGTAAGGCTCTCCAAAAAACTAAAGTGAAAACTGAGTCTCTGTTAGAAATGATACAACGAGGTACTCCATGAAGTCTAACAATCTGATCTAAGAATACCCTCACCACAGATGGTACATTGTATGTCATGCGTACAGGTGAGAAATGCGCCACCTTGGTCAACTTATCAACCGTCACCATGATGGAATCATGGCAAAGTGATGACATAGGTAGACCAACAATAAAATCCATGGAAATGGTGTCCCATTTCCACTTAGGTATCTTGTGAGGGTACAACAATCCTACTAGATGCTGACGCTTAGCCTTGACCCTCTGGCACTCAAGCCAATGAGCAACATATTCTGCAATGTCTCATCTCATCCCAGCCCAATGGTATAACTGTCACAAATCAGCATGCATCTTCTTCACCTCTGGGTGTGCTGTATAAGGTGCTCTATGAGCCTCTGAAAGAATCACTGCACGTACATCACCCACACGGGGTACATAGATGCGCTGCCGATGTCTAAGCAAACCATCAAGCTCAAGGGAATATCATGCAAATCTGCCCTTAAGGGCCCTCTATTTCTAAATTTCCTGCTGCACCTCAAGAAACCACTCGTCTTCAAGCAGATGTTGTAAGATACACTCAAGTCCACCCTTAATGTCAAGGTCAAGATCTCATGGCACCTTTGACTCAAAGCGTCAGTGACCACGTTCTCCTTCCCTTTGATGTAGTGGACATCAAAGTTGTATTCGCATAAGAACTCCATCCAATGCCGCTGGCAGGCATTCAAATTGGGCTGTGTGAAAATGTACTGCAAGCTATGGTGGTCCGAATGGAGCTCAAAGCATCAACCCAAAAGGAAGTGTCTCCAATGAACAAGAGCATGAATAACTGCTGCGAGCTCTAAATCATGAGTAGGGTAATTTAGCTCATGTGTTTTGAGCTTATGCGATTCGTATGCAATCACTCTACCACCCTACATAAGCATGGCTCCCAAACCCTCTAATGATGCATTTGTATAAACCACAAAATCCTCTGCAGGATCTGGAACCACTAATATGGGAGCGCTGGTAAGACGCTCCTTGAGGACCCCAAAGGCCCTCTCACACTGCTCGGTCCAAGTGAAACCCTTTCCTTTCCGCTGAAGGGAAGTGATGGGATGCGCTAATCTGGAAAAGCCCTCAACAAATCTACGGTAATAACTGGCTAATCCCATAAAGCTCCTGACCTCTGTCACACTGGTGGGTGTTGGCCAGTCCTGATCGGTCTGATCTTTGATGGATCTACGGAGATGCTATCGCCTGATAAGATGTGTCCCAAATACTGTACCTTTCTCCTGAAGAAGGCACACTTCCCCAGGTTGCCATAAAGCTGCTGCTCCCATAAGCATTGCAACTCCTGATGTAAATGATCCACATGCTCCACCGCGGTCCGCGAATAGATCAAAATATCATTGAGGAAAATGATCACGAACTGATCCAAGTAAGTGCGGAACACCCCATTCATGAGGCTCATGAACACTACAGGGGCGTTCGTTAAACCAAAGGGTACCACTGTGAACTCATAATGGCCATATCTGGTTTGAAAAGTAGTCTTGTGAATATCTACCTCTGTGATGCGCAATTGGTGATACCTGGATTTTAGATCAATTTTTTAGAACACTCTGGCTCCCTGCATCTGATCAAAGAGGTCATCAATCCTAGGCAGAGGATAACGGTTCTTTACTGTCACCTTATTCAACTGCCTGTAGTCCATGCATAATCAAAGAGACCCATCCTTCTTCTTCACGAAGATAACTGGTGTGCCCCATGGTGAAACGCTAGGTCAAATGTGCCCCTTCTCAAGTAACTCTAACTGCAGCTTGAGCTCTGTAAGCTCACGTGTAGTCATCCTGTAGGGTGCACGACACACTAGCTCTGCACCCGGCACTAGATTAAAGTGGAAATCAACCTCTCTACGTGGAGGCATACCTGGTAACTCTGCTAGAAACACGTCAATGAATCTCTCAGGATAGGGTGATCATCCAATGAAGCCTTAGGCTCATCCTCTGATCTGTCACTAACTATGATAGCGAACAACTGACACCCTTTCCACATGCAGTGCTTAAGCTGCTGAGCGGATATCATACGTACTACCGCGGGCTTCTGTATTCTGACTAACTCAACCAGTGAGCCATGATTGTCTAAGCAACTAATCATCCTCTGGCAATAATCTAGCTTGGCTCTATGAGCCACAAGCCAGTCCATACCCAAAACTACACCGTAGGATCCTAATGGCATAACTCTAAGGTCACATGATGTAGTGAAGGAACCCAAGGAGATCTCGCAATCTCTAACCAAGGTATCTACTAACATCCTGGCCCCAGAGGCCAACTCCACCTCCCACCTAATGTCCTACCTAGAAGCCACCAGCCTACAATGTTCCACTAACGATGAAGACAGAAAAGAATCAGTAGCTCTAGAGTCAAAGAGAATAGAGATGGGGAAATCCCCAATCATATCTGCTATCTTAATAATTGAGGCCTGGAAGTCAGCCTAGTGGTTGTCAATAGCTACAAACATGCGGTGGGACTTGCCCACATCACCTATAGTCTGCTCAGATCCTCCTGAACAGGGCTGTCCCCCTGCTGTGAAACCCTGTGGACACTCTCTGGCCAAATGCCCTGCCCCACCACATACATAACACGGGCCCCTAGCCTGAAACTGCCCTGACTAAGTCCTACCTAACTGCTAATGTCTAGTCCATCCTATGGACCCTTGTGAACCTCTGTAAGACTGCTGAGACCTCGCGGGTCTCGTAGATAATCCCTGTTGTCTCTGATCCCTGCGCGGGCCCTGCTGCTACCAACCACGATTATGTCCTCCCTGAGCACTCTACTAGGGTCTAGACCGCTGCTGATGCTGTTGCTGCTATGGAGGCCTAAGAGGTAATGATGAAGAATTGAATCATCCTCTCTGTGGTGTGGATTGTGGTCTACGAAAGTTTTGCTATTGCTAGTGATTACAGTCCTGAAACTGCAGGCGTGAATTTTACCCTCATCCCTAAATTTCCTCTGCAATTTAAGCCTTTTCGACAGCCTCACTCATAGTCTGGGGGTCTACCATATGCATTGGTCCTGCTATCCCATGATTCAGACCTCTAATGAATTTTTGCACTAGGAGTTTCTCGTCATGGAGATACTATGTGTAATGAGAAAACTTAATAAATCGACTCTCATACTGAGCAATCGTGAGTCCTCTCTATTGTAAATCATGGAACTCATCTATCCGGCACTATCTATAGTGATCTAACAAGTAACGTGCATAAAGTTCTCTATGAATATGTTCCATGTGAGTGTATCTAAAGATAATCGATGCTTGCACTCCTCAGTATGCCACCAGGTAGCTACTGCATCTCTCAAAAGGTGTACTACCACTCGTGCTTTCGTGTTGCTCCCATAAGGTCACAATGTGAAGCACCTATCTAAACTGATGAGCCAAGCCTCAGCCTTAGCTCCCTCTGTAGCTCCTGCGAAGGTAGGTGGATTAAGCCTAAGCAGGTCTCTAATGGGGTCTCCTCTGTCTCTAAGTCCTATAACCGACTCGTCCATACCATACTCGTAAGGTCCCTAATGTATCTGCTCTACTCTCATGGTCTCATGTCATCTCAGATATCTCAGAGGACTCCTACTCTGTGCTTGGTAGGCTGACCCTACCTCCTCCATTGTAGTATCAGGTATCTCTACGAAGGGCTCCATAAGTGGCACCTCTCATGGATCGACGTGGGGCTCTACATGTGGCTCAGCATGTGACTCAGCACATGGCTCCTCATGTGGCTCCTCTTGCAGATCAACATGAGGCTCATCACACGGCTCTGGTATAGCTGGTGGTAGCCTCTCTAACATGGCCTACAATGTCTGTAAAATCTGAGGACCTATGTCAAGTACTAGTGGTGCCTATGGTACTGGTTGATCTGCTATGGCTGTGGGTTCCTGTCCCTCTATAGAGGAATCACTGTGCACCTCAACAGATGCAGTGTTGTGTGATCGTGCTCGTCGAACATGTCGGGGAGGCATCCTCCAAAACAAGGTAGGCACTAATTAATCAAAGTTGCAGAATAAATAACGTGTCAAATACACCTAGTGTTTCAACTTAGGCTCTGATACCAAATGTCATGCCCACATTTCCCATGCGGTCACAACACGCATCACACGTGTCATGTCCACATTTGTCATGTGGTCATGACATGAAATATAAAAAAATTTCCACGCTTCCCTAGAAACCCCCTCACACGCGTAAGCGTGGTCAGTGGCATACGCTTAAGGCGTAAATAAAATAGTTGCAAAGCGGGGTAATATGCACACGTGTGCATTTCAATCACAAGAAGGCCAACAAGGGGGTCATCGCGACGCGGTTAACGTCGCTAATAAGGCTAAACTTTACTAACCTATCTAAACCCTAAATTCTGGGAAAATTTGGCAACATAATGCCTCATGAGCATGAGTAGGGTTTATTGTACTAAAACTAAATTAAGAGGTTTCATGTTTTGGTTTAATAAATTTCTTACATCTCCCTAATTTCATTGGAATATAGTTGATTAAGTGAATTGAACATTTTTCATCAAAGTTCGATCATTTGTTCTCCTTCACGTTTTCTAAAATTTAATATTAATTTGTTCTCCTTCATATTTTTCTAAATTTAAAATTTATTTTTTCTCCTTCGCATTTTCTAAATTTAAAATTAATTTGTTCTCCTTCGCGTTTTCTAAATTTAAAACATTTTTCAACAAAGTCTGAACATTTGTTCTCCTTCACATTTTCTAAAATTTAATATTAATTTGTTCTCCTTCACATTTTCTAAATTTAAAATTAATTTGTTCTTCTTTGCATTTTCTAAATTTAAAACATTTTTCAACAAAGTTCGAACATTTGTTCTCCTTCACGTTTTCTAAAATTTAATATTAATTTGTTCTCCTTCACGTTTTCTAAATTTAAAATTAATTTGTTCTCCTTCACATTTTCTATCAATTAGAGTTATCTCTACATTGTTTACATTATTCCTAATTTCTTTGTAGATCAGATCTCGTAACAGGATTTATGAACCTCGTTTGAAAAAGTATGCAAGGTTTCTATTCAGGATTCAAACAACGTCTACTTAACTTTTGTAATTACTTCTGCCCAAATGATTAAACAAAACATTAAATTTTGATTAATTCTTTTACCCTACATTGAACTCATGCATTTTCTCCTCTTTGTTTTCACTTTTATCTTTCTTCCTCTTTTTCTCTCTTTTTTCTCATTTTCTCAATTTGTCATCTTCTTAATTTGTTGTAGGTTAAATGACCACTTAGATAATGCATAGATAGCTTCAAATAATTATTAATAAAACTAATATATATATATATATATATATATATATATATATATATATATATATATATATATATATATATATATTATTGTGTTACAATATTTGGTTTTCTTTATATAAACATATGAATATTGTTTATTTCTTGTATTCATTTGTGATACATTGAAACCCTAACCCCCCCCTCTTTTTTTTGTTTTATGGCAGGGTCAATGGAGGGACTGTGGTAGAGAGTGGTGGCCGTAGTGGTGCCAGCGGCACTGAGTGGAAGGAGGTCGTAGTAATGGTGGCGGAGGGGTAGATTCAGAGTAGCCACGGTAGAGGGCGGATGACCAGTGGAGGTCGGGTGGCAGGGGAGCGGCGGACGTGGTTTGGAGAGAGCGGCGGATGCTACACAAAGGAGGCCACAGGGGTTTTTGAAGCTCGGGGGTATGGCGAAGGGGTGGAGCCCCCACCCACATCCCATAGCGTGGGGTGTGGGTGGGGGCTTCGCTCCCTCCCCACACCCATTATAATGGCATCGATGGTGGGGGGGTTCGAACCCCCACACCACTTCATTTAAGTTTTTTTGTAAATAAAACTATGAATTGTCTTTTTTTATTTTTGACACAGTTTCAATACCGTGTTTCCTTTACACAGCCATCATTTCATTTTTCTTATTATTCTTTTTATCTATTAATATATATATATATAAATATATACTCATAAAACATTTTCACAGTCCATTTAAAACACAGTTTTATTAAAAAAAAAGAATTTTAACAATTTATATATATATATATATAGTTGAAATCTCAAATTTATTTAACAAAATAATAAAATCAGTTTATTATTAAACATAAGTCATGCATAAAATCAATTCACTCCTTTATATATAAATTAAGATTTTCTTTTGTTCTATTCACTTACAAATTCTCTTTTAGACAAATAAACTAAGTTATATTTTTCCACTATTTTCTTATCAAATTTCTACATAGCAAATAACTCATTTAAAATATATTCATCATATGATTTATATTTACACATTTTTTTGAAGGGAAGAAATAAATGTATTTGCAAATAATTAAAAAAAAACTCTAATGCATAACTACAACCAATTTTCATTTCTTCTAAATAACAATTTATAATTTCTTATTTACCACAACAACAAAATCACAACTTAACAAATTGACAATACAATATGACAAACAACGCAATAGCTTATAAACAAATTTTCTTCCTTCATCTTTTGAATAATTAGCATAAAAACTAACAATTTCTAACTTTCAATACAATGAAAAATGTCCAACACAACTTTCAAGAATAAAATTTTACAACCAAAAGAGAGAACCAAGTTCTCATCTTTGACAACTAACAATGGTAAGATATCCTAAGAAGACCAAGCTCTCTCTCATGAGCTTTAAGAGTAAAGGAAAATAAAATATGGACTCCAAGCACAAGGAGTTTCTCCAACTTCACAATAAGCTCCATTGACCTGCATATCACAACAAGGAAAGAAAACCACACATCTTGCTCTCCTCCCTACCATAGACCCGCAAGAGGGTCACCCCCAAGCTAGGGAGGTCATCCACACACCTAGGGTCTCATACTACTTCACAACAAGGAACACAAACATCCAAAACACAATATTACACCCATAGATAATTCACAACACATGAACTCAACCAAGGTGAGTTCAAAGGGGTAGGAGAGTGGACACGCTCAACTCTAGAGTGCCACTCCTTCAAAATATCCCAACACAATTTCTCTTATGGCCTCAACCCAGCATATTGAACAAATTTTTTTTTTCAAAAGTTCCCATATTTTGGCTCTCAAGCCATGTATCAAATTGCTCAAAATCACATAAAATTGCCCTCAAGGCTTACAACACCCCAAAACAAGGTAATGACCCCAAGGAGGATCACTCCTCCCCTACCCCAAACTTGTTGAGCATCTTCTCCCAAGTGGGAGAGGCTCTTACAACACCCAACCAAATTTCCCAACAATAACACTCAAGGAAGTAAAACACACACATATGCATCATGCAAGCAACTAAAATACAAAGGGAAGGCCTTAGCCTTGAAAACCAACCTTTAAAAGCCCTATTACGGAAGAAAGTTGATGTAGAGCTTCTCCAAATTCCCCTCCAACATAAGCCACCAAACTCCCTCTATCTTTTTTTTTCCCCCAAAATCAATTTCAAACAATTAAAATTCTCAAAAATTCAACAACCCCTCACCTTATCCCAAGTGGGATTAAAATAAGCTCAACCCATGAGCTTAGAGGAATGGGGAGGTGACACTTGTCACCTCCTCACTCTTCCTCCCCACTATAAGTATGTCCCAAGGGATGGGTGTTGACACATGTCACTCACCCATCCCCAAGTCTCCCTCACCCCTTACCACATGTCCTCTCTCCAACATATGGGAGAGAAAAGGGGAGTTAAAGAGGGAAAGGGTGACACATGTGTCCCCTTCCTTTCCTCTCAAGAAGGACCACACAACTCCAAGGGTACTCTCACCAATTTTGAGAGACTTGAAGTCAAGTCCTCCACAATTGGTGGGTCTTGGAGTCATCTCCAACCTTGGGAAGTGAAAAGGGATGGGGTTGAGTGTTGGTACCACTTATCCTCTCCCTCCCATGCCTCCAAATTCGTCACTTAACTTCAGTGTGAAGTTAAGGTGACCATATGGAGGTTTTCCAAAGGTTACCCAAGTCAAAAGGGACCCTAGACCCATGGGGTATAACCCAGGGTCATGTTTAGCCTAGTTAGAGCACCCAAGGTCAAGTTAAAACACATGAAAATGGTCTCCAAAAGTTTAAAAATTTAAAAAGTGTAATTCAAAGACATAATTCTTACAACACAAATCATAATTCAAATTAAAAGAGGGTAGACTTAACCCAATTAACCACATGCAAAATAACATTACAACATTTCATCATACATAGATTTGATCTTAGTTCCTCTTGGAACTAGGTCGGTTTCACAAGGAATTACAACATCGGGTGTGGGATGATCTCCAATATCTGTGGCTGGTTAGAAATACCTGTGCACTCAATTGCAAAGTTAATTCTACATATAAATATAATAGCTGAAGCAAATTAAAAACATACACTCACATAAAATATCACAAGTTCACATAAGCATAAGGGAAGTCACATTACACTTAAGTTCTAATTTCTGCATTTCAAACATCCATTCCCAGGATTGAATCTTAAAACAATTTTCTATCCAACATCACCCAATTTTTTTTCTCTTAATATAAGCATCTATCTAACATCACCCAATTAGTTTTCCCATAATATAAGCATCTATCTAACATCACCCAATTAGTTTTCCCATAATATAAACATCTATCTAACATCACCCAATTTGTTTTCTCTTAATATAAGCATCTATCTAACATCACCCAATTAGTTTTCCCATAATATAAACATCTATCTAACATCACCCAATTTGTTTTCTCTTAATAGAAGCATCTATCTAACATTACCCAATTAGTTTTCCCATAATATCATAAAGTCTAATAGTTCAAGAATTCGAGATCAACAGTCCCACAAGTCTAAATGTATCAACAACAGTAATGTAAATAGTCAAATAAACGGGAATGAAAAAGGTAGGCCTTACATAAACAAGGCCAAGATTTTGGTAATCCCTTCATGCATCCTAAACCTACCACTTTCCATCGCACCCCTCACCATCTACCCAAAACATATGTTGCCATTCCACCTCCATCATCCTATAAATGTCAAAAGCATGTGACCATACACCTTCCACCATCCACTTTGCCTCCACTTTTACCAACTCCAAATATCCCTCCATCCACCTTGCCACCATTGCTTCTAACACCTAACATACCTATCATTCATAAGTATCCTTAGATCCCTAATCATGGCCAACAAAAGTACACATTGTTTAAGCATAAAGCTTCTAATCATTCCATCCCCTCCACCCACCCCATGGGATTCAAAAGCAAAAAAATTTATGCCTCTACTTATAAAGCTAACAATCCTACCAAAAATCCTAAATGTCTTCATACGTTAGGACATAAAGAATCAAAATCAAATCGAAGTTCATCTAAACAACCATTTAAACCCTTACCTCCAAATGCAAAGCCCAAAAGCAAAATAGTTTGGGTTCCTAAGCAAATAGCTAGCAAATCAAATGAGGTATCCTCCTCTACATCTCAAGAATCCCAACCATCCACTTCTATCCACAAATCCGCTTCCATCCAAAACTTCCATTCCCTTCAAAAATCCCACAATCAAGGCAAAAGCACTAAAAATACTAAATCTATGTGGGTTCCTAAATCACTTCATCAACCATCCCCTAAGCAAACATCTCTATTGCTTCCTACACCACCATCCCATCAAAAGCTTCAATGTTTAACATGGTGTGTGCAACCATTGGTCATGATTCCCTTCCATTCTACAACATTCCCACATACCTCCATCTCCCCAACCTTCATCCATTACCATACATATCTTCCCCATCACCTTCCTATGGCCCATGCTTTTGCATAAGTCTTACATAAATCCACACCATAAGCTACTAGCCTACCCTACCATAATTCCACATTATAATCCATTATCCCCATCCATCCATCCTTGCACAAACCTTTCATAATCCATTTCATCATCCACTATCTACCTAATCCATATCCCTTATCAACATCTATGAGCATAATGACATGGTCCATGCGAAGACATCATCCATCTTTAGTGGGACACTATCACCTCTCATAGCACTAGACACTTGAGTCCCTCCTATTCATTACCATGGTGAAAACCTGGCAAACAGGGGCCATGTGTAATTGTCATCCCATCTAAAAAAATTAAAAAAAAAACTCAAAAAAAAGGTAAAGAGAAATCCCTTTGTCCAACGGTGAAAACCTGGGAAACAGGTGCCTTGGATAAGTACCATGATGAAAACCTGACAAATAGGCGTCATGTGTAGGTTGATCTTTTATGTCACTCACACTTGGGGGCACATGGTCTCATCCATCTTATCATTTTCAACTTATCATTTTCCATTATATCATGCTACATTCTACCATCCTTATCCATTACATAAACTTGTCTATTCCACTGAACCCATTTACCCATCCTTCTGCCTTTTGATCTTGCCGAAGACATAGGGGCAAAATGTTGAAACATGTTTGGATATTTCTTGACATACCTTCTTTCCAAACCAAGTCCTATCCATTGACCATTCATCCATCCCATTCAAACCAATCCATCATGTCCTATCGTCATAAGCGTCATGTAAAATCCAATCTTATTATCCCATTGTCATGAGCCTTGTCATGTAAAAATCCTAAGCATTACCACCTAAAATGGGGCATGTTATTCCTATGCGACATAGTCTTTAGAGATCACATCCTAGCTCCATTATGAGGCATACATGCATCCACTATAACATATCATTTTTATCCACCCATTTATCATGAGCCTTCCATCACTTGTTGCCCATCCTTTTATCCATCCAATCCCATGCATCCATCCTTTCATCTAGACTTGGTTTTCCATTGTCATTGGTATTAAGCACAAAGGCTACTCAAATTGTAAATCCATTGGCATTTTCCAAAACATTTCAAAAAAAAATCAAAATATCCCAAAAAAAATCAAATATTCAAAAAAAACACAAAAAAATTAAATATTCAACAAAAAATCCAAGCAATAAAACCAATCACATCATCCAAAACAATCCACCCCATCAACATCAATCAAAATTAAATTATCATCATCATCAATTCTTTCTATCAATAACATTCATTCATCCATTTCAATCAATCCCTTCTTCCAATCATATCAATCAAATCAATCTAAGCAATGATCTTAAATTCAAGTCACACTAATCCATATCAAGCAAGCTAATCAATCAAGGAACATTATCCAATCAAATCAACAGGTTTTACTCCTAATCTTGTCATGAACCAAATCAATCATCATCAATGGGATATAGCATTCCCACATCCTTGTGTTGATCTAGGGATATAGCGTTCCCCGTAATGACAACATTATCATCATCAATCAAACAATCAATCATTGGTTTATGACTTGACAAGGGAAATACCTTGTTTGTTTTACATCATTTGAGCACACTGAGAACACTTGCTTATGCTTAGATTGAGTGGACACTCTAAGCATCACACCATCACTATCATTCAATCGATCCATTTGTTTCAATCAAAACAAATGCTATCAATCATCAGCATCAACACCAAAGCAAATCAACTCAATCACATCCATTCCAATCGAAACAAATCCAATCAAAATCAATCAAAAGTAGCTCAATCCACCACATATCATCCCATCATCAACATTTCATCAATCAATCTCAATCCATAACCCAATCTTTCATCATCATCAATAAAACAAAATTAGAACTACATCTCATTTCCATCATTAAGTGCCTTGATCCCGTGGATACAGGGTATGTAGGCAGTCTGGAGTATGAAGGAAGTGCCCAGATTTAGGTACAGACAATTTTCCTCTTTCTCCTCTCATCATTTCATCTGTCATCTATCTTCTACATCATTAATAAACAACTTCTTCCAATCAATCTATCATTCATTTTCATCCTTCCTTCATCAATCTTCATCCATCATTTTATCATCCTCAAATCATTCCAAACAATGATCCAACTGCAAGTCAATCCTTAATCCATACCAATCAAGTTAATTAATCAAACCAAGTTATCCAAACGCAATCCATGGTCTTGATCCTAGCCTTGTTGTAAGCCAAAGTAATCAGCCAATCAGCCAAGCAACTCAACAAACAACCTTGTGTTGATCTAGGGATATAGCTTTCTCCGCCATGACAACACTCTCAACTATCATCAGTCAGCAATTAATCATTGGTTTACAACTTGACAGGGGCAATACCTTTTTTTTTTAATCATTTGTGCATGCTTGCTTGTGTGTGTTATCATTTTATCTTGCATTTGCATCATATTAGTATCAATCTAACTAATATTCATATCTTGTATCTAGACAAGGTTGTATTATGCTGGGGCACAAGACACATTGTCACCTTGGTCCTTATACCCTGGTGCATAACATCTAGTGCTATATCAAACATCATGGTTGCTCACCTTCATAGCAGCATAACACATTATTCACTTCTTCTATCCATTTCCTTATCTTTCTCCTTGACCAATCCTTTTCATTTCGAGAGCCTACTCGTGTTTGTCCAACCCGCCTATCCTCTCGAGGGGGCATCCTCGTCATCATCCCATTTCATCCCCATCCTATCTTTTCATCATCATATCTTTCTATGACCATCCTTTTCCTCTATCCATACCTTAGCTTCTTTGAAATGATGTTACTCGACATAAATCTTATCATCTCAAACATCATCTCAAAGAGGGGCAAAATATAGACACCCAAATTTATCCATGTCTTGCAACACCTAGTCAAAAATATTATCCTAGACATCATGTAGCATTTTGTCCTAATCCCACTCCTAATTCCACTAATCCATTAGTCAATTAATTAATTAAATTTTATTTGTTTAATTAAAATCCCATCTTAATCTCATCATTATCCCACTTAGTCAATTAATTAAATAAATTTTATTTATTTAATTAATTTCACATTCATAATCCCACTTTCCAATTAATTAATTAAATTTTATTTATTTAATTAATTTCCCATTCATATCCCAATCCTATCCTAATCATCTTCCCAATTAATTAAATAAATTTTATTTATTTAATTAATTTCCCTCACATATCCCAACTAATTCAAATATTTTATTTGAATTAAGTCCTCACCTCTCACCACATTTCGACACTTGTCCATTTCTCAATTGACTCATGTGTGGTAGTACAACTAATGGGACCTAATTTTAGTATTTGTGTACACCATCACATATAAACTTATTAAATAAAAGTATTTGTGTACACAATCACACATGAGACCTATTCTCCTCCCTCCACTTGTCACATGACTACAACTCCCTTGAAGAGTGGGAATAACTAATCAATCCTAGCTGTCCACATCAATCATTTATCCTTTCAATCTCAACCATCCATTTGAACCAAGCCTTTCCTATAAATCAACCCCCTCATAAGCCATAAGGGGCATTGAGTTGGAGTATCCTTATGCTATTGAAATCACATTAGATCCTTTGCATCTATCATCATCATCTTCCATCTATCAATCTTCTATCTATCATCTCAATCCTATGCAAATGTTATGCTGTCGAATTGTGAGCAACGAACATATCAAATCAATCAAACAATTCATCTTGCATCTTTGAGGTATTGAATGATTTGGGTTTAGGTTATGCATTTCATTGTTTGATCATTTCCATTTGCAAATCCAAATTTTTTGATATACAAGTAGTATAGTTGAATCTCCCAAGTATACCCCACTGAGTGATGTCTAACAACCCTCACTATCTCTCCTCAGATCAGCAATCGAAGGATCCTAAATACATCCTCCAGTGTGATGCTAATCTCGCTTGTCGGTAAGTGGAATGTGGATGTATCTGCATCCCACCTCTCCATCAGTGCCATGAGCATTGCGTAGTGGAATCTGATTGTGGGCATCTCAAACACCCACCATAGGCCCACCATCTGTAAATGCTCTCTCTGTGACAGTCAAGGTGCTAGCACGCTCTCATAGAAGTGTCATCAGATGACCGCCTGTGTGCTCACTCATCTTAGGGACATCTTGCAAATCAAAAAGCAAGCAAGAGTATCAGAATCCCCTCTAGAAACTAAAATAAGCTATCAAGAATTAAACAAAATGCCTATGCCTAGGGCCTGTGTCCTCTGTGTACCAGGGCACCCCAGGAAGACTAGGGCGCCCCTGAGGGACACTAGTGCCCCTATGGGACTAGGGCATCCCTGAGGGACACTGGTGCCCCTATGGGACTAGGGCGCCCCTAAGGCACTCTGGTGCCCTAGGTGGACCTGGGCGCCCCTGTTTAGGACCCCTGTCCACCTTCCCCTCCTGGCATAGACATCAATAAACATAAAAGCAAAAGTACAATGAAAGATGATAGAAGAGTTGGATCAGGACCCTACCTCAGCCTCGAAGCATCTCTCTGCCACTCAAGCTTGGAGCATCTCTAGTCGTGGTGGATGATATGGATGTCGACTCGGCATGGTCATTCTCCTATTCTCCTCTACTTTCCTACAATGACAAGAAACAAGAATGAGTTAGTGATAAGTAACAACTCCCTTTTACATAAAGTAAGTGAGTGAGAATTCCTATCCCTAACTAGGTGCAAAAGTGTGCTCTTTTATTCTTGAGCCTTTTTCTTGACCTATCTAACTCCAATTTCAGTACCGTTTGATGCGTTGGAATCCTGGTTCTTCTCTCTTCCTTTTCCAATGTGTTACATTTGAGCGTTGTTTCTTCAAATGACCCTCATAACACATTTCCCTTAAAATCAACGCGCGTGGCTATCTTCTTGTTTCTGCTCTCAGACTAAGCAAGTAGAAACAAGGGGGGCATATATCTCCCTCGATTTCCTCCCTTCCCATCATTCAACCCCCTTAGCATTCTTTGATACTGACTCATTGGTGGTGGTTGCAAGTTGATTTGGTTTTGATTTCTCTTGTAGGCTGCGGTTCTTAACTTTGTGGTCTTGTAGGATTGCAGAATTGGGGGCTTCTTCCTTCTTGGTGACAACACTTCGGCTTCCTCTACAGTATCCTTTTGGGTATCCTTTTCATGATTGATACATTTTACTTTCCTTTAGTTGCATATGCACATAGTGTCATATAGCCACTAAAGTGGGGGATAAATGTAACGTCAAAAATTGTCCTCATGTATGGAATGGTACAATTTCCCTCGGTTTAGCTCCTCACTCTTAGTGACCTCTCAACCATTTTCTTTTTCAGCCTTCTTGAAACCCTAATTGACTAAGTTTAGAAGTAGTTTGTTCACTTTTTGAGGTAACTTATTGGTAGAACCTAGAAAGGTGATTTGAGATTTGGGTCCCTAGGACCCCCAAAAATGTAGATCTGAGTTGAAATAGGGGGCATGGACTTGGGCGCCCGTGCCCTAATCCTCCCCTATTTCCCAAGATTTTGAATTTTGATGGGCTGTCAACTCCCGCCGAGTGCCTCAGGATCCTATTTTCAAATTCTTAGTTTTTGTGCTATATTGAGACGTTATATCAAAATTTGAATTCCCTAAAGCTAGATATAAAAAGACATTTGTAAATCATTTTATCACACACAATTCTTATGCAAGCTCAATGCCAAAACTTTGCTACAATTGCTATTGAAGATCAGTGACTTGTTGAAGCTCTTGGAAGTATTTTGTATTTGCTATCTTGGAGACAGTGGATGGAGATTAGGAATCAAGATCTTGAGTCTATCGTGCTCTTCCTAGGGTTTGTAAACCCTTTACATGATTAGGAGAAGGGTTGAAGCCTCCAACAACAAGCTTGGAGATCCTCTGTCGACATTGCTGATTTGCCTTCTTGTTCTTGCAAGTCTTCATTTATCTCATCTCCTTGAGGTGAAGTTGTATGTGTTTATTGATGCAAAGCAAGTTGTTGATCTTCCCTTGATTGAGACATCTAGGGTTTGATATTTCTGCATACACACATTGTTAGGTTTGTACACACTTCTGCAAATCTTTATCTCTAGCTATTGTTAAGGTAGAAATACCAAAGATGGGGCTTGACTAAGGCAAGCTCCTATATAGCCACAATATTTTCCTTCTTTTGTAGATGCAGATCATGTTTTGTAGGTTCCGATAGAAAGAAGCTATAGAAAGGAAGATATTGTGGATACAGTCATGATAGACTTTCAAATTTTTAGATTCTAAGACTTGCGGGACACTGGAGTGGGCGCCCTAGTCTAATCAGGGGTTATTTTTAGGATCTGGAAGCCTTTTAGCAGTCTCAGATACCCTGTACAGAAAATTTTCTAGTTCAGAAACTTGTAGGACACTGGAGCGAGCGCCCTAGTCCAAGTGGCCCTCAAAATCTGGGTACACAGTCTGTGAAACCCTATCTCTGCACTTCTGTGATTAGTTTTACCAGTTGTTTCACTAGTTTTTGTATATTTCTAATTTAAGGCATAATTAGGGTTTTGCTTGATTGAAAGGAAAACACTTGGTAAAATCTTGATTAGGGCCTTAGGTTTCACAACCACACGAGTGTAAGGGATAGACAAAGTGATTAGAATCTTGTTCATAAGCTTAGTTCTTATCCTCCCAATGCTTAGTGGAGAAATGGTAGTACTGAACCTACTTTAAACAAACTATCCAATTTTCCACTAAACACTAAGTATGGTAAACTTCAAGACTAGTAGAGTGTTTTAATGTAAGGCATTACTACATCTTTACAGTAAACTAAGTTTTATTATATCACAGTCCTTTGGATGTTTCTGTAATTTTCTTGACTCTATGGCCCTTGGATTTGCACTGGTCTATTCTAGAATATTATAATGAGCTTACATCCTTCGAATCGCCCTCATCATTATTACAAAGAAATCAACGTATTTTCCCTTTCAGTAATAGGTGTTAGAAGTTAATGTTATTTCACATGTTCCTCTACAAAGAAACAAAATAAATGCTTAGGAAACTAGCCCATCTTTTCATTTTATCAGACATTCTTTAAGCAGTTTTATAGGAACATATCTGTCATTGGAATAGTGTTGTCAAACAAATATTTCATGAACCCCACCCATTTGAGTAGATCATCATTATCCAAAAGGAATAGGAACACTCCTTAGTCTCACAGAGCCTAAAGTGTAGAGGAAAGAGGGATTGAACACCCCTATTTCCTATTTGTTGGCCAATCCCTCAAGGCAGGTCAGTTATTAGACAATGGCTATCATAGAGACCTATGTGTTTTTCCTTGAGATGTGGTTGGGAATTTAAAACAACCAACAAGAAGCTTATCAAAACTATACATGTCCCAAAGATCTAAGTGTGTGCATATGAGTTCATTCCCATCCCTTGGAAACCAAGATTATCCAAGTTCTCTTGCATTAAGCTATGTGAATGATGCTCACCTCATGAACTAACTTGGACATTGCCCCGCTACCAGTCAAGTGTCTATAGCCCGGATGAGGTCGTCTCTATGATTTCACTCAAGCATTACTCAATTGCTCGTTAGGCATCCATAGCCCTTAATAGAGTTGCTTGAATCCCCCAGCTAATTGAACAAGTTATGAGAGTACTATGAAGTATCACTTGGAGTAAACTGCTTGATAGATTATTCAGTTTAACTTAACTTATGATATGAGTACTAGGAAGTATTGGATACCCTTGTAGCACATGATAAATATCACATGGGCTACAAATTTTAGTTCAACTTTGCTAGGCTGGGAATCATAGTGGCGGGAAAGGTGGATCTTAAGATTTTTCACTTAACCCAATATCACCAAGACTTACTCAGAAACTTCACGACCATTAAACTGTAAAAGTATGTGATCTCAGAAAACTTCAAGTTAAGATAAACAATGGATTCATCTCCAATGAACTAGCATCATGTCATCCAACACTAACAATGGGACTCACCATAGATCCCTAACTAATAACTAAAGTTTCTCCAAGAAGGATAGAGAAGCACTGTCTAGAAAGTGACATTACATGCACCACAACCTATCTCTCACCAAAAAATGTAGATCCCTAAGCCAACAGAAAGCTAGGAAACTAAACCTACAACAAAATTACAACCTAAAGCAAGAAAGAAAAATGAAAGCAACAACTAATAGCTAAGGAAAAGCAAAATAGAAAGCATAAACTAAACTAAAACAGTAAGCAACTAACAAAAACCTAACTAAAAACAAGCAAAACTATGTACAAAGGCTTTGGATAACAAGTATTTACACTTCCTCATGATTTATTTGTTAGGACATGTAGGAGTAAGAAGGTGTAGGTCAACATCCTAAGTTTGGAAAATTCATCTTTGTACTCTAAAAAGTGAGATATAGGCATGCTAGGTTCATGTTTAGGGTACCAGTTACATAAGATTAGAAATTGGGGTAGCTCATTAGGGCCATGATCAATCCAGATGCAAGTTGTCTTACCCAAGTTACCATAATCAAATTGATAACTATTAAAACTGAGTGAAAAGAGGGAAGATACAACCTGATTTGCAGTACCATTAGTCAGAGATGTAAGTTCATCACCTTGTCGCATCATACCATCATCTTTCGCACCTTCAAGAAATTTCAGCTCACTGTGGGTCATATTCAGTGCATCAGATACCTCTGGGTCACTAAATGTTGCAGTAACTTCTCAAGTAAATAGAAAGTCTGGACAACTTTGTTTAGAATGTGGATCATTTAGATGAATTCTACATGAATCAGCCAAAGCAAAGTCTGACATGTGTGGTGAATTCCCATGTAGTAACATATCCTTTCTCATTCTTGATATCAACTTGATGATGTGATCAAGTGATTGACATGAAAAAGATTCCAATCCATCACTTTGCATGACTGTTTGATTTTTATTCTCATATTGCATACTTCTACTCCCATTTATCATTACTAGGTCAACATTAATTGGGTGAGAATCTTCTTCACTAAAAGTATGAACTAGATCAACCTAGTAGATATGTGACAAAATTGAAGCTACTTCATCAAAATTAGTCATATGTTTTGAAAAAACTTCTTCTGTATAAATAAGAAACCCTCCTATCTAGATTGTACATCCATTTTCTGTAGCAACAGGGTCTATTTCTTCTTGCATAACTAGATTCATGACGCCAATGTTGCCTTGAAGTGATGCCTCATCTTGCTCTTCTTAATTTGACTCATCTGGAGACTCTGTTGGAGTAACAATATCAACCTGATATGATACACTAGGTTGATACAGTCAAGAACTTGATCACTTTTCACTAGACAATCTGATTGTGGCTCAGATATGTCAAGTAAAACAACTTCCTATATTTCTATCAATGATTTTTCTTCATCTAAAGGATTGATTTCTTCTTGTTCTTGCATATATTTGATCTAATGGAGATGTTGTTCACACTTGGTTGCAAACTCAAAATTGTCAACAAATTGATATGAACCATTGTTCTCCACTTCTACAACAGCAAACTCAGATTTATAAGCTAACATTCGAGAAGCATCTGGTTGCTGATCTGCATCCTCAACATGACTATTCATCAGGTCTAATTCATTATATATCTTATCAACATCCTCAATAGAAAAAATGTGACACTGTATATTGCTGTGTTCATTGTCCTGTGACTGAAAATTAGGTTTTAACTAAGCTGGGACAACATGCCTTATGACTAACTTATTAGGACTCGGTGACTGAGAAGCTGATCTTAACCAAACTGGGTCTATATATTCTTCAACTGGGTGAACTTGTTTATTCTAGTTCAAGAAGAACTGTTGAGGGAGCATGTTTTCATTACTATCTGCATGAGACGGTTTGATCAGTGGGCCTTCAATGTCCTCCATCCAATGCTTCTTTTCAGATTTGTGTACTTTTGAGTAAGGGAATTCACCATGTAGAGCCCTATCCACCCTTTGAATTAAATTTTGACAATCGACCTCAGCATGTGGATCCATAGAATGGATCCTGGATCCTGCATTCCCTGGATGAATCTATATCACATAGTGTCAGTGGAGACCACTGCCTTGCTATCTTTTTGTCTACTGCCTCCTTCCAAAGTGATAAGTATACATAACTAGGAAGCTCAGACAACTTAAAGAGAGACTCTTGAGGTAGGTATGAGAGACTACCCATCTCCTTAACATTTAAACCCTTGAAAGCTTACATTGAAAAGTTTTGGCCCTCCTTCTAGCACCAATTTTGTTGATGGTGTTTTTAGCACACAACAACGCACGTAAGATATAGGATATCTCACCTCTCTTGGAGGAATCCTATCCCAAAACTTTAGAATAGGATTGCCCCAAGGTTTACACAGCTAGGTCTTAGCTCGCAGGATAACTCAGTGGGTATGTATTCGATTGTTCCAACCAAGGGGACTTACATGCAATGCCAACAAACTTTAGTGCATTAGGGTTTGATTGCACATGACCTTGATCAGTTTTTTGATTTGACAATGCATAAACAAACTGATATATATTTAGATTTCTACAAAATATGTGATTTTGACGTGCAACCAGCAATCTGCTAACTTACACTCACTAAATATGAATTCCATGACAACACTATGCAAGTTTATGAAATCTAATCTAATGGGATCTGATAAAGAAAATGCAAAAGAGAAGGGGAGAGAGAAGGGATAGATAGATCATATAGACAACTGCAAAAAATGATCAACAAATAGATAGATATATTCCCAACAATAAACAAATCTCTACTTAACCAAGTAGCCCACAATGCTACAGAGACTGTGCAATCTTCTAAGGAAATACTAGGGTTTTCAAACTGTGAAGGTTTCATTCAACACCCAATTCCTGCTGTAGTTCAATGAACTCACACAATCAAACTTATCTCATATAAAATATGCCCAAACTAACCATGCACAATGACATATAATTAGCAAGCCATGAATGGTATGGATAGGAAATCCATCAAATATCTAAATAATTAACCACAAATGCAATTGAATAACTACTTGGAAAGGTCAAGAAGAACCATGATAACCATATCCAATCAACAAAATGAAATCAAATGGCACTAGTAAATGAAATTATGTTTGTATTGATTCAGAAAAATGGTAGAATTTCAACAATTCTTTCTTCAATGTTTTCTTCCCTCCTTTTTTCTTCTTTTACAATGAGAGAGGTTGCCTTTATATAGAGAGGAAAGCATAGTGAGTTTTTCAATGAATGGTGGAGATTGATTCAACACCAATGGCTCAGATTACATGGCATTTAATTTTGGTCGGTGGGTAGTTATAATCCCATATTTGCTTTTGTCCTTTAGGAAAAAGATGAAATTACAATTTTTTAGCTAATGAGAAAAAGATGAAATAGTCACTTTTTGAGTTGTTTAATGGGACAAATGGCTTTTCCAATGAGTTGATTGGTCAAGAAGAGTATGTGGCACATTTTTGGTGAAAACATATCCAACTGGATGCTTGCTAGATTGACATTTGATGACTAGATGGTTGGGACAGCTATGAACATCTTGAACACTAAACAGGCTCTGCAGGAATAACATTGATGTAAGTCTGATCTCTTGTGTCTCCTAGCTCCTGAGGCATATTGACCTCCTCTTGTATGGATAGTAGTGGTTTGGTTGATAGAATGATAATTCTTCATGTCCAGGTCAGTAAGGTATTTCTGGGTTTTCAACCTTCATGGTGGCTCTGGCTAGTTACTCCATTGTACTTCATCTTCTCAAACTTACAATCCACAATGCCAAGAATCAATTTCATCATAAACAAATAATTTTCCATCAAGATAGATCAAAATATATCCATGTGCAGCCGTGGACCAATCTAGGATAGCCCAAAATCAATTTTGTTGTCGTGAACTTCACAAATATATTGGTTTTCCCATGATTTTCTTAGTTTTTCATCATTTTTGACTACCTATTTCACATTTATGGTGATCTAGGATGTTTTTGTGCCCATTTGGATCTAGTGGGAGGCTTTTATTTAAAGTTTTTATACACTTTTTACAAAAAGCAGGGTTTTTGAGGGTTACTGGATATCCATGTGCAGTAGCATTAATTTGATGCAAAAGATATTCTAAATCCATACTAGCATGATATAAATGCTTAACAAGATGCAAAGAATGATATGCATATCAAATTCATAAATTAAAACAACTTCCATGCCTTAAAAATTAGTTTAACAGCCCAAATATGAAAAAGTGGGGTTTTTTGGGTCTACTGGACATATACTACAGGAGGCAAAATTAGTGCAATGTCCTGTGAAGTCAATTTTTAGTGCTAGGCCTTCAAGTGGGGAAATTAGGGGGTGCCAGATAAGTGGGCTTTTGGGTCCCTACCGGATGGCGGGGAAATTTCATGCTACCAGACATATCTAGTAGGTCTTTGTTTTAGCACTAAATCCTCTAGTGGGAAAATTGGTTCCTACCAGATTGCAGGAGATTTAGGTCCTACAGGATTTATCCCACAGGAGGACGAATTAGCGCAAACTACAATAGGGGTCATTTTTAGCGCAAACTGCAGTAGGGGTTATTTTTAGCACAAACTACAGTAGGGGTCATTTTTAGTGCAAACTGCAGTAGGGGTCAAAAATCGTGCTAGATTTTGAAATGCCCTGGGTGACAGTATATCTAAAAATATCTTATACTTTAAATATTTTGAAATATACTGTCATGATGTTTGAGATAGGTTTTGGATCCATAGGATTTAACATGTAGATTCTAGGTTTTGGAGGATCCATCAGATTTTAGACTTAACCAATTTTTTAGGGTCTTAGGGATTCAGACTTAGCCAATTTCAAGGTTTCAGTAACATGCATCAGGGTGAAGGCATATGGACCCCTTAGTAAAATGTTATGGAATTTGACATGATTTTTTTTAATGACACAACCTACAACAACAACTATAAGCACTATATCTAGTGACATAGTATTTTAGCGCAAACTACAGTGACACCCAATTTTAGCGCAAAAGGCAACAAATGTCCATTCCTTAAGCACAAAACCAATTAAGACTCATCCAAATCAATCACGAAAGGCATTAAACAACTTAAAACATGCCAAATACCCAAATTTGGAACAAATCCTGCATTCTAAGCACCATTTCACTTTCTCATCATCATAAGGAGGAAATATTGAGACTCCTAGCCAAACCAAAAATAGGGGGTCCCCATTTGGAAAAATGGGGCATGTGTGCAAGGCACAGTAGTTTCAAGGAATGAATAAATCTAAAGAGGTCTTGTGTGGATGAAAGGAGCTATCTTCACAATTGAGCGTTAAAGAATAAAAGTGATTGCAATGATGCCTAAAGAAGGAAAAGCATTAGAGGATTGTGGTATCCAGATTCTTGCCATATAAGGAACAGTAATGATGAAGGAGGAACTTTTCATGGATTGTATCCTTGGACTATAGCAAACTCAAATAAGTTGTAGTTATAACTTCATAGTTACACATATATTTTCAAGAATGTGGCATACATTCCTTGTCAAGAGTTGAGTGATGAGTTGTGGATTGTATATTTATTTTTTCAAAGGAGTAGACAAGTTATATGAATTGCTATAGAGTGTCATTTAGGGTGGATATACTAAGTTCTTGTGTCATTTTTGACACATATGGAGAGATAAACCCACGTAGTTGGATTATATATCAATGTATGCTAAAATTGTAAAAAATAAATCTAGTGGAATAATGCCATTTTGGTTGGTGTCTAGGAGAATTTCAAATAGTTTTGATGACCTATAAAGGATTTCAAGTGGTGAGTTCACTAGAGTAGAGCTTGTGAATATTTCATTTAGGAAAAGTTAATGGTGAAAATTCCCAAGTATAAACATAGAATAATGGAGTACAATAGAGAAAAGACTTAATTACTGGTGGAGTTAGTCCTAGATCACTTGAGGAAGAATGGATTGCCTTGCAATAAAATTGATGTTTAGATCATCCTAAGGGGGAGATGATTTGAATAATTGTGGCTTGATCTAAGTTTCATTGAAGTGAAGACAATTGAAATTGGACTCATGCATGGTAGTGAAGAGGGCATGGAAGAAATTACAATAAGCATAAGGTTTGAAGCTAATTAAATAGAGAGTTCCTTAAAAGAAACAATAAAAAGACCTAAGATCATGTTGGAAGCTACAATGAAGAAAAAGGATTGTGTGAGATCCTTAGATCAATAGATTCTAGAGGCTTAGATAAAGGGTGTGGTATGTATTGATTTTGAGGAAGACTTAAAGGATGTCGATTAGAAGAATGAATCAAATGAGTACCTTGTATGGGTGTTGAAGAGTAGAGTTACTTGCATGGAAGAGGAAAGGTGGAGGAAATACATGGGATTTAATGAAAGTAATGATGAACTTGAAATTCCATATGGAAGGGTGTTGACACAATGTACAATAACACCTACAAGTATAAGAACACATTGGAGGAGTTAGAGAAGGCAACACAATGGTGCAAAATGTATTACCCAACAAAAAGGAAGATCCAAATGGTTGCAGTTAATGCATAGTGGATAGAGACTCAATACAGGTTGGGATAGTGATAATAGGAAGCTGAATATAGTAATAGAGAATTTCCACAAGGAGAATATGTAGAATAAGATCCAATACGTTCATGTGATTAGAGTATTCATTAAAGAAGAGATAGTGAACAAGGTTTTCATGAGGAGAATGAGAGAATGGAATATGACATTGCAACAATAGACACTCTAAGAATCGATAGCATGTTAAAGTATCAAAGCATGTTGAGGAAAGTGCAAATCAATCATTATAGAAATGTGGTGATAGCTATGCTGAGTGAGTTATTTTGCAAGAGATAGTGATGGAAAAACACTTGGAGGAGGTGGATGGTACAAGTGAGACTCTCATCCTCAAGAAGTGGGGAAGAGTGTAATGAATCTAAATCTTTGGTGGAGGTTAGTCTATGCCCTAGTTCTTTCTTCTAGAACTAGAAGAGGTGTAGGATAATGTGCAAGCATGTTTTTGAAACCTTTTCAATTTATGAGCACATGTTGAGGTCAAGATACCAACTTAAAGGGTGGTTCTACCAGCCAATAATTATTTTCCAACTCTGTTACAAATTTCTTACCTAGGGTATCTAATGTAGGAGCATCTCAAGGGTAGTGTAATTTTACATCACCCAAAAAGTTATGTTTTAATTTCCTCGTGTTTTCTCTTCTTTTTGGCAAAATTTCAAATTTCTAGTTAGAGTTTGGCTTTGTATTTCTAATAGTAGTCTATATCAAACCTAATAATATTTGTTGTAGTGGCACATGGTTACTAGTTGAATTTGTTTGCCACATGAAGATAGAAGAAAAAATGATAGTCTTTGAGCTTGTGCAATAATACTTGAGGAAGTATTCACCATCTAGGAGATGTCTATTAACACCATTGTTCTTTATTTTCTCATATTTGATGATTTGTGGTGGTGTGAGATTCAATTATTCAAATTAGATTTGTTTTCTTTTACTTGGAGGATAATATAGATAGATCCCATGACTTACAACAAAGAAATGGATTCACTAGAATCATTCTTGAGGTACATGTGCACATGTTTGGTGATTTTAGGCCATATTGATCCTCAGTGAAGACCTATTTCTCAGTACCAAATAATTGAAATAAAAAAAGGTTTCAAAAATTAGTACCTTTTTTATGTTTGTAATAAACGAGTGCTCATAAAAGACTATCTCCAACTAGTCCAACACAAACCTACCACATGGAGCTAAGACTAACAAGTAGACAAGACAAACAAGAGACAAGAGACAAAAGATAAGACAATGCCTAAGTGAGAGAAAATAAGAAATAAGAGGCTACAAATGGACCTAGTATCAGTCAGTAAAGTTCTAGAAAATGTTGGAAATGTTGATCTAGAGTTGTTGGTAAAGTTTTGGGCCAAAAGAAGGCAAGACAAATGCATCCCTACTAAGGTAGGGTGGTGCAGTCACGGTCGGAGGGTTCACAAAATGAACTATCCAAGCCATGCAGAAAGAGTAAACACAATGGAAATAACTCAAATAAAGTATGCCATGAATGATTCAAATGCTCAAGATATCATATATTCAAAATGCTTATATGTCGGCAACATGTGGGCTACAAACTAGGGCTCCCAAGCCTGAATTCTAGTTACAATAGATATTGCTTTGAAGCACAAAACATCTAATTGAAGTTATCTAAATCATATCATAGAACTACTTACTTCCTAATACATCCTATATATATATATATATATATATATATATATATATATATATATATATATATATATATATATATATATATATATATATATATATATATATATATATATCCAAGCTCAAGAGATCCTCCATGTCAGCGAAGAAAAGTTACAAACTCCAATGAAGGAATGTAACGTGTAGAAACAAATAGGTCAGGCCTAAACATTTGGTAATGCTCCACAAATGCATGAATCAAGGTGCATACCTAAAGGAATGTCTATCTGATCCTTTTGTGCCATGTATGATGTTCCATTTAGCTCCGCAAGTCACAGAAGTGTTCCGTAAACCTTCTCCTTATTGACAGCCTAAATTCTCTGCTCTATAAAAATAGGTGATCTTCTGATAGCAATAACATTTAGCAGGCAAGTCCAAATGACCTGAAATTTGTGTAGGAGTCAAGGACAACACTGAGAGGGGGGGTGAATCAGTGTTGTGTGAATTTTCAAATCTTTTTCAAACTTTAACTTGGAGAGCATAAGGAGAGAAAGTAATCATTGAATTGTCAAACACATATGCACATAACTTTGTCAAACACATATGCACATAACTGATAATGATAAACAAAACTCATGAGTAAAACATACAATCATAGAAAGATGACCAATATGAATCAAGACACAAGAATTACTGGAGTGGAAAACCCTCTCTGGGTAGAAAAACCACTCATGAAGTGCCTCACTGGCTTAACTTTGAAAACATCTTACAAAGCCTCACTGGCTGAATATTATGTCTCACTGACTATTGAGGTCTCATTGACCTACAAGCCTCACTGGCATATTGTTTAGAAGCACCAGCTTCAAGGAGCACCAACCCCTATTACAGAACTGACTGAAAACACAAATTCAGAGGGTTTCTCTGTTTCAATACATAACATTTATTCTCTCTCATGTATCTGTCAAATGACCATTCCCAAATCATATACAAACTCAGATATTTCAATCCTGTATCATGATCCACTCTATAACACCAACACTGCTTGATTTTCAACAACACTTCACTAAACTGTATGTTTCATCTCTGTCTATTTATAAGGTTGCATCAATGCACCTGAAAGATTATTGTAAATAAAAAGACTTTTGATGTTCCTCTTCTCTTCCAAAGCTTCTTCTTTATTTTTGTGTCAATTTCACCTTCTGACCCTTGACATCTGCATAAACAATTTATCTATACAAAAATCTTCAATAATATTAATCAGTGCCCTGTAAAATAAAAAACTCTTCTTGTATCCTCTTTTTACATTTCTACAAAATAAAAACATTTTCTTTTCAATTTTCATCTTGAATCTCCTTTTTGTATTCTCCAATCTGCAAAGAAAATCTCCTTAAAAACTTCCAAGCTTTTACATTCAAAACCCTTGAGCTTCTTCTTCTTCTCAATCTGCAAGAGTATCTTCAATCTCTCTTTGGATTAAAACAATATTTTCAATCTGCAAAAATATCATTTTCAAAACTAAAAATCTGCATCCAATGCCCTGCTCACAAAAATAATATCTTAAAAAAAATTTCCAAATTATTCAAAAACATCTTCTTATGACCTTTCATGTCCTTCACCAATTTTTCTTAAAAAAATCTCCTCAAAAATTTTGATCTTTTCTATCTTTCAATATCCTTAAAAAAAACTCTTAAGAGTTGTTAAATTAGAAAAATCAATTTCTAATTTTATTTTTCTTTAAAAAAACTTATCACCACAAAAAGAAACTCTCCATTTTGTAGGGGCCGACCATTTAGAATTTAAACAAGTTTCTAAAAAAATTTAAAGCCATCAAAGGCTTAGAGATTGGCATATTAGAAACTTTAATAATTATGATGCCTTTGTTTTAAAACATTTATTTCTCCCTTGAAAAATGCATCGTGGCATTTGGACTTCCTTAAGAAATTCGGGCTAAATAAAAACTTTGAAAGTTTCTAAGTTTAAACATTCCCCATGCTCTCCTTTAACCTATGCGCCCATTTTGCTTTTGGCGGTGAAAGAAATTTAAAATTAAAACTTTGAAAGCCCGCCCACTCCACATTTGGCACTCAAATTTTATAAAGGAACTTTGAAACATAGGTAAATATCCTTAGTTGCCCGGTCATATACATGACCCCGAACCCCTCCAAAAGGTCAACATAAGTGATATTACTTGTAATAACAAGTCACCGAAAGAATAGATAAAGGAATATATTATATGACAGGTAGAAAAATAGATAATGTGTTAGAATTTAGGAAATTCAAAATACTTCAGAAGCTTACATAGCTTAGCACACTGTCATTAGTCAACTCTATACTGCAACCTATTATCCTTTATGATGACAATGTATATAATTTCTTAAGGAATAAAAATCACCTTATATCCTTATGTGCATAGTCATATTTGAAATTAACATAGCCACAGTGACATTGTCAAATTTGTCCTTTGAAGATGAAGCATAACAACTCTTTGCACTTACTTCTCTGAAGCATGACATCTTAAGATTCTGAAAACATGATCATTATGAATGAAGTATAACCAAGGTGACTCTTTCTTGAACAAGAACCTTTTCTTAAGATCTTGAAACATCCTACAACAATAACACCCAAACTTGTGATGCCAAACTCCTGATGATGAAATATCTGAAACAACCTCTTCAAACAAGGATTTGATATGATGTCATAAACTCATGATGACACAACTCCTGCTCCTGTCAAGAACTTCACACAACGCTTGATGAACACACATATGAACACAAATCTTATCATTTTCTTCCTGAATGGTGACTTTCTGATGTTCACTAATATCAACTCAAGATTCTTTCATAAACAAGATCAAATATGAGAATCCATTCTGAGACACACTAAACATGAGAATCCATTCTGAAACAACCTTGAAGATATCCTGATCAATTCAAACCATGAATATGAACATAAACAATTCCTATCAAATCCAACACTATGCAAACCTGCAAGACCTTTTTGACATCAATGACAATCATTCTCCATCAATTTGGATATGATGTAGATGATGTTGTCTAGATGCTAAGTCTTGCTTTGTGAGCTCTAAAATGAAAATGCAGCAAAATGTAGTACAAAATGCTAAAACTGCTACTGACTAAACTGAACTGAAAATGAAAGAAAAGAAAGAATGCAAATGCTTTTGGTTGATCCAAGATTGCTCTGCAATTTGGGATGCTCCTGTATTAGACACCCAAGGTTGTTGAAAAAAACTAAGTCCCTCACTTTACTCGAGCTGGAGGAAAACCAAGATGGTCCACCTCATTTTGAGAAATCCATGATGAATCTATTTCCATTCTACCTTTCCATTTTACCAAATATTCCTTGTATTGCTTGCCTCTGGGGTTGCATCCAAATCTGTTGTCCAAGATGTCTTCTATCTACTATGGTTGTTGTTGTGGTAACTAATTCTTCAAATCATCTTCACTATTGTTACTTGATTCTCCTTCATGATACTGATATAAGTCTGCAATGTTGAATATAGGTGATATACTCAATGTCTCTAGTAGCCCCACTTCATATGCATTTCCTGAAGCAAATTTCCTGAGTATCCTGTAGGGTCCAAACTTCTTCATCTTTAAACTATTATATGTTCGTACTAGAAATCTCTCTTTTCTTAGATATACCATCACTTCATCACCAACTAAAAATTCTTTGTGTCTCCTCTTCTCATATGCTTGTTCCTTATACTTGTTGTTCATCTCCTCCAAATGCTTCTTAACCTGATTATGTATTGTCTCCATATGCCTTGTAAATTAGTCTACCTTTGCACTTCTCTTATCCTCCATACTGACGTCTCTCAATTTTGTAACTCCTTTAGGTTTCATTCCAGTCACAATCTCAAAAGGTGTCTTCTTTGTACTCCTATTCACTGAATTATAGTATGCAAACTCTACTTGCAGTAGAATTAGATCCCAATTTCCTATCTTCTTTCCTACCAAACATCTCGACAAGTTTCCCAAACTCCTATTTACCACTTTTGTTTGTCCATTTGTTTGTGGGTGAAATGCTAAAGTGAACTTTAGGTTTGTCTTCATCTTCTTCCACAATGTCCTCCAAAAGTATCCAATGAATCTTGTATCCCTGTCTAAAATTATGCTCTTAGGTAATCCATGCAATCTCATGATCTCCTTGAAAAATAAGTCAGCAAAATGCAATACATCATTTGTCTTTTTACAAGGTATGAAATGTGTCATCTTTGAAAATATGTCCACCACTACAAATATTGAATCATGTCCTCTTTGTGTTCTCGGCAATCCTAATATGAAATACATGCTTATGCCTTCCCAAGGTCTCTCCAATACTATCAAAGATTTGTACAATCCAATATTCTGATTACTCCCTTTTGCACCTTGACATACTCTAAAACTCTACACAAACTTTCTTACATCCTTATATATCTGGGGCTAAAAGTAATGTTCACTTACCAAAGCCACTATCTTCTAAATTCCAAAATGTCCTGCCAATCCACCACTGTGCTTCTCGTTGATCAAATTGTCTCTCATTGAATCCTAGGTATACACAATTGATTTTCTTTAAACAACATATCCTCCTAAATGATATAATCTAACCACTTACTTCTATCTGTCACAATAGGTTCCTTACATGTTTTCCATGGCTCTGTAAAATCAAGGTCTTCTTCATACATGTGTTTCAACTCTTCAAAACCTAATACTTCAACTCTCATTTTTGTTAGCAAATTCCTTCTTCTTCTCAATGCATCCACAACTTTGTTTGACTTCCCACTCCTATGCTTCAATACAAATGTGAAACTCTACATGAACTCTACCCATCTCATATGTCTCTAATTCAACTTTCCTTGACCGTTCAAATACTGTAAAGCTTGATGATCCGTATACAAAACAAATTCCTTAGGCAACAAGTAATGTCTCCACTTCTTCAAGGCTTGAATTATGGCATAGAATTCCTGATCATAAATTGAATATCTTCTCCTTGCATCATTCAACTTCTCATTGAAATATGCTACTGGTCTACCCTCTTGACTTAACATTGCTTCTATTGCATTTCCACTTGCATCACAATCCAGTTGAAATACTTTGTTGAAATCTGGTAATGCTAACACTAGTTTCTCTGTCACTTTCTTCTTCAACAATTCAAAACTTTTATTTTCTCTTGATGTCCACTTAAAGTCCTTTCTATCACCTCGCATTGTCTCTTTCATTGGTGTGCATACTAAATTGAAATTTCTAATAAACTTTCAGTAGAAACTAGGTAATCCATGAAATGGTCTGACTTCTCCAATGTTCTCAGATGTTAGCCACTCAACAATTGCTCTAACCTTCTCAGGGTCCATCTTCAATCCTTCCGTAGAAATCACAAATCCCAAGTATACCAATTATGCCTTCATGAAACTACATTTCTTGATATTTATCAAAAATTTCTCTTCTCTCAGTCTCTACAATACTTGTCTAACATGCAACAAATGTTCTTCTTTTGTCTTACTAAAAATCAGAATAACATCCAAGTATACAATAACAAACTTACCCAATAATTTCTTCAAAACCTCATTCATCAACCTCATGAAAGTACTCGGTGCATTTTTCAATCTAGAAGGCATCACTAACCATTCATACAATTTTTTATTTGTCTTAAAATCAGTCTTCCATTCATCTCCTTCTCTGATTCTAATCTGATGGTATCCACTCTTCAAATATATCTTTGTGAAATATTTTACTCCACTCAAATAGTCCATAATATCATCCATCCTAGGCAATAGAAACCTATATTTAACTGTGATCTTATTGATTGCTATAGAGTCTATACACATCCTCTATTCTCCATCTTTCTTCAGTGCTAGAACTGCAGGTACTGTACAAGGGTTCAAAATTTCTCTGATCAATCCTTTCCTCAACAATTATTGTATCTATCTATTCAGTTTTACATTCTCTGATGGTGTCATGTGGTGTGCTGTTTTGTTAGGCAAACTAGCTCTAGGTATGAGATCCATATGATGACTGATACTCTAGATTGGTGGAAATCCTTCAAGTACATTATCTTATATGATGTCTTCATATTCTATCACCAATTCAGTTATCTCCTATGGATGTGATTCTTTAGTCTCTATACTTAAGGTTCCATGCTTCTTAGGAATCAAAGCAAAACACATATTCTCATGTCTCAAAGCATCCAAAAATTTCCTTCCATCAACCAAACAAATTCTATCGTTCCCACATACTTCACTCTTAGGCTCATCTTCCAAGGGTATCAAGGTAATTTTCTTTCCATTAGATACTATAGTGTAGGTATTCTTTCTCCCATCATGTATAGCTTGTCTATCATACTGCCATGGTCTACCCAACAATATATGACATACATCTATTGGCAAAATATCACACAAGACTTCATCATGATAAGATCTAATATGAAATTTTACCAAACATTTTTCACTCACCAATACCTTATGTTCATCCTAAATCCATGCTATCTTGTAGGTCTTAGGGTGTTTCAATCTCTCCAAGTTCAGCTTAGTCACCATCTCCTCTGAAACCAAATTAGCAGTGCTACCACTATCAATGATAACCTTACAACATTTACCTCCTGGTTTACATCTGATCCGGAACAAACTTTTCCGCTGCGGTGGTTCCTCAATTGTTTCCACTTGGAAAAGTGCTCTCCTCATGACTAATGATTCTCCTTTCTATGGTTTTCCAACTGAATTAGGTGATCCAATAGATTCTTCTTCTACATAAGTTGTCCTTGCGTTGTTCTCTGTCTTCTTGCTTATACTTTCTTGATGACATTCAAATGCTCTATGTCCTTCACCTCCACACTTAAAATAAGTTCCTCTAAATGTTTTAATATCAAACCCTCTTTCTTCTCTTCTATATCCTTCACTCTAGTATGAATTATGATTTCCTCTATGGTAGAAAGTTCTATCATCTCTCCAGAATGAATTGTTATCTCTATCTTCCTTCTTGAATGGGCTATCTTGTTTCTTCTACTCAAAAAACTGATCTATCTCCTCTAGAATATGTTCTACCTCTACGAAATTTACCTCCTCTACCTATCTATCTCTTCTCATGCTTCTTGTTCAACTTTTCTTTAAATTTTAGGGCAAACTGATATGCTTCATCTATTGTTGTCATCCTTACCAAACTCAGTTCTTCTTAAATGTTCAATCCCAGTCCATTGATGTAAATTGCCACTTTGTCCTTACTTTCTTCACTGTTTCTAGTCCTTATGATTGTCTTATGAAATTCTTCAGTATACTCCTTCACAGATTTCTCTTTTTGTTTTAGGTTTTGTAATCTCTTCAATAGTTCCAACTCATAGTCAGCAGGTATAAACTGATTTTTCAACTTTGTCACCATCCTAACCCATTTTATGATTTTTCTTTTCCTCTTCTATTTCCATCGAACTAAACTTCTTTCCACCAAATAGTAGCATGTCCTTTCAACTTAGTGTTTACAAATCTCACCTTCTCTAGATCTTTAATTTCTTTATATTCAAAGTATTCCTCCAAGTTATTTATCCAATCAATCAATTCCTTTGGATTCAAATTCCTAATGTAATTTGGTATTTCTACTCTAGCTCTCTTTCCAATCTATGAAATAGCTCTCAACATCTTCACTTGATTTGATTTTTTTCTTCTAGGGTTTCTTCATTTTGATCAGTGGATTGAAATTCTTCATCATTTTCAACATCATGTCTAGGTGTTAATCCTCTTCTTCTGTCTTCTTCAATAGAATCTAGTCAAACTTTCATTATTTTCATCATCTCCATCATTTCTTCAATTCTTCCAGCCATAATTCCCACAATAGGTATTCTCCTCGGTAGCATCTCTTCCAAGGATCTGGTGCAACTGCCTCAATTTCAGCAATTTGACTATAAGGTAGCAACTGCCTTACACTCGGTGATCTATTGACAAACACAAGTAGACTACCTCAGGTCGGTGATTAGTTCACCACAAGATCTTTAGAATGCCTTCACTTCAAAAATTCACTCCCAAAGGATTCAAAACTTCGCTTTGATACTACTTGGTGCAGTCACGATTAGAGGGTTCACAAAATAAACTATCCAGGCTATGCAGCAAGAGTAAACACAATGGAAAAAATCAAATAAAGTATGCCATGAATGATTCAAATGCTCAAGATATCATATATTCAGAATGCTTATATGTCGGTAACATGTGGGCTACAAACTAGGGCTCATAGGCCTGAATTCTAGTTACATCAGCTATTGCTTTGAAGCGCAAAACATCTAATCAAAGATATCTAAATTATATAATAGAACTACTTACTTCCTAATACATTCTATATATATCCAAGGTCAAAAGATCCTCCACATCACGAAGAAAAGTTACAAACTCCAATGAAGGAATGTAACATGTAGAAACAAATAGGTCAGGCCTAAACATCTAGTAATGCTCCATAAATGCATGAATCAAGGTGCAGACCTCAAGGAAGGTCTATCCGATCCTTTTGTGCCATGTATGATGTCCCATTTATGATGAAGGGGGTAAATCACAAAACACACAACAACAGAAATTAAACACAGAAAATAGAACTTTCTTTTATTGATCTGGGCAACTCATTACATTACAGAAGCTCAATTACAATCAGAGGAATCAATCTTCCATAGGCTGCAACACACTATAGCTACACATTACTAGGCTCTGGAATCTTCTGCCTTTTGTAATCCTGAATCAACTAGAGTTTCTATTTTCCCACCTATTCTTGACTCCACACTTGCCCCCTTAACTCTACTACTACCCAGGATTCCCAAAAATGGTTATTAATAGCCTTTGTGGCGGCCAACAACCTAATTTTAAAATTTGCATCTCCCTCCCAAAATAGGTCAACTTCTGGGAGCTATAACTTTTGATCCAGGTGTCTGATTGATGAACCGTTTTATGTGTCAGAAAGCTCACAGAGTGCTCTACGTGCTAAAAGATAGCTTTGCCAGTTATAGCCATTTTTGAGCCCGTACGGGGCCATTTAGTGCCTCAAACCTGAGTTTGAATAATTTTCAGGCATTTTTCGAGAAACAGAAACTTTAATATCTTTTAACTCGCAAATGATCTTTGTGTGATTCCTTCACCAAAGGTCTTATTTTTTAGTTATGAAACTTTCTATAAATTTTCACTTCATTCCATGCCCAAATGCAAACTTTCTAAAAATAGCAAGTTACTATTTTTAGCAGTTTGGAAAAACTAAAAGTTCTACATCATTATTCAAGCGATTATGGAACCAGAACCACAAATTTTGAAAAGAAATGGAAAGAACATCAACAATTTTGAAACACATCTTTTTTTGGGTGATGCAAGATTGCCCTTATGGCATTGGATGCTCCTGCATCAGACAGCCAGGGTAATTTGAAAAGTGACCCTATCACATCTCATGTGTTTGTGTGAGGAAAACTCAAACGGTCAACCTCTACCTTAGACAACCAAGAAGAATCTTCAATAGGCCTTCCTTTCCATTTCACCAGGTATTCTTCATATTGCCTGTTCCGAGTACTTCTTCCCACATAGCGATCCAAGATCTCTTCTATCTCCTCTATTGAAGTAGATGCTGGAATACTCCATTGTTCTTCTGTTCGTCCATCCTCTGTTCCACCTTCATGATATTTTGATAAATCAACAATATTGAAAACAGGAGAAATGTTGATCCCACTCAGCAACTCTACCTCATATGCATTTCCTGAATCATGTTTCTTCAAAATTTTGCATGGTCCAAATTTCTTCATTTTTAGTTTATTGTATGTTCCAATTGGGAACCTTTCTTTTCTCAAGTGAACCATGACTTCATCTCCTACCTGGAATTCCTTATATCTCCTCTTCTGATCTGCCTTAGCCTTGTACTGAATATTCATCTTATTAATGTGCCTTTTCACCTCTCCGTGCAAATTCTTCATGTGTGCTGCAAAGTCTTCAGCCTCAGCACTTGTCTTTTCTCCTTTGTCCAAATTCTTTAACTCTGACACATTTCTTGGACTATTTCTATATACAATCTGGAATGGTGATTTACCAGTACTCATATTGACAGAATTGTTGTAAGCAAATTCTACCTGTGGTAAAATCAAATCTCATCCCTTGGGCTTATCTCCTACTAATCATCATAGTAGGTTACCCAAACTCCTATTCACCACTTCTATCTATCCATCAGTCTATGGATGGTGTACAAAACTGAACTTTAAATCTATTTTCAACTTCTTCCACAATGTCCTCCAGAAATAACCAACAAACATGGTATCTCGATCTGAAGCTATGCTCTTTGGTAGACCATGTAATCTCACCACCTCCTTGAAAAATAACTCTACAATATGAACAACATCATTAGTCTTCTTGTAAGGAATAAAATGTGCCATCTTCGAGAATCTATCCACCACCACAAAAATGGAATCATGTCCTCTCTGTGTCCTTTGTAAACCAAGAACAAAATTCATACTAATATCACCCCATGACTTCTCTGGTACAGGTAGTGGATGATATAGACCTGTATTCTAACTTGCTCCTTTCGTCATGTGACATACTCTGCAACTCTGCACAAATTTGCTCACATCCTGCTGCAATTGTGGCCAATAATTTTCACCAACAATAGCAATGGTCTTATCTCAACCAAAATGTCCAGCCAATCCTCCACTATGCTTCTCCTTAATCAGGTTCTCTCTCATGGAACTCCTTGGAATGCACAACTAGCTTCCTCTAAACAACATGCCATCTTAGATTATGAAATCCAACCATTTTGTCCTGTCCAAAGTAACAAGTTCCAAACAAGCTTTCTAGGCCTCTGCAAAATCTGGATCTTCAGGATACAAACTTTTGAGCTCATCGAACCCAACAACCTCTATCTTCATTTCTGTCAACAAATTTTGCCTTTTGCTCAAGGCATCTGCAACTCTATTGGACTTCCCACTCCTGTGCTTCAAAACAAAAGTATAGCTCTGCAAAAATTTAACCCATTTTAAGTGTCTCTGGTTCAACTTTCCTTAACTATTAAGATACTGCAAATCCTGATGATCAATATATAAAACAAACTCTTTTGGCAACAAATAATGTCTCCATTTCTTCAAAGCCTGAACTATTGCATAAAATTCTTGATCATAAATATAATACTTTTTCTTGGCATCATTAAGCTTCTCACTAAAATAGGCAATGGGCTTACCTTCTTGACTCAAAACAGCTCCTATACCACTACCACTAACATCATAATCTACCTAAAATATCTTATTGAAATCTGGAAGTGCCAAAATAGGTTGTTCTACGACTTTCTGCTTCAATGTATCAAAGCTCTTGTCTGCTCCTTTAGTCCATCTAAACTCTTTTCTATCCCCTCTCATTATCTCAGTTAGGGGTGCACAAATGCTACTAAAATTCTTGATAAATTTTCTATAAAAACTTGCCAAACCATGAAAAGATCTTACCTCTGTGGCACTCCTTAGTGTAGGTCATTCAAGGATAGCTCTCACCTTCTCTGGGTCCATCTTAAGACGTTCATCTGAGACAACAAATCCTAGGTATACCAACTCCTTTGCAAAACGACATATCTTTAGGTTAATTAGCAACTTCTCCTCCCTCAGCTTCTCAAAAACTCTTCTAATATGCATCATATGCTCATCCCAAGTCTTACTGAAAATCAAAATATCATCTAAATAAACAATAACAAAACTTCCCAAAAATTCTTTCAATACCTCGTTCATGAGCCGCATGAATGTGCTCGGTGCATTGGTTAGCCCAAATGGCATGACCAACCACTCATACAAACCTTCCTTGGTCTTGAAGGCCGTCTTCCATTCGTCTCCTTCTTTGATTTAGATTTGGTGATACCCACTCTTTAGATCAATCTTCGTGAAGTACTTGGCTCCACTCAAACAGTCCATTATGTCATCCATTCTGGGCAATGGAAATATGTACTTGATCATGATCTTATTGATGGCTCGAGAGTCTATACACATTGTCCACTCTCCATCTTTCTTTGGTGCTAGTACTGCAGGTACCACATATGGACTTAGACTCTCTCTTATCAATCCCTTCCTCAACAACTCCTGAACTTGTCTGTTCAACTCTTCACTCTCTATTAGAGTCATTCTATGGGCTGCCTTATTCAGCAAACTAGCTCCTAGTATCAAATCCATTTCATGACTTATCTTCCTCACTGGTGGTGAACCTTCGGGTACATTATTAGAGACAATATCTTGAAATTCTTCCAAAATTTCTGAGACTTTTGCTAGTACATCTTCACATTTCTCTTGACTAATCTTAGGAATCAATGCAAAATAATGACGCTCATGTTTCATACCCTCCAAAAAAATTCTACCATCTACCAAGCAAATTCTGGCAGTACTACATGTTGGTGCTTGCACCTGGAGTTAAGGTTTCGAGCTAAAAATCTGTAGGCATTTTTGTAAACTTTCAAAAAATTTCAAGTCCTTCGGCCTTTGCAGTTGTATGTATGTATCTTTGTATATACATGGCCATTTGTATCTATGTGCAAATGCGGATGTACAAGGGTGAACCCAAAAATAAAATTCAATCAGCTTCAAAAAGTGGAAAAAAATAGTTGTATGCATATCGGGCTTGTATGTGATATTCAGGTGCAATTCCGGAGGTAAAAAAGGTGGATGTACATGGTAGATTCCTAGAATATTCTATGCTTGTATGTATATTTTGCATGTATGTTTGATATACAACGGGTAGATACAACACCAAACTTCAAAGTGGATTCAAATCTGGTTAAACAGTGGTCGGGCCCACAGGTATGTGCAAAGAGGATTGTATGTATATGACTTATGCAAAATGATATACAAGGCAGGACATGCAATCTGGGATTTCAAAAGTTGTTAAACCAGACCTGGCGCATGCATATAAAAGGCAAAGTTGAAAAGTCAAAGGCATTTCTTTGTATGTATGTGTTGTATGTATCTCTAATATACAACGGGCATATACAAGGTGAAATATACAAGTAGGCAGGTGCAAAAGGCGAATGCGGCAAGGAAGTTACCAATATTTATATGCCAGGTGAAATCCGTGGTTGTATATTGGGGTTGTATGTACCTAATATACAATCAGACATACAACGAGCAGATACAAAGAAACATGCAAAGCGGGAGCAGTCAAAGTCAACGGTCTTCAAAAACATGGTGGGCCTGCGCAGTTGTATGTTCCAGATTGTATGTATGTGCTATATACAATGTAAAATACAAAAGTGCATATACAATCCCAGACACGAAGGAGAATTTGATTATGGCAGATTTCAATTTGGAGTCCGCAGTTGGCTGTATATTGCGCATTGTATATGCGATATACAATGAGAGATGCAATGAGGCCGATACAACGCCGAATTTCAATATTATTCTAATTTACCTCATAAGTGTGTTGAAATCCACATTGTATCTATTTGCAATATACAACAAGATATACAAAGAATGGTGATACAAGGCAGTGTTAGTGTAGGTTTTTATTTCCTAGTTGGGTTATTTATTTTTTCCTATATTCCTAGGTTTTTCCTACACTTCTATTAATCTTGCTTAGGTTAATAAAGCATGTCTTATTAGGTGAGTGGTTGCAAGGTGTCACCTTCCTACATGTGAGCATCCATTAGCTATCTTGGGAAGATACTTTTCTATCTTTAGTCTGATAGATGGTTGCTCCTCATTGGTCGGTGTTGCCACCTCCTCCCTCTTCCTAGTCTATATAAGCATGCAACCTGGCTTGTATTTTGTATCTCTTGCTTTTGCATCCTCTTAATGTTATTTTGCTTCTAGCATTTGCATTACTCTCTTGGAGACTAACTCTGTGTTGCTATTTTGATTTCATATCATTTGCATTCATAGTTTAGATATCTATTCTTTGCACTAGTTTTCTGGGTTAATAATCTTTTCAGATTCTAACATGGTATCAAAGTTGTTCTATGTGCAAGGGTAGATTTTAGTTTCTATATTTGAGAGATTTAGGGGGGCTAATTAAGCTTATTGCATTTTTTTAAAAAACCTAGTATGCTCTTCTCTTACATCTTTGGATGATCTTGAGAATCAGAAAAGTTTGACAGAAACTTTTTTAATCTCTGGGGTTGCACATGTGTTTTATGAAATATGGGTGATTGTAGCATTTTTGGTTATACTGGCAGCATTTCTGGTTGTTCCAACGCGTCCAAGAGGCTTGAGAAAGTCAGATTTGTCTTTTGTTTCACTGAAATCAAAGATCGTCATACATAGTTGCGGAACTAGGATTTCGAGCTCAAATCTGACAACCAGCTTGCATATTTGGTGTTTTCAATCAATGTTGCAAGTTCCAACATGCCATTGCTTGTCTTAGGTAGTTGATTCAGCCTTTGCATGTCATTTTTTGGTTGCTGAGGTCATTTTTTGTAGCTAAAGGTGTTCTATTTACACTGGATCAATATCTTCTATACATCAGCAAGAAAAACGCCTTTTGGGTTTTGTTCACTACATAGAAAAACCATCTGGGTATCTTTCTATTTTTGCATGTAGTCTATATACTTTGCAAAAATGCGCTCAGAAAGCTACAACAAGACCCCTCTCCATTGGCAGTTGTAATTTTGAAGGCAGTTTTCAAATGCTCCGTTCTTGCTCATACGGACTCCTTTTCCCACGAATTTATTTTTGATTTTATCTATTTTTTCATGCTCTATGTACTAGTGTAGATATTTTTTTCATTTTGATGTCGAGAGTTTTCATAAATTGCAAATTCTCAGTCGTGACATTGCACAGTTCTCATTTTGGGAATTTCAGAGGATCATAACTTTCACATACAACCTCGTATCGGGGCAATTCTTTTTTTGAAAGTGCATGATTTTTTGAGTAGATCACAGTGGTGCTAATTATTTCTCTGAGTATTGTGCTAAAGTTATATTTTCAGCATATGCTCTTCATGAGGGTTTTGTAATGCATTGAAATCAAGACCACTGAGTATTTCTTGCTAGTGGCAGTTGTAAAACACACTAATATAAAGTGCCAAATCATATTTTCTTGGGGGATTCTTTGATTGAATGAAAAGGGGGGTTGTCTTGGTTGGGTTCTCTTCTTTTCGGCACTTCTTCTCTGCATTTCTTCATCATGGATCAAATAAATCTACCCATCCTAACTCCATACAATTACTTTGAGTGGAAATCACGCATGAAAATTCACTTAAGGAAAGCTGGATTACATAGGATAACTATGGGACTTGAAACTGAACCTGCTAAAGATGAAGATAAGCCTAAGTGGTTTAACAAATGTGATGAGGCATATGGAACATTGTGTTTGTCTGTTTCTCCTGATTTGCTCTTTCACATTCAATCTTTGAATACACCAAATGAAATATGGACAAAGCTAGAAAAACTATTTGGCACACAAGATTCAATGAGGGGTCATATGCTGGAAAATGAACTAATTAGTTTAAGTCCAGGCAATTTCAACACAATCCAGGATTTCTTCACTAAATTCAAATCACTAAGGCTGCAGTTAAAACAATGTGGAATTGAAAAGAAAGATGAACAACTGATTCTTAGTATTCTCTCTAAGCTAAGTTCAGAATATTCTGTGTTTGTTTCTACTTTCTATGCTACTAAGGGTGCACTTGGTACTCAATTCACCATGCCATCTTTAGATGATTTTGTTGTCAGTCTCACTCGGGAATAGGACAAGCTAATTCGGATGGGCACTCTTAAGTCCTCTAAGTCACATTCATTGGCTGCCAACCAAGGCACAAAATAATAGAAAGGACAAAGTAGTAACAACAATAGTAAGGATAAGAAATAGAAGAATAGCAAGGAGAAGAAGGATCAGATATTGGTTGCTTCAAAAGCAACTAATGAGACTCAATCTTTCAAGGGCGACAAGCCCAAGAAAGAGAGGGTCCAATGTGCCTATTGTAAAAGACCTGGTCATGATGAACATAAATGTCTGAAGAAACAAATTGATCACTTGACACACATTCTTGAGAAGAATAATATTAGTGTTCCTGAGTCTATCAAACAGAGTTCTAATGAGGGCTCTAACAAGGCAAAAGAAAATAGCAAGGGGAAAGGAAAGGGCAAGGCCCTTGCTGCAGTTGCTTCTTCACCATCCACTTAGGTTCTTGATTCGGGTGCTTCCCACCACATGGCTTCATCTAAGGAAGAACTTGCATCTTTAGAGCCATGTACTATGCCTTCTATTTTGATGGGTGATGACACTCCTATTGAGGTGTGTGGGAGAGGGTCTGTTGATGTGGAGGATGGCACATTCCATGATGTTCTTTGTGTGCCCTCATTATCAACTAATCTCCTATCAGTATACCAGATCACTCACACAGGTTCAGGCAAGCGGGTTGAGTTTACTCCTGATTCAGTGGAGATTTGTGAGTTGCACAGTGGTTCTATAGTTGTAGTTGGGAGAGCAGATCATCAATCATGGCTCTATATGTTTTCTCACTTTGTTCCTGATCCTCCTTTGACTATTTTGCTCACTCATTCTAATGATGTGAGTAGATTATGGCATGAGTGGTTTGGCCATCTTAACTTCCGCTACTTACAGCAGCTCAACCTGTAGAGCATGGTCACAGGGTTGCCTTCAGTTCAATTTTCAAGTGGTGTTTGCCAAGGTTGCATTCTTGGTAAGCATCCTAAGGAAAAGTTTGACAAAGGTAAGGCCTGGAGAGCTTCACAGATACTGGAGTTAGTTCACAATGATTTGGCTGGTCCATTTCAGCATCCTTCTTTCAGTAGGGCTAGATATGTCCTCACATTCATTGATGACTTTTCTCGATATACTTGGGTGTACTTTCTCAAACAGAAGTCTGAGGTATTTGATCACTTTCAGGACTTCAAGACTTTTGTAGAGAAGCAATCCGGGAAAGCTATCAAAGTTTTGTGCACTGACAATGGGGGTGAGTATGTCAACCATCGGTTTGAGAGGTTTTGCACTTCAGAGGGGATTGATTTGCAGCATTTAGTTCCATACAATCCTCAGCAGAATGGTGTTGCAAAATGGTGTTGCAGAATGAAAGAATAGGTCCTTGAAGGAAATGGCGAACTGCATGATTCACTCCAGATCTCTTGCACCACAGTATTGGGTAGAGGCCATTAACTGTGCTTGTTATATCCAGAACCGTGTTCCTCACTGATCCTTGACGGGAGTCACTCCTTTTGAAGCTTAGAGTAGTTAGAAACCATCAGTTAAGCACTTTCAAGTTTTTGGTTCTCCTACATGGGCCCACATTCCTGCAGAGAAACGCAAGGCCTTGGATCCGCAGAGCAGACCTTGCATATTTGTAGGTTATCCTGATGGTGTGAAGGGTTATCGGTTGCTCCACCCTACTACACATGAGTTGTTCATTGAGAGGAGTGTTCAGTTTGAGGAGAGCTCTTTGAGCTCACTTTTTATCACTTCTCCAACTCCTACTTTGACATTGGAGTCACTTGGGATACATGACAGATCTTCTAATGAGTCAGATTCACCTGAGCAGTCTTCTACCTCCACTTCTGATACAGAGAGTGATTCAGTGGACTCACCTCCTTCCTCTCCTAGTCATCATTCAGAGGTTTATGATTCTCCTCTAGATTCTCCATCTTCCGGTCCACTTTGGGCTAGACTAACCTTGCAGTCTGTAGGTGATTGGGTTGGGGATCCATCAGACACTAGGCGGACTCGTTCACAGTTTTAGGATGCTCCACATGTCTTCATTGCTACTGCCTCAGATCCACAGTCTTTTCATGAGGCTTCTAGTATTCCTGAGTGGGATACAGCTATGCAAGAGGAGTATAGTTCCTTGATGAGGAACCACACTTGGGATCTTGTCCCTCTTCCTAAGGGAAGAAAACTTGTTTGATGTAAGTGGATCTATCAGACAAAATTTGCAGCAGATGGGTCAGTTGACAAGCATAAGGCTCACTTGGTCACCAAAGGATTCTCCCAGGTTCCTAAGATTGACTACTCTGAGACTTTTGCGCCAGTTGCTTGAATGAATTCCATCCGACTTGTTCTTGCCATTGCTGCAACTAATCGTTGGGAAGTACACCAGATGGATGTGAAGAGTGCTTTTCTTCATGGTGACCTTTAGGAGGAGATTTACATGGAGCAGCCATAGGGGTTCCTTCAGGATTCTTCACTTGTGTGCCATCTTCGGAAGTCTCTCTATGGCCTCAAATAGGCTCCTCGGGCCTGGTATACCAAGATGGACTCCTTCCTTCTATCAGTTGGGTTCACTTGGTGCCATTCTGATCCCAATGTCTACATTTTGGAGCAGGATGATTCACTCCTATTTTTGGTTCTATATGTTGATGACTTGTTGATCACAGGGAGTTCTTCATCCACCATTGGGGCTGTCAAAACTGTCCTTCATGAAATGTTTTTGATGACTGACTTGGGCTTGTTGCATTACTTTCTCAGGATTGAGATCTACCAGTCTGCTTCTGGGATCACCATCAACCAATCCAAGTATGCTCTAGATTTTCTCTCAAGGTTTAATATGGCTGACTACAAGCCTGCTCTGACTCCCTTTCTTTCTAGAGTCAAACTTGAGGCTCAGTGTTCTTCTCCACTTGTTGATGGCACTTTGTACCAATAGCTTGTTGGGAGTCTCATTTATCTGACTCATATGAGACCTGACATTTCATATGCTGTAGGCATGGTCTCTCGATTCATGCAAGAGCCTCATGAGCTACACTGGAAAGTAGCCAAGCAGATCCTTCACTACATTCAGGGTACTCACAGTTTTGGGATTCACTACGCAGTGGGTATTGAGCTTGACGTGGTGGGCTACACAGATTTAGATTGGGCAGGCGATTCTCAGGATCGCAAGTCTACTTCAGGTTACAACTTCTCACTTGGTTCAGGTCCTATTTGTTGGTCGAGCAAGAAGCAGTCTGCTATTGCTCTATCTTCTACTGAGACCGAGTATAGGGGGGCTGTGAATGCCGCCACTGAGGCCATTTGGCTTCAAAATATTCTCACTGAGTTTGGTATCTTGATCAGATGGCCATCAGTCATATTTTGTGACAACCAGAGTGCCATTCAAATCTCATGGAATCTGGTTCATCATCAATGGACTAAACACATAGAGGTCCACATGCACTACATCCGAGAGCTCATCCATTGCCATGTCATTGACCTTCACTACTGTCTGACTTCTAAGCAGGTTGCTGATATCTTCACCAAACCCTTCACTGAGAGCAAGTTCCTTCATTTGCAAGCTTTGCTGGGGGTGCGGGATGCTTCATCTTCTAGGGGGCTTCCTCCTCTCACTTGGAGTCTTAACTCTCTCTACTTTTGGGGGGCTCTCTTTTCTCTCTTTGGGGGGGAATTTTATGTACATGGGTACCTCATCAGGATTGATTTACCAAGACCCATTTCTACATCCACCTAAGCTTCGCTTATAGGGGGTGTTAGTGTAGGTTTTTATTTCCTAGTTGGGTTATTTATTTTTCCCTATATTCCTAAGTTTTTCCTACACTTCTATTAATCTCGCTTAGGTTAATAAAGCATGTCTTATTAGGTGAGTGGTTGCAAGGTGTCACCTTCCTACGTGTGAGCATCCATTAGCTATCTTGGGAAGATACTTTGCTATCTTTAGTCCAATAGATGGTTGCTCCTCATTGGTCAATGTTGCCACCTCCTCCCTCTTCCTAGTCTATATAAGCATGCTACTTGGCTTGTATTTTGTATCTCTTGCTTTTGCATCCTCTTAATGCTATTTTGCTTCTAGCATTTGCATTACTCTCTTGGAGACTAAATATGTGTTGCTATTTTGATTTCATATCATTTGCATTCATAGTTTAGATATCTATTCTTTGCACTAGTTTTCTAGGTTAATAATCTTTTTAGATTTTAACAGGCGAGACCTGAATGCGATTTCAAATTGATTCATGGTGATTTGGGGTCCGCCCTTGTATATGGTGATTGTATGTATATACAATTGCACATACAATTTCAAAAGAAAAAATAGATACAATGGATCGGTGATGGAGATACAAATATTTAGCGATGGTGATCCAATCATATGCTGTCACATGTTCAAGTCAGTTGTATGTATATACAACTACATATACAAAGATTTGAAGGTGAAAAAGGAAAAATGGGCAAAAAAGGTAAAAGGTATGTTCGCGCTGCGAAAAGTCAAAGAAGAAAAAGCTGCCTGTGTGGCGCGATCTCATTGGCCAATGACTTTTTAGAGTGATTTGAAGCCATTGATCTTGGCAATGAGAAAGAATCAACGGCTTGTTTCAAATTTTCAAATTAGGAGGGATTTCTTTGTATTTACAGTCACGTTTCAGGTGGGAAGAATTGTAAAGTGCGCAACCGTCATATTTTCTGAGGTTGCTACATCCCACGGGTAGGTTGGCCATTAATGGCAAAATTGCAGAGGTATGGGTCTGAAGGGACAAGCCAGCTACCATTTTTAATGAAAAATCTCTAGGCGGCAGCACATCCCCCAATCTCACCTACTCTTTTCTCTGTTTCTTTTGGCTACATTGAATGTTTTGGGCACCATTTTGATGGTGCGATGTATGTGGCAGCATTTTGAAAAGACCATATAATTAATTGGTGACTACATGTTCTAGGTATATCAGAACCGTGTTACTCATTTTTTTGGGGGGTTGAAGACTTGGGCAATTTTTGGAGGAAATAACAAAAAACAGAGCTTTTCTGGGCTGTTCTATCTCTTTTGTGAGTTTATGAGTTGCATCTGAATGCACGTTGCATACATGTTCGATTTCATGTTATTTTTATATGAAAAATGCTTCATGGCATGTGTTTAGCTATTTGTCTCCATAGTTGTATGCATCCCTTCTTTTGAATCTAGTTGCTAAGGGTTACTAAGATTCTAGGATATAGATTTTGTATTGCATGCTTGATCTCTAACTTCCATTCAAGGAGTGGATTAAATTGTTTTACGTCAAGTATGAAGAAGATTGCATGGCAGCAGGGATGTTTGTAAGTAGAGATAGCTAAATACTCATTCTTGGGTGATGTTGTAAGGCAAGCACCAATCTAATCCCTTGAAACTTGAATCTCTGCTGAGTTTTTGCAAATCATTCACATGTATACATCTAGTTGACTCTTTGCCCTAAGATAGGCACTGGTCTGCCCTTGTGTAGTAGTTATGATCCAAAACCCCCAGTCTTGCATCCAAAACATAAATATAAATCATTTAAAAACTTCAAATCTGTTAGTTTTTAGGATTAGAAGTAGAACCTTGCATGCTCTCATCCTTAACCAATTAGATATGTCCAATAACATTGTCAGTCTTGTGATTTATCATGAAAATCTTGGTCCATACATGGGAGTATTCTGCCTGTTGTTGTAAAGCTAAATCTTTTTGTTGGGTGAGTCAAAGTTAAATCTTTAGCTATAGGGATACCCCCCTTGGTGTGGCAGAACTAGAAGTGAAGGGGACGCAGCTCATGCAACATCCTATATTTGTTGGCCGAATCTGCCTGTGCATTGGAACTGGCTAACCCTTTGCTGATTCGGAGAGAAAGATCCAACAAAGTGGCGACTCTACTGGGGAGTTGAATTAAAAGTGTTATTTTTACCCATCCAAGTCACCAACAAAGTGGTGACTCTGCTGGGGACAAGAGTTGAGTGATTAGGAGATTTAGAAGACCCAACATCTAGTGAAATCATTGCTGCATATCTGGAGATTTCTTGTGAATAATGGTGCTCTGCTGGTGGAATGAACTCAGAAGAATATTTGTTCTATGATGAGCTTTCAGTTGTTTGAAAATTTTATCCTCTTTGGAGAGGTGATGACTCTACAAAAAAAAATTAGTGCACATGAAAGGCCGATGTATGTTGTTGTGATCTAAAAATATTCTATTCAAGACTTCAGCATCTAGAAGAGAAAAGGTACACAGCTTCTTCCCACTTGTATTTGTTGTTTTATTGCATAAGTTAAATGCCAAGGGGAAGCCTTAGGTCTTAGGCAGACATAAGATGTCTAAGATTGAAATTTTCATGAATCCAAATATGTATGCACCCATACTTAGCCAAGAGGGGAATGAAATGTTGTGTAAAAAAATTGAAGAGATAAAGAAAAGGTTGATATCCTTAGAGGCTCAGCAGGCTCAGTTAAATAGTAATAATGTTGTGTCTGCTAGTCAGAATGCCAAACCTCTTGTCAGCCCTTTTGATCCCTTATATGACCAATTAGATTTGTCATGGGTTGATTATGAATTTGAAAGTATGCCTGCTTAGATTTACAATCAGATGCCTAGATTTAGTGGACACAGTGTGTGTGATGGGGGTGCACATATCCAAAACTTTCACCGCTTCATGGAGAAACACTCATTTAGAGATGAGGATATGTGGGTGAGGTTTTTTGTTAGATCCTTTGATGCAAGAGCTAGAAATTGGTATTTGAGCTTTCCAAAGAGATCCTTTGCCTGTTGAGATGAACTTGTTGACTATTTTAGAAAGGATTTGCAAGAGAACCTACTGATCTTGTTGCAAGATTAATAGAAATTAGAAGACAAGATGAAGAGTCTAGTATTGATTTCAGTCATAGATTTGCAACTGCCTTTCACAAATCCCTGAAGACTTCAGACCTAATACTCCAGCATGCATTAGTATGTATTTTGAATCTTTTGGGAAGGGCTCTAGTGCATTGTTGAGGGAATTCAAGATAACAAGTGTGCAGATGGCATACAAGTTTTTAGAAAATATAGAAAAAATGAGGGATGTGCACATACAGAATTCCATGTCCACAGGCTTTGGTATGAATAGCAGTTGTGTAGTTGCAAATGACCAAATGATCATGGCATCATTTGAAGATAAATGTAAAAATGAAAATATAAAAGTTGAGAATGTTGTGTTTGAACATAGTGATGACAACAATGCTCAACTGGATTGTGCACCAGTGAAGGATGCCAACGAGAGAATCAATGATAACTCCCAGTTCAAGGTTGAGGTATCTGGTTCTAAAAACAATGATGAGGTTATGGACAACAATGAATACTTGTTTGAGTGGGTTTGTAGAGATGATTGTGAGTATTGTGCGCAAGATAGAGAAGAAATAAGCAAACAAAGGAGCAATTCCATGTTTGAATCATTGCCTTTTATTCAGACACATGGAGATGATGAAAAGCAATCGGACATTGAAACAAGCAGCAGTGTTGAGCATGATTGTTCTTTATTTGATTATAGTTTTGTTTATGACACACAGCCTGATACTCCTCCACACAAAGAATTCATTGGTAATGAAACTGCATGTCTCGCTGCCCATGAACTAGCGGCATACTGTAATGAAATTGAGACATTTGGATCAACCCTCTTCCATGCAAATAATACATATGCTGAGGAGGATTTATTTGAGTATGGTGGGAATCTAGGCATTATTATTGAGGAGGATTCTAATTTTCATCCTAATGGAAGAAAGACCAACATATATCATGAATGTTATTGTAGAGAGGTGCCAGAGTCTAAGCCATTCCTGTTTGGTGCAGCTGAAGATTGTTTGCATGATGTGCACAAATGTGAATATGAAAGCTTCTTCTTTGATATGCTAGCTTATGATAAAATGAGGCCTGATGATCCTAGCTATATGGTGGACTATGAGTGCTTTCAGTTTTCAGTCTAGCTAGGAGATCATTTTACAATGCATTTTGCTGATACAGATGATAATATGTGTTATATGTCATATGAGAGTGCATTGTTTGATGAATATGAAATTCACATATTGCTTGATGCTGATAGGGGCAAGCTCAATGAGATGTTTGACTATGCAAATGACAAGGTTTGTTTGTGGGCAGACAATGGCAGTATCTTCAGGCTTGATCTAGTGACATCAGATGAAAACAGGGTATTTGACAAAGGAAAATACTGGTTTTTCCTTTTTGGTGGCCCTGGGCCACCAAGTAAATTTTAAAAAAGTGTGATTTGTGATGCAGGTTGGTGCAGTGTTTGACTCTGTGGCCCAATGGATATATCGCACTTAGTCTACATCCCAGAGATCTACAGTTCTCGCCATGCCTGCAAGAAGCATGCGTCCCCAGATAGAGCCAATGTTGGTGCCTGCACCTGGAGTTAAGGTTTCGAGCTAACAATCCGCAGGCATTTTCTTTGTAAACTTTCAAAAAAATTCAAGTCCTTCGACCTTCGCAGTTGTATGTATGTATCTTTGTATATACATGGCCATTTGTATCTATGTGCAAATGCGGATGTACAAGGGCAAACCCGAAAATAAAATTCAATCGGCTTCAAAAAGTGGAAAAAAATAATTGTATGCATATCGGGCTTGAATGTGATATTTGGGTACAATTCTGGAGGTAAAAAAGGTGGATGTACATGGTAGATTCCTAGAATATTCTACGCTTGTATGTATATTTTGCATGTATGTTTGATATACAATGGGTAGATACAACGCCGGACTTCAAAGTGGATTCAAATCTGGTTAAATGGTGGTCAAGCCCACAGGTATGTGCAAAGAGGATTGTATGTGTATGACTTATGCAAAATGATATACAAGGCAGGACATGCAATCCTGGATTTTAAAAGTTGTTAAACCAGACCTGGCACATGCATATAAAAGGCAAAGTTGAAAAGTCAAAGGCATTTCTTTGTATGTATGCGTTGTATGTATCTCTGATATACAACGGGCATATACAAGGTGAAATATAGAAGCAGGCAGGTGCAAAAGGCAGACGCGGCAAGAAAGTTAGCAGTATTTATATGCCAGGTGAAATCTGTGTTTGTATATTGGGGTTGTATGTACCCAATATACAATTAGACATACAACGAGCAGATACAAAGAAACATGCAAAGCGGGAGTAGTCAAAGCAACAGTCTTCAAAAACATGGTGGGCCCGCGCAGTTGTATGTTCCAGATTGTATGTATGTGCTATGTACAATGTAAAATACAAAAGTACACATACAATCCCGGACACGAAGGAGAATTTGATTATGGCGGATTTCAGTTTGGAGTCCGTAGTTGGTTGTATATTGTGCATTGTATATGAGATATATAATGAGAGATGCAATGAGGCCGATACAACGCCGAATTTCAATATTATTCCAATTTGCCTCATAAGTGTGTTGAAATCTGTGTTGTATGTATTTGCAATATACAACAAGATATACAAAGAATGGTGATACAAGGCTAGACCCGAATGCGATTTCAAATTGATTCATGGTGATTTGGGGTCCGCCCTTGTATATGGTGATTCTATGTATATACAATTGCACATACAATTTTAAAAGTAAAAATGGATACAATGGATCAGTGATGGAGATACAAATATTCAGCGATGGTGATCCAATCAAATGCTGCCACGTGTCCAAGTCAGTTCTATGTATATACAACTACATATACAAAGATTTGAAGGCAAAAAAGGTAAAAGGTATGTTCATGCTGCAAAAAGTGAAAGAAGCAAAAGCTGCCTGCATGGCACGATCTCATTGGCCAATGACTTTTTAGTGTGATTTGAAGCCATTGATCTTGGTGATGAGAAAGAATCAATGACTTGTTTCAAATTTTCAAATCAGAAGGAGGGATTTCTTTGTATCTGTAGTCGCATTTTAGGCAGGAAGAATTGCAAAGCGCGCAAGCGTCGTATTTTTTGAGGTTGCTACATCCTGTGGGTAGGTTGGCCATTAATGGAAAAATTGCAGAGGTATGGGTCTAAAGGGACAAGCCAGCTACCATTTTTAATGAAAAATCTTCAGGCGGTGACACATCCCCCAATCTCACCTGCTCTTTCCTCTGTTTCTTTTGGTTGCATTGAATGTTTTGGGCACCATTTTGATGGTGCGATGTATCTAGCAGCATTTTGAAAAGACTATGTAATTAATTGTTGAGTACATGTTCTGGGTATATCAGAACCGTGTTATTCATTTTTTGGGGGGGTTGAAGACTTGGGCAATTTTTGGAAGAAATAACAAAAAATAGAGCTTTTCTGGGTTGTTCTATCTCTTTTGTGAGTTTATGAGTTGCATCTGAATGCACGTTGCATACATGTTTAGTTTCATGTTATTTTTATATAAAAAATGCTTCATGGCATGTGTTTAGCTATTTGTCTCCATGGTCGTATGCATCCCTTCTTTTGAATCTAGTTGCTAAGGGTTACTAAGATTCTAGGATATAGATTTTGTATTGCATGCTTGATCTCTAACTTCCATTCAAGGAGTGGATTAAACTGTTTTATGTTAAGTATGAAGAAGATTGCATGGCAGCAGGGATGTTTGTAAGTAGAGATAGCTAAATACTCATTCTTGGGTGATGTTTGTAAGGCAAGCACCAATCTAACCCCTTGAAACTTGAATCTCTGTTGAGTTTTTGCAAATCATTCACATGTATACGTCTAGTTGACTCCTTGCCCTAAGATAGGCACTGGTTTGCCCTTGTGTAGTAGTTATGATCCAAAACCCCCAGTCTTGTATCCAAAACATAAATACAAATCATTTCAAAACTTTAAATCTATTATTTTTTAGGATTAGAAGTAGGACCCTGCATGCTCTCATCCTTAACCAGTTAGATATGTCCAAGAACATTGCCAGTCTTGTGAATGAAAATCTTGGTCCACACATGGGAGTATTCTGCCTGTTGTTGTAAAGCTAAATCTTTTTTTTGGTGAGTCAAAGTTAAATCTTTAGCTATAGGGATACCCTCGTTGGTCAGTAGAACTAGAAGTGAAGGGGAGGTAGCTCACACAACCTCCTGTATTTGTTGGTTGAATCTGCCTGTGCATTGGAACTGGCAAACCCTTTGCCGATTTGGAGAGAAAGATCTAACACTACATACCTTTTCTTCCACTTCCTTCAAGGGCTTCAACTTATGACGAACTCCATCCTTTGTTAGGGAATATGTGTTTGCACAGCCATCATGGACAGTGCTCCTATCATACTACCATGGCCTCCCCAACAGCATATGACATGCATCCATTGGTATGATATCACACAGCACCTCATCATGGTAGTCCCCAATCTTGAACTTCACTAAACACTGCTCATTGACCAAAGCTTTGTGGTCCTTCTACAGCCATGCAATCTGATATGGATGTGGATGCTTTCTTCTTGTCAAATTCAACTTGTCAACCATCTCCTCTGAAACAAGATTGTTAGTACTTCCACTGTCAATAATAATGTCACAACACTTACCTTCACATTTGCACCTTGTGCAGAATAAACTCTTCCTCTGATTGGGTTCTTTCTCCTCATTCAGCAAAGTTCTTCTGACAACTAGGGTTTCTCCCCTTTCACATCTTTAGAATGCTCAGATTGTGCATCTTCATCTACATGTGCAACCCATGCATTGCCTTTAGGTCTTCTATTTGTCCTTCCTTGATGTTGCAAACACTTGTATGGTCGATGCCCTTCTTCTCCACATTCAAAATAGGTTCCTCTGAAACCTCCTTTTCCAGGTCCTTGCCTAGGTCGGCCTCTTCCTCTTTCTCTTTGCTCACCATTGTTTTGGTCATGAGGGTAGTAGGAATTATCTCCTCTTTGATTGCTACTGGTGCCAACTTCTTCACTTTTCTTCTGATCTTCATTACGGCCTCCATAGGGTCTTCCACCAGTCCTTCCGCCTTGACCTCTTCCCCTTTGCTTGCTATCAAATCTTTTATTCAGCTTCTCTTCCACCTTTAGGGAAAACTAGTACGCATCTTCTATGGTGGTCATTCTGACTAGGCTCAGCTCCTTGTTGTGTGGTTACACAGCATGCCCCATTTTGATTGAAAAGATAGGGACCCAACTTTTTCTTG